>OY728133.1:1775355942-1776742960 GCA_963277665.1 Viscum album | reverse complement strand
TACTTTTAAATATTATAGAGTCTAATATATGGATTTTACTAAAATATATCAACCCTTTAACATTTCTCAAAATTGGCTTTAATAGCACTAAAAAAGTATTTTTTCCCTCAAAACCATTAAATGAGGTTACCATTTTCAATTCCAGAAAACTCTGATAAAGGGGGATCATTATTAGTGCTAAATAATAGGTTATTAAGTAAGAACTTTATCAGTGCTAGAAATAATTCTGATAAATGGTAACATGCTTCTACGTGCTGTTTGAATAATGACACACATCAGCCAATACATTTGTTACATTTATTGAAATACCCATTTATACAAATATATAGGTCAATTGTAATAAATTTTACATAAAAATATAAAAACAATACTATATAAATTTCAAAAAATGTCTTGTATAATTACATTTACAATTAAAATCCATAGAAATGATGAAACATTAAGCTATCATCATCAATAAAACCCAAAAACCCCTCTCATCAAAGCCCGACCATCATATCAATTATAGGAAAAACCATCTTAATAAGATAAAAAGAATCCACCTGTATATGAGAAAATTATTATGCTAGTTATTATATAAATAAAAAAATTATACCAATACATGAATTGATTGATTAATAATACTGTAATTTTTTTTAAAAAAAGACACACTTTGAGTTATCCCGGTCACACCATGAATCATATTGTGGTGTTAGTGATTCATACACATCCAAAATGATATATGGATCATTTTGCTAATGTATCAAATTAATTTGAATTTATTTTCTATGTTTTCAGTATCTATCTTGTTCTTTTTACTAAATTTAATTTCAATTTCAAATAAAAAGAAACACTTTCAGTCATACCTATAACACCTTGTGTTCGATTGGGGTTTTTAACATTATTACACAAAAAAAATTACTTATGGATAATTTTTCTAAATTATAACAAAAATATGAATTTCTTCTCATAAATTTCAGTAAGAAATTTTTTTAATCTCATTTCAAACTCAAAATGTGCACATTGAGTCATTCCATTCACAACTTGTTCTGGTTTTATGTGGGACTACTTTTTACATATAAAAAATTACTTATGAATCACTACCCTAAATAAATATTATAGTTGGAGTGTGTTTCCTTTTTTTCAATGAGTGACTCACTTTTTGAACTAAAATGTGAATTTTAAAATGATAACTGTTATTTGAGTCATATCATCCACACTGTGCATCTGACAGATCATTGGTTTATTCTTACACATTACAAATAACTTATAGATCATTTTCCAAATTTTTATAAACCATCCTAATTTTTTACATTTTTTATTAGGTCAATTTTTTTTACAAATAACAATATTAATTTTATATTTAAAGACACACTTGGAGTCATATTGGTCACATTATTTGACTGATTGTGGTTCCTTTGTTTACTACACATCAAAAATAACTTATGAATATTTTCTACTAATTAATCTAAACAATAGAAATGTGATTTACTGGTTATTTTTTTGTCACATATTATTTTTACTTAATATAATGTCAATTTTAAATAAAAATATACACTTTTAGTTATATCGGTCACTTCGTGAATCTGTTTTTGGTGTGGTTGATTTTTATACATAAAAAAGGTCATATGGATTCTTTTCATAATATTTCAATCTAATTTTAATGTTTTTTTCTATGTTTTCAGTATGTTACTTGTTATTTTTACTAACATTGATTAGAATTTTAATTACAAAGACACAGAGAGTGTCATATTCTCAACATTGTGCATTAGGATTTATACATATATAATTCCTCTATATTAAAAAATGTTTATTCATAATTTTCATAATGTATCTAAATGATCCAAATGAATTTTAATGGTTTTGATTATGTCACAAGTGTTTTAAACTAATGTAACTAAAATTACCCTTTAAACTAGAAACACACATTTTGTGTCACACTGGTCACATATTTTATTAGTTTATTTTCACAATGCTTCATACATATCAAATATGACTTGTGAATTTTTTTTATAAATTATATTGGAATTCAAAATAAATATTATTTTATTAGTAAGAAACACTTGTTTTGAACTAAAATATCAATTTTAAACTGATAATAAATTTAATGATTTATATTGTTCACATCATGTGTTGTATGTAGGTTTAGTTTATTCATAAACATCATAAATTACATATAGATCATTTTAAAAATGTATCAAAACAATACCAATTCATTTAATCAATATTGAATACATGAATTATTCTTTTCCCACAAATTTATGTCAATTTCAAATAAAAGGATACACATGGAGTCACACTTGTCACTCCATGTGGTGTATTGATGTGGGGTTAATTCGTACATGTAAAAATTTATTTATGGATCCTTATGAAAATTTATAAAAAAAAATCACAGTTTTCAGTATGCCATTTGTTCTTTTTTCTAAATTCAGTGTCAATTTAATAAAAGGCACTCATTGAGTTATATCGGTCACAACATGAATTATATTGACGTACAATTGATTCCAACATGATGAAAATGATAAAGTACACACTCAATATGAATGTGTTTTCTTAGAGTTTTTATGTCACTTGTTCTTTTTACTGAAATAAATTTCAATTTGAAATTAATATATATAGTTTTAGTCATATCAGTCACATCGTCTATCAACTGGAGGTGTAGTTGATTCTTACACATAAAAATTAATTAGGGATCATTTTACTAACAGATAGAAATATTATGATTTCATTTTATTAGTTTTCAATATGTCACATGTTTTTTTAATAAAATGTCATTTGAAAATAAAAACACAAATATTCAGTCCTACCGTTCTCATAATGTGTCTATCTGATGTGAGATTTCTTCCTACGCAAGAAAAATTACATATTAATATAATTTATAAAATTTCAATTAAATTTTCGTTTGTTTGTTTATTTTTTAATGAGTAACACAATTTTAGAACTAAACTATCCATTTTAAACTAAAAAAATGTAATTTTAGTCAAACCAATAACACCATACATCATATTGATGTGAATTTTATTCCTAAAAATAAAAAAGGGAATTATGTTTCAAGTTAATAAATTCAGAAAATAATATGATTTTTTTATTTGTATTTAATAGGTTAATTTTTCTTTTAAATAAAATTAATTTCAATTTTAAACTAAAAGATACTCGTAGAGTCATATCGGTCAAAGCATGAGTCAAGTTGAGGATTGGTTGACTATATCATGTCCCAAATAAATTACGGATCATTTTAATATGTATAGAAACAATTGAAATAAGTTTTCATTATTTTTAGTATGTAAGATTTTTTTTAAGTAAAATTAATTAAAATATTAAAATAAAAATACACAGTTGGATTTTTACTATTAACAATGTTCGTTGGATTGTTTTGTGGTTGATTCCCACATATTAGAAATGTCTAATGGATCCTTTTCCTAATGTATAAAAAATATGAATTAATTCTCTAGTTTTTTAGTATGTCACTTGTTCTTTTTATGAAAATTAAGATCAATTTTAAGTAACAATAAATGTCGGGAATCATATCAGTCACACTATGCGTGGGACTGATCGCAGTTGATTCCAACAAGTCACAAATGACATATGTATTATTTTCCTAAAATATAAAAACATTTAGTAATATTTTTCTTAATTTTTATAGTTTCGTCTTATTATTTTTATTGAAATTAAATCTAATTTTAAATTAAAGGTCACAATTATATTCATAACGGCCACACAATGCTCCAAATTTTTGTATGACTAATTCCTACCTTCCAAAATGAAATATCTATTGATGTACTAAAGTATAAAAAATATAATTAATATTTTTCTTAGTTTTGATTATGTTATGTTTGCTTGGAACTAAATGCATGTCATAAACTAAAAAAATACACTCTGAGTTATACTGAGAACAGTGTGTATCAAATTGATTTGTGGCTGATTGAGTATGCAATATTTTTTTCATTCAACTATTTTCAGAAATACAGAATATGGGGAACATGATCCATTCTGATGGAAGAGAAACTACCTAATCCATGAAACAATTCATGTTTCAGGAAACATGGGGTTTCATATTCTATCGTAAAATAACATGGTATATCTTTTTTGGATTGTTGTAGAATGTTGTAATCAAAATATATCTTCCCAAAAAATTCATCAAATAAAACAAAATTAGTATAAGATAAAAAACATATGAACATTAACTTACAAATAGTAGATAAAATGAAGAAAAAAATTAAATAATTCGTCGTAATTCGTCTTTTTACGATGTTTGTATATATATTTGACACATTTTTTATTGTTATTATCTAAATTCCAAACTCAAAGTCTAATATCGCATGAGCATGAGAAGCTTCAAACAAACCACCCAAAACTAAGGAAAATATTCCACCTGTGCAAGAAAACCATTCTTATTTTATTAATAATATAAATAAATAAATTAAAAATAAATATGAATCAATATATTAATAAAATGTCAATTTTAAACTGAAACCATTCAATAGGAGTCATACTAGATACACTATGTATCAGATTGAGTGAATGATCATAGTTCTGACATGAATTATATATACTAACAAATTGATTTATATATAAACTCTCTAAAAGTATCCAAAATAATTATCCAATAGATATTTTGAGTATATTAACTAAAAATGTAGATAAAATGAAGGGAAAATCAACTAAATATGATGTATAATGTCACATCTTCATGATATATGTGTACATTTTTCCATTTGGTATGTTTCCCATTAATTTTTAAATCCATATATTTCATGTATTAAAAATGATGATTTTCAATAGTAATAGTAGTACTAAAAAATATAAATAAAAAATTTATTAATAAACATATTATATGATATAGTAATTATTTTTTAAAATAACCCTTTAGAGATGCTAGTTTTTTGTGGTATATGAATTATATCATAATTTTTAAAAAATAGTTAGCACACTATTTTCTATTTTTTAAGAAACAATATATTCTTTAGGGAAAATTAGTAATTTTTAAAATTAGTTTTTTTGTGAAATAGTATTATATTTACCATGATACTCGTCCACTGGTAGAATTTTATAGGCTCCATGTGTGTTTGGAATATCAACATTCCACGATTTTCACAATATTTATACACCTCCCAATCATAATATATTTCTCATTAGAACATAACATAAAATTTAATACATTATGTTTACTTCTATAATTTTGGATGTAATGTATTAGAAATATTCAAATTTCATCATCTATGGCCATTTTTTTGGGTATCCATGTAGTGAATTTGGAAAAGAAATCATTGGACTATTCTAATTGAATGCAATGAGTAATGAATGTTTAAAAAAATTTGAATATGTAATAAATTTAATAAAAATAAATATGATATTATGTGTTTGTAGAGTTTTACCCATGAATTGTTGGTTTTATAATTATTCTCTTAGATATAAGTTTTCATTCATACCATTTGTTCAATTTTCTACTCTCTCAAACATTTTTTTATTCTATGTCATTTTTGTTTGAATATGTGATGTGATGACTATTGAGTACATATTTATGATCATGGTGAAATATAAACAATTGTAATTATTATATATTCTTGTAAAAAATATGAACAGTATATAGTCATAATTTACTTTGTATATCAGCTATTGGAACATCATCATGAAAATACACCTCATGAATATATTTACAAGTAGTACACCTATCCATTCATAATTGGGGACACCATTTACATTCTCAAGTGAAATGTTGTCTCTAATGACCACATCATAAATTTATTCTTAAAAATAAACTATGTGAGTACAAACACTTTGTAACATTGTATCTGTATGAACCTTCAATGTTATCAAGTGCTGATGTTGAATTGTTGGGTTAAAGGTTTTATCTAATGATGTTTTTGAACATTTGGTTGACTTTATATATTTTTTTGATTCCAATTTTAATTTCACACCTTTTTTTTCATGAGTAATAATATTCATTGATTAAGACCATGTTTGATTAATTGTTAATATTTTAGCATAAAAAGGCATTAGATATGAGTACATAATTGTCAAAAATATTTTTACATTATTTAAAAACCATTATATGAATGTTCCAGTACATTGCATTTCCAAATAAATATCAATGTCATCAAGTGTGACATGTATCTCAACCTTTAGATCATGATATATGGTAATCCACACTCTATCATGAACTGTTGAAAGTGGTCTATTGTGTAGATTATCTTCATGGATATTGAAAATGGTATCCCATGCAACAAGTTGATGGGATGTTGTTGATTTATATTAATCCCAATCATTTTCAACCTATATAATATTAGTATATGAAATGTATTAGTGTTTTTATGATTCAATTTTCAAGGAAACAATTATAAGAATATTTTTTATCCTATCTAATATAGCTCTTTTAGGTGAGTGTATTTCCTTAAATTTGGTGTGGGATGGGGTGGGATGTTTATGAATTGATTGTTCTTGAGTAGTTTCATCTATTTTATTCCCCCATAACATTTTATAGAAATAAAAAATGTCATTTATTTTTCCCTTCAAGGGAACCTAATCATTCATTCATCTCATTCATTTTGTTATCTTTATCCCCCTATTATTTTAATTTCTCAAAATATGTTTAGGGTGTCGCCCAGAAACCCGCAACTCTAACATGGTTATCTTGTTCTGGATGATTTAAGGCCACTTATTATAAGTTTTTATCTTATATGAGTGTTAATTATTCTTGTTATAAATTTTATTAGAAATCAATGAAAAATAAGAAATAATTTTTAGGTAATAGAAAATGAATGAAAAAAAACTTCTTATTATGTTAGGCTTTCACATGAATCCCACACTTTTTCTCCATTTTCATCTATCAATATCCCATATTTATTTATATGTTCTCTTATCCATTGAAAATGACATGGGATGGATGTGTATTGGGATTAGTATTCATCAATATTTATATAAATATATGACCATGTCTATGTTTTTGTTTCATGTAGAAAAGTTTTTAGCTATGTTTAAAATATATAGTATTTTTTCATGTGATGTATAACTTATCCTTGCATTATAGTACTGGTACATTTTCTACTTTTCTCGTTCCTTATTTTCATCACTCAAATAAATATTCATAAATTAATAATGATCAATTTAATTCTTTATAACATGTATTTCCAAACAATATATTAGAAACCACAATGTACCTGAATGTATATCTCCCCACAATATCTATTAAACACAAGCCACACAGATTGTGTTATCTGTTGTGCATACATATGTGGTGGGTGGGGTTTTATTTTCCTTTGATCATCATTAAGATGGTATTTTGTTGCAATTGTGTGAAAGTCTATTTGAGAATTTCTATTATGCATAAAAAAATTCAAGTGGAAGTCATCTATTAAAAAAGAAATTTGTAAGGGATGATGAAGAGTAAGGGAGTGTTTCAATATTATATTGTATAGAAAAATAAATAATACCTTGTCATAATGTTAACATAATCTTTATTCAAATCAGTGTATTATGTATGGGAACAACATTGTATCATGAATCTACATCAATCAACACACACTTATGAGTGATGAGCTCATTGAAACTAATGAACATAGACATTTTGTGGTTATCATGATGTATATGTGCATTCCATATAACATTGAATTTGATTCCTTTTATATTTACCTTAATATAATTTTCTAGCACCAGTATGTTATGACACTCATATTTTTTTCGACGGCATCGGTTGTTAACTATCCACCATTGCTTATGTTCAACAACGTCATTGTAACAGCCCGAGATTTTAAGAAAAATATTCTTTTTAATTTTATTAATGTCTTGTATTGTACGCTACACCAAAAGGAGCTTGCCCAACACACATCCTTGACTTGCCTTTCATTACACGCAATCGCGACCTTCCTTGATAGTGTGTGTAGTACGCAATACCGAGTTTCACTAAACAACGATATGCTATTAAAATATTATTAAAACTAGCCATTATGAATAGTAATTACCACATTTTGAAATTTTGTAAAATATTTTTCAAAATGGACTTCATTTTTGGATTCGGAATATCGAAATTAGCTTAGGGTGAAATTTTGGTAATTTTCGGATAACATTCATATTTTGATGAATAGTGAAATTTACTAAATTTTAGTTAAAAACAACTTTTTCAATCAAAATAATTAATAGTGATAAATTATTAATTTGAGTGGTTTTAAAGTATATTTAGAATATATTTTTATAGTTTAATAAAATGTTGGTCATTGGATTTAATTTCACATTTAAACCAGACATAAACAAGTGTCAATCTTTTGATAGATATTGTTTCTTAAAAACATGCTATTTGTTTTAACAGTGGGATTTAATTATAAAATTAATTAATGAAACTTATATGTTATGAATTTGGTAAAATAGACTTCATTTTTGAATTCGGAATATGAAATATAACTTAGGATGAAATTTTGGCATTGTTCTGAAAAACATCAATTTTTGATGAATAGTGAAACTACTAAGTGGTAGTTAAAAAACTGAATTTTTCATAAAACGTAATTTTACCGCTTCTGTGAATGGAATTTAAAAAATACGAGAGACACGGTTGATGTCAGTAAGTAAAATGTGGTTCAATGAGACGAAAATAATTTTTGGCGAATAGTAACTTTTTACTTTTATTTACCACGGTTAAAAGTAAATAGGGTAATTAAGGGTAAGAATGATATTAATATTACCCTAACACATGTCCTAATTCTATTGGACAAGTGTATCTCGACCAAAAACAACCTTAAGTGTAAAATATTATCATTTAGGCCCACTTGGATTAGATTAGGACATTTATTATTATTTAATTCAAAGAAGAGTTAAAAGAGCTAAAATCAATGTTTATTTACTAAAACATTTTTAATATGGGGTTATACATAAGATAAATTCTACTATAAATATTCATTAGAAAGATAAAAATCTTTCCTACATAATGATATTTTATTTGTAATTTTTAGACATCAAATATGTTCATTTATGTATGACACAACGATGATGTAGTAATTATCTTATTAATGAAATATTGACATAATTGATGTTATAAATACCAAAATAAATGTAATTTGAGACTTTTTATGAATTCCAATAATTTTCTATGTTAATATGACATGTTAGTATTGCTTTATTAAACTTTATTCTAACATATCATTCTGTTATTATTTTCACAAAAATCAATTACTAAATAGTGTCAAAATTGACATAAAATAGTTTTTAAAAAAAATATTATATTATTAATTGTTATTTTATTCCTAAAAATATAAGGTTCCGCCAAATGACTTATATAAGGTTATATATATTAATAATAAACTAGTTTGGGTTCGTATGGCTTGATATAGTAAGTTTATTAACCTTATAGTATAAGAACACAAGAAGACACAATAAAAGTAAAATTATTTAACTTAATGTTAAATCTAAATGATAAGGTTAAAATAGGAACCTAAACTTGTCTAAATTATATTGGATGAGAGGATTTCGACCCATCCCCTCCTTAGCTTCGAAATAAATCAATTTGGAGCTATTTAAAACCGAACATGGCTTTATAATAAAATAATAGTTTTAGTTATTCCAAAGGTGCCCCTCTCCTCCCTTATAAAAGGGAACCTCCTCCCTCTCCTCCTCACACCAATTTTAGCATTCAAACTCGGCCAACCCCTGCCAAAATCATTTCTCCACTTCCTTAGTATCATTCTAGAGGTCCTGGTCTTCTTAAAAGACCAATTTTATTTTCCTAAAAGGAGGTCTCAAAGAAGCACTTCAAAGAAGAGGTAATATCCATTACTGATCCTTTCCAATTTCTTTCTTCTTCAACTTCTTCTTATTTAGTAGTTTCATTATGAAGTAATAACATTAGTATCACTCAAATATGGATATGTTATTATAAGTATGAAAAAACCCTATTTAACCATCTATCCATCCTACGGAAAATGAAATCACCGCGCGTGCGTACGTACGGAATACCGTCTCCACGCCGTGGTGTAATCTATTTTCCACCACCACCTTAATAGGATGGGTATAATGGTGTAATGAGTAACTATATATGATTATTAAAAATTTATATTGATACTGAAATAGTATACATACACTTTATCACAATTCCACGACCATGGGAACAATATCATCGCTCGTGCCTACGTACGGACTACCGTCTCCACGACGCGATGAGATTCATTCTCCACATTAACCATTCATGAATGATTATAAAGTATATATAATAAGTACTAATGAAATATATGACATAATAATGATACTGTATTTATGTATATTTATATGTATGTCATCTACTTAATTCCATTCAATTCAATAAGTAAACGAAAACAACGTTCATGCGTACGTATGGACTACCGTCTCCATGAACGGTGTATTTCATTCCATTTATCAATATATTATATATATGTATATTATGAATATATAATATATATAAATCATGTTTTACATTCTTGATATAAGTAATAATTATCCAAGTAATCATATTAATAATTACAAGTTAAAAACACGAACAACAAATGAGACGATTTTACCCAATACGCTACTTTAACATGAATTTACAAAAGAACGGGTAATATAAAGTCATAAGTGGACCATATATGATATAATAACAAGGAATATGATTCGGGAATAAGTCAATAACATGATTTAAATAATTATACAGGAGGTTCGGACACGTACAAATCAAGTCGGACCTAAGGTAAGGGAAATATCACAATCTCATTTTTATCCGAGATTGTTTATACTTTGGTATTTACTGGGGTGTATTTTATCATCCACATCCATGTTTACTCAATATGAAATATTATTTCCATCCACCTTCAATTGTTTAAATCAAATTTTACCCTTCGGTGTGTTTTTAGTAAAGGTTATGAAAGGAATCTTTTGTCGTTTTTCATACGAGGTAATTTTTGACTTTTCTGACAAAAGTACAAAGAATGTTTTTTTTAACTTATATGGCATGAATGGATTTTTAAAACATTATTTCCAAGAAGATTCCTTTACAAGTTTTCAAGTTTATTTTTAATCAACTTCTTTTAGTTTATAATTGTATGACATGTTAATAAATGAAAAGTGTTTTTGAAGTAGAAAGGATATTTTCCTCAAGAATGGAGTTCAAATGTTTTATCAAAATTATTTTCCATCTAAGATAATATAGGGTTCTGTTTTTATCCCTATTATTAAATTGATTTGATTATGCTGTGAGGGAATTATTTTTATGAAGTCATATACCTTATATGATTTTTTTTATGATGTCATGATGTTTCAAGAATCCCATTTTTTTTACATGTGTTATGCGATGATGTATGATTTATGATTATGTGGAACACATAAGAAAGGATTCATTATAAGATGGGTGGGACCTATATCTCCCTCCAATGCATTGGGTAAAGATTTTATATCTCATGAGATAGACATGGCTGAAATGGTAGGTTATACCAGTTCAGTGAAACAGGACTGAAATGAGGGTGACTCGGTTCAGAAAGGGACTTTGTCCACTAAGATAGTCTTGGCAATGAGTCTTGACTAACAAGAAATGATTCTCTATGATTATGTGTGTATGACACAAAGTTTCATGTTTTAAGTTATGATTATTGGGATTACATTTCACTTCTATGATTTATCCCATGTTTTGATATTATGAGCTGTTTTGCAGGTTAAGATTTCCAAAATCAATGTTATTATGTGTATGATGTGATTGATATTTCTTTTGTTTACCTTTACTGAGCATTTGAGCTCACCCTTTAATGTTTTCTTTTCCCCAGGATATAAAGAAAGGTTTTAGGTAAGGAAAAAAAAAGGGGAGAATCGTTATGAGAGGTGTTGAAGATCTTTCAACATGATAAGAAGTTTATACTCTGAGTTTCCAAAGACACTAAACTATTACGGTCCTTGTGTGTTTGTGTTATTGTCATCTACTAAGTATTCCGAAAATGTAATGTAATGTCCATGTACGTCAAGCTTCGGGTCTCTATAGTTGGTATCAGAGGGAAGGTTTAGTCAACCTTTGGAAACTAGGATGTGAAAACGTTAGTGAGATCCCTAGAGATATTTCTTAGGTATGTCTAGGGATGTCCTTAAGGATAAGTATACGTATAGTATATAGTTTTAGAACTATGGTAACGATATTAGATTAAACCAAAGATGTTAGATATTGAAGTTACTCCCACTTTATTATGATTTTTGCCTCACACTATTCTTTTTGTGTTTTAGAAAATAGCTGGAAACAAGTTGATTCACGATAATTGAGGATATGATGAACAATGGAATGCTATTCTTCATGAGAAACCAAATGAAATGGGATTTGGAGGTCTAAACATCATTATTATGCTGAATAATCAATCTCATAATATGATCAATAATGTAAAATTTGGTAAGTTTCCTGACTCCGCTAATAAGAGAAAGATGGAGTTTCATGATGATCATAGAGGAAAGAAAGTTCAATTTCCCCTATGTAAATCATGTGGGAAGAGGCATCAAGGAGAATGTTTCAAAGGAACTGGAAGATGATTTGGGTGTGGAAAAGAAGGACACAAATCCAGTATGTGCAAAGGAAAAGGTTCAGTTAACACTAGGGATGAGGATAATGGTATTTCTACGACATCAAAAATGGTTAAATGTTTTAAATGTGGAATGTACAGGCATTATGCAAACCAATTCCCTAAGGGAAAGTCTCATGAAGAAAATCAGTATGGTCATATGGGTAGTATTTATGTTGATGATGATGAAGATACTACAAATGATATGTGAGATGAATGAATTTATGAAGCTCGTTCAATGGTTTTAGAATGTAGTGGAATGATTACATGTTTATCAAGTGTAATGTTGTATAAGTAATCTCATGGTACTATCGAATAAAGAGACATATAAGGATTGTTACACTGTTGCCTTTCCTTGAGTTTTGAAAGTGTATGATTAATGTTACCAGTATCCATGAATGGTTATTCAGATATTTTTGGAATGTAGATGATATGCGCATAATGAAGTGATAAGGAGAAAAATAAATGTTTGATAGTATTCATGAGCTCATGACTGATATAAGGAGAAGGTTATATCATGGTTTGAGTATATAGAATTTTTGGATTTTGGTATGTGGAAAGAGTTAACTTTTGACAGCATTCATGTTTTCACTAAGGTTCAATGGGTATTCAAGAGAGTGTATGATTAAGGCCTTTGAATGTTTGGAATGTGACCAACAAGATATATCTTATGATATATGGTGAACAACAACAGTATTAAATCTCTGGTAATCATTTTCACTATATTATGAGAGTGGACTGCAGTATTATGGATAAGCCTAAAGATTAGAATGGATTATGTTGGACATAATTTAGTATTGTTTAAGGATAGAAGATTTTCTATATTATTGATGGGATGTTATAGTAATGTAATTTTAGAAAAAGGACAACCTGCAGGATGGGCGACAACCCATCGCGTCGGACAAGGCTGTGGGAATCGAACCCACAACCAAAGTGCGACTAGCCTTTATCGCCTACCACTGGCCTACAGGATGTCCCTGTTTAGTAGAAACTAGTTTTATTTTATTAAACAGTACGATATATGAAGTATAAGTCCATTTTAGGAACCATATATGATTAATCTCACTATAGATGGACTTATGTATTTTTTGATAACTTTTCTAACCTTTTGTTTGAGACAGATGGAATGACCCATCATTCTATCACATGATCTGCTAACACATTACGAATGAAAAATTCAACTTCATTTATTTAAGAGATGAAGTGGAAATTTTCCAAAGAACGACAAACGGTGAGACTATACCAAAATCACGAAAGTATTTCTTCTAATTCCAATTCCATCAACTTTAGGGAAATGATCTTGAAAACCAAAAATGATGTCCTAGTGATCTTATATCTGATGAATCAAATGGTACTGTAGATCGTCACAAATATATGGCTTTATGATTGTTGGATATTTCATAGCCATGGTCTCTACCACTCTCCATCAGAACTTGATGGTTATATTTTTCTTCCATATCCATATTTTCACCTATGTTCTAAAACGTGGAAACCCTGTGATGAGTTAATTTGGGTAACCGTTACGTTTCTTACTTTTGTTTTTTAAAGATTGGTTTTGGTATTCCTTTTTACGGTGTGGGTTTCTATTAAAGAAACATTCTAATAGTAAACCATTTATAACCCCGACGAATTTCGAGGGCGAAATTCATTTTAAGGGGGGTAGAATGTAACAGCCCGAGATTTTAAGAAAAATATTATTTTTAATTTTATTAATGTCTTGTGTTGTACGCTACACCAAAAGGAGCTTACCCAAGACAAATACTTGACTTGCCTTTCATTACACGCAATCGTGACCTTCCTTGATAGCGTGTGTAGTACGCAATACCGAGTTTCACTAAACAACGATATGCTATTAAAATATTATTAAAACTAGCCGTCATGAATAGTAATAACCACTTTTTGAAATTTTTTAAAATATTTTTCAAAATGGAATTCATTTTTGGATTCGGAATATCGAAATTAGCTTAGGGTGAAATTTTGGTAATTTTCGGATAACTTTCATATTTTGATGAATAGTGAAAATTACTAAATTTTAGTTAAAAACAACTTTTTCAATTGAAAAACTTAATAGTGATAAATTATTAATTTTAGTGGTTTTAAAGTATATTTAGAATATATATTTTTACAATTTAATACAATGTCGGACATTGGATGTAATTTCACATTTAAACCAGACATAAACACATGTCAATCTTTTGATAGATATTGTTTCTTAAAAACATGCTATTTGTTTTAACAGTGGGATTTAATTACAAATTTAATTAATGCAACTTCTATGTTATGAATTTGGTAAAATAGACTTCATTTTTGAATTCGAAATATGAAATATAGCTTAGGATGAAATTTTGGCATTGTTCTGAAAAACATCAATTTTTGATGAATAGTGAAACTACTAAGTGGTAGTTAAAAAACTGAATTTTTCATAAAACATAATTTTACCGCTTCTGTGAATGGAATTTCAAAAATCCGAGAGACACGGTTGATGTCAGTAAGTAAAATGTGGTTCAATGAGGCGAAAATAATTTTTGGTGAATAGTAACTTTTTACTTTTATTTACCACGGTTAAAAGTAAATAGGGTAATTAAGGGTAATAATGATATTAATATTACCCTAACACATGTCCTAATTCTATTGGACAAGTTTATCTCGACCAAAAACAACCTTAAGTGTAAAATATTATCATTTAGGCCCACTTGGATTAGATTAGGACATTTGTTATTATTTAATTCAAAGAAGAGTTAAAAGAGCTAAAATCAATGTTAATTTACTAAAAGATTTTTAATATGGGGTTATACATAATATAAATTCGACTATAAATATTAATTAGAAAGATAAAAAGCATTCCTACATAATTATATTATATTTTTAATTTTTAGACATCAAATAATTTCATTTATGTATGACACAACGATGATGCATTAATTATCTTATTAAATAAATATTGACATAATTGATGTTATAAATACCAAAATAAATGTAATTTGAGACTTTTTATGAATTCCACTAATTTTCTAGGTTAATATGACATGTTAGTATTAATTTAATTAACTTTTTGCGAACATATCATTCTGTTATGATTTTCACAAAAATCAATTACTAAATAGTGTCAAAATTGACATAAAATAGTTTTTAAAACAAATATTATATTATTAATTGTTATTTTATTCCTAAAAATCTAAGGTTAGGCAAAATGTCTTAGATAAGGTTATATATATTAATAATAAACTAGTTGGGATTCGTTTGTCTTGATATAGTATGTTTATTAACCTTATAGTATAAGAACACAAGAAGAAACGGTAAAAGTAAAATTATTTAACTTAATGTTAAATATAAATGATAAGGTTAAAATAGGAACTGAAACTTGTCTAAATTCTATTGTATGAGAGGATTTCGACCCATCCCCACCTTATCTTCGAAATAAATCAATTTGGAGCTATTTAAAACCGAACATGGCTTTATAATAAAATAATATTTTTAGTTATTCCAAAGGTGCCCCTCTCCTCCCTTATAAAAGGGAACCTCCTCCCTCTCCTCCTCACACCAATTTGAGCATTCAAGCTCGGCCAAACCCTGCCAAAATCTCTTCTTCACTTCCATAGTATCATCCTAGAGTTCCTGGTCATCTTAAAAGACCAATTTTAGTTTCCTAAAAGGAGGTCTCAAAGAAGCACGTCAAAGAAGAGGTAATATTCATTACCGATCCTTTCCAATTTCTTTCTTCTTCAAATTCTTCTTCTTTAGTAGTTTCATTATGAAGTAATAAAATCAGTATCACTCATATACTGATATGTTATTATAAGTATGAAACAACCCTATTTAACCATCTATCCATCCTACGGAAAATGAAATCACCGCGCGTGCGTACGTACGGAATACCGTCTCCACGCCGTGGTGTAATCTATTTTCCACCACCACCTTAATAGGATGGGTATAATGGTGTAATTAGTAACTATATATGATTATTATAAAGTTATATTGATACTTAAATAGTATACATACACTTTAACACAATTACACAGCCATGGGAACGATATCATCGCTCGTCCGTACGTACAGACTACCGTCTCCACGACGCGATGAGATTCATTCTCCACATTAACCATTCGTGAATGATTATAAAGTATATATAATAAGTAATAATGAAATATATAACATAATAATGATACTGGATTTATTTATATTTATATGTATGTCATCTACTTAATTCCATTCAATTCAATAAGGAAACGAAAACAGCGTTCATGCGTACGTACGGACTACCGTCTCCATGAACGGTGTATTTCATTCCATTTATCAATATATTATATATATGTATATTCTGAATATATATTATATATAAATCATGTTTTACATTCTGGATATATGTAATAATGATCCAAGTAATCATATTAATAATTAAAAGTTAAAAACACGAACAACAAATGAGACGATTTTACCCAAAACGCTACTTTAACATGAATTTACAAAAGAACGGGTAATATAAATTCATAAGTGGACCATATATGATATAATAACAAGGAATATGATTCTGGAATAAGTCAATAACATGATTTAATTCATTATACAGGAGGTTCGGACACGTACAAAGAAAGTCGGGCCTAAGGTAAGGGAAATATCACAATCTCATTTTTATCCGAGATTGTTTATTCTTTGGTATTTACTAGGGTGTATTTTATCATCCAAATCCATGTTTACTCAATATGTAATATTATTTCCATCCACCTACAATTGTTTAAATCAAATTTTACCCTTCGGGGAGTTTTTAGTAAAGGATATGAAAGTAATCTTTTGTCATTTTTTGTACGAGGTAATTTTTGACTTTTCCGACAAAAGTACGAAGAATGTTTTTTTAACTTATACGGCATGAATGGATTTTTAAAACATTATTTCCAAGAAGCTTACTTTACAAGTTTTCCAGTTTATTTTTAATCAACTTCTTTTAGTTTATAATTGTATGACATGTTAAGAAATGAAAAGTGTTTTTGAAGTAGAAAGGATATTTTCCTCAAGAATGGAGTTCAAATGTTTTATCAAAATTATTTTCCTTCTAAGATAATATAGGGTTCTGTTTTTATCCCTATTATTACATTTATTTGATTATGTTGTGAGGGAATTATTTTTATGAAGTCATATACCTTATATGATTTGTTTTATGATGTCATGATGTTTCAAGAATCCCATTTTTGTTACATGTGTTATGCGATGATGTATGATTTATGATTATGTGGCAAACATAAGAAAGGATTCATTATAAGATGTGTGGGACCTATATCTCCCTCCAATACATTGGGTAAAGATTTTATATCTCATGAGATAGACATGGCTGGAATGGTAGGTTATACCGGTTCAGTGAAACAGGACTGAAATGAGGGTGACTCGGTTCAGAAAGGGACTTTGTCCACTAAGATAGTCTTGGCAATGAGTCTTGACTAACAAGAAATGATTCTCTATGATTATGTGTGTATGCCACAAAGTTTCATGTTTTAAGTTATGATTATTGGGATTACATTTCACTTCTATGATTTATCCCATGTTATGATATTATGAGCTCTTTTGCAGGTTAAGATTTGCAAAAGCTATGTTCTTATGTATATGATGTGATTGATATTTCTTTTGTTTACCCTTACTGAGCATTTGAGCTCACCCTTTTATGTTTTGTTTTCCCCAGGATATAATGAAAGGTTTTATGTAAGGAAACAAAAAGGGGAGAATCGTTATGAGAGGTGTTGAAGATCTTTCAACATGATAAGAAGTTTATACTCCGAGTTTCCAAAGACACTAAACTATTACGGCCCTTGTGTGTGTGTTATTGTTATGTACTATGTATTCCGAAAATGTAATGTAATGTCCATGTACGTCAAGCTTCGGGTCTCTATAGTCAATATGTTTTTCCTCTGGATTAATAGCATTAATATGTGCATAATGCTGTTTTTAATCTATAATGATATAATAAACCCGGCTAGAAAAATGTTATTCCATGGGATTGGGAAAATCTACATGTGAATAATTATTTTTATTCTAAGGTGGTAAAATATTTTATTTAGATTACATAAATTCAGTGGTGAACAAAAAATAACATGAGGTAACACAATTTATTTTACAAAAAAAATATAAATACAATATTGAACTCCTTACTTTGTTGAGGTTAAAGGGATTTGTCCCCTCTATCGAGTACCAAAGTTCATCTATTATGGTCTCCTCTAACATAAAAAACAATATATTCCTTTGGATCACTAGAAAATTATTTTTTTGTCCCAATGAAATGGTCATCCAAAATTGAATTTTCATCTATCCCTTTAGTTTTATGGTTGTCAAATGAACTATTGACCACATTTGGTTTTTAGGACATAGAACATAAAATACTATTACTACCAGTGATTCCATTTCTAACAGTGTGTTCTATATACCCTTCCATACTAAAATCCACATTCACATTTCCAAATTCCTCTATTTTGAGATAAAAACTATTTTTAAAAAACATGAATTAAATATTAGCACTTGGAATATTGTAGTATCCAACACTCATATTTGTTTGATGATTCCAATGTATGATATATTCACATAAATCTGATTTATATCATGGGTAAAAAAACATGAATCACATTATCCAAAAATTGTAAATCTATTATTTTTCATGGTAATTCATTATTCAAGATAATTAATATATAATGTATAAAAATTAATTACATAACCATTTTAAGTTGATAAACATAGACATAGTCATCTGGAAATCCATTAATGTTGACGTAAAATTGAATTTATATTTTCATTTGACTCCTTGATAAAGTGATATCGAGACCATCCTATAAACTGTTGATTATATTTATTTGATATATATTTTCCTAACCATGATAAATTCATATACCTTGGAGTTTCATTAATGATTTTAAAATATTAAAGAACTTCTAAACAATAATAGAAAACATAATGTTTGTCCTACTGTTGGGTTATGATCACCCAAAATTCATCTTTTCTATTAGTGATTTTCTTGAGTCTAATGAATCACTAGGGATGAAAAAATGTTTCTTTGTGTTATTTTAAAGGTGTATGAGTTCAGGGAAGATGGATAATATCTTAAACCTATCATTTTGACAGAAACATAGATTTTTTGGTTGGCTATAAATGTTTTTTGGTGAAAAATAATGTAAATAATTTGGCAATAGGATGACATTGAAATGAGTGGAAGTAAACAATAGAGTGAAACATGTATTTTATAATTCTATAATATAAATACTTTTAAAAAAATAAATGTACTTATTAATAATGTAGTAGCTAGTTAGATGTTTCTCAGAATCCACTTGAAGGAAAAATTAAAATTGGATATGCATTCACATTTTTCTATTGGAGCTAACTCTGGTGCACATGCTAGTGGTTAAATTTTTGTAATTTAATTAGAATTGAGGTAATATGTTAGAGTCGTTGGGGGATTATGTAAAATATGTAACTGAATGACTAACACCAACGTATACATCGCACAAACTAGGGGTAGAAATATGGATGTTGGGAGAAACCATAGAGGAGTGGGGTTGGATCTCGGAAGAAGGAGATGTTCTTAAAAAAGAAAGAAATGTAGATATGGATGGGGGAGTGGAGATATAAACACAATAGGGATGAAATAATTCTCTATTATCTAATTGTATCTATTTCTATACCATTTTATTATGATGTCCCTTTTATTTATAAATTTTTTTAAGTCAAAAACTATGTGGGGGATATAATTGCTATTGTTTGTCTATATTTTTTTTATGTTCTTAATTTAATTATTCAAGATTTTATTCATTATTAATTGGTTTTTTCAATTATATTCATTTTTTTGGTAGATTAATTGATTTTATGAAACAAATATCATGAATTTTTTTGAGGATATTTTGCAATAAAAATAATAAATATGTTATTTTTGTGTGATTGGTTGAATATTGATTCACTAGTAGATTACAATTTATCAACGAATTTATTTTAATGGAAATTATTATTGAATCCATTCACTAGAAAATATCAGTTCAACTATATACTTCAAATATAATTCCATATCAATCATATTTTTTCTTTTATCCAACACAGAACATTACGTTTTAACACAGTTAATAACATTTAGTCACCATATATTATCATTTCTGCACTCCGCATTAATTCCTTAGACATTTCCACTCACTATTTATTGTACTATAGGTTCAATAAATCCATTTGAACATTCACCCACCTTCCCATAGGTTTGTCCCTGCTCAACCACCATAGGAGTGTAGTGTAGCTCTATAAATAAATTATTGTTTAGTCTAATGACAAATTATTCAATTAAAATTTAAATGTTTAATATGGTAATTATAATGATATTAGATTTAAATAATGAGTATTCCACTAAACATGAAATAGAAAAACTACCTTGGAATAATTATTTTGGAATCATGTGATAATGATAAAAATTACAAATAGAATTTTTCTAAAGGAAAATTAATGAGCCTGATTTGTCATCCATGTTTGGTTAAAGAATGGGTAATTTTACTTTAAACAATCAAAACAATGAGTACTTATCCGTGTATGCCTACTATACGAGCCTATTTTAAATCATTACATAAAAAACAATAATGATATGTTTATGTTATGATTTATCAATTTTGTACCCCATATCTCATCCATAAACACCAATTATTTTCCTTCGACACCTTTGACTAGGTTTATATTTTTAATTGTGAAATTGAAAGGGGATTCTATAATTACTTAGTTATTTTATATCATTATATATTGAGATAAATCTATATGAGATTATAGATTATAAATTCAATATATCCTTCATTCATTGACTTCTCTCCTTTTTTAAATCTATATAAATGTACATTATAATGATGTTGTTTTTTATTATGGAAACTAAATACAAAAGGATAATAATTTATAAGGTATGTAATTATAATTGTACATTAATTTATAAATATAGAAAACTATAAATGTATAAATGGTTAATAAAATTTAATATTTAAACTATTTATGTAAATATTATATACTATAAAATTTATAAAATTATATAACATTTTAAATGAATAAAACAATACAATTAAAATTATTTAAGAAAAATTAATTTATAAATTATATTCATATAAAATGATATTCTACATAATTTATCAAGGTACATAAATTTTAAATTATATAAAACTATAAATTATAAACATGCAACTATTTGAATATTTCAAGAGTAATTTTCATTTCATGAATTTTTTATTCAAAACTAAACATGATTCACTTTATCATCACTTTGAATTTAATGTATAACCTGATGTTCCAAGTAGAAATTAAGAAGCAATTCAAAATAATTTCAGAAGACTATAACACCTTTTTAAATTACACACTTCCTTCATAAGGGTTTTTAAATAAATTTATCATACACATGGTGCACAATGAAATTGGAAAAAAATTTAAAACATAGATTCATTTAATATAAAAACATATATCTTTCAATAGAAATGGATTGAAAAACTTTCTTTCAACCTATATATTTGGCTAATATAATTAATACACTTATTATAATTCTAGAAATTTATTTAAAAACCAGGAAATCAGTAAATCCGAAAATATATAGATAAACATGCAACAAACCTACATAAAACACACTACATTCAAAATGGGTTGAAAAACACTACACTAACCTAGTCAATGAAATCTAGAAGATAAATCACACATATTAGTCCCATGAAATAACTAAGAAATCAATTATCTATATCGTAGATATTTGAACGACAAAAGAGGCCATACATGAATAGTGTAAGTATCATACAAGAAGTGCATATGAGTCATTGGAAGTGTGTGAGTGTAATGGACCTTGACACCATTAGAGAACATGTTTTCACCATAACTGAATATGGTGTTCTAATATAAATGGGAAGTAAAAATATAGGGATGATAGGGAAATATAAGGACAAGGGACACTTATTCAGACTAGCAGTGTTGGGGCCAATTTTTCTGTTTCGTCATGAATATGTGAATACACACTCATCTGAGATGTGACTAGTAAAAAATAAGGTTTCCATCAGTTCTACTAACGAAAATCTGCACATACCTATGAATTGGAGATATCGGTCCATCTAGTGTGTATAATGACAGAAATAGAAGGGTTCGACGAAGACACGTCGTGTAGTAGTCCTTTAAACGCCGTGTGGTCAGTTGGAAGACGAAACAGCAAGGTGGTGGGAGTATCCGCTATCTAGGAGACAGTACATGCCGTGTAGTCGGTAATATACATCATGTACTCATGTCGATGGATGAACAGTTTGGCAGTGCCGCCAGAGGAACAGTTAAATGAGGGGAGTACACACCGTGTAGTCAAAAGTACATGCTGTGTACTTTGTTTTTATTCATAAAATGGGAACTAGCCACCCCTGTTCATAGGATTGGCATAGAACCGGACGTGAGCTCGGGAGAGGGAAACCAAATCTTCATGGACCTCCAGATCATGCTTTGAGAATCTGTTTCCGCTTCCGCCCATCATGTTGGAAACCCACGGGCATGCCCTCCCATCTTCTTGCGTAGTTCTTCCCAATTCATCCTCTAATGGATTTTATTTTAGGTTGAGTGAGAATTATTTTACCTCAGATCTTTGATATTCTTGGACGTTTCTGGAATTGACAATCGCGTATATCGTTCGTGGGTTTTTAAGGTAGGTGGATCAGTGTTTCAATTCCAACTGTTGTTCATTTTGTGTACCTTTGAGATACGCGCCCAAGAATGGGGTGTCGTATGGCTGAGGCATCGTTAAATTAAATACCTAGACTTGATTAGGTAATTTAAATGTGATAACAAAATGTTGTTTGGGACAGCTTCTTGGATCCAGGACCACCCCGGGTGTGTGTTCCTCTATTTAGCCATTTGGCCAGGATACCTGAGGGTATGACTTTAAAATTATGATTGTAGAATTTCCTTGAGAGGAATTTCATTTGTATTGCATGTGTATTTCTTGTTTACATGTTGGATATGGCATGGATACCTGTTTATCCCGAGGGTGGTGTTGTGATTAGCCTATGGGCAATGTACTACTTAGCATGTGGAAAACTTCTTATGTGCCTATGGGCAGTTGATTCTGTGCCTATGGGCGACACCTCGTATGCATGTGGGAAATATTCGGTATGCATGTGGGAAGATTCTTGTGTTTGGATTCTCTTTAGCTGAGGGTACATGTTTATGTGTCTGAGGACTCTGCCTACTTACTTAGAATATTCACTATGGTGATATCTTAAATTAAATGTAAAAAAGACTAATTTAATGGCAATATAACTGGTAAATTTAGTTACTTTTGAGTACTGCTTAGTTTATTTCAATTTACTACTACACACTATTGTTGCATCTTTTCACAACGTTGGGAACAATCCATTGGTGGGTGACTACTAGGATTTATTTCTCACACCATGTTTAGGTCATGTCTTCAGCACAAACAGATTACGTTTCTGCAGGTGTGGATAAGGGCATGGGTCCCTATACAGGTACTTGATAGTTGCTGGGAAGTAGGGGAGCATGGGACCGAGCTTGGCCCACGATGCCGCTAGCTGTTTAGTGTTGGTTTTTTCATACTCTATATTGTAATGTACTATACAATTTTGTAACATGTTCTCACTGTTTTAATAGAACATAATATATGTTGCATGATCATCTATATTACAGTTGGTTTTCTTTTACTGCAGTTTTTTATTTTAAATGTGAATGGTTTTTTTATTCCTCTTATTGTATGCTATTTATTTATTCCGATGTGCTGCACTTTGAAAAATGAGGGCATAGTTTCCCCATTATCAGACATGGGCCCTCGTTGCTAGTCGACAGCATCTGGCGTTTGTGGAAATTCCCTTGGGGTCACGTGGCGAACCGGGTTCGGGTAACCCGTGGAGTGGTACATGGAATCGGGACGTTACAAAGTGGTATCAGAGGTGTTCTTTTCTTTGACATATTATTTGGATCCCTATTCAGGGATAGGACAATAACGGTAGTTGGTAATATGCTGTGCCTGGGCATAGCTAACCCATGTATTTGGAAAATCCAACTTACCTCTTATTGAAATTTTACAGATTCTGCAATTTACAGTTGATTTGATTTTCAATATTGGGTGACGCACTTGTGATTGTGCTATTTATATTTTATTCATGAGTTCTATTTTGTTGCAACCCGATGAGATGAGGGTATGACATCTATTGCATCATTAGGTGCATTCTAGAAAACACATTCCATGAAAATCTTCCATGCCATGTAGGTGCATTAGATATTTCATGTTGTTGTGATAGATGTTGTGCTATTAAAAGCATGTTGTTGGGATAACTGCTTTGATAGATACCATCTATTTGACAGGGTATTATTGTGTGAGCCTGTTTATAGAATAGACTCCAAAATTTGGTTTTTTTGGATTATGGGCCATCATTGACAAAGATTAGGTGAATAATTGGCTGTTTATCCGGTTATAACACATATAAGATGCCAAACATTGATTCGCAGGGAGTATGGGCCCTCACGGATCAGAATATGGCACTTATGTGTTGTTTTTCTGTATTTTATGGGTTTCAGAAATGTTTCTGAGGCATAAATTCCAGAAACACAGTATAAACGCCGTGTAGTACCTTAAACACGACGTGTATGTTCTTCTGTTTGGGGATAAAAGAAAACTTTTTGAGTACACGTCATGTATTCTCTTTCCATGTCATAGATAGTGTGGGTGGGGACACGGGGAAGGGAATTACTTGGGGCGAACATGACGTGTAACGCAAGTACACACCATGTAGTGTTTACCCAGAGTCCGCCCGTGTAAATAACAACATAGAAAGGGGAGACCTTAATATATACACGCCATGTCCACTGTGGAACACGTTGTGTAGTCTGACCTGGAGACCCGACAGTGTAACTAACAACACGGGTCGGTGAAAGCCTCTATGTGCACGCCGTGTGTATATTGAACACATTTTGTAGTTTGAGCCATGTATCTTGCCATGTGACTAATAACAGGGGTCAGAGAAGTTCATCTAGTACACGCCCTGTACCTGTGGGACACACCATGTAGTCTTGACCAGTGACAGACCATGTGGATTTAGCCATGTGGCTGGGAAACAGGATGGTGTACACGCCATGTATGGGTGTCACATGCCGTGTAGTATCATGTCGAGTATTCGTCCGTGTCTCAAGCGACACGGGTAGTTGGAAAATTATGCCATACACGCCGTGTAGTAAGTATACACGGCGTGTAGTTTAGTTTAACACGATTCATGTGGCTTGGCCATATAGAAGGACCCGTGAAGGGGATGAAAAGTCAGGTTGACGCCGTGTAGTCAGTATACACGCCATGTAGTCTTGTTGTGCAATTTTGAATGCATTCTTCCTCCAGTAACCCTTTTGGTTCCTTCGTTTTCAGGCAGTGATAATCTTGATCTAAGGTGTGCGTCTGACCTTGTAGAGTCATGCCGCCGAGATGACCACGCTTTGTTTTCCAGGAGAGTGTCAACGATTATACTCCAGAAATGGTGGGCTATGGGATTCCAGTGGATCCTCCCGCAGAGCCAGATGCAGTGCCATCCATTATACGAGACACATGTGTGAAGGAACGGTTCTGTGAAGGCTGTATGTGGTATATGCAGACATTTTAGGGAGCACCGCTGACTACCACATCTATGGTCGATCTGACTTGTATCGTTCAACAGCAGCATCCACCTACGTTTTTAGGGGATGGAGGACCAGAGGCTGCGGAGTCTTGGCTGTGGTCGATGAAGACTATTTTCTAGCATCTTGACACGCCTTCAGGGTGGAGGTTCAAGATCACAACTTATATGTTGCGTGATTCCGCTAAGAGGTGGTGGGATGTTACTACCCAATCAGAGCATCACAAAGACATGGTGTGGGAATATTTCCATACAGCCTTCTATGACTTATTTTTCCTAGAGATGCTTAGGGCATATCGAGCTCGAGATTCCATGAATCTGTAGTAGGGAGCTATGTCGGTGATGTATTATTCTATTCGTTTCACCGAGATTAAGAATTTTTCACCCATTCTGGTGGACGATGAGAAACTAAGAGACAGAAGCTTTGAGTATGGTCTACGATACGACATCCGAGCACTGGGGAATGTTTTTAGGTTTCCTTCAGTACATGCTATTTTGAAACAGGCATTGATTACATAGAGGAACTTGCGAGAAGCATGTGGTGTGGGCCAGGGCAGTTCAACACCAGTTTCCTGTACTATTTCAACTGGTAAGAGGAAGAGAGAGATGGACTTCTCTCAGGGTGGTAGTATAAGTCAGAAAAATGTTTCAGGTGTCCAGGTCATGTGCTACCAGTGTGGTAAGGAAGGGCACAAGAGACCTCAGTTTCCACGAGACCCAGTGGAGTGCCAATCTTGTGGATGGATGGGTCATCTACATCACTTTTGTAGGGTGTTTCCACCAGGGGAAAGTGAGAGGGGCTATGTGCAGACTCCACATGCGAGGGCAGGACCAGCAGCTTCTTACCACTCGGGGAACTGGAATACATCAGGGCGTGCAGGTTGGGATGGTGGATGTGGCCGTGAAAGCCAGACACCAGGATCTCAGAGGTAGCAGGGAGGGACAGCTCAGGGTAGCCAGGCTCTGTCGCAGGGCCACGACACTGGGCAAGCCTATGTAGTGCAACAGACCCAACACGAGTAGGATCTCAGACCGTCTACCGTCAGAGGTACTATTCTAGTAGCTTCTGTCTTATCATCAGTACTTTTTTATATAGGTGCTACACATATCTTTATATCAATACCCGTTGTGGAGAGCCTTGGGGTCTGTGATTCTACATATTCTATAGTTATGACGTTAGACACTGCATTGGGAACCAGAACTACTTGTGTGTGTCAGTGCAAGGAGTTCCCCTTGAGGTTGGTGGGTGTCCCATTTTTTGGGACCTCTATGTCTTAGAGATGATGAGATATGATGTTATTCTCAGGATGGACTAGTTGGTTACCTTTCGAGAATTTGTGGATTTCTATCGTCGCAAGTTGAGTTTCACGTCACCAGAGGGTGGAGAGTTTCCATGCAAGGTCAAGTGGGACGTTCATGCGAGTCGAGCTGGACCAGAGCATCATGGGAGAGGTGGTATCACAGCTCAGTTGGCGAGTTTATATCTAGATGACCGGAAGACTTGTCTGAAGGATTTCCCTCCAGTGGTTGATCGTTTCAGGGATGTCTTCCCGGATGACTTTTCAGGTATTCCTCTAGAGCATGAGGTGGATTTCTCTATTGAGCTTGTGCCAGGAGCAGCTCTAGTGTTCATTCCTCCTTATATGATGGCTACACCAGAGTTTTAGGAGCTCAAGACATAGTTAGAGGAGTTACATTAAAAGTGTTTTATCTAACCTAGTACTTCTCATTGGGGTTCTATTTTCCTTTTTGCGAAGAATGCAGACGGTACCCTCAGACACTGTGTGGATTATCAGAAGTTAAAATAGTTGATGGTTAAGAACCGATATCCCTTTCCAAGGATTGTTATCAACTTTGTGGAGCACGAGTGTTCTTGAATATTGACATGAGATCAGGATATCATCAGTTGCGCGTTAGTCCATCTGATATACCTCTTACTGCATTCAAGAGAAGGTATGGTCTAGATGAGTATACGTTTACACCGTTCGGACTCACGTAAACGCCAACAGTTTTTATGGCCTCGATGAATCATGTGTTTCATCACTATCTGGATTATTTTGTGGTAGTATTCGTGGAAGTTATCGTGGTGTACTCTCACACTCGACACGACCATTCCACCCATATTGTGATCGTATTGAGTACACTGAGAGAGCATCGACTATATGCTATGCTATCAAAGTTACACTTTTGGATGGACCAGATACACTTCCTGGTTCATATCATCTCAGAGGCAGGAGTTGTAGTAGACTCAGAGAAAGTGAGAGCAGTAGTTTCCTGGGAGCATCCCAAGAACGTGTTTGAGATACGGTGTTTCTTGGGGCTGGCTGGTTACTGTAGATGCTTCATACTAGACTTCTCCCACTTAGAAGCACCATTGATGGGTTCGACTAAGAAGGGTGTGATGTTCGGTTGGTCAGAAGCTTGCGAGACAGCCTTCCAAGAGCTGAAGGGAAAGTTGACATCAGTGTGGGTTCCATGGGATATACGCGAGGAGCTAATGTGAGAGTTTCATGCTTCAGCTTGGGCAGTTCATCCTGGAGTTACCAAGATGTCCTTTGACATGAGACGTTAGTACTGGTGGCCGGGTATGAAAAGGGATGTAGTTGGTTTTGTTACGACGTGTTCCACCTGTCAGCAGGTGAAGGCAGAGAATCAGAGGCTAGCTGGGCTTTTGCACCAGTTACCCATTCCAACATAGAAATGGGATGATGTCACGACAGACTTTGTGACTGGGCTGCCGAGGTCACCTTGAGGCAATGATGTCGTGTGGGTTGTGGTGGACAGAATCACAAAGGTAGCTCACCTTTTGCTGATCAAGGAGACCTTCAGATTTGACGAGCTCAGGATGTTTTATATTCGAGAGGTCCTACGTCTTCATGGGGTCCCCCATTCTATCATTTTAGATAGGGATGCTCATTTTACCTCTCATTTCTGGCATTGATTTCAGAGGGCACTGGGTATAAAGGTGATTTTGAGCATAGCTTACCACCCTCATACTGATGACCAGTGAGAGCGTACGATACATGTGCTTGTGGACATGTTGTGTGCATGCGTCCTGGAATTTGTGGGCTCTTGGGAGAAGCATATACACATAGTCGATTTTGACTATAATAATAGTTTTCAGCCAACTATTGAGATAGAACCTTACGAGGCTTTATATGGGAGGGCATTCCGATCACCCTTGTGCTGGTTAGAGGCAGGTGACATAGCTTTACTAGGACCACATCTCATGCAGGAGACTCTTGAGAAGGTCCAATTGATCCAGAAGTGGAAGGCTACCGCACAGTATTGTC
This sequence comes from Viscum album, assembly GCA_963277665.1. Taxonomy (NCBI): domain Eukaryota; kingdom Viridiplantae; phylum Streptophyta; class Magnoliopsida; order Santalales; family Viscaceae; genus Viscum; species Viscum album. The sequence goes on along the minus strand of OY728133.1, from coordinate 1,776,713,572 downwards.
AAAAATCTTATGCTGATTGCCGTAGATGACCATTGGAGTTCGTGGTCGGGAATCAGGTTTTCTTTCTTCTTTCACCGAGTTTGGGGAACAGACGGATCATGAGACAGAGTAAACGTTCACCGAGGTATGTAGGTCCATTTGATATTTTAGAGAGAGTCGGGTCAGTTGCCTAATGATTACAGTTACCACAGAGGTACTGATCCATGCAAGACGTCTTCCATGTATCTCAGTTGTGTTGCTATTATTCAGACCTGTCTCACGTCTTTCAGCCTGAGGAGGATGATCTTGAGGTAGATGCATCCATTGAGGAGCATCCAATTTGTATCGTTGATAGGATCACGAAGGTTCTCCATGGCCAGTCATTTCCTATCATACGATTTCTATGGAAGAATGGCCGAGTGCAAGACAAATCCTTGGAGCAGGAGACTGACGTGCGTGCTCAGTGGCCCGAGCTGTTCTGAGCCTTATCTTCACCACCATTGGAAAGGAAATTTGGGGAAAAATTTCTTTAAGGGGGATTTTTGTAAGAACCCGGTTTTTTTGAGGTACAAGTTTCTTCCTTTCTCTTTTCATTATGCGTTTTTGAAAAAATAATGAAAATGTGAGAAAATCCTAAATTTTGGGACTACACGCGGTGTACTTTTCCACACTCCATGTACTTTGGTCGTGAGGGATGAGTACACAGGGTGTGTAGCCTTGATGGCGAATAAGGGTGTAAAAACCGACTACATGCCATGTAATAGTTCTTTACATGCCATGTAGTCAGTTGGCAAAAGAAACAGTAAGGCGGTGGTAGAAGCCGCTAGGTGGGCGACAGTACACACTGTGTAGTCAGTAATACACGCCTTGTACTCATGTCGACGGATGAACAGTTTGGCAGTGCCTCCAGAGGAACAGTTAAGTGAGGGGAGTACACGCCGTGTAGTCAAAAGTATATGCCGTGTACTTTTTTTCGCATCAAATGGGTAGTAGCCAACCGTGTTCACAGGATTGTCTTAGAACAGGACAGGAGCTCAGGAGAGGACAACCGAATATTCGTGGACCTCTAAATCGAGCGTCGGGAATCTGTTTCTACTTCTGTCGATCGCGTTGGAACCCCACGGGTAAGCCCTCCCATATCCTTGCATAGTGCATTCCAATTATTCTTCTAATGGATGTTATTTAAGGTTGAGTGAGAATTATTCTACCTCAGATCTATGGAATTCTTGGACGTTTCTGGAATCGATGTTCATGTATACCGTTCGTGGGTGTTTAAGGTAGGTGTCTTGGTGTTTAAATTCCAACTGTTGTGTGTTTTGTGTACTGTTGAGATAAACGCACATGAATGGGGTCTTGTACGGCTAAGTCCTTGTTGAATTAAATACCTAGAATTGATTATGTAATTTAAATGTGATAATAAAATGTTTTTTGGGATTGCTTCTTCGTTCCAGGACCACCCCGGGGGTGTGTTCTTCTGTTTAGCCGTTTGGCCAGGATACCTGAGGGTATGCCTTTATAATTATGATTGTAGAACTTCCTTGAGTGGAATTTCATTTGTATTTCATGTGTATTTCTTTTTTACATTTTGGGCATCTCCTGATTACTTGTTTAGCCTAAGGGTAGTGTTGTGATTATCCATTGGGCAATGTACTACATAGCATGTGTGAAACTTCTTCCGTGCCTATGGGAAGATGATTCTGTGCCTGTGGGCGACACCTCTTATGCTTGTGGTAAATATTCGATATTCCTGTGGGAAGATTCTTGTGATTCTATTATCTTTACCAGGGGTTAAGGGTTTACGTGTCTGAGGACTCTGGCTTCTTACTTAGAATATTCAATGCGGTGATATCTTATATTGAATTTTAATAATAATAATAATAATTAAATGTAAATATAATGGGGAAAGTTAGTTACTTTTGAGTACTTCTTAGTGTATTGAATTTTACTACATCACACTATTTTTTCACCTTTTCAAAAAATTGGGAACGAGCCTTTGGTGGGAGCCTACTGGAATTTATTCCTCACACCCTGTTTGGGTCATGTATTCGGTCCAAACAGATTACAGTTCTGCATGTGTGGATAAGAGCAATGGTCCCAATATAGGTACTTGATTGTTGCTGGCAAGTTGGGGAGCATGGGACAAAGCTTGGCTTGCGATGCCGCTGGCTATTTTGTTTTGCATTTGTTGTACTATGTATTGTACTATTTTGTAACATGTTCTGGTTGTTTTATTAGAACATAATACATGTTGCATCATCATCTATATATGTGTTGGTTATCTTTTACTGCAGTTGTTTATTTAAAATTTGAATGGTTTATTTCTTCCTCTTGTTTTATGATATTAATTTATTCCATTGTGCTGCACTTTGACAAATGAGGGCATAGTATCATCACTATCAGTCCTAGGACCTCGCTGCTAGTCGGCAGCCTATGGCGTTTGGGGAAATGCGCTTGATGTCACGTGGCGAACCGGGTTCGGGGCACCCATAGAGTGGTACCTGGAACCGGGACGTTACATATATATATTATTTAAATATAATTGTAATAATTTTTTAATAATATATATATAATTGTCATTATAAATAAATATATAAATAACATATTTATATATAATTAAAATTTAATAATTACCAATATAATATATATATATATATTCATTATTTAAATATATATAGTTTAATTTTATAATTTTACATGACAAAAAAAATAAGTTAATGGGTATAAGCTGAGTGAATCATTCCTAGTAATTCATAGATCATAAAAATAGAGTCATCACATATTTAGAAGCATGAATAATAAGGGTGTCAATGTATAAATTAATGTTTATGAGTCATGTATACATAACCTATGCAAGTGTCATTATAATATAGGTATGCTTAACAATTGTAACATAGAAACCTTCTATTATGTCCACAAATAAACTTATGATCGTATAGTGTTAATTATACTCATACATCAATATATGAACATGAATAATGGAAATAATGTTCATGAATATTAAAATATCTTAGGACATATATATATAGTCAATTCTTTATTGAGATATATATATATATATATATTAAAATATTTTTTATATAATTATAACGGTAATAAATGTAATTATTATTTTAAAATAATTATTAAATTTTTCTAATTATTTAAATATATGTATATATATTTATAATATTATAAAAAATTATTTTAAACATCATATATAAAATTGAATTAATATATAATATATATTAATATATAATATTTATATTAATTAAAACCCTGATTTTTTAATTTTTGTATATAAAGAAACATTTCTTTGAATATAAATATAATAAATTTATATATATTAATAATATTTTTATTAAAAAAATATCAGTACTAAGAATATTACTGATAAAGTTGACTATTTATATGTTCTTTTACCTAACACCGGTAAAGGTGACATTTTTCAATGTTAATAAAGGAAGCATTAAAAAGTTCAATTACCTATCACTGATAAAGGTGAAACATTTATTTTAACTTTTTGTTTAACCACTATAAAATTAAACAATTATTTTTCACCGATATGTGGAAGTCTTTCTCTTCAGTTTGAAAAACAAATCATCTTCACCTTCTTCTATGGGTAAATAGGACATTCGAAGAATGATTGAACATAAAAGGCAGTGAATGGTTTGGGAAATATCATCCTCCATTATAGGCCATTGTTATGTGACAAAAATGATGGAATTCATATATTTGATGTGTCAAAATGAGAAAACATAATGAGTGATTGACTTAGGTCTAAAAAATGAAGCCTTATGGTACTAGTTATTATATTTTTATAATGGGACCACCTGGTCCCCCCTATGATTAAGTCCTATAACCCAATATGAAAAATTAGGTTCACTCCCAAAAAATAAATAACTCAAAAATTTAGATGGACCATTACATAGATATCACTATTTTGGTAGAGGTGAAAGAGTCTTGTTAATCCCAGATCAGTTGGATCACTATGATGGTGAGGAGGTGAATTAGTGATCTCTCATGTTTTAAGATTTATTCCATATTTATCTCAACCTCTTGATCATATTAATGTTCTTCATCCACTAAAAAAATTCTCATGGACTCACCTTCCTGAACTATATTAAAAAAATAGTATCACACATTATTTACATGGTTTGGCTGAAAAGATCACTCCTTTCCTTGTTGGTTAATGACCCCATCATGGATTCTCAACTATGATTTTATTATCTATTACATGGGTCTACTGATCCCTGAGGAACATGGTTGATTAAAAACACCATCACATTCTCTTCCACAACTAGTCATACTCCCATGTATCAAGAGACATTAGTGACTGGTTATACAACCAATTATATGATCCACCATTTTATATGTTAATACTGTTGTAGAAGGCCCTCCTACTTTATAATACTTATCTTCCTCCCCAGGCCTGTAGGATTTGACTTACTCACATTAGACATCAAGATCATCATTATTACGTCTGTCTAAAAAATTTATCCATATATAGAAATATCTAGTTCTCTCTCATCACTTCCCAAATACTTTGTTGAATAGAAAATATAATTCTAATTCAATAGCTCCGACCATTGTCTTCCTTTCTCTATGTGATATAGATGTGTACCAATTTCCTAGAACCCTATTACATAGTGTATACTAGTTCTTTAAATCTTCACATTATATAATATTATATAGTTAACTACATATTTATATATTAAAAAATATATCATACCAACATCCCATCTATGTATAAAAACTCCTTACTCCTTAAGAGGCATGATATTCTCATTCAAACATTCTTTATTTTTTATTAAGGATCCTCATTTAAATCACCAAAAAATATGGAATAATCATACAAGACAGTCTAGGAAAGATAATTCATTTTTAAAAATAGAAATAATATAATCCTCATCAAATAGAAAAGTTACCATATATATTGGTCAAATACATGGATTTATAAAATATAAAACTTCAAATTCCTATGAATTTCATTCCTCATGATATTTATATGTGATATTTTTTCAAATGGAGGATATGTGAAACATAGAATATCTATAATAACGTATTCCTAAAAAATGCTCCTTCATACTGACTTATTTAATTTGGGATTTCCTCACTCATGGATTTATAAATTTCATTATTCTTAAAGTTGTATCCCCATGATTCATTTTCTTAAGACCATGGTTGTACCTAAACAATAATATTCTTCAAAAATCATTATCACCACCATAAAATAAATATCATACCTATTGACGAAAAATTCAACACTGACATGGAAAAAATAATCTCCATGTTTAAATTCATTAGAAGAACCATAATTCTTTAATGTTTACTTGGATGATTTCTTTTATCTCCCCATTATTCACAATAATATTAAAAGGATAGTGTAAGTGTATTCATATATCTTTTTATTCTTATTGAATAATTCTCATTATCTTTTCTGTTTTTCAAATAAGAGATAAGTATGATACAACATGGTTCTCTTAGGAAATTTCCTTTTACAATTCTAGACTAAACCTACATGGGTAATCACCGTGTAGAAAATAGAAGACATACAGTAAATTTTGATCTTGCTATCCTTGAACTAAAATTCAAGTTAGGTGATTAATATAATATCTTTATTTCTAATATAAGTAATATATATTAGATATTTTTTGAAATTAACATGTAACCATGCGATAACATAAATAACCATCAAAACAATTCATGTGAAATTGACATAACCCCCTTTTAATATTTTAATAAACAACTCCCCTCTTATTATGTGAATTTACTACAATAGAATATAAGGGTTCTAAGTATGATTCTCAAACCTCATGCTTTTGGTTTTTTATGCTATCTATAATTTCTAGGTTTTACAGCTATGTACTCAAATTTTATCACCATAAATTGATTCATTCTTTTGGTTCATAATGAAGACTTATTTTTAATATTACTCATTGAGAATATATTATTCCTTTTTGTAAATTATATATGTATCTCATGATTCTCCATCAATTACCTTCTTGAATGTCATAAACACCTAAATTAATAGAGAATAATTATTATCCTTTTTAATTCACAGAGATAACACTCAAACAATGATCCTACACTCATCCATTGGAATTCTATTCTTCCAATCTCAACATGGAATGATTTATTGGTAATCTTCATTGTATTTTGAGTCTCAAACTTTTCATTATATTCATTAATTTGTTGAAAATAATTTTTATGGGGAATATATTTTCCACCTTTTTCAGCTAGATCTTTATGTTTACATTTGTTGATATGTTCTCATTACCCATCAATTACACATTCACCAGTTCCTTCTTTCACCCTCAAAAAATCCCATACCACAATATACTGGATTTTATATAACCTAACAACCACCTATAGAAGATATAGTTTAATGTACTTTTTGTATAATGATAATACATATTAATATATGAATATTCAATATAGAACATTAGGATCCATGGTAGAACAATAAAGGATTTGTGTATTTGGAAACATGGATACATAAATAACTACTTCATAAAATTATACATCATCTACCACATTGTTCTTCTCATATAGTACCCATATTAAGTATAACATACCTAAACAATTATTTATAACCTGTTGATACAAGTCTTAAGAAAGGTTGAATGCAGATCCCCAGTATGGGTAAACAAGAGATATATTAATGATAACTTAATCATTACATGAGCATAATGGTATGAGTACCTAACCAAAACATTTGAAAACAATGATCATCATATGAAAGAACATAATCATGACTCATGGAATAAATTTGGGTGGTTAATTAGACATGAATCACAATGGAATCAAAGAACATGACCCAGTAGAGTATAACATTGGAATAAGACATATGTATATGTCATACAAATACACATATAAAATAATTTCCTTAGTCAAGGACCCCATCAAAGGCTGTCATAGGATATTGGGTTCACTCCCCATTAAAATATATCATATGTAATCAATTACTCCCAATACTATCATAGTGTACAATGTTCTTTAATGAACTTGGTTCACTCACCATTTCATCCTTATTATCACATGATATAAACATATTTACGAAATAAATTAGAGAGATATATTATTCTGGGACCAACCATCACATAATGAAAATCCTATATTTGGGTTCCAAAAGAACACAAGACATTAATCATAGAAAATTACATCAAAATTAAATGTGTTAAATAAAAATTCATCTTTTTATGACCGAATGACCAATGGAAAATAAATAAGCTTCCTAATGTCACCTTATAACATAATTAACCACTTGGAAGGAATCAAATTTTATCGAATCAACATTAAATCCTCAAAAACCATCAAAAGAATGTAATTTTATGTTTTTATTGGATTATAACACAATTATATCACATGTATCATCAAGTATTGTTATATTAGGGGATAAACACCTTTAAAATATCATTGGATCATATCCTGAGTAAAATACATGATTCACTTAAAAATGTATTATTACTAGAACAATACAAAATATTAGAAAAATAATTTTACAAAAAAATATCCTTTGAAAAATATAAACAGAATATTAAAATAATTGAGAATTTATTGGAGTATGAAGAGCTTCTATTTTGTGTCTGTTAAAACCAAGATTATATTAATATTTATGTAAAAAAGTCAAATGTAAATCTTTTTGAAAAAGAAAAGAAGATTCCTTATATTTTATTATAGAAAAAGCAAATAAGTGGTAAAAATGTATTTATAAATCATTTTAGTATATAAAAATATCATTCAAGACTTTTATAGAAAATATGACATAGATAAAATATGATGTTCCACCGAAGAGATAAAAAATTTGGATTTCTTAAAAAACATTCATCCAATATCTTTAGTTCTTAATGATACAAAAATGAAAGGAAAATATGTAAAAAAGAATACCTAGATTATAAAAAAATCATGCGATTCTTGATAGATAGGTCATAAAAGTTCCTCATTAGAATTCTAAATATAAATAACACTGAAAAACAATGATATTGTAACACAAATCCCAAACCTCATATCCCACACACATAAAAAAACTCTAAAATCAAGTATAATAAATTGTATTATTTTATAATTCTATAAAATATTAATTTAGTTGCTTATTATTTTATATATGATCCACATATATCATTTTGACAACCATTTATTTATAAATTCTTATTAGAATTGAATTTCTGGGTGTTAAAATTTTCATTTTCCAATAGAATTTAGGTATGGTAGTTCTGATAAATATACGTTGATCATGATTACAAGATATACATAGTTTAAAAATTTATATAAATATTATATATATTAAATAAATTTATATATATACATCCATGATGGTAGATATATAAAAATGAAATACACCGCTTGTGGAGATTGTAGGTCATACCTACACATGAATGATGTTTTAACTTTTTGACACATGGATCAAAAGTAAGGTGGTGGGAGCAGCCGCTAGCTGGGAGACAATACACACCATGTAGTCGGTAAAAAACATTGTGTACTCATGTCGATGGATGAATATTTTGGTCGTGCTGCCAGAGGAACAGTTATATGAGGGGAGTACACACCGTGTAGTCAAAAGTACACACTACGTACTTCGTTTTTTTTCTTAAAATGGGAAGTAGATAACCCTATTCACAGTATTGGCATAGAACCGGACAGGATCTTGGTAGAGGATGGAAGAATATTCGTGGACATCCAGATCGAGCGTTGGGAATCTGTTTCCACTTTCGTCCATCACGTTGGAACCCCACGGTTAACCCATCCCATCTCCTTGTGTAGTTCTTCCCAATTCATCATATAATGGACGTTATTTGAGGTTGAGTGAGAATTATTTTCCCTCAGATCTACGACTTTCTTGGACGTTTCAGAAATTGACGTTCGCGTATACCGTTCGTGGGTGTTTTAGGTAGGTGGCTTGGTGTTTCATTTCCAACTGTTGTGCGTTCTGTGAACCATTGAGATACGCGCCCAAGAATGGGGTGTCGTAAAGCTGGGTCCTTGTTGAATTAAATACCTATAATTGATTAGGTAATTTAAATGTGATAATAAAATGTTTTTTGGGATCGCTGCTTGGATCCAGGACCACCCCGGGTGTGCGTTCCTCTGTTTAGTCATTTGGCCAGGATACCCGAGGGTATGCCTTTAAAATTATAATTGTAGAATTGCCTTGAGAGGAATTTCATTTGTATTGCATGTGTATTGCATGTTTACATGTTGGGTATGGCCCAGATAACTTTTTATCCTGAGGATAGTTTTGTGATTATCCTGTGGGAAATATACTACTTAGCCCATGGGAAACTTCTTCCATGCCTATGGGCAGTTGATTCTGTGCCTGTAGGCGACACCTCCTATTCATGTGGGCAATATTCGATATTCATGTGGGAAGATTCCTGTGTTTGGATTCTCTTTACCTGAGGGTACGAGTTTATGTGTCTGAAGACTCTGGGTACTTACTTAGAATATTCACTATAGTGATATCTTAAATTGAATGTTAAAAAGACTAATTAAATGGAAATATAATTGGTAATGTTAGTTACTTTTGAGTCCTGCATAGTTTATTGCATTTTACTAATACACAATATTGTTGCATCTTTTCACACCGTTGGGCACAATCCTTTGGTGGGTGCCTACTGGGAGTTATTTCTCACACCCTGTTTGGGTCATGTCTTCAGCCCAAACATATTACGTTTCATCAGGTGTGGATAAGGGCATGGGTACCTATACATGTACTTGATTGTTGCTGGGAAGTAGGGGAGCATGGGACCGAGCATGGCTCACGATGCTGCTGGCTGTTTTGTTTTGGTTTTGTTGTACTCTGTATTGAACTGTACTGTACTGTTTTGTATCATGTTTTGGCTGTTTTCATAGAACTTAATATATTTTTCATTATCATCTATATTATAGTTGGTTATATTTTAGTGTAGTTGTTTATTTTAAATATGAATGGTTTATTTCTTCCTCTTATTGTATTCTATTTATTTATTCTGATGCGCTGCACTTTGAAAAATGAGGGCATAGTTTCCCCATTATCAGACAGGGGCCCTCACTGCTAGTCGGTAGCCTCTGGTGTTTGGGGAAATCCGCTTGGGGTCACGTGGTGAACCGGGCTCGGGGAACCCGTGGAGTGGTACCTGGAATCGTGACGTTACAAAGTGGTATCAGAGGTGTTCTTTTCTTTGACGTATTATTTGGATCCTTATTCAGGGATAAGATGGTAACGGTAGTTGGTAATAAGTTGTGTCTGGGCGTAGCTAACCCGTGTACAGGGTAAAGCCAATTTACCTCTTATTTCAATTTACTGATTTTTCAATTTACAATTGATTTGATTTTCACCATTGGGTGACGCACTTGTGATTGTGCTATTTTTATTTTATTCATGAGTTCTATTTTGTTGCAACCCGTTTAGATGAGGGTATCCCATCTCATGAATCATTAGGCACATGCTAGATATCACATTCCTTGAAAAGTTTCCATGCCATGTAGGTGCATTAGATATTTCATGTTGTTGTGATAGATGTTGTGCTAGTAAAAGCATGCTGTTGGGATAACTACTTCGATAGATACCAGCTATTTGATAGGGTAGTATTGTGTGAGCCTATTTATAGAATTGACTCCAAACATTGGTTTTTTGGGTGTATGGGCCCTCATTGACCAAAATTTGGTGAATCATTGGCTGTTTATCCAGTTATAACACATATAAGATGCCAAACTTTGATTCGAAGGGAGTATGGGCCCTCACCGACCAGAATTTGGCACTTAGGTGTTGTTTTCCAGTATTTTCTAGGTTTCAGAAATGTTTATGAGGCATACATTCCGGAAACCCATTATAAACACCGTGTAGTACCTTAAACACACTACGTATTTTCTTCTGTTCTGGGAGAAAAGAAAACTTTAATGAGTACACGTTGTGTAGTTTCTTTCCATGTCATTGACCGTGTGGGTGGGGAAATGGGAAAGGGAATTACTTGCAGCGAACACAACGTGTACTGTAAGTACACACCGTGTAGTGTATACCCAGAGTCCGCCCATGTAACTAACAACACAGATAGGGGAGACCTTAATATATACATGCCATGACCACTGTGGCACATGCCGTGTAGTCTGACCTGGAGACCCGGGAGTGTGACTAACAACACGAGTCGGTGTATGTAACAGCCCGAGATTTTATGAAAAATATTCTTTTTAATTTTATTATTGTCTTGTGTTGTACGCTACACCAAAAGGAGATTGCACAACACACATCCTTGACTTTCCTTGCATTACACGCAATCGCGACCTTCCTCGATAGCGTGTGCAGTACGCAATACCGAGTTTCACTAAACAACAATATGCTATTAAAATATTATTATAACTAGCCGTTATGAATAGTAATAACCACCTTTTAAAATTTTAGAAATTTTAGCTCTAAAAATGGACTTCATTTTTGGATTCGTAGTATCAAATTTAGCCTAAGGTGAAATTTTGGTACTTTTCGGATAACTTTCAAATTCTGATGAATAGTGAAAATTACTAAATTATAATTAAAAACAACTTTTTTAATCAAAATAATTAATAGTGATAAATTATTAATTTGAGTGGTTTTAAAGTATATTTAGAATATATTTTTACAATTTAATACAATTTTGGTCATTTGATGTAATTTCACATTTAAACCAGACATAAACAAGTGTCAATCTTTTGATAGATATTGTTTCTTAAAAACACGCTATTTGTTTTAACAGCGGGATTTAATTATAAAATTAATTAATGAAACTTCTATGTTATGAATTTGGTAAAATAGACTTAATTTTTGAATTCGGAATATGAAATATATCTTAGGATGAAATTTTGGAATTTTTCTGAAAAACATCAATTTTTGATGAATAGTGAAACTACTAAGTGGTAGTTAAAAAACTGAATTTTTCATAAAAATTAATTTTACCTCTTCTGTGAATGGAATTTCAAAAAATCTGAGAGACATAGTCGATGTCAGTAAGTAAAATGTGGTTCAATGAGATGAAAATAATTTTTGGGGAATAGTAACTTCTTACTTTTATTTACCACGGTTAAAAGTAAATAGGGTAATTAAGGGTACAAATGATATTAATATTACCCTAACACATGTCATAATCCTATTGGACAAGTCTATCTCGACCAAAAACAACCTTAATTGTAAAATATTATCATTTAGACCCACTTGGATTAGATTAGGACATTTATTATTATTTAATTCAAAGAAGAGTTAAAAAAGTTAAAATCAAAGTTTATTTACTAAAACATTTTTAATATGGGGTTATACATAAAATAAATTAGACTATAAATATTAATTAGAAATATAAAAAGATTTCCTAAATAATGGTATTTTATTTGTAATTTTTAGACTTTAAATAATTTAATTTATTTATGACACAACAACGATACAGTAATTACCTTTTTAAGAAAAATTAACATAATTGATGTTATAAATGCCCAAATAAATGTAATTTGAGACATTTTATGACTTTAACTAATTTTATAGGTTAATATGACATGTTATTGTTGATTTAAGTTACTTGGTTCGAACGTATCATTCTGTTATGAATTTCATAAAAATCATGTACCAAATAGTGTCGAAATTGACAAAAATTAGTTTTTAAAACAAATATTATATTATCAATTTTTATTTAATTCCTAAAAATCTAATGTTCGGCAAAATGACTTAGATAAGAATATATATATTAATAATAAACAACTTGGGGTTCGTTTGGCTTGTTATGGTTTGTTTATTAACCATATAGTGTAAGAAAAAAAAAGACACGGTAAAAGTTAAATTATTTAACTTAGAGTTAAATTTAATTGATAAGGTTAAAATAATATACTAAACTTCTCTAAATCCTATTGTATGAGAGGCTTTCTACCCATCCCAACCTTAGCCTATAAATAAATCAATTTGGTGCTATATAAAACCGAATTTGGCTTTATAATAAAATAATATTTTTAGTTATTCCAAGGGTGCCCCTCTCCTCCCTTATAAAAGGGCACCTCCTCCCTCTCTTCCTCACACAACTTTGAGAAATCAAGCTCAGCCAACCCCTGCCAAAATCTCTTCTCCACTTCCCTAGTATCATCTTAGAGGTCATGGTCTTCTTCAAAGACCATCCTTAGTTCTTTAAGTGGAGGTTAAGAAAAGGCGTGTCAAAAAGAGGTAATATCCATTACCGATCTTTTTCAATTTCTTTCTTCTTCAACTTCTTCTTCTTTAGTTGTTTCTTGATAAAGTAATAACATCAGTATTTCCTATATACTGATATGTTATTATAAATATGAAACAACTCTAATTAACCTTCTATCCATCCTATGGAAAATGGAAATCACCGCGCGTGCGTACGTACAGAATACCATCTCCACGACGCGATGAGATTCATTCTCAATGATTAACCATTCATGAATGATTATAAAGTATATATAGTAAGTACTAATGAAATATATGACATAATAATGATACTGGATTTATTTATATTTATTTCATATACTTAATTCCATTCAATTCAATAAGGAAACGAAAACAGCGTTCACGCGTATGTACGGACTACCGTCTCCATGAACGGTGTATTTCTTTCCATTTACTGATTTACTATATATGTATATTCTGAATATATATATATATAAATCATTGTTTATATTCTGGAATTATGTAATCATGATCTAAGTAATCATATGAATAATTGCAAGTTAAAAACACGAACGACAAATGAGACGATTTTACCCAAAACGCTACTTTAACATGAATTTACAAAAGAACGGGTAATATAAAGTCATAAGTGGACCATATATGATATAATAACAATTAATATGATTCTGGAATAAGTCAATAACATGATTTAAATCATTATACTGGAGGTTTGGACACTTACAAAGCAAGTCGGACCTAAGGTAAGAGAAATATCACAATCTCATTTTTATCCGAGATTGTTTATACTTTAGTATTTACTGGTATGTATTTTTTCATCCACATCCATGTTACCTCAATATGTAATATTGTTTCCATCCACTTACAATAGTTTAAATCCAATTTTACCCTTCGGTGAGTTTTTAGTAAAGAATATGAAAGGAATCTTTTGTCGTTTTTCGTACGAGGTACTTTTTGACTTTTCCGACAAAAGTATGAAGAATGTTTTTTTTAACTTATACGACATGAATGGATTTTTAAAACATTATTTCCAATAAGCTTCCTTTACAAGTTTTCAAGTTTATTTTTAATCAACTTCTTCTATTTTAAAGTCGTATGACATGTTATGAAAGGAATGACCTATCATTCTATCACATGATCTGCTAACACATTACGAATGGAAAATTCAACTTCATTTATTTAAGAGATGAAGTGGAAATTGTCCAAAGAACGACAAACGGCGAGACTATACCAAAATCACGAAAGTATTTCTTCTAATTCCAATTCCATCAAATTTAGGGAAATGATCTTGAAAACCAAAAATGTTGTCCTAGTGATCTTATATCTGATGAATCAGATGGTACCGTAGATCGTCACAAATATATGGCTTTATAATTGTTGGATATTTCATAGCCATGTTCTCTACCACTCTACATTAGAACTTGATGGTAAGATTTTTCTTCCATATCCATATTTTAACCTATGTTCTAAAACGTGGAATCCCAGTGATGAGTTAATTTGGGTAACCTTTACATTTCATACTTTTGTTTTTTAAAGATTGGTTTTGGTATTCCTTTTTACGGTGTGGGTTTCTATTAAAGAAACTTTCGAATAGTAAACCATTTATAACCCCGATGAATTTCGAGGGCGAAATTCATTTTAAGGGGGGTAGAATGTAACAACCCTAGATTTTAAGAAAAATATTCTTTTTAATTTTATTAATGTCTTGTGTTATATGCTACACCAAAAGGAGCTTTCCCAACACACATCCTTGACTTGCCTTTCATTACATGCAATCGCGACCTTCCTTGATAGCGTGTGTAGTACGCAATACCGAGTTTCACTAAACAACGATATGCTATTAAAATATTATTAAAACTAGCCGTTAGGAATAGTAATAACCACTTTTTGATATTTTGTAAAATATTTTTTAAAATGGACTTCATTTTTGATTCGGAATATCGAAATTATCTTAGGGTGAAATTTTGGTAATTTTCATATAACTTTCATATTTTGATGAATAGTGAAAATTACTAAAATTTAGTTAAAAACAACTTTTTGAATCGAAATAATTAATAGTGATAAATTATTAATTTGAGTGGTTTTAAATTATATTTAGAATATATTTTTACAATTTAAAACAATGTTGTTCATTGGATGTAATTTCACATTTAAACCAGACATAAACAAGTGTCAATCTATTGATAGATATTGTTTCTTAAAAACATGCTATTTGTTTTAACAGTGGGATTTAATTATAAAATTAATTAATGCAACTTCAATGTTATGAATTTTGTAAAATAGACTTCATTTTTGAATTTGGAATATGAAATATAGCTTAGGATGAAATTTTGGCATTGTTCTGAAAAACATCAATTTTTGATGAATAGTGAAACTACTAAGTGGTAGTTAAAAAACTGAATTTTTCATAAAACATAATTTTACCGCTTCTGGGAATGGAATTTAAAAAATCCAAGAGACACGGTTGATGTAAGTAAGTAAAATGTGGTTCAATGAGATGAAAATAATTTTTTGTGAATAGTTACTTTTTACTTTTATTTACCACGGTTAAAAGTAAATAGGGTAATTAAAGGTAATAATGATATTAATACTACCCTAACACATGTCCTAATTCTATTGGAAAAGTTTATCTCGACCAAAAACAACCTTAAGTGTAAAATATTATCATTTAGACCCACTTGGATTAGATTAGAACATTTATTATTATTTAATTCAAAGAAGAATTAAAAGAGATAAAATCAATGTTTATTTACTAAAACATTATTAATATGGGGTTATACATAAGATAAATTAGACTATAAATATTCATTAGAAAGATAAAAATCATTCCTACATAATGATATTTTATTTGTAATTTTTAGACATCAAATAATTTCATTTATGTATGACACAACGATGATGCAGTAATTATCTTATTAATGAAATATTGACATAATTGATGTTATAAATACCAAAATAAATGTAATTTGAGACTTTTTATGAATTCCACTAATTTTATAGGTTAATATGACATGTTAGAATTGATTTAAGTAACCTTTTTCGAACTTATCATTCTGTTATTAGTTTTACAAAAATCAATTACTAAATAGTGTCAAAATTGACATAAAGTATTTTTTAAAACAAATATTATATTATTAATTGTTATTTTATTCCAAAAAATCTAAGGTTTGGCCAAATGACTTAGATAAGGTTATATATATTAATAATAAACTAGTTGGGGTTCTTTTGGCTTGATATAGTAAGTTTATTAACCTTATAGTATAAGAACACAAGAAGACACGGTAAAAGTAAAATTATTTAACTTAATGTTAAATCTAAATGATAAGGTTAAAATAGGTACCTAAACTTGTCTAAATTCTATTGGATGAGAGGATTTCGACCCATACCTACCTTAGCTTCGAAATAAATCAATTTGGAGCTATTTAAAACCGAACATGGCTTTATAATAAAATAATAATTTTAGTTATTCCAAAGGTGCCCCTCTCATCCCTTATAAAAGGGCACCTCCTCCCTCTCTTCCTCACACAACTTTGAGCCTTCATGCTCGGCCAAACCCTGCCCAAATCTCTTCTCCATTTCCCTAGTATCATCCTAGAGGTCCTGGTCTTCTTCAAATACCATCCTTAGTTCTTTAAGTGGAGGTTAAGAAAAGGCGCGTCAAAAAGAGGTAATATCCATTACCGATCTTTTTCAATTTCTTTCTTCTTCAACTTCTTCTTCTTTAGTTGTTTCATTATAAAGTAATTACATCAGTATTTCTTATATACTGATATGTTATTATAAATATGACACAACTCTAATGAACCTTCTATGCATCCTACGGAAAAAGGAAATCACCACGCGTGCGTACGTATGGAATACCGTCTCCACGACGCGATGAGATTCATTTTCAATGATTAACCATTCATGAATGATTATAGAGTATATATAGTAAGTAATAATGAAATATATGACATAATCATGATACTGTATTTATTTATATTTATTTCATCTACTTAATTCCATTCAATTCAATAAGGAAACGAAAACAACGTTCATGCGTACGTACGGACTACCGTATCCATGAACGGTGTATTTCTTTCCATTTACTGATTTAATATATATATGTATATTCTGAATATAAATATATATATATATAAATCATGTTTTATATTCTGTAATTAAGTAATCATGATCTAAGTAATCATATGAATAATTGCAAGTTAAAAACACGAACGACAAATGAGATGATTTTACCCAAAACGCTACATTAACACGAATTTACAAAAGAACGGGAAATATAAAGTCATAAGTGGACCATATATGATATAATAACAATAAATATGATTCTGTAATAAGTCAATAACATGATTGAAATCATTATACAGGAGGTTTGGACACTTACAAACAAGTCGGACCTAAGGTAAGGGAAATATCACAATCTCATTTTTATCCGAGATTGTTTACACTTTAGTATTTACTGGTGTGTATTTTATCATCCACATCCATGTTCCCTCAATATGTAATATTGTTTCCATCCACTTACAATAGTTTAAATCCAATTTTCCCTTTCGGTGAGTTTTTAATAAAGGATATGAAAGGAATCTTTTGTCGTTTTTTCTACGAGGGACTTTTTGACTTTTCCAACAAAAGTACGAAGAATGTTTTTTTAACTTATACGGCATGAATGGATTTTTAAAACATTATTTCCAAGTTGGTTCCTTTACAATTTTCAAGTTTATTTTTAATCAACTTCTTTTAGTTTAGAATTTTATGACATTTTATGAAAGGAAAAGTTTTTTTGAAGTAGAAATGATATTTTCCTCAAGAATGGAGTTCAAATGTTTTATCAGAATTATTTTCCATCTAAGATAATATAGTGT
The DNA here is from genome assembly GCA_963277665.1 of Viscum album. Classification (NCBI taxonomy): domain Eukaryota; kingdom Viridiplantae; phylum Streptophyta; class Magnoliopsida; order Santalales; family Viscaceae; genus Viscum; species Viscum album. The sequence continues at coordinate 1,776,695,623 of OY728133.1, read as the reverse complement.
TCTGTTTTTATCCCTATTATTACATTGATTTGATTATGTTGTGAGGGAATTATTTTTATGAAGTCATATACCTTATATGATTTGTTTTATGATGTCATGATGTTTCAAGAATCCCATTTTTGTTTCATGTGTTATGCGATGATGTATGATTTATGATTATGTGGCACACATAATAAAGGATTCATTATAAGATTGGTGGGACCTATATCTCCCTCCAATGCATTGGGTAAGATTTTATATCTCATCAGATAGACATGGCTGGAATGGTAGGTTATACCGGTTCAGTGAAACAGGAGTGAAACGAGGGTGACTCGGTTCAGAAAGGGACTTTGTCCACTAAGATAGTCTTGGCAATGAGTCTTGAATAACAAGAAATGATTCTCTATGATTATGTGTTTATTCCACAAAGTTTCATGTTTTATGTTATGATTATTGGGATTACATTTCACTTCTATGATTTATCCCATGTTATGATATTATGAGCTCTTTTGCAGGTTAAGATTTCCAAAAGCTATGTTCTTATGTGTATGATGTGATTGATATTTCTTTTGTTTACCCTTACTGAGCATTTGAGCTCACCCTTTTATGTTTTCTTTTCCCCAGGATATAAAGAAAGGTTTTAGGTAAGGAAACAAAAAGGGGAGAATCGTTATGAGAGGTGTTGAAGATCTTTCAACATGATAAGAAGTTTATACTCCGAGTTTCCAAAGACACTAAACTGTTACGGTCCTTGTGTGTGTGTTATTGTTATGTACTAAGTATTCCACAAATTTAATGTAATGTCCATGTACGTCAAGCTCCGGGAATAAATCATAGAAGTGAAAATGAGATCCCCATAATCATAACATAAAACTTGAAACTTTGTGGCATGCACACATAATCATGGAAAATCATTTCTTGTTGTAATCACAATAATCATAACTTAAAACATGAAACTTTATTTCATACACACATAATCATAGAGAATCATTTCTTGTTAGTCAAGACTCATTTCCAAGACTATCTTAGTGGACAAAGTCCCTTTCTGAACCGAGTCACCCTCGTTCCAGTCCTGTTTCACTGTACCGGTATAACCTACCGTTCCAGCAATGTCTATCTCATGAGATATAAAATCTTTACCCAATGCATTGGAGGGAGATATAGGTCCCACCCATATTATGATGAATCCTTTCTTATGTGTGACACATAATCATAAATCATACATCATCGCATAACACATGTATCAAAAATGGGATTCTTGAAACATCATGACATCATAAAACAAATCATATAAGGTAAATGACTTCATAAAAATAATTCCCTCACAATATAATCAAATCAATGTAATAATTGGGATAAAAACAGAACCCTATATTATCTTAGATGGAAAATAATTTTGATAAAACATTTGAGCTCCATTATTGAAGAAAATTTCCTTTCTACTTCAAAAACACTTTTCATTTCTTAACATGTCATACAATTATAAACTAAAAGAAGGTGATTAAAAATAAACATGAAAATTTGAAAGGAATCTTTTGTCGTTTTTTGTACGAGGTACATTTTGACTTTTCCGACAAAAGTACGAAGAATGTTTTTTTGACATGAAACTTTGTGGCATACACACATAATCATAGAGAATCATTTCTTGTTAGTCAAGACTCATTGCCAAGACTATCTTAGTGGACAAAGTCCCTTTCTGAACCGAGTCACCCTCGTTCCAGTCCTGTTTCACTGAACCGGTATAACCTACCGTTCCAGCCATGTCTATCTCATGAGATATAAAATCATTACCCAATGCATTGGAGGGGAGATATAGGTCCCACCCATCTTATAATTAATCCTTTCTTATGTGTGCCACATAATCATAAATCATATATCATCGCATAACAAATGTAACAATAATGGGATTCTTGAAACATCACGACACCATAAAACAAATCATATAAGGTATATGACTTCATAAAAATAATTCCCTCACAACATAATAAAATCAATCTAATAATAGGGATAAAAATAGAACCCTATATTATCTTAGATTGAAAATAATTTTGATAAAACATTTGAACTCCATTCTTGAGGAAAATATCCTTTCTACTTCAAAAACACTTTTCCTTTCATAAAATGTCATAAAATTCTAAACTAAAAGAATTTGATTAAAAATAAACTTGAAACATTGTAAAGGAAGCTTCTTGGAAATAATGTTTTAAAAATCCATTCATGCCGTATATGTTAAAAAACATTCTTCGTACTTTTGTCGGAAAAGTCAAAAAGTACCTCGTACAAAAAACGACAAAAGATTCCTTTCATATCCATTACTAAAAACTCACCGAAGGGTAAAATTGGATTTAAACTATTGTAAGTGGATGGAAAAAATATTAAATATTGAGGGAACTTGGATGTGGATGATAAAATACACACCAGTAAATACTAAAGTATAAACAATCTCGGATAAAAATGAGATTGTGATATTTCCCTTACCTTAGGTCCGACTTGCTTTGTAAGTGTCCAAACCTCCTGTATAATGATTTAAATCATGTTATTGACTTATTACAGAATCATATTCATTGTTATTATATCATATATGGTCCACTTATGACTTTATATTACCCGTTCTTTTGTAAATTCATGTTAAAGTAGCGTTTTGGGTAGAATCGTCTCATTTGTCGTTCGGGTTTTTAACTTGCAATTATTCATATGATTACTTAGATCATGATTACTTAATTCCATAATATAAAACATGATTTATATATATATATATATATATTCAGAATATACATATATATATTAATTCAGTAAATGGAATGAAATACACCGTTCATGGAGATGGTAGTCCGTACGTACACATGAACGCTGTTTTCGTTTCTTTATTGAATTGAATGGAATTAAGTAGATGACATAAATATAAATAAATCCAGTATAATTATTATGTCATATATTTCATTAGTACTTACTATATATACTTTATAATCATTCATGAATGGTTAATCATTGAGAATGAATCTCATCGCGTCGTGGAGACGGTATTCCGTACGTACGCACGTGCGGTGATTTACTTTTTCCGTAGGATGGAAAGAAGGTTAATTAGAGTTGTTTCTTATTTATAATAACATATCAGTATATAAGAAATACTGATGTTATTACTTTATCATGAAACAACTAAAGAAGAATAAGTTGAAGAAAAAGAAATTGAAAAAGATCGGTAATGGATATTACCTCTTCTTGACGCGCCTTTTCTTAACCTCCTCTTAAAGAACTAAGGATGGTCTTTGAAGAAGACCAGGACCTCTAGGATGATACTAGGGAAGTGGAGAAGATATTATGGCAGGGGTTGGACGATCATTAAGTCTCAATGTTATGTGAGGAAGAGAGAGAGGAGGTGCCCTTTTATAAGGGAGGAGAGGGGCACCTTTGGAATAACTAAAAATATTATTTTATTATAAAGCCAAATTCGGTTTTATATAGCTCCAAATTGATTTATTTCGAGGATAAGGTGGGTATGGGTCGAAATCCTCTCATCCAATAGGATTTAGACAAGTTTAGGTTATTATTTTAACCTTATCAATTAGATTTAACTCTAAGTTAAATAATTTAACTTTTACCGTGTCTTTTTGTTTTCTTACACTATATGGTTAATAAACTTACCATAACAAGCCAAAAGAACCCCAAGTTGTTTATTATTAATATATATATCCTTATCTAAGTCATTTGCCCGAACATTAGATTTTTAGGAATTAAATAACAATTGATAATATAATATTTGTTTAAAAAACTAATTTTTGTGAATTTTGACACTATTTGGTTCATGATTTTTATGAAATTCATAACAGAATGATAAGTTCGAACCAAGTAACTTAAATCAACAATAAAATGTCATATTAACCTTGAAAATTAGTTTAAGTCATAAAAATGATATACCAAGCACAGCTTTCCGTACAAGGCATGGACACTATGAATTTATATTGATGCCATTTGGCCTTACTAATGCCCCTGCAATTTTCATGGATCTAATGAATAGAGTCTTTAGAGACTATCATGATCAATTTGTGGTAGTCTTTATAGACGATATTCTTGTCTATTCAAAGAGAAAGGAAGAGAATGAAGATCACTTGAGAATTATATTGATGTCCCTGAGGAAGGAGAATCTTTATGCCAAATTTACCAAGTGTGAATTTTGGCTTCAAAAAGTTGCATTTTTGGGTCACATAATCTCAAAAGAGGGGATATCTGTGGATCCAGCAAAAACAGAGGTTATCGAAAGATGGTCAAGACCAACAACAGTAACTGAGATCCGAAGTTTTCTTGGTTTGGCTGGATATTATCGACGTTTTGTAAAAGATTTTTCACGATAATCTAATCCGCTCACCAAGTTGACTCGGAAAGGAGTTAAGTTTGTTTAGACAGAGGAATGTGAAGAGAATTTCGAGGAGTTGAAAAGAAGGTTATCCAGTGCACCTGTGCTCACACTGCCTTGTAGTGGAGAAAGGTTTGTGATCTACAGTGATGCATCCAAGAAGAGATTGGGGTGTGTTCTTATGCAAAATGATATGGTGATAGCTTATGCCTCACTACAGTTGAAAATCCATGAGCAAAATTACCCAACACATGATTTGGAGTTGGCTGCGGTAATCTTTGAATTAATGATTTGGAGGCATTACCTTTATGGTGAAAGGTGTGATATTTATACTGATCATAAAAGTTTAAAGTATATTTTCAGACAAAAGGAGCTGAATATGCGTCAAAGAAGATGGTTGGAGTTGATTAAGGATTATGACTGCTCAATCCATTACCACCCTGGGAAAGCGAACAAGGTGGCATATGCATTAAGTCGACTTGACCATGCTAGTTTATCCATGATGAGGATCACAAAAGATCCAATATTTATGGATTTACAAAGGATGGATCTTGGAATTATAATGGAAGGGGAAAAATCTTATCTTTCTCAAATGAATGTTCAAACATCTATACATGTGAAGATTAAAGAGGCACAGAAAGAAGATGTCAAGTTACAAAAGAAGGTGAGAAATGATCCTGAATTCAACCTTGATTGTGATGGGATAATAATGTTCAGGAATCGGGTTTGTGTTCCTCCCATCCCCGAATTAAAGAAGGAGATGCTGGATGAGGCTCATAGTTATTAATTCTCTATTCATCCTGGAAGCACGAAGATGTATAGGGATCTGAAAGCGTACTTCTAGTGGGATGGCATGAAAAGAGATGTTGCTGAATATGTCTCTCGATGCTTAGTTTTTCAACAAGTTAAAGCTGAGAGACAAAAGTCTAAGGGGATGTTACAACCATTACCCATACCCGAATGGAAATGGGAAAACATAACTATGGACTTTGTCACAGGACTTCCTAAAACATCCAAAGGAAATAATGCTATCTGGGTCATAGTTGATCGTCTTACAAAGTCTGTACACTTCATTGCTATTAGAGAGGATTTCTCTCTAGATCAGCTTGCCAGGATATATGTAAAGGAAGTGGTAAGATTGCATGGAGTACCACTTTCTATTATATCTGATCGGGATCCGAGATTTACCTTGAAGTTCTAGCGAAGTCTTCAGCATACTCTGGACACAGAGTTGAGTTTCAGCACTGCTTATCATCCTCAGACAGACAGTCAGTCTGAGAGAACAATTCAAACCCTAGAAGATATGTTGAGAGCTTCCTCTATGGATTTCAAAGGAGGTTGGGATCAACACCTACCTTTGGTAGAATTTTCCTTATAATAATATCTTTCACTCCAGTATTCAGATGGCTACTTATGAAGCTCTCTATGGAAAGAAATGCAGGACTCCAACTTGCTGGGATGAAGTTGGGGAAAGAATGCTATTAGGACCTGATCTCATTGATGAAATGGCAGAAAAGGTCAGATCTATTCAACAACACATAAGAGAAGCTCAGAGTCGACAGAAAAGTTATGCCGACAACCGAAGAAAATACCTAGAGTTTGACGTGGGTGATAAAGTGTTCTTACGAATATCTCCCCGGAAGAGGGTTATGAGATTTGGAAAGAAGGGGAAGTTGAGCCCTAGATATATCGGTTCTTTCGAAATACTGGATCGTGTTGGAAATGTAGCTTACCGATTGGTGCTTCCACTGAATCTCTCTCAAGTTCACGATGTGTTCCATGTATCTCTCCTGATAAAGTACATAACTAATCCTTCACATGTACTCAGCTCAGAAGTTGTACCGCTGGAGCAAGATCTTTCTTATGAAGAACAACCGATAGAGATTCTAGATCGTAGCGAAAAAGTCCTACGAAACAAGACCACTCGATTGGTGAAAGTTAGATGGAGGAACCACCAAATTGAAGAAGCTACATGGGAGCTTGAGGATATGATGAGGGAGAAGTATCCTCATCTGTTTGTTACAAAGTGACGAATTTTGAGGGCGAAATTCTTTTTAAGGGGGGTTTAATGTAACACACGAGATTTTTATGAGTAATATTTTGTTTTTATATATCATCAAAGGAATCTTTCACTACATACTAGCTTGGCTTACTTTACACGCAATCGCGACCTTCCTCGATAGCTTGCGTCGTACGCAATACTGAGTTTCACTAAACAACGATATGCTATTAAAATATTATTAAAAATAGCTGTTATGAATAGTAATAACCACTTTTTGAAATTTTATAAATTTTATTTTTCAAAATGGACTTCATTTTTGGATTCGGAATACCGAAATTAGCCTAGGGTGAAATTTATGTATTTTTCTGAAGACTTTCAATTTTTGATGAATAGTGAAACCACTAAGTGGTAGGTTAAAAACTGAATTTTGCAAAAAACATAATTTTACCGATTCTGTGAATGGAATTTCGAAAATCTGACAGACACGGTTGATATCAGTAAGTAAAATGTGATTCAATGAGATAAAAATAATTTTTTGGTAAATAGTAACTGTTTACTTTTTTTTACCGCGGTTAATAGTAAATAGGGTAACTAAGGGTAAATATGATATTACTATTACCCTAACACATGTCCTAATTCTATTGGATAAGATTAATTCGACCAAAAACAATATTAGGAATAAAATATGACCATTTAGGGCCACTTGGATTAGATTAGGACATTTATTATTAATTTATTTAAAGAAGGGTTAAAATAGTTAAAATCCATGTTTAATAAGTAAATAATTTTTAATATGGGGTTATACATAATATAAATTCGACTATAAATATTCATTAGAAAGATAAAAAGTTTTCCTACATAATGGTATTTTATTTATAATTTTTAGACATTAAATAATGTAATTTATTTATGACACAATGATGATGCAGTAATTATCTTGTTACTGAAATATTGACATAATTGATGTTATAAAACCCAAAATAAATGTAATTTGAGACTTTTTATGAATCCCACTAATTTTATAGGTTACTATGATATCTTAGTGTTGATTTAATCAACTTTTTCGAACATATAATTCTGTTATGACTTTCAAAAAAATCATCTATCATATAGTGTCAAAATTGACACAAAATAGTTTTTAAATAAAATATTATATTATTAATTGTTATTTTATTCCTAAAAATCTATGGTTCGGCCAAATGACTTAGATAAGGATATATATATTAATAATAAACAATTTGGGGTTCGTTTGGCATGTTATAGTAAGTGTATTAACCATATAGTGTAAGAAAACAAAAAGACATGGTAAAAGTTAAATTATTTAACTTAGAGTTAAATATAATTGATAAGGTTAAAATAATAACCTAAACTTGTCTAAATCCTATTTGTTGATAGGATTGCGACCCATCCCCACTTTAGCTTCGAACTAAGACCCTTTGGAACCATTATAAACCGATTTTGACTTTAATATAAAATAATATTTTGAGATATTTCTAAGGTGCCCCTCTCCTCCCTTATAAAAGGGCACCTCCTCCCCCTCCTCCTCGCACCAATTTGAGCACTCAAGCTCGGCCAACCCCTTCCAAAATCCCTTATCCACTTCCTTAGACTAATCCTAGAGGTCCTGGTCTTCTTCAAAGTCCAATCATAGTTCCCTAAGTGGAGGATTCAAAGAGGCGTTCCAAATAAGAGGTAATATCCATTACCGATCTTTTCAATTTCTTTCTTCTTCAACTTCTTCGTCTTTAGTTGTTTCATGATAAAGTAATAAAATAAGTATTACTTACATACTGATATGGTATTATAAATATTAAACAACCCTAATTCACCTTCTATCCATCCTACGGAAAAATGAAATCACCGCGCGTGCGTACGTACGGAATACCGTCTCCATGCCGTGGTGTAATCTATTTTCCACCTCACCTTACAAGGATGGGTATAATGGTGTAATGAGTAACTATTTATTATTATTATAAAGTAATATTGATACTGAAATAATATATATATACTCCAATACAATTCCAAAATCATAGGAACGATATCATCACTCGTGCGTACGTACGGAATATCGTCTCCACGATGTGATGCGACTCGTTCTACATGATCATCATTATATAGTAATTATATAAATGAATTGAATGAATTGAATGAATAAATATGATATATGTTACACTAATAGCATTCTGGATATAAGGTATCTATATCCTTAAAAGAAGAATAAGAACTTATTCGGAAAAACACGCATAAGAACAAAAGACAATAAAGACCCGAGTAACAAGTAACAATGAAATATTACTAACAAGAAGCTAAGAATATGACCATATATGATATCATATAAATATTTATGATTCTGTAATAAGTCAATAACATTATTTGAACCATTATACAGGATCTTCGGACACGTACAAAGCCAATCAGACCTAAGGTAAGGGAAATATCACAATATCATTTTTATCCGAGATTGTTTATACTTTGGTATTTACTGGGGTGTATTTTATCATCCACATCCATGTTCCCTCAATATGTAATATTGTTTCCATCCAATTACAATAGTTTAAATCAAATTTTACCCTTCGGTGAGTTTTTAGTAAAGAATATGAAAGGAATCTTTTGTCGTTTTTTTCGTACGAGGTACTTTTTGACTTTTCCGACAGAAGTACGAAGAATGTTTTTTTAACTTATACGGCATGAATGGATTTTTAAAACATTATTTCCAAGAATCTTCTTTTACAAGTTTTAATGTTTATTTTTAATAAAATTCTTTTAATTTATAATTTTATGACATGTTAAGAAAAGAAAAGTGTTTTTGAAGAAGAAAGGATATTTTCCTCAAGAATGGAGTTCAAGTGTTTTATCAAAATTATTTTCCATCTATGCTAATAAAGGGTTATGTTTTTATCCCTATTATTACATTGATTTGATTATGTTGTGAGGGAATTATTTTTATGAAGTCATTTACCTTATATGATTTGTTTTATGATGTCATGATGTTTCAAAATCCCATTTTTGTTACATGTGTTATGCGATGATGTATGATTTATGATTATGTGGAACACATAATAAAGGATTCATTATAAGATGGGTGGGACCTATATCTCCCTCCAATGCATTGGGTAAAGATTTATATCTCATGATATAGACATGGCTGGAACGGATGGTTATTTCGGTTCAGTGATAAAGGACTGAAACGAGGAGTGAACTCGGTTCAGAAATGGACTTTGTCCGCTAAGGTAGTCTTGGAAATGAGTCATGACTAACAAGAAATGATTTTCCATTATTATGTGTGCATGACACAAAGTTTCAAGTTTTATGTTATGATTATGGGGATCTCATTTTCACTTCTATGATTTATTCCATGTTATGATATTATGATCACTTTTGCAGGTTATGATTTTCAAAAAGATATGATATGATTTTTATTTCCTTTATTTTCCCTTGCTGAGCATTTGAGCTCACCCTTTTATTTTTTCTTTTCCCCAGGTCAGGAAGATGGATATTAAGTATAATATGATAAAAGGGAACCTAGATATGATGAAATAAATGGGAGACACTGTAGAAGATTTATGAACCAGTTGTTTATGTTTCCCAGTTTCTAAAGACACTATACCTATACGGTCCTTTGTGTTTTTGTCATATGTTGTAATAAGTCTGCATCAATTTTGAAGTATTAACAATGTATGTAAAGTATGGGTCGTTATAATAGGGATAAAAACAGAACCCTATATTATCTTAGATGGAAAATAATTTTGATAAAACATTTGAACTCCATTCTTGAGGAAAATATCCTTTCTACTTCAAAAACACTTTTCATTTCTTAACAGGTCATACAATTATAAACTAAAAGAAGTTGATTAAAAATAAACTTGAAAACTTGTAAAGTAAGATTCTTGGAAATAATGTTTTAAAAATACATTCATGTCGTATATGTTAAAAAAAACATTCTTCGTACTTTTGTCAGAAAAGTCAAAAATTTCCTCGTACGAAAAACGACAAAAGATTCCTTTCATATCCTTTACTAAAAACTCACCGAAGGGTAAAATTTGATTTAAACAATTGTAGGTGGATGGAAATAATATTACATATTGAGTAAACATTGATGTGGATGATAAAATACACCCCAGTAAATACCAAAGTATAAACAATCTCGGATAAAAATGAGATTGTGATATTTCCCTTACCTTCGGTCCGACTTGCTTTGTACGTGTCCGAACCTCCTGTATAATGTTATAAATCATGTTATTGACTTATTACAGAATCATATTCCTTGTTATTATAACATATATGGTCCACTTATGACTTTATATTACCCGTTATTTTGTAAATTCATTTTAAAGTAGCGTTTTGGGTAAAATCGTCTCATTTGTTGTTCGTGTTTTTAACTTGTAATTATTAATATGATTACTTGGATCATTATTACTAATATACAGAATTTAAAACATGATTTATATATAATATATATTCAGAATATACATATATATAATATATTGATAAATGGAATGAAATACACCGTTCATGGAGACGGTAGTCCGTACGTACGCATGAACACTGTTTTCGTTTCCTTATTGAATTGAATGGAATTAAGTAGATGACATACATATAAATATACATAAATCCATTATCATTATTATGTTATATATATCATTATTACTTATTATATATACTTTATAATCATTCATGAATGGTTAATGTGGAGAATGAATCTCATCGCGTCGTGGAGACGGTAGTCCGTACGTACGCACGAGCGATGATATCGTTCCCATGGTCGTGGAAGTGTGTTAAAGTGTATGTATACTATTTCAGTATCAATATCACTTTATAATAATCATATATAGTTACTCATTACACCATTATACCCATCCTATTATGGTGGTTGTGGAAAATAGATTATACCACGGCGTGGAGACGGTATTCCGTATGTACGCACGCGCGGTGATTTCATTTTCCGTAGGATGTATAGATGGTTAAATAGGGGTGTTTCATACTTATAATAACATATCAGTATATGAGTGATACTGATGTTATTACTTCATAATGAAACTACTAAAGAAGATGAAGTTGAAGAAGAAAGAAATTGGAAAGGATCGGTAATGGATATTACCTCTTATTTGAAGTGCTTCTTTGAGACCTCCTTTTAGGCAACTAAAATTGGTCTTTTAAGAAGACCAGGACCTCTAGGATGATAGTAGGGAAGTGGAGAAGATATTTTGGCAGGGTTTGTCCATATATCATAAGATATATGAAACAACCCTATTTAACAATCTATCCATCCTACGGAAAATGAAATCACCGCGCGTGCGTACGTACGGTATACCGTCTCCACGCCGTGGTGTAATCTATTTTCCACCACCACCGTAATAGGATGGGTATAATGGTGTAATGAGTAACTATATATGATTATTATAAAGTGATATTGATACTGAAATAGTATACAAACACTTTAACACAATTCCACGACCATGGGAACGATATCATCGCTCGTGCGTACGTACGGACTACCGTCTCCACGACGTGATGAGATTCATTCTCCACATTAACCATTCATGAATGATTATAAAGTATATATAATAAGTACTAATGAAATATATGACATAATAATGATACTGGATTTATGTATATTTATATGTATGTCATCTACTTAATTCCATTCAATTCAATAAGGAAACGAAAACAGCGTTCATGCATACGTACGGACTACCGTCTCCATGAACGGTGTTTTTCATTCCATTTATCAATATATAATATATATGTATATTCTGAATATATATTATATATAAATCATGTTTTACATTCTGGATATAAGTAATAATGATCCAAGTAATCATATTAATAATTACAAGTTAAAAACACGAAAAACAAATGAGAAGATTTTACCCAAAACGCTACTTTAACATGAATTTACAAAAGAACGGGTAATATAAAGTCATAAGTGGACCATATATGATATAATAACAAGGAATATGATTCTGTAATAAGTCAATAACATTATTTAAATCATTATACAGGAGGTTCAGACACGTACAAAGCAAGTCGGACCTAAGGTAAGGGAAATATCACAATCTCATTTTTATCCGAGATTGTTTATACTTTGGTATTTATTGGGGTGTATTTTATCATCCACATCCTTGTTTACTCAATATGTAATATTATTTCCATCCACATACAATTTTTTTAATTCAAATTTTACCCTTCGGTGAGTTTTTAGTAAAGGATATGAAAGGAATCTTTTGTCGTTTTTCGTACGAGGTAATTTTTGACTTTTCGACAAAAGTACGAAGAATGTTTTTTTAACTTATACGGCATGAATTTATTTTTAAAACATTATTTCCAAGAAGATTCTTTTACAAGTTTTCAAGTTTAGTTTTAATCAACTTCTTTTAGATTATAATTGTATGACATGTTAAGAAATGAAAAGTGTTTTTGAAGTAGAAAGGATATTTTCCTCAAGAATGGAGTTCAAATGTTTTATCAAAATTATTTTCCATATAAGATAATATAGGGTTCTTTTTTTATCCCTATTATTACATTGATTTGATTACGTTGTGAGGGAATTATTTTTATGAAGTCATTTATCTTATATGATTTGTTTTATGATGTCATGATGTTTCAAGAATCCCATTTTTGTTACATATGTTATGCGATGATGTATGATTTATGATTATGTGGCACACATAAGAAAGGATTCATTATAATATGGGTGGGACCTATATATCCCTCCAATGCATTGGGTAAAGATTTTATATCTCATGAGATAGACATGGCTGGAATGGTAGGTTATACCGGTTCAGTGAAACAGGACTGAAACGAGGGTGACTTGGTTCAGAAAGGGACTTTGTCCACTAAGATAGTCTTGGCAATGAGTCTTGACTAACAAGAAATGATTCTCTATGATTATGTGTGTATTCCACAAAGTTTCATGTTTTAAGTTATGATTATTGGGATTACATTTCACTTCTATGATTTATCACATATTATGATATTATGAGCTCTTTTGCAGGTTAGGATTTCCAAAAGCTATGTTCTTATGTGTATGATGTGATTGATATTTCTTTTGTTTACCCTTACTGAGCATTTGAGCTCACCTGAACCGAGTCACCCTCGTTTCAGTCCTATTTCAATGAACGAGTATAACCTACCATTCCAGTCATGTCTATCTCATGAGATATAAAATCTTTACCCAATGCATTGGAGGGAGATATAGGTCCCACCCATCTTATAATGAATCCTTTCTTATTTGTGCCACATAATCATAAAGCATACATCATCACATAACAAATGTAACAAAAATGGGATTCTTGAAACATCATGACATAATAAAACAAATCATATAAGTCATATGACATCATAAAAATAATTCCTTCACAACATAATCAAATCAATGTAATAATAGGGATAAAAACAGAACCATATATTATCTTAGATGGAAAATAATTTTGATAAAACATTTGAACTCCATTCTTGAGGAAAATTTCATATCTACTTCAAAAACACTTTTCATTTCTTAACATGTCATTCAATTATAAACTAAAAGAAGTTGATTAAAAATAAACTTGAAAACTTTTAAAGGAATCTTCTTGGAAATAATTTTTTAAAAATCCATTCATGCCGTATAAGTTAAATAAACATTCTTCGTACTTTTGTTGGAAAAGTCAAAAATTACCTCGTACGAAAAACGACAAAAGATTCCTTTCATATCCTTTACTAAAAACTCACCGCAGGGTAAAATTTGATTTAAACAATTGTAGGTGGATAGAAATAATATTAAATATTGAGTAAACTTGGATGTGGATGATAAAATACACCCCAGTAAATACCAAAGTATAAACAATCTCGGATAAAAATGAGATTGTGATATTTCCCTTACCTTAGGTCCGACTTGCTTTGTACGTGTCCGAACCTCCGGTATAATGATTTAAATCATGTTATTGACTTATTCCAGAATCATATTCCTTGTTATTATATCATATATGGTCCACTTATGACTTTATATTACCCGTTCTTTTGTAAATTCATGTTAAAGTAGCGTTTTGGGTAAAATCGTCTCATTTGTTGTTCGTGTTTTTAACTTGTAATTATTAATATGATTACTTGGATCATTATTAATTATATCCAGAATGTAAACATGATTTATATATAATATATATTCAGAATAAACATATATATAATATATTTATAAATGGAATGAAATACACCGTTCATGGAGACGGTAGTCCGTACGTACGCATGAACTCTGTTTTCGTTTCCATATTGAATTGAATGGAATTAAGTAGACGACATACATCTAAATATACATAAATCCAGTATCATTATTATTTCATATATTTCATTAGTACTTATTATATATACTTTATAATCATTCATTAATGGTTAATGTGGAGAATGAATCTCATCGCGTCGTGGAGACTGTAGTCCGTACGTACGCACGAGCGATGATATCGTTCCCATGGTCGTGGAATTGTGTTAAAGTGTATTTATACTATTTAAGTATCAATATCACTTTATAATAATCATATATAGTTACTCATTACACCATTATACCCATCCTAGTAAGGTGGTGGTGGAAAATAGATTACACCATGGCGTGGAGACGGTATTCTGTACGTACGCACGCACGCGTGGTGATTTCATTTTCCGTAAGATGGATAGATGGTTAAATAGGGTTGTTTCATACTTATAATAACATATCAGTATATGAGTGATACTGATGTTATTACTTCATAATGAAACTACTAAAGAAGAAGAAGTTGAAGAAAAAAGAAATTGGAAAGGATCGGTAATGGATATTACCTCTTATTTGAAGTGCTTCTTTGAGACCTCCTTTTAGGCAACTAAAATTGGTATTTTAAGACTACCAGGACCTCTAGGATGATACTAGGGAAGTGGAGAAGAGATTTTGGCAGGGGTTGGACGAGCGTGAATGCTCAAATTGGTGTGAGGAGGAGATGGAGGAGGTTCCCTTTTATAAGGGAGGGGAGGGGCACCTTTGGAATAACTAAAAATATTATTTTATTATAAATCCATGTTCGGTTTTAAATAGCTCAAAATTGATTTATTTCAAAGCTAAGGTAGGGATGGGTCTAAATACACTCATCCAATAGAATTTAGACAAGTTTAGGTTCCTATTTTAACCTTATCATTTAGATTTAACATTAAGTTAAATAATTTTACTTTTACCGTGTCTTCTTGTGTTTTTATACTATAAGGTTAATAAAATTACTATATCAAGCCAAAAGAACCCCAAATAGTTTATTATTAATATATATAACATTATCTAAGTCATTTGGCCGAACCTTAGATTTTTACGAATAAGATAACAATTAATAATATAATATTTGTTTCAAAAACTATTTTATGTCAATTTTGGCAATATTTAGTAATTGATTTTTGTGAAAATCATAACAGAATGATAAGTTCGAAATAAGTTAATTAAATCAATACTAACATGTCATATTAACCTATAAAATTAGTGTAATTCATAAAATGTCTGAAATTACATTTATTTTGGTATTTATTTCATCAATTATGTCAATACCCATCTCATAATGATACCATTCTTATGTGTGCCACAAAATCAAAAACCATACATCATTGCATAAACCATGTAATAAAAATGGGAATCTTAAACATCATGACATCATAAAACAATTCATATACGATAAAGGAATTCATAAAAATAATTCCATCACAACATAATCAAATCAATGTAATAATAGGGATAAAAACATAACCCTTTATTATCTTAGATGGAAAATAATTTTGATAAAATACTTGAACTCCATTCTTGAGGAAAATATCCTTTCTACTTCAAAAATACTTTTCCTTTTTTAACATTTCATACAATTCTAATATAAAATAAGTTGATTAAAAATAAACTTGAAAACATGTAAAGGAAGATTCTTGGAAATAATGTTTTAAAAATCCATTCATGCCGTATAAGTTAAAAAAACATTCTTCGTACTTTTGTCGGAAAAGTCAAAAAGTACCTCGTACAAAAAACGACAAAAGATTCCTTTCATATCCTTTACTAAAAACTCAATGAAGGGTAAAATAGGATTTAAACTATTGTAAGTGGATGGAATCAATATTACATATTGAGGGAACATGGATGTGGATGATAAAATACACACCAGTAAATACTAAAGTATAAACAATCTCAGATAAAAATGAGATTGTGATATTTCCCTTACCTTAGGTCCCACTTGCTTTGTACGTGTCCGATCCTCCTGTATAAGGATTTAAATCATGTTATTAACTTATTCCAGAAACATATTCATTGTTATTATATCATATATGGTCCACTTATGACTTTATATTACCCGTTCTTTTGTAAATTCATGTTAAAGATGAATTTTGGGTAAAATCGCTTCATTTATCGTAGGTGGTTGGACTTGTTGTTTTGACATTATTATTACTTATATCATGATTTACTTACTTCCAGAATATAAATTATGATTTATATATCATATATATTCAATATATATATATAAATGAAATGAAACACACTATTCATGGAGACGGTAGTCTGTACGTATGCATGAACGCTGCTTTCCTTTCTTTATTGTCTTGAATGGAAGTAAGTAGATGACATATATATATATAAACATAAATCCAGTATATTTACCATGTCATATATTCGATTATTATTCATTATATATACTTTATAATCATTCTGGCATGGTTAACATGGATAATGAATCTAATCGCGTCGTGGAGACGGTAGTCCGTACGTACGCACGAGCGATGATATTGTTCTCGTGGTCGTGGAATTGTGTTGAAGTGTATGTATACTATTTCAGTATCAATATCACTTTATAATAATCATATATTGTTACTCAATACACCATTATACCCATCCTATTAAGTTGGTGGCGGAAAATAGATTACACCACGGCGTGGAGACGGTATTCTATACGTACGAACGCGCGGTGATTTCATTTTTCGTAGGATGGATAGATGGTTAAATAGGGTTGTTTCATACTTATAATAACATATCAGTATATGAGTGATACTGATGTTATTACTTCATAATGAAACAACTAAAGAAGAAGAAGTTGAAGAAGAATGAAATTGGAAAGGATCGGTAATGGATATTAGCTCTTCTCTGAAGTGCTTCTTTGAGACATCCTTTTAGGGCACTAAAATTGGTCTTTAAAGAATACCAGGACCTCTAGGATGATACTCGCGAAGTGGAGAAGAGATTTTGGCAGGGGTTGGTCGAGCATGAATGTTCAAATTGGTGTGAGGAGGAGAGGGAGGAGGTGCCTTTTATAAGGGAGGAGAGGGGCACCTTTGGAATAACTAAAAATATTATTTTATCATAAAGGAAAAATCGGTTTTAAATAGCTCCAAATTGATTTATGTCGAAGCTAAGGTGGGGATGGGTCGAAATCCTCTAATCCATTAGAATTTAGACAAGTTTAGGTTCCTATTTTAACCTTATCATTTAGATTTAACATTAAGTTAAATAATTTTACTTTTACCGTGTCTTCTTGTGTTCTTACACTATAAGGTTAATAAACATACTATAAGAAGCCAAAAGAACCCCAAATTGTTGACTATTAATATATATAACCTTATCTAAGTCATTTGGCCGAACCTTAGATTTTTAGGAATAAAATAACAATTAATAATATAATATTTGTTTTAAAAACTATTTTATGTCAATTTTGACACTATTTAGTAATAGATTTTTTTGAAAATCATAACAGAATTATAAGTTAGAAAAAAGTTAATTAAATCAATAATAACATGTCATATTAACCTCTAAAATTAGTGGTATTCATAAAAAGTCTCAAATTATATTTATTTGGGTATTTATAACATCAATTATGTCAATATTTCATTAATAAGATAATTACTGCATTATCGTTGTGTCATAAATAAATTAAATTATTTATTGTCTAAAAATTACAAATAAAATACCATTATGTAGGAAATCGTTTTACATTGATAATGTAAATTTATAGTAGAATTTATCTTATGTATAACCCTATATTAAAAATGTTTTATTAAATAAACTTTGATTTCAACTCTTTTAACTCTTCTTTGAATTAAATAATAATAAATGTCCTAATCTAATTCAAGTGGGCCTAAATGGTCATATTTTATTCCTAAGTTTGTTTTTGATCGAAATACACTTGCCCAATAGGATTAGGACATGTGTTAGGGTAATATTAATATCATTTTTACCCTTAATTACCCTATTTACTTTTAATCGTGGTAAATAAAAGTAAAAAGTTACTATTCACCAAAAATTATTTTCATCTCATTGAACCACATTTTACTTACTGACATCAACCGTGTGTCTCGGATTTTTGAAATTCCATTCACAGAAGCGGTAAAATTATGATTTCTGAAAAAAGTAATTTTTTTAACTACCACTTAGTAGTTTCACTATTCATCAAAAATTGATGTTTTTCAGAAAAATGCCAAATTTTCACCCGAAGTTATAATTGATATTACGAATTCAAAAATGATTTCTATTTTACAAAATTCCCAAAATATAAGTTGCATTAATTAATTTTATAATTAATTTCCGCTGTCACAACAAATAGCGTGTTTTTAAGAGATAATAACTATCAAAAGATTAACACTTGTTTATGTCTGGTGTAAATGTGAAATTACATCCAATGACCAACATTGTATTGAATTGTAAAAATATATTCTAAATATAATTTAAAACCAATAAAATTAATAATTTATCACTATTAATTATTTCGATTAAAAAAGTTGTTTTTAATTATAATTTAGTAATTTTCACTATTCATCAAAATATGAAAGTTATCCGAAAAGTACCAAAATTTCACCTTAGGCTAAATTCAATACACCGAATCCAAAAATGAAGTCCATTTTGAGAGCTAAAATTTCTAAAATTTTAAAAGGTGGTTATTACTATTCTTAATGGCTAGTTTTAATAATATTTTAATAGCATATCGTTGTTTAGTGCAACTTAGTATTACGTACTACACATGCTATCGAGGAAGGTCGCGATTGCGTGTAATGCAAGGCAAGTCAATGATGTGTGTTGTGCAAGCTCCTTTTGGTGTAGCATACAACACAAGACATTAATAAAATTAAAAAAAATATTTTTCATAAAATATCGGGCTGTTATATTCTACCCCCCTTAAAATGAATTTCTCCCTCGAAATTCATCTGGGTTATAAATGGTTTACTATTCGAAAGTTTGTTTAATAGAAACACACATCGTAAAAAGGGAACACCAAAACCAATCTTTAAAAACAATGGTATGAAACGTTACGGTTACCCAAATAAACTAATCACTGGGTTTCACATAGGTGAAAATATGGATATGGAAGAGAAATCTAATCATCATGTTCTGATGGAGAGTGGTAGAGAACATGGCTATGGAAAATCCAGTAATCACAAATCCATATATTTGTGATGATATAAGGTACCATCTAATTTACCGGATATAAGGGCACTAGGAAAACATTTTTTGGTTTTCAAGATCATTTCCCTAAAGTGGAATAATTAGAATTAGAATAAATACTTACTTTATTTTGGTACAATCTCACTATTGTTCGTACTTTGAACAATTTCCACTTCATCTATTAAATAAATGAAGTTTAATTTGTTATTCATGAAGTGTTAATTGATCATGTGATAGAATGATGGGTCATTCCATCTGTCTCAAATAAAAGGTTAGAAAAGTTATCAAAAAAATACATAAGTCCATCTATAGTGAGATTAATCATATATGGTACCTAAAATAGACTTATACTTCATATATCGTACTACTTAATAAAATAAAACTAGTTTCTACTAAACAGGGTCTTCCTGTAGGCCATTGGTAGGCGATAAAGGCCAGTCGCACTTCGGTTGTGGGTTCGATTCCCATAGCCTTGTCCGACGCGATGGGCTGTCGCCCATCCTGTAGGATGTCCTTTTTCTAAAACTATATTACTATAACATCCCATCAATAATATAGAAAAAACTTCTATCCTTAAACAATACTAACTTATGTCCAACATAATCCATTCCAATCTTTAGGATTATCCATAATAATGCAGTCCACTCTCATAACATAGTGAAAATGATTACCAGAGATTTAATACCATCATTGATCCCCATATATCATAAGATATGTTTTGTTGGTCACATTCTAAACATTCAAAGTCCTTAATCATGTATTCTCTTGAATACCTTAGTGAAAACATGAATGCAGTTAAAAGTTAACACATACCAAAATCCTCCAAATTCTATATACTCAAACCATGATATCACTTAGTCCTTATATCAATCATGAGCTCCTGAATACTGTTAAACTTTTCATTTTCTCGTTTTCCCTTCATTATGCGCATATCATCTTATTTCCAAAAAAAATATCTCAATCACTTTGAATACCACATTAGACCAACAAAGAAATATTACAATACTTTATGATACCACATTATTTTGGAATCCCATTACATAAACACTTAATCATTCCACGACATCGTTGTCATATTCAACATCACCAATAGTGATCGCATGTGACTTCCCTTTGTACTTTGACTTCAGTGGTTGCTCATGTTGATAATCACTAACCCTTGGATTAGGGCATTTATTAGCATAATGCCCTATTTCCTTGAACTTGAAGAATTGAAGTGTTGGTGGTGCGTTCTCTGCAGTGTTTGCTTTATTCACATCATTAGAATCCCTTTTTCCATTACTTCGACACTCAGCTGCTCGATGACCTTCTTTAAAACAATTAAAACATTTTCTAGGCCCTTTAATACAATCTCCACCATGCTTCTTTCCACACTTTGTGCATAAGGAAACATTCATCTTCTTTTCACCATTTTTATGAGATTTCTCCTTGACCTCCATCTTTCGTTTCTTGTCAAAACCATGAGATGGATATGTAACACCAACTTCCATTTCAACCTTGATAGCACAATGCACAATTTCTTCATAGCTACTGAAGTCTCTTATAGCTAATGCCCTTCGAAGACTTGGTTTTAAGCCACTGAAAAATCGATCAACATTACTTTCAGGATGGATGATAATGCCAGATGCATACCTTGCAAGTCTTGTAAAATTTGCTTCATATATACCAACAGATTCATCATCCTTCTGCTTCAGCTCAAGAAACTCCTTTTCAATATTTTTTCGAAGAATACGTGGGAAGTACTTACTGAAAAAAAAAAGTTCTTGAACTCGTCCCATTCCATGGACTCAATTTCATCTCTTGGCCTCGTATTCTTGATAAGATTCCACCATTGATCAGCTTCACCTTCCAAACGATATACTGCTAAGATGACTTTATCATGTTCAGAACATTGAAGAACTGAAAATATCTTTTCAGTAGTACTGATCCATTGTTCAGCAACAAGTGGATCAGAAGACCCACTGAAAGATGGTGGACGTTGCCTCATGAAGGACTCAATAGAATATTGTTCCCTTATCTGCTCATTTGGAAGTCCAGAATGATTCATAGCTTGTGTAAGTATAGCAATAATATTTTGCACTCCATCTCCCATAACATTTGTTTGTTCAGGAGGAAAATCATTGCACTGTCCATTGCATTGATCAACACGGTTCCTTCGGGTTCCAGTCATCGTCTAAAACCCAAAAAGAATAGTGTGAGAGGAAAAAATCATGCTAGGGAAAACAACATAATAAAGGGGGAGTAACTTCAATATCTAACATCTTAGGTTTAATTCTATGATCGTTAGCGTAAATCTAGTACTATAACCTATACGTATACTTAACCTTAGGGACATCCCTAGACCTACCTTAGAAATATCTCTAGGGATCTCATTAACGTTTTCGCATCCTAGTATCCAAAGGTTGACTAAACCTCCCTCTGATACCAACTGTAGAGACCCCAAGCTTGACATACATAGACATTACATTACTTTTGCGGAATACTTAGTACATAAAAAAACACACACACAAGGATCGTAATAGTTTAGTGTCTTTGGAAACTCGGAATATAATCTTCTAATCCTGGTGAAAGATCTTCAACGTTTCCCATAAAGATCTTATTTTTTTATTACCTAAAACCTTTCTTTATATCCTGGGGAAAAGAAAATATAAAAGGGTGAGATCAAACGCTCAGTAAGGGTAAACAAAAGTAATATAAATCACATCAATCACATAACTTTTGGAAATATTAAGCTGCAAAAGAGATCATAATTTCATAACATGGGATAAATCATGGCAGTGAAATGAAATCCCAATAATCATAACTTAAAACATGAAACATTGTGGCATACACACATAATCATAGAGAATCATTTCTTATTAGTCAAGACTCATTGCCAAGACTATCTTAGTGGACAACGTCCATTTCTGAACCAAGTTACCCTCGTTTCAGTCCTACTTCACGGAACCGGTATAACCTACTGTTCCAGCCATGTATATCTCATGAGATATAAAATCTTTACTCAATGCATTGGAGGGAGATATAGGTCCCACCCATCTCATAATGATACCATTCATATGTGTGCCACAAAATCATAAACCATACATCATGGAATAACCCATGTAATAAACATGGGAATCTTAAACATCATGACATCATAAAACTATTCATATACGATAAAGGAATTCATAAAAATAATTCCATCACAACATAATCAAATCAATGTAATAATAGAGATAAAAACAGAACCTTTTATTATCATAGATGGAATATAATTTTGATAAAACACCTGAACTCCATTCTTGAGGAAAATATCCTTTCTACATCAAAAATACCTTTCCTTTTTTACATGACATACAATTCTAAACTAAAAGAAGTTGATTAAAAATAAACTTGAAAACATGTAAAGGAAGCTTCTTGGAAATAATTTTTTAAAAATCCATTCATGCCGTATAAGTTAAAATCACTTCTCCACTTCCCTAGTATCATCCTAGAGGTCCTGGTCTTCTTCAATGACCATCCTTAGTTCTTTATGTGGAGGTTAAGAAAAGGCACGTCAAAAAGAGGTAATATCCATTACCGATATTTTTCAATTTCTTTCTTCTTAAACTTCTTCTTCTTTAGTTGTTTAATGATAAAGTAATAACATCAGTATTTCTTATATACTGATATTTTATTATAAATATGAAAAAACTCTAATTAACCTTCTATCCATCCTACGGAAAAAGGAAATCACCGCGCGTGCGTACGTACGAAATACCGTCTCCACGACTCGATGAGATTCATTCTCAATGATTAACCATTCATGAATGATTATAATGTATATATAGTAAGTACTAATGAAATATATGAAATAAAAATGGTACTGGATTTATTTATATTTATGTCATCTACTTAATTCCATTCAATTCAGTAAGGAAACGAAAACAGCGTTCATGAGTACGTACGGACTACCGTCTCCATGAACGGTGCATTTCTTTCCATTTACTGATTTAATATATATATATATATGTAAATTCTGAATATATATATATATATATATCATGTTTTATATTCTGGAATTAATTAATCATGATATAAGTAATCATATGAATAATTGCAAGTTAAAAACACGAATGACAAATGAGACGATTTTACCCAAAACACTACTTTAACATGAATTTACAAAAGAACGGGTAATATAAAGTCATAAGTGGACCATATATGATATAATAACAATGAATATGATTCTGGAATAAGTCAATAACATGATTATATCATTATACAGGTGGTTTGGACACTTACAAAGCAAGTCGGACCCAAGGTAAGGGAAATATCACAATCTCATTTTTATATGAGATTGTTTATACTTTAGTATTTACTGGTATGTATTTTATCATCCACATCCATGTTCCCTCAATATGTAATATTGTTTCCATCCACTTACAATAGTTTAAATCCAATTTTACCCTTCGGTGAGTTTTTAGTAAAGAATATGAAAGGAATCTTTTGTCGTTTTTCGTACGAGGTACTTTTTGACTTTTCCGACCAAAGTACGAATAATGTTTTTTTTAACATATACGGCATGAATGGATTTTTACAAAATTATTTCCAAGAAGCTTCCTTTACATGTTTTCAAGTTTATTTTTAATCAACTTCTTTTATTTTAAATTCGTATGACATGTTATGAAAGGAAATATATTTTTGAAGAAGAAAGGATATTTTCCTCAAGAATGGAGTTCAAGGGTTTTATCAAAATTATTTTCCATATAAGATAATAAAGGGTTATGTTTTTGTCCCTATTATTACATTGATTTTATCATGTTGTGATGGAATTATTTTTATGAATTCCTTTATCTTATATGAATTGATTTATGATGTCATGATGTTTAAGATTCCCATTTGTATTGCATGGGTTATGCAATGATGTATGATTTATGATTTTGTGGAACACATAAGAATGGTATCATTATGAGATGGGTGGGACCTATATCTCCCTCCAATGCATTGGGTAAATATTTTATATCTCATGAGATAGACATGGATGGAACGGTAGGTTATACTAGTTCAGTGAAACCGGACTCGAACGAGGGTGACTCAGTTCAGAAAGGGACTTTATCCACTAAGATAGTCTTGGCAATGAGTCTTGACTAACACGAAATGATTCTCTAAGATTATGTGTGTATGCCACAAAGTTTCATGTTTTATGTTATGATTATTGTGATTACATTTCACTGCCATGATTTATCCCATGTTATGAAATTATGATCTCTTTTACAGGTTAAGATTTCCAAAAGTTATGTTCTTATATATATGTTGTGATTGATATTTCTTTTTGTTTACCCTTACTGAGCATTTGAGCTCACCCTTTTATGTTTTCTTTTCCCCAGGATATAAAGAAAGGTTTTAGGTATAAAAAAAGGAAGATCTTTATGGGAGATGTTGAAGATCTTTCACCAGTATTAGAAGATCATATTCGGAGTTTCCAAAGACACTAAACTATTACGATCCTTGTATGTGTGTTTTTGTTATGTACTAAGTATTCCGCAAATGTAATGTAATGTCAATGTACATTAGGCTTCGGGTCTCTATAGTTGGTATCAGAGGAAAGGTTTAGTCAACCTTTGGAAACTAGGATGCGAAAACGTTAGTGAGATCCCTAGATATGTTTCTAAGGTATGTATAGGGATGTCCCTAAGGTTAAGTATGTGTATAGGTTATATTACTAGAACTATGCTAATGATCATAGAATTAAACCTAAGATGTTAGATATTGAAGGTACTCCCCCTTTATTATGTTGTTTTCCCTAGCATGATTTTTGCCTCTCACACTATTCTTTTTGGGTTTTAGACGATGGCTGGAACCCGAAGGAACCGTGTTGATCAATGCAATGGACAATGCAATGATTGTCCTCCTGAACAAACAAATGTTATGGGAGATGGAGTAAAAAATCTTATTGCTATACTTACACAAGCTATGAATCATTCTGGACTTCCAAATGAGCAGAGAAGGGAACAATATTCTATTGGGTCCTTCATGAGGCAACGTCCAACTTCTTTCAGTGGGTCTTCTGATCCACTTGTTGCTGAAAAATGGATCATTACTGCTGAAAAGATATTTTCAGTTCTTCAATGTTCTGAACATGATAATTTCATCTTAGCAGTATATCGTTTGGAAGGTGAAGCTGATCAATGGTGGAATCTTATCAAGAATACGAGGCCAAGAGATGAAATTGAGTCCATGGAATGGGACGAGTTCAAGAACATGTTTTTCAGTAAGTACTTCCCTCGTATTCTTCGATAAAAGATGGAAAAGGAGTTTCTTGAGATGAAGCAGAAGGATGATGAATCTGTTGGTATATACGAAGAAAATTTTACAAGACTTGCAAGGTATGCATCTGGCATTATCATCCAACCTGAAAGTAAAGTTGATCGATTTTTCAGTGGCTTAAAACCAAGTCTTCGAAGGGCATTTTCTATAAGAGACTTCAGTAGCTATGAAGAAATTGTGCGTTGTGCTATCAAGGTAGAAATGGAAGTTGGTGTTACATATCCATCTCGTGGTTTTGACAAGAAATGAATGATGGAGTTCAAGGAGAAATCTCAGACTAATGGTGAAAAGAAGATGAATGTTTCCTTATGCACAAAGTGTGGAAAGAAGCATGGTGGAGATTGTCTTAAAGGGACTAGAAAATGTTTTAAGTGTGGAAAAGAAGGTCATCGAGCAGCTAAGTGTTGAAATAATGGAAAAAAATATTCTAATGATGTGAATAAAGAAAACACTGCAGAGAACGTACCACCAACACTTCAATGTTTCAAGTGCATGGAAATGGGTCATTATGGTAATAAATGCCCTAATCCAAGGGTTTGTGATGATCAACATAAGAAACCACTAAAGGAAAAGGACAAAGGGAAGTCACATGCGATCACTATTGGCAATGTTGAATATGACAACGATGTGGTGGAATGATTAAGTGGTTATGTAATGGGATTCCAAAATAATGTTGTATCATGGAGTATTGGAATATTTATGTATTGGTCTAATGTGGTATTCAATGTGATTGAGATATTATGCACATAATTAATGGAAAACGAGAAAATGAAATGTTTAACATAATTCTTGAGCTCATGATTGATATAAGGACTAAGTGATATCATGGTTTGAGTATATAGAATTTTGAGGATTTTGGTATGTGGAAAGTGTTAACTTTTAACTGCATTCATGTTTTCACTAAGGTATTCAAGAGAATACCTGATTAAGGACTTTGAATGTTTGGAATGTGACCAACAAAACATATCTTATGATATATGGGGATCAATGATGGTATTAAATATCTGGTAATCATTTTCACTATGTTATGAGAGTGGACTGCAGTATTATGGATAAGCCAAAAGATTGGAATGGAATATGTTGGACATAAGTTAGTATTGTTTAAGGATAGATTTTTTTTTGATTTTATTGATGGGATGTTATAGTAATATAGTTTTAGAAAAAGTACAACCTGCAGGACGGGCGACAACCCATTGCGTCGGACAAGGCTGTGGAAATCGAACCCACAATCGAAGTGAGACTGGCCTTTATCGCCTACCACTGGCCTACAGGAAGTCCCAGTTTAGTAGAAACTAGTTTTAATATATTAAGCAGTATGATATATGATGTATAAGTCCATTTTAGGAACCATATATGATTAATCTCATCATAGAATGACTTATGTATATTTAATAACTTTTGCTAAACTTTTGTTTGAGACAGATGGAATGAACCGTCATTCTATCACATGATCTGCTAACACATCATGAATAACAAATTTAACTTCATTTATTTAAGAGATGAAGTGTAAATTGTTCAAGGCACGAACAACAGTGAGATTGTACCAAAATAAAGTAAGTATTTATTCTAATTCAAATTCATCAACTTTAGGGAAACGATCTTGAAAAACAAAAATGTTGTCCTAGTGCTCTGATTAATCAGATGGTACCTTAGGTCGTCACAAATTTATGGATTTGTGATTACTGGCTTTTCCATAGCCATGTTCTCTACCACACTCCATCGGAACATGATGGATAGATTTCTCTTCCATATCCATATTTTCACCTATGTGGAAACCCAGTGATTAGTTTATTTGGGTAACCGTTACGTTTCATACTTTCATTTTAAAAGATTGGTTTTCCTTTTTACGATGTGGGTTTCTATTAAAGAAACTTTTCAATAGTAAACCATTTATAACCCCGACGAATTTCGAGGGAGAAATTCATTTTAAGGGGGGTAGAATGTAACAGCCCAATATTTTATGAAAAATATTATTTTTAATTTTATTAATGTCTTGTGTTGTACGCTACACCAAAAGGAGCTTTCACAACACATATCCTTGACATTCCTTGAGTTACACGCAATCACGACCTTCCTCCATAGCGTGTGTAGTACGCAATACCGAGTTTCAGTAAACAACGATATGCTATTAAAATATTATTATAACTAGCCGTTATGAATAGTAATAACCACCTTTTAAAATTTTAGAAATTTTAGCTCTCAAAATGGACTTCATTTTTGGATTCTTAGTATTTAATTTAGCCTAAGGTGAAATTTTTGTACTTTTCGGATAACTTTCATATTCTGATGAATAGTGAAAATTACTAAATTATAATTAAAAACAACTTTTTAATAAAAATAATTAATAGTGATAAATTATTAATTTTAGTGGTTTTAAAGTATATTTAGAATATATTTTTACAATTTAATACAATTTTGGTCATTGGATGTAATTTCACCTTTAAACCAGACATAAACAAGTGTCAATCTTTTGATAGATATTGTTTCTTAAAAACACGCTATTTGTTTTAACAGCAGGATTTAATTATAAAATTAATTAATACAACTTCTATGTTATGAATTTGGTAAAATAGACTTCATTTTTGAATTCGGAATATGAAATATAGCTTAGGATTAAATTTTGGCATTGTTCTGAAAAACATCAATTTTTGATGAATAGTGAAACTACTAAGTGGTAGTTAAAAAACTGAATTTTTCATAAAACATAATTTTACCGCTTCTGTGAATGGAATTTCAAAAAATCCGAGAGACAATGTTGATGTCAGTAAGTAAAATGTGGTTCAATGAGATGAAAATAATTTTTGGTGAATAGTAACTTTTCACTTTTATTTACCACGGTTAAAAGTAAATAGGGTAATTAAGGGTAAAAATGATATTAATATTACCCTAACTCATGTCCTAATCCTATTGGACAAGTGTATCTCGACCAAAAACAACCTTAAGTGTAAAATATTATCATTTAGGCCCACTTGGATTAGATTAGGACATTTATTATTATTTAATTCAAAGAAGAGTTAAAAGAGTTAAAATCAAAGTTTATTTACTAAAACATTTTTAATATGAGGTTATACATAAGATAAATTCGACTATAAATATTAATTAGAAAGATAAAATTATTTCCTACATAATGGTATTTTATTTGTAATTTTTAGACTTTAAATAATTTAATTTATATATGACACAACAATGATACAGTAATTACCTTTTTAAGAAAAATTAACATAATTGATGTTATAAATGCCCAAATAAATGTAATTTTATACTTTTTATGACTTAAACTAATTTTTTAGGTTAATATGACATGGTATTGGTGATTTAAGTTACTTGGTTCGAACTTATCATTCTTTTATGAATTTCATAAAAATCTTGTACCAAATAGTGTCAAAATTGACAAAAATTAGTTTTTAAAACAAATATTATATTATCAATTGTTATTTAATTTCTAAAAATCTAATGTTCGACCAAATGACTTATATAATGATATATATATTAATAATAAATAACTTGGGTTTCTTTTGGCTTGTTATGGTAAGTTTATTAACCATATAGTGTAAGAAAACAAAAAGACACGGTAAAAGTTAAATTATTTAACTTAGAGTTAAATCTAATTGATAAGGTTAAAATAATAACCTAAACTTGTCTAAATCCTATTGGATGAGAGGATATCGACCCATCCCCACCTCAGACTCGAAATAAATCAATTTGGAGCTATATAAAACCGAATTTGGCTTTATAATAAAATAATATTTTTCGTTATTCCAAAGGTGCCCCTCTCCTCCCTTATAAAAGGGCACCTCCTCCCTCTCTTCCTCACACAACTTTGAGCCTTCAAGCTCGGCCAAAACCTACCCAAATCTCTTATACACTTCCCTAGTATCATCCTAGAGGTCCTGGTATTCTTCAAAGACCATCCTTAGTTCTTTAAGCGGAGGTTAAGAAAAGGCGCGTCAAAAAGAGGTAATATCCATTACCGATCTTTTTCAATTTCTTTCTTCTTAAACATCTTCTTCTTTAGTTGCTTCATGATAATGTAATAACATCAGTATATCTTATATACTGATATGTTATTATAAATATGAAAAAACTCTAATTAACCTTCTATCCATCCTACGGAAAAAGGAAATCACCGCGCGTGCGTACGTACGGAATGCCGTCTCCACGACGCGATGAGATTCATTCTCAATGATTAACCATTCGTGAATGATTATAAGGAATATATAGTAAGTACTAATGAAATATATGACATAATAATGATACTGGATCTATTTATATTTATGTCATCTACATAATTCCATTCAATTCAATAAGGAAACGAAAACAGTATTCATGCGTACGTACGGACTACCGTCTCCATGAACGGTGTATTTCTTTCCATTTACTGATTTAATATATATATGTATATTATGAATATATATATATGAATCATGTTTTATATTCTGGAATTAAGTAATCATGATCTAAGTAATCATATGAATATTTGCAAGTTAAAAACCCGAACGACAAATGAGACGATTTTACCCAAAACGCTACTTTAACATGAATGTAAAAAAGAACGGGTAATATAAAGTCATAAGTGGACCATATATGATATAATAACAATGAAAATGATTCTGGAATAAGTCAATAACATGATTTAAATCATTATACTGGAGTTTTGGACACTTACAAAGCAAGTCGGACCTAAGGTAAGGGAAATATCACAATCTCATTTTTATCCGAGATTGTTTATACTTTAGTATTTACTGGTGTGTATTTTATCATCAACATCCATGTTCCCTCAATATGTAATATTGTTTCCATCCACTTACAATAGTTTAAATCCAATTTTACCCTTCGGTGAGTTTTTAGTAAAGAATATGAAAGGAATCTTTTGTCGTTTTTCGTGCGAGTTACTTTTTGACTTTTCTGAAAAAAGTACGAAGAATGTTTTTTTAACATATACGGCATGAATGTATTTTTAAAACATTATTTCCAAGAAACTACCATTACAAGTTTTCATGTTTATTTTTAATCAACTTCTTTTATTTTAAATTCGTATGATATGTTATGAAAGGAAAAATGTTTTTGAAGAAGAATGGATATTTTCCTCAAGAATGGAGTTCAAGTGTTTT
Organism: Viscum album; assembly: GCA_963277665.1. Lineage (NCBI taxonomy): Eukaryota > Viridiplantae > Streptophyta > Magnoliopsida > Santalales > Viscaceae > Viscum > Viscum album. Next base: position 1,776,664,505 of record OY728133.1, on the reverse strand, counting down.
ATCAAAATTATTTTCCATATAAGATAATAAAGGGTTCTGTTTTTGTCCCTATTATTAGATTGATTTGATCATGTTGTGATGGAATTATTTTTATGAATTCCTTTATCTTATATGAATTGATTTATGATGTCATTATGTTTAAGATTCCCATTTGTATTGCATGGGTTATGCAATGATGTATGATTTATGATTTTGTGGCACACATAAGAATGGTATCATTATGAGATGGGTGGGACCTATACCTCCCTCCAATGCATTGGGTAAAGATTTTATATCTCATGAGATAGACATGGCTGGAACGGTAGGTTATACCGGTTCAGTGAAACAGGACTGGAACGAGGGTGACTCGGTTCAAAAAGTGACTTTGTCCACTAAGATAGTCTTGGAAATGATTCTTGACTAACAAGAAATGATTCTCTATGATTATGTTTCTATGACACAAAGTTTAATGTTTTAAGTTATGATTATTGTTATTACATTTCACTGCCATGATTTATCCCATTTTATGAAATTATGATCTCTTTTACAGGTTATGATTTCCAAATGTTATGTTCTTATATATATGATGTGATTGATATTTCTTTTGTTTACCCTTACTGAGCATTTGAGCTCACACTTTTATGTTTTCTTTTCCCCAGGATATAAAGAAAGGTTTTAGGTATAAAAAAAGGAAGATCTTTATGGGAGATATTGAAGATATTTCACCAGGATTAGAAGATCATATTCTGAGTTTCCAAAGACACTAAACTATTACAATCATTATGTGTGTGTTTTTGTTATGTACTAAGTATTCCGCAAATGTAATGTAATGTCAATGTATGTAAAGCTTTGGGTCTCTACAGTGTAAGCCTTCATGTTCATGTTGTGTGTATATTGAACACGTTGTGTAGTTGGAGCCGTGTATCTGGTCGTGTGACCAACAACAAGGGTCAAAGAAGCTCGTCTAGTATACGCCCTGTACCTGTGGGACACACCCTATAGTCTTGACCAGTGATAGACCGTGTGGATTTAGCCATGTGTGTGGGAAATAGGATGGTGTACACGCCGTGGATGGGTGTCACACACCATGCAGTATCATATTGAGTAGTCGGTCGTGTCTCAAGCGACACGGACAGTTGGAAAATTACGCCATACACGTCGTGTAGTCAGTCTACACGGCGTGTAGTTTTGTTTAACTGGAGCCTTGTGGCTTGGCCGTATAGAAGGACCCGAGAAGGGGAAGAAAAGTCAGGTAGATTCCGTGTAGTCACTATACATGCCGTGTAGTCTTGTTGTGAAATTTTTAATGCCTTCTTCCTCCTATAACACTTTTGGTTCCTTCATTTTCAGGCTGTGATAATCTTGATATAAGGTGTGCATCTGACCTTGTAGAGTCATCCCACCGAGACGATCACATGTTGTTTTCCAGGAGAGTGGCAATGATTATACTACAAAAATGGTGTGCCATGGGCTACTAGTGGATCCTCCAGCAGAGCCGGATGTGGCGCCAACCGTTATACCGGACACAGGCGCGAAGGGGTAGTTCCGTGAAGGCTTTATGTGGTTCTTCCAGACCTTTCAAGGAGCACCGCTGACTACCACATCTATGGCCAAACTAACTCGTATCTTCCAGCAGCAGCATCCACATACATTTTCAGGGGATGTCGGACCACAGGATACGGAGTCTTTTCTGGGGTCGATGCAGACTATTTTCTAGAATCTTGAGACGCCTTCAAGGTGGAGGGTCAAGATCAGAACTTATATGCGGCATGATTCCGTTAAGAGGTGGTGGGATGTTACCACCCAGTTATAGAATAATAGAGACATGGCATGGGATCATTTCCATACAGCCTTCGATGACTTCTTTTTCCCAATGACGCTAAGGGCAGATCGAGCTCGAGATTTCATTAATCAGAAGCTGGGCACCATGTTAGTGATGGATTATTCTATTCGATTCACCGAGCATAAGAGTTTTGAACCTGTTCTGGTGGGCGATGAGACGTTGAGAGCTAGACGCTTTTAGTATGGTCTACGATATGACATCTGAGCACTGGTGAATGTTTTCAAGTTTCATTCAGTACATGCTATTGTGAAATAGGCATTGATTATAGAGTGGAAACTGCGAGAAGCTAGTGGTGTGGGCCAGGGTGGTTTAAGACCAGTTTCTGGGACTATTTCAACTGGTAAGAGGAATAGAGAGATGGAATTCACTTAGGGTGGTAGTAGAAGTCAGAAGAATTTTTCAGGTGGCCAGGTCATGTGCTACCAGTTTTGTAAGGAAGGGAAAAAGAGGCCTCAGTGTCCATGAGACCCAGTGGAGTGCCGAGCTTGTGGATGGATGGGTCATTTGCAGTGCTTTTGTAGGGTGTTTCCAGTAGTGTCAAGTGAGAGGGGTTATGTGAAGACTCTGCATGTGGGGGTAGGACCAATATCTTCTTACCAATTGGGGTAATCGATTACAACAAGGTGTGCAAGAAGGGATGGTGGATGTGGTTGTGGTAGCCAGACACCAGGATCTCAGAGGCAGTAGGGAGGGACAGCTCAAGGTATCCAAGCTGTGTCGTAGAGCCGCGGTATAGGGCAGGCATATGCAGTGCAACATACCCAACGTGAGTAGGATCCTGGACCTTCTACTATCATAGGTACTATTCTAGTAGCTTATGTCTTATCTTCAGTACTTTTTTATACGGGTGCTACACATAGCTTTATATCTGTACCCATTTTGGAGAGCCTTGGGTTCTGTGTTTCTACTTCTTCTGTTGTTATGACGTTAGACACTCTATTGGGAACAAGAAATTCTTCTGTGCATCAGTGCAAGGAGTTCCCCTTGAGGTTGGTGTGTGTCACTTTTTTTGGGACCTCTATGACTTAGAGATGATAATCTATGATGTCATTCTCGAGATGACTGGTTGGTTCCCTTTCGAGCCTTTGTGGATTGCTATCATCGCAGGGTGAGTTTCATAGCACCATAGGGTGGAGAGTTTCTATAGAAAGTCGAGTGGGATGTTCATGCTAGTCGAGCTGGACCAGAGCATCACGGGGGAGGTGGTATCATAGCCCAGATTGCGAGTTTATATCTAGATGAAAATGGTACTTGTCCGAAGGATTTCCCTCCAGTTGTTTATTGTTTCAGGGATGTCTTCCCGGATGACTTTTCATGTCTTCCTCCGGAGCGTGAGGTGGATTTCTATATTGAGATTGTACCAGGAGCAGCTCTGGTGTCCATTCCTCCTTATAGGATGGCTACAACAGAGTTTCAGAAGCTCAAGAGATAGTTAGAGGAGTTACATGAAAATGGTTTTATCTGACCTAGTACATCTCATTGGGGTTCTCCTTTCCTTTTTTCGAAAAATGAAGAAGGTACCCTCAGACTCTATGTGGATTATCAGAAGCTGAAACAATTGATGGTTAAGAATCGATATCCCTTGCCAAGGAATGATTATCTTTTTGATCAACTTTATGGAGAACGAGTGTTCTCGAATATTGACTTGAGATCAGGATATCATCAGCTACGCCTTAGTACATCTGATATACATCTCACAGATTTGAGGAGAAGGTATGGTCTATACGAGTATACAGTTATGCCGTTCGGATACACGGATGCGCCAGCAGTTTTCATGGCTCTGATGAATCATGTGTTCAATCCATATCTGGATTCTTTTGTGGCAGTATTCGTGGAAGATATCTTGGTGTACTCTCACACTCGACATGACCATTCCACCCATCTTGAGATCGTATTGAGTACACTGGGAGAGAATCGACTATATGCTAATCTCTCAAAGTGACACTTATGGATGGACCAAATAAACTTCCTGGGTCATATCATTTTGGATGTAGGAGTTGTAGTAGACTCAGATAAAGTGAGAGCAGTAGTTTCCTAAGAGCCTCCCAAGAAAATTTTTGAGATAAGGTGTTTCTTGGGGCTGGCTGGTTACTACAGACGCTTCATACAAGACTTCTCCCACATAGAAACACCGTTGACGGGTTCGACTAAGAAGGGTGTGAAGTTCGTTTGGTCTGAAGCTTGTGAGACAGCCTTCTAAGAGCTGAAGGGAATGTTGAAATCAGCATCAATCTTGATACTCCCAGATCAGGGGATGAGCTATACAGTTTACTATGATGCATTAGGGACTGGGCCAGGAGCTATGTTGAAGCAGGGAGACCGAGTGGTTGCATACAGATCTCAAAAGTTGAGGCAACATGAGAGGAATTACCCGATGCGTGATCTCGAGTTGGCTGCAGTTGTTCATGCATTGTGCTGTTGGAGACAATATCTCATTGGAGAACATTTTGGGGTGTTCACAGACCAAAAATGTCTCAAGTTCATTTTTACTCAGCGTGACATGAATCTGAGGCAGCGAAGGTGGTTCGAATACCATCAGTCCTTCTATTTTGAGCTTTCCTATTCACCTAGTAAAGGTAATGCAGTAGATGATGCACTGAGCAGGAAGACATAGATACAGGCAGTGCAGGAGGCCAGTGGTGAATGGAAGATTATGGATTTGTTCTCTGAGATGCATTTGGAGGTTTTTGAAAGTCAGGGGCAGCCCAATCTTTTAATCTTTAGCTATGACTTCAATCTTCCAGGATAGAGTGAGGATGAGACATCTATCTGATTCAGAAGGCCTAGTTCTATGGGAGTCGGTGGAAAGTGAGGAACCTTCTACTGGTTGGACGATAGGGGATGATGAAGTATTGTGTTTCCATGGATGTGTGTGGGTACCATGGGATATACGCGAGGATTTGATGCGGGAGTTTCATGCTTCAGCTTGGGAAGTTCATCATGGAGTTACCAAGATGTAGTATGACTTGAGACGTCAGTACTGGTGGCCAGGTATGAAAAGGGATGTAGCTGGTTTTGTTACGAGGTGTTCCACCTGTCAGTATGTGAAGGTGGAGAATCAGAGCCCAGCTAGGCTTTTGCAGCAGTTACCCATTCTGGCATGGAAATTAGATGATGTCGCGGTGGACTTTGTGACTGGGTTGCTGACATCACCTTGAGGAAATGATGCCATATGGGTTGTGGTGGACAGGCTCACAAAGGTCACTCACTTTTTTCCGATCAAGGAGACCTTTGGATTTGATGAGATCAGGAAGATGTATATCCGAGAGGTCATACATCTTCATGGGGTCCTCTGTTCTATCGTTTTATATAGGGACGCTCATTTGACATCTCATTTCTGGAAAAAGTTTCAGAGGGTACTAGGTATACAGGTGCTTCTGAGCATAGAATACCACCCTCAGACTGACGGCCAGTGAGAGCGTACGATACAGGTGCTTGAGGACAAACTACGTTCATGTGTCTTGGACATTGGGGGATCTTGGGAGAAGCATATACACCTAGTTGATTTTTCCTATAATAATAGTTTTCAGCCAACTATATAGATGGCACCTTACGAGGCTTTATATGGAAGGACATTCTGATCACCCTTGTGCTTGTTAGAGGAAGGTGACATAGATTTACTGGGACCACGTCTCATGCATGAGACTCTTGAGAAGGTCCAGTTGATCCAGAAGTGGATTAATACCACACAGTCTTGTCAAAAACCATATATTGATCAACGTAGAGGACCCTTGGTGTTCGAGGACGGGAATCAGGTTTTCTTAATGTTTTCACCGAGGTTGGGGCACAGACGGATCATGAGACAGAGTAAACATTCACTGAGGTATGTAGGGCCATTTGAGATTCTGGAGAGAGTTAGGCCAGTTGCCTAATGTTTACAGTTACTACAGAGTTACTGAGCCATGCACGACGTCTTCCATGTATCTCAGTTGCGTTGCTATTATTCAGACTCGTCTCACGTCTTTCAGCCTGAGGAGGCTGATCATGAGGTAGATGCATCCTTTGAGTAGCATCCGATTCATATCGTTGATAGGAGCAAGAAGGTTCTCCGAGGCCAGTCAGTTCCTCTCGTACGGTTGCTATGGCAGCATGGCCGAGTGGAGGACAAATCCTTGGATCGGGAGACCGACGTGCGTGCTCAGCCGTTCGAGCTGTTCGGAGCCTTATCTTCGCCACCCATGGAAGGGAAATTCGGGGACAGATTTATTTAAGGGGGGATGTTTGTAAGAACCCAGATTTTTTTGAGGTACGGGTTTCTTCCTTTCTCTTTTCCATAAGCATTTTTGAGAAAATAAAGAAAATGGGGGAAAATATTAAATTTTGGGACTACACACCGTGTACTTTTCCATACTCCATGTACTTTGGTCGTGTGGGATGAGTGTGCATGGTGTGTAGCCTTGTTGGTGACTAAGGGTGTAAAAATCGACTACACGCCGTGTAGTTGTCCTTTACATTTCGTGTAGTCAGTTGGCAGATGAAATATTAAGGCGGTCGTAGCAGCCGCTAGTTGGGTGACAGTACACACCGTGTAGTCAGTAATACACACCGTGTACTCATACCGATGGATGAATAGTTTGGCGGTGCCTCCAGAGGAACAGTTAAGTGAGGGGAGTACATGCCGTGTAGTCAAAAGTATACGCCGTGTACTTTTTTTCGATTAAAATGGGCAGTAGCCAACCCTATTCACAGGATTGGCTTAGAACTGGACGAGAGCTCAGGAGAGGACATCCGAATCTTCGTGGACCTCTGAATCGAGCGTCAGGAATTCGTTTCTGCTTCCGTCGATCACGTTGGAACCCCATGGGTAAGCCATCCAATATCCTTGGGTAGTTCTTTACAATTTTTCTTCTAATAGATGTTATTTTAAGTTGTTTGATAATTATCTTACCTTAGATCTATGACATTCTTGGATGTTTCTGGAATCGATGTTCGCATATACCATTCGTGGGTCTTTAACGTAGGTTTCTTGGTGTTTAAATTCCAACCGTTGTGCGTTTTGTGTACTGTTGAGATACGATCACATGAATGGGGTGTCATACGGCTAAGGAAATATTGAATTAAATACCTAGAATTGATTTTTTAATTTAAATGTGATAATAAAATGTTTTTTTGGGATCGCTGCTTGGTTCTAGGACCACCCCGGGGGTGCGTTCCTCTATTTAGCCATTTGGCCATGATATCCGAGGGTATGCCTTTATAATTATGATTCTAGAATTTCCTTTATAGGAATTTCATTTGTATTTCATGTGTATTTCTTGTTTACATGTTGGGCATGGCCCGGTTACTTGTTTAGCCTAAGGGTAGTGTTGTGATTAGCCTTTGGGAAATGTACTACTTAGCCTGTGGGCAACTTCTTCCATGCCTATGGGAAGTTAATTCTGTCCCTGTGGGAGACACCTCGTATGCCTGTGGGCAATATTTGATATGCCTATTAATAGATTTTTGGGTTTGTATTATCTTTACCAGAGGTTAAGGGTTTATGTGTATGAGGACTCTGGCTTCTAACATAGAATATTCACTGTGGTGATATCTTAAATTGAATGATAAAAATAATAATTAAATGGAAATATAAAGGGTAAAGTTAGTTACTTTCGAGTACTACTTAGTTTATTTCATTTTACTACAAAACACTATTGTTGCATATTTTCAAATAGTTGGGAATGAGCCTTTGGTGGGTACCTAATGGAATTTATTCCTCACACCCTATTTGGGTCATGTCTTCGATCCAAACAGATTACATTTCTGCAGGTGTGGATAAGGGAAACGGTCCCTATACAGGTACATGATTGTTGCTGGGAAGTAGGGGAGCATGGGACCAAGCATGGCTCACGATGCCGCCTGCTATTTTGTTTTTTTTTGTACTATGTATTGTACTGTACTGTACTGGTTTGTAACATGTTCTGGCTGTTTTCATAGTACATAAGACATGTTTCATCGTCATCTATATAACGGTTGGATATCTTTTACTGTAGTTGTTTATTTAAAATTTGAATGGTTTATTGCTTCCTCTTGTTTTATGCTATTTATTTATTCCGCTACGCTACACTTTGACAAATGAGGGCATTGTTTCCTCAGTATTAGACCTAGGGCCTCACTGCTAGTCGGCATCCTCTGGAGTTTGGGGAAATGCGCTTGAGGTGACGTGGCGAACTGGGTTCGGGGCACCCGTAGAGTGGTACCCGGAATTAGGACATTACATATATATTATTTAAATATAATTGTTATAATTTTTTATTAATATATATATATAATTTTAATTATAATTAAATATATATAAAACGTATTTATATATAATTAAAATTTAATAATTACGAATATAATATATATATATTCGTTATTTAAATATATATAGTGTAATTTTATAATTTTACATGAAAACAAGGTACGTTAACGGGTATAAGCTGAGTGAATCATTGCTAGTAATTCATAGGACATAAAAATCGAGTCATTACATACTTATAAGCTTGAATAATAAGGGTTTCATTGTATAAATGTACGTTTTCGATTCATTTATACATAACATATGCAGGTTTCATTATAATATAGGTATGCTTAACAATTGTAACATAACAACCTTCTATTATGTCCACAAATAAACTTATGATTGTATAGTGTCGATTATACTCATACGTCAATATATGAACATGAATAATGGAAATAATGTCCATGAATATTAACATTATCTCAGGACATATATATATATAGTCAATTATTTGTTGAGATATATATATATATATATTAAAATATTTTTATATAATTATAAATGCAATAAATATAATTATTATTTTAAAATAATAATTAAAATTTTATAATTATTTAAATATATGCATATGTATTTATAATATTATAAATAATAATTTTAAACATCATATATAAAATTGAATTATTATAAAATATATATTAATATATAATATTTATATTAATTAAAACCCTGATTTTTTTATTTTTTGTATATAAAAAAACATTTCATTAAATATAATTATAATAAATAAATAAATATTAATAATATTTTTTATTAAAAAAATATTAGTACTAAGAATGTTACTGATAAAGATCATTCTTTATCTGTTCTTTTACCTAACACCGGTAAAGGTTACATTTTTCAATGTTAATAAAGGTATCATTAAAATGTGCTATTACCTATCACTGATAACGGTGAAACATTTATTTGACCTTTTTGTTTATCCACTATAAAATTAAACAATGATTTTTCACCGATATGTGGAAGTCTTTCTCTTCAGTTTGAAAAACAAATTATCTTCACCTTCTTCTATGGGTAAATTAGACATTCGAAGAATGATTGGACATAATAGGAAGTGAATGGTTAGGGAAATATCATCATCCATTATAGGCCATGGTTCTGTGAAAAAAAATGATGGAATGCATTTTTTTGATGTTTCAAAATGAGAAAACATAATGAGTGAATGACTTAGGCCTCAAAAATGAAGCCTTATGGTACTAGTTATTATATTTTATTAATGGGACCACCTGGTCCCCCATATTATTAAGTCTTATAACCTAATATGAAAAATTAGGTTCACTCCCAAAAAATAAATAACTCTAAAATTTAGATGGCTCATTACATAGATATCACTATTTTGTTAGAGATGAAATATTATTTTTAATCCCAGATCAGTTGGATCACTAAGATGGTGAGGAGGTGAATTAGTGATCTCTCATGTTTTTCGATTTATTCCATATTTATCTCAACCTCTTGATCATATTAATGTTCTTCATCCACTAAAAAAATTCTCATGGACTCACCTTCATGAAAAATATTAAAAAAGAGTATCACACATTATTTACATGGTTTGGCTGAAAAGATCACTCATTTCCTTGTTGGTTATTGCCCCCATCATGGATTCTCAACTAGGATTTTATTATCTATTTCATGGGTCTGCTGAGCCCTGAGGAACATGGTTGATTATAACCCCCATCACATTCTCTTCCACAACTGGTCATACTCCCATGTATCAAGAGACATTTGGGACTGGTTACACCCCCAATTATATGATCCACCATTTTATGAGTTAATATAGTTGAAGAAGACCGTCCTACTTCATAATACTTATCTTCCTCCACAAGCCTGTAGGATTGGACGTACTCACATTAAACATCAAGATCATTATTATTTCATTTGACTAAAAATGTATCCATATATAGAAATATCTAGTTCTCTCTCATCACTTCCTGAATACTTGGTCGAATAGAAAATATTCTTCTAATTCAATAGCTCCCACCATTGTATTCATTTCTCTATGTGATATAGATGTGTACGTATTTCCTAGAACCCTATTACATAGTGTATAAGAGTTATTTAAATCTTCACACTATTTATTATTCTTCACTTAACTACATATATATATATTAAAAAATATATCATACCAACATCCCATCTATATATGAAAACTCTTTACTCCTTAAGAGGCATGATATTTTCGTTCAAACATTCTTTATTTTTTTTTATTAAGGATTCTCATTTAAATCACCGAAAAATTGGGAATAATCATACAAGACAGTCCAGGAAAGATAATTGATTTTTAAAAATAACAATAATATAATCCTCATAAAATATAAAATTTACCATATATATTGGTCAAATACATGGATTTATAACACATAAAACTTCAAATTCATATGCATTTCATTCCTCATGATTGTTACATGTAATATTTATTCGAATGGAGGATATGTGAAACATAGAATATCTATAATAACTTATTCCTAAAATATGTTCATTCATACTGACTTATTTAATATGGGAGTTCCTCACTCATGGACTGATCAATTTCAATATTCTTAAAGTTGTATCCCCATGATTCATTTTCTTAAGACCATGGTTGTACCTCAACCATATTATTCTTCATAAATCATTATCACCACCATAAAAAAATATCATACCTATTGAGGAAAAATAAAACACTGACATGGGAAAAATAATCTCCACTTTTAAATTCATTAGAAGTACAATAATTCCTTAATTTCTGCTTGGAGGATTTCTTTTATCTCCCGATTATTCACAATTATATTAAAATGATAGTGTAATTGTATTCATATCTCTTTTTATTATTATAGAATAATTCTCATTATCTTTTACTTTTTTCAAATAGGAGAGAAGTATGATACAACATGGTTCTCTTAGGAAATTTCCTTTTACAATTCTAGTCTAAACCTACACGGGTAATCACCATGTAGAAAATAGGAGACATAAAGTCATTTTTGATCTTTCTATCCTTGAACCACCATTCAAGTTATGTTATAAAAATAATATCTATATTTCTAAAATAATTAATATATATTAGATATTTTTTAAAATTAACATGTAACCATGCGATAACATAAATAACCATCAAAAAAATTCATGTGCAATTGACATAACCCCATTTTAATATTTTAATAAACAACTCACCTCTTATTATGTGAATTTACTACAATAGAATATAAGGGTTCTATGTATGATTCTCAAACCTCATACTTTTGGTTTTTTATGCTATCTATAATTTATAGGTTTGACAGCTATGTAATCAAATTTTATCCCTATAAAAGGATTCATTCTTTCCCTTCATAATGGAGACTTATTTTTAATATTACTCATTGAAAATATATTATTCCTTTTTGTAAATTATATATGTATCCCATGATTCTCCATAAATTCCACTCTTTATTGTTATAAACACCTAAAATAATAGAGAATAATGACTGTCCTCTTTATTTCATAGAGATAACACCCAAACAAAGATCCTCCACTTATCCATGGGAAATCGATTCTTCCAATATCAACATGGAATTATTTATTGGTAATCTTAATTCTATTTTGAGTCTCAACCTTTTCATTATATTAATTAATTCGTGGAAAATAAATTTTATTTGGAATATATTTTCCACCTTTTTCAGCTAGATCTTTATGTTTACATTTTTGGATAAATTCTCATTAGCCATCAATTACACATTCACCAGTCCCTTCTTTCACCCTCAACAAACCCCACACCCCTAGATACTGGATTTTATATAACCTAACAACCACCTATATATGATATTTTTTAATTTACTTTTAGTATAATGATAGTACATCTTAATAGATGAATATTCAATACAAAACATTAGGATCCATGGTAGAACAATAATAGATTTGTGTATTTGGAAACATGGATACATAAATAACTACTTCATAAAATTATACATCATCTACCAAATTTTTCTTCTCATATAGTACCAATATTAAGTATAACATACCTAAAACAATTATTTATAACCTGTTGATACATGTCTTAAGAAAGGTTGAATGCAGATCCCTAGTATGGGTAAACAAGAGATATATTAATGATAACTTAATCATTACATGATAATAATGGTATGAGTACCTACCCAAAACACTTGAAAACATTGATAATCATATGAAAGAACATAATCATGACTCATGGAATAAATTAGGGTGGTTCATTAGACATGAATCACAATGGAATCAAAGAACACGACCAAGTAAAATATAACATTGGAATAAGACATAAGTATATGTCATACACATACACATATAAAACAATTTCCATAGTCAAGGACACCATCAATGGTTGTCATAGGATATTGGGTTCACTCCCCATTAAAATATATCATATATAATCAATTACTCCCAATACTATAATAGTGGACAATTTTCTTTAAAGAACTCGCTTCACTTACTATTTCAACCTTATTATCACATGATACAAACATATTTACCAAATAAATTACAGAGATATATTATTCTGGGACCACCCATCACATAATGAAAATCATATATTTGGGTTCCAAAAGAACAGAAGACATTAATCATAGAAAAGTACATCAAAATTAAATGTGTTTAATAAAAAATTCATCATTTTATGACCGAATGACCCATGGAAAAGAAATAAGCTTCCTAAAGTCACCTTATAACATAATTAACCACTTGGAAGGAATCAAATTTCATCGAATCAATATTAAATCATCATAATCCATCAAATGAATGTAATTTAATGTTTTTATTGGATTATAACCCTATTATATCACATGTAATGTCAAGTAATGTTATATTAGCGAAAAAATGCCTTTAAAATAACATTGGATCATATCTTGAGTAAAATACATGATTCACTTTTAAAAGAATTTTTACTAAAACAATAAAAAATATTTGAAAAATAATATTTCAAAAAATATCCTTTGAAAAATATAAAAAGAATATTCAAATAATTGAGAATTTATGGGAGCATGAAGAGCTTCCATTTCGTGTGTGTTAAAACCACAATTATATTAACATTTATGTAAAAAAATCAAATGTAAATTTTTTTTGAAAACGAAAAGAATATTCTTTACATTTTATTATAGAAAAAGTAAATAAGTGGTAAAAATGTATTTATAAATAATTTTATTATTAAAAAATATCCTTCAAATCTTTTATAGAAAATATGACATAGATTAATGATGATGTTCCACCGAAGAGATAAAAAAATTGGATTTCATAAAAAACATTCATCCAATATATTTAGATCTTAATGATAGAAAAATGAAAGGAAAATATGTAAAAATAATACCTATATTATAAAAGAATCATGGTATTCTTGATATATAGGTAATAGAATTTCCTCATTAGAATTCTAAATATAAATAACCCTGAAAAACAATGATATTGTAACAAAAATCCCAACCCAGATGTCCCACATACATAAAAAAACTCTAAAATCTAGTATAATAAATTATATTATTTTATAATTCTATAAAATATAAATCTAATTGCTTATAATTTCGTATATGATCTACATATATCATTCTGACAGCCATTTATTTATAAATTCTTCTTAAAATTGAATTTCTGAGTGTTAACAATTCCATTTTCCAATAGAATTTAGGTAAGGTAGTTCTGATACATATACGTTGATCATGGTTACAAGATATACATAATTTCAATAATTATATAAATATTATATATATTAAAAAAATATATATATACATCCATGATGGTAGATATATAAAAATGAAATACACCTCTTGTGGAGATGGTAGGTCAAACCTACACATGAACGATGTTTTATCTTTTTGGCATATGAATCAAAAGAATGGTAAATAGGAATTAACCAGTATAGAATAATTAATATATAATACATATTCATTATATATGTACTTATTATGATTCATGTAATTTGTAAATGGAAATATAAATCACATAACATCGTATAGGTGGAAGTCTACACGTACTCACAAGAAACGTTATCATTTTAAATGAATTGGAATATTCGAATGTAAAAATAATATTATAGTTCTTGAATAATATTTATATACTAAATATCATATATAAACTTCAAAACAATCACAATAACAATACATGAATTATGTTTATGGAAAATTTATTATATCTCTACGTGGAGACAGTGGTTCCCATGTATGCACAAGTGATACATTCACTTACCATTTGATGGGAAAGATTTTCAATAATGGAGGTTATATATTAATAATAACATTTAAATATATTTTTGAAAATTAATTTGTTACTTTAATATTAATATAATAGATTAATGGTAGGTATATGAATAAAAAAATTGAATGAGATCGGGTTAGATTATTTTATATTCTTTCATAGGACTCATTTTCTATCCTTTCTTAATTATCCTTGGAATGGAATTTTAAGAAAAAAATATCCTAGAAATCATGTCTAGGTAATTTGTTAATAACATTTGGTGGATTTTGGTTGAGGTATATGGCTCAATGTGATGTAAATAAAAAACGATAAGGGGTGTCCTTTTATGAAGGATGGGAAAGACATACATGATTTTTCTTAAAATATAAAAATATAATAATGTTATACTAATTGAAACTGAATCCAAATGGAAATATAATAAATGGTGAAAAAATATGAGATCATAATATTTCCTTCAAATATGATTTATAAATTTTTAACCAGAAAATATAACCTAATCTCTCTATTTAATTATGGGATGAACCTACATTAACCACAACTATGGTAATGACTTTTTCAACCATAATTGGTTATAATTTAATTTATAATTTAATGATTCTATAATAAAATTCCATGAAATAATATTTTAAACCATTTCTAACCATACTTTTCCTCATGAAATATTTTTATGACGTATAAATAATTAAATAAATTAATATTTCTCATTAATTATTATTAATGTCATTTTTGTCAATATCCATATAATTTGATATTTATTACATAATGGTAACATATGAATTAAAATATAAATTATCTAACAATAAATTATACATTAATATTAACAATAAATGTCATGTGAAACCATAATTCATTAAAAAAATATAACATTATTATTTTTTAAATAAAATAATTAAGTTAGATTTTTCTATAGCTTGGACAGGCACTATGTCAACATTGTGTAAGTATTTAAAACAAATATATAACAAATATAAATTTTAATGGAATAACAAACATAGAAATAAATTAATAATGATAATAATTAACTTTTATATTTATTTTTTACATATAATTATCACTATCGGAACATATGAAATAATTTAAAAGAATGAGTAAAATATTTTTAATTTCATTACTTAAAATAATTAATCTATTATTATTGAGAAAAAATGAAACGAGAATGAAATATATTTAAATTTTAGACATATATAATCAATTTGTTCACAAAAAATGAAGTAAATTCATGTTTCATATTGATTATGACACCTTATCCCTTTGATTCAACCATGTTTTACACATTATACCCTCATAGTTGTGACAAATATTTATCATGATTACAATTTATAATGAAAAAAAACTAAGGAATATTGAAAGAATTTGAACCTTTTGATTATGAATTTGGTATATATTTTAATCTAAATCCAATATATAATGGTAATTTTATATTACCTTATTTATTGAAATGAAATTAAAATATTTGAAAAATCATTATTTTTTCTATATTCACTAGAAAACCATTCTTTATAAAACAACCTGAAATTCTACACTAATATAATTTTGGTAATATTATTTCAAAAGTGATTCCATTTTTTAAAAAAATTTATAAAATTATAAAAAATTAATTATAATTTCTTGTGTAACGTGAAATAAAACCACATTTGAGGAAAATATATTCTTGAATATAAAATGACTTCACTAAAAGATATTTGATTAATTTTAAATAATTAATAAATAACTTTCTATTAATTAGGAATATTATACATGTATCTCATTGTTCAATTATTCATTTTTATACCCCACAATTTAATGAGTAGGTTATAATTGATAAATAATAATATTTATTTATAATATATCACAATTCTGATAAAGTGTGGTTATTTTTTTTAAAGTAATCAAGATTTTTATTATTTAGACTACGCATTTCATGGTCTTATAGTCAATGACTGACCTACCCACTTTGAATCATCTCTATTCCCAATTATCATCAACCCCATCCCATGAAGGTGTCATTCTATCAATTTTGGTACATCTATTCTATTTTAACATTGATTTGTCGAGTACTAACCATATCATAGTTGATAAAATATAGGTATAACGTAAACCTCTTCCTAATTTTTTGTTTTCATTATTAATTTTTTTGTGATTAGTTTATGTTTGTTTTTTAGATTTACCAGTTTTTAAAATTTCCTAATTATGATCCCTATAATTCAACCAATGAATCAAAAGGAAACAACTTATATTGTTTTTATTTAGTTTAGTTTTTATAGTTTAAGATACATGTTCAACGTAAAAAAATTTAGAGTATCCAAATTTAAATATTAATTAGAACGTATAATTATATAATTTATTATTTAATGGTGTTTCTATTTCATCTTATATATTACATTAAATAACAAAACTTATAAGTTTGAGTGAGTGTATTAGATAATGTAAAATTGAAAATAATCTTTTTTTAATATATATATATATTATGAATATTTTTAATATTTTATGTTCAATATATATATACATATGAAATATTATTTTATTTGTTTTAGTTATTTTTATTTTTAACCTAAAAAAAGAGTGTAATAATTTTATAAACACATTTGTCTATGTGCATGTGTTTATACATAACAAATCATAAGAATTATAATATTTATATGAATAATTATACGTAGTTTATATGTATATATATAGAAAATTAGATTCATAGATCCACATATATTAGAGATTTCATGTAATATATAAAATTAGATTTTAGAAGGTTCATGTTGTAGTAGTTATATACGATTCTATTATGAGAATTTGTGATAACCATTATCAGTATAATATATTATGTAATATTATTTTACTTTTATGGTAATATGTATTTACGAATGTAATTAGCATTATAAATTTTTTGTTTTATAATATTTCATTAATATGAATATTTTTTCTTTTTATATTTTATTGTTTTTCTCATATGAATGTCATTAACCAATTTTCTTAATATGTCATTCTGTGGCATTATGAAATAAACACATCCCCACACCATGGGCTTAGAATTTAATGGGAAAGCTGTATTTCTATCAAAAGATCGAGATATCAAAATCCATAATGACAGAAGGGAAAATCCTTCATCGACTTATTATTAATAACATGTCATTCGTGAAGCACCCACCATATATTACATCCCATGAAATCATGGTGTGACAGTTTTGTTCAGTATATCAATTTTTGTAAGTATATACATTCATTAATAATAATATTAATGTACACGAACCATTACAGTGTTCATAGATTATAAAATATAATAACAATAAATTCTAATGAATTATTACTAGTGAGTGTATTCTCATAATCACTCGTTTGGTATATTATTAAGAGACAACTCATGAGAAGATGTCTCATCTTCTTAGGATTAATCACACCAGATATTATACATATGATATATCTATAACATTCATATAATAATGATGTTTTAATGTATTTATTTTTGTATTTAAAATATTATTAATACCATTTTTATAATTGTGTAACTCATTAAGTGTTTTATTGCATGATACAATAGAATACAGAAAAAGGACATAAAGGATAATTTAAACCATTAGCGATGTCTGATGTGTGATACCCATTTTTTGGGTGATCATGGAGAACATCCAAGTAAAATAAATGAATAACAGAGGTAAAGTGAGGCTTCTAGAAATGAAAACCATCATTACACATTGTGTAATCATTATACGTCTTTAACTGGTACAAGTCTTGAAAGTAACATATGGCATGAAATGTAGTAAATCATCATGTAGTAATGTAGGCATGTTTAATGGAATGAAACATGTATGTCACACTATGGAAAATTTAAAAGTTACCCAGAAACCAACATTTCATGAAATCAATACATGTGGTTAATGATTTAAATGGCATGTAATAATTACATATCATATAAAAAGTTAGTATGGAATTTAAACAAACAGATTTTACATGTCTTAAATTTTTTTACTCATTTTAAGACACATTAGAAAACTATGGCCAAATTTTACCAATACCTAATTTTATTCATTATTATCTAATCCCAAATTATTCTTATAACTTTTAGGCTATCATGCTACTATTTAGGTAACCTATAGGCCAAATATTTTAGGGAGAAGCTACATTGTGTATAGCCCTCCTCATTTTAATCATTGTTTTCATTATGAATTTTATATCATTCCATCCATATTCTTCTCTCATCACTATGATGATGGGGTAAACACACCTTGTTATAATATTATGTAATAGGTGGGGGAAAGATTTATGGATATATTTGTATTTCTTTATTCATGTATTTGTTTTGATATTATTCTTTAATCAACATCAAATCCCCTTTTATTACTTTTAAAATTACCATTGGTATTTGAATGGGAATGGAACCTTAAAATTTCCAACTGAAAAGCCTAAAGGAGGAATGAACATTGTCATATTTAAGGGAACTTGTTATAAACATTGTGCCGAGACAAACCCTGTTGGCTGAAACCAAAAATAATCTGATGAAAGGAAATAATGGATTATCCAATATAGGAGGGGATACCATGACCATTGGATCCCTCCTATCATGACTATGAAACATATCATGAATTAATCTATTTTTATGAAATATAGTTGTACATAAAACCTAAAACAAAAAACCCTTTAATTTTTTCCAAATATTTTTTCAATTCAATAATTCAATATTATTTTCCTTCATCGAATGTTTTCCTTTTGTAAATAAAAATAATCTTTACATCACATCCTTGTTAAAATTAATAAAAACTACTATTTTTAAAAGCTAATAAAACTAATTCCATACCTATATTTGTTTAATCTCAAATATACAGATACTACATTTTAATTACTTATTTAGGATGATTTTATTCTTTATAATTTTTTTATTTTGCTTTGACCCGTATGGAAATAATGACACCCCATGGTTACATGAACATTGTATTCACCATGTCATATTATGTTATCTGAATATAAATTTTTAATGAAGAGGTATTATCATTTAAACCTTATGTCCTCATCACAATAAGTAATTTATTTGACCATATCAATCAATAAATACTTTAGGACATTATCACATTTATTTTATGTAGAATTACAATCAATATGTTAAAATATATTTTCTTTAATATTATCATTTTAATATTAATGTAATAAAAAATAAAAATTAGATGGTTCTAGGGAACTGAATTCAAAAAAACTCACACATTAACACTTATTCCCCACATGTGAAACATTAATCTACTAAGTATGAATTTAACTACTAGGAATTCAATATTTTCATGTCTAGTGCTGGTAAAGCCTCCTGTCTATATGAAGAATCTATTTACCACAACCTTACTATCATCTGAAAATTAATCAAGTAGTGATATAACCAAGGGAACATATTTTGTTCCCGTGTTAATTTATTAACTTTGTTACATAGTCCACTTTAAGTGGTTATCATAATAATGATAAGTCTCTATCTTGAGGTATAACACATAATCAGAAACATGATGTTTCTAAACTACTCCATAAGTTTTATAAGACGACCAAACATTCTTGGATCTATTATATATAGAATCCAATAGTTGTAAAAAAAATTTATTTCATTTTAACTTATTCTTCTATGTAATACAATATCATGTTTAACAACATGAATTCATGTGTTTAATACCCTTGATCATTAGTATTCCCTCTTCTCCCTACACCATGAACACCTCTGATTCTTATTTTCCATGTATTGTGAGATAGTTATAAATACTTGTTAGTGTAATTATGATCGATTTGATTTATACTCACACATTATTACTCATACATTATTAATATTAAATATCATTATATATCATGGAATATGATATGATTTCCGAACACTAATTCTTGTGAAAATTAAAAATCACTACAATCCCTTCTTATTCACATTCATGTTCATCATGAAGGATTATAGGGCAACAAAAACTTGGTCATGATTTATTTCCAATTTTATTTTCCAATAATTAGTTAATATATGTCTTATGAATATATTTATAAAACCCATGGATAATTTTTTTTGATTATGTTCCATATAAAAAAGTTTCTACTTTAAGTATTACATTGAGTAATATCATTTCTTACTCTTAACACACTAATAAGACATAAAATTTATTTTCCATAAGTTATCGATATATTTATCTCGAAAACTAATAGTTTTTCTACTATCTAGTTAGAGACACGATCCATAGATATTTTTCCAAAATAATATCCTATGACCCCTCTATAAGATTTCATAATAAATGAATTTATGTTATCATCATTCCTTAATCGAATTAATTGATTTCACCAACCCATTTTAATTATTAAAAGTAGAAATATTTTTTAGAGTACCCTTTTTGGTCACCTCATATAGATATCTTCCTTATGGAATCCTCTTTTAGATGATGCTATGAAAATAAATATAATAAAATTTTGCAAATGGAAATATTATTAGACAAGTATAATTCAAAAATTATTATAGTTATGATTAGTGGGGAATAAAATCATTCATAGAATAAATTTTAAATAATTTAACCTGAAATATTGGTTTCATCTTATAGCATCAGTATTCAGTTTCTCTGGAATACTCACCAGAATTTTAAACATTAAGAAGATTTTAAAATATAGGGTCCATAGACATTGATACATGGTGTTTATTTCATTAATTTATACACACTTGTTAACGTCATCATATTATCATTTAATGTTTATTAGGGATCAATATTATGAAATAATAATATATATATCACCCACCTCATTGTACACAAAAAATATATTTGGTTATATATATTTCTACACTATGTGTGTCTCTAGAAAATCATTTACAACTATGTTTAGTGGAGTATATAATTTCAATACCAACTCATGTGCATCAAGAGCCTTAACTCATTGAAGTAATGTCTTATTCGACTATCAAAAATGAGATTTAAATATAGTTTATCCTGACTAGATGTTAATATCCATAGTGGTTATATAATGATTTACTGAAATGTTCCTTGTTATATTTTTATAGCTAAAACAGGTTGCAAAAAGATCTAATGGTACTGTTACAATATATTCTTATCATATCACAATTCATAAGATATACATCAGATAGTATAGCTGATATTTGGTATGATGTTTAACTTATATTTGAAAAATATATCTTTGATGAAATAATGGAGTATATAAATTATATATAAGACTCATAAATGATCTTCCTTTTACTACATCAAGATGTTGTCCTATATATGGAAATATGATTCTTGTATTACCTTTACTCCACATTTATGATCAATGATTACATGGATATGAGGTTCTATAACAGTACATCTTAGAAAATAATCTATCTCTACAAACATTAATCATTTACTTCACAAACCATTTATAAAATTTTATAAAGTAATTTCATGATTTATATGTAGTTACCTTCAACTATATAACAGTTCACATGGCTATGTTCAACTTACAGTTAATTGTTTTTGTCACTCTAGTATTTATGATCGTTTCTTTATTGAAAACATGAAAGGTAGTTTGTTTTTATGTCTAATATCATATCCATATTGATATTAAAATTCATTTAAGTGTTTAAACAATTTAATTATATATAATTTCATTTGAAATATAATTTTCTTCCAAAAATTATGTATGAATATTATATTTTATATTAATTATTATTTTTTATGGATAAATATGATTCGATAGTTTATGAATCACTAATTCGGTATTAATGTTTCATTACAAAATTTATTCAAATGTTAAAAATGTCTCACTGTTACAAGTTGTACATTGAGATAATTTATTTGGACTCTCTTATAAAAACATGAATCAATCCATTTGGAAAGGTGATGTAGTGATCTCCCCTTAGATGACCTAGTGATCACCATTACATGGATCCATTGGAGTTCACTCTATAAAATTTCTATTATTTCTTATATACGATATTTAAACACATGTATGTTTTAATAAAACAGTTTTCAATAAGATAATAAATGAATATAATATTGATGAATATAGTATTATGGAAGGAGACTATTTGTTTCTTCAATTCATATCAATTTAATTTCTAGAGTCCATTATTTTTATTTAATATGCTAATAACCTCTTTTTTATTTGTCCGACTTTTGAATATTTTGACTCTATGAAGGATTCAAAAAGGAATCATTTTGATTTATATAATCTTGTGGGATATTTATCATTATATCTAAAACGTTTTACCATAAGTGGTAGAGAAATATGTTTTAAAATGTATTTAACTTAATGGTGAGGTATGAAAAAATATTCCTAACTTATTTATCCATTTTTCCAATATTGGACAAATAGGGACAAATTTGATGGTTAGTATAATAAAAAAATAATTTTGGATAATTAAATTACCAATTTAAATACAATTTCAAACATTATTTTATACACTCCAAGTATTTATGAATATCCATTTGGGCCTGGATGATGATATATTTTTGTGTAATATTCCATGTCTTTTGTTGTAGAATTAAATAACTAGAAACAATTGATAATATAATACAACATACATAAAAATATTCCTCAATATATAATGGATTGACATCCATTTCATCTTTTCTGACTTTCTGGTGTGGAAGAACATGAGTAGGGGATTCTAGCACATAGTATAGAGTTTTTATAACAATGTATCATTTTTATTGATTGTACCATATTTAGATATTTAAATTTCTAATTATATATCCATAGTAATGGAATAATCACCTTATTTTTGTAGGGTTTCATGTCATTTTCTATAATAATTAAAATAGTTGATTATTACATTACATGATTTCAAATAATGTGAGAAATAAGAATAATAAATTTCATTATTTCTCATACTATTTTATCATTTAACAAAATCCCTCAATATTGGACTCGTAATTCCTAGAAAAAAGGAATTTCTTGTGGCATGAATCCATATTCCACGTCTCATAACTAAAACAAGGGTTAGTCAAGATACTTTAAGGAATTTATGTATGAATTTATTTTCAAACAATGTGAATACATCTAGAAGTTACAAAGGAATAAAATATATTGATTTTACATAATTTTTGTAGAATTTTTATTATATTAAACAAACAAATTCCCAATGATTGTTTGATTTAGTTCCATTAGAAACATGGAATGATAAACCGTAGTCCAAAAGTGAACAATATTATCTTCTACTAAGATCTCTTTGAATGACACAATTTTTTCAAAAATAATACATATTATAATAACATGATTAAAGGAATCATAATAAATGGTCAGATCAGGTACTCAGTATGTGTAAAAAATGGCAATACATAATCATAATCACATGCAAAAGGGCATGGGAACATTAACATAACATAATAATATCATTATCTTCATATTAAATATCATATTTTTGTGTCCTAAAACAAATATTAGAAGTCGTAATAATATAATTATAAAGGAATCAAATATAATAATACATGTGAGCATAACATAAGAACGAAAATGATTTTTTGAAATCAAATAAACTTATAAAATTAATTCTATAGTACTCAAGGATCACTTCTCTGGATATCTTATTAGAATTGATTCACTTACCAAACAGTCTTAGTAGAAATAGGTGACTCCCAAGACTATCTATGTAGATAATGTCCAATAAAAATCTAGGTTCACCCCCAACTCTAGAAACTTATGCCTCATTATGTATAATTATTTACCCAATGCATTTGAGAAGGATAAAAGTCCCACCATTCACATAATGAAATCAAACATAAGTGTACCACAAGATCATAAACATTCATAATATCCAAAACATTAAAATAAAATGTGTATAATAATAATTTCATCATATCATAACTTGTGGAAAGTGAATGGATTCATAATCATATAATAAACTATTAAATGACGTGAGATTAATAATCATATAACTTTTAGAAGAGAATCAGTTTTCATAAGAACATATCATGTTGAAGAGAAATGGGTTTGATAAATATCATTCCATCAAAATATAAACCATTAAGATAATTAATATGAAGGGTTACCTTATATAATATCACTATAAAGGATTTTTTAAATCCAATGGGTGTCCCTTTAGATGAAAAATAGTTTTTCATAATCATATAAAACCTTTTATGAAGAAAATATTTTTACCACTTCGAAAAAAAATATAAAAAATAATTGGGAAACCATTTTCACTGTTTTAAAAAAAATTAATTTATATAATATTAGTGTAAAATTTTTGATTAAATAAAACTTTGTATAATTGTAACCGAATTATTAATTAAATGATGTTGATAATGGAGGGTAAATTTTTACATGTCATACATGTTAAACGAATATTCTTTTTTCTCTAAAAAAGTAAATTTCTTTTATCAGAAAATGGAAAGAAAATTCGTCTAATTTTTTCTAAAAGTAAATATGGGTTTAAATTTATTTAATAATTCATTTTTAAAATTGTATAATTTTTTTTGATATATTTTTAGGGAACTTGATTTAGAACAAAAACAGGTTTCTGACCAAGGTGATAAATAAAGTCAGATTTTGTAAAAAAAAATCTAAATTATATTAACTACAAAAGAGTGGAATAATATTACCATTATATGAATATAGGATTTATAATAATAGGATAAGAAAATTAATGTGAATTGATGAGATATGGATCATAATATTTTGTTTAATGGAAGCATAATCCTAATCAATATTGATAAAAAATGTGATTGAAGCAATATTCTCTCACCACATTGGTAACATTGAATCATAAACCCAAAATAATATATAAAATAAAATGTATATGAAAAAAGAATGCTTATTTGTAGATGAATCATAAAATAAATATCTCTAAATTCTACACACGAGATATAATAAATAGGTTTTCATCATCTCTCATGTCACATAAAAAATAAAAGTTAGATGGAAATATCTTACTACATAGGAAAATTTTATATCGTGAGCCCCAATGAAGAATAACATAAATTAAAAATATTAATATCATAAAATAATGTAATTTTATTATATAACATGACAATCTGAGGTATATATACACCACAAAATTGAAATTTGTTGTGAATATGGAATAATTCTCACTAATATAAAACTCAGACTATATTTCCCTTTACCATACATTTCATTTTGGATAAACACTTTTAACAAAATATAAAATGCTTTCAAGAATGTAATTTACACATAACAGAACATTATTAATATTTATAATATTAATGTAACACCTCGAGCTTCCACGATACGCCTCTCTTTCAATAATGAAATAGCTTGCATTGTACGCAAGTTCGAGTTCTAAAACACCGTGACTAATCAAAGTAGCCGTTATGAATAGTAATAACCACTTTTTAAAATTATATAAATTTTATATTTCAAAATGGACTTCATTTTTGTATTCGTAATATCGAAATTAGCCTATGTTGAATTTTTGGTATTTTTCTGAGAACTTCTATTTTTTTATGAATAGTGAAAATTACTTAAAAAAAACATTTTTAATCAAAATAATTTATAGTGATAAATTATACTATTTAGTGGTTTTAAAGTATAATTAGAATATATTTTTACCATTTTATCCAATGGTGGTCATTAAAATTAATTTAACATTGAAATTGGACATAAACAATTGCCAATCTTTTGATATAAATTGTTTCTTAAAAACACGCTATTTGTTGTGACAACGAGAATTAATTATAAAATTAATTAATGAAACTTATATGTTTTGAATTTTTTAAAATATATATCATTTTTGATTTCGGAATATCAATTATAGCTTAGGGTGAAATTTTGGCATTGTTCTGAAAAACTTCATTTTTTGATGAATAGTGAAACCACTAAGTGGTAGTTAAATAACTGATTTTTCGTTTAAATGAAATATTACCACTTCGGTGATTTGATTTTCAAAAATCCGATATACATGGTTTTCATTAAGAAGTAAAATGTGGTTCAATGAGATTAAAATAATTTTTTGGTGAATAGTAACTTTTAAGTTCTTAATCGCGATTAGTGGTAATTAGTGTAGTTTAAGGTAAAAATAATTTTTTAATAATATGAGATGAGAATGAAACTTGTCCTACTCCTATTGGATGAGTCATGGACGACCAAGACAACCCATGGGTCAACTTGGGGACCCCATGGAGCCACTTTAGTTAGAAAATGACATAAAAACCTTTTATTTAATGTTAAAGTAAAAAATGACACAAACATAAAATGTTTTACTAAAACAATTTTTACGTGGGGATACACAAGTCCAAATTTTGATTATAAATATTCATTAGAAAGATAAAAAGATTTCCTACATCATAGTATTTTTTTTATAATTTTTAGACATTAAATATGTTAAATTATTTATGACATCATTATGATGCAGCGATGACCTCATTATTTAATGATTTAAATAAAATGAAAAGATAATGAAAAATACAAGGCTTACACTTGTCCAAAGCCTATTGGATGAAGAGATTTCTAAACCTTATCACCTTAGCCTCGAATTAATAAGTGTGGGACCTTTAGAATCCGAAAAGCATTGTGTAATAATGTAACATTTCAATCTTTCCAAAAGTGCCCCTCCTCTCCACTTATAAAAAGGCCCCCACCTATCCCACCTCATTTACACTTTTAAGACATTTGGCTCGGCCAAACTCTGCCAAAATACTCTCCCAACATCCCCCTCTTACTCCTAGAAGCCTCACTATGGGCAGAACTCTTCCCAAGGAAGCCTTTGGCTCAAATCAAAAAGAGTTACCCGATTTTGAGGTAATGTCTTCTCTAATGTTGTTTTGTTTTATTTTTCTTCTCTAACCCCCTAAACTCTTTTTATTCATTTCTTTTGTAACAACACCAGTATCCTCAATATACTAGGATGTTTTTTTAAGAAGTATTCGAGCTAAACTTACACACACCTACATCTAATGGTTAAAGAACATACGGTTTCTGTGGATGGCGAATTTCTGCCTCACGAAACGATGATTGTTCAACACTCATATAACACCTTCAAAGGTGGCCATTAAGATGTCACAATATTTATATATGATATAAAATATGTTTATGTTTTACTTATGCTTCTTTATTTCTCATTTATGGCATACTTTATGATTTCCATTATGGGTAAAATGTGATAATTTCATTTTAGGAAGTGCGGACTACCGCCCCCTCAAAGTGATTTGAATCGTTAATGCCATATGTGGGATGTATAAAGGATGGAGTAAATGATATTATACACTATATTATACTGGAATTATATTATACATTTATATCATTATGATTTCGTTCCATTAAATATGAAATTTAAATGAAAGTAACGTTCATGCGTACGTACGGCTTACCGTCTCCATGAACGGTGCATTTCATTTCTTACCTCTAAATGTTACGTAATATTATAAATGAATGTATATACTGGATATATAAGATATATATGACATCTAAATCATGAATATAATTATGGAGATAATGGATATTCTACCACATAAACAACTGGTAATTATAAGAAGTTTATTATTGACTCAAGTACCAAAGATCGACAAAACGACCGTTATTAACTTAAATAATTACATAATGTTCATATCATTGTAATAAGTGATATAATAAGTATAATAAAATTGAAAATGGTTCTTAATAAGGTGTATATTAACTCTAGTTTATTATTCAGGAGGTTAAAGAACGGTTGAGTCAAGTCAGACACGAGGTAAGGGAATTTCTTAACCCAACTTCCATTCTTTGGGTTAATCTCCTACTTTCAAATTATGTCATGATATTATTATGTCTTATTTTGTATTCTTTATGTGTACCTATAGTGAATAAACATAATATATCTATTTTATTTTAAAAATGATCTTTTTAAGGACTCCGTCTCAATCCCCTTTCATTGAGGCATATTTGGTTTTATACACAACTTTCTTTTATACGTTGTATAAACCCTTTTGACTTTTACGTTTATTCAAAAGGAATCTTTTTTATATGAATAATTTTACTAAACGACAAAAAGGGAATGTTTTTCTTTCCGTACTTATGCGGCAACAACGACTTCTCCACCGCCGTGACCAATATTTGAGTTTCGGCTTCCTCTACAAGCCATCATTTTTTTAATTAAAAATAAATACAAAGTTTTAACTTTCTTTTATTTTGGTATTGAAAATGGTTTTGAAAGTGTTTTTATTATATCAATGTGTTGTATTGATATCTTGTGATTGAAATGTGGAAATGTTATTTTTCCTTTATGCATGTTTTATTAGATACGATTATGTTATGGTTTATGATATGTTTAAACCTATTCATATGAGGAATGTATTGGACATAATAAGTGACGGGTGGAGCCCGCTATAGCTCCTCGATGCATCGGTAGGTCTCATGAGACAACTAGACGTGGAATTGGCCGAGGCCCTTTCCCAATTTGATTTATGGTTTTGGCAGAGGCCTTAATCATTTTAGATGTCTTGGCCAAGGCCTTGACAAAGTGTTTCAGAATGTCTGGCATTATACATTCCCTCATTATGAAAGTGGTTATTGATATTTCATGTGATTATTCGTCTAGTAGAATATCCATGAGAGTAAGTAATGGAATTATTTTATTTTACTTTTGCCATATTATTCTGAAGTTCAAGTTCAATAAGGCTTTTGTTTTAGTTATACATTTCCTTAAATGCTTATGTTTTCTTATAAAAGCTTCCGCAATATTGTTATCCTTACTGAGCATCTGAGCTCACCCCTTTCAATGTTTTAATATTTTCCAGGATGTGAAGAAGTGTATTATGACTGACTTGCAAGAATAGTCAGTAAGGATATGAGTGTGGACTATGAAGACCATGTTATTGTAGTTTGTTTACTTTTTGATTTAATGAAAGACTTATGAATGTATCTAGTGTTTCCAAGGCTACTAAACTAATCGGTCTTTCGAGACTTGATCTTTTGTGATCATGCCAATGTTAAGAAGTAATGCACCGACTCGGGGTAGCTGGGGTCGGGGCGTTACAGTTGGTATCAGAGGCAGTTTAGTACTAACCTTGGAAGCTAGATTTAGATAAACTCTGATTAGAGCTAATATCCCGAAGATAGACTTTGAGGAGTAGTATAGAAGAACTTCCTAAAATTTTGGTATTGTAGAGATGTTGTGAGTTTTCCGAGAAATACATCCCTGTCTGGATACGAGCAGGTAGAGGCGGCTCTGGCACAGATGTACCTAGGGGTAAAACCCAAAAACACCGCTTTGAGCTAGACTCAAACCGGAACTGGTGCACGACAACGGGCCTTGCTGCACTCTTGGTTACGACACTCCCGGGGGATATGCTTTGGATAATTCTCATTTTATTTACAAACCACTATGAAGGGTTATGAGTATATAATTCCTCAAAGGAAACATTTCTTTTTATGATTATGGATTATATCCATAAATAGTTCAATTTATGTAAAGTATTTTACAAATATGGAATTATGAATTTTATTTCATAAACTAATCTAGTTTATGACATTGTTTAGAAATGGCACCTAGTGGAAGGAATGGAAACCGTATCAATGCACGCACTCCGTGTAGGGATTTCCCTCCTGCTCAAGATAATTATGGTGGAGCTAGTGATACAACTGGTGCTGATCAGCTTCTCACCGTACTGGGACAACTCACGCAGGTTATGAATAATAACCTTACTCGTATGGAGCACCCTGATCCGCAACGTGGAGGATCAATGCTAGACCGTTTCATGAGACAACAACCACCAACCTTCAATGGGAGTACAAATCCTATAGTAGCTGAGCAATGGATAAATTCCTTAGAGAAAATATTCCATGCCTTGGGGAGTAGTGAAAGGGAGAAGGTTGTCATGGCATTTTACCGCCTCACTGGAGATGCCGATCAGTGGTGGTCACTGATTCAAAACACAAAGGAATATGATGACGTATCGAATATGGAATGGAGGGAGTTCAAAGAGCTTTTCTTAGAAAAATACTTTCCTCATCACCATCGAGCAGATATGGAAAGGCAATTTCTGAGTCTGAGGCAGAAGGAGGATGAGAATGTCGCAAAGTATGAGGCTAACTTTACAAGGTGAGCGAGGCATGATGCCGATTATATACGTAACCCAAGGAGTAAGATTGATCGTTTCTTTGATGGGTTAAAAGAATTTCTCCGTCGAGCTTTAGTATCACAATCCTTCTCATCATACGAAGATATTGTCTCGTGTGCTATCAAGACAGAAAAGGAATTCTCTAAGTCTTATGACAACAAAGTAAAGCAAGAGAAGAAGAGAACGGTAGAACAAGAGACAGATAAAGGGAAAAAGGGAAAGAAGGATTTTCCAGTATGTGATAATTGTGGGAATAATCACCCTGGTACTTGCCTAAAAGGAATGGGAGTTTGTTATAAATGTGGAGAAAAGGGTCACCAGGCTCGTGATTACAAGGGAAAGAAAGAGGCTATCAAATTTGAATGCTACAATTGTAGAGAAATGGGTCATTATGCAAATGAATTTCCTAAGCGTCAGGGAAAATTTCCTCAAAAAAGGCCAAGGGATCAAGGACAATCTTATGCTGTTACTACAGTTGAAGCAGAATAACTAATGTATTGGTGATTTTGGACTCATGGATTATATTCTGGTTATTAGAATAATGTGATATATATATATAAGGATTGTACTGCAGTACTTGTTGATTTCAGTAAGGTTTTAATATGATTAAGGTAATCATATTTTTAGTGTGTGACAGTAAGAGAAACTTTTCTTTGTTTGGGGAATCTGATGTTACAATTGATTTTGGAATTTAGAGACCTTTTAGAGAATGTCTGGACGGAGGTATTTTGGATAACTATTAAGGTTGGAATGGATTAAGTTGAACCATGGATAGTATTGTTTAAGGTTAAATAATTTCTGATGATTAATTTTGGAATATTATAATACTATAGTTTTAGGAAAAGAACAACCTTCAGGGTGGGGAATAACCCGTCGCGTCGGACAAAGCTGCAGGAATCGAACCCACAACCATAGTGCGACAAGCCTTTATTTCCTACCACTAGCCTACAGGAAGTCCCTGGTTATTAAAAAATAGTTTTACTAATCTAAATGGAATGTGTTAACATTTGGAACCTTATACAATTAGGATAAATAGAATATTTTTGAGTTCTGTTACCATTTGGAGTAAAAGTTGGGTTTGTGGTAAAAATTTATTAACGAATGAAAGTATACATAACAAGTATGTATATTCCCTTACGTTCTTAGTAAATCTCCTAAATAAATTCATCAACATTATAAAAGGTAACTTAAAACAAAAATGTTGTCGGTTAACTTTTCCAACTGGGGATTCAATGACCATTTAACCAATCACAAGTTTGTGATTTTCTTGTGGTTAAACTTTCTCCTAATCCTGTTTTCTATAACTCTCCATCATACCTTGATGGTTTGTTTTTCTTCCATATCCATATTTTCATAGAATCCTAGAATGGGCTATATCGGGTGACCTTTGTACTAATCTTGCTTTCTTTTAATGTTATATATTTATTAACCTTATTTCCGATGTGGGTTTTCCTCAAAGGTATTTTCTCTTTTCAACCTTTTATTTTCAAAGAAAAATATCAAATTGCGAGGACGCAATTTATTGAAGGAGGGGGGAATGTAACACCCTGAGCTTCCACGATACGCCTCTCTTTCAATAATGCAATAGCTTGCATTGTACGCAAGTTCGAGTTCTAAAACACCGTGACTAATCAACGTAGCCGTTATGAATAGTAATAACCACTTTTTAAAATTATAGAAATTTTATATTTCAAAATGGAATTCATTTTTGTATTCGTAATATCGAAATTAGCCTATGTTGAATTTTTGGTATTTTTCTGAGAACTTCTAATTTTTTATGAATAGTGAAAATTACTTAAAAAAAACTTTTTTAATCAAAATAATTTATAGTGATAAATTATACTATTTAGTGGTTTTAAAGTATAATTAGAATATATTTTTACCATTTTATCCAATGGTGGTCATTAGAATTAATTTAACATTGAAATTGGACATAAACAATTGCCAATCTTTTGATATAAATTGTTTCTTAAAAACACGCTATTTGTTGTGACATCGGGAATTAATTATAAAATTAATTAATGAAACATATATGTTTGGAATTTTGTAAAATAGACATCATTTTTGAATTCGGAATATCAATTATAGCTTAGGGTTAAATTTTGGCATTGTTCTGAAAAACTTCAATTTTTGATGAATAGTGAAACCACTAAGTGGTAGTTAAATAACTGATTTTTCGTTTAAATGAAACATTACCACTTCTGTGATTTGATTTTCAAAAATCCGATATACATTGTTTTCATTAATAAGTAAAATGTGGTTCAATGAGATTAAAATAATTTTTTGGTGAATAGTAACTTTTAAGTTCTTAATCGCGATTAGAGGTAATTAGTGTAGTTTAAGGTAAAAATAATTTTTTAATAATATGAGATGAGCATGACACTTGTCCTACTCCTATTGGATGAGTCATGGCCGACCAAGACAACCCATGGGTCAACTTGGGGACCCCATGGAGCCACTTTAGTTAGAAAATGACATAAACACCTTTTATTTAATGTTAAAGTAAAAAATGACACAAACATAAAATGTTTTACTAAAACAATTTTTACGTGGGGTTACACAAGTCCAAATTTTGATTATAAATATTTATTAGAAAGATAAAACGATTTCATACATCATAGTATTTTTTTTATAATTTTTAGACATTAAATAAGTTAAATTATTTATGACATCATTATGATGCAGCGATGACCTCATTATTTAACGATTTAAATAAAATGAGAGGATAATGCAAAATCCAAGGCTTACACTTGTCCAAAGCCTATTGTATGAAGATATTTCGAAACCTTATCACCTTAGAATCGAATTATATAAGTTTGGGACCTTTAGAATCCGAAAAGCATTGTGTAATAATGTATCATTTCAATCTTTCCAAAAGTGCCTCTCCTCTCCACTTATAAAAGGCCCCCACCTCTCCCACCTCATTTACACTTTCAAGCCATTTGGCTCGGCCAAACTCTGCCCAAATACTCTCCCAACATCCCCCTCTTACTCCTAGAAGCCTCACTTTGGGCAGAACTCTTCCCAAGGAAGCATTTGGCTCAAATCAAAAAGAGTTACCAGATTTTGAGGTAATGTCTTCTCTAATGTTGTTTTGTATTATTTTTCTTCTCCAACCCCCTAAACTCTTTTTATTCATTTCTTTTGTAACAAAACCAGTATCCTCAATATACTAGGATGTTTTTATAAGAAGGATTCGAGCTACACTTACACACACCTACATCTAATGGTTAAAGAACATACGGTTTCTGTGGATGGAGAATTTCTGCCTCACGAAACGATGATTGTTCAACACTCATATAACACCTTAAAAGGTGTCCATTAAGATGTCACTCTATTTATATATGATATAAAATATGTTTATGTTTTACTTATGCTTCTGTATTTCTCATTTATGGCATACTTTATGATTTCCATTATGGGTAAAATGCGATAATTTCATTTTAGGAAGTGCGGACTACCGCCCCCTCAAAGTGATTTGAATCGTTAATGCCATATGTGGGATGTATAAAGGATAGAGTAAATGATATTATACACTATATTATACTGGAATTATATTATAAATTTATATAATTATGATTTCGTTCCATTAAATGTGAAATTGAAATGAAAGTAGCGTTCATGCGTACATACGGCTTACCGTCTCCATGAACGGTGCATTTCATTTCTTACCTCTAAATGTTACGTAATATTATAAATGAATGTATATACTGGATATATAAGATATATATGACATCTAAATCATGAATATAATTATGGAGATAATGGATATTCTACCACATAAACAACTTGTAATTATAAGAAGTTTATTATTGACTCAAGTACCAAAGATCGACAAAACGACCGTTATTAACTTAAATAATTACATAATGTTCATATCATTGTAATAAGTGATATAATAAGGATAATAAAATTGAAAATGGTTCTTAATAAGGTGTATATTAACTCTAGTTTATTATTCAGGAGGTTAAAGAACGGTTGAGTCAAGTCAGACACGAGGTAAGGGAATTTCTTAACCCAACTTCCATTCTTTGGGTTAATCTCCTACTTTCAAATTATGTCATGATATTATTATGTCTTATTTTGTATTCTTTATGTGTACCTATAGTGAGTAAACATAATATATCTATTTTATTTTAAAAATGATCTTTTTAAGGACTCCGTCTCAATCCCCTTTCATTGAGGCATATTTTGTTTTATACACAACTTTCTTTTATACGGTGTATAAACCCCTTTGACTTTTACGTTTATTCAAAAGGAATCTTTTTTATACGAAGCATTTTACTAAACGACAAAAAGGGAATGTTTTTCTTTCCATACTTATGCGGCGACAACGACTTCTCCGCCTCCGTGACCATTATTTGTGTTTCGGCTTCCTCTACAAGCCATCATTTTTTTTAATGAAAAATAAATACAAAGTTTAAACTTTCTTTTATTTTGGTATTGAAAATGGTTTTGAAAGTGTTTTTATTATATCAATGTGTTGTATTGATATCTTGTGATTGAAATGTGGAAATGTTATGTTTCCTTTATGCATGTTTTATATGATACGATTATGTTATGGTTTATGATATGTTTAAACCTATTCATATGTGGAATGTATTGGACATAATAAGTGACGGGTGGAGCCCGCTATAGCTCCTCGATGCATCGGTAGGTCTCATGAGACAACTAGACGTGGAATTGGCCGAGGCCCTTTCCCAATTTGATTTATGGTTTTGGCCGAGG
Organism: Viscum album; assembly: GCA_963277665.1. NCBI lineage: Eukaryota > Viridiplantae > Streptophyta > Magnoliopsida > Santalales > Viscaceae > Viscum > Viscum album. The sequence goes on along the minus strand of OY728133.1, from coordinate 1,776,629,602 downwards.
CATTAATCATTTTAGATGTCTTGGCCAAGGCCTTGACAAAGTGTTTCAGAATGTCTGGCATTATACATTCCCTAATTATGAATGTGGTTATTGATATTTCATGTGATTATTCGTCTAGTAGAATATCCATGAGAGTAAGTAATGGCATTATTTTATTTTACTTTTGCCATATTATGCTGAAGTTCAAGTTCAATAAGGATTTTGTTTTAGTTATACATTGCCTTAAATGCTTATGTTTTCTTATAAAAGCTTTCGCAATATTTTTATCCTTACTGAGCATCTGAGCTCACCCATTTCAATGTTTTAATATTTTCCAGGATGTGAAGAAGTGTATTATGACTGACTTGAAAGAATAGTCAGTAAGGATATGAGTGTGGACTATGAAGACCATGTTATTGTAGTTTGTTTACTTTTTGATGTAATGAAAGACTTATAAATATATCTAGTGTTTCCAAGGCTACTAAACTAATCGGTCTTTCGAGACTTGATCTTTTGTGATCATGCCAATGTTACGAAGTAATGCACCGACTCTGGGTAGCTGGGGTCGGGGCGTTACAATTAAAAATTATACTTTTATTACATCTTATCAACTTTTTGTTAATAATAATTCAATATTTTAATTGTATTGGGTATTAATAGCCTTGTTTCTCAAGTACGTTTTGAGTTTTAGTTTTTCTATTACTATTACATTGATCATGATTTAATCATATAAGATATTTAATCGATGATATAAATATAATATTTAATCATAATATAAGTATTTTAATTAATCCATAAAATTTGGTGATATGAAATGAAATACACAGTTCATGGAGATGATAGGCAGTACATAAGCATTAATGTTGTTTCAATTTTATTTTAATATTGAAAAAAAAATAGAATTATTGACATCATAAGGTGATAAATTAGTCAACATATAGCATTATTCCCTTTATAAATTAATTGTTGTCCTGTGAAAAAAAATAAACAGTGATGTTCTAAAAATGTAATCGGTTGGGGGTAATGTTTTGAACATCCCTTTATACTTTTTTTCAATGACACATCACAGGAATACCATGCCCCAAGCTAAAAATTATGAAATATATCTCTTCATTCAATCCCACCAATTTTTTTCATATATATATATATATATATTCATACATTCTTTAAGAAGAGATAATTATGAACTATGAGCTTCCTCTAACAAATCCTTATTCATTTATGGTGTGGAAAGAATATATTAATAGTTCATTAACCTTATCATTCCTTCATGATTCAGGATAATGTATGGAATGATTCTATCATACTATTATAGTTGTACGTCTACTTTATTTACCTCATTAAATTTTACATGGATAGATGGTTGAACATTCTACGAAAAAATATAATATTTTTTACCCTTCCTTCAAGATTTCCATATCTATCCTTTTAAAATATAATAATATTTGATCTTTTGTGATCCTTATCATGGATAAACTGTTGTGATCTTTTACAATCAAAGCATCTGACACATTGCCTACTTTACTAGGGTGGTAATTTGTTGAGTAGTTATTATTTTTTATCATCTCTTACCATCTACTCAAGCACATTTTTATCTTCTTATGTGTGAATTTATAATTCATCCTTTTATGGATATCATATATAACACACTTTTCACTGAATCGTTAATGCTTAAATATATTTAATGTAAAAAATTACCATGTCTAACACCAAATCATGATTTCGGTAAATTTTCAATGAATATTAATTTATTGGGATGCATAAGCATAAACCAGGTTAGTCTTAATAAGAACATGTACCAATAACTTCATTTATATGTCATTAAAGTTTAAAAACCTTTCTATAATATATGTTAATGTACATATAGGTTCAATGACCAATCTTATATCTATTTCCATTAAATATTCATCACAATAATTTCTTTAGAGGAACTACTCTCCATTCTGAGTTAACATTGTTATAGGATTATATTGTCAAGCGATATTCTCCAGAATCCTTAAAAAATATATAGCTAATCCCGGAAACCTATAGATCTCAGTCACTAGGGTTAGTCTCGGCCAATATTCAATAGCCTCCATCTTTAATGGATCTTCTAATACCCCATATTATTAGATTTAATGGACTAATAATGAACCCTTTTGCATCTAAAATTCAGACTTCTTAAAATATTCACATATTTTTTTCCTTACATAGTGTATTTATTATAATTCTCATTAGATCTTCATTATATTCATATATATTTGAATAGATAATAATATCCTTTATAAAGATCAATAGAAACTGATCAAGGTAATATTTTGATACTCTATTCATTATATTCATGAATATGAAAGGGGAACTAATCATAAATAATGGAATCAATATATATTCATAGATTTCATACCATATATGAAATAATGGCTTGGGTGTATCTTGATTCTTAACCCTAAATTGACGATATCTAGAAAAACGAACAATCATAAAAAAATATTGTGTTCTTACTAGTTAATCATACATGTCTTTAATTCACAGAAGTGGATACGTTTTACTTATCTTGATCTTGATTAATTCCCTATAATCAATAAAATGTTGCATTGATGCATCTTTTTTCCAGAAAAATTGAATTGTTTTACCCCAAGATGGCATACTTGTCTAAATGTATCCATTTTCAAGATTCTTTTGGAGTTTATTCTTTAATTACAATATCTTAATTAGGTACATCATATTGGGACTCTTCAAAAAAGTTAAGGAACCATGTATGAGATTTAATGAGGAATCAACAACATGTTTTGATGGTTGACTATGACATTATTAAAAAAAATACATCCAAAAACTCAGGAACAATAGGCTATCCATGATGTTGTGTTTCTCTTCCGCCATTCAGGATATACACCCTTTCCTTCAAAGGAATCATGACCCATAAAATAAGTGATATTTAAATAAGAATTTAATATTTATCCTCACATTAATAGATGATCATAGGCTCATTAATAATGTAGAATGTGACATTCCACCCTTAGAAATTATTGTGGGTATTTTGTAGAGAAACACATTCCATTACAAAAATGATTGAAAATTAAATAGGAGGGATAACAATAATATTTGAGATAAGATCATTCTCACAATCCCCAACTATATTGGAAACATATAATTTTGATGTAATTATCATACCATTATAGGTATTTAGTAAAAATTATACATATAATAATTTGGGTGGCTTATTGATTCATTTATAAAGTTATTTAGATATGAAATAATGCATAGATACATATTTAAACAATATATTATATGTTATAGAGTAGATGGTTAGTGTACCATTCACCATGTATTTATCTTACACATCATCACGAACAACGATCACATGAGATTTACCGTTATCCATCATCTTGAGAGGTTTCTCACATCAATCATCATCACCATTAACCCTTTGATTTGATCATTTTTAATAATAATATCTATTATCCTGACATATGAAGCAGTAATATGTGGGAGGTGGATTTTAGAAACATTATCTCTATTAAAACCATTAGATAATATTTTTCTTATCACTTCAGTTTTCTAATTCATAATAGACAACACTCCCACAATTAAATTTTTTTTTATTGAACCCTTATGTAAATTTTCTCCACTATTATCTCTTCACATTGATCATAGAGGAAATTTAATCTTCTTTTCCCTATGGTTCTTAGATTTCCTGTTGAATTTTATCTTTAACTACTTATTAATCACTTGAGATTGATGTGCAAATCAAACATCCATTTCAACCATAATTGAATATCTATAAATTTCTTCATAGATTCTAATGAATATTAAGAGTATAACCCTATATAGAAATTAATTTTATCCACAAAATAATTGATCAGAAAAACTTTTTGTTGGATGATAATTTCATAATGTACCACACATGTCATGTAATGTTGGATTTTTAGGTACTAATAGATTAATCTTCCATTCACATTAAATCAAAAAAATCAATATCCATTTTATTATGAATAATATCATGAATTTAATTTTTGAAAAAATGAGATATTAAACTTCTAAATATCCATGGAATCAATTTCATGTTATTTACATGTATTTTTCACTAGTTTCCCTGACTGTTATGCTTCAACTTATAAATAAGAAACAACCAAACTGAATATCTCATATTCAAAACATTAGATAACGAAATATAAATTTTTATTGGAACTAGTCTATTTCTCAGGTATATTTTTATTAGACGAAGTACAGAATGATACTGGATATTGTCTTAGGAAGGACCCAACTGAATGTGATTCCCCTATTTTCTCCATTAAGATTCCATCATGATTCCTAACATGATAATGTTGTGTGAGCATATCAATAATATTTTTTATTCATTATCCCAATGAATTTGACTGGTTTGAGGAAAATCATTACAGTTTCATTTTCATTAAGCCTTAATATGATCCATTTGAATTCTACTGATTTAATAAAACCAAAAATCATAGAGTAAAATTAATTATCATATTGGGGAACAAAATAGTTATGAAAAACTACTTATTAAATGAGTAAATAATGAAACAAACTTGGTTAATCAATTAATCCTTAAGTTTATCCTACTTCTCTAATTGTAATCATCTCTTTTTATCCATTATGAACATTCATAAAATGTTTCTAAATTCCCAAAGAATATCCCCTTGGAGTGTAAAATTATGTGTGCAACAAAGACCATTTTCATACACCAGTTACTATTTTAGTCTAGCTCAATACTGTTGTTTTTGTGTTGTTTCCTCTATACCCATATGTTCATGATCCACATCCACTTGTAGTATCTAGATATGGATATATTTTTTGGAAACCAATCTCGCTATCCTTTATGAAAATTCCAAGACATTTTCTCATTATTTGACCCATCCTATGATATAACCTTTGACATGTAATTAGTGATCCCACTATGTTTTTCTCATACTAGATTCCAAATGTTAACTAAAACCATTATCTGATACTAAATTACGCTACCTAGGATTAACATAGACATTACCTCATTTTATCAAAAAATTCAATTCCATACATTATCACATTACCAAATACTATATTAGTTTATTTCCATTGGAAACATAGAAATATAAACCCTTATCTAAATTTTTTTTTCTCCCACCCATATCTCTATTACTAGTACACTTATTGCACACATCATTAAAAATTTCTATATTTATAATCTATGTAAAGGTAATGTAACAAATGACATTTTTAGATACATGATAAGGATAAAAAATAGAGATACATAAGCATAATCACGAGAAAGGATCTGATATCACATTAATAACATTAGAATATCATTCCATGTATATAAATTATCATAATATTGATTTTTAACATAATTATTATAATTCACATGACATGAATCATAATGTAATCAATTTGTGTAATCAATGTGATCATAACAAATGAACCTGATGTGGAATTATTTCAAACACAAAAACAAATTAATTTACATTCATTGTAGTCTAGGATCACGTCCAAGGATGTGATATGATAATTTTTTCACTCCCCAAACCATCTTAGCAGTCATGGTTTACTCCCAAGACCATTATAGTAGAAAATGTACTTTTCTAACCAAGGATCGTTCCCATTTCTAGTCATATCTATATCATGATATATAAGCTTTTCTTAATGTATTGGGTGGAGATATTGGTCCCACCCATCACATAAGGAAATAAAACATATATTTTCAACAAGACCAGAAGTATTCATCATATCATAAACAATAAAGTGATATAATTTTCAAAATCATGTCATTATATCTTATCCTATGGATGAAAGTCAAGTTTCATAATCATAGCATAACTGATGAAAATAAGTTGGTTAAATATGCATATAACCAACAGAATATAAACGAGTTTCATAAACATATGACCCCTAGAAAAGAAATAGTTTTCATAAACATCATTCCATATGACATAAAACATTTAGAGAATGAATATGAATTTACCAATATATCATATCCTTAGTAAGTCATGAGTATTACCAATGAATGTCACCATAGATGTAAAATAATTTTTAAATATCATTTAAAAAATCTCTTGGGAAAATATATCATTTGGTTATTGAAAAAAAATTTAAACTAAAATTTTAAAACATTTTTCATTTAATAAAAAAAATACAACAATGAATTTCAATAATATTCATGATAAATTTTATTAAAAATAACACTATAATCATGAAAATTATGATTCATGGAATTTATATTCATGACGTTTGGTATATAATTACATGTTGTACATGTTAAATGAAAAACCCATTTCAATGAAAAATAAAAATTTCATTGACTGGAAAATGATAAGAATGTTCATTTGAAAACATTTAAAACAAGTAAAAGTGGGTAATTGTTTTTCAATATGTAATTTTAAAAATTATAAAGAAAATTTATTTTTTTAGAAAACAAGATTTTGAATGAAAATAGATTTCCAACCGAAGTGGTTAATAAAGTGAAAAATTCCTTAAAACAACTTTCTTAATTATATATAGTACCAATGAGTCGAAAAATGGTATCATTATTTGAATATTTCATTAATGAATTTTTTATGTTATAATTCATGATAATTCTTGATATATGGATCATATGTCTTAATGAAGGGAAGGAAAATCATATACAATCCCAATAAGTAATGATATTGTAGCAATATAATCATATGACTTTGGAAACATTGAATAATAAACCCCATGAAATAAATATCTAAAAATGGATATGTAAAAGCAAATAATTCTCATTATAAGATTCATTATATACATATATGGTTGGTATATACACCACATACAATAAATAGTAAGTTAACAAGGCTTGTGTCTCATTGAAAAAAAAAGTGAAACAGAAATACCATACTACTTGAGTAACAATGGAATCCTAGGACCTGTAAACGAAAAATATCAATTGAATTTTTTTAAATCACATAATAAATGGAATTCATGATATAACATTTCATATGGAAGTACATATACACCACACAAAATAAATTCATTTTGAATATGGAATAAATCTCGCATAAATAAAAGTGAGATCAGAAACCCCATTAATTTACTATTCCTTGTGGTTGAACAGTAATTAATCACATATATAATGTATTTAATCTTGTAATTAACTTACAAAATAACCATATTTGTATTTATAATAACATATATGATAATTTTATATCATAATATTTCCCATTTATTAGTAATCATTCCGAATTTTTACTACTTTGGGTGTAACATGCTTTTTTTCAACTGTGTTTCGACTTGTTATTTTCTTTCCTCACACATAAATTATGATTTTATCATATAAATAATTTAAAACATGATATATCAATCATATAAATTAGGTATATATGTCATTATAGTAATCTATAAAAAATTTTGATAAGAAATAAAATACATAGTTCATGGAGATGGTAAACTGTATGTTCACATGAACTTTGTTTCCATTCTATTATTGTAATTTTGAAAGAAAATATAATGATATATATATAAATATATTATCATTTTAGTTTAATATTTATTTCATATATATTCCATATTATTATTAAAACTATCCTTAATATATTCCATGTATTTTGTGAAGGATCCACAGTAATTCACGAGGTGTTAGTCCACCGCACAAATGAATCACATTATAGTTTTCGAATAAAATGAAAATGATGAAGCTATGAGATATATAAACATTTTAATTAGAATAATAACATCAAAAATATAATATAAACCAAATATTAAATACAAATCCATCATTATTTCAAACCATTAAGGGTGTTAATGGAAGAACGAATGTTGTCGATTCACAAGGCGGTAGCCTACCATACACATGATTGATTATTTTGTATCCCATTTGATGTATGTGAGTGAATTATTAGGTCATAGAATTAAAAAATCTACATCTAAATATTTTTAATATAATGTGGTTATTATATGATCATGATATAAAAATAAATGGATGGGCTTTAGGAAATGATAAAATGTTTTCTGATGATATTTAACTATTATTCAGTTATATCCATTATGTTTTCACCTTATAATATGAATTTATGGAATTTTAGAAGTATTTTTCATAGGTAATGATAGAATCATCTGGTTTTTAAGTTTTTAGGAATTGGAAATATTTTTTAACCCATTATAAGCATGGAAGAGGACACACATGGAATTTTCGAAATGAAAGCAATGTATAACAATATTTTTAACTAAATATTCTTTTGTAACATAAAAATTTTAGTAAATGAAGGATTAATGTTGAAATATTTCCATCCAATTAGTATATTATAATTTTTTTGGTCATTTTACCCTTAATATCAACGTTTAGTATCTTGGTAAACTTGTGTTTTTCTTAATCACTGTGATTTATTATTACTATGATTCACTAATCACATTGGTCAAAAACAATTGTTGGAATTATTAGAAATTAGAAATTATTCTGATTCCAAATTTGAAATTGATTTTATTAAATTTAATTCTATGAATTAGAAGAAATTAATTTAAATACAATCTCATAGACGGGATGAGACAACATTTTTCTAAAGTGAACGAGTTAAGATAATAGAAATGATTCTATATAAAATCTCAATGTGAAATTGATTCCACATAAAAAAACTGAATATTTAACGAATAACATAAATAATAATACATAAAAAATTTAAAAAACATATAAATATATTAATATCTTAAATAAAGTTCATTTTTTGATTATAAATAAGTATTTTCACTATTCATATAAAAATGAAATATTTCAGTATAAACCCAACATTTCACCCTAAGGAAAAAATTTATAATGTAATTTTTTTTAATAAAATTCAATTTATAACAATGTAAAAAATTATTTTTATTATTGTTCATAGATGGATAGAAAAAGAATATCTTTTGTGAAAATATAAATTCAAAACATATAAACTTTATATAAAATTAATTATTTCATTATAAATATGTTTTATTTATATAAATACATAATAAAAAACATTTAAAAAAATATTTATATTTATATTAATATTTTTAATGACTAGGTTATAACTATTTTGTTTAAATAATGATAATAATAAAATGTTGTTTTATAGAAACATAGTGTTGAATGTATGGTACGTTAAAACCATTGTTTCTTAAATCACAAACATAAATTTTTCTATCATATAACACAAACAATCATAGTGTATGATATATAAGAAACCATAAAAAATAAATTCATTTGGAAAAAATGTTCATAAAAACATGGGGTGTTATACAGGACATTAATCTATTGAGCGGACTCCAAATCCAAATAAAAACCCTGACATGAATTTAATCAATAGCAAAAAAAATTTGTTCAATATTTTATATATAATAAATGAAAAAATTTCGTGACATTGTGTTAAATAAGTTTATTTATAAAATATTTGGGATTAGATCAATCATTTTAAAATTTGTTGAAAAGTCATTTTTTACCCTTTAATAATTCACTATAGTGTTTAGATCATCAATAATTTTATTTTCAATATTTGAAATAAATATTTTTTTAATTGTGTACCTGAATTAATGGGCTACATATTTAATTCATGATAAATGAGCTAAATTGTGCATTTGACTATAGTTAATGGGACATGAACCCAAAGCTGGGCTGAAATCTCCAGATTAGACATAATTTTTTTATTTTGACCATAAGATCTTCATTTGTGCTTGTATTAGGCCAAAAATTTTAAAAGTGCTCTAGGAGTAATTTAATCACAAATTAGCTTTCTAGAAGGACTACTTGATCATGTGTTTTGGTGGTCAAACAGGCGGTGTATGTTGGACAAATTTATTTTGCAGAATTTCCCCATTCACACTTGAAACAACATTAAACCTAGCCTCCCCGCAAAAATATAAATTGGTGTTTCCCTCATTTTTAGGGATTGGGACTTTAATTAAGAGATTTAAGGAATATGATAACAGGGTTCACTCAAATTCTCCAACCATTTTAATAGGGGTTTCTCTTGAAGTAAAGGTCCCCTCACCAAAGCCTTCTTCTTCATGTTGTAATGTTTTCATTTGCATAATAAACATCTTAGTTACTCTTTTATTTATTCTATTATGTTCTTTTTTTGGTTCAATTATATTCTTCTTTACTCATCCTATTATGTTTGAAATCATGATTATAAATGAGATTGGGTTGTACCCTTTCTAAACATTTTCACATGAAAATAATTTCTATGATGACTACACCTCCCATGGAAGAATAGTTATTTTTTGTAATTCATATACATATCAACTTATTTATTTATTTATTCATTATAACTAATCTAATGTAATTTAAAAAATATTATCCATTATTTTAGTTGTTAATTTATATGAAAATATGAATGAAATTTAAAAATTGACACAAATATTTGTGAGGGGGAGATCTATGTAAATTGTGAGAGACCATAATGGTGAATCAAAATCTCACGTGATAATTTTCTATAGTTAAAATATATTTCATAAACATAATTCATCATCATTTTATAGAATTTATATGTTCCCTTATTTTCCACTGACCATAATCTATATTTAGAAGATCAGTCAAAGCAGGGGGTAACAATTTGATGTTTTGAAGCTATCCTATAGTTTTAATTCATATAATATCTGTGGTTATGTTAACTCCAATAGGGTTTGAGGGTTAAAAAATTAAGGGATCAAAATTATGTTGATATTAATTTAAATAATAATTTTGAATAATTGAGTGAAGACTTACGATTAAATCTTTGAGGAATTTAAAAATATTTTCTAAAAAAAATCATCTTGTTGTGACTTTTTAATCGAACATCAGTTCAGAAAATAAAACAAAAAAACCAATCTTCTTTCATCCAACATCATCTATTTTTATAAACGATAATGAACGCCCACCAATCCTTTCATTTTTTGTGTTTATATTATTTTACATTATTTTCAAATTATCATTATTACATTGTTTTAATTACTTTCTATTTGAGTGATGACCTAGGACAACCACCCTACTGCACATAAATAACACCAATCTAAACATCATTTGACAGCACCCAGGATAGTGCCTTTCAAATTGGAACCATTTTCCATGAGGTAAGTAATTATTTAACCGTTTATAGGTATTCATTTATTTTTCATTTTATTCTCTTCTTCTATTCCTCTTTACTTCATTACCCAATCTAAAAAAATGTTCTTTTTTCTTCCTCTTCTTATTTTTGGACCATAAACAAAAACGTCTCAATTTTATTTTTTATTGTACACTTTTTTATTTTCATTTTTATTTGGATTATGCCAAAAACTAATCCTAAATATCTCTTAGATATTTACCCTGAGATTGAACACAACCATAGGGGTCTAATCAGACATTATTAGGCTATAGAATGTTTCAAAATTCAACAAGTGGGATGATTTATCCATTCTAGGAACATAGAAATAAGAAAATCTTCTAAATAAATATTAAAATAAGAACCTATGACTTAAATCCATAATAACTAATGTAATATAACCATTCTCGAATTGGTTGCACCAACCATTATTTATCAACCAAATTGGATTACATACCCAAATATTTTTCAGATATTGAACATAAATCTTGGTTAATTCACCTTCTTCCAAAGATTTATGGTTTATTGTGCAATGAAATAGAAAAAAACAATAATTTATTTAATGTGATTTAATCAACCCTGAAACAAAGAAATGTATCTGAAGATCCCATCACACTTCAAAAATTATAATTCTCACTTGATGGAGGTGTGAATGATTAGATGTATTGATTATAACAGAAAGATGTATCATGTTGGAATGATTTGAAACATTTTTTCTTGTAGACATTTTTTTCCAACATGAAGGACTATTTCTATTTTAAAAGAGATCTATGTTATTAGGCAAGCACACATTGAGTCGACGTATGAGTATTGGTAGTTATTTAAGAAGTTGCATGAAAGAAATATGTGTCACCAAATCAGTGAAAAAATACTCATCCATTACATCTATGATGGAACCACATCTATGGAGAGAAGAATCTTGGATTCTACAGTTTGAGGGGCACTGGTCAAAAAACAAGTAGCTCTATTTGGGTTGATTGATAATATGGCACAAAATTCCAAACAATATGAAGATCGATGTACACCATATCTTAGAGGTGTAAATCAGATATGACCTTACTCCCTTTAAAACCATTATATTGATTCTAAATTAGACAAATTGTACACTATGGTGAGTCATATTACTATTACTCAAAAGGAATCCCAATCCACTCCTATGAGGCCATGTTGCATTTTCACTAAAACATACCACCCAACAGACTATTTCACCCAATTACAAGAGTTAGAGGATTGTGTAGTTGTATTTCATGGGAGACCATATCAACAGTAATAACAACCACATCCCGAAAAAAAAATTTATTTCTTTTCAACAACTTTTTACTATTGTTGGAAATAACATTGAGACATTAGTTATGGCTCTGGGAAACAATAAAGCCCATCTTTTCAACAAAACATTCAGCAACCTCCACTTTACATGTAGGGTTTCCAACAACCCCAATGGAGATTTCAATCCCAAGATTCAACGAGCTAACAACAAGGGACCACTCAACCAATGGAAGATTATATTATTGATGATATTTGGACACAATTTGTTATTAATCAATAGAATGAGTTTAAGAGTAATGGTTCGGAGATGAGTGTGTTGAAGACTGAAATGAGCCATATTTCCACCGCACTCCATGAACTCGTATGTAAGAAGCCTGGAAATCATCCTCCATAACCTACACCAATCCTAAGGGGAATATCAGTTCCATCACATTGAGATGTTGAAAAAAAAATAAATGACTCATATGCGCATACCATTTTACCATGATTCACCTCATCTCTATAGCATCCTTATACAAGAACCACTAATGAGATGCCAAACGATAATGACAATATAGAGAAAAATATCGATGATGTCCCTCCTAAACCATTTCTCATTATGAACATGGTAGTAAAAACGATGAAGAAAGATGTGGATGAAATAAAAAATACAATTTTGGGAACATTCAAGCATGTAAAGATCAACATCCCACTACTTTCATCCATTAAACAAATCCCAAGGTATGAAAAAAGTCATAAAATAACATTGTACCAATCGAACAGGGATGAAGGAAAATGTGAGGTTCAATCATAAATGGAAGGTTTTACCACTCATTACACTGGCTCAAGCAATTCCATCAATGTTCAAGGATCTGAGGACATTCAACATCCCATTCACCATATGGTAGTTGAACTTTTCTAATGAAATTTTAGGTTTAAGAGATTCCATAAATCTAATGTGTCACTCTGTATTTTTTAATTTACTAGTTGTTGAGTTGATGCTGATGAGAGTAGTAGTGAAGAATGAGAGTAGATCTATAGCATATCCAGTGGGAGTCCTTGAGGATGTAATCATTCGGGTAAGAGACATGATATTTCTAGCAGACTTCTATGTCCATGTCATGGAAGACAATCAGGTAAATTCTTGTGCTCCCATTTTCATAGGCAGCCCCTTCCTAAAAACTGAATAAACTATCACAAATGTTCAAGAGGGTACACTTTTGCGGGATTTTGGATATGAAGTTGTGATATTTAATGTTAGGGTGTCTATAAAGTACCCCACATAGGACCTTTAGGCTTTTCTTATCATCTATTTTGAACCACCAAATAAAAACCCCATGTAATTTGATTGTCCTATTCATAGGTAGATAATGAGAATTGGATCTAGTTTGATGTCTAAGACCACTTCCATAAATGTTTCTAATTTACATGTTATATTATATTTTATTTTTAAATGGACTCATATCATCATATTGATCTTGTAAACAATGATTATTATTTGGCTATTGAGTATACTGAAGGATTTGATTCTTTATTATATAATATTGATAATGTATATTCTGATACGAATTTTCATTGTGCACATATTTCAGTTCCTTCTATTTACCCGTCCATACATCACCCCAACATTGGAACAGAAGACATTTCCACCAATTCTAAAATACTCATACTTGTAAAGTGGTGAGAAATTACCTATAATAATTGCTATGAATATCCCATTTTATCATGAAGAAAATATTTTAAACAATTTAGGTAGAAATCAGGGAAATCGAGTGGAATGTGGGTGACATATCCGGTATTAGCCCCTCTATTTTCATGCATAATATTTTTTTGGAGGATTGGGATAAACCAATGATGCATCCAAAAAGAAGACTGAATCCAACTCTTCTAGAAGTTGCTAAAAATAAGAGGAAAAATTTCTCAAGGTAGGTATAATCTATCCAATTTAATATTCCAAGTGGGTATGTACAATTTAGGTTGTGACTAAGAAATGTGGTGTTACTTTTGTTATAAATGATAATGATGGGTTAATTCAAATGATGGTGAAAATTAGTTGGCCTGTTTGAATTAATTATAAGTAATAAAAACAATGCACTCGAAAGGACCATTTCCCCCTCCTATTTTTCGAAAACATTCTTTTGAGACCAACTAGAAAGACACCTTATTCTTTTTTGGATGGATTTTATGGATATTTTAGGGTTTTTATATCTTCATAATAATTCGAGAAGGCAACATTCACTTGTTAATTTGGTAGGTTAACCTACTGGAGGATGTAATTTAGACTTTTCACCAACCTAGGTACTTTCCCTAGATGTATGTGGAGTATTTGTTTGATTTTATATCAAACTATAGGGTTGTATTTTATGGATGATTTTAATGTGTATTGGACATCGTTTGATAATTTTTTGTTTAGTTTGGGAAAGGTTTTGAATCGTTGTATTCAGGAGAATCTATTCCTAATCATTAAAAAGTAACATTTCATGGTAGATAATGGGATTGTCTTAGGGAATGTAGTTTCATAACATGGGATAGAGGTTGAGAAATCTACAATTTATATTATATCATCCTTACCATATCAGTCTTCTATGCATGATCTTAGATCATTCCATGGGCATGCATGATTTTATTGGGGCTTCATCAATGATTTTTATAAATTTCCCTTCCTATTTTGAGAATAAATCCAATGGACTCTAAATTTTTATTTCATGATTATTGTTAGACTTCCTTTGATTAGATAAATATGCGTCTTACCTCTCCACAGATTGTAAATCCCCATGGTGGGAGATTAATTTTTAGCTTCTGTGAGATACGTCAAACATCACTATTGGAGATGTCTTGTCTCAGATGATGGAGGGACGTTCACATGTGATTCACTGTGCATCAAGGACTTTGGATTCATCACAATTAAAAGAAAATACAACGTAGAAGAGTTTCTTATCATCATTTATGCATTATATAAATTATGTTCATAATTATTGGGATCTAAAGTAGTTATTTTTTCTGAACATGCAGTTATGAGGTTCCTCTTGTGAATGCTGGATGAAAATCCTAGGCAAATATAATGGAGGATACTTCTTCAATAATTTTATATTGATATAAAGGGAAATAAGATGTCAGAAAACCTAGTGACATACCACATGAGTAGGCTTACTCAACCATTATAAGATAACAACTTGAAACATGTAGATCTTTGGGATACCATCCCCAATGAGAATCATTATTTCATCTCAGGTATGAATCCTTGGTATGATTAATTAGATAACTACATTTTTTCATCTAGAATACATTTAACTTTAATAGATCATCATGACTAATAACTAAAAATTGAGTCTCAGTATTATGTATGGGATGATCCCTAACATTTTCACATCTATGGTGATCATGTCATTAGGAGGTGTCTTCATAATCAAGAGTTTGATTAAATTCTATATTTTTTTCCACACACATTCATGTGGATGACACTCTGGATGCCAAAAAATATCTAGGAATGTTTTAGACTCTATATTATATTTTCATAGATTATTCTATGAAGCTGTTCTATTTTGTATATTATGCTAACATTTCCAATACACAAGAAATATTTCTAGAAGATATGAGATGCCTCAATAACCCATATTATTCTTTCTGATTTTTTATTTATATGGCATCAAATATAGGGGTCCTTATACTGGTTATTTTTCTTTTTTGTATATTTTGGGATCTATTGATTATTCATGTAAATGGGTGGAGAAAAAATCCACGAGGAATGAAAATTCTCATGTTGTAGTGGACTTCATCAAGATCCGTATATTTGGTAGGTTTGGAGTACCAAAGTATATCATCAATGAACAAGGGACACACATCTAAAATCTGATTTTTTTTCTTCCCTCCATCAGAATTATGGGGTGAGACACAAATCATCAACCCCATACCACAACCAAACAATATGGTTAAATTGAGTATTCAAATTGGATGTTAACAAAAAATTTGGAAAAAACCGTGCACCTAAATAGGATGTATTAAAGAATATATTGGATGTTGCACTGTGAGATAATAAGAAAGAATACGTGAAACCCATTTGTATGTCCTCATTTCATATTGTTTTTGGGAAAGCATTTCATATCCCCTTTAGAAGTCTAGCATCAGACATATTGAGATATAAAGAAATTAAAAATGGATATGGCCCAAGATGGAATCCAATGGTATCTACCAATTCAAGAGCTTGAGGAGATTCAACTATCTTCATATGAGAACTGTGGCTCTATAATGAATGATCTAAAGATACTCATGATATAATGATCCAACAAAGGGAGTTTCGTGATGGAGATAATATCCTACTATATAGTTAATGACTAATGTTAATGTGTGGTATGATGTGTTTATGATGATTAGGTCATTATATTATAACAAATTTTTTCCCATATGATGTTGTAAAGATAAAATTAGAGGAAACTAGAAGAATCATTAAAGTCAATGATGATGGTTTTAAGTAATACATTGATGTAATTCTTATTGATGTAGTGGATTTCGTCACACCGCATGACCCTATTATCACTTGAGAATATTAGGTTATTCCAAAACCTTTAACATTTATTTTATTTATCCAATATAAAATTCTATATTTCATGGGAACATATCATATCATACATTCAAATGGAGGAAAATTCAATAGTTTATGTGTGGGGGAGGTAACCTTTTAGTTATGTAATTTCAATTTATTTATAATTTTCAAAAAAAATTAGTGTTATTTTTTTAATTTTAATTTTTTGTTTCTAAAACGTTTGTGCTGAAATAAATCTCATCATCATATTTAAATCAATTTAAATAATTGAAATAGTTGATCCCATGAATTTAGACTTAAATAAATATTGAGAATGACTTAGTTTCAAGTTCAAATATTTTGTTATTTCATGAAAGGTACACGTAATTTTAAATCACATACAACATCTCACTATTTTTATATATGAAATCACTTTCTTTTGATGCTTATAAACCATTATTTTCAAATTATATACATTTAAAACACTACTAGAGAGAACCATATAATGATTTATTTAAATAGAATTTTATTTACTCCTATCAAAACATGATTGTTTGATGTACTGATGTTTGAGACGATTGAGGCATTTTTTTTATTAAAGTCCCAATTTCAAAGAATAATTTTTATCATTTCCCACCTTGAACATTTATCCATTATAGTACATATAATCTATGAACATCTTAATAAGTTAGCCACATTAAAATCAAATTATCCTAATCCAACCAACACATGAAGTTAAATTGCGCAATCTAGTTAGGCATAAGTATGGGGGAAGTTGTCTTGTGTTATGATACCACATTTTGCGATTATTTGGGTGGAATATTAAATTCCGAAGAGATGTGTTTGATACCAAGAAGAATAATTCTGTTGAATGTTGTTCCATTTTTGAGCATCTAGTAAAGAATGAAAGGTGTTCTTATTTGGTGCATTCATATAAAAATAGTTTTTTTTGAATTGAGATATTTATTTGATTAAATGAGGAATAATATAAATAATAAATTATATTTAATGATTCTAGTGATGAATTTCCACTATTTGGTGTTAGGAGGAGACCATACTTGAGTGAAAATTAAAATAAGTCCATTTTCCTTCAAAATGACTCAATCCCTCCTCATACAACATTAAAATGTTTCACATGTAAATCCAACCTACTAAATTCCACAGATCTACCATGAAAAGTACTCATGATAAACATATATCTGTGACTTATATCAGTTAGAGATATAAGAATTTATCACGCCTATATTGACACTTTTATGAGTTTGGATGAGAAAGACATTGATCAATAATTGACATTTGTGTGATGAGAGAAAATTCAAGTGAGGTATGTGTTTTGTGTATAGGGGAGGAAGAATGGAGAGGAAATAAATTGAAGGATAAAAATGGAGAACTGGAAATAATGTATTTTATGATGCATGATATCTTTTTTTCATGGAGTAGAATTGATGGATCTTAAGGATAAGTGTTTTGAAAAATATTTTCTTAGATATTGATGTTTACATGTCATAATTCTTTTAGAATATATGATATGGGGTTTCTCATAAGAGTGATAAATGGGTATGTTTTGAGGATTTGATAAAAACAGTCAGTTGAATGTTTTATTGATAAAAAATAAAATAACATCCTCAATTTTTTTTAAATATGTTTATTTATAAAATATTTTGGATTAGATCATTCATTTGAAAATATGATGAAAATTCTCGTTTTACCCCATAAAAATTCATTTTAGAATATCAAACAAAGATAATTGTTTTATTGATTTGAACATAAAATTTTGTAAAAATGTTGGTGACCTAATGGGATGCTTCTTTTAGTCAGGAAATATGAGAAAATAGAGTATTTAATTGGAATTAATGGTCTATGATGTCAAAGATGGGCTGGACACACCAAATTGGACATTAGTTCTGTATTTGGTTCATTACATCCTCATTTGTGCTGCGATTAGGCCCAAATACTGAGAGGTTCTATATGAATAATTTCCATATAAATCATAATTCCACAATGTTAGCTGGTTCACTTGTTTTGGATATCATACAGGCGGTGCATTTTGGATAAATTTATTTGTCAGAATTTCTTTATTCACACTTGAAATATCTTTCATCCTAACCCCACTCTACACAATAAAACAGTGTTATTCGCACATGGTGGGTTTGGGAAGTTCATTAAGAGATTTACGATAGTGGATAATTGGTTTCACTAAAATCATATTACCATTTTTGTAGGGGTATGTCTTGAAGAAAAGATCCCCTTATTAATGCCTTCTTCTTCTTCTTCATGTTGTAATGATTGAATTTACATAATAAACTTCAAAGTTATTCTTTTATTTATTTTACTTTAGTAAAACAAATTCCAATATATTCTTATTTAATCATCTTTTTGGGCTGGAATCAGGAGTAGAAATGATAATGGGTGGTACCCTTTCTAAAACATTTCACATGAAAAACATTTCTACGATGATTAAATCGGCCATGGAAGTGTTCTTTTTTAATGATATATCTTCCTACAAAATTTTACATTATTTTTTTGATTAATTATGATACAGTAAAGAACAGAATATGAATCAAGAATTGAGTTTTAAAATTAGATGTAACTAAGAAACCATTTTAAAAATTGACACAAAAACTTGCAAGGTTGAGATTTGAGTGAATTGTGAGAGTGAAAACATAACCAGTGATTCAAAAGAACATGCGATAAATTTATCGCGTTCAAATATAATTCCTATATAGAATTAATCCTCATTTTCTAGAATGGATATGTTTTCAAATTTACCTCACACCAAAATCAAGATTTAGAACATCAATCAAAGTATGGTGTTATGATTTCATGTTCTAAAGCTTCCCTCAGAGTTTTATTCATTTCATCTTTGTGGTAATGTTAACTCCCATAGGATTATATGGTTAAAAAATTAGGGGAACAAAATTAAGTTGATGTTAATTTAAATGTTAATTATTAATAATTATTTGACGAGGTATAGTTAGATCGAATATGCCATTTAAAATATTTTAAAAAAAATCTTCTTGTTGTGTATTTTTAATAGAACTTAAATTAAAAAAATAAAATTTTCTTATAGTAATAATCTTGTAGTTTTATAAATAATAGAATAACCTCCATCATTTCATGTAGCATGTTTATATTATTTTAATTTATTTTCAATGTACCTTAAATATGTTATTTTAATTACTGCCACTTTGAGATATGACCAAGGTTAACCACCCAGCTGCACCTAAGTAACCCCAAAGAGAACATCATTTGTAAGCAGCCATATCATTTCCTTTAAGGCAACACATTCCTCTGGATTACACCATTTCTAATGATATATACTTTTATTTATCTTAAATGGTTATGTTGACCCAAAAGTTTCAAAATTACATCTATTATAAATGTAAGTGTCCCAATACGGGTTGGTCAAACACATAGTTCTATTAAATTCATTCCTTATCAAAAAAAATGAAAGGCTTAGTTTGCATCAATATTTTGTTGGGGGAATCAAATTTAATATGCATAATTTTTTTCTTATTTTTTTCTTTACATTGTTTGTTAATATTATGTGAATATTACATAATTAGTTAACCATGTAGGATTAACCATTTAGAAAAATCAATTCATTTGTTTTTCATCATTGCACATTAATTCATTAATTTATTTGATGACGGAATTGCGTGAATAAATTAAATAATGCATAGAAGACAACTTCCGTAATATCATGTTCATGATATTATCATATGGCTGATTTAAAAATAGTATAATAAATATACTTATGACCAATGGGAATAACTCATTGTTATGGTCGTAGCATGAGTTGTAGAATTCCACATGTCCTTCTATGTATCACCCCGGATGGAATAATTATGGTTCTATATCAGTCCTCCTCCACAAACATTAGGATATTCTATTAATTAATGGTATTTATAACTCACATGAAGGTGAGGGAATCCAGAGGTCTAGTTGAGGGGATTTACAAAAATAACCCTACTCATACTAGTCCTATATAAAAAATCTAGGAGGAATGAAACACTGTCCATCATAATTAACTTAATAATATATAATTGCATTCCCTTGAAAAATATTAAAATAAATTAATACAAAAAATTAATATGTCGTGTTGATGCTTATGGTATTTCATACAAATTCATAAAATATGCATTAATTAGATAATAAAATATTTATTTTTATTCATTACCTATTATTAAGATCACGGTTCATATATTAATTAATTAATCAAACAATTAATTAACTTTTATATTAATTACCCTTCACATTCTCTTGTGGATACCCATCATAAATACAACTGTGGTAAATTAATGTCAAAAAATTTTATATTTAATAAAATGTATTTATTTATCATTAAATATTTATTTAAAACCATTATCAAATTGTTATAAAGAATAGGTTTCAATCCTTATGATATGGTTTTAATAGTGTAATTAATTATCTAATATAACTCAATTATATATTTAATTGTGATTTCACATGGTGAAACCCTATGAGATACACCTCATGCTTCTCATTTACCGTTTACCCAGGATGGATTTCTAGGGCTTCAGCATGCATCTCTGCTGGACTACATGTCATGTACTATGATGATACACGCTTTGTATTGTTGATTCCATGTGACCACATTACTTGATGTATGGCACATTGTGTATTTTAGACGTGGGAATTAATTATTTATATGTCATGTACACTGAATACAAGGCATTTTGTTCCCTAATGCTTCGAGATATCATTATAAACTTGTTTGGACCATTATTTTTACCACAAAACTAGCGAAACATTCACCACTAAACCATAAATACTTCACAGAATGTTTAACAGATACATGATATTTAATAAGAAAAATCGTGTTCCATGTTTTCATGGTCATCACACAGTGTGAAATAAATGCATCATGTGTCATTATATCATGGAATGTCTAATATCTTACGACACATTCATGTGTAGTGAACTTGAGTTCCTGGTGTGTAATGGAGCCAAATGTCGTGTTATCCCAAGCTATTCAACTATATTTTTAGACATAACCTAATTCAATATTCCATCATTCATTATCTGTTCTAGTAATTAAGAAATATTATGTTTTGAATGGTGAAATTAAAATATAAAAGGCATGTAATTTAAATAATACGAATATATATTGAAATAATTCTTGTAATTAAACTCTATCTACTATAGAGCATGAATATCTACAATCAAATAAATTATCATAAATTTCTAATGTGACCACTCTGCTATATATTTTTGGTTCTGGGAGAAGCAGAAGCTCCATGACTCAACTTATATATTAAAATATCTTTTAATTATCAATTTTATGAATCCCCAACAGAGTATATTGTATGTTATATTTATAATTAATTTATTTAGATATAAATAAATGATAACCTCATCTTACGATCCATACATCGATGCCATTTTTTATCTTCAAATCCTTATAGATTATGTTTATTATGTAGTAAGGATTCATGTGTAGAATCCCTCTAATGGTGATCCACACCTATCCATTGGATATTTGAGCCTTCCCAATTGACTTTTGTGTTCTATCCCGAACCATAAAATGTATTTAATTGTTTTTCCTCATGTCCCCATGATCCATTAGTCTTTAATTAGTTATACTCATTCATGAGTGGAGTAGAGGAAGAATTCAAGATAGATACTGAGAGGGAGGACTATTATATACAATGATTATCCATTTAAAATTGTTTATTATCCCAAAAAAATATGAATAACTATATATATTATTTATTTTCTAAAATAATTTTAAATAATATAATAATGTTAACCAAAACCCATGACACATAATAATAATAATATTATTATTGTTATTTTAGCGAACATGTGATAACTTGAGAAATAAAATATATTTTTTACTAGTTTGTAATGTAATATTTATAACTTCACGTAGTCTTCTTACCATGAAATTCCTCATCATTTATTTAATACATGAATAGAAATATAATTAAATATTTTATGCATAAATAAATATTTTATTCACGGTACAGTGAATAAAAATTTATTGAATAACACAAAAATTAAATAAATATTTTATTCAAACTCTAATGCATAAATATTTTTTAAATATTCAAGTAACCAAATAAATTATATATTACCTATTGAATGTTAGAGATCAATTAAAATTAGAATAATGTTGTTCGTCAGACATGAGAAAAATATTTATTACAATAAATAAATTCATAATGATTTCAATCCAAATTAATGAAAACAATTTTTTGTGACCCAATAGGATTATTTATCATTGGAATTAAGTGGTTATGCCTAAAGACCATTATTACATTCCTAAAATGGGTGATGGAACCCAATAGAAAGAACATAATGTCTCTACATTGACAACCTCAAATGAGTTCTCACATTGTAATATAAATCCATTATTCCAATATCTCAGCATCAATGTAACACATATGTTTCATCAACCCAGACTCCTGATATATATTAATTATACTTTTAGAACAATACTCATTGTTACACAATTTCCATGGAATTTAATGTGAAATTTATAATTCAACCAAACGGACAAGATATTAGCTTCCAAAAATATGGAAGAAGAAAATAATTCCCTAAATTATTATTAATAACGTGTTAATCAGGATGCACCCGACATAACCTACAACTGATGAACATATTTCTTCATGGTTTGGGTCATTAAATATTAGTTTAGGAGTCATGACATACATTATTAATAATATTAATGTCTAATCACTATTACAAATTCTTGTAGATAAGAATATCCAATGACACCAAAACATGAAAAATTCAACTACTGAGTATATTCTTATAATATCTCATTTTACAAATTACCATGTGTCATCATCATGAGAAAAATTAGCATATTATTATGTGTACTCTCACCAGATAGAATATATGCTATGTTCCCTATCATAGTATGTTATCTGACTGTAGAACTATATTTCGATGATATTTTCAAAACATCTCAATATTCTCATCAAAGAAGGAAACGAAAATGAACATATCAATGAGACATATACTCTATGAAATTATCACATCAATGTTATATAGAATAAAAATCACGTTATGATCTAATATTTATATTAAAATTCACTCATTTGAATATACAAAAAATCAAATGTATAGTGTAGTTAGTTCAAGGGAACCAACTTCATCAGTGGGAATGATGATGGGTAAAGAATCTCTAAATGTTTATGATAAAATTGCTGTACACTATTGGAAAAGTTAATATTTTAATGATTCATTATTTTTTGAATCATAGACCAATTTTTTTAAGGAGTATTGGAAGAAACAGTACCATATTAATTTCATTAATGACTTGTTAATGGATTTTTCAAGAAATTATGGGAATGCGATGTAATTCCTTATTAACAATGATTCTTATTTTTTTTTGAATTAGTAATGGATATAATATATTTATTACATCACCATTAAGAAATTCAAAAATGTTGGGAATACATGTGATATCTAGATAGATAATGAAGACTCATAGATACGCATTCATAATCGAATCTTGGTACCTCAATCATTCTTAGAAATTCATGTTTTTTTCATATCAACAATAACAGTGTTCTATTTCAAATAGATGATTATAAAATTTAAAAGTAAATTCAAAATCATTTATTTTGGTTAGGTATCAAATGTAAGATTGAAGATTATGATAGTTAATGTATAGATTTTCAGTATATAATGGTTAAAAATAAATGATTTCCCAATATGCCAAAATATATTCCTATATCTATAAATATGTGGGATAAATTTCTTTTCAAAGTAGTAGAGTTCTATCAAGGATTATTCAGTAGAATGACTTTATTTAGGAGATTATGGATTATCAGACCAAGTCATTAAATATTATCCCAATTAGACAGTCCGACATAATTGTGTTTTGGAAAAAATATTATTTCAAAAAGTGGTTCTGTTTCATGGGGATCCACATTTGATTATCTTTAATAAATATCCTATATTAAATTATTTATTCTGGTGAAATTTTTAATAATATCTTGAAACTCATTTGACCACAAGAATGACACATCATACTTATATGGAAGGGTATTCGAAATGAACAATTCATATGTCAAAACATATGAAAAGAGATTGAGTCATCGATTTTTTCGTTCAGGGGAAGATCATATTCTTTTGATAGTTTTATATTTTCATAAAAAAATACTATGATATTAAACATATATCACTATTTGAGTTATTATCTGAATATCTATCTA
Organism: Viscum album; assembly: GCA_963277665.1. Lineage (NCBI taxonomy): Eukaryota > Viridiplantae > Streptophyta > Magnoliopsida > Santalales > Viscaceae > Viscum > Viscum album. The sequence goes on along the minus strand of OY728133.1, from coordinate 1,776,604,670 downwards.
CTTTTAAACAATGTTGTGTAGAAATATGAGAAATATCACTAATTGAACCAAGTTTAGTCCTTGACACATTGGATATGATTCACATGATTATAAATCATATTTCTACAACTCAAGGCTGAAATAAATCATAGGAATATAATCAATGATGATCATTATATTTGAATTTGAGTGGTCATATCTTTGTGAATGTATCACCAAGAAATGGCCATCGACACATAGGAAACAAGGAAAGTGTTCTCCATGGTATGTTGGGCTGTCTGATGTTAAATAATGTATATGAATTGTTTTATATTACCTATCTATACCATTGAGATTCATTATATTTCATAAGGTCCTCCTCATATTTAAAATGAAGAAGTATCACTTAGATCCCAATAATGTGATGATTTTGGACCATGTTACTAGATGAAACATTAATTCATGTACCACATTAAATTCATTTTATATTTTAAAAAACTATATGAAGTGTATTTATTAATCTTATAACAGTATTATGGAATGACGTTATAATCCAATTAAAAACATTGGATGTAGATTAGTATATACTATATTAGTTTTTTGAGCTTTTCAATACTTTAAAAGACCTCTTTCTTCTCAAGGATAAAAGACCCTATGGACTTGAGAATGTTTCACCCCACGTTTGAGGTAAGATATCATATTATTCATTTTTATTTTATTGTAATAGTGGTTGGGGTAAATTTATATAACAGTTTACGTAGAATATAAGAGAAAGAGAGATACAATCTTGTTATAGAACAATTCAAACAATGAATTGTTACTAAAAATGTTAATATTTTCATTGAAAATTTAATGAGATACTTTATTAGAATGAATAGGTTTCCTCTTGTGGCTATCCATGGCCACTCTTGTTGGCAATTTGTATTCATATCATTAATGGGATTGTGGGATTTTATGAAAATTAGATGGGGGGGTTTTAGCCTAATTTGAGTCTTAATGATTTAAATCATAAATACATAATTCAAATTTTGAATGTGGTTAATCACAACAGTTTAATTTAAATTTCAATGCCTTATGATTCTCATATTTCTATCTCCCTTTTTTGTAAAACTCTAGTCCATTCATAGGTTATTTTGGAGGATGAAATCAATACTAATTCCGACTCCTTCATATTTTCTAGATTTTATCTGTGGGAATCAATGTGATAATAAAGAATTGGAAAAGGGATCATGGAACAACCATTAAAGGTAGGTGCCTTCCCAATTACACTTTTATTGGAATGGGAAGGATATTTTGTTTTATAGGGATATATTTTACGATTTGGAATGAAATATCACCCATGGAGATATCTATTTATGTTTCCACTTATGAGTTATCATTTGAAAATGGATTTGGTATTTTTCCAAAAATGTGTATAAGAAACTGAAATGAAGGGTTTTATTTAATGAATGTCGATTTTGACAAATATTCATAGAAAAATAAATTTGTGTGCGATGAATAGGTTTGATCATGGGTTGTGTGTGTTCAAGATTCTCATTGTACAATGCCTTGTAGAAATAGAAATGGTGTGCATTGACAATTTGAAAGGCATATGATGTATTTAAACCATGTGACCTCATGATTGAGGATGCTTTACTACTCACATACATGTAGCTTTCATCTAGATAGAATGGACGTCTATGTGAGATAACATAGTTGATTATTCCAGGTTGAATTTAATGAACAATTTATTCTACTTTAAAGTGATGTATCATAATTGGGTAGATTACATTTGGGAAACAAAAAAATCTATTTAATTGAATAATATTAAAAAATAATTTTATTTTGATATATTTAATTATTATTTTTATAATAAAGATCATTGTTGTTTTTGGTCTGAGTGAATTATGGAGAATTTCTATTTTTTGGATTTATAAAGGGCATGATTACTCACCCCTATATAAGCAATTTATTTATATTTAGATTTTGTTATCCATGATATTACAAATGCTAGGGTTTATTATATCAATTTCGGGATCCTTTATTTTGATATCAGTATTTATGGAGTTGGGGAATAGAAATTTTTTTGGTCTGGTGTAGTTCCACTTTGGTGCTACTGTCATTTACCACTATGGAGTTTTAGTTTTAAATTTTAAATTGTTCTACTATTACCTTGATTTTAGTACAATGTTTATTTATTATTTGATTTTTCATTATTTATTGTTTTTGGTGTTTAATTTTTTGCATCATTGTATATTTTTCCTTGGTTTAAATTGTACCTATTTTTTATGTTACGGTGGTGTGTCCAAGTAGTATAGCTAAACCATTCCTCCTTGTGTATTATAATCAGGCCCTAGGAATTTATTGTTAGCCTTTTTGGTCTAAGGAGTGTCATATAATGTTAGTATCATCTATGACCTAGTTTATTCCAATGGATTTGGATTTGATTTTATAGGGACATAAATTATGATTTCATATAGTTAAATGTTGTTAATAATGGAAATGTCACTAGTATAGGGGTCGAAAATGGAGAAAACTTGCTTGAATATACATAACAACATTTTGAAATGATATTTATGTAAATTATTATATTTAGTAATCATATAAATATCAACCTAATACGTAAATTTCATTCTATGATAAGTTATTCAATTTTTTAGAATGTTTTTTGTAATGTGACAAACAATATAAAATTGGAAAAAACAATTCTATTTTCATGAAAAATATGGATAACGATCATACAGTCATATATGACCTATAGAATTATACTGTTCATTAAACAAATTATCATATTTCTTGATATAATTCATACTAATAATTAATCATTTATACATTTATGAAATTTTTACATCTCTTATCATGAAATCAAAATTATAAAAATGAATTATGATTGACTTAAAACCCCCCAAGATAATTCCATAAATTATTTTTGATCTATTATATCAAATGAATATCATTTTGAGGCTTGTATTCATGGGTTGGATGAAATATATTTTTTCACATTATTAACATTTTTTGTGATAGATAAATCACACATGCATGGTTCCAAAATAAGAAAACAATATTTGATAGACATGAAGACATAAAAAATAATATTTAAGACATTTATGATCTTTAGGGATCATTTATTCATTAGTATTATTAACTAATTACTTTATATGATTGATGGATAGAGATTTGGGTACTAGGTAATGTATCAAAAGTAAACGGGATGGGGATTTAGCACATTTCGATGACATTCAACGTAACTACAATAACACCGGTTAAGTAGATCCATGAATAACTGAAAAATATCCTACATGATGAATGGTAAACACAAAAAATAAAGCTATTATTACCTCATTTTACCTAATAATTGTTTCATTAAATTTTCATCATCCATAGTCTTTTCATATTATAATAAATTTCATATACAATTAGATCATCCACATGTTTTCAGAATATATGTCGAAGGAAAAATTGTTGAATTTACGGTTCTAGCATAGGGATCCTATGAAGAATTGTTATTTTGATGATTACTGCAATGATGATCCTTCAATCAATGATGAAATCAAATTGACAACCCATATCTTTTTCTTCTATTTAAATAAAGTTGGAGAGGAGAGATAGAGGCTCTAAACTATTTTGTTTTAATTATTAATTTTCATGATAGACCCTTCCCTACTTATATAGTGAGATCAAAAAATAGATAAAAATGGATCCATACCCCAAGAAATTTATTATACACTATAAATGACATGTCATTAATTCTTTACTAAGTCATTAATGTCATTTATATTTTTCTCATACTTGAAATATAAAAATTATATTACATGATATAAAAAATCCATTATCTCTAGCATCATTCCCACAAATATTATACAAATAATTAATATTAACATAATGTTAGTTCATATATTACTTTATATATATTTATTTTAATACATAAAAATACATTTAATAAAAAATTAATTACAATTTAATCCAATCTCTAATAATATGAATTTATTTATTACATAAATATTGTATATTATTAGATATATCCATGACCCTATAGTCATTAATACAAAATAGTCCTTCCATAGTGATGCCCTATATGAGTACCAGAAAAAGAGAACTAATAAAGGCTAGCCTTTATCGATGCCATTATATAGTAATGACAAAGGATAACATTTTTCAGCACTTTATTTTTACCACTGATAAAGGGTACCCTTTATGAGTACATTATTTTTTTCACTGATAAAGGGTTGGCTTTTTCAGGTCTTTTTTATCACTGATGATGGTGTAGTATAAAACAATTAAATTTAAAACTAAATATTTTAAAATATAAAAAAATTTATTAATTTAATTAATATTGATAAAAATTAATAAATTGAATATAAATATATATAAATTATAAATATTAATAAATAGTATATATTTCTATATATATATATATATATAAATACAATGAATAAAATTAAATATTTAAACAAATATGACTTAAAAATCCGAAAATTAAGAAAAATATTATAAATTTTGTAGTTAAATAATTATTAAAAAAAATGATTATATTTAATATACACAGATATATATTATATATATTAATAAGTATTATATATTAAATGTATATTAATAAAGTGAATAAATTTTAATAATTAAATTAAAAAATAAAAAATGAATAAATTTAAAAAATTAAAAAAAAAATTATTAATGATTTTTTTAATAAAAATGTGTGTGGTTAATATAAATAAGGGAACATTCAATCATTTTAATCCTTATTTTTTCAAGAGTATTTGGATTGTGGAAGGTTGAGTCCCTTATCTAGTAGATTTCATAAATCCATGGTTTATCCACGTGGAAATGTGATTCACTAGGTTATAGATTTTTTCACAAGCTTTTACACGCCGAATAATTGATGATTAGTGCTTGGGAATTTTGGTTGATCTCCTTCTAGCCACATACCTACACATCTAGGAATAGAAACATAGGTAAAATCATCTTGATGTCGGTAACTCATATGTTTAGTTTTGGGTAATGTATTTCGGTCTAAATTGTATAATTTGGGATCCTACAATTCTATAGGATATTGAAATGTCTATAGGTGTTCTTATAAAAATGTAAAAAGAACCCAAAGTGGATAGTCAAGGGAACTATTCATGTTTATTTTTGGAAGAAGACATATTTTCCAATTTGGTTTGTTTGTTTTATCTCTATACATATGAATAATAAATTGAGTTGAGATTTGAAATTAAACAATTTCCTCATTTTTTTTCTAGAATGGAAGGTTATAGGGCACGAGTCTTCAAATTTTAGAAAATCATTTGTCTGTGATTGTTTATCTATACAAGGAAATTTTTGAAACTCATGTTTTATAGAATTAATAACATTAAATCATGATATCGATGTGAGTTTGAAAATTATACTCAAAAATTGAAACTGTTTACACATATTCTATCAAGTGGATATGATATTGGATGTGAGCTTGTCAGAGTATAGGGTATCACTTCACACTTTATGATGGGCTTGATCAAGATAGACATGTGGATAATAAAATTACAATCATTATATATTCTACATAAAATTATTGTTTTGAAACTATAATCTTTAATAGAAAACATAAATCTCATTCACGTGTAGAGGATGTTGACTAGGGTAAGTAGCTAAGGCACAATTGTACGACAATCACCAGATACTATAGAATGCTCAAATTTTGTCTAAGGGAGGAATGAATGAAAAGATTTAAGTTTTGATGAATATTTACGACAGTGTTATGCCTTAGTATTTGTCTATAAACTTATCTTTCAGTAGTGTACAATCTATGGATATTGCTAACAATGATTATTTTGGTCCAATACAGAAAAAAACTCTATTATTGAGTAGAACAAATCCTCCATGGATAGTTCTTCGAATCATTGTATGAATTTGGTTGTTTCATCATAGAATGAGGCTCTCTGGAAGGATCATAAGAAGAATGAAATAGGAAATATGTTGACTTTGGATGCCAAATCACAGACACCGGAGAATCTGAAGAGCTCAGTTAAACTATGCATAACATTATTGAAAACAAATACCCAAAACATGAAAAAAAATAATTAGTTCCTATTAGTTATGGACTTGTGGTAAAAAAATTGTTATTTTTTCTCACAGAAATAATGTAGGGAAATAAAATTGAAATATTAATGAAACACCTCAGGGGTTAATGTTAATGCTTATACCAATGTAAAATATCCATTTGTAAAACATAGTACTCAGGAGGTGCCATGTTGTAGGTATGTGAAACCAATGGAGAAACCAAACTCTACAATTAAAGGGGATGATTTAGAGGGATCTTGGATATAGGGACATCATTCTATAAGTAGTATATATGGACACAAAAGAGATAATTCGAATTCTAAAAATGACAAGACACATGCAGAAGATATTGGGTTAAATCATAACGACATTGAGAGTTTACACCAATAAGAAGAACTATTAGGGGAGTATTACTCTTGAGGTCGCATCTTGAAGTCATGATAGATGAACTAATCGGAGAGATATTCATGAAGAAGAACGTAGAATTGTAAATACGATCAGAAAAAACCATGAGACTCCATGTTGAAGATGATGATACCTTGTAAGAACCTTTAATTTTATCCATTTTTTCATCGTCTCTTGTTTATTTACAATGGTATTCAGCACAACCATTCATAATATGTTTTTATTTACTTATTATTTATTTTTTAATATTTTTTTATATTAAAATTTTTATTAGATATTTATTCATATTTATTTATAATGATTAATTATTTTAAATATGAATTCATATTTAGGTCAATATATATCATTGTTTTTGAATAATTTACATTTAATTAATAAAACATATACATTTTTTCGGTCTTATTAAAGTTAATTTATTTTTAATTATTCAAATCCACCCATTTTTTAAATCAATGTATTTAAGATTTTATGTTTTTTAAAAATGTTACTCTAATTTTCATAAATTCATATTTATAAAAATATATATTTATAAATTTATATTCATTATATTTATAAATACATGTATTTATAAATAATATTAATAAATAAATACTGGATTGTAAAAAAATTATATACTTATAAATAAATATTTATATAATTATAAATAATTATAAAATTATAATAACTTTTTTATATAATGAATAAAATATATAATATATTTATATCATATTTATAATTATACTCCTATTTATTTTCTTATTTATTTATTATATATATGTAATTGTATAAAAATATTAGAGTTGTGGTGGTTCCTAAGTGGTAAACCTCGCAATCGTTCATCCAAATGACTCAGGTCTTAATCTTGGTATGTGCTTTGGGAGAATTTATGAAGGAATGGATGATGCAGGTATGATGCATTCCAGGGGAAGTTGGAAGGATGATGTAGACATTACACTACACTAAGCCTCCAAGCTTTGTTCCTGAGACATATGTCCTTGGGCCTATGGGTTATGTAATGTGTCTCCATCAACCCAATGAGAAAGAGGAAATTTCATTCATAATAAAATGCGGCTTCAATGCAATCATTACATAAATTGTATACAAATATATAATTATATAAATATATAAATATTATTTTTTTAACAAAGTCTTCATATATTAATAAATTAATAATTTTATTTTGAAAAAATTATAAAATAATAATAAATATATTTAAATAACAATTACACTAACTATATTTATATTTATATTTATATTTATTTATTAAAAATATATACACACCCAAAATGGTGTGAACAATGGGTTATTACCGTAATCACAAAAATTTATTGAAATGAAATGTTATAAAATTAGATGACATGTTAATGACATTAATAGACCACTTCCACAATGCGATAAGATTTATATGTTGTCAAACTAGGAAATGAAACATCATCTTTTGGATTGAGATTGGCCACCACCCCTACCCTTCACATTCCATCCCCTCCTTCATGTTTATGGAATTTTCCTCTTATTGTCATCATTAGATTGAGACAAAAAAATTTCATCTGATGGGATAGGATCCTCAAGGGGTTGAGACTATTAGAATACATCCAAATCATAGCCCATTGATAAATCTACATAGGTATTACATTATGTGTTACAAAATTCTTCAACAGAAACCTCCTTTCTATGTGATATATTTATAATATCAATCAAAAAAATATAGTTCTCCCTTATGTGTGGTTTCACAAAAAACAATGGATATTTTATGGATGGATTTCCTTCCACATCTAAAGTGCTTATGTTATCAAAACACACACCAATGTCACTGGCCAAATTTGAAGGCCTTGGATCATAAACATTATTAGATACACTATAATGTGTGATTTCAGTAGGGGCCACACCTATAGGATCAGAAAAAATTTCATATTATTGAACAATTATGACTTGAGTTGATTTATTAGGCCCATCCATACTATTAGAGTATGAAGCATTAGCTACTTCCTATCCATGATGGGTTGAAATAAAATGCACAACATGTTCCCCCACATACTTATGTTTCATAACTATCTTCCATATAGACCAAGATTTTCTTGATAGAGAAATATTATACTTTATGAAATTATAAATTTGTTAGTTTTATTCTTGGAGCTCTATAGATTCTAATTCAATATCACACTCTAAAGGCGACATATCACATGAGACTTCATGGTCATCATCTACATTAATAGATAATGTGAAATATTTTTTACCTTTACATGGGTCCTTAATAAAATTTGTCATAGGTTCCCTTTCCATTACCGATCCATTTATTTTGAGATAATTTAGGCCACCTCCTTCATGATTTTACATATGAAAATAAAAATTAAATATTCTATCATTAGATTCACATCCACATGAGTCTTTTTAACATGCCTCTATCCCTGGCTCAATTCGATAATCATTAGTCATCTCACCCACAAAAAAACATTTTTTCTTGTATTAGTTTGTAGTATGACTCTTCATATTACAAGAATTGAAAACTACCTTCTTTGAACATTCTATAACAAATTCAATTTACTTTTACATGTTGTACATAAATCAGTCATTTTGTCATAATTGATATTCAAATCAATCCTATAATTATATAAATTTTCCGAAAATGTTATCATGGAAGTGTATAAGGCCCAACCCCACTAAAAAATTATAAAAATGGCCATTCCAACCCTTCTCTATTTACCTTTCCATTTTAATTGGCACCCCAACATTCATTGAATCCTCCAATATGATTTTAGGGTTCCAGAATAACCAGATCAAGCATTCAACTACAATCCAAATATGGATTACAATGTTATTCACTTTCAAGGGGTTTAGAAGAGTATTCCACTATTGAATTATAATAATACCGAGAATCAAATTCAATAAAACAAAACTCCATGCTTTGGCCTTCAATGAAACAAATTAGAAAACAATATGAAAAAATGTATACCAAGGGATGTTATTTTCCACTCGTCACAACACCCCAAAAAACTAGATGTATCCTATTATTAGAAAGGATCATTATGTTATCATTATCCTAGAGGAAAATATATCAAATAATGGGATTTTTAAATTTCCTATAATCTCCCCAGAAATATTCTTATGCTTTCCACAACACATGTAATGACCCCTTTCCATAGAATTTCTGTAAAATATAATGGAATCAAATATGTTTCCAACATATTATATGTCAACCTGATCAGAATTATGAGATACAAAAGAAGATCATAACGTTTACATAATTTGGTTAGGTATACATACAAATACATTAGAAAAATTATCCATCATAGATTAATACACAACCCACAACTTCTTACAAGAGTCCAATTGCACTCTAGTGAAATTTAGCTTATTGGGTCATTCTTGATAAATAACTAGACCACATCCATTAAAAAAATATGAATCTCTAAAAAGTCATAGAAAACATATATATTTATTAGTTTTTAAACATTTATTAAGAAAAAATGTCTTTTATAATGGATTATTTTAGCATTGATAAAGCATGATCTTTATCAGTCCAAAAAATACACCGATAAATATTCCTTTTATCACTACTTATAAATTTATTATTTTTTTAAGGGATCTTTATTTGATAATCTTTAAATCACTGATAAACGATCCCATGATATATGTAAATGAAACCTAACTTTGAAAGATTCATTCATGATTCTGTAGCTCTCGCTGAACTCCCATTCTATCAGCACTCGACCTCTACGTTTTATGAAATGTATCAGGCCTAGAATCCAAGAAATTTTATTTTCCCCTTTCCCCATCTAATTATTTGATTTGTTGGTTTCAAAGGTTAATATTTTTTTATTTTCATAACCATTAATTTCCTTATTTATATTCTCTCATCGAAACCAAGGATAAACTAATTACAAACTACAAATCATCGATGATCAGTTGCATCATGTTAATGTGAAAATGTGAGGCCTTTGATGAGAGACTAGGAAGTTTGTTATCATTTATGATTTGTTTATATTTTTCACATTTTCAAATAAAATTTCAATTAGTTTTTAAAATGAACTTCATATTTTCTTTCTCAATTCAACATATTATTAGACCTTCTTTGTATGTATCTTTATACCAACAGTTCAACACCATCTCTTTCTGGGCACTCTCTTCACCTAATTCAATTTTCCCAACAGAAAAAATTTAAAAAGAAAACAAAATCACATTATAATTCTTTATATATGATATATATGATACATATTTTATATATTTTAACTCTAGTGATGTAAAACAGAAATGGGATGTGTGCTTCAAATATTTTTGAACAACCTGGTTTGTATTTCATATGATCCATAATAATTTCAAAATAATGCTACATTGATTGGTATTTTTATTTATATACCTATGATAATATTATATGAATTTGATTATAATTTCATGTTTGACTGATAATTTGATTCAATATATATTTATATTAAAACTATATTATTCTATTATTTTATAATTTTTATAATTTTTTATGTTTTTTTATTAAATTTATAAAAATTTAACACTTATGTTTGGTGAATTATATATATGTAATGTAATATGTTAGAATATATTAGTGGAACAAACTTTATATTATTATTTTTATATGATATATTTTAGAGGGTATATGTGATAAACATATATTTTAAAAATATAAAGTTCTAGGTTTCATTTATATTTTTTAAAAACATTACCTTTAATTTTTGTTCTAAATACCTGTATGAATTATTTTCTCATTAAACATATTAATTACATCAGTATTTTTTTAAGGATAAATTAATCTATATAAATTTCACAATATTTAGATTATGTAGGATATGTAATAGTATATAATTTAAGTAATTGGAGTATTTTTTTAATAGATAATTTAATACTTATTAACAATGGAATTATCATATTCCTGATTTAAATAATTCAATACTAATAATATTACACTATTTATAATTGTTTAAGATTGTTATTGAATATAATAAATTATATATAACTATTTTAATTAGGTTACATATGAAAAAATGGGTTATTTAGAATCACAATCAGTTATTATGTATTAAACATGCTATAATATAAATATTTAAGTGATAATCATGTATTATTATTTGATTATGTTATTGGATGATTAATATTCCAGGTTTTTAATAGATTTTATATATGTATTTAATATCTTATTTTTAAAATGAAATGGTTCACAATATATATATGTTGATAGGAGAAATATAATCATCAAATTATTTTACCATAATCATACATTAATATCGTTTTAATAATAATTATATTATAAAATGAACTACTACACATTTATAAATATATTTTTTTATTGAGATAACTATATAAATTATTATAAAATGTAATATTATTTTGTTACAACATATAATTTTTAGAAATAGAGATATTCATTTTATTTTTTTAGTATATCTTCATTTTAATAATTATATAAATTTTTTTACTGTTTGTGTATCTAATGTTTTTTTTCTCGTATAATAATCTTTTTCTATATATTAATTATTTTTAAAAATTATTATATTTAACATAATATGTTTCTTACTGTTTTTTGAAATTTTGGTAAAAATTTTTTTAGAAATTTTATTTGTATAATCCATTGATATTTTTTTGAAATGATTTTTAATACACCTCACAATGAATGATTACTTGATTCTCTATAAAAAATATTTGGGTGGATGTGAGAAATATAATTTTTATATTACTTTAGAATATGATGGGTATTATGTGAGGACTTGGTATGGTAGGTTATAATGTGAGTTTATATAGACATGTTAGTGATTCATCATGGGAAAGAGTGATGGTGAAGATGCATTTCTATTGTTTTTTATTATTATTTATGTGTTTTTAAGATTATGGATTATCTAATTTATTGTGCCTCAAATTTTTTGTCTCTTCTCAATGGGAACCAATAATTTTTAGAATTCCCCAAATTTGAATTGCACATACTATGAAAAATGGAAATACTAGACACATTTCTTTATTTGGATATAATAAGAACATGCGATGGTTATACCTATGGGATGGTCTTGTATACCTAGGGTATGAGGTTGGATCTCACTGTACATGAGAAGTGGTTATTTCTATATTGAGATAAATTTTTTTTCTACTCCAATGAATATATTTTTCCTCTTAGTAGTGAAATGATTTGAATGTCAGGGAACAATCATGATATAAACATATAGATTGATTAGAATAATTTCATGTTATGAAAAGAATTATGGTCCCTTTATTATCAAGGTTTCTTGGTCAGTTCACATTGAATTCAGTTAAATGTGTACTTTTGTTTTTACTATTATGATCATACACTAAAATATATGCATTTTTGTATATTTTAGGGGCCATGTTAGTATTTAATTGTTTATTTTTATACTCACACCCACACATAAACCTATATGGATATAGAACTCTTATATTGGAGATATTGGTGAGGGAAAAGGAACAGTAACATAGATTAGAGTCAATGAGGGTCAGTATGGTTGAGATAATATTTTCATGGTAGTATTATGGAAATAAATCATTTTTGGATGAATTCAGAGGAAAACAACTACCATAGTGGCGTAATTCATATTTTAAATTCAATTAATAATTTATTTATAAGGGATTTCACAATAATAATTTTTAAAAAAGAGTATGAATATTTATTTCATTAGCTTATCATGTTTGCAATAGAGCATTCATATGAACCATCTCAAATACAGTGGACAAATTTACATTTTGGTATTCACGGAAAATTAAATGTTTTAATAGTAAATATAATAATGTATTTTATAAATGATCAGGTTATCAATACTAAGGAATAACAAACATCTGATGATGAAATTATGGAATTAGTAGGTGATCTACAACATGTTGATGAAAAAAATAACAATGATGCAACATCATAGTGTGGAATTAAATTATGAAGGCAAGAAGCTTGGTTATAAAATTAGTTGTTGGTTGGAATCAACATGGCCATAAAATTAAACCCAAACATTCAATGTTCATTAGATATGATAGCATCAAAATTAGAATGAATGTTTCAGTTGATATTGAGTCATTGAACCATATCCAGCCTATATCAAGGAAAACCCTTTGTAATGATATAATGGTAAGGTTATATTATACTTTTTCTATTTTACAGAAAATTTATCAACTAAAAAACTTATTTAATTTTTAATATTACATGCAGAGTTCATTTATTTTAGATTAATACCATAAGAAATATTTTTTTGGTCCACTATAAGAGCCAATATATTCTATTATACTTCTCTTATAATGTTACATCATAAGGAGTCTAATTTGAGAGTAAAACCCCAACCAACAGTTATTTACGCAAACATTATAAAATAAGAAATATGGACTACACTCATATGTTTTCATAATTAGGAATAATTTAAGTGAATTTAAATAAATAATATATTATTTTATAGTATTTATTTTATCTTATTTTATTCAAAATTGTTAATTTACGAGACATAAATAGTATGATGATAATAAAAACACACATCAAAACCAATGAACATCTATTATGCTGTAAGGATGGGGTAAACATCACTAGAGAAGATATTGTTATGTATATTAAATAAATGATACATGTTTTCTTATATATGAAAAAAAATGTTTCTTTGTTTATATGCATATTGATGAAGAAAAAAATGATGCCTCTTCAAGCACATTTCATGTGTTATGGTAGGGGGATCACATAAATAAGGAGGGTAAACTAGTTGATGACAAGAAACAAGTAGTATGGAATATTATTTTTAAGAATCGAATAATAGTTATTCGATATTCTTTATAAGTAAATTACATAAAAATATTTATTGATATTAATATTTTTATACTTTTTGGACAGAAGAATTATAAATGAGCATACTAGAAGGAAAACTACTTTCTATTGCATTGATGTGGCCAAGACATTATGGGTGTGTAAGAGGATTTGGTTTTAGTTTGTGTCCCTGAACATATATTGTGAAGATAAACACTCGTGAAGATATATATATATATATATATTATGGGGATAGGATTGATGAAAAAAATATATGAATGCGAGATATTATTTTCTGTTCTGGATGGGAAGAACAATGTATGATAAATTATCATTGTGAATCCGTGGTGGAACAATGTTCCACACTTGAACCAAATGACCCCCTATATTTGAGGTTATTAATTCCCCTCAACCGCATACCAAAACCATGATAGTAAATTTTTTCATTAAAATATCTCTTAAATTTGAATTAAACAACATATGATAACATTATATTACTAAATGTCTACATGGTATAGTTGTATGTGGTTTGTATATATCGACATTCATGCCTTCCTTGTTGGGAGGGGTTTGATATATAATATCCCATGATATAAGATACACCATAAGACCTCCCAATATGTCATAAGAGATTGCTGATTTAGGAAGCCCATGATTTGATTTTAAAATTTCATGTTCCTCTTTATGTTCTAAATATTACAATGGTCAATGATGCTATTGGAAAATTCATTACAAGACTGTCAAATATTTTAAAGACAGACCTAGTATGTAATTAACAAATTTTTTCATTTAAGAAACCTGTAATTGTTTATGTGAAAATGAATAATGTGAGGTATGATATGATTGATGAGTAAAGTGATGTGGAAAAAAGGTCATATCAAGACAATATAGTGAACCATACAAGACATAAAAATTGCCTTGCGAGAGTACCTCCTCCCTGCATGATCCATAGAATCATTTATTATCATTATAACTTCATATATAGACCAAATTAATAGATGAAAATGTCTCTTATAATCCATATGAAAATGATATAAATGTAACTTTCATGACAGATTTGATTTGTCTCAAGACTTTACAAATGTTATTCTAAAGCAATAATGGATAGATGTCTCAATTATTAATACATACACAAGGTACATTCTCATAATACATCTATAAAAATAGTAAAAAATTATAAAAATTAATGTTAATAATTATTAAAAAATTTATAGGAATTTATATTATTACTATATAAAGGGATTATTGCGTGAATCATATTTGGGATTCATTAATCACTATATAATATCTAGGTAAAAACATAAATTTAATACATAAGAAATTGAGAAGAATATAGATTATAAACTCAAAGAGTATGAGAATAAAAAGTAAGAAAAACACTTTTTGATGCCTAAAACACAGAGGAAAAAATCTACAATACAATCACTTAAAATATATTTTAACTTTTTTTCATTACATGTTTGTTTTTGTATTCTTATACATCTTTTGTTACTAATCGAAATCAATTTAGATAACCAACTATTTATTTTTTTGTAACTAATATATGGATATCTAATTAACCAACCACACATTATGTATATTGTTAATTTATAATACACTTAAATCAACATTTTATAGATAAATATAATATTATATGTTTCAGTATGTGTTTTGGAAAACAAAGTTTAATGATAAGGAAGTCAATATAAATAGGCTAATTCACAACATGACCTCTATTTTTGAGCAGATAAATCTTATTGATTAATTCAAATAGAAATATATTAATGTATATAAATTATGATTTAACTATCAAAAGTAATTTGAAAACAATTTTATTATTTTTTTCATTTTTTCTACAATGGCCGAAGAATGATAATGACAACAATTGTGGATATTATGTTTGAAATTTTATGAGAGAGAACATAAAGAATGAAAAGACCTTCATCCCAAAATAGATAATGTCTATTGGCTTTTAGAATTTCATTAATTATTTTTCTCAACCATTTTTTTATAATTTTTCATTACCAACGATCATTATGACACCTTCATGCTCAAAATAATTATTAAATTTGTATAGAGCTGAGTGGGATGTCTACATATTGTATGATTTTTTTCCAATGACATATTTAGGTAATTAGCCTCTATATTTATGATATAGAATTTTCTATGACCATAGAAATATGTTAGTTGTGTGAAGTATTAGTGTTATAATGCATTTTTATAATTTTTTATCAATTTCAAAAGGATAATTACAATAGAAAAAATAATTTTTTTGGAAGAAATAAAAATCAAAAAAATAATTATTGGGAAATGGATGACACAGAGATGGAGGTAGGGGTGGAGGAGAGGTAGTGTTTTAGTTAGAGACCGAGGTTGAGGAGGAGGTAGAGACAAATAATGTGGTGGAGGAGGAGTCAAAAAACTGGATTGAAAACAATACAGTTAATGGGAAATGGAGTAGAATGGGGATCATACCAACGATGTGTTTGAAAAACATTTTTGAAAATTTCATGAAACATGTCTAATTTATTATAAGATTCATTGTGAAATAATTTTAGGTGGGTTATTGAAAAAACAATTTCACTACTTTAAAATTCATAAAAAAACCAATCCAATCACCAAATATGTATATAATCCAACTATAATGTTTGAAAAATATGTGTATAATTAATAAACATAGCTAACATATGTATGAGATGAATATTTTACTATAACCATCACGGAGAGTTAATAGTCATTGAGGAGGAATTGGGTTAAAAGGAACATGACATCAAATTTTAAGAAATTACCTTAAGAAAAATTACACAAAAATGAGCAACCCACTTCTAATGAAATCATTAAGAACAAAAAACCCTAAAAGTTAATGATGTTGATAAAGAATCTATTTGAATGATCCAAAACCACTAAAAAATGAAATTGAAAATTTCATTGATTAGATCATGAACATTTAGAAAAGAATTATACAATTGTTGATATTTGGTTAGTGGTTGTAAAGACCTATAAATTCTGTGGATATTTTCTTTCTTAAATACATGGGATTTTTACGATTCCGCGAAAACCGATAGCACCTGATTCTGAGGCTCGTTGTGCCTAGAATCAATTTCTAAGGTTTTGTTCTGGTACGTTCAGTAAAATTACGAGCGGGTTTTTATAACTTTTGAACCAGTGCTCGGAATTGAAATCTGAGAACATTGTTGAACTCATAGTGCAGGTATTCTCTTAAGAATACAATCACCTCGATGGCAGTAGGTCAATATTAAAAGATAGTTTCTAGGTTTTTAGAGAATGAACTAAATAAAAATAAAGTCTGTGGATTAATTTTTTTATTTGTTGGTTAAAACCTCCTGATGGATGTTAGAGGTGGGACCACCACACCATAACCCCCCATAAGAGGTTATGGTGGCAGGGCCCACTAGAACCTAACCTCACGTGAATGATTATGATGTGGGGGCACACGGGACTAAACCCCCCTATTAATAGGAGTAGAAGAAAACCACTCAACTCCCCTCATTAAAAAGGGAGATTCTCTCCACAACCCCCTCCTTTATTGGTGCCAACATCCATAATTTAATGGTGACAAATCCTCCACATTAATTAAGGGGTAGCCAAGTTAATTAATTCATCATTTTGGATTTTCTTCCCACAAATTAAATAATAGATTAACATAATATAATATTATTTTGGTTGGAATTGTTCATTTGTTTTGGTAGCTTTGAGTGGAGGATTATTGGGAGAAAACTCCCAATGCAGAACGCCTTTGACTACGAAGAACGCCGACCTTCTTACACTTCTTCCTTGGATCCTACCGACATGGAACGTCTTCAACTAACCTTACCTCTGCATCATCATCAATGAGATGACGCATGAGCTTAGAATTGGAAGTGTGCAGTGAATACAACGAACAAAGATCACCTTGGTCCTCTTCCTGTGGCTTATTCAGCGATCAACGAACAAAGGTAGGGGTTTTTTTATTTTATGTGTCATGTTCTTATTTTCTTTCAAAAGGCAGAATGTGGATATGTTTTCTTTAACAGGTGAGTTGAAGTTCATCTGTCTCACTTCTTGATGAGCCAAATGATACCACCCTAAACACTGAGGGTATGGGCCAAACCAATATGGCCTGGCCCCTCTGTCATTCTTGTTTGTGATGTTTTTCGACATGGCGATGAGGTGACAGAACGAAGAAGGCCACAACCACTCTACCCAGGGCCTTCTTCGAACCTCGCCGCCCCCACGAAGCTCCAACAAATATGGATCCCCTACCTCAGGATGAACCATGCCGCCCGCTGGCTTTAGAGCCATGTTGGCCGCATCACCCATATTTGGAGCCAACTGCAAGCCCGAGCCACGCCAGCCTCCCGGCCCCACCCTGGCCTCCTTCCTGATCACCCACCCATCTACTTGGCTCCCTACCCGGCCGCCTGCCGGCCTGGCCACGCCCTGCCCGGTCGCCCGCCAGCCGGTCTTCCTGGATGCCTACCGCCTTGGCCGCAACCCATCGGCTTGCCAGCGGCCGTCCCAACAACTGCCCGTGAACTTGAATGAAATGCACCAGTCCGTGTGCCCCATGTTGCCTGAGCTGCACACCTCACGGCGCTGGCCGAACCGGTCTTGGCCATTCGGGCCAAGACGCTGAGCCACGCCCCATGCGCCCCGGGCCGAACCAACCCCCAGCTCTGGCTGAACCGCCCACACGACCTATTGGGCTAGGCCTAGGAGGCCGGGACGAACCTAACAGGCTGGACAGCCCAGTGGGTTGGGCCAGACCCAACAGGTGTGACTGGGTCTCCCAGAACGGGTCGGACTGGACCCAGGCACACTACCAACCCTTTACTTTCATTGGCCATATATTTGGCACCGTATGTCCAATTGACGAACCGTCAGTGGCACTGGTAATCTTGGAGCATGACCCTCCCTTTATGTATACCCTACTAGAGTTTGGGAATAACTGAGATACGTCCAGGTTGGATCGTGCACGAATCTAATCGGGCCCCTGGGACTAAAAGACTAATAACTCACTGATCGGGTGTCCGATTGACGTGATGTATGTTGTGTTGAAACGTTATGACATGTCGGACCCCTTAGATAATTCATCATGAGACTTCATGATAGTTTTAGTATTGACCACTAGCTTGTGGAGAAAATCCTTCCTGTGACGAGCGAGCCGAGTACTGAGACCTAGTACCTCGCTCAGACTTGATGCCTACTGACCGATTTGACTCGGAGTGACTCAAATAGCCCAGTGGGGAGTTCCTTGGTGTCGCAAAAAACCCATGAATGAGGAGAGCCTAGTTGTGGAGGCAGACCCGTGGTACTTGACAAGAGAAGTACCTCTACAGGCTATTAGGTGGAGCACCTTGGTGTCACGGAAGACCCACGGTGGGGAGTACCTGTATTTGACACAACAGACCCACCGTACTCGACAGGAAGAGTACCTCAGCAGTTCAAGGTTAGTGGGAAGTGCCTTGGTGTCGTGGTAGGCCCACTATACTAGATTAATAAGGAGTTCTCCAGTGGTTGAGGTTTCGATTATGTGAATAAAATCCTGGTTGATGTGAGTCGGTATCTTTTTTGGTTTCCTCATGATTGAGATCGATTACTTCATAACATAGGTATATGTATGGGAATATAACTATGTGGGGTTATCTATTGATATAATAATTTCTGTTTTACTGTTGTTGGATTTTGTGAGACCTTGAGGGTCTCGGGGTCCCTACTAAGTATCATTATACTCACACCTACACGGGCTATGCCCGCACCTCGTTGTGTTGGTTGCAGACGACGAGCTGTGATGATTGAGGCTGAGAGTTCTAGGACTATAAGGTACCCATAGGTGGAACATACAACATGTTAGTACATGGATGAGACCGAAACATGTAGATTGATGAATAGGCTATCTATACCTACACTTCAGGTAGGATCCGTGGTGGACGATCCAAGAGATTCTTTTCACCTTTCAGAAGTTTTTCCTTTTCAGTTGTACTTTTACTTTGCAGTTGGTCTTGTATTTTTGGACCCTTATTACATTTCATCACTCCATTTGTATATAGTTATTTTTTCATAAAGTAATCAGTTGTGTGTGTTTATACTTATAAAAGCAATTAATTATCAGATTTAGGGAATTACACCTTTGGTGCAAGTCTCCAACCCCTGGCCTATGGAAGGCTGGATTGGGATAGTCATGACACGGGCCCCGGGGGATGGGTTATGAAAAATTTGTATCAGAGCAGTCGGTTCTACCACAGAACACCGGACACTGATATTTTCTATGATGCAATAGTATTAAGGGTACTAGGTGTGGTTTTCAATTAAGGGAGTCCATTTTTGGTGTGGTGGCCGACGTATCCATACACCAGGACCCTGACATCTAATTTCCTACTCAGTGCATGAAAACACTGATTGCATGTGTGTTTTCAAAAGTTTTCTTTATGTTAGCTCATCCAGGTCAGCTCAACATGTATAATCCTTAACCTTGTTACATCTGTTTTTTTTTCAGGATGCCTCCCCACGGATGACCATCTAGAGTCTCGAGAGTTGTACGTGCCGATAGACCACCGGGTGATGAGCCCTTAGTGCAGGGCCCTTTTGCAATAGAGGTACCAGCGGTACCACTCTCCATTGGGACACTGATACCTCAATCCATAGTAGCAGATGATGCACGCCGCTTGAGTACGTTTCACGAGTTCCAGTGCCAGAGGCCACCCATGTTTAAGGGAGTGACAGCCCCATAGGTTGTTTAGGAATGGCTTGAGGCTGTGGTGAGAGTCTTCAGACTGGTTGGGAAACCAACCGACATTATGGTGATCCTTACCGCTAGTCTCCTTCAGTTAGTAGTAGGAAGATGATGGAGCCTAATGCTCCAGATGCATGACGAGGCGAAAATTCTCTGGGAAGAATTCAAGAGCCTGTTTATTTTGGAGTTTTTCCAAGCCACCATGCATGTTGTGCGGATACATGAGCTGCTTCATCTGTAACAGGGAAGCATGATGGTGGCACATCAATCTGTGAGGTTCATAGACCCTCTTGCTACTCCACTGATATGTTACATTACCCTTTATTCACAGAACATCCCATCGAACAGGGACTCATGTGAGATATCAGAGCTTCAGTGGTCTCACTCAGCATCCAAACTCATGCATAGGTATTGGAGAGAGCCCTACTATTGGAGAGTTTCTTTGATGAGAATCCTCCAGCAGTGAGATCCACCACCAGTCGACACATTGAGGAGTCTTCTGTACCTGGTATCAGACAGATGTCGTAGAGGTCCAAGAGGACCAGACCTATAGGTGAACAACCGCATGACTCAGGATCGGTTGTGTAGTGCACCTGGAGTGGAGATAGACCTGTCAGGAGAGGGCAGTGTTAATCATGCTACGGGCAGGGTCACATGGCTCGTGACTATCTGAACCGTCGTTCGGATGATCAACAGATGGTTGAAAGACCGCCCAGGAAGAGGCAATGATTTGATCGAGGCGATCCATAGGGAGTAGCCAGATATGGAAGAGGATCTAGTTTTACAGATGGAGGTTGATGGCGTTTTGTGGTATTACCACCACCACCACCATGAGGTACACCCCGACCACATTGAGAAGGAGGATAGGCGAGAGCTCAGTTCCAAACAATTGAGGCTTACGATCATGGTGCTCTAG
The DNA here is from genome assembly GCA_963277665.1 of Viscum album. NCBI lineage: Eukaryota > Viridiplantae > Streptophyta > Magnoliopsida > Santalales > Viscaceae > Viscum > Viscum album. Next base: position 1,776,582,965 of record OY728133.1, on the reverse strand, counting down.
AGATTATTTGAGGTACGGTCTGTGTCTACTCAACCATATTTGTATTTCTTATAGACACAGGTGTCAGCCACTGTTTCATTTCCTATACCCTTGTTCGGAGCTCTGAGATTTTGAATAAACTGTTTTCTCGATCCTTACGGCTAGAGACTCTTACGGGAGTAGACTCAACGATTATGCACTATTGTCGGCAGTGTGAGATTACACTAGGAGGTGAGATATTCATCTGGAATCTCCTATAAGTGGCGTTGATGCCTTACGACGTCATCTTGGGTATAGACTGGTTATCTACAGTCCATGCTCTGATCTACTGTATTAGGTGCACAGTGTAGTGTGTCTATGTGGATAGGACTGGATTTACCATCACTGGTGAGAATTGAGCCTTTCCAGCATAGGACGAACTTACTCAGAGGAAGGTATAGTGGATCACTAATTAGTTGTCCTGCCTTACCCTTAGAACAGTTTATGTAGAGAGTCTGTGCTATCCTGTAGTGGTGGACCAGTACTTGTATGCTTTCCATGAAAATGTTATAGGACTACCTCGTTGCAGAATGGTGGACTTTTACATTAACCTGTACCACAGGATGACACTGATATCTACACCAGCATATCATATGGCTCCTGCAGAGCATTGCGAGTTGCACGTATAGCTAGAGGGCTTTCAGAAGAAGGGATTCATCAGGACTAGTGTTTTTTCTTGGGCAGCCCCGATTCTGTTCACCAAGAAGAAAGATGGGAGAATGAGTCATTGTGTTGACTACCGTCACCTAAACCAAGGGATCATGAAGATCAATTACCCACTCTTGAGGATTGGCGACCACTTTGATCAGTTGAAGGGACCGTTGTGGTTCTCGAAGATAGACCTAAAATAATTCTATCACCAGCATAGAGTTCGAGACACAGAAGTACAGAAGACGACTTTGAGATGTCGGTATAGCCACTATAAGTTCTTAGTTATGCCTTTCAGAATAAAACATTCTCTAGAAGTGTTCCTGGGACTCATGAACAGGATTTTATCGCCTTACCTCGATCAATTTGTCATAGTCTTCATCGATGACATTCTGATCTATGAAACTACGGAGGAAGAGAAAGCCTACAATTTTCAGGTAGTAATCGACACATTCTGAGAGCACCAGCTTTATGGTAAGCTCTCAAAGTGCCAATTTTGGTTCATGAGAGGTTCAATTATTGGGACATGTCATCTTGGAGGTTGTATTTGCAGTGAATCCAGCGAATATTGAGGCAGTACTTTCATGGAAACCACCCAGGAGTGTGACTGAGGAACGAAGTTTCATGAGTTTTGATAGAAACCACCGGAGGTTTGTTCTAGATTTCTACAGGTTTGAAGCACCACAATCTGCCTTGATGAAGAGGGGGCAACCATTATTGTGGTTGGATAAGGGCCAGAAGTGATTTCATGAGCTGAGGCAGAGGCTGACTAGTACCCCAATCATGAGGCTTCCAGAGTAATGCATATGGTACGTAGTCTACTATGATGCATCAGGGACTGGACTCAGGTGTCTCCTGATGCAGGGGCCAGAAGTGATCATGTATTGTTCTCGGTAGCTGAGACAACATGAGAAGAACAATGGAATCCATGACCTGGAGTTAGCAGAAGTGGTATTTTCATTGAAGATGTGGCGACACTATCTGATGGGTGAACGTTTTACCATGTAATATGACCACAAGAGTCTCAGGTATATCTTCTCTCAAAATGACTTGATCTTGAGATGGTAGTGATGGATTGAGTTCCTCTAGGACTATGAATTAGAGATAGTATATACTCCAGAAAAGGGGAATGTTGTAGCAGATGCACTCAGTAGGAGATCCGGTATACAGTTTATAGGTGAGGCAATAGAGCAGCTGGCCGCTTTTCAAATATGCTTTGTGGATATAGATGGAGAAGCATTCCTTTAGTCCCTTACAGTCAATCCCCCAATTCATCAGTGAGTTAGGGAGACACTTCATGGGGACACTAAGTACGAGACGCGACGTGCTCAGATATCCATAGGGCAGGCACCTGATGGATTTTCTGAATGTGGGGAGCACTTCATCCACTTCAGAGGATGTAATATAGTTCCAGTGTCACTTTAGGATAATGTTTTGAGGGAGATCCACAAATCCCATTTAGCGGTACATCCTAGAGTGGCGATGATGTTCCCAGACCTTTGACGATAGCACTGGTGGCTAGGTATGAAGAAGGAAATATCAGAGTTTGTCTCTCGATGCCTCACTTGTCAGCAAATGATAGTGGAGATCCGGTCCCAGAAGGCATGTTTCAGCATTTAGAGGTCCCAGAGTGGATGTGGTATGGTATATCAATGGACTTCGTGATATGAATTCCTCGTACATCCAGGGGTCACGACTTGTTTTGGGTGATGGTTGATCAACTCACCAAGTCTGCCCACATCCTACCAATCAGGGAGAAGGATTCATTAGAGATCTTAGGACACCTCTATGTGCACTAGATTGTGAGGATACATGGAGTACCATAATCTATTGTCTTTGATCGTGACACACGGTTTACATCCCAGCTCTGTATTTGGTTGGTGGAGGCTTTCGAGATGCAGCTTCGTTTGAGCACCACCATGCATCCACTAACAAATGGTCGGACAGAGCAGACCACTCAGACCCTCATGGACATGATGTGTTCTTGTGTCCTTGACTTCAGTCGTATTTGGGAGGATCACTTACCTTTGGTAGAGTTTTCATACAACAATAGATATCACTCCACCATTGGAATGGAACCTCTTGAGCCGTTATACAGATGACCATGCACATCACCATTACGTTGGACTGAACCTGGGGAGTTATCCCTACTGGGACCAGAGATTGTACGGGCTACCACTGAGAAGGTGCTGATCATCCAGGAGGGGATGGAGACTGCACAGAGTAGACAGAAGTCACATGCTGACAAAATATGAAGACCTCTAGAATTAGAGCATGGTGACCACATCTTTCTACGGGTCTCACCCCAACGAGGACTACAGATATTTGACTGTGGTGGAAGGTTAACTACAAGATTCATCGGACTTTTTAGGTCCTCAGCAGAGTTAACAAGGTGGCTTACTACTTAGCTCTTCCACCTCAGTTGCAATGGTTGCACGACATCTTCCACAAATCTCAGCTTTGGAGATACGTGCATGACCCCTATCACATCATCGACCATGGATATCTTGACGTTGACGATGGGGTGACTTTGAAGGGGGTTCAAGGGGAGATTAAGGATCTAAAGGATCGGGTCCTATATGGATGGTCGATACCTTGGGTGCACATTATCTTGAAGTAGGAGAACCTCTTGGAGAGCACATGGGAGTGGGAGGCTAAGATGCATTCTTAGTACCCCCACATGTTCCCTTAGTTTGAGTTGTAGCTTATGAGCACATAAATCCTTAAGGTGGGAGAATGTAAAGACCCGGAAATTCCATAATTTTTTTTTTCTTAAATGCATTGAATTTTTATGAGTCTGCGAAAACTGAGACCGCGTGATCCTGAGGCCCGGTGTGTCCATAATCAATTTTTGAAGTTTTGTTTGGGTACATTCAGTAAAAGTACGAGTGGGTTTTTATAACTTCTGATCCGAATCACAGAATTAAAATCTGAGGACACCGTTGAACTCGCAGTAACAGTATTTTCTTAAGAATACTATCATCATGATGATAGTGGGGTGAGATTAAAAGAGAGATTCTGGTTTTTTTTGAGAATGAATTAAATTAAAATCAAGTGTGTGGCTTAATTTTTTTATTTGTTGGTTAAATCCTCTTCATGGATGTCAGAGGTGGGACCACCACACATTACCCTCCCATGAGAGGTTATGGTGGTGAGGCCCACCTGATCCTAACCCCCCCGTGAGAGGTGACAATGTGGGGACCACATGGGACTAAAACCCCTATTAAGGGTGGGAGTGGAAAACCTCTCTACTCCCCTCATTAATGAGGGAGAGTCTCTCCACACCCCCTCTTTTATTGGTGCCAAATCCCCTAATTTAATGGTGCCAAATCCTCTATATTAATTAAGGGGGAACCATGTTAATCAATTCACCATTTCGAATTTTTTTCCAAAAAATTAAATAATAGATTAACAAAATCTATTATTATTTTGGTTGTCATTGTTCATTTTGGTGGAAGCTTTAAGAGGAGGATTATTGGGAGAAATCTCCCAATGAAGAATGCCTTCGACTATGAAGAACACCAACCTTCTTTGACTTCTTTCTCGGATCCTATCTACGTGGAACGTCTTTATCCGACCTTCCCTCCGCATCCTCATCAATGAGCCGACACATGAGCTCGAGATTGGATGTTTGCGGCGGATACGATGAACGATGATCACCTTCTTGTTCTTCCCGATACTTCTTCGACTATCAATGAACAATGGTAGGGGTTGTTTTCTTTTATGTTCCATGTTCTTATTTTATTTCAAAATGAAGAACGAATATATTTTTCCTTTAACGGGTGAGTTGAAGTTCATCTTTCTTTCTTCTTGATGGGCCAAATTATACCACCCAAAATGCAGAGGGTGTGAGGAAAACCAACATGGCCTGACCCCTCCGCCATTCTTGTTTGTGAAGATCTTCGGCATGGTGATGAGGTGATGGAACGAAGAAGTAAATGGTCATACTCCCGGAGCCTATGCGAACCACGCCGCCCCCGCCACGCTCCGACCGAACCGGCTCTGCCACCTCAGGCCAAACCACACCAGCCGCCGGCTTTCGTGATGCACCGGGTGCACAGCCCGCTGGCGGAGCCAACTACTGACCTAAGTTGTGATGGCCTCTTGACCCCCGCCGGCCTCCCACTCGCCCCAGCTGAACCCGACCTTCCTGCGCTAGCTCGAGCCGTGCCAAACCATGCCAACCTGACCTCTCGGCCTCCAGGTCGCCCCCGCCGGCCCACTAGGCGTCCTCCCCAACCGCCTGCCACCCTGCCCGATGCCCTGCCCGGTGTCAACTGGCCTGGCTGCCCATCAGACCACCTGCCTGTCTGCCCGGCTAAACCATGCTAGCCCACGTGCCCCATGCTGCCAGATTCGTGCCCCATGTGGTGTTGGCCAAACCGGTATCGGCCATCCGGGCCGAGACGTCATGTCGCGCCCCATGCGCTCCGGGATGAACCGACCCCGAGCCAGGGCTGAACAGCCCACGTGGCATGCTGGACTGGTCCCACCGGGCTGAGCTGAACCTAACTAGCTAGCCTGGCCAATGAACCAAGATAGACCCAACATGTGTGACCGGGTCGACCCAGACCGGGGCGGCCCGTACTGGGTCAGACCAGACCCAGGCCCACTATTGAACCATTACTTATTTTGGCCATATCTCTGGCACCGGACATCTGTTTGACGAACCGTCAGCGGTGCTGGTAATCATGGATCATGATGGTACCTTTGAGTATACCCAATTAGAGTTTTGGTATAGTTGAGATATAGCTAGGTTGGATCATGCATGAATCCAACTATGCTTCCAGGACTAAAAGGCTAGAAACTTATAGCCTGATCATATCATTGATGCGCCCTCTATTGCGTTGAGACCTCTTTGACGTGGCAGACCTCTGAGATACATCTTTTTAGGACTTCAGGGTAGTTGGGTTATTGACCAGTAGATCATAGAGTAGATCCTTCTTGTGACGAGTGAGAAGAGTGCAAATACCTAGTAGATGGATCAGACCTGATGACTGCTGACCAATTCAACTCGGAGTGACTAGACATGCCCGCTGGGGAGCACCTTGGTGTCGCATAAGACCCATGGCGGAGAAGCACCGAGTTGTGGCGGCAGACCCGTGGTACTCGACAGGAGGAGGAAATCTACAGGCTATTAGGGGGAGAACCTTGGTGATGCGACATACCCATAGTGGGGAGTGCCTATGTGTGACGCGGAAGACCCACGATACCCGACAGGAGTAGTACCTCAGCAGCTCAATGTTAGTGGGAAGCGCCTAGGGGTCACGGTAGGCCCACTATACTCAATTGAGTAGGAGTTCTCCAGTAGCTAAGGAATCAACAATGTGAATAAGATCCTGGTTGAGCTGAGTCAGTATCTTTTGTGATTTCCTCATGAGTGAGATGGATTACATGATAACGTAGGTATATGTAAGGGAATATACCTAAGTGGGGTTATCTTTTGATTTCATATTTTGAGGTCTATAATTATTGGATTTTGTGAGACCTTGAGTGTCTTGGGGTCCCTACTGATTATCATTATACTTTCCCCTGCATGGGCTATGCTTGCACCTCATTGTGTTCGTTGCAGATGACTGACATCGCATGCTGAGGGTGAGAGTACTATGACTGGACGATACCCGAAGGTGGACCATACGACGTGTCAGTACATGGAGGAGACCGACAGACGTGGAGTGATAAGGAGGATCTTGTACTTACCCTTCAGGTTGGATCCGTGGTGGATGAACTAGGAGATGTTTTTCACCTTTCAACTATTTTTTCCTTTTTAGCAGTAATTGTACATTATATTTGGGCTTGTATTTCCAGACCATTTTTACTTTTCAGTACTCCATTTGTATACAGTTTTATTTAGTGTTTTGTTTCTAGCTCCTAATCTGTTGTGTGTGTTATCAATTTTAAAGGAAATTTCTTCCCAGATTTAAGGAATAACGCCTTTGCTTCTAGTTTCCAGCCCCTGGCCTATGGAAGGCGAGTTTGGGGTAGTCACGGCACGGGCCCTGGGGGACAGGTCGTGATAGTGGTCGAATTATTTCTCCTATTATATCATCAATTAGATAAAAGATATAATATTTTTTTTAATATCCATGTATGTAAAATTCATTTTCTAGGATCACATTAATTATTTAAAATGATCCATGTTTTAAAACACATTAATAAAAAAACATCACATTCATAAAAAACATGGGAATAGGTGTATACCCATTTTGATGAACAATTAATTATGATGGTATGTAAGAGTTTATCATATCCTAAAATATTTAAATTGATATAATAATATTTACCACAATCTAATAAAACTTTTTAGATGCATTTGATTTTAGTGTCATTTGGATGTTATAAAGGGATATAATGTTGTATAATGCTATCAAAATGTGGAAATAATATGTAATATAGTGTTGTGTCTTCTAATAATACATAATGGTTCAAATAGAATATCTTTCCCTCAATGAAGGTAAATGATTTATCATGTAGTTATAACTTTCTATGATTGTGAAAAGGTTATATAGATTTTATTATGGCCCTTAAAAAATCATTTTGTAAATATTTATTTTAGTGTAATAAATTAATGTTGATATTTCTACACTAAGGGTTAATATTTTCATGGAATAAATGACATCATCTCTAAGGATGATCCACTCTTATTATATGATCATGTACTCAATAAGGATGATTCACTCATGATGATACAATTATTTTATTATCCAATCCATTAAATATTATGGGTTATCAAACCCTAATATTGATAGATGACCCAGTTTATTGAATATATGAAGGATAAATAAGCAGTGGAATAAACCAGAGCTCATAAAAGTTCATGGTGTACCTGATATGACTCAAATTGTGTCATTTCACTTTAAAATTGATATTTTATTAATTTATTATTTAATATATAGGGTTAGCTTATGTCTTTATAATATCATAATAGTTTTTTATATAGGAGGGTAATTATTCTTGTGTTGGGGTGGTAAGTTCAATGATAATCATGCTCATGATGGATCAGACATTGGGGATGCAACTGCGATAACAAAAATAATGAAATCGGTCAATAATGTATACAACCATCATGGAAAGGTGAATTCTAAATAATTGTTTAGTTATTTTATCACCATTTTATCTTTTTTTTTGATATTTTCCTTATAATTTTTTGTAATTTTTTTTTCATATATACATTTTGAAGTCATATTTATCCTTCAATTCTCGAAAACAATCCAGAAAATGGATACCATGGTTCTCTTGGATGAGGTGTTTCAGGCGGCATGGGGTTTCTTCTTCCACCTAAATATAATGTATCATTATTTCTTTTACATGGTTGACTTGGTTACATGAAAATCAAACATCACATACTCAATCATCCACACCTCAATGAATTTTATAGTATGGTTGGTATGAATTGAACTAATTTTTTACGTTTTAATTTATATTTTAGTTCAATGAAAACATCACATACTCATAACTGATAGAACACATTAATATTTTTTTAATACATTATCAACGTTATCCATAAGTAATTTCGGATGTGAAGGAATCATCTAAACCTCAATTTGAGGAATAGTGTGAATGGTATAACTCTATGTTGACCTTTTAATTTAAAATTGAGAATAATGTTATTTAAGAAAAAATACAAACTAAGGACTATGATAACTAGTTTTTTTTGTTTTGATAACTTAGGAAATTGATAAATATGTAATTTTTTATTAGTAAGAATTAGTCTCACCACAATCTGATACATGAGGTTCTTATTATGAATCAAAGTCTCTGTGGTGAGTTTAAAATTGGTAGTTTTTTACAAATATTATCACTCATTGAAAACAAAAAAACTCTCTCAGATAGTGTCGATAATTTTGGAGAAAAAATCATAATTTTTTCTTGATATGTAGGAACTAGTATCACGTCAAACCCAAACACAATACGACCATTATGGCTCATGGTGCATGTTTAAAATTTAAAATGATATTTTATTATAAAACACAACAGGCATACTAAAAACCAATAAAAATTGAATGGAATTTTTTAATACTTTATGAAAATGATAAATAAGTAATTTTGGATGTGTAGGATTCATCTAAAACTCAATATAATGCATTATGTGACCAGTATGACTCCAAGTACATCTTTTTATCTAATATTACGATTTATTTTTTAAAAAATACAATTGACATACTAAAAAATTGGAAATGGAAATTTTATTATTTTGGAACATTATTCAAATGATCCCTATGTAATTTTTTTATGTAGGAATCATCCAAACCTCTATCTACTACACGATGTTCCTAGTATGACTCAAAGTGTACATTATGATTTTAAAATTATAATTTTATTACCAAAAGTGGAACTCATTGAAGACCAAGCAATTGTACTCTAATTTCATTAATCATATATAAACACATTTCCAAATTACTTTGTGATGTGTAGGAATTAGTCTCACATCAATCTCACACAAAATGTGATCATTATGAATCAAAGCGTGTGTTTATAGATTATAATTACTTTCTAGTGAAAAAATTTAGAATACTTAAAACTATGAAAAAATCATATTTTTTTGATACATTAGTAAAAAATTAGATATGTCATATTGGAATTGAATGAATTAGACTCACCTCAATATGATTCATAGTGTGACCGTTTGGAAAATGAGTGCATCTTTTTATTTAAAATTCATAGTAGTTTTAGTAAAAAAACAAAAATATTAAAAACTGAGAAAATGCATTCAAATTTTATATTGATTTATAAAAATGATTCATTTTTCAATTTTTATTTATAGGAACCAATATCATCTAAATATGATACTTTATGTGCTCTGTATGACTCAATGTCTCTATCATTATTATAAAATTGACATTTTAGAATAAAAATCATCATTCACTGAAAATTAAATAATCTAGTTGGGATTGTATTTATAATTTAGGAAAATGCTTGATAACTAAATTTCTTCATTTATAAATCAGTCACATTTAATACCCACAAATTATGTGACTGGTATGAATTAAATTTAGTTTTTCTTATTTAAAATGTCATTTAGTAAAAAACACAAATGACATACTCACAAGAGAGAAAAACCATTTAAGTTGTTTTGATATTTTAATAAAATTATCCATATATAATTTTTAATGTGCATGAATCATCCTCACTTCAAATATGACACAAGGTGTGCCCGCTATAACTCCATGGGATTCTATTTCTTTTTAATTGACATTAATTTTAGAAAAAAAAGAAAACTCACTTACTGAAAGCTGAGAAACAGATTCATATTGTTTAGATACTTTATGAAAAAAAATCCATAAGTAATTTTTTATGTGTTCGGGTCATACCAAAAAAAAATAAAACACATTATTTGCCTAATATGGATCAATGTATATGTTATGGTTTTAAAATTTACATTTTATACAAAATATGTCACTCATGACAAATAATTTAACACACATCAATTATCTTGATAATTTTGGAATATTATGGGTAATTATTTTGTGACATGTAGGAGTCTATATAATGTCAAACCCACACATGATGTGATCTTTATGACCCTAATATCATGATTCCAATGTAAAATTACATTTTAGTTAAAACCCAAATTACATACTGCAATCAAGGAAACAAGTTTTGAATATTTTTTATGTCTAGGAAAAAGATCCATAAACCATTTGGGATGTGTAATAATTATAAAAAACATCAATTTTCCACACGGTCTGACCTATATGAGTCTATGTGAATATTTTCAATATAAAGCGCCATTTTATTTTAAAATGTGCATTATATTGCCAAAACTAACCTATCATTCCTAAATTGTTTTCTCATCATTATATCTTACACTAATTAATTTTTTCCTTATCAATTTTTATCTTTTATTTATTTATTTAATTTTAATAAGGATAATGTTTGAGTATGAATTATAAATAGTGTGACATTTAAGAATCAACCATAACAAAATCCAATAAATAGTGTTCCTGGTATAACTCAAAATTTATTTTAAAATAAAAACCATTTGAATAATATATTTCATTATATTATTACTAACATATTAATTATTATATTATATAAGTTCATTATTTTTCCTGATCATGGGTGGATTTCCTTTTATACAGGGGCATTCTATTTCCATATAATAGGTTCTTATTCTTGTATTTATGTTTTAAATTTTATTTCATTTAAATTCTATATTTTTTTCTATTTTTTCTAAATTCTAGTGTAGTTTATGGTGCCTCAATGTGCTATTATAGTACACTATAGTATGCCATGTTTCTGGTTTTAATGTGTGCTTTAATATCACACCAAATAATTTTCCTTTATTAGCGCTTCTATATCCACTGATAAAGCCATCCATTATCATCTCTTCTCAAGTTAATCATAGAGTTACCCTTTATTAGTACTTCTAAAAGCACAAATATAGGGTCACTTTATAATATCTTTCTGTATCTCTTAAAAATAGACCATTTATTTGAACTTAATAAAGGAATTGATCAATAATGACTTTTATCTATGCTTTTAAAAGAGCTGCAAATATCATAGGTCTTTTAACCACACAACTTTAGTTACCTCATTTTTATAGTATGTGTAAATGAAATTCTATCTTTGTTTAAATAATAATTTGTTGTAGGATGGTGTGGGTCCCACCATATCCTATACAAATATTTTCAGAAATGGGAACAGTTTCGAATATGATAAGTGTGTGAATATTTAGGCCCTTATCTCAATAGTTGGGAATATTATTTATAGACTAGAAGATGAGTCTTGGAACCCATCAAATCAACTGAAGGGAAAATTAAAATTATTAATAATGTAACACGTTATTGTGTACTCAAACCATATTATATAATCTCTTTGTATCATGATATCTGATAAAGAAGGACATAAACATCATGATATCACATGATCTTGCATTATAGTTCATCGGCCTAACTAGATAAACATACCTTTTTCTATCATTTTTATGGATTTATTGATGGTACAACCATCCCGATCAACTAATCCTATGATATCTCTTCCTTTTAGAAGAGAAAATTTATATATTTATTATTCAATAATTTTCATACAACAAATGATTCTCCAAAACAATTTGACCTCACTACAAAATTAATACCATGGATTACATCGTGCATCAAAGTATGATTTCTAATGGAAAACACGTATTACAATATCAATTAATGGGTCCATTACATGTGATTGAAAATAGGATCATCCAATTATACCTTAAACATGTGGTGTTATATTTGTAAATTCCATCCTCATCATATCATTAACATGATTTCACCATGTGTGAACTTCATGAGATAAATCTAAATGATTATTGTCCCCCAACACCTTATAGTCGAACATCATCTATGTCCTGTATGTATGATGTATCTAGACCATATGACATTTGTTTATGATTAATTTCTTAGTATCTCATGGTTATCATAATATCTTGGGAACTACTATAAATTTTTTTATAAAAAATAATCCATGGAAATTACAATTTAAATTGTGGATAAAGAAATATCACCACTTTTATGGTAATTATACATCATGAAAATTATAATTACACATGATATAACAATTGAAAAATGCATTTATGTTGGGTCTAGGGAGATATATTTCAAACATTCCCATGTTCACTATATCCAACTTGTTATCTATCCTTGTTAACTCTCTCATGATTATATCATTCTTCCATAGAGTTTTATATTTTGTCGTTAGGCTTGCCACATTTCGCCTACATGACCATTGTGTTATCATATATTTCACATCCTGGAGTTAGACACCTCAGGAGATGATATCCCCAAGTATAATACTTATTTCCAACATTTTTATCTGGAAATATTGCCTAGAATTTGTTGTAGTATTATCATAATTTTTATTATGATAAAAATCCAGTTACTATGTGTGATTCCATGAACTAAAACTAATTATTTAATATTGTACAATTCTTCTATAACTGCATCAGAAGCTAAAATCCACTTTGTTTTTATAGATATGGCTACAACTATACATTATGATCTTATCTTACACATAAATTAAGACTAACTATTAATTTTGATAATATTGACCTAATGTATAAATAGTTTATGTTGCCTTAAAATAGTCTCCAATATTGTCTAAATATCATGTATATATCCCTTGCCACCCCTCATGTACAATTGGATAGTTATGATGTCTTTTCAGGAAGTTATCTTCGGCAAAACAATATTTTCTTTCCATTGATAATGTATTAAAAATATTTTATTTAGTATAGAACATCTGTTATATGATTTATCCATCGCAAAAGTGTATGGAATCTACTCACCACATTAATATCCCCTATGACCTATACATGTTTTCGTGTTGAGATTACTGACATGTGACATTGGATATAAATATCTCCCATATTTTTCCAAAATATATTAATCAATACCCTAATAGTATATATAGATTTTAATTGATATATTAAACCCATTCAATATTCCCCAAAATATATTGTTCACTAAATCATAGGATTTTACACTAATTTGAATTCTATATGTTTTCTCTCATTACAATCTAACAAACAATAAGTCTAATATATTTTTTCCTTATGATATCAAAAATATTTTTACCTAAAAAATAGTGGAAATCCCATTATACCCTTGTAGTCCCAAGGAAAAACTTTATTCCAGATGAATATTCTACGATTTTATTACTTACATTAATCCAAAACAATATTTTAATAACATGAAACCCTTATTTACATTATATGGTGTAACCAACCCATTTTAAATGTATCATATAGATGAATTAAATGATTGGTGGTATTGAAATCGAAAGCCCAGTTTGATGATTTTAGAAATAAGCTATGAAAATTATAATTTAAATGGATTTGGAAAAAAGAATTTGTATCACCAATCAATCCTATTTGTAACATACATTTAAAACTCATCTATAGTATCACATTATTACCTTCCACAATATTTAAAATAATATTCACATGTACTTTAATACATGGAATTCAATAATGATTTTTAATTGACTTGGGAAATCATAACTAATATTCATAAACAATTTTCTTGTATGATTAATTACAATTAATGAATAAACTATTTGTAATTATAGTGAATGTAAACCCATTAACATGATTATTTACATCATGAAAAATAGGTTTCATTAAAATAATCATTTTCCACAAGCTCTTATAGAACATGATCCTCTGATAATTTTTTGTGAATATGCTGAATTAACAATATACAAGTAAATTTTTCTCCCTCTATTTTGAATAGATATTTGCCGACTATTATGGATATATATTATAAAATATGACTAGGAATTTTTTATATCATATGGATTTTTGTAAAATCATTAGAAAACATTAGGATAATTACATTTAATGAAAATTTTAATTTTATTTATTAATGTTTTATTATTTATATAAACAAACATTTATTTTAGACACATGTTAGTACAAAAATGGTTGTATATAATATTATAACTAATATGTTTTCAATTTTTCATTGTAGTTGGCATGTTGTTTTTTAAAAAACCACTCTTTCTGAATAATGTCTAAAACATGTATAGATGAATCTTCAATGTTTATGATTCCAAACATTGATTCATCTTTACTTTTATAATTACTCTGATGTGTATAATGAAATGTGTGGATATGAACTAATCAATGTAAAATTTTAATGTCCCTTTTTTTCATATAAATTTCATTAATGATCCTTTTTTCCAGGTTTAAAACATTGATGCATAAAAGAACTACATTTTTGGGAAATTCAATATACTACTTTATAATTATTAATGAATTCTTGCTCAAGATATTCTTTTGCACACGGTCCCGATGAAACTCATATATTATAACCATACATATATTATAAATCACTTTTACATTAGATAAAAACACTTAATGGAATAGTATAAAGTATATTTACTAATATATTTTCATTAGAATAAATCATGCTCCCATGTAAAACAAATTATGGTTGATTTTTGGCTTATTGTTATTTCAAATGATTCTTTAAAAAAAATTAAAGAATTTTATTATAATAACTACGGTCTTTAAATCAAAATAGTGTAAAAAATATACTGGGTATATTATTGGAAAACTAAATAGTGTTATGAGATAATGAATTCTCTAGCCTAAAAATGGATTAATTGTGTCTGATGTTTTTATATTCAACTTTTACTTTCAGTGATTCATGCATTGCATCTCCTCTATTAGAATATAAGAATCCATAGAAAACATTCATTCCATAAATTTTAATAATGTATCCTAGTTTATAAATGTAATGTGATATTAATTTTTTTTAATATTAAAAAAACATCAAAATAATAATCAAAAATGGGAAATATAAGTTTTTTACTTCTCAACACTGCCTTAAGAATTACTCGTTCTCAATTTCTCACATTACTAATTGTAACATTTCTATTTTTACATACTTAATGTATATAAATAAAAATATATAATATGAATATTGGATTCAAAACCAATGTTTTATAATAAAAAAATAACATGAAATTATGAATAGTCGTAAAGAAAAAGGTGAATTATTTTTGTTCAAACCAATTCATTGCATTTAAACATACATGGAAGTTCTTCAGAACATGAAAAGAAAATAACCACATGTATGAGGATCAAAATTTTTTATTTGAAGGACATTGAGATGGATTATTTCGCCTCAATATTTCCAATGGTCTGTTTTAATTTTCTATTAACCTTTTCAGCATAAAAACTAAATATTAATGTTTCTTTGACTTCTTACAAATATACGGATCATTACACAGTTGTTAAATTCAGCTTTTTTCTATATTATTTGTTTGGTAATAATAAATTAAACTACAGTATATAGGTGATAAAGATATTATAAATAGATATAATTAAATATGGTGGTGCATCATTTACTTTATCTGTAACCAGTATAATCATCGTCCCATTCAAACCCAGATTAACATCTTCCACACAAGCTTCTCAATGTTGAGAAATGTGATGAAATCATCCATTTCATATTGTTGTCCCTAAAAAACACAAGACATCGCTGATAGAATTATGATGTATACTTAAAATTATTATTACCTGAGTCTCTAGTAAATAACTTTCTCGCCCTCACATCTTGAGGTGGTTTAACAGGTATTTTTTCTACGACACTATGAATTTCATCTATAATAGTACTTTAGAAATCTCATATCATACTCTTCTAAATATGTGTAGATTATCACAAGTTCATTCTCCAATTATAATAGCAATATAATTGCGGTATTACATTTAATTTTTCTAAAAATTGTACATTATTAAATTCATCTTGATTGGAGATTAAAAATTAATGATTAATTTAATCAGTTGATGTCTCCCACTATTTTGTAAAAACCATATATCCACCACTACTAGATTAATAATACATAGTCACTCAAGTATTCATGGGAAATTTACCACTAAAACCTCTCATTAAAATCAAAATTAATGCTAAAAACTACTCAGAGAGATTCTATGTAGGTATTTGACCAACAAACAACATTGAAATGTGGATCCTTGACATTTTGAGGGAAATATAAACTTGTAAAATCATAAACATGATTTACTCAATGAATTGAATCTAAATAGGAAATAATCTACATATTGATACATCATTTGTACCATATTTAGTTAATTCAGACAATTTTACTCACAAAAACTCCCTAGTAGTATGAGGCAACATCATCTTCAGCTGATGAACACCTTATACATTCGGTATTGTTAAATCTCAAACTAAAGATGGTATTATAAGTAAATATATCATTGTGGTTTACAATTATTTTTTTAATGAAAGAAGTAATTTTCAACTTGATATATAAGAACTCTGTGATTTCACTCACAACAGAATAATGTAGTAAATAGGAAACATTTATCATTTAATAGATAGTTTTAATATATGTATAATTCTTTCACTACATTATGTGTGGGTAAACTTGCATACTCCTAAAACTAATAAAAAGTGCATATATTAAAAAAAAATAGTATAATCTGGAGAATTTGATATTGGTTGATCAATTGATACTCAATTTATCAATCATGACCCTAGGGATAAAACACATTAGTCATCTTAGAAATGAATCATAGATTACACCCCAATCTATTGTCAAACTATCTTATCATGAAAACTTACTCATCTCATCATGGTCTGTGTCTTACAACGTACACATCATAATACATAAATACTCGCACATGGGTGATATGTCTTGAGAAGGGAAAAATACATACAAAATAATTTAATGGATGTGCATTCCCTTGTACGTATTACATGAGTTAAGACAATGCAAAAACGTTCAAAATAAATTTATTTTTCACAAGAATCACATAAATTTTAATAAATAATTATGTAAATAAAATCACGAAAAACATTGGTTAGTATACAAAAAAATAGAGTGAATCGAGGATGTTTTTTCTTGTTTAAACTGAAACTACATGGTTTATCGGAGGATATGAAAGTCATTACAAATTTCATAGTTGGAAATAATTCAATGATATTTTTTCATTTATAAGTGGATTTTATATATGTGTTAATTTTTGGGTACCTAAGGTCAGTTTTTAATTCATTTAGAGATATTTTATTTTAAATATATCAAAAAAGATTCAATAATGGTAAACATCCTCTACGTAATTTCAAGGGTGTTAGGTTTAACAGTGGTTATTAATAATCACTATTAAATAAATAAAATAAAATATATTTAACTATAGTTTTCAGTAACCACCACTAAATATATTTCATTTTTTAAAATGTTTAATAAAAATGAATATTTATATTAAAATATTATTCTTACATTAAACTAACCAATTAATTTATAATAAACTCATCATACATACACAAGAATACATTCACAATCATATATATACAACCTCAATGAACCCATAATTATAATATTCAATATATACATATAAAATATGACCGAAAAAATCTTTTTAACCATTAAAAATATTCATCCAACCCATGACCTCTAGTACAGCCATCATCATACAACCCAGGTAATCAACATAAAAACCAAATCATTTCATCAACTAAAAAATTAGATAGAAATTAAAAATTGATATAATAAATAAGAATTAAAGTATACGAATTTATAATTTTGAACCATTTAATAGAAACTAATAACCAACATTAATAACTTATGATGAATTTCATAGATCTTAATGGTTAACCTCTTACCTAGTACTGAAATTTTTTACATACAATACAAACCAAAACAATTAATAAAAGAAATACGAAATTTAACATATATAGAATATATTCATATTGTTAAATATATAACATGGTGATTTTTTAATAAAAAAGAATATATTTCAATAAAAATAATAATTTATAATGAAAGAACATTAAAAACATAAACATATCAATTTATAATATCATTAAACCCTTCGAACTAAAAAGGGGTAAGTATATTACAATATAATAAATTTTTTTCCCAATAATCATTGTTCATAAAAATAAATATTAAAATTAATGGCTCTAATAAGAGAAAATATATTATATTTGAATAATTGTTCAATTGTGGCTATATTAGGATTTCACATCAATATGAGGCTATTTTCTATGGTTTTGACCATAAATATCACATTTTATTGGTTTAAATCACTAAAAGTAACATTATTTAAATAAAAGGAAAATCATAAATTAAATTATCATGAAATCAGTTCATATATTTCAAAAATCCATATATGGTAATTTTCCTTGTATTTCATATCAAAGACACTATATTTTTATTTTTTTACCCACGACACATATTTTTAAATAATTTAATATCTTTTTAGCCCATTTATTGAGTCATTACAAGCACACCCATGTCATGTGGACATGTTTTCAGTTTGAACACATCAAATATAATTCAATTAAAGCTATAAAATGATTTTAAATTAATATGAAGTTTTTTATATCATTTTTATCATTAAACATGTTTTTAGAATTTTAGAACACTAAAAAAATGTTTATGGGCATCCCGAGAAAACCAAACTCAAAATGATATGTTTTGGGTTAATGTATTTCAAAAGTCAATATAAATCGTTATTCTATGAGTTACTAACAAAATGAAACAATTTTTGTTGTTTTTACACCCTAACATATGATTTTGTAGAGTTAGGCATAATTAAAAACTATTTATTGAGTCATTCTGAGAGCACATCACATCAAATCGATGTATTTTATTTGTTTACATGTAAAAAATAATTAAATGATGACATGCGCATTATTTAACATCATTATTACATCCTTTAATATGGTTTTGAATGTTATACCCACATTTTAGAATTTTCGAGCACTAAAAACATATTTTTGGGTATGCCAGGAAAATCGTAACTGATTTAAGTTTTTTAGTTTTTATTATTCAAAAAAATCCTTCGTTTTGTTATGATTTCATGGCCATATAATAATGTTTTCTTTGTATTGAGCATGTGAAAAACATTTTTATAGGCTTCTATATCATTTAAAAATATTAATTAATTTTTTCAGCACAAACATCACATTAGATGGGCATATATTCAATGTGTATCCATAAAA
Organism: Viscum album; assembly: GCA_963277665.1. Classification (NCBI taxonomy): domain Eukaryota; kingdom Viridiplantae; phylum Streptophyta; class Magnoliopsida; order Santalales; family Viscaceae; genus Viscum; species Viscum album. The sequence continues at coordinate 1,776,563,853 of OY728133.1, read as the reverse complement.
AAAATCAACGGTTTTTTCTCCATGATTTCACATTAATTTGTTGTAGTTTGTTTTTTTGTCAATTACACATATGTTTCAGTGTTCCAATACTCTAAAAATTGGGTTACAAGTATCCCATGTATACTGTATCTTGGAATCACATATTGTTAGTCCCAACAATTAAAAAATATATCTAAATTTATATTCCTATAACTTCAATGCCTTTCAATATGATTTTCTTTATTTTGACCCCATGACACACATTTTTATTGACATTTTTATCCCATAGAACTATATATTGAGTTATTTCGAGCATAATGCACATTGAATGGACATGTTTTCTATGAGTAAGCATAAAAAATTATTCAATAGTGGTTATTTCATGATTTCACATCAATATGACATCATTTTCATTTGTTTTTCCTTTTAAATGTTTTTTAGAGTTTTAGAACAATAAAAATGTGTTCATGTGCAACCTAGTAAAACCATTACTCAGAATTGTTTTTAGATTCTATATTTCCAAAATAAATCATCAATAATTGTTCTATTATTTTATATTTATATGATTATATTTTCTTAGTTTTGATGTATAACACATGTTTTTAATTACATTGATTTCTTTTAAAATTATTTATTGAGTCATTATAAACAACAATCACAAACGATGGATGTGTTATCTATAGTTAAACATAAAAAATAATTCTATAGTGACTACCCCATGAATTTATGTGAACATGAAGTCATTATTTATAGTTTTCACAATTACTGAATTTTTAGTGTTTTAAAACACTAAAAATTCATTTACTAGAATCTTTGGAAATTGATAGCATAAAATGATGTGTTGGCAGTTAATATATTTAAAAAAATGGTCATTTTCACATGTTTTTATAGACATCCAACCTAATATTATTGGTTTAAAAATCTTGCCACATGTTTTTAATGACTATGATATATTTTAAAATTATTTATTGAGTCATTCTAAGAACACCACACATTAGATGAATTTTTTTAATGCATTCATGTCAAAAATAATTCAGTGGTTGTTTATTAATGTTTTCATGTTAATATATGGTCATTTTATATGGTTTTAATTGTTACACACAAGTTTTAGTGTTTTAAAAGACTAAAAATTTTGTAAGGAACATCTAAGGAACCCTCTAACATAGATTTATTTTGATTCAATTCTCATATTTCCAAAATTACTTTCTAAATAATTTACAATGATTTAATAGCCATTATGACATTGTTTTGGTGTTTTGACCTCCCAAAACATGTTTTAAAATATTTGGTATCTAATAAAAATATTTATTGAGTCATCCTAATAACATTGATCATCATATGGATCATTTAATTAAAAATACACCTAAAAAATAATTCATCAGTGGTTTTTCCATGATTTCATATCAATCTAAGGATTCTTTCTATGGTTACGAATATTCTATAGATGTTTTAGTGTTTTAGACACTAAAAGAACTTTTAGTGGCATCTCAAAAAAATTATAACTCAAAATTACTTGTTTTTGGTTGCTAAATTTAAAAAATAAATACATGAATTTTTTTCTAATGATTTAATGTCCATTTGACACTCTTTTCATAGTTTTAACTCCATAACACATCTTTTTAATGAAATTAGTATATTTTAAATCAATTTATTATGTCATTATGAGCACACCATATGTTGGATGGTTTTGTTTTCTATGTATACAAGTAAAAAATATTTCAATAGTTGTTTTGCCATGATTTCATGTAAAAAATAGGTCTTCATCCATGGTTTGGACCATTACATGCATGTTTTAGTATTTAAAAACAGTAACAATGAGGTTACAGACATCCCCAAAAAACAATAATTCATAATGAAAAGTGGTTTATTCGTACATTTGAAAAATAAATATATTTTTCCTTTCCTATGTTTCTAGGAATATCTGATGCCATTTTTTTGTTATCACCATGATAGACACATTTTAAAGACATCAGTATCATTTAAAATTGATTATTGAGTCATTCAGAGAACATTGCATGTTGGATGGATGTGTTTTATATGAATACATGTCTATAATTATCCAACAATGGTTTTCAAAAGCCTTCATTACATATGATACATGATGTGGGTTGTATGACTTGAAGTGGATGTATTCAATATAATTTATATTTTATCTTAAAATTCTATTAACATTTCCATAATAAATAAAAGAATATTGAATTGTTTTCAAACATTATTGAAAATATCCATAATTAATTATTTTCAATTAATTATTGAATTTACATCAATCTGACACATGATGTGGTTTTCATGACATGAAGTGTGTTTATTCATTATAAAAATATTATTTTAGTTTTATTCATGGAAGTTGCATGTTCTCTTCACAATTGTTTAAATTATATGTAATATATAGAATTAATCTATGTATAATGATCTATAAGGATGTAAATATCCTTAGGTGTCATGTGTGTAATCCTATAAAATAACAAAAACAAAAAAACCTTCCATTTAAGACCACCACTGATCCTGTGTTTTCCTATAGGAGTCATTTTCATTCCATTATTCTTTTTTACTTGAAATTGTAGTTTGTTCCCCCCAATCGATATCCATGATCAAACCCCTACTGGTTTAACATTAAATGATGATGAATCTCTGTGATGGTATGTGAGTATGATATACTCTATAATACCAAATGTCGGATCGAATATGTAAACATGAGGATCTCAAATACAAGAGGGGGTTAATTGTATTTTTAAAAATTCCTTTGGAACATTTAATGATAGTTCTATTTAACATGGCTAAATAGGATAATTTATAAGACTTCTAAGTTCTAATAAATTGATTGAATCCGGAAAACTGATTACGGAAATTAAACATAACAAAAGTTTACAACAACAAAGATTATACCTTAAAGCGTATAGAATCTTACTAAATCAGAGTACATGTATGAGGAAGTATAAGAATGTTATACTTTTCTCAGTAATAAAAATGCAGGGGAAAAGTTGAAGCAAAAACAAGTAACGAGTAAGAAATATTTTAACCCAAAGAGAAGGGTATCCAACATACTTAGATAAAGGTCCCTTGATTTATACTTTAACGATTTTCTATCTTACCCACACCAGGGTATGCCCTTGATACAAAGATATGAGTCTATCTGGATATCCCCACAAGCCCTCAACTATCAGGTAGTCGGCACCTTTGTCATCATATCCCTAGAAGCCCTCAATATTACATAGAAACAATCAGAGTTTCAGGAAGCAAGTCTGCACGAAGGAATATTTGAAAAATCCATCCAAACATTCTGCATGAAGCATGAGAGTTTATAAGAGCCTCTCTCTCTAGAAATCACTTCAACATCATGTAAGAATAGATGAAAAAAGTCAGGTTCAATTGTCGTGAACTTTTCAAATGAGCTCATATTTATAGGCACAGCTCCAATGGTCACCCTCCTCCAACGGTCATATTTTTCAATGAATTTCGGAGGGTCCGGTACAGGTGTCACTCAATCAATGGTTAGTAGATAACTGAAAGAATTACATCGTTTTATAATTAAACAAGTGAAAGCGTAACCAAAATCTGATATTTAGAATGTATGTAAATAATTGTTCGGATTCATCCAAAAATGAATTCGGAGTCTATAGTAAAAGGATATTTGGATTATGTTTTGTATGAATTCGGAACCTGAATTCTATACAATTCCTGAGTCTGAATTTCAAGGAAATTTGTAATCTGGATTCACCAGAATTCAGAACCATAACTTCCCATGTTGAGAGTCGGAGTTCACGAGAATTCAGAGCTATTTATCTTACGAGTTTGGAGTCTGAATTCAGATAACTTCAGAGTCGGAACATAGAGATGTTTTTATCCAGATTTTGTATTCAGAATTCAGAGTTATAACATTGAAGAGTTTGTGTCCAAAATTTGTATTGATAATTCAAAGTTAGATCATTGAATATTTCGTGTCTAGAATTCATATTCAGAATTCAGAGTCAGAACTTAGAAGTGTTCGTAACCAGAATTCTAATTCAAAATTCGGTGTCAGAACTCAGAAGAGTTCATAACCAGAATTCTAAGAATCCGAATCCTAATACAAAATGCTTCATATGTTGGAAATTATATGATTTAAATTATTTCGTTTCAATCTGAGTTTTACAATTATAAAATTTATAATATGAACAATGAAATATTGGTAAGGGTAATTTTCCTTGGGTAAAGAAATTTTCTTTATAGAAGTAAAACATGCGGTAATATGAGGTTTGCCTTAAGATAAGTTGTTTCTGATTTTCAAAACAAGAAGAAATGGTAAAGTCATAAGGAACCCTTAATGACTCAACAATCTCCCCCTTGAATGAAGGAATGGAAAATTCATAAGGAAAACCATATCGACTCAACAATCTTCCCCTTTTTGGAAAGCACAAACATCCTTACGAAGATGAATATGAGGACATAGAAAAAGTATTCTTGACATAGAAAATAAAACGTATCTTTGTTTTCACTTTGGAAAAGATGAATATGACGAACTCCCCCTTATGCTTTGGAACTATAAGGATCGTGTTCATTATTTTAGGAATGGTATTTTCATTATCATGGGTATAGAAATCATTATAATGGGAAACTCCCCCTTATATATTTAATGATAGTTATGTTTAACAAGGATAAATAGGATAATTCACAATTCTTCTTTGTTCTAATAACTTTCATGAATCCGGAAAAGTGATTCCGGAAATGAAACATAACAAAAGTTTACCACAATAATGATTCTACCTTAAAGCATTTAGAATCTTACTAAATCAATGTACATGTATGAGGAAGTATAAGAAAGTATTTATTTCCTCAACAATACAAATGCAGCGAAAAACTTGAAACAAAAACAAGTAATAAGTACGAAATATTTTAACCCAAAGAGAAGGGTATCCAACAACCACGAATAAAGGTCCCTTGATTTATACATTAAAGAAAGTCTGTCTTACCCACACCAGGTTAATCCCTAGCTAAGAAGATCAGATTCTGTCTTGCTATCCTCGCAAGCCCTTAAATATCAGGTAGTTGACACATCTGTCTTCCTATCCTCTAAAGCCCTCGATTGTACACAACAACAATCGGAGATGCATGATGCATGTCTGCACGAAGCAAAGTTTGAACAAGCTGTTCAAACATTCTGCACGAAGATTTAGAGTTTATAAGAGCATCTATCTCTATAAATCAATTCAACATCATGTATGAACAGATGAAAAATGTTAGGTTAAAGTGTCGAGACCTTTTCAAATGAGATCTTATTTATAGGCACAACTCCAATGGTCGCCCTCCTCCAAAGGTCATATTTTTCCATGAATTTCGGAGGGACCTTTACACGTGTCACTCAAAAAACGGTTATTTAATAACTGAAAGAATGAAATCATTTTATAACTAAACAAGTGAAAGCATAACCAAAATATGATATTCAGAATGTATGTAAATGAAAGTTCGGAGTCAACGAAAAATGAATTCAAAGACTATAATACAAGGATATTCAGATTCTGTTTTTTTGGAATTCAGAACCAAAATTATATAAAATTCTGATGTCTGAATTTGAAGGAAATTTGGAATCTGGATTTACTAGAAATCGGAACCAGAACATACAAATTTTGGAGTCGGAGTTCATGAGAATTCGGAGCTAGAACTCATAAAAGTTCAAATTCTGAATTCAGAGAACATCAGAGTCTGAACATAAAGAAGTTCGTATCCAGAATTTGTATTCAGAATTCGGAGTTAGACCTTTGTAGAGTTCGTGTCTAGAATTTGTATTCAGAATTCGGAGTTATAACATTGAAGATTTTGTGTCTAGAATTTGTATTCATAATTTGGAGTCAGAACTCAAAAGAGTTTCTAACCTGAATTCTAATTCAGAAATCGGTATCGAGACTCAGATGAGTTCATAACCAGAATTCTAAGAATTCCGATCCTAAAATAGAATGCTTCATATTGGGGTAATTATATGATTCTGAGGGTTTGGTTTCAATCCGTGTTTAGGACATGAAAAATAAAATCTATGTTAGGGTAAATTTACTTGTGTAAGGAAATTTTACATATAGAAGTAAAACATTGGGTAAAATGAGGTTTGCCTTAAGATATGTTATTTATGATTTTCAAAACAAGAAGAAATTGTAAATTTATAAGGAACCCTTAATGGATCAACAATCTCCACCATGAAAGAAGGAATGGAAAAGTCATAAGGAAAACCTTATCGACTCAACGGAATCCCTACCACATAAAATGGATAGAGTAAGCCCAAAAACCATCCCCAACATATTATCATCATGTTTATTCCATGAAACAATTACAACTATGTCATTCTGGGAAACCGAGAATGATTATGAATGGTTCACGTACCATACTTGATGTGTTTTTACTTTTTAGCAAAAAAATATTAACAATGATTTTCTAAATTTTCTAAACATCATAATGTTATCTAATTAAATATATTGACATTAATATTTGATGTTTATTCATTACTATAACAACGTATTAATGAAAAATAAATTCTATCAACAAACGAAAATTCAATATAATTAATTGGGGTAGGATACATTGATCAAATGATACCAGTAGAGTTAATTAGCAATATTTGATCCATATAGTTGGACCTATTTAATTGTTTTTACGGTGTGTTTTTATTATCATTAAATTGTGATCAATATGGTTTTATATTAATTTAATGACATTTAGAGGTAATGAAAATTTTATACTCTGACATCTTTAGTAAGTTTATTTGCGAAATTGTTTTTGATTTTTCAATTATCTTAATACTAATCTCTACTTGATATACAGAGTGACTTAATTTATTAGCCTTCATAAAATATATATAAAAATAATGAAAATAAAAATACCTTATAATGAAGTAATAATAATGGATCAAATAAAACCAATATTGTTCATTTTCTCAGAAAACTATGAGACCATGTGATATAAAGAATGATAGGTTTTTCATGATATTTAATATTTTTTAAGATATTTGTGATAAAAATATTATAAAAATTATAATGTTGTAGTTTTTATGTTATTAATATATTTATAATAAAGGTACACATCACATGATGTATCATTTTGAATAATGATAAACACATTCCAATTTTCTTGATAAATGAAATCACACACCACATAAATTATTCATGACTATAGATACATGTCATCAAAATATTCCATAATCAATCTTTGAAATATCTTAATTTATTTCCCAAATATTTCATAATCGATAGGAATGAAATGGGGTGAGGGGGGTCAAAATGAAAAATCTTATAGAAATAAAAAACCATTATAATTTATAAGTATATTATTGTTTCTAATCATGAATTTTATATTAGTTATTAAAGGATGTTGAATTAATATTATATTTACATGCTTATAAGATACCTCATTATTCCATGATATGTGAATATTCCCCAATTATTTATAATTAATAGGAAATATCACCATCTTTGAAATGATGTACCAATGATTTTTCCTATATATTCTAGCACAATTACTGGAAGGCACCCCCTACACATCAAATGGAATGATAATATTTAATTATTTTAAGAACCATGCATATGCTATGATTATATTTATATATCTTATATTGCTAACTTTAATTTTTTGTAGATGCATTAAACAATTAACAAAATTTATAGTTATTATGATCAATGTAAAATAAACCAGTAAGGGTAACTCGCCAATACTTCCAAGATGAAGGGGTGACCAACTGATCCATCATCTGAGGTTCATCAGATGGTGGGATACCATAAACATCTGGGAAAAATAATAGCATGATAGAAGTCATTGGTATAGCTAAACAACTTCAATCTACATATGTTTGTGATACAATTGGTGTACACTAAAATGTTGATCATCTTGGTACTTCATTTTTTGTAGTAATACAATAATTTATATGGTTCTAAATATATTAAATATTTAAAAAAGTAAATGAAAATAATTTATTAAAAAATGAAAAATAGAACAATGCATGTATATAAGAAACACATATAAAATTGATAGTTTAATATAATTTCATTAAAAATTTATATATTCAATTATCATAATCTTTATATTCTTCATTGTTATAACCCACCATTGTGAAGAGTAAATTACATTAACCCTCTATTGATAATTCTATTATTTCAAAAAAAAATTGTGAAAACATTGTCCAATATTTTGTGTTTGAAGAGGATCACTATTATAATGAACCAATTGATCTTCATCAACGATATCATATATGTATCTATTCTTTATGTGTACAAATTAACTCTAGTATTCCTGGATTTCCTTATCCATATAATAAAAAAATCATCTATTTTGAATGATATACATGCCCACCATTATGGATCAAGCACGTGATGTTGATATAAGTAAAATATATGGAATCTATCATTATACCACATTCATTAAAAAAATTCATTTCAATAAGAAAACTAAAAATTTACTATACTGGATTAAATCAATTATATAAATCAGATTTCAAAAGTATCCCACCTCTAGAATTGTATATAAAACAGTATTTTATGTTTTCATGTCTTTTTCATGATAATGTGTATTAAGGATGACAGCATTTATATTTTAGGAATCAAATATATTTTCCTTCCTTATATTACCTCAATAAAAAAAGTTCAATACTTTGAAATTTCAACTAAATGTTCAACATTCATTATCTTAATAAGAGGATATATTCTTTTACTATTAAACTAAACCAAGTATCTACACTCTAATAATATGAATATGAGTATATTCTTACATAATGGAAAAACTATTCAACAATATCCTTATCAATTTTTTTAATTACATCTAACATAGAACTCAAATCCTCAGTCATATACTTGTTTGAAATATCAAATATTCCATAAACGTGTCACCAATAAAACTATTGAGCATCAAATATCAATGTTCATGTAGTAACTCCAATTCTGTTAGTCTCAAATTTAACCACTTCCCAATTAATCATCCAATATTTTGGAAACACTGATGAATGGTTTTCATAATGAGAATTAGTGGATATGTCTTCAAACCATCCTACACAACTTAATTTATTATCAATACCATCCAAATACGTTGTACATAAGTCCATGCCCAGTTTGACTTTGTATGCTTTACGAATAAGGTATTTTTATTAATCTTTATTTGTCACATATGATTTTAAATGACCGATGTCCCTAATAAAAAAAACAACATATCAAAAAAATGTACACAATGATTTGATAAAATTTAATTCATCAATGAATATAAAAATATTATCAACATACCACTCAATTTGATGAAACCATAAATAGTTTCTTGTTCCTCTATGTATGATTCTCCAATCAAATGAAATTTAAAATGAAGAACAATAGAAATGAATGATGGGAAAAATAACGTATACAAATGACAAAGTACAAACAAATTATTTCTTAATTATTATCAAGCTCAGTTAGATTTTTATTTTTTCCACAAATCTATCTGAAAAATGTACACAACACCTCCAGAACCGTTGTTAATTTTTTAGGTAATGTATTACACAATTATAATGCAATCAAATACTACATATGAATATTAGAATTTGGACATTCCAATATATAAGTCCTTTGATGTTTCAAGCCAACACACCTTGAAATATTATTGAATACCCATATAAAAGTTTTAAAAGTTTTAATGTTAAAAAGAATACATTTATTTCATGATATTTCATTGTAAAAAAATATGAAGGATACTTTTCAATATCATTTTCTCGCAATCTATTATTTATATTAATTGATTCTAAATCCTTACAATAATTAAGATGATCTTTCAATTATACATTTCTCATTAAAAAATGTAAATGTAACATTATCACAAACATTCTTCTCAATATTCATTCATCAACAATATAACTTATCAAATTAAAATACCAATTATGATATTTGAAAAGAGAACATATTTTATTGTACTATTTTATTCTAGTTTCTTCAGAAATTATATTTCATATAATTTCCCCCTTCTTTAAACAGATTACATTATCCAAATTTCATACTAGAATTCATTGGTTGTCAAATGATTTTTAAAATTAATAACAACTTGAGTAGATTAATAAATTCAATATCTCAATTGAATTTTACCTTGTCAAACTATGATTTATAATAATCATCAGAAAATAAATGACGACACATACCCTAAATTTTATAATATATTTCAATCATTGAGGTTAAAAATTAATATTCTTAATTTGATAAGTGAAACTAGCATGATTGTTACAACTATGTAGGTTTCATTATCCCCAAAATTCATTACACTTCCACAATAATGAAACATTCATTTTAAAATGTATCTTATTTAAATCATCATATGTTCTCATTATATTATCCAATAATTATCAAAATTCACTTATTATTCATTGAAGGAATCCATCAATTCCATTTGAAGGAATTAGTTTTTTTATGAATAATCATTTAAAAAATGAAATAAGTATAATTTATAAACATCTATGGAGGTAGATTATATTTGAAAAAACAAAATTTTATATGATATAATTAGTAAATTATGTTTTAAAAAGTTTTAAACCATCAAAATCCAATCCCAAACATTCATTACTACGATAAAAAGAAAGTCATGATTATGGTGATTCAAAAACCATCCATGATGTTGAATCTTTTTTCATGTCACATCAGTCTATTGTTGTTACTGCCTAGAGCATGAAAGATCATGTCATATTATTTATTATATGACATAAATAATATTAGAATGTGAGGTTCTATTGTAATGTAATGAAATTCTTTAAATGAATTTTCTTCATTGGATTTTTTCATTTATTTTCACTCTCAATATTTCTCATCGAGTTCTATATTATTGTATGAAATATTATTCATTTGTATTTGTGGAAATAATCTCCATAGTAAATCATGAAATAATTACTGGATTCATGTATCCATTTATAATAAAGTCCATGTTTGGTGACGATTTTCATCATCTGAAAGAATGATGTCGATATCTTATATGCACCGAATGCATCATGAAGAAACTCTAAAATCAGTGATGTTTCTTTTTTAGTAGTTCCATAGATACACATTATAGGATAAAACATATGAATAAACTGAAAATAAAAATATGTGGCACACCAAAAACACATTACTTGTTATTTATCTTTAACTAATCTATAAAACACAGTTTTTAGTCACTAATGTTAGGAGAAAGACTCTCCTGCTTATGAAAAAATGAAGGATATATTGATATATAAAAATCCTATTTATTTTATCATAAAAACATGCATCATTTATAATGTTTCAAAATCAATTCTTCTTTGGCGGGCCTCATTGAGTTTCATTGAAAAAATATTCATTATTTTGACTTTCCATAACATTGGATTCACCATGAAGAAAAAACAAACATATCAAGAATGAAATTGATTCTATATAATGTTCTCAAATACACGATTTCTATTAAACCAACACATAATATACAAATAGGTTATATAAATTATATTTAACCATCCACTAATCAGTTTCTGATGACATTATCTAAATAATTTTTAAACCATTAGCAAACTGATGTTTGATTTGAAGTAATTTAATCCAAATTTTATCCATATGATAGTTATTGGGAGTCTTCCCCGTGTTCATTAATATATAAAGTTAATATGGTTTAATAAAAAAATTATTATCAATTTTTTAATCACCCAATTCTATACCTCTCAGGGAAAGGTCTTAATTTGACAAAAAATTGTTTTTTCAATAAAATGATTTAATTCGTCATGAAATGTATAAATAAAATAAATGAATAAATTTTACGAATATAAATAATTAGAAGAATGCCATGATAGAGGTCACTAATGCATGGAGAGGGAAATGGATAGTAGGGAGGACAGGGATATGAGGCTAGTGTTGTATAGAATTAGAGGAAATTGAATAGTAAAACAAGAGTACAATGTAATGGGGAAGGTATTAGGGATAAAAAAATATTCGGGTTTATTGTAGAAGGTAAATACTGAAGATGGGAAAACATATTTAGAAAATAAACTTTGGGGTGAGTCACCATGGCTGGCATGGAGGGAGGGGTCGAGGGTCAGTGGTTGGAGTTATAAGATGTGGGTTTGAATTTTATGGTATTCAATGAGGGATGGTTTTGTTGTCGACATAGAGGGAGGGGGTCAGGGACCGACGAATGGTGGTCACATTCAGTAAGGGTTGCTCTAGGGGGGGGGAGAAGGCTGTGGGGGTTATGGTTGTAGAAGTGGTAAGGTAAAGGTCCAGGTTAAGGGAAATTAATTCAGTTTTTATGTATTTAGTGATAGTTAAAAAAACTTCTACTTAATCATACTAGTAGTTGTGGTTTGTGAAATCAAAACATTATTCAAAATATTTTTTAAAAAATTATTATTATCGAGAGTTATAGGTACCTCTTATAATAAAATACTTATAAAGGATCCATTTTTTGAAGTGGTCGACTTTTCAGATTATATGGAATGTAAATTAGATGCAAAATGAATTAAAATATTCAATAAATTAATATCGATGACCATAAATGAATTAATATAATTCCTTTAAATTTTATATTTAATTTTAATCTCTATTTCATAATTAATTTTTAATTAAAACAATGTAACTTCTGGGTGTGTGTGTGTGTGTGTTTTTGTACAATCTTTTCATACTGGTCATCACATTGTTAAAAATAATCTCTTAAAAGTGTATTGGGTATTTGAAATACTAGAAATAGAAAATGTTGGTCGGCTAGGGAACCACTGGTCCCCACCAAGATAGGACTGACTCAATTTCTATGATGGGTCACTATAAAAAGGGGTTTGGATTCCACCAAGATTTTTTTTTGTAGTGGCCCATGGAAATGGGGTTCACACGATAGGGACGTCCAACTAGGGGAAGGTTATTCCAATGTGTATCATGGGGTTAAAGGAGGGAAAGGAGTGCTTTATATGGGGGTGGGAAGGATTGGGGAATGAGTCTCTAGTGAGTAGGGTCAGCGTTCATAGGTTCCATGAGATCTTTTAGTGGTAATTGAACAGTGATAGGCGTCATCATGTGGGTGTTTCAAAAAATGAGATAAAATTATTTTTGAATATGAGATATCATTTATCCTATCAAATAGATAATTCTGCATGTGTTTCTCCTAGATAAATATTTATTTTATTACTATTTAAATGAGATTAGTGTGTGAATCTTAACATGGTATATACATTTTGATTGGTAAATTTAATATATAATATTTTATATCACTTCTTTATTTGAAAATTGAAACTCTGATGCCAATAAAAGGGGAATCGGATAGTGGGAAATAGAGTGACATCTGCTAATTATGTAGTCCACCGAGAACAAGAGGAAAGTGGCCTCCGTGTTGGTGGTAGTTCATTTGGGTCACCATTAATGGACAAGGAGGAATCTGCAGTGTTTCTATGATGTGATGGGATACTACTTTTGTGAAAGCATTTGCAACACATCGACATTGAGATGGTGTGATGCAACAGTGATGGGATCAATTATCGAGGGCAAGTATCGAGAGTCCTCTTGATTGAGGTGATAATTTGGTGTGTCCCAATTGATGATCAATGGTGCTTCATGATGGAGACATCTTGAGAGTCTCCTCGGAAATGACGGAATGGTGAAGTTATAGTTTCACATATTGGTAATTTGATTTGCATCCTTTTTTACCCGCTATGGTTGATCGTCCTCCATATTTGGGGGACTTGGATTTCATCATGTTTGATTTCATCTGCACCCTTTATTTGGACATCTAACACCATATTTCATGGTATGATCTACATGATTTTCTTTATCATGATGTGTTCTTCATTTTAGGTTTCCTTTATATTGTATCTTCTTTCTACCTTTCCTTAATTATTTTATCTATTTATTATTTTTAAGATCCCACTCATCTATGGGCATCTCTTCATTGTAATAATGGTTAATAGTGATTCCCACATTCAGAACACGGTCTTCTTGTTTTTACCATTTATATTTTACACATTAAAAATCATTTATGGTGATTTATTCATTCTTATATATACACATTGTTATTTTATTGTGATTCTAACAAATTTTTTCAGAAACCATTTTTGTCAAATGATTGGAATTATCCACCAACAAGTGGTAATAGAGATGATGGTGTGATATTTCTATTTTTGTGAGAATTATAGACTCTTTTGACAGAATAGATGATGCATGTGTGATTAAAAATAAGATTTTGTAAATAATTAATATTGTGATTTTTTTGGGTCTTACACATTGTTATTTTGTTTAGTATGTTAGACTCATGAATAATGAAATAAAAATTGAAGACGAATGCGATGTGCAAGCTCATTGAGATTTTGAGGATAGGAGTATGTTTTCTTGGAAGTTCCCTAGATTATATGGAAATTAAAATTATGGGGTAATAGGATAATTTTTCTTTTAGTATTGTTTGATAGGGTGGTACAGATTTAGATATGACAAAGACATCAACATTAAGATTTCATTTCTAGGTTAGTAGTGACATTTTATACATAGTTTCAATATGGATTCCCCTTTTTTTATTTCATGGATGATGTTTACTGTGATACCAACATGTTTTTGTTCAAAACATGTTTGATGGATGGTATATTCATTGATTGGATAAAGCTGGAGACTAAGAGTGTTCATCACATGGGGTGTTTCGAAATTCAAGATAAGAATGTTTTTTAAAATGAGAAATCTCATTTCATATAACATCCATAATAATAGATATGTTTATCAAGGGGAAAATTAATCATATATATATATTTAGATGATATAATAAATTTAATTAAAATAAGGTAGATACATGGAGATTAATTAATTAAATATATAATATTTTATATCTTATATGTATTTTAAAAAGTAAATTATGACCTCATTAAATGTGGCTGCAGTTGGTGGAAAACAATGTGATATATTCTCAAGATATGGTCCACTGATATCAAGAGCACAGGGGTTTCTGCATTTACATTTGTCTATGTGGATACTCATCAATGGTGATTTGGGCATCGATGGTGAATGTATGACGTGAAAAGACATGAAATTTTAAGTTGCATTTATAGTGCACCGACATTGACCATGTGTGAAGTAGCAATGATGTGATCAATGATTGTGGCCATGTATCAATAGACTTCATTGTTGAGTTGATTTTGAGGTGTATCCTATTTTATGATCAGTGGTACATCACGATGGAGGTAATATTATAGTCTCCTAAACACATTTTCATGGGGTAGTTATTGTTTTAAGTAGAAGTATTCATATATGAATCCATTATAACACTCTATGATTGTTTGATATTCATATATAGTGGTATTTGATCTGATCATAGTGTTTTTAATATGAACATTTCATTCGGACATTGAAAACATTATTTCATGGTAAATATTATTTTTGGTTTCTTAATCATGTTGTGTTCTTAATTTTAGGTGTCCTTCAGATTACATATACCTTCTACCGTTGACTCACTACATTTTATGATTATTATTTATAAGACTCCAATAATATTTGGGATTATATGTCATGTTCCCATAATTATTAGGGGATCCCTATTTCTAGAATAGGGACATGGATTTTAAATATTTGGTTTTTATTTATTAAATTTCATGCTTTTGGATTTATTTATTATACGTTATATAGATTCCATATTTCATCTGGTTTCTCACCAATTATTTATTTCGAGATTTTTTTCTGGATATCGGGTTTCTCCTCTAATATATGAGCTTCTAGGGATAGTGATCCTAATATGGAGGGTATCGTACCCAGAATTAATGTAAGGAACAAGTGGTAGGAAGTGTTATAGTGAAAAGAACCATATGGGATATGGCAGTATGTTAAAACTATAATGGGGTGACCAAGATACAACTAAGTAGGTTTGGGGTGGGGGATGATGTTGCAGAGATATGTGGTCAGAGATAGTGTGCCTATGTGGTGGGGGAGGTAACGATTTGAAAATATAGTGGTCTGGTAGAACTATCACTCCCAAGTCAAAATAATATATTATCTATGTTAATATTATTATTTTTAGGTTGGCATGCCACTCCACTTGTTATCATTTTCCTTAATTTCAATGTTGAATAGTGGGTGCCCAAATTTTAGGATTACTCATCATGTTGCGAGAACTGATGCCCTAAGTGGGGTATAAATGCTGATGTTACATGCGTAGACCTTGATCAGGAATATCCCCCATTACTATGTTGTCGAGAACTGAGAAGTCCATAAACCCCAACCACTACATTGAGTCTTACTTGCATCTAGTTCCATTCTTCTCAAGTTTTTTTTTAAATCAACATACAAAAGGGCACCACAACAAAACACACATACATGAAAAATGTACAAAACAATGCACAGTAAGATTACATTGTTTGATATTTTATCCTACATACATAGGATAATGGTAGTATCACATTAATTAAATTATATGAAACATCTAGTTATAATAATTTACATCTTTTGGAACTCTAACTAGATCACTGGAATATGTTCCGCCAACACTGTTCAGACATCACATCTTCTTTCTCCCTCCTTCTAATCACTGACCCTATGCATCTCACCCTTCACCATTGGCTCTAGTGACATTGGAACTTTGTGTGCGACCAAGATTACATCATCAGAAGGGGACCTCCCACTAACATGGTTTGGACTTACCTTCGTATTATTAGTCATAATTAAAAAATCCCATCTTTTTCATTTATATTCACACCAATTCCATATCTACAATTAATGTAGTAAACATTAATTCTCCCAAAATTTTATTTGGTAATTAACACTCCATTGATGTTGGGAGAAAATCCTCTATTAATGATGATATATATATCCATTAGTTATTTTATCCATTTCAAATAAATTAAGGAGATCCAAAACAATTTGGACCCTCAAATCCTTTTGATATGTTGAGTATAACAATATCTCACTCAAAAATTATTATCATGCTCTCATTAATATAGATACATGACTATATTCCATTAACTATAAATATTATGTGCTTTAATGGTTATCTCCTCCCCATCCAAAGTATCAAGCAGAACACGAGAACCGACTGAATATTCCATATACATGAATTGATAACTGGTAGCTTCACCTGACATCTCTTTTCGGGAACCTGTGTAATATTTATCATGACTTAAACATCCATAATTATCTCAGAGTCCATTCTATCATATTTTCGTTGTTGTATTTTCTTCCATAATTTAATTATCATTCCTCCAAACTCCAAATGTCACCCAAAGAACAGAATATGTCATGTAACACCTATGACAGATGATACATTCGATTTTAAAGAAACAACACTGATTCTACATCCATATTTTGGTGACATTATTTTTAAAAGCTGAAAGGCCATCTAACATGAGGAACCTTATTAGTCTTCCACCAAGATATGATTATAACTAACAATTTTTACCTGTCACATATTATGGCTCAATCCATATGGTTTCTTCCCTTTTGGGTCTTAAGAAAATCCATTGGCTCTAGTGCCTTTGGTTCTTTGTGTCTACTAATTTTGGATTCCCAGGAATGGGATCCACCTCCTCCATGGATAGGCCATGTCTAGGTCTCATCAATCATACTCAACAAATATCAACACATCCATTCATATAGACAACAATTAAATATCTCTAATTAATGCAATTAACATTAATTTTTCTATCAATAAATAATCATAATAAACTCTACATTAATGTTTTGAGAATCTCCTATATTAATTTTTATAAAAATTTATCCATTATTGAATTTATGTATCTCCAATAAATGAGGTAGATCGAAATAAAATCTCACTTGATAATCTTTTTCGCAAGTTGAATCCAACACACCATATGAAAAAAAAATTATTAAGTTTATTTTTAAAAATACAATGTAAATAGTCTTTATAAAATTATTATAATTATTATTATAAATAAAAATTATTCTTTCTTTTAAATTCTGCAATTCTAGGAAGCCCAATTTTGACCACAAAAAATAGGCGAGAAATTTTGGTATAGAAAAAATTGGTACTACCCATGGATAAAATTAATATATATATATATATATGCGTGTGTGTTTGAGAGAGAGAGAGTGTTCAAAAAATTTAAAACACACAAACACTAAATATAATCTGATTTTAGTCATTGGAGAGCCGTAACAACATCATCTAGTGTCGAATATTATAGTTCACTATGTAATTGAGACTGTTGTGATTACCTCTATAAGAAATAATAGTTAATATCATTTTTTGTTATCTTAAATCATCACAAACACCCTCTAATAACAATTTATGGTTTTAGGTCAGGAAATGAAATAATATGTGTTGGGGATTTAAAAAATTAATCTGATGATCGATGTAACTACATTATCACTAAAAAATCACATTATATAATAAATATAGAGGATCCACCATGATAATCTCGATGCACAAAAATTTATTTAAAAACACCTTGTTTGATATGAATCCGTGTTTAACAAATGATCATCACCGGTAATCAATGGCCGAAGGATCTGAAGTATGATTCCTTTAGATCATACACATGTACGCTAAATGTATATGGGAGTATCAATCATTGAATTATAGCTTCTAGAGTGGAGATATAATGAAAACATCAATTTCTCGACAATCACTCTTGCAATGATCCATTGATCCATGATGAAGAACTCAGGTCAAAATATCAAAATATTTGTTTCCCTCTCTATGAAGTGGGAAAAGAGAGAGAGAGAGAGGCTCTCATCCATTTTTCATGGAATATCCATTTTCATGATGGATCCTTTCCTCCTTATATTGTGAGATTCCAAAATACCATAAAATGGAACCCAACAACTGGATCGTTATTAACCACTATAAATGATATATTATGAATATATTATAGAGTAATTTATATCAATGATTTTTTATAATATAATTTTAATATAATAAATAATTTTTTAGAGAAAACTATGTAATTATATCGACATTTCATTCTTACAAATATTAAACAAACAATGAATATTATAATAATATTTTTTGAATAATCAAGCACATATGTTAACTTTAATACATCTAATGAATTTAATAAATAAATTTAATAAAAATTATTGAAAATCTAATAATATGAATTTATTTATTACTTGGAAATTGTATATTCAATGTAACCTCCTGAACCCTCTGGTGGGGCCCACAATGTCTGATTCTTTTATTCATGAGAATCAAGTTAATTTTTCAATACGTTATGTTTGTGATCCTTAATGACCATATCGTGATAGTAGTGAGTATTTTTCACAATCAAGAAGAAATTTTTTATAACCCTTGATTTCTCCTAAATAGATTAGAAATTGTATTTGAAATGATATCCTTACCTTCAAACAGACATCACATAATATGATTTCATGGTAACGAGTTATCAAATAGCGAAGGACACATGCTTAATTTAAAATTACTCTATGGATTTATTATTTTTTATCCTAACAAGATATACATACATTATTTTACCTTGGTCATGTTTTTAGTGATGGTATTGTCATCATGATCAACTAGACCCAACATATACCATCCCCTCTAATGTGTAAAATTATATCATGATTATTCAATCATTGTGAAGCCATTATTGTGGAATTATATGTAAGCTTACGACCATTGACATCAATTCCATATTTTTTCGATGAGTTAAAGTACGTCGAAAAATTGTATACAATAATAATAATATCATGTGAGGAAACATTTAAATGTTTTCGCAGAAAGGAATAACAAATGATACCAAAACCATGTGGTGTCCCTATAGGCAAGTTAGTCCTCATGATCTCACCTATTTGACATCACCATGTGTAATGTTAATGAGAAGAAATACAAATTCTTATATCCTTCAAGTACCTCATATTCATACATAATCTATGTCTAGTAATAATGATATATCTAGACCATATAAAATATTTTTAAGATTAATTTCATTGTATCACTAATTTCTCATAATGGCATGGGAACTAATATATGTCTATGATATGATAAATAATTTGTAGATATTACAATGTAAACAGTGGAAAAAAAAATTCATAACCTATTATGGTTAGTATATGTCATGAATATATCATTGTAGATAAGATATGATAATCTAAAAGTACAATTTAATCTAGATTAAGGGAACCAAATTTTACAATAGAATTTTATATTCAAAATTTAATACTAAAAAAGAAACTCATTGACCTCCACAAGAGATCACTAAAGGTCTTTAGAGACCACCATATGACAACCTCTGATTGTCATAGTCTCCACGACATTAAAGGGAAATAGAGTACTCTAAAAGAGATCACTATAGGGGTCTTAAAATAAAATATGATGATGGTTACTATGGAGCGTTTTAGCAGTCACTTATGTTTCCAAAAAGACATATTATAATCCACTACAGTAAATTAGTAATGGTCCATAAAACAAACATTTTAAGGACCTCCATAGGCATTCTCTAGTCTGCATAATTGTTTAGAAAATCATATTATATATTCCCTGGTGAATTAGAAAACCCAAAAATAAAATATCAATAAATATATAACCAACATTGAGGCATATTTAGAGCCTTCAAATATTCATTCTCAATCAACAGAAAAATACAAAAAAAAGTTAGCAAAGAAAATATAAAAATTAATTATTTTTAGATTAAATTCTTATTTAGTTAGTTAATATATAGATAATTATAGTTAATGATTAAAATATTTTGAAAACATATAACATGATAAATAAATAAATGACACAAATAAAAATCTGAAATATCTGATAGTGTTTTTATTTTATTAGTTGATAAATCTCTAATAAAGTACAAAGCAATACATACCACATTCCGATCAATACAAACATCAGATAGATGCTATATTGATTGAAATAGATAAAATATCATTCAAGGAATGGCCTCCTAGATTTTCATGTTAGTCACAGTTCATTTTCTCAATTGGAATCCTCGGTGGGAGCTATGTCATTTCAATAAAACAAGAAAATGTAACCAGATGTATTCCATCATATCGAAAAACGTGCATTTGATTGATGTGGCCCTGACTCCTTCATTTCAAAATACTCATAGTGATAATTATACAATTATTTAATGTCAATGCATTTTTTTATTGGTATTGCAACATTTTATGTGCTTATTAACGCAATGCCAAATATGATGGACAATTTCCACTTTCAATCATACAATGAAAATAATTTTTTCGATCGACATGTACATGCTTCGAACATATTTTAAATGAATTTCAAATCACTTTCATAATATTTTATATCTGTTGGAGCTTTTTTAGATATTTTTGACCCCTACACACTAGATTTCCCTAGTATTATCAAATGATAATAATTGTGAAAATTACCTTTTAATTGTATAAAAAAATATAGGGATCATATTGATGTGTAGTTTTTTCTAATAGATCACATATGATTAGTGTAATTTTCCTATGGATTCAATTGTCAATTAGAATCCAGTTTCAATGTTTGACCACTTGATAGAAGATATTATATTATAATAACACTAGATAATGTTATCTATCATTTTCCAACAAACCATGAGAATGCTAGGGATTTTTTGATTCCTATAGATCAAAAATGGGATTGGGATTATTCTACCATGACTTTATAGAAATAAAATTGTGTTTTCTTGGAATTTCCCCTTTTACATTATCTGTCACTTAACTCCAAATCCATTTGTTGTACACCAATTGCGATTATACAAAGAAATTCATGAAACATATCCATGTGCTAATGAATCATACATTCCATAAATGACATAACAATCATATTACAAATATATCATAAAAATTATACCCCATTTGGTCTGTTTTGACCCTTATACAAATGATATTCCACTTATGAAAGAAGGTTAACAAATGTGAAAATTATTGTTGAATTGTACTACAAAATCTAGAAATCATATTGATGTGAATTATATTTCAATCGATCATATACGATTCATATAATATTCTCCCAAATTTTCATGTCAATCAGATGATGTATTCTCATTTCAACCCCTTGATGTGAGATGCCACATTTTAATAACACTGGACAACATTATCAATCATTTCCCATCACACCATGAAATAAGATAATTTGATGGATTTAGTGATGATTCATAAAAATAAAAAATGAATCAATGTTAATTATATCAGTCTTTCATGTCAATAAATGTGTTTTTTCTTAAAATTGGAGCTTATTACTTATTTAATAAATTGACTCCATATATGAGCGACAAATAACCCTTTCGATCATTGCAAAAAAATAGGTATATGATCCACATGTAGATGATTCTTGAAAATGTATAAATGAATAAATATTTTTATACTAACATTTCAGGCCAATAAATTTTGTGTGTGTTAGTTTTGACCCCTACACACATGAGTTTCCTATTATTACAAAAAAATGATAATAAATATGAAAATAAACATTTAATTGTACCACCCAAATAGTTTATTAGATTCAAATGTGGTTTATTCCAATAAATAACACATGTTAAAAGAATAATAATCAAATTTAACTTGTCATTTAAGAGTAATGTTTTCATTTTTGACCCCCTAATGGGACATATGTCATTTTATAACACTAGAAAATGTTATCTATAATATTCCATTATATCGAGGGACATGATCATCTGATGGATGTGGCATTGATTCATAAAAATAAAAAATGGATCATTGATCATTATCCTATGATTTCCTATTAATTGATGTGTGTTTTATTGTTATTTCCCCCTTTTAAGTGATTTTCCCCTCAACTTAAAATATGATAGATAAATATCACATTTGATCATACCATGAAATTTGAGTATCCAATTGATGATTCAATGATTCCAATAAAGTATAAATGAATTAAAAATAATTTTCCAAACAAAATCATGTGAATCAGAGCTATTTTTGTTTGGATTGACCCATATAAACATGATTTTATGGTTACTAAAAAAAATAATTTCAAATCATATCATAAGACAGACCAACCCATTCAGGCATCATATAAAAGTATGGTTGATTCCAAAAAATAAAAAACTATTTAATAAATGTTGTCTTGAATTTTCAAACAAATCAAATTTCATTTATTATTTATGAGACTTGATGAGAGATGTTTCATTTAAATATATGTATATAATGTTACCAATTAATTTCAGTCATATAAGAGGACATGAGAATCTAATGGAGGTAATGATGATTCATACATATCAAAAATGACTTTTTGTTAATTATCCAATGATTTTATGTCAGTTAAAGTGTGTATTCTTGGTATTGGAACCTTTTATTCATGAAAACTAGTTAATTTTTAGGAAGAAGAAAAGGTAACCAGAGAGAGGTGGATGTCAAAAGAGAGTTTCATACAGAAGTCCATCACCATTTAGATGTGATGTTTTAAAAAAACCTAAATATGATTTGATTGCAAGGATCAAATATATATTTAATTTATATATATATTATATTTAATATTATTCACATCAAACACTAATTGGTAAATAATGATAGATTATGATGTAAATATGATCACATAATTATATTAACATGACAAGTTTGCAGAATAACATTATTGACCAATATATTCTTGAGGAGATATAATTTCTCAAATCTATTTAATATATATAATATGAGTAATAATTTTTTGTTAATTCATTAACCCTTATAAAATAAATGACCCATTGATGCACATTAATTGGTTATATGTTCAGTTTGATATAACTATAATGTTAGATAAGTAAACGAAATATATTTATTATTCAAATGAGCTACTAGAAGAAAAAAAGAAGAAAATATTGTAAGGAAATAAAAACATATATATTGTGCTTAGGATTATCATGATCGTATGTTCACATCTATAACACCACCATGGAAATTCATTTATTACAATAAAAAATTCAATCAAATAGATAGAGACTGAGAGAATAATGAAGATAACCACAGAAGATATTCATGATATAGAACCTCCATTACTATGTAGTCTCCCTAGACCCAAAATCTATTTGATTTCCAATAAATATTCATCAAAGAGACACTCCATTTCTAGGATAGGTAATTACCTCAACATAGGGGAGTGCAGGTTGCAAGAATGCAACAGTTCCCCTTCTTCTTCTATGAAAAAAACCTTCTGGTAGAAAGAGTGAACACACTTGGAAAACTCTCGATAAACCAGATGAAAAAAGATATCCAAATAGAGTTGATATCATTGAATTAAGGATCCTCACATAATAATAATGGTGCTATAGAGATTCATTAAGAGGATATTAATGTGATGTTGGATGAATGGAACACTAAGGAAGGGGAAAATGTTATTTTCCTAACATAAAGCAGCATATATGGTGGAACTGGTTCTGTTATTCGATTATCACAGAGGACGAAAACCATAATCAATGCCAATATAAACAGGCCCAAAAGGATGAACCCCCAACCATTCGATCTCCCTAAATTAGTGGTCCTAATTCATCAATTTTACAGTTAGGAAAAAATGGTACATTTGGTAGAAATATAATCAATGTAAAAGGAAATAAATGATTCTCTCCTAAACATCCCCAAGCAACGCATGAAAAAGTCTATCTAAATATATAAAATATAAATGAATCATAGAATAAATATTAAAAGAATTATATTTAAAAAATATAGGGGAATTAAATACCCCACCATGGAATTAAATTAATTCAATATGGATGTTTTTCACATCCTATGATAGTGAATTGGAACTAAATTAATTATTTTTTGTCAATTCAAATATATAGGGAACTATACAATCATTCTCAAACTATTTTTCAGATTGTCCCCTGGGAGTATCTTAGTGAAACGAAATGTCCCATATTCAATAAAATCCAAAAAATAAATTTAAATTTAAATCATATTTTATCTACCATTTTATACATAGTTTTTATTTTGCTGAAATGTAGATTGGCCATCATAGTTGACTATTAAACCATAATAATATAGAAAAAATTCGTAAATAAAACATTTCAACAATACAACATATTTTATGGCTAGTTTCATGTATATATACTCAACCTTATTAAGGGATATGGAGAATATATATTTCATTGTTCGGTTCTAGGAGATCTGTCCTCCAGATTAAATAAATACAATCCTTGTGAGTGATTTTAGAGCGATAACATTTTCAAAATAATAAGATTCAAAAATTCAAAAAATTCCATCCCAAAATCTATTGTTTAAGAAATATAAAATCAATAATTTATCAAAAATATTTACATACCTAACGAGACACTTCAAATCATGCAAATGAGGCTCCCCTGATTTCCCCATAAACATCTAAAATTAAGCAATATGTTATATGTGGCTTATAATATCCATTAGCATACATAAGACTTCCTAACACATTATCATATAGAATATCATTCCTAAATAAACCTCATCAATATTTATAAGTTAATATTCAGATAATAATATAGAATTTTTTCATAATATAATATTAATACCTTTAATTTTCCCAAGAAGATACATTTTAAATAATTTCATAACATAAGAAATTTGTGAAATGTTTTTGTTTTGAGAATTCCTATTTCTAAATATGTCTATTCCCAATATCTGGTTAGTATTTTCTGTGTCATTCATTTGAAATATATAGTTCAATTAGTTCTTGAAATTATTTATATTCTTCATATTTGTACATCCTCACATCATTTCATCAATATATAATAATATATAAATAAATTCATAATAAACATTTTTATTTTATAACATGAATCATAATTAATTTTAAAATATTATTTTCATTCATAAATAAATGAAACCTTTTATAACACTTCCAAGAAGACTTAATAATCAAATATAAATACTTATTAATAAGGGAATCATAGTTTTAAACAAATTTGATAATCCTTCTGGAGGAGTCTTATAAATTGTATTATCAAGGGTACCTTGCAAAAGAGATGTTTTTACATATTATTATTGAACATGCCAATAAAACATGGAATAAAAAAATTATAATATTTATATATTATTGTTTAACAACTAGGGATAATATCTCACAATAATAAATACCTTCAATTAGAATAAATACTTTACAAAACATTAAGTATTTCAATATGATTATATTTTATCCAACCAGATTTTCCATCTTCTTGTATATCAACTAAGAACCTATAATCATTTGGTTATTAGGTTTGGAAAAAAACAAAAGATATATTCTTAGTGAGTAATTTCATTTCTTATTTTATACCACTTTAACAAATAGTGGATTCTTTGGCCTTAATTATTTTCTTATATGTTTGATGTTTGTCATTAATCAAATCCCGAGAGACATTATATGAATATGAATCAATATCAGCCTAATTGAATAGGGAAAGAGGTATAATTACTCTTATTTTTCTGTCTTGGTTGAGTTTATAGTTTCTTATATTTTTAGGTACTTCTATATCAGGTTCATAATCCAAATTATAATTAGATTCACCTTGATTCTAAGTAATACGAGGAGCACAAATAGTCTGATATTGGGATTGGGATTTGAATATGTATAATAACAGAACTTCAACACATATGGGTTTTGGGGATTATGAAGGATTATACAATTTCATCAGATGGATCTAAATATTCTACTACTTTATTATTGAAGAGATTGGACTCATGAAAATTTACATATTGACTAACTATTCCTTTTTCATAACCTGGTTTATCTACCCAAATATGATACCCCTTAACACCCCTAGATGACCTACAAATATACACTTCACAACCATATTGGGTAGCTTATCTCTATGAGTATGCACAGAATATATGTATTCAAAAATAATATTGTGATAAAATCTTGTTGATGGACCTTTCCAGGGTTCTTAATGTGACTAAAATAATTTAGAGCATATGGGAAACAATTGATTAAAAAGAATACTATTTATGTACGCTCTGCCCATAAGGACCATTGTTGTTTTCAGTGGGATTGAATGCATATAACCTTATCATGAATATTATAATTCTGCCGTTATGCTAATACATTGTTTTTGGTTGTTTCACCAATAGTCCAGTTTCATTTGATTCCCACATATTTTTAGAATTTAGTGAATTTAGTGGAATGATGTTTAAAACTATTATCAGTTCTTAAGATATTGATATTCTTACCGAATTAAATTTTTATCATCTTATTCTATTTATTAAATTTCTAAAAAATATCAGACATTTTTTTAGTATATATTAGTAACGCCCAAAGTTTCAACGTTATGTTTCTCATTTATTTGTGTATTGCATGCATTGTATGCAACTTCGAGTTCTAGCAAGCCTCGACCAATCAATATAGCTTAATAAAAACTTTTTGAAATTCTATTAATTTTATTTTCATAATGGACTTCATTTTTGGATTTATAATATTAAAATCATGTTAGGGTGAATTTTTTCCATTTTTCTAAAAACATTCAATTTTTGATGAATAGTGGAAACAATGAAATATTGATTAAAAAAGAATTTTTATTTAAATACTATTTTATTTTATTTAAATTTATATTATGTCAAAATATATAAATAATAACTATATTACCACATTGTAATTCATTAGAGTTATTTTATAATATGATTAGATGTATATAATTTTATTGAACTTTTTAACATCTTTTACACTCCTTCTATGCACGTTAGAAAATTTGCATAAAACCTAATTCATCGTCTTCTATGAAATTAATTTAATAATTAAAGAGACACATTTGAAATTAATAAGTAAAATGCTGTTCAATAGGATGGAAATAATATTTTGTGAATAGTAACTTTTGAATTTTATTTTCCAATGTTAAAAGTAAATTGTGTAATTTCAAGTAATAATGATATTATAATTACCCTAACACATTTCATAATTATATTATATAACTATATATAGATCAAAATCAACCATAGGAAAAATTATGATCCTCTTTGATCTACATGGATTAGATTAGGACATTTATTTTATTTTATATAAAGAAGGGTTAAAAATAATAAATTGAAATTGTTAAAACTAAATAATTATTAATACAGGGTTATACAAAGAATAAACTCGACTATAAATTTTCATCAGAAAGATAAAATGATTTACTATATAATGGTATTTTATTTATAATTTTTATACCTTATCTAATTAAATTTATTTATGAGACAATGATGATGTAGTAATTACCTTATTAATGAATGATTAAAATAATTGACATTATAAATATCCAAATAAATGTAAATTTAGAATTATGATGAATTAAGAAAATTTTATAAGATAATAGGACATGTTAGTATTGATTTCATTTTTTTTGAAGTAATCATGTTTTTTTGACTTTCAAAAAACTCAAATACAAAGTAGTGGCAAATTTGACATATTTGAGTTTAAAAAAATAAGATATTATTAAATTATATAATATTTCTAAAAATATATGGTTCTGTAGAAGGAATAATATAATGATATATACGTCAATAATGAACCACTTGTGGTTCTCTTGGATTTTTATATAATTTTATCAACGATTAATTATAATAATACGAGAATTAATTTTAAAAAATAAATATTTAACTAAGAGTTAAATCGAAAAGATAAGTTTATAAGGTGATCTAAACCTATCTAAAAAATTTTGGTAGAGAGTTTTTCGACCCACGCCAACCATAATTATGAAATAAATACTTTTGGAGCTATTATAAACTGAATATGATTTTATAATAAATTAATATTTCTAGATTTTCCTAAAGTGAACCACACCTCTCTTACAAAAGGGTACTTCCCTTTTACTCAATCTCACACCACCAAATCTATTTGGCTTGGACAAACCCTACACAAATATCATACCAAATACCATTAGTTGGACCTAGAGGCCTTAATATGATAAGAAAGCCATCCTATAGAGCCCCTTTGATTAAATAAAAAGGAAGGACCCGAAGAAGAGTTCATAATTTAATAACCTACTTCAAAGTTCATTTCTTATTCCAGTTCCTCTTTCATATTTTTTTCTATACCAAAATAAAAAATCAAGTACCTTATACATACTATGTTTTTATTATATATATTGTGTAACCATATTTTATATTTTATCTATCTTATGAATGATAAAGTCACCACATGTGTGTACGTACGGCTTACCGTCTCCACATCGTGGTGTAGTTTATTATTCAACACATCATTATTTGGATTGATTTAATACAGAGTATAATTGTTGTGAATAATGAATATAACATGTTAATTATGATTTATATATGATATAACATTCTATTACATATTATTTTACCATCAATAGAATGTTCTTTTTGCTCATGCATACATATAGATTACCTTCTCCATGAAGGTGATGAGATTCATTCCCCATCATAACCATTCTGGATACATTTTCAAGTTATGACTACAAATAACATTTTATAATGTTATATATTTCTGTATATTAATCAAATACATCCTTCCCAGAAAAAACAAGACTTACGTAACAACATATATAAAGGAAAATGAATCAGTAAACACATGAAATAATGATACTACTAAAATATTATTAACAAATCAATATTATGATCATATATGACTTCAAATTTATGTATGTGGTTCATCTATAATTTAATAATTATTATTCAACTATTATAAATATGGTTAACATACCTTTTACCAAGGAAATTTACTAGGTATGGGTTAATTTTAAAATCGATTTATTTATCTGAGTTTGTTTATACGTAAGTATCTACTGGATCTTCTTTATCATCCCCATCTGTGTTTCATAAATATATATTTCCGAAATTGTTACTATTTTGAAGAATATGTGTTAAAATCATTTATTTCCTATTTTACTTGTTATAAAATGTTTTTAATGGAATATTTCTGTTTTTTTCCAAACATGTTACTTTATGACCTTTTCGTTAAATGATGGTAAGAATGTTTTTCCCTTATATGGAGGGTGTAACTATTTTACGCCATTATAACATCAGTGTAGCTTCCCTTTCAATCATATAAGGATATTTTCAAAATAAATGTTTTCTTTTATAATTATGTAACTTTTATATGATTTTAAAATAGAAAGATATGTTTCTCTCAAAATGTCTTGATTTCATCTATGTGAACATCCTCTGATGGATTTTACATTTATTTGAAGTAGATTTATAATGATACAATCTTCTATATTATATTCAAGGTTTTTTGATATATTTTTCTTTGATTGTGTTATTTTTATACAATTGCTGGATTATTGTTAAATTATTATCATTTTGTGTGCTATTTTTAATATGGATGTTTATGTTATGTTTCAACATATTCATAGGAGGAATGCATTGGACATACTAAGTGATGGGTGGATCCTTCTATAGCCCCTTAATGCATCCATAGGTCTCATGAGACAAACTTGTGTCTTGGAACAAGGCCTTGATAAATTCTTATTTTACGCTTCGAACGAGGCCTTTTCTATTTTGTTATGATGTCCGGAATTATGCATTCCATCATTATGAAATTGGATATTGATATTACATGTGATAATTTGACCAGTAGAATATCCATAAGAATAAGTAAATGGAATTATTTGATTACCTTTTTCATATTCTACTGATGTTTATGTTTAATATCCTAGTGTTTTAGACTTATACAATGCCTTAAAATTTTATGCTTATTTATGAATGAATCCACTATAAAATTATCCTTACTAAGAACCTGAGATCACCCCTTTCTATGTTATATTTTTTTTACGATGCGAAGAAGTATATTATGATTGGCTTGCTGGGATAGTCAAAGGTAGATTTATGTGTTCAAAATAGACATAATGTTATTGTTTTTTCATTTCATAATGTAGTATAAAACTTATTTTCAAATATATTATTTCTAAAGAATCGAAAGAGATTAGTCTTTTGGGATTTGATCCATTGTGATCATGTCAATGTTATGTAACAATGCACCGACTCTAGATAACTAGGTTCAGGTCATTACAATTGGTAAGATAGAAAGTTTAGTAAAATCCTTGGAAGATAGATTTAGAAAAACTATAATTAGAGAACATTACCCTTAGATATATTTTTAATATTATTATAGGATAATTTCCAAGAATTTCTGTAATATAGAGATTTATTGTATTTTATAAGAAATAAATCCTTGTCTGGAAACATGTAGGTAGAGGGAGCTATGTCATAGATGTACCTAGGAGTGAAAAATCCAACAAGTAGTTTTGGGCATGACCTGGGTATCGCGGTACATGACAACGGGCCTTGCTACACTCTTAGTTATGACACTCCCAAGGGTAATGCTTAAGAAAATTAAAATTATCGTTACAAACAATTATGAATGATTTATGAGTAAATACTTCTTCATGAAAACATTTTTTATTATTATGGAAATATATGCATAAATTGATCAATTTTAGTTTTGTATTTTACTAGTTTTCAATTATGTATTGTGATTCATAAACTAATATAGTGTATTCCATGCTTTAGAAATGGCTCCTTTTGGAAGGAATGGAAACCGAATCAATGCACATAATCTATTTAGAGATTTACCTCCTACTCAAGATAATTATAGTGGAGCTGGTAATGCATCCGGTGTTGAAAAACTTATAACCATACTGGGACAACTCACTCATGTTATAAATAATAACCTTACTAGTATGAAAAACCTAGATCCACAACATGGGGTATCAATTCTAGACCACTTCATGAGGAAACAACCATCACCATTAGACAGGACTACAAATCCATTTGTATCTGATAAATGGATAAGATCCTTAGAGAAATTATTCCACGATTTGGTGTGTAAGAAAGGGGAAAACGTTGTCATGGTTGTTTATCACCTGACGGGAGATACAGATCAATGGTTGTCATTAATTCAAAACACAAATGAGGATTAAGAAGTACCAAATATGGAATAGAGGATGTTTCAATAACTTCTCATAGAAAAATAATTTCCTCATGACCATCGAGCAGATATGGAATGACAATTTATGAGTCTAAAGAAAAAGGTGGATGAGAATGTCACAATGTATGAGCTTAACATTACAAGGATAGATAGGCATGAAACATATTATATATGTAACTCAAGGAGTAATATTGATTAATTATTTGATAGGTTAAAACAATTTCTCGGTAGAGAATTTGTCTCACAATCATTCTCATCATATGAAGATATTATCTCATGTGATAGCAAGACTAAAAATGGAATTATGTATTTCTTACGACTTTAAATAAACGAAAGATAAAAAAAGATCTGTTGAACACCTTGGAAATGGAAATAAAGTAAATAAGGGAAATTTTGAATTTCTATTCTGTAGTAATTATGGGAAGAAAAATACTGACAGATGCCTGAAGGGAATGAGAGTCTGTTACAAGTGTGGTAAAAAATTCCACCGAGGTTGTGATTTCAATGGAAATAAATAGGCACACATTGTTTAATTATACAGTTGTATAGAAATGAGGAATTATGCGAATGAATTTCCTAATCATTAGGGAAACTTACCTCAGAAAATGCCTTGAGAGGAACACCAATATTATGCGATCACTAATGCGGATGTTGAATCTCCAAATGATGTGGTGGTAGGTAAATTAATTATTTCCACTAATTTATCCAAAGAATTATATGATTCTGAATTATCAAATTATTTCATATCTTCCCAGATTTCTAATAAAATTATATATTTCCAAAAATTTTCACAAGGGTGTTGTCAATGAAAACATATATGGGATTTATCATGGAAAAAATGTATTGTAAATCAGTTCCCATTAGGTCACCAAAACATTATTTATTTTCTGATCACATCATCATACCCAAGATTGAATTTTATATAATCATCGGAATGGATTGACTTTCATACCATGATGTGAAAAATTAATGTATGAAGAAAGAGGTTATAATTATTTGTTATGATATGGAAAACCTTATCTTTAGGGATAAAATGTCATCATCTAATTCATAATATGATTCAGCCCATTAGCTCAAATAAATTCAATTATTGGAGAGGAATAAAATTAAATAACTATGGGTGAGGAAAGGAATGTTCAAATTGGGGACGTTCCAATTATTCAAGAATATGTTGATGTGTTTCTAAAGGATTTACCTTAACATCCTCCAGATCATGAAATTGAATTTTCCATTGATTTAATTATTGATTCAAGGCCCATATTAAATACCCCTTATATAGTGGCCACTATGGAATTTGTGGAACTAATTGAACAACTAGAGGAATTAAGTAATAAATGATTTATCCTCTCTAGTGTTTCTCAATGGGGAGCCCCTTTAATTTTAGTTAACTAGAAAGATGGATCTATGAGGTTGTGTATTGACTATAGAGAGACCAATGCTATAATAATAAAGTACAAGTATCCCCTACCTCGCATTGATGATTTTTTGGATCAACATCATAGAGCTCTATATCTTTCAATGATTTTCCTTCGATCTAGATATCATTAGTTGTGTGTGACGATGGAAGACATTCCAATGACAGCATTTTATAACATATATTGGCATTAGGAGTTTACAGTCATGCTAATTATACTGAATAATACACCCTATGTCTTCAGGGATTTAATAAATAGTGTTATCAATGAATATCGTGATGAATTTTTAGTGGTATTTATTGATAATATCTTGGTTTACTCTAAAATCAATGAAGATCATAAAAACCACCTTTTCACTATTCAAAATATTCTTAGAATAAATGAATTATATGGGAAATTTAGAAAATGTGAATTCTGGCTTACAGAGATTTCTTTTCATGACAATATTATGTCTAGGAATGGAATCATTATTGATTCTTATATGATAAGTGCAAGGCAATAATGGACAACAATAATGACTATAACTAAGTTACACAATTTTATTGGTTTAGAAGGTTATTATCATCGTTTCTTCCAGAATTTTTCCTAATTAGCTAACCCACTATCCTAAATCACGTGTAAGGTGGTTAAATTTGTTTGAAAAAATGAGTTTAAAGAATTTTTTGAAGAACTTAAGAGAATCATAGTTGATGATGTTATCTTGACTCTACCATCGGGGAATTATAGGTTAGTTATTTATAGTGAATTTTTAATGAAAGGACTCGGTTGTGTCCTTATGTAGAATGATAGAGTTATTGCATATACATCACGACAACTAAAAATTCATGAACAAAACAATCCCACTCATGATCATAAATTAGCTTCTGTAATATTTTCTTGGAAGATATAGAGACATAGTCTATATGGTGAAAAAGATGAGATATATACCAATCAAAAGAGTTTAAAGTATATTTTCCCACAAAATGAACTCAACATGAGGCAAAGACGATGACTTGAACTACTTAGGGATTATGATTACAGTAGACACTTCCACTTGGGGAAGGGAAATAAGGTGGCAGATTCTTTGTGTAGAAGCGATCTTACAGTTTTGAATAAGAAGTGAGTTGAATGGGATCCTATGTTCATAGATATAGTAAATATGGATATTGTAATAATCATTTAAGGTGTAACGTCAATATTTTGTCAAATCATTTCTAAAAAATATTTACTAGAAAGGGTAAAATGTTCGAAGACTGTTGATGAGAGGATTCAAAATAAAATTAATTGTGTGAATGATGGGAGATTGATTGACTACATATATGAAATGGAATTTTGAAATTTGGGAAGAGACTTCGTGTTCCTAACATACTCAATCTAAAAAAAAAATTTGGAAGATTCTCATAGCTCTAATGTAATAATACACCCTATCAATACTATGATTTATAGATATTTGACGGATAATTTTTTGTGGGACTACATAAAGATGATGATTGTTGTTTCTGTGACAAGATGTGTGGTTTTCAATAGGTTAAGGCTAGAAGACACCGTCATGGGGGAGTCATGCAACCTCCTCCTATACCTGAGAGGAAATGGGATGATATTAGGATGGAATTTGTAATGGGGATACCAAATATTCCTAGAAGGAATGATGAAATATGATTCATTATTATCCGTCTTACTAATTCATCCTATTTTTATTCTATAAGAGAAATCTTAATACTTGAATGTTTTGAAAGAATATATATTAATCAGGTTTTAAGAAGTCATGGAGTACCATTTTAATTGTTTCTGATTGTGATGCACATTTCACAACAAAATTATAGAAAATGCTTCAGAAATCCCTAGATATAGAACTTTTTTGATCACTTCCTACCACCCTCAAACTGATTGAAAATCATAATAGACTATTTGAACCATAGTAGACATGTTGAGATCTTACTCACTTGACTTTCTAGGTTTGTGGGATCAATATTTACCTTTGGTATAATTTTCCTATAACAATAAATTACATTCAAGTATTCAGATAAACCATTTGAAGCGTTATATGGAAAGATATGTCGAACACAAACATATTGGGATGATGTTGGTGAATGAAAAATAAAAGTCCTAGAACATGTTGAGGAAAAAATGGGAAAGGTGATGATTATCCAAACCCAAATCAAATCATCTCAATATATGCAAAAGAGATGTACTAATAACTGAAGGAATGATTTTGAATTTAATGTAAGAGATCATGTTTTTATTATGGTATCTCCATGGAATGGTGTTATATGATTCAATAAGAATGGTATATTAATTCCCATGTACATCAGGCCTATCAAAATTATAGAACGATTTGGATTTCTTTCTTACCATTTGGGAATGCCTCCACGTCTCTTCAATGTTCATGATGTGTTCCGTGTATCATGGTTGAGGAATTACATGCCTGACCCAACATATATACTCACCTATGAAGATATAGAACTTTATCCTGATTTGTCTTACTGTGAATAGAATTTCAAGAATCTTTAAACCAGAGAACAAGTGTTGAGAAGCATGGTGACTTGTCGGGTAAAAGTTCTATGGAGAAATCATAAGATTGAATAGGAAACATGGGAACCCGAGAAACTAACGATGGTGAACCACTTGAATCTTTTTATGTATTAGTATTCTTGAAATTTTGAGGATGAAATTATTTGATAGAGGGAAGAATGCAACACCCCAAGCTTTCACAGTATGTTTCTACTTAAATAATGTAATAGGTTGCGTTGTACGAAACATTGACTTCTAGAACACCAAGACAAATTAAACTATTGTTATTCAAATTTTTTTAAATTTTTTAAATTTTATTTTTCAAAATGGACTTCATTTTTGAATTCGTAATATCAAAATTAGATTAGGGTGAATTTTTTGTATTTTTCGGAAAACATTCAATTTTTTATGAATAGTGAAAAACACTACCTTATTGTTTAAAACATAATTTTTTCATAAATAATTACTTATTATATTTAAAAATAATCTTAGTTTAAATAGTTACATAATACTAATATTTTATCAATATGATTAGTTGGAGTCATTTTATAATACGATTTTAAGTATAAAATTTTATCGAACTTTTTTAAGGTGTTTTACACACCTTTAAGGAACGTTTTCAAATTTTCATTAAACATAATTATATAGATTTTTCATATTTTATTTCAAATATATGAGAGATTTTGATTACATTAGTAAGTAATATTTTTTTTAATATGAAGAAAACAATTATTGGTCAATAGTAACTTATGAATATTACTTACCATAGTTAAAATTAAATAGGGTATTTAAAGGAAAAATGATTGTATAATTATCCTAACACCTGTCCTAATTCAATTGGATATGTGTTTCTCTTCCAAAATCAACCATAGGAATAAAATATTATCCTATTTGATCCACTTAGATTATATTAGTACATTTATTATATATTATTTAAAGAAGAGTTAAAAGTAATAAATTCAAATTTTTATAACTAAAAAGTTTTTAATATAGGGTTATACATAAAATAAATTAGACTATAAATATATATTAAAAATATAAATATCTTCCTACATTATGGAATTTTTTTCATAATTTTAATAAATTTATTTATGACACATTGATGATGTTGTAATTAAATTATTAATGAATGATTAATATAATTGAAATTATAAATATCCAAATAAATTTAAATTGAGACTTTTGATTATTACACTAAAATTCTATGTTAATATGAAATGTTAGTATTGAGTTAATTTATTGGGTTCATAATAATAATTTTTTCTTGACATTCACAAAAAAATACTAATTATTGTCAAAATTGACATAAATTGGTTTTTAAAACAAATAATATATTATTAAATGATATAATATTCCTAAAACTATAAGGATCAGAAAAAGGAAGTATATAATCATATATATGTCAATAATTATGCACTTGGGGTTCTATTGGCTTTTTATAGTAAGTTTATTAAACATTTATTATAATAATACAAGAATTCATGTTAAAAGATAAACTATTTAACTAAAAGTTAAGTCCAAAAGATAAGGTTAATATGGTGATCTAAACCTATCTAAAACCTATTTATTGAGAGGTGTTAGACCCATCCCTGCCTTATAATAGTAATAAATCTTTTTTAGACATTATAAACTCAATATGATTTCACAATAAATTATTATTTCAAACTTTTCATAAAGATACCCTAACCTATCTTATAAAAGTGTACCTCTCCTTCTATCAAAATCACACATCCAAATCCATTTGGCTCAGCCAACCCCAGGAATAATATCCTCTCAAATACCCTCAGTTCAAAAAATATTCATTTTTTATCAGAGACCCATCCTATGGATCCCTTTGGATCTAATCAGATGGAAGAACCCAAAGAAGAGGTAAAAATTTTATCACCTATTTCATAGTTCTTTTCTTATTCTACTTCATATTTATTTTTAGTTCCCATACCAAAAATAATAAATCCAATACCATATACATACTGTGATGTTATTATAAATATTGTAAAATCAAATTCATTATTCTACCAATCTTATTAATGATAATGTCACCATAAGTGGGTATATACTGCTTACCGTTTCTACGTCGTGGTGTAGTATGTTATTCAACACTTAATTATTTGTATGGGTATAATATAGAGTATAATAGATGTAAATAGTGAATATAACTTGTTAATGACTGTTTATAAAGGATATAATACCCAATTATATATGAATTTACCATCAATAGAATGGTATTGTCGCTCGTGCGTAAATATGGATTACCATCTCCACGAACACGATGGGATTCATTCCCCATCGTAAACATTCAAGAATAATTTTTATTTTATAATTAAAAACAATTTAAGGACATAATATCATTCTGGATATGAATCAAATATATCATATCCATAATAGACATGACATGTGTAACATAACATATAAAGAATAATGAATTATAAAACACTTGAAACAATGATACTACTAAAATATTATTAACAAATAAATATTAATATCATATAAGATATCATATTTATGTATGTGGCTCTTGAATAATATAATAACAATGATTTAACTATTATGAATAAGGTTAACGTACCCCGTACCATGGAAATATATAAGTTAAGGGTTAATTTTACTATCTATTTATTTATCTTAGGTTATTTGTAAACTAGTATCTACTTGGTCATCATTATCATCAACATCCATGTTTCTTAGAAATGTATTTCAATTTTTTTACTATTTCCAAGAATATGGGTTAGGGTCATTTATACCCAATTTTTAAATTTTCATAATTTTTTTTTGAATTTAATCTTTCTATCGTTTTTTAAACAAGGTCTTTATGACCATTTCGAAAAATTAATGTAAGAATGTTTTCTTAACTTATATAGTGGGTGTAACTATTTTACGTTGTTATAACATCTTCGAAGAATCTGTTACAATATTATAAGATAATACTTTCCAAAAAAATGTTTTCTTTTACTATTATGCGCCTTTTATATGATTTCAAAATTGAAAGAGATATTTCTCTCAAATAGTTTGTATTTTTTTCAACTATGTCAACATCCATTGATGGATTTTACATTTTTATGATGTAGATTTATTATGATACTCTATTCCATAGTGTATTGAAATGTTTTTGATATGTTTGATTGTGGATGTGTTATTTTTAAACCCATCGTGGTTTAAGGTAAAATTATTAACATTTCATATGCTAGTTTTATATGAATTTTTATGTTTTGTTTCAACGATTTCGTATGAGGAATGCATTGGACATAAAAAGTGACAGGTGGAGCCCTTTGTTGCTCCTCGATGCATCGGTAGGTCTCATAAGACAAAATAGTGTCTTGGAACAAGGCCTTTAAAAAATATTATTTGTATTCTTGGAACGAGGCATTAACTATGTTGTTATATTGTCCAACATTAGGCATTCCATCATTATCAAATTAGCCATTGATATTACATGTGATTATTTGACTAGTAGAATATCCATGTGAATATAGAAATGGAATTATAGGATTTATATTTTCTATATTATGATAATTGTTTTGTTTAATAATTTTTTGATTTAGTCTTATAAAATTCTATAAATTTTTATGCTTTTTTACGAATGTTTCTGCTATATTTTTATCCTTACTAAGCACATGAGATCACCCCTTTCTATGTTTTATTTTTTCTAGGATGTGGAGAGGTATATTATGAATGACTTACAAGGATAATATAATGGATATGAA
This sequence comes from Viscum album, assembly GCA_963277665.1. Taxonomy (NCBI): domain Eukaryota; kingdom Viridiplantae; phylum Streptophyta; class Magnoliopsida; order Santalales; family Viscaceae; genus Viscum; species Viscum album. Next base: position 1,776,524,669 of record OY728133.1, on the reverse strand, counting down.
TGTGTTCAGATCAGACACAATGTTTTTTTGTTTTATTTAATAATGTAAAATAAAACATATGTTTTTATCTAGTAATTCCAAGGATACAAAACTGATCGGTCTTTTAGGATAAGATCACTAGTGATCACGCCAATGTTATATAATAATGCATCAAATCTGGGTAACTAGGGTCAGGGCATAAAAATATATTTTTACCTTACTATAATATTCTTCAATAAAGGAGAAGAAGAACAAACCCATGTCATTGTAGGTGACCTATAATGGTCCCAAGGATTAGTGTGGAAACACTCCATGGGTTCTTTTCCAAATATGTTGACCAACTAAACAAAACTCTTCTACATTTTCAATATGTGAAATATTTATAGAAATGATTTTTTCTAGGAGTGACATTACTGAAAGGAAATTGTTTTTTATGTTCTTCATGACATTTTGCAGTAGCATACCCTAATAATATAGGAAAAAGTTTATTTATTTCAGGTTCTGGATCATAAGAGGTGTTTAATTGACTTCTATAAACCTCGCAATATAACACATAATGGCCACTATTATGGTTATCATTCATTACATGGAAGGATCCTTAAAAAATCAAATGTTTCTGAATGTATGTCAAAATGTTGCATCCCTTTAAGTCATGTATTCATAAATAGATAAGGTTTTGTTTCAGTTTGGGTACCCACCTAACCTATTCAAGAGTTTTAACAGTCTTATCATGAAGCTATAATGAAACCAATCAAGTTACCTTCATATGAAAAAGCCTTTTATTTCATAGAAACACCACTCTATATTAAATTTCTATAAACTCTGTGAATAATTCCATCCAAGGAAATATGTGGAATGAACACGCAGAATCAAGGTTCCATTCATATGATATGTGAATGTCAAGAAACATTTAATTGATCAACAGTGTACAAATCTTCTTCAAATAATATCGAATTTTTGTTACTATTTTATCTATAGTGACCTTTATTTTTAGTGAAATTAATCATGATGTGACTAGGTTATTGGTATTGAAAACTATTGATTTATTTATTAGTTGACTGGATTATTTTCTTCTTGGATAGATTCCTTTCATTCTTCCTACCCCTCGACTCAAATATACATTTTTATTAACATTTATACCTAACGATCAAACCCACTGGCTCCATCTTAACATTACCATAATTTTTATAGTATTTGTACAGTAAAAACTATTTAAATTTTTTATGTTAAGAGTACTATTTCCATATAATATATAATCTTTAACAAAATCAATAGAATCATCTTGTAAAGTTAACAGTATTATGGATTTATATTCATCATTTATCATAATTTATATAACGCTATATCAAATAAAATTTTATTATATTCATCAATGTGTTTCCTAACTGAAGTACCATGCCATTATTTCAAACTAGATAATCTCATATTTTTTCATTATCTACTAACAAGAGACATATTCATTCAATGGGATTGAAGACGAAACTATATACTAGAATTAGAAGATTCAAGTGAAACCTATCAAAGACGTGTATATTATTAATATTAAATAATTAATATAATTGATTTCATAAGGTTTTATTTATGGAAATAAATAAATGACATAGTATTATATCCATATTTTGAAATGGTGGTGACATTATTTTTTGATCTAGAAATTGAATTAATTAACTCATGGTGAACTAGGTTGGTAGTCATTTTAATTCACCCTAGATTAAAATCATTTTCTCCATAAAAAATTTCACTGAAACATTTTTAGATCCCATTATATACATTTTAGTTTTCCATGATACCACTCATTGGGGATGACCCTTTGAAACTTCGTACATCAAGGACCCACTGATGTGTATTAAAAGTTTATATGTTGAGTATGATATAGTTAGAAATATTGAATCAATAAAATGTAGAATAATTATTATTCAAGAGGTAATGGAAGCAAAAAAACACTAATAACCGAAATGAATAACAACCAAATATATTCTGATTTGGATTTGTGTGATCCTACATGTAGGGTGAGAACATCACATAGGTCAGTCTTCATGAAAATGTCAAGAACAAAAGTATAGACTCAAAAAAATAGATAATATTACTAGAGAAACTATCTATGGAGGCCAGGTTTGATAAAGTAGATGGCGGAGAAGAATAACATCATGTAGATTCGACACCATCCACTGTTGAAATGACTCATGGGCACACACAAATAGGATAAAGTTCAACACATGATATAATTAAATGAATACTTAAATAATAGTGAATCTAAATGTGAATCATAGTTATAATGAAAACATGTCATGATTTGGAACCTCCTATGGTGAATAGTAATCCAAGAATCAATATTGAGTTGATCTATACTAAATCACTACTAGATTAGTACTCCAGTTCAATGAGGTAGAATGATCTAGATAAGGGGAGTGCAGATGGGATGTAATGACTTAGTTCACATTCTTCTACTCCGAGAAAACATTTCTAGTCACATAATTGAACTCACTAAGAATTGTCTTGATGAAACAGATGAAAATACTTTTCCAATATCATCAATCACATTGAATCAAGGAACTCTATTGAATAATAATGGAATTTCAGATAATCTTCTGATGAAAGTGTTAGAGTTGTGGGATGAAATCTGTATGGACAATAGAAAAAACATAGGCAGATTCCTAATAGAATATGGAACAATTGCTAGCACATGTGGTCCATTGCCTTATAATTGAGGTGGAAAACACATATCAAGGAGAATCCAAACAATCATAGCCAAATTTTCCCCTAGAAATTTAATCTACCTTAATAAATTTTAAAAATTAATCCTTTATACGTTATAGAAAAAATGGTATTTTCAATATAAATATTATTACAGTAAAATGAAATCAGGAAATCCCACATAATCATCCACCATAAACCCATGAAAAAATCCCTCCCAAGATATAAAATATTAATGAATCATAGAAGAAATATTAATGGAACTAAATATCATAAATTAAGGGGCATAAAACAATATAAAGAATGATGTTCATGATGCAACTTGAATCATCATTCATAAACATGTCTTCTATAAAATAGGATTTGTGAAGAAAAACATAAATTAATGATGGTTTTTTATTTTATTGTGAATAAATGAATGATAAAGTATAACCTTAATAAAATTTGAATCATATTTAGTGGTAGTATATATAGTTACACCTATGGAAGTAGATATATTAGATAGGCATTGGAAAAATGTTTTCCATCAATAACCAGGTTGGTGAATTATTGGTTATTATGGACATAAGGGGATGTAGACTGATTTTTTAATGAAACATTCACATAATAATTCATGTTCATTTCAGTGCTGGTTTGAAATTATAATCATTCAATGTAGAGGGACGTTTCTTTTAAAAGCTAATATCATTAATACATAGTGAACTTTTCATGAATGATCGATGATTGATCATTTAAATGAATTGTTATTGATTATTTTTATCTCAAATGACTATTATAAAAGAATCTGATAAAATTAATTAATAATATTTGATTATGGATAATTTTTATATATCATTGTGACGAACCTATTGCATAGTGTAAATATAGTAGAAATGCATCACCAATGTATTTAGATCTATTAATTTTTTGATGTGTTATATGCTATGGTGGGACCATTTTCTATTTGAGGTATGATTTTATTAATTATATGATCAGTAAAACATTATTTGATATAGAGGTGTATTTTAGTGACCGTTAGATGAATGAATATATAAAACACAAAATAAAGTGCTATTGAAACAATGGTCTATCCATGATCCTTAGGGGATGGTGACTTGAATTTCAAATTTGATTATGTGGTTATGTAATAATTTTACTAATTTTTATGATCAGATGTTATTTTGGGATTCTTATTATAATATAGAATAACAAGTCTATAAATAGAACATATTTAAAATATTACATCATACAAAAAAGTGCATAATTGAGTATACTTGAATGAAAATACCACGTAACTCTCTATGTGATTTCACATCAAAGTAAACAGTATAGAATATAATAAATATAAATATTCCAAAATAAATGTCTCATCAAAAACATCATGAGACATATAATATATAATAAGTAATCAGTTATATTCCAAAAATAATATATAACCATCTAGAACTACACTAATATTATATTAGGAACCATTCAAGATTCCATTTAAACATGAACAATTTTATATAGTGAACAAACAATTTCTAGGGTCACTATATGTTCCTAAAAATCAGAATATGATAAGTTTTTTCTCTATTGAGATATTTTTTTTGTGTGTGAGTATAAAATACTCAATATTGAAATTCAGATATTTTCTTAAACAAACTGTAAATATATTTGTGTATTCTGGAACACGTATAAACATTTAACATATTAATTTATAATAAATCATTAGATTAATTATATTTTAACGAATCTCAAGAGCTATAGATCAATTGTAAATAAATATATATAATCATTAAAAATCCAAATAGTTCTCTCTATACATGGTTGGTCAATACTATATTAACAACATTGGGTTAGTACTTAGAATCATGGATGGGAAGGAATCAAATAATCATGAGACCAAACCAGCAATCTAGGCACATTATATTATTTCACATTTTTAGTTGGTAGAAAAAATACCTCAACCGGCATACATATTATTTTTGATGGTTTTATTCCCAAACCTATAAATAAATATTCATTTATCCTCTTCCATAAAATAGTAATGATACAAAAATATAAAATTATATGATCATATATTTGAAACAATCAATAAATAAATATTTGAACACATTAAAATAGGAAAGCGATAATATTTTTTTATTTTGATAAAAAATATATCTATACAAGAAAAAATTACTTGTACAGGTGATTGAGTATTAGTAATATTTAAAAAGGTCTTTAATACATTATGAAAACATCTATGTTTTCTACTACAATATAAAAAAACCCTAATTAGAATTTTAAAAAATGAAGTCTTTTCATCCGAAATGAGATGTGTAAAGACACATTAAAGAATAGATAGAAAAAAAATCAACAAATAATAAACTCATTTATCCAATATGTAATTTATGAATTTCATGATGTTTTAATTAAAATACATGATGGAATAAATAAATGATATCATTTTATGTGTTTTTTAGAAATTCTAAATATGGAACAAAAACTAATTTTCAACATGATGCTATGTAACCTTAAAATTATATTACTATTACATAATATTACTATAAAACATTTATTACACCATCCCAATACATGAAAGAAAAAAATTAAAGAAAATTAAATTATATTTCATAAACAAAGGGAAAATTAATATTTTGATAATATTTAAATGAGGACATGGTATGAAAACCCCTTATCCTTATCAATTCTTGCATTGTTGACTTTTCTGCCATTCAACCCTGAAATGTTTTAATTGGATTCTCTAAATGATTATTATCCCACATCCATTTAAGGAATGTTTATTTGTTTCCAAATAAAAAATAACATGATTTCATAATTATATATTTAATATGTTCTAATTTAATTAGTATGGGAATCATTTATTAGACACTAACCAAACTCATCTAATGTTATACGAATCTCAAAAGGAAGAATCTATTTAATCATTCTCTACTTCTCAAAATTTTCAAATTTATTGTAAAAAATTTAAAACTTCTAAAACACTTATTTAATGATTTGACATGAAATTTCATTGCAAACCCCATGCAATGATTTTAATTTCATCATCTAGTTTCCATATCCCTACATGTATGTTTTCAATTCATTAAACATCCGATTTTAAATGAGAATTTTTTTAAAAATCAACTGAATCCAAGCTCATTACAGATAATATATGATTATTTAGTTAATAAACATATCTTTTATATTCATTTATCATATTTACAAAAAAAATTTGCTCAATTATTTGAATAAAAAAATTACAGATGAATCTAAAAATAATATAAATCAAGAATTTTTAAACATTTTTATTAACTAATTAAATCAATTATGATAATACATTACTAAGGTTGTGTTTTGTTGGTGAAAGTATTTTCTAAATTCATTTTTCTAGATTTATAGTAATTATTTATGAATATGTTCACAATAAAAAATTCTTTAAAAATACAATTGAATATAAAAATATTTATGCTAATCAATTAAAATAAATGCATTCTTGGAAATAAAATTATTAATAAAAAAGATAATGATAATTTTGAATTAAACCATAATTAAAAAATATCATCATATACTATATGTAATCAATAAAAATTATAATATTAGGCATACCTGTATTTAATTTCGTTGTGTGATAAGGTAACTCAGTTTTAAGCTTGATATTATGAATAATAACTGAATAATTTTCCAAATTCATGAAACATAATTAGATTTATAAATGACAAATATGATATAGTTTTTCTAATATTAAAAGTATATAAGATCACACATATAAAGTAAAACAAATGTCTGTGAACTGGAGAGATTTTAAGAATAAACCTTGAGTAGATGAAATATACATGATCAATGCTCTATAATAATATATGGTAGATAAGTATGGACCCCAATGATATTTTCTACCATCGGGACTCCCAAAAGCCACACTTAATATTAATGTCTATATTATAAAATGATCTATCTTTTGAAATGTGACGTAACTAAAGAAAAAAAATTCATATATTCAAGTGTGTCATATAATGAATCATGTGTCTAAAAATTATGTGAACATTGAAATGATTTCAATTAAAAAACATATTTTATGAATATAAGAAATAAATAAAAATGTCTTCCTACCACCACAATCAATTTATGAAAATATAAAATGACACATATTTACCATATATATTAAATCTACCTTATTCAAAAAAAAACATATTTTTATGTGGAGAGTCACAATAAACCTATGGGATGATACCTATCATAGTCAGTATAGTTTTGTCAATGAATCAAATGTTACATGAATTTAAATTACTGTATATTTGGTAATACTCTATATATGGTGAGAAATTTGAATGTTTTAGATTTTTTGGTGGTCATATATATACAATGTGAAACAATCTACCCATTTATAATTTTAAAGATTAAAATTGAAATAAAAAAAATATAAATTCAAAATATAAAAATTATTATATTGAAAAACTATTCTCTGACTCCCCCCATCCAACCCTTTTTTAATAGGCACTGCTAAACTGGTTCTAATACTATAGTCAAAGATTAATGTACTGATAAACCCAATTAAATGACAATTTAATAGTACCTATTTTTTTGATTAATTAATTAAACATATTAGTTTTGAGATATCAAATAAAAATTGAGGCATCACAATAAATGATATTATTCTAATTACCAAAAACAACTGGAATGTAATCAAAAACCCAGTCCACTAGTATCTAATGTCACAATGGATTAATCATATATATATCTAAATTATGGATGAATAATTTATAAAAGTAACACATATAATATTTAAACACATAATAAATATATTTTATTAAAGGGAATACATTTGGGCCTATCAATAAGATTTCTAGAAAACATCTTATAATATATGATGTAATAATAAATTGATTAAAAAATCTAGTCTAATAAGTGAAAGAGATATAAATTTATTAAAAATAAATAGGTGTATATAAAAACAATCATATATACAATTTCATCATAAAATTTTATATTTCTCATGTTTAAATTTGTAGTGAAATGAGGGTTCTATAATTTGTATGCTCTATCATATTCAAAGCAATTTAATCATCAAATTTTGTGATAAAATAAAATATCAAAGGATGAAACCAGTCATCATCCTAGTGAGAAGCCTATTACTAAATCATGGAACTATAATAGGAAATGGTTCTAATTCATTTTTTTTCAATCATGTACAATGGGAATCAAAGATGATTGAATTAGTATAATTAATACAATCTCAACCCATCAACTAATAATCTCACAATCCTTCAATATATATTTGAAATTATTGTTGTAATGACTATAAATCTATAAATTTTTTTAAAAAAATGAACTGGGAATTTGAAAAACCTTCACATTTTAGACCATTAACTTGTACGGTACACAAATTAAATATTCAGAAAAAGATAAAACAAATAAAGAATGAGACCTTATAAAGATGCAATCAATCCTTAAAGATAACACAAAATCAAAACACTGAAATAAATATTAGGGTTTGCCCAATATAAATTTGGAACCTATTGAAATATATATAGTGTTAGTGTCATCATGGATAGCCTCACCCTGAGGGGATACTGGTGATTAGATGCAGCTTCTAGATCAAGGGATGTATTAGAGAGGGTTGGTGGTGGATCCGACTAGGGGTGTTGTGATCGAATAAGGGAGAGGAAGTTTTTATGGGTGTAGGTAGAAGACTCACTGACATTGGGTTTGATGATGGAGAATGGAAGGATGTGGAAGGGGAGAGAGTGAGTAGGGAGTGGGGGAATAAATATAGTTATGAAGCAAGCATGATGAGGGTGAGGCGAGTGGGAAAACCTGATGAGGAAGAGGACATGGTGTTTCCTGAGGATGGAGTTTCAGGGGAGACAATATAGGTGGTATATATATATTTTTTGTTTAATAAACGTTGATGATGGTCCCTGATACTGAGAAATAGTGACACCTATGGAAATCACTGAATTCAACAGACACCGAACACCGATTCTATATTTCAGTATATAGAAATGTGAATAATCTAGTAAAAGGATTAAAAACATGAAACAATAATTGGATTTCAATGAAAACATTTGAGAATAATCATTGAGTGATTTATGATCATTAAGAATCTATTGGGTTTCAATAAGCTGCTAGTTTTCCTCGGTATGATAAAAAACACAGTAGATGTTTATTAAAATGAACCATCTTCCATCTGGGGGTCAACACCAGGAAAACGTGTTCTAATTGAATTGAAAACCAAGTAGAATATTTATCAAATTAATTTTTATCTATTGTAATTACATTACTAACCATTTTTAACAGTAGAATAAACATAATATTTAACGTTTCAAATAATAGGTAATAATCTACTACTATATCCTATAGGGGTCCAAATCTAACAAATAAGCATTGATTGATAGGAAAACATAGGAGAAATATACATTCATTTATGATCTCTAGGAATCATTTAACATCAATTTAATAAATAAATTTCTCAGTATAGTTTAATTTCTAATTTCACCATTTTATTTGTAGTAAAATTATAATTCAATTAAATACGGTGAAAAAGAAGAAACTTCACATAGATTAACATGAAAATGTGGGAGAGATATCATCAAGTCATATAACATATGTATAAATTATTTGTGTGTTAATTGTATTCTTGTATTACTCAATATAACCAAAACACTATTCAACAGGTATACATTTATTAAAACAAATATCTTTGGTTTGAAATTCAAAACCAACCTAACGAGTTCCAATTGACTTGAAAAATTTTGAAAAAAATACTTGAATCATTTGAGTTCTTTTGGAATTGACCTCCAACTAATATAATGTATTGATGGATGTGAAAGATTTTAATTTGTTTTTAAACATTAATTTTTTTGTTTCAATTATTTTTAGTTACTGTAATTTGACATATTCCACTATTTTCACAATAATTTATCAAATTATTTGGAATTTATGATGTTTTTCTTATGTCACATAGGATAACTTTTCCAAAATATTATATATAGACTGAATAAATTTTATGATGTGACGATTAACTTTATTTTCCTCACACATTTTACTATTTTTCTTATAATGTGTCTATTGACCATGAAAAGTATGGAATGGTTTATTTGGAGATGTTTTGTTCAGTGATGCATTTGTTTTTGTAGTGTTTCCATGTGGTTTCTAATAATATTCAAATAATGAACATTAATTTCTATGATATTGGGTCATATTAGTGACAATAAATATTAGTAACTACTTCCCATAAGTGACAAGGTTACATGGATTTCCTATTGCAGTAACTCAATGAATATAAAATGGAAATAACAATTTTTTGGTGGCTTTAAAGGATTTTATTTTAAGTGGTATATTTTTATTAATATTTTTTTAGTAAAAGAAATTTTTTACATTTATCAAAATGAACTAATTGGATATTTCAGAATTTTTTATAAATATGAAATGTTATTTTCAAATTTCATTATTTTAAAAATTTAAGGGATGTTAAAAGAATAATTAAAAATAAATTTCCATTAATTATGGATGTTTATTTAGAGTAAATAACCTATTAGCACTTTATAATAACTAAAATTAATTTAATTAAATTTCCTTGTTTGGTTTTTTATTTTTTATATTGGAAAAATTATTATCAACCTATTAGAAAGATGGTCTGCTAAATATGTCAATAAAAATAAAAATATATTAATATAATTTAAAAAAATTTAAAAATATATTTATAAATAATTATTGGATTAGAATTAATATATTATAGTGGAATATGTTGGGTAAAATTGTGATTGGTCCCGAGATAATTTTAAAAATTTGATAAAATACTTGTGAGAATCATAATCTAATGCGATGGATTAAAAAATCATATGGAAACTTTGAAAAAATATTATACAAATCCAAGAGTAAAAATATCAAGTAATGACTGGTCTCAAATTGAAAATACAGTGTAGAAAAATTAGTTTGAAACTCCATATCCAGATATGACTCCATCACATCTTGTATAATAGTCTCATGACGGTACATCTCTATTTGGATATCTTCACTGAAGACATAGTGTCGTTTCGACATCTTTTTGAACAACTGTTACAGAACTGCTGCATTACCATATTTTCCCACTGCATATTTTTTTCCATCCCAAAAATCCAATGGTGTCTAATGTTCCCACTACGTCGTTGCTTGCCTTTATACAACTCTGATCATGTATGTTATGTTTTGTTACCTCATCCCATTTTATATTTTTCTTATGTTCATGTCACATATCTGCCCTCACGTATCATTCAAACATGATATTATGAGGTCTGCTATATCTCATGGACCACAAAATTGTATTTGAAAAAAAACAAACATTCCAAGAACAATTACCATTTGATTGGTCCGAAATCCAGTAGAATATTAATTTAATTTTCATGAAAAACCATTAAAATGATAATTCATACTAATTTTGGGATATCGAATTCCATCATAGGGTTGGAAATAAATATTTATATCTTCTTGCTCCTCATGTATTGAGCCAGCTACTTTTCATTTTTTGAATATTTTTTTGATTATAGAATTTATCTCATTTAGTTCATCTAAAAAATTCTAAAATTTTAACTATTTATCATAGGTATGTGGAAAGAATAAAAATTTATACTATACCAAATGCCATGTACATTACTTATATGAGAGCATGTGATCCTACTACTTTAAAATAATCATGTTTCCCTATAAATATAGTGTTGTCTTCCAACATGAGACACTCCATCTTTTCCAATATGGATTGCACTTTTAAATTAGCTTTTCATGCTATTGTTTCCATATTAGACTATTAATAACTATAATAAAACTGTTATTATAAAAAACAAAAAATAATTTAAATAATATTAAGTACTAATATAATTAATATAATTAATAAAATGAGAAGATATTTAATAGTTATGTAGATAATTAATTATAAATGAAATGAATGATTAATAAAAAATAAAAAAAATGAAAAATTATTATATAATAAATAATAATAGAAATATTATAAAATAATAATATAATTAAAAAATTAATAATATATGGTTTATAATTGATAATATAACTAATAATAGATAATATATTATATAACTAAAAAGTAATAATTAAAAATATAATGGATAAGATAAAATAGAATTAATATGTGATATAATAATTAATAACAATAATAACAATAATTTAAAATTACTCATATAAATAATGATAATTAATGATATATTTAATATAAGTAACAATTCCCCCTATGGTGGATAGTACGGGATAGATGGGGTTTAGGGCATGATTGTGGGGAGATGTCCTTCGGCCAATGAGTTTACTTGTAGTTTACATGAAGCATTCATGTATTGCCATTTTTTTCTATACCCATATATAATAATATAAATATAAATTACTTGTTTCTTATTTAATAATAATGAAATAGTTTACCATATTTTATATTATTTATTATTTATTATTAATTAATAGTAGTTATTTTTAATTAATATTTTTAAATTTTATAAATTATATTATTACCTATTATTTTTTTATAATATTTTATTAATCAGGAACCACATACACTATAATCCATCATTATAAGCTAGGATCAAATATTTTTCAATTTTAATGTTCATTGAAGGACAACCTGGCATTGTGTGTTTCACGAGGGGGGGGGGGGCACAGATGAGCAGTACCGTGTGTGAAATGAATATTAAATGGGGGGAAGGGTGACTATTGGCTGGTGGCATGCCATGTTGTAGACGTATCATACAATCCTTCAGACCATATCCACATTCACATGGGCCTTTGGTCCAATGAACTTGTCAGAAACGCAAAATGAAATATAATAGGTCCAATGGGAGCATGTTAATATTGTTTTTCAATTATAACATGGTTGTGGGAGAGTATTTTTAAATTGTATTCTCATGTGCCCAAGATTATAATAATTTTATTAAATTATTAATTGTTAATTTTATTATATATTATTAATTATTTTATATATATTATCACATATTATTATTATTATTTTCTACAATTAATCGTTATATATGTTAATCAAACTGCAATTTAATTATTAATATTCTTATTTTTTTTATTATTCAAAATTCATAATATATTTTTATTGTGATGGTTATTAATTAGGTGAGACCCCATGATTACCTAGTACGTTATCTCTTCATTGAAATTCAATAACTTCTATTAATAAAAACACTGAGTTAGAGCCCCCCACGACATACCAAAGTAGTCACTCAAAAAAGGGGGTTCAGAATATTATTAACTGAATTTTGAATTTTATATACTCCATATTATTTTATAATCCATATTATGTATTTCTTTGACATAATATATAAAGAAATTCATTTTTTCAAATACAAGAAGAATTTTTCACGAAATACAATTTTACCACCTTTTAATGGGGAACCTTTTTCAAAACCAATATTTCACACTTTTATATATATTAAATTTAATGAAATTAAATAATTATTTAGAATCGGGACATAAAAATTTAGTTTGGATAAATTTTCGGCACTTTTCTCATCACATTAATATTTTGATAAATAGTTAAAAATAATAAATTTTAATTAAAAACATATTTTTTTAATCAAAATAATTTATAGTGTAAAATTGTACATTGGAGTGGTTTTAAAGTATAAATAGATTATATTTTTAACATTTAATATAATTTAGTTCATTCTATTTAATTTCACATTTATACAAGACAAAAAAAAGTGTCAATATTATGATAGTTATTATTTTTTGAAAACACGCTTTTTGTTTTGACCACGGGAATTGATTTTAAATTAATTAATGCAACATCTATGTTATTAATTTGGTAAAATAGAATTCATTTTGAATTCGCAATATCAAAATTATCTTAGGGTGTATTTTGGGTATTTTTCAGAAAACATTCAATTGTATATGAATAGTGGAAAACTCTGTGTTAATGTTTAAAAACGACTTTATAATTAAAATAATATATATATTTTTTAAATTTATTTTAATTAATTATAGATATATAATAACTATATAATTTCAATGTCTTTAATTTGAGTTATTTTGAAATAGAATTAGACGTATGATATTTTATTGAACATTTTAACATCTTTTACCCACCTTTATGGTACATTTTAAAATTTTCATAATACGTCATTTTACCACATTTGTGTGTTAAAATTCCAAAATCTTAGAGACATGGTTAATATAATTATGTAAAATGGTGTTCAATAAGATTAAAATAATTTTTGGTGAATTGTAGCTTTTGAATTTTATTTTCCATAGTTAAAATTATATATGGTATTTATAGATACAAATGATATTATAATTACCCTAAAACATGTCCAAATTCTATTGGATAAGTGTAATTCCACCAAAAACTACCATAGGAATAAAATATGATCATTTTGGTTCCCTTGGATTTGATCAATACATTTATTATTATTTTATTTAAAGAAGTGATAAAAGTGTTAAATTCAAAGTTTAATAACATAACCATTTTTATATAGAGTTATAGAAAAGATAAATTCGACAATAACTATTAATTATAAAGCTATAAATAAATCAATCATCATTTTATTTTATTTATAATTTCTAGGAATTATATAATTATATTTATTTATGACACAATATTGTTGAACTAATAAAGTTCTAAATGAAATATTAAAATAATTGATATTATAAATATTACAAAAATAATTTCAATTTTTTATGACATCCAAGAATATTCATGGTGAATATGACATGTTTTGGTTGATTCAATTTATCTAGTTCGATGTAATGATGTTGTTATGAATTTCACCAAAACCAAATACAAAATAGTGTCAAAATTGACATAAATAAGTTTTTTAAACAAATATTATATTACTAAATTATATAATATTCGTGAAAATATATGCTTCTGGAAAAGAGATTAAATAATATCATATATTCCATTAATTAACAACATTAGGATCTCGTGGATTTTTAGAGTACGTTTATTAACCATATAGTGTAAGAATACAAGAAGACATAGTAAAAGTAAAACTATTTTACAAGGAGTTATATAATAAAAATAAGGTTAATTTTGTGACCTAAACCTGTATAAAACCTATTGGTAGAGTGGATTTAGACCCCTCCCCACATTATCCTATACATAAATTATTTTTGAGCCATTATAAAAAGAAAATTATTTATTTATAAAATAATATTTCAAGAATTCCCAAAAATGACAGTCACCTCTCTTATAAAAGGGTACTAACCCTTCTCATAATTTCACACCTCCATAGCCATGTTTCATAGCCTAACCTTGCCAAAATATCCTCCCAACTTTCCTACCTTTAACCTAGAGGCCTTAATTTGATCTTAATGACAAACCAAGCAGTATTTGTGATCAAATAAAAAGGAAACACCTGAAAAGACATAATAATTTAACCACCCTCTTTCAAGTTCTTTTCGTCTTCCACTTCCTCTTTCTTTTTTGTCTCCATACCAAAAATAATAACTATAGTTCCTTCTACAGACTATGATGTTATTATAAATATGTAACCACCATATTCATTATTATATTGATCTTATAATTTACAATGTCACCATACGTGCGTACGTACGACTTACAATATCCATGTCGTGGGGTAGTTTGTTCTTCAAACATTTCATTATTTGAATGGGTATAATAATTATTATAACTGATTTAAATAAAAAAATAAAACATATTAATGATTATGTATATATGATATACCATAAAATTACATGCGATTTCACCATCAATATAATGATATTGTCGCCCGTGCGTACGTACATATTACTATCTCCACGAACGCGATGAGATTCATTCCCCATCGTAATCATTAAAAAAATCATTTTATGATTAAAAATAATGTTTAATAACTTAATATAATTCTGCATATGAATCAAATACATCTTATCCACAACAAACATGTCTTACATAACCAAGCATATAAAGGCAAACAAATCAATTAACACCCGAAATGATGATACTACTTAAATATTATCAACAACACAATATTAGAGGATCATATATGATATTATAATTATGTATATAGTTTTTTGTAATTTAATAACAATTATTTCACTATTATACATGATGTTAACGTACCCTCAACCAAGGAAATGTATTGGGTAAGGGTTAATTCCTCAATCTGATTATTATTCAAGATTGTTTTTGTGTATGTTTTTTTCAGCGACATTTTCATTATCTATGTACATGTTTCATAATATATTTATCAAAATAATTTTTTTAAGTGACTCTTTAATTAATAAATCATTTTAATTGTTTTAAATATTTATTCTTCTAAACATTTCTCATTAATGTCTATGTTTTTAAAATGATTTTAAGGATGTATTAATGTGGACATGAATATTTTAACATGTTAATTCCTTTCAAAAGTTTCAATGTGTTATGGGGCACATTGATTCAAAAATATATGTTAAATTACTTCCTTTATATATTGTGTGACTTTTAAAATGATATCATGAATAAAAGATATTTCTCTCAAAGAGTTTTACTGATGAATTTTAACTATGTCAACATCCATTAGTGGATATTATTTTTGACAGAGGTTGATTTATTATAATACAATCTTCTATATTGTATTGAATGAGTTATGATATGTTTTACTATGAATGTGATATTTTTATACCATTAATGGTATATGGTTATTTTTTTATCATTTATTATGAAAGATTTAATATGAATTTTTATGAGATTTTTAATCCTTTTCATATGAGGAATGCATTGGACTTAAAATGTGAAGGGTGGAGCCCACTACAACTCCTCAATGAATCGGTAGGTTTAATGAGACAAACTAGTGCCTTAGGACAAGGCCTTGAAAAAATCTTATTTGTAATCGTGGCCTAAGGCCATGACTATGTGGTAATAAAGTATGGAATTATTCAATACATCATTAGTAAATTGCCTATTGATATTGCATGTGATTATTAGACTAGTATAATATCCATGTGAATAAGTAAATGGAATTATTTGATCTATCATTTCCATATCATGATGAAGTTTATGTTTCAAAAGATTATGTTTTAGTCTTATACATTTCCTTAAATGTTAATTTTTATTTATGAATGTTTTCACTATATTGGTATCCTTTCTGAGCATCTGAGCTCACCACTTCTATGTTTTATTTTTCCCAGGATGCGAAAAGTATATTATGACTGGCCTGCAGGAATAGTCTAAGGGATATGAATGTGGTCAATGGAGAAAATGTTGTTGTTTTTAATTTTTTATTGTAATATAAAAGGTATAAATGTATCTACTACTTCCAAGTATACTGAATTGATAGGTCTTTTAGGAACTGATTCGCTGTATCATGCCAATGTTATGTAATAATTCACCTACTATGGGTAACTAGGGTCGTGGAATTATAGTAGGAATTAGTGGAAGCTTAGTGCAATCCTTCGAAACTAGATTTAGAAAAAATCTAATTAGAACACATCACCCTAAGATAGAATTTGAGGATTATTATAGAATAACATCGTAAAATATTGGTAATATATAGATTTTGTGTATTCTCGAAAAATAAAACTCTGTCATGATATGAGTAGGTAGAGGCGGCTCTGGCATAGATATACCTATGAGTGAAAACTATGACAAGGAGTTTCAGGATTGACCTGGGGTATCCAGTTACACGACAACATGCTTATTGTAGTCCTTGTTATGACACTCCTACGTATATGCTTAAGAAAATTCACATTTTAATTACCAGCCATTATGAAGGATTTTGGAGTAAATGCATTCTCAATGATGAAATTTTATTAATATATATTATATGTATAATATTTTCACTTTACATTAGTTATATTACAAGTTTGCAATTATGCATTATGATTCATAAACTAACATAGTTTAATCCATTGTTTAGAAATGGCACCTAGTAGAATGAATGAGAAATCTAGTAATACGCATGGTCGAAAGATTAAGAAGGATCATATCATTCATGGTATTAAGCCAAAATTTAAAAGGTAAATAGTCTCCAATGTATTCTCTTTATATGAAAAAATAATATCATGTATTAATAATATAAGTAAATAATTCTCTTAGTCCTATGGCTTTGAGGGGAAGAAAGAGAAGAAAAGGATTAAAGAGAGAAAGATGGATAAATGGATGAGGGAAATGAATGATTTTTTTATATGTGATAATTGTGGAAAGAATCACATTGGTAAACAATTTAAGGGAATGAGAGTTTTTTATAAATGTGGAGAAAAAGGAAACCATGAATGTGATTTAAATGGTAAAAAAAGGATTCAAATGTACACTGCTTCATTTGAAAGTAGTTCAGACACTACTCAAATCAATGTCCAAATCATTAGATTATACCCCAAATGATGCAATTGGATTATAATAACGTTTTGATACTACTGAAGATGAAGAGGAATGATTAGAGTTTTTATGTTGTCTTTATCGTATTTATTCATTTGAGTATTTTATTAATGATGAATGTGTTATATGAATTATACAATATATATGGATTGTACTGTAGTACTATATCATTATTGACATAAGATTGTTTGGAAACAAGAAAATTGATTCAATAAAAGTTTTTTTGGAAAATATATGGTTGAAAGAAAGATAAACCTTAATATGGTTCTGATAATGACGTAGTAATTTTGGTATAATATATGAATGATTTGGATATATTATATTGGATATTCTTGACTACCTAGAAACTGATTAATGATTTCAATATTCTATCATTTTTGAGTTTACAACATTTTTGGATATATGGACTATATCTAGTATTCTATAAGGAATAACATAGAATGAATGTAATCAATAAGGTTTTATGGTAATTAACGGTGTTACCATGTTTTAAAAGAATACATGATGAACGTATTCACATGTTGTAACTTGGAAAAAGATCATCATTGTGTTTACATTCCTTCTAAATTTTGGACTGTGAGTTTGGAAATAAGTATATTTGATATGTATAAAGGTTGAAATTGATTAAGTTAAACATTGGATTCTATTTTCTAAGGTTAAAAAATATCTTGATATTATTATTTTTTATTGTTATAAAACAGATAACTTTGAGGTCAGGTGACAACCCATCGCGTCTGACATGGTCGTTAGACAAGAACCCGCAACCGAAGGGTGACAACGGTGTATCACCTAACATTGGACTACATGATGTCCTGGTTTTTATTATGTAGTTTTTTTAATATTCTGATAAATAAATTATAAATGAATTATTTTTGGAACCCTATAAAATAATGATAAATAAATTATTTTTGATTTCTATTGTCTGTTGGAGTAAAAGGTGAGTATGCGGTAGGAATTAGTTGAAGGATGAAACTCCACTGGTCAAGTATATATTTTCTCTATTATTCAATGAATAAATTTATTCTTAAACATTATGGATGAGATCATATTACCAAAAATGTGATATCCTAATACCTTATGTTTTATTGAACCTATGATATTTTAAATCATCATAGATTGATGGCTTTGAGGCTCTCAATTTTACAATTGTTTGTGATTGATGACTTCAATCACTTCATATAAATATTTACAATTTTTCCCCAATTATGTGTCTTGAATTTCCACCAATGTTCTCTTAATTGTGATCTTATTTTTGTTGTATCTTTTTCATTTCACTTTCACTATTATTATGTATAAATTTCGTTATCCAAATTTTCGATGTGGGTTTTCCACAAAGTTATTTTTATATTTTTAATCATTTATTTTCAAAGAAATATTTCAAATTACGAGGACTGAATTTATTGAATTAGGGGATAATGTAAGACCACAAGATTTTATAATATTTTATAACATCAAAGAAATTCAATAACTTTCGTTACACGCAAAACCGAGTTCGAGCGCACCACAGCTTACCAAAATAGCCGTTCAAAAAGCGGTTATGATTAGTATTAACTGAATTTTTTATTTTATATACTATCTATAATTTTAGAATCCACATTATATGTTATTTAGACATAATATAAGAACATATTCATTTTTTTAGATAAAAGAAGTATTTTTAAAAAAATTACAATTTTACTAGCTTTAATTGGAAAACTTTTATTAAAACGAATATTTGACACTTTTATGTATTCAATTTAATGAAATTAAATTACACATTAGAATTAGAACATATAAATTTTATATTGGATAAATTTTTGGTATTTTTCTGATAACATTCATGTGTAGATAAATAGTGAAAATTTGTAAATTTTAATTAAATACAATTTTTTCAATAGAAATAATTTATAGTGTTACATTATAATTTTTTGTGGTATTAAAATATAATTAGATTATTTTTTTATCATTTAATATAATTTAAACCATTGGATGTAATTTCACATTTAAACGAGACATAAACAAGTGTCAATCTTTTGATATTTATTATTTCTTAAAAACACTTTTTTTACAAGGTGAATTAATTTTAAATTAATTAATATATCTTATATGTTTTTAATTTGGTAAAATATAATTTATTTTTGAATTCAAAATTTCCAAATAAGCTTAGGGTGAATTTTTGTTATTTTTCTGAAAGCATTCAAATTTGGATGAATAGTGAAAAAATCTATGTTATTGTTCAAAACCGACTTTTTATTTAAATAATTATTTATTTTATTTAAATTTAATTTAATTAAACATATATATCTAATACCTATATATGTTAAATTCAATTAATTGGAGTCTTTTTATAATATATTTAGATCTATAAAATTTTATTGAACTTTTTAACGTCTTTTACCCACCTTCTAGGCACTTTTGAAACATTTCATAAAACATCATTTACCACTTATGTGAGTTTAAATTCAAAAATATGAGAGACATGGTTAATATTAGTATGTAAAATGTGGTTCAATAAGAATAAAATTTTTCTGAATAGTAACTTTTGACTTTTATTTTTACCACGTTTAAAAGTAAAATGTGTAATTAATGGTAAAAATTATATTATAATTAGCCTAAAACATGTATTAATTCTATTGTATAAGTGTAATTCGACCAAAGATATCATTATGAATAAAATATTTTCATTTTGGTCCACATGGATTAGATTAAGACATTTATTATTATTTTATTAAAAGAAGAGTTAAAAGTGATAAATTCAATGTTTAATAACTAAACCATTTTTTATATAGGGTTATACATATGATAAATTTGACAATAAATATTCATCATAATTCTAAAAGGACTTACTACATAATGTTATTTTATTTATAATCTTTATGCATTAAATTATTAAGTTTATATATGACAGAATTTAGATGCAGTAATTACGTTCTTAATGAAATTTTAAAATAACTAATATTATAAATATTATAATAAATATAATATCAATGTATTTATGTCAGTCACAAATATTCTAGTGTAGTATGAAATGTTATATTTTATTAAATGTATATTTTTAAAAGTAATCAATTTGTGATAAGTTTCGTAAAAATCAAATACTATATCGTGTCAATATTATAATGAAAGAGTTTTTTAAAACAAATATTATATTATTTAATTATATAATATTTATAGAAACCTATGTTTCTGAAAAAGAGCCTAAATAATATCATATATGTAATTAGTTAACCACTTGTAGTTCTTTTGAATGTTTAGTGTATGTTTATGAACCATATAGTGTAGGAATAAAAGAATACAAGGTAAAAGTTAAACTACTTCACTAATAGTTTAATATAGAAAATAGGGTTAATATGGTGACATAAATCTGTCTAGAACCTATTATTTTAGTGGTTTTAGACCCATATATACCTTATACACGAAATAAGTCATTTTTTAGCCATTAAAAACAGCAAATGATTTTATTATAAAATAATAATTCATGCTTTTCCTAAAGTGACTCTCACCTATCTTATGAAAGGGTACTTCCTCCTCTCTTAATTTCATACCTCTAATTCACTTGGATAGGCAAAACCCAACACAAATATCCTCCAAACATCCCTCATTTCTACCTAGATTCCTTACATTGATCATAAAACCAACCAAAGGAGCCCTTAAATCAAATAAAAAGGATACACTCGAAGAAGAGGTAATAATTTCACCACCCTCATTCAAGTTATTTTCTTCTTCCACTTCCTAATTCATTGTTGTTTCCATACCAAAAATAATAACTCTAGTAACTTTTATATATTGTGATGTTATTATAAATAAGTTACAACCATATTCATTATTCAATCCATCAAATAAATTATAAAGTCACCATATGTGCGTACGTACGACCTACCGTCTCCATGTTGTGGCGTAGTTTGTTATTCAAACAATTCATTATTTTTATGTGTATAATAATGAGGATAACTGATGTAAATAATAAATATAACATCTTAATGATTCTTTATATATTATTTACCTTCAAATTGAATGTAATATCACCATTAATATAATGATATTTCTGCTCGTGGGTATGTACAGATTACAGTCTCCACGAATGAGATGATATTCATTTCACATCATAATAATTCAAGAATAAATTTCATTTTATGAATACAAATAAGGTTTAAGAACTTAATATCAATATTGATATGAATCAAATACATCCTATCCATAACAAACATGTATTACATAATCAATCATATAACGAAAAATGAATTAATTAACACCTAAAATGATCACACTACTTAATTATTTTTAACAAAGCAACATTTGAGGATCATATATGATATCATATTTATATATATAGTCCTTTTATAATTTAATAATGATTATTTAACTATTATATAGGTGGTAAACATACCATCGACGAAAGAAAAGTATAAGGTAAGTGTTAATTACTCAATCTCATTATTATCCGAGATTTTTTATGTGTATGTTTTTATAGGGAAATATTTATTAACCTTGACCGTGTTTCATAATAGAGTTTTAAATAGGAGTTTAAGGGACTCTTTAAATAAAACAACATATTAAATGTTTTTATGATTTATTTTTCTAAATGTTTCTCATTAATTCCTATGTTTTCAAAATGATTTTAAGGATTTATTTATAAGGACATTAATGTTTTAAAATGATAATTATGTTAAAAGGTTCAAAGTTGTATGGGACAATTTTATTGAAAAGTATTTTTTAAATGACTATTGGGAAAAAATCCCTCAAGGTATCATTGAAGCTTTTTTGAGGTGATTGTGTTTGTTGACAAAGTGGACATCTGTGTGGTGATTGTTGACAAAGAAAAACAATGGCATGCAAATTTGTTGAAATAAAGGATTTCATGATGGAATGTCGAGTTCAATAATTGAGGTCAACGATCCATGTTTGATTCAAGAACGTCAGCAAAAGGAATGGATGATCTAGAGGTGGTAAAAAAGAACAGATACAAGGTGGTGCAGTTTTCTAGTGCTTGCCATACTTTTGGGCCTGAAAATCGACAAATGAAGAAAAGTGGTTTTTGTAAAAGGGAAATGCGCACTGTGTACATGAAGGCTTGGAAACATGCATGCCATTTGTTTTTCAAGATCAAATCATCAGAATATGGCAAAGGGATAAGTTTTGCACAAGTATTGGTGGTGTCGCACAGGTGACTTGCGCGCCTTGAAGAGACTTGGGCGTTGATACCTTGGAAGCTTGAGAACTTGCACGCCTATAGTTTTTAAAGATCAGAAGATCAAAAAATTGCAATGGAAAGAGGTTCGCCCATGTTTGGAATTGGGTCGCGTACGTAACTTGCTGGGGATGAGACCTGCGCCCCAAGACTTGCGCGTCGAAGGGAGAGTTGCGCGCCATCGTGCAGTGTGGTCAAATTGCATATAAATACTAGACCAACCCTCCTCATTCTTCACCGAATTTCAACACATTGAAGATTCAGAGCTCCCGTCATGCAGGTGTTGTGGTCGCGCAAGTGGTGGTGTGTCGCTCAAGTGGGACTTGTCCACCGGTGTAGAAAGTTGCGCGCCAGGTGTTATTTGCACGCCAAATATTGGTTTGGGCGTAAAAGGAAGTGAGTCACGCAGGTTTTGGGATGAAGAAGGTTGTGTCACGGAAGTGTATGAGGTAGAATTGCGTTCTAGTTGTGACTTTCATGCCGATACTTGCGTGCCGAGATAGACCTGCGCTCCTAGTAAGGATTATTTTCGACAGTGATTTTTGGGTTGCGTGGAAGCTAGAAGTTTTCCCGATACCTTCGGTGAAAAGAGATAGTCATCTATGGGTGAATGTTGGACTTCAATAGAGCATCTACAGAAAGAAGAAGATCCATTACATCATGAAAATGAAGAGACCTACAGGTCTATAAACTGTGAGTGGATCCATTCCGATGTAGTGATCAAAGGAAGAGGAAGAAGGTGATCCTCTCCACAGGTAGTGATCTAGAGAGAGGGAATTATGTAGTGACCCTTGGGAATGCAGTGAGCTGACCCTAAATCTTGTAAAGGCAGTGAGCCTGGGACAGAGTGACTGTACCCAAACCTTACAATCCACAGCTAGTGAATTTTGGTGGAATTTGGTACGACCGAAAACTTGTCTGCATATGCTCCTTAGACGTAGCCCAGTGCGGATGAACCAAGTAAAAATCGATGTGTCTTGTGCATTCTCTACATTCTGTTTACATTGTGCAACATGAAAGAGAGAGAAGCGTGTTTTTATTAATAGCGAAACAAGATCAGAATGAGCGTTAATTTTAAATTAGTCATACCTTGATTCACCCACCCTCTCAGGGTATTCGGCCTCGTGGACCTAACAATTGGTATCAGAGGGAAAGGTTTAAATTAGTTCTCCTCTCAATGGAGGTCACTAATCAAAAACAGATTCCAATCTTCGATGGATTTAATTTTCAGGTATGGAAGAATTGGATGCAACACTATTTCCTATCTTTGGGAATGGTTGTGTTTTCAGAAGCTATGCATGGTATCACAACTAACATTAATAGTGGTGCATTATCAGAAGCGGATCATAGAGAGTTGGATGATGATGAAGAAGAAATCAATTCCTTAGTGGGATCCCTTTATAATCCCATTTAAACAAAGGTGATGTCAAGCAAAACGTCACATGCCTTGTGGGAAAAACATTTGAATATATATGAAGGAGATACAAAGGTTATAGAGGCAAAGCTTCAAGTTCTATGGAATAAGTATGAGGATCTGAAGATGAACCTGAATGAGTCTGTTGATGCATTCTTTGATAGGGTAAATATTGTTGTGGAAGATATGCGAGGACTTGGTGAAGTCATTGAAGACATAAAGATCGTAAAGCGCATCTTGAGGAAACTTCCACCTCAGTTCAATCAGAAAGTTTCATTACTGGAAGATAAATATCCCAAGGAGCTAACATTGGACAATTTGCGCAGTTCCTTGGTTGCATATGAAATGAGGAATGATGATAACAAAGCTGTGAAAAAGGGTAAATCCAAAGAGATGGCATTTAAGTCTATGAAGATGCTCGCCATTGAAGATTCACATGAAGAAGAAGAGATAGATCAGGTGATGTCATTCATTTCGTCAAATCTACAAATAGGAAAAGGAAAGTTTAAATGGAAATTTCCACTAGCATGCTTTCGATGTGGAAAGGGTGGTCATCTTGCGGCAAGGTGCCCCAAAAATTTTCAAGATAATGATAATGATGATGACAATGTCAAAATTCCCAAGAAGGAGTCTTCAGCATTTTTGAATTGGAAGAAACAATTCAAGAGAAATTTCATCAAGAAGAAGAATATTCTTTCACAAGAAATAGAAAGTTAATATGAGTCTGAGGATGAAGAGGATGAGGAGTTTGAAAATTTTAAAGATCATGGAAAAAATGAAATGGTTTCTTTTGTCGGTAGTGATTAAGAAAATGTATAAACCAATGCTGCTGAAGAAGAAGTTGAAATTGAATGTAGGGTTGACATAGAAGCTGAATTAGAAGAAACTCTTGAAGAGATAGAAATTTTGAGAGCAAAAACAAAGAAAGCCAACAAGGTGGTACATGATGCCATACTCTACATGCAACAGCAGGAAGATGAGAAGTTCGAGATAGTAAAAGAAATAGACAACCTTAAGTCTTTGAGTCCATAGAGCACAGAAAAGGATGATGAGCATAAGCTCCAGATTGAAGAACATAAAAGGGAGATAGATGGATTGAACAGAATAGTGAAATATCACATCAACCATATCGAAGAGCTTGAAGAAGAAGTTTTCGGTCTGCGGAGTAAATTTAATGGCCATGAAAAACCCTTGATTCCCATTACATTCTTGGGAAAGTAGGTAATTCCGAAGATTGAAAATATTAAAGAGGAGCCTAGTAGTTTAGCAGGAAAGAAGCAGCAATTGAGCTCAAATGTTAAGACTGATTCAGGGCTTGATCAGAAGCAAAAATTCTATGGCAATTGAAGTAAAACCGCAAGCACCTGTCCGAAGAATGAAGGTTGATTTGGGATAAAAGAAGAATCAAAATATTCAGAGATCCCAAGCAAAAACTTGTACTGCTAAAGTAACAGGAAGGAATGCACCTTATATCAGGTGTTATTTTTGTGGGAAGATGGGACACTCACAGTATGTGTGTTAAATATCCAAGAGATATCAAAGGGAACAAGAACAGAGGTGGCATCCAAATAGAGAACTATTTTCCATAACATATTTCAAAGGACACTTTTTTTTTGTTGCGGTGGATTTGGACACATGTCTAGGTACTGTACTTTGACCATATAGAGAAATGAGCTAAAGAAGAATCAAAACATTCACAAGAAGCAGATCAATAAACCCACGGGTGGGTTAAAAATGAAGAATAGATATGAAGATTTGCAAGATGAAGCTGGTCCATCATACTCTGAGAAAGAACAAAAGTCTCAATATATGCTGAGTGTGAAGGAAAATGTATGGACCAAGTAGAAGAATGTAAAAAGGCAGTTGTTGCAGAAGTTTCCCTTAAAGAATCAGATCATTTAGGAATATGGATCCTTGATGGTGGTTGCACATCCCATATGACAGGGGACAAGGATCTCATTACTGGCATAAAATACGAAAAAGAAGGAGTTGTCATGTTTTGAAATGATGAAGGGCTGAAGATTGTTGGATCTAGAAAGGCCAAATTTGGGGGGATAAATGAGACGTGCTGATGTCTTGGTAGTAAAGGGTCTTAGTCATAACATACTCAGTTTCAGTCAACTATGTGACTCTGGGAACTCTATCCGATTTTCCAAGAATATGTGTGTTGTGAAAGGAAATGATGGAGTAGTTGTTCTGCAGGGAAAAAGGACAAAGGTAATTCTCTACCTTGTAGGTGGGGAAGAAGATACATTCCGTTTATGTAGAGAAGAAGAAAAACAGTTGTGGCATAAGTGACTTGGTCATCTTTGCAAACCATATATGGAGGATCTGGTAAAGTCTGATGCTGCTAGAGAGCTTCCCAAACTATCATGTGATTTCACACATACATGTGATTCTTTCCAACAAGGGAAGATCATCTGAATGACATACAAGCCAAAGGAACAGAAATCAACTAGAGTGCTCGAATTGGATCATGCTGATGTATGTGGACCTATCTCCCCACAAACTATAAATGGGAAAAGGTACTATGTTCTTTTCATTGATGATTATAGAAGAATGGTATGGGTATTTTTCATTACCCATAAGACCGATGTGTGTAGTTGCATAAAGCAGTACAAGAGGGAATCAGAAAGGGTTCTTGGAAAAAAAAATTGATGTTACGTATAGATAACGGTACAGAATTCACAAAAAGTCAAGTGGAAGAATATCTCGAGAAACATGGGATAAAGAATCATTTTTTTTTCAGTGAGAACTCCCCAACAGAATGGAGTTGTTGAAAAGAGAAATCAGATCATCAACAATATGGCTAGAACAATGCATATTGAAAAGGACCTACCAGGAAAATTTTGGAAGGAAGTAGTTTTGACATGGGTATATATTTCGAACAGGTCTCTATTTTGTCCGAAGAAAGGGAAGACTTCATATGAACTGTGGTATGGAATGAAGCCAATGTTGAAATAATTTCGAATCTTTGGAATTAAGTGTATCATTATCAAAAAATAAAATCACAGGAAGTTTGAGTCCCAAGGAGATGAGGGGATATTCCATGGGTACTCCGGAAAAAGCAATGCATATAAATGTTTGGACAAAAGGCTGGGAAAAATCATTGAGAGCAATGATGTCACTATAGATGAAAATGAACAGAATACTCAACGACCCAGTGAACTGTTCCAAGATGAATGTGATGATGAGGTAAGAAAAACAGGGGGAGCAGAAGTGGCAGGGGCTGACTCAGAAGAAGATACTGATGATGAAAAAAATGTGTCAAGTATGTGTCTATAAGGAAGCCAAAGAGTTGAGCTGAAATTGATAGGAAGAATATCATTGGTGATCAGACAGCTCCAGTTCAGACTCGAAGAATGAAACCATTACAACAAAAATCGTTTTTTCTCAGGTGGAGCCGAAATGTTTTTCCGATGTAGCTAAAGATGAAAATTGGGTTCAGGCTATGAATGAAGAGCTTAATCAGATTGAGAAGAACCAGACATGGGAGATTGTTTCAAGGCCAGCATACAAGAATGTCATCAGAACTAAATCGGTCTATCACAATAAGATGAATGAAGTTGGAACAGTGATTCGAAACAAATCACGGCTAGTGTGCAAGGGATACTCCCAGATAGAGGGAATAGATGTAGATGAGACATTTTCACCAGTTTCAAGGCTGGAGACAATTAGACTATTTTTGTCCTAAACAGTGCAAAGAGAGTTCAAAGTGTTCCAGATGGACGTCAAATCTACATTTCTAAATGTGGTTCTGGAAGAAAAGGTGTACATTGAGTAGCCAGATGGTTTTCTTATTCATGAGTATGAGAACAAAGTTTATAGGCCGAAGAAGGCATTGTATGGGCTGAAACAAGCACCATGAGCATGGTACTCAAGGCTTGATCAGTACTTGACGAATCATGGTTTCTAGTGTGGTGGAGTTGATAAAAATCACTATTTCAACAACAATAGTAATCAAAGGA
The DNA here is from genome assembly GCA_963277665.1 of Viscum album. Classification (NCBI taxonomy): domain Eukaryota; kingdom Viridiplantae; phylum Streptophyta; class Magnoliopsida; order Santalales; family Viscaceae; genus Viscum; species Viscum album. The sequence continues at coordinate 1,776,496,227 of OY728133.1, read as the reverse complement.
TGATGGTGTTGGTCTATGTCGATGACATAATTTTTGGTGGATCAGATGATGCTCAGTGCAGACTGTTTTCTGAATTCATGATACATGAATTTGAAATGTCAATGATTGGAGAGCTAACGTTTTTCCTTGGTCTACAGGTGACAGAAGGAAGGAATGGAACATTCATATCTCAATCCACATATCCAAGGAGGTTCTAAGAAGGTTTGGCATGGAAAATTCCAAGTAGATGAAAACTCTTGTTGCTACCCGGATGAAATTATCAAAAGATGAGGATGGAAAAGAAGTTAATATCACAGAATATAGGCAAATTATTAGAAGTGTTTTGTACTTGACCGCGACAAATCCTGATATTGTTTTCACCACATGCCAAGCAGCGAGATATCAGAGTAATCCCAAGGAAAGTAGCATAATCTTAGTGAAAATAATACTTCAATATATCAAGGGCACGGTGGACTTCGGCATGACATATAACGACAAATATCAGACAAAGTTATTTGGATATACTGATGTAGACTGGGCCATTTTAGTGGATTACAGGAAATTAAAATCTGGTGGTGCATTCTTTCTTGGCGGACTATGTATTTCTTGGTTAAGAAAGAAACATGATTGCATTTCATTAAGCATCGCATAAGCTAAGTATATTGAGGCCACTCAAGCATGAACACAGTTATTATGGATGAAGAAGCAGCTTGACGATATGGGAGTTGATGTGAAGTCTCCGATCGGAATCCAGTGTGATATATCAAGTGCTATTAATCTTTTCAAAAATCCAGTTCATCACTCAAGGACAAAGCACATTGAGATCAAATATCATGTTATCAAGGAGAAAGTGGAGAAAGGGCTTGTGATGTTGGAGTATGTGCCTAGAGAGTAATAGGTTGTAGATATTCTTACAAAGGCCCTACCCAAGGAAGCATTTGAAGGGCATCGACTGGCTCAAAGAGTTCAGTCGATTCCCCGCACTTAACAGCGTGTGGATGTAAAAACCCCCTCTCCCTGAGGTATGACCTGTTTTCCCTAATGTGATGATATGTGTTCTCTACTCTGTTATAGACTTCAAAGGATTAACCTTTGGGTTTGTTGACAAAGGGGGAAAATAGTGATTGTTCAAGGGGGAGACAGTGTGGCTATTTAAGAAATATTGACAGATATGGGGGAAGCTGACAGGTGGAGTATCCAGATAGGGGGAGTTGAAGCTAGTTGAACATGCTTAGCCAGAGCATAGCTTGGAAAACACATGAAATAGGTCTAAAGTGGGTTTGAAGTTGACAAGGGTTGAAGCTGTGAACATAAAGGGGGAGCATATTAAATCTGATGATGATAGAAGTGATTGATAAAAGAACAGATATCACGACAGATGAACATTGTGATAAAAGCAAAAGGGAGATGTTGGAATGTGGTAAGAAGATTTCCAACAATTGTTATTAGTCGGGTAAAAATTGGTATCAGATTAGTGTTAATAGAGGGTGTCATATTTTAAGTGATTCATTGATGGACTTTTCATTTACTCTTGTTTCTCACACTGATCATTACTCATGTGGGCTTAGAGTATGGGTTGAGTAAATCCTTGATTGCTTTCAGAATCACAATGAGGCGAATGGTGACTGAAGAATCAAAGATTTATCTTTTTATGGATGAGTTTTCAACAAACCCAAAGGGGGAGATTGTTGGGAAAAAATCCCTCAACGTATCATTGAAGCATTTTTGAGGTGATTGTGTTTGTTTACAAAGTGGACATATGAGTGGTGATTGTTGATGAAGAAAAACAATGACATACAAATTTGTTGAAAAAGAGGATTTCATGATGGAATTTCGAGTTCGAGAATAGAGGTCAATGATCCATGTTTTATTCAAGAACGTCGACAAAAGGTATGGATGATCTGGAGGCGGTACAAAAGAACAGATACAAGGTGGCGTCGTTTTCCAGTGTTTGCCAAACTTTTGGGCCTGAAAATCAACAAATGATGAAAATTTGTTATAAAAAATGGTAAAGTGCTCCGTGTACATGATGTCTTGGAAACTTGCGCGCCATATGTTTTTCAAGATCATATCATCAAAATATGGAAAAGGGATAAGTTTCGTGCAAGAATTGGTGGTGTCGGGGAGGTGAATTGCGCGCCGTGAAGAGACTTGTGCGCTGATTCCATGGAAGCTTGAGAACCTGCGTTTGATGGTTTTTCAGGATCATAAGATCAAAATATTGAAAAGGAAAGAATTTCACCCAAGTTTGGAATTGGGTCATGCAAGTAACATGCAGGGGATGAGACCTGGGCATTGAGACTTGCGCACCGAAGGGAGTGTTGTGTGCTGTCACATAGGGTGGTCATATTGCCTATAAATACTGGACCAGCCCTCCTCATTCTTCACCTACATTTAACACATTGAAGATTCAGAGATCTCGTCGCATAGGTGTGGTGTTCGCGCAAGCGGTGGTGTGTCACTGAAGTGGGAAATGCATGCTGGTGTAGGAAGTTGTGCACCAGGTGTTATTTGCGCGCCAATATTGGTTTGGTCATAAAAGGAATTGAGTCGCGTAGGTTTTGGGTTGAAGAAAGTTGTGTCGCGCAAGTGTCTAAGGTAGAATTTCACGCTAGTTGTGACTTGCATGACGATACTTGCACGCCATGTAAGGATTATTTTCGGCAGTGATTTTCAGGATGCGTGGAAGCTGAATGTATGCCCGATACCATCGGTGCAAAGAAATATTATTCTACGGGTGAAATTTGGACTTCAACAGAGCATCAACATACATAAAAAGATGAATTACTTCATGAAAATGAAGATACCTACAGGTCTATAAACTGTGAGTGGATCCATTCTGACGCAGTGAACAAAGGAAGAGGAAGAAGGTGATCCTCTCCACCAGCAGTGATCCATAGAGAGAGAAATAGGGAGTGACCCTTGTGAAAGCAGTGAGATGACCCTAAATCTTGTAAAGGCAGTGAGCCTGGGACAGATTGACTATACCCTAACCTTGTGATCCACATCTAGTGAAGTTTAGTGGAATTTGGTACGACTGAAAACTTGTCGGCGTATGCTCTTTGGACGTAGCCTAGTGCATGTGAACCATGTAAAAATTGATGTGTCTTGTGCATGATTTACATTCTGTTTACATTGTCCAACAGGAAGGGGAGAGAAGAGTTTTTTTTCTTAACAGCGAAACAAGATCAGAACGAGTGTTAATTTTAAATTAGTCATACCCTGATTCACCCCCCTCTAAGGGTATTCAGCCTTATGGACCTAACAATTGGTATCATAGAGAAAGGTTGAAATTAGTTTTTCTCTCAATGGAGGTCACTAATAATAAAGGGATTCTGATCTTCGACAGATGTAATTTTAAGATATGGAAGAATCGGATGCAACAATATCTCCGATCATTGGAAATGGATATGTTTTCAGCAGCTATGCATGGTATCACAGCTGACATTAATAGTGGTGCATAATCAGAAGCAGAGCACAGAGAGTTGGATGCTGATGCAAAAGAAATAATTTCCTTAAGGGGAGCCATTTCTAATCCCATATACACAAATGTGATGTCATGAAAAACATCACATGTCATGTGGGAAAAACATTTTAATATATATGAAGTAGATACAATGGTAAGAGAGGAAAATCTAGAAGTGTTGTGGAATAAGTATGAAGATCTAAAGATGAACCCGAATGAGTCTGTTGATGCATTATTTGACGGGGTAAATATTGTTGTTGAAGATATGCCTGGACGTGGTGAAGTCATTAAAGTCATAAAGATCATAAAGAGAATCATGAGGAAACTTCCACCTCGGTTCAATCCGGAAGTTTCAGTACTGGAAGATATAGATCCCAAGGAGCTGATATTAGACAATTTGCACAGTTCCTTGGTTTCATATGAAATGAGGAATGCTGATAACGTGGCTGTGAAAAAGGTTAAATCCAAAGAGATGGCATTTAAGTCCATACAGAAGCTCACCATTGAAGATTCTCTGGAAGAAGAAGAGATAGATCGGGTGATGTCATTCGTTTCATCAAATCTACATAGAGGAAAATAAAATTTTAAAGAAAATTTCCACTAGCATGCTTTTGATGTGGAATGTTGGTCATCTTGCGGAAAGGTGCACCAAAAAGTTTCAAGATAACGATAATGATGATGACAATGTAAAAATTCCCAAGAAGATGTCTTCAGCATTTTTGAAAGGTAAGAAACTATTCAAGAGATATTTCTTCAAGATGAAGAATCTTCTTTCACAAGAAATAGACAGTTCAGATGAGTCTGGGGATGAAGATGTTGAGGAGTTTGAAAATTGTAAAGATCATGGAAAAAATGAAATGGTTTCTGTTGTCGGTAGTGCTCAAGAAAAGGAAGAAATCGACGCTGGTGAAGAAGAAGAAATTGATGGTAGAGTTGACATGGAAGCTGAATTAGAAGCATCTCTTGAAGAGCTAAATATTTAGAGAGCAAAAACAAAGAAATTAAACAAGGTGGTACATGATGCCAAACTCTACATGTAATAGTAGGAAGATGAGAAGTCCGAGTTAGTAAAAAAATAGGGAACCTTATGTCTTTAAGGCCAGAGACCACAAAAAAAGGATGATGAGAATAAGCTCAAGATTGAAGAACAGAAAAGGGTGATCGATGGATTGAACAGAAAAGTGAAAGATAACATCATGATTATCAAAGAGCTTGAAGAAGAAGTTGTCAGTCTGCGGAGGAATGTTAAAGTCCAGGAAAAACCCATGATTCCCATTACATTCTTGGGAAATAAGGTAATTCCGAAGATTGAAAAGATGAAATAGGAGCCTAGTAGTTCATCAGGAAAGAAGCATCAATTTAGATCAAATGTCAAGGCTGATTCGGGGATTGATCAAAATCAAAAATCTATGGAAATTGATGTAAAACGACAAGCACTCATCCCGAGAATGAAGGTTGATTTGGGCACAAAGAAGATTCCAAATATTCAGATATCCCAAGGGAAACTCGTAGTGCTGAAGTAACATGAAGGAATGCATCTTATATCAGGTGTTTTTGTTGTGGGAAGATGAGACACTCACAGTATGTGTGTTCCATATCCAAGAGATATCGAAGGGAATAAGAACATAGGTGGCAGCCAAACAGAGAATGGTTTTTTAGAACATATTTCAAAGGACAATGTTTTTGGTGAGGTGGATTTGGACACATGTCTAGGTATTTTACTTCGACCATACAAAGAAATGAGACAAGGAATAATCAAAACATTCACTAGAAGTAGATCAATAAACCCAATGGTGGTTTAAAAATGTATAATTGATTTTCATTTTTGTAAGATGAAGCTGGTCCATCATACTCTATGAAATAACAGAATTCTCAATCTATGCTGAGTGTAAAGGCAAAAGTCTAGACCAAGAAGAAGAAAGATGAAAAGGTAGTTGTTGCAGAAGTTACCTGTAAAGCTTCAGATCGTTCAGGAATATGGATCCATGACAGTTCTTTCACATCCCATATGGCAGGGAATACGGATCTCATTATAGGAATAAAATTTGGCAAAGAATGAGTTGTCATGTTTGGAAATGATGAAGGGATGAAGATTGTTGGATTCGGAAAGGCCAAATTCTGGGGGAACAAAATGAGACGTGCTGATGTCTTCGTATTATAGGGTCTTAGTCATAACCTACTTTTTGTCAATCAACTATGTTACTCTGGGCACTCTATCCAATTTACCAAGAATAAGTGTGTTGTGAAAGGAAAAGATGGAGTAGCTGTTCTACAGGGAATACGGAAAAAGGGAAATCTCTACATTGTAGGTGGGTAAGAAGATACATGCCTTTTATACAGAGAGTAAGGAAACAAGTTGTGGCATAAGCGACTTGGTCATCTATACCAACCATATATGGAGGATCTGGTAAAGTTTGAGGCTGCTAGAGACCTTCCCAAAATATGACGTGATCACACTCATATGTGTGATGCTTACCAAAAAGGTAAGATCATTAGAAAGTCAAACAGGCCAAAGGAACCTAAATCAACTAGAGTGCTCGAATTGGTTCATACTGATGTATCTGGAACTATCTCACCACGACCTATAAATGAGAAAAGGTATTATGTTCTTTTCATTGATGATTATAGTAGAATGGCATGGGTATTTGTCATTACCCATAAGACAGAGGTGTTCAGTTGCATAAAGAAGTACCGGAGGGAATCTGAAAGGATTCATGGGTGGAAAAGTTTGATGTTACGTATAGATAACAGTACAGAATTCACAAACAGTCAAGTGGAAAAATATCTCGAGAAACACGGGATAAGGCATCAATTTTCATCAGTGAGAACTCCCTTATAGAATGGAGTTGTTGAAAGGAGAAATATGTTCATCAACAATATGGACAGAACAATGCTTATTGAAAATGACATACCAGAGAAATTTGTGAAGGAAGCAGTTTTCACATCGGTATATATTTCGAACAGGTATCTATTGTGTCTGAAGCAAGGGAATACTCTGTATGAACTGTGGTACGGAATGAATCCAATGATGAAATACTTTCGAATCTTTGGAAGTATGTGTTTCATTCTCAACAAAGAAAATCACAAGAAGTTTGATTCCCTAGGATATGAGGGGATATTCCTTGGCTACTCTGGAAAAAGAAAAGCATATAAATGTTTCAACAAAACGCTAGGAAAAATCTATGAGGGCAATGATGTCACTATTGTTGAAAATGAACAGAATACTCAACGAACCAGTGAACAGTTCCTAGATGAATGTGATGATGAGGTAAGCAACACAGGGGGAGAAGAAGTGGTAGAGGATAACTCAGAAGAAGATACTGATGATGAACAAGAAAGTTTCAAGTTTGTGTCTACAAGGAATCCAAAGAGTCAAGCTGAAATTGATAGGCAGAATATCATTTTTGATCAGATATCTCCAGTTCAGACTCGAGGAATGAAATCATTACAAGAAACAATGTTTTTTCTCAGGTGGAGTAAAAATGTTTTTCCGATGCAACTGTAGAAGAAAATTGGGTACAGGCTATGAATGAAGAGCATGATCAGATTGAGAAGATCCAATCATGGGAGATTGTTTCGAGGCCACCAGACAAAAATTTCATCGGGGCTAAATGGGTCTATCACAACAAGATGAATAAATATGGAACTGTGATTCGAAAAAAATCACGAATAATGTGAAAGGAAAACTCCAAGATAGAGGGAATAGATGTAGATGAGACATTTTCGCCGGTTGCAAGGCTGGAGACAATCAGACTTTTTTTTCCATAGTAGTGCCAAGAAAGTTCAAAGTGTTCCAAATGGACGTCAAATCTGCATTTCTAAATGGGGTTCTGGAAGAAGAGGTGTACATTGAGCATCCAGATGGTTTTCTTATTCATGAGGATGAGAACAAAGTTTTTAGGCTAAAGAAGGCGTTGTATGGGCTGAAAATAGCACCAAGAGAATGGTACTCAAGGCTTGATCAGTACTTGAAGAAGCTTGGTTTCTAGCATGGTGGAGTTGATTAAAATCTCTATTTCAACAACAATATTAATCAAAGGATGATGGTGTTAGTCTTTTTCGATGACATTATATTTGGTGGATCAGATGAAGCTCGGTGCAAACAGTTTTCCGAATTCATGAAACATGAATTTGGAATGCCAATGATTGTAGAGATAATGTTTTTCTTTGGTCTACAAGTGACACAATGAAGGAATGGAACATTCATTTCTCAATCGAAATATCCAAGGAGGAGTTAAGAGGGTTTGGCATGGAAAATTACAAGGAGATGAAAACTCTGGTTGTTACCCAAATTAAATTATCAAAAGATGAGGATGGCAAGGTAGTTAATATCACAAAATACTGGAAAATTATTGGAAGTTTGATGTACTTGACCCTGACAAGTCCTGATATTGTTTTCGCCACATGCCAAGCAATGAGATATCATAGTAATCCCAAGGAAAGTCACATGATCGTAGTGAAAAGAATACTTCGGTATATCAAGGGCATGGTGGTCTTCGGCTAGACATATAAAAACAAATCTCAGATAGAGTTATTGGGATATACTGATGCAGACTGGGCCGGTTTAGCAGATTACAGGAAACCAACATCCGGAGGTGAATTCTATCTTGGAGGACTATGTATTGCTTGTTTAAGCAAGAAGCAGGATTGCATTTCATTAAGCACTGTAGAAGTTGAGTATATTGCGGCCACTCAAGCATGCACACAGTTATTATGGATGAAGTAGCAGCTTGACGATCTGGGAGTTTAAGTGAAGCCTCCGATCGGAATCCAGTGTGATAACTCATGTGCTATCAATCTTAGCAAAAATCCAGTTCATCACTCAAGGACAAATCACATTGAGATAAAATATCATTTTATCAAGGAGAAAGTGGAGAAAGGGCTTGTGAAGTTGGAGTATGTGCCTACATTGTTACAGGTTCCAGATATTCTGACAATGTCCTTACCCAAGGAAGCATTTGATAGGCATCGACTGGCTCTGGGAGTTCAGTCGATTCCCAGCACTTAACATTGTGTGGATGTGAACACCCCCTCTCCCCGAGGTATGATGTGTTTTCCCTAATGTGCCGATATGTGTTCTCTACTCTGTTACAGAATTAAAAGGAGTAACCTTTGGGTTCATTGACAAAGGGGGAGAAAATAGTGATTATTCAAGGGGGATACAGTGTGGCTATTTAAGAAATATTGATAGATAAGGGGAGAATCTGACAGGTGGAGCAGCCAGATAGGAGGAGTTGAAGCTAGTTGAACGTTCTTAGCCAAAGATTATCTTGGAAAACATAGGAAATAGGTCTAAAGAGGTTTTGAAGCTGACAAGGGTTGAAGCTGTGAACAGAATGGGAGGGTGTATTAAATTTGATGATGCTAGAATTGATCGATAAAAAAATAGATATCTCGACAGCTGAAGATCTTGATAAAAGAAAAAGAGAGATTTTGGAATGCGGTAATAATATTTACATCAATTGGTATCTGTTTGGTAAAAATTGGTATCATATTGGTTTGAACAAAGGGTGTCAGAGTAGAAGTGATTCATTAATGGAGTTTTCATTTACTCTTGTTTCTCACGCCGAGAATTGCTCATGTGGGCATAGAGTATGGATTGAGTAAATCATTTATTGCTTTTAGAATCGCAATGAGGCGAATGGTGACTGAATAATTAGTGATTTATATTTTTATAGAAGAGTTGTCAACAAACCCAAAGGGGGAGATTGTTGGGAAAAAATCCATTAAGGTATCATTGAAACATTTTTGAGGTGATTGTCTTTGTTGACAATGTGGACATCTGAGTGGTGATTGTTAAAAAATAAAAAAAATGATATACAAAGGATAGAGGTTCACCCAAAATTTGAATTGGGTCGTGCAAGTAACTTACAGGGGATGAGACCTGCACGACGAGACTTGCATGCCGAAGGGAGAGTTGTGCGCTGTTGTGCAGGGTGGTCAAATTGCCTTTAAATTATGAACCAACCCTCCTCATTCTTCACCAGCGTTCAACAAATTGAAGATTCAGAGCTCCTGTCGCGCAGGTGTGGTTGTCGTGCTAGTGGTGGTGTGTCGCTCATGTGGGACTTGTGCACCGATGTAGGAAGTTGTGCGCCAGGTGTTAGTTGCGTGCCAATATTGTTTTGGGCATAAAAGTAAGTGAGTCGCACAGGTTTTGGGTTGAATAAGGTTGTGTCGTGCAAGTGTATGAGGTGGACTTGCATGCCAGTTGTGACTTTCATTCCGATACTTGCGCGCCAATATAGGATTGCACGCCATGTAAGGATTATTTTTGGCAGTGATTTTCGGGCTGCGTGGAAGCTGGAAGTTTTCCCGATACCTTCGTTGCAAAGAGATATTCATTTATGGGTGACAGTTGGAATTCAACAGAGCATCTACATATAGAAGAAGATCCATTAATTCATGAAAATGTAGAGACCTACAAGTATATAAATTGTGAGTGAATCCTTTCCGATGCAGTGAGCAAAGGAAGAGGAAGAAGGTGATCCTCTCCACCGGCAGTGATCCATAGAGAGAGAAACATAGAGGGACCCTTGGGAAAGCAGTGAGCTGACCCTAAATCTTGTAAAGGCAGTGAGCCTAGGACAAAGTGACTGTACCCAAACCTTGTAATCCACAACTAGTGAATTTTAATGGAATTTTTTACGACAGACAACTTGTCAGTGTATGCTCCTTGGACGTAGCCCAGTGCGGGTGAACCAAGTAAAAATCATTGTGTCCTATGCATGCTTTACATTTTATTTACATTGGGAAATAGTAAAGAGAGAGAAGTGTGTTTTTTAATGGCAAAACAAGATCATAACGGGCATTAATTTTAAATTAGTCATATCCCTGATTCACCCCCCCTCTCAGGGTATTCAACCTTGTGGACCTAATAATGACATACTTTAAAAATTTTGTTTCTTCTAAAATGGTTTCTTGAAAAACTGATATATCTCTCTAAAGGCTTTACTTATCATTTTCAACTATTTCCAAAACCTTTACTAGATATTTTTCTTGATCAAGGTTGATTTATTATAATACAATCTTCCATATTGTATTGAATGATTTATGGTATGTTTTACCGTGGATATGATATTTTTATACCATTCAAGGTTTATGGTTAATTTCTTAGAATTTTGTATTCTAGTTATAAAACAAATGTTTATGTTATGTTAAAACCTTTACATTTGAGGAATTCATTTGTCTTAGTAACTGGCCGATGGAGACCACTACCTCTCCTTGATGCATCGGTAGGTCTCATGAGAGAAACTAGTTTAATGGAAGAAGTCCATGAAAATATTTTATTTGTGGTCTTGGAAAAAGGACTTAACTATGTGGTTATGATGTCTGGTGTTATGAATTCCATCATTATGAAATTTACTATTGATATTTCATGTGATTATTCGACTTGTAAAATATCCATGTGAATAAGTAAATGAAATTATTTAATCTATGATTACCATATTATGATGAATGTTATGTTTAAAAGGCATATTTTTTTGTCTTATACATTGCCTATTTTTTTTTGTTTTTTATTAATGTTTCTCTAATATTGTTATCCTTATTGAGCATTTGAGATCCCCCCTTTCTATTTTTTATTTCTCATAGGATGCCAAGAGGTATATTATGACTGAACTGCAGGGATTGTCTAAGGAAAATTAATGTGGTCAATGGAGATAAGTTTGTTGTTGTTTTTCATTTTTTAATGTATTGTAAAGGTTATGAATGTATCTAGTACTTCCAAGGTTATTAAATAGATCGGTCTTCCAAGAATTGATTGCTTGTATCATGAAAATTTTATGTAGTAATGCACCAAATAAGGGTAACTAGGGTCAGGGCATTACAAATTAATAATTGATTATGAAATGGATTATCATTAAAAAATAAATATATTTGATCATTTATTTATAAAAATAAGTCTTACATTATTTATAAGAATAAGTCATATTTGGGATCAATAATTAATTTTAGTTTCAAGAGATAAATCCACTTAAATATTTGTTGTTCGACCTGTTTTTTTCCAAAAAAGCAAATCCTGACAAGAATCCACCATTGTATACCAGTCAAAATGATGACAACTACATCCTCAACTATAACAAAAACAACAAAATATCACATAACATTAAGTCACACTAACATGAATATAGTCAAAAATTATAAAAATAATACCATACCATTTATAATTTAAATGAATTATTTCTAAATAAATTAATAGAATAATTTTTTATATAATTTTGTCTATCACATTTCAAGTATTTTTTCCGTCCTACTTATAGGAAATTACAAATTTAGAGCAAAAAAGAATGATTCAAGAATCAAAACAAAAGGAAATTCATTACCAATGATATAGAACCAACCCGAATATATAATTATTTGTACTAAAAAATACAAGCATATGTATGGTGGGAGTAGAAAATGGAGGAACGTAAAGCTGAAGAGATTCCATGTTTACCGGATCACCGATGAAAATATTCTTAATCGATGGATGATTCTATCAGTATCGACATATTCTTAACTTATTCGATATATGGTAAAACATTATTTCATTTATAAAAAAATGAATATCCATTATCAATTTGTAGTTTATTTTTTATTCATTGTTGACTGTTAAATCAATTTTCGAAATAAAAATAACATCATAATAATATTTAAAAAAAATTAAAAAATGAAAAATATTCCAATATTTCTATTTTGATAAATTTTAACATGATATTTCAAGAGAATATAGTATTAAATGAATTAAAATTGAATAAACTTACATAAATAAAATATTTTAAGTTCATCAAAATATAGATATGGATTAAAATTCACAACTTATAAAATTTATTAATTTTACAATGGGTTAATATATCTATTGGTGGTGTGTGTACCAACAAGAGTCAACATATAATTAATAAACTATAAAAACTGTAGGGGAATTTTAATGTGGTGATTTATCAATATTTCAACTAGATTAATCATTTTTTGATTTATAACTAATGATAGGTTTTACAAATAATTTTTTCTAAAAAATTTAATTTAATTGTTCAATATTTTCAAGCTTTAATCCCGAATTTCATAATTTTTTTTTAAAAAATATATATTTTGGATTCTAATGAATATCAATTTTACAATTAAAACAGAAAGGGTATTCTACTGATTAAGAATATTTTCATTATTGATTTGGTGTAAATTTCATATGTTCTATATTATATTCCATTGGTTGCCTACTACTACGAAACCAATGCATAGATTTAATTGTATACATAATTCAATCTTGCAAACTATTTATTAAATTATTTTATAATTTTTCATATGTTTCGATTCTCTAATTCATGTTCCATAAACTATATTACTTTCCGAAATACTAGTAAGATGGTGTTGGGAAAAATAATGATTGTACCACTTGTGTGCTGATAATACCGAGATAAAATAATGTGAAAAAAATGGAAAAATATATGACACCATATGTAATGTGGAAAACACCAAAAAAAATTAACGTGGTATAACTCAATGGGATAATAGAAGGAACACTATGAGAAATATATTGTACACACTCCCTCACTATTATATGGAAAAATCCTTATGAATCTATTTCATGAATATTTGGTGAATCATGTCAAAAAATAAACACATAAATGATTGAATATCATTGATGATATAGTGAACGTTGTAATAAAAACTATAGGGGAATATCCCAATCCATAGGCTGCTTCCACACACATCCTTTATATCTACAAAACCTTGTTTCTCATGTATCTATTAGAGAACATGAATATTTATACCATCTGAACATATTAGAGTTTATCACCATCATTTGTAAACAACAAATATTTTATTTTTATGTGAATTTTCTACCTCACCATGCATCCTTCCTTCACCACATCTTAGAAAAAGGGATATTGTAAAATAATTTTCCTTATTATGGAATGAAAATATGGATTCCTTAAAATGTGAATCGTTCTCTTCTTGCCAAAAAACAATGGACATTCAGCCTATCTCTGCCTGATCAACATAAAAAACAATCACATCCACATCACCTCTTGGAAAGCCCATGTACTATTCACGTACTATGCCTCTATTGTGGTTGAAAAAACAATTATCCATAACTTTAAAATATCACTCTCAGATCCTACTACATGAGTAAACGCATAACTTGTTATGGATGTCCTTCTATCCAAATGAACTACAAAATATGAATCAATATATCATCTCATATAAATATTTAATCCCTTGAAATATAATGATGTATTTGCAGTATCTATGATGTTTCTCCGGATCCTTTTCACTGTGCGCCAATGATACCATCCTAGAATATCCATTTACATATTAATAGATCCAACTGCTTATGCAATGTATATTCTTGTACAAACCAAAACGAACATCAGACTACCCACTATTGATGAATACAATACTAAAAACATATACATACCTTCTACATGACTACAATGAATCATCACAGAAGATAGAATGATATTAATAGGATTTGAGATAAATTTTTACTTAAAGACTTTCATATTGAAGAATTTTATGACTTTTGGTACTTAATAATTATGTGAAATCGAAAATATCCCATTAACTCTATATTGGGAGATTGATATACAAAAAAAATTGTTTACTGGTACCAATTCCATCATGTCTTATTCCACTTCCAAAATATAATATTTATTTTATATTTGATCATTGTTGTGTCTATAACCCAACATGTCTTGAAAATACAACATAAGAATCATGAAATCATTACCATTATAAGCCCTAAAAATTGAACAAGGATATAAAAGAAGTACTCTATATCCAGGGCTCACAATATGGGAATCAAATCTATTATACCAACACCTACATACATTCTTGGGATCATATATAGATTTTTCCCATATAAACAATGTTCAACTTTCCTTATTCTATATAATTTTCATATTAGCTCAAATATATTTCTTCAAAAATATTACTAGGGAGAAAAAAAGACTTCATATCCATTAAAATTATATGTATACATTACGTATCACACATCTCTAGAACTACCCAAACCCTTAGAAATATAAAAATAGGATAAAAAACTCGTTGAAATCAATACCTTCTTTCTGATTATATCCTTTGACCACTATTACTGCATGATATCCTTCCACCGAGTAATTTAAATCCGATATTGTATTAAAGAAAAATTTATTACCAATTGAATTCATTCCATGAGGTAATGGAAATGGTATCCATGTTTTGTTCTGTTTCCAGTCTTCACTTTCCACTTGCATCACCTCCATCCATGAGGGGACATCTGGACTATGGGCCGCCACCCCAAAAGAAGATGACTCTAGATAATCCATTAATAAGATTTATACAATATTTAGTTCTGTGAAATAATCTTAGTTCCATAATGATGTTCTATTCTCCTAATTTGACCATCATGGCCCAGAAACAACCAGTACTTGATCATCATGCTCGTTCAATGCCACTAATGAAATTGGGTCTTCCTTGTATCATTCCTCAACCTCTACTTTTGTATTTTATATATTCTCTTTATTCATTTATCCACTAGTTTTCATTTTCAATATGTCTTCTAAAAAGATGACATGACTTCTCATGATAAGCGTTTTGGATGTGGTGTCCCACAAATAATACCACTTCACACAATTAGAATATACTAAGATGATACAATTCCTATATCTTGTATATAAATTTGATCATTCTTATTCAATCAATAATACATATAGGGGACTCCTAAAATTATGTAAATCCGAATAGTATGTCATTTTACTAGTCCAGTTCCCCATCAGAGTCACTAGATCAATCACTAATAAATGAGATTACTGGATCACATAACAAGTGGAATCAACTACATCATTCTAAAATGATTTGTAAATTCCTGTAGTCCTCATCATCACACCTATTTCTACCCATTATACTTTTTTCATTATCTATGTCCCACCATTATATTTAGTAACATAGTACACCATGAATTATATCTTGAATACCAATCTTTGAGAAAATACTAAACTCTTCACTTGTTTATCCTCCACCATTTTCAATCCTTGAACAATTGATAGTCATTCTTGACTAAAGTTCCTTTTGTGCAATGAATATTTTGAGGACATTAAAAGAATATATCTTCCTATTGATTGGGTATACCCATCATATTATGGAATAATAATCAATAATTGATGAAATGTATATTTCCCATCCTAGTGATATAATTAGTGCTTTTCATACACTGGAATGGATAATCTATGTGATCCCATTGCTTTCAATTATTGACATCCTGAACATTACCCTATTGTTCTAGGTCAAAATTCAATGATCTCCAAATGGTAAGGATAGATTTAGAAGCCGATATAATAACTTTTAATGTTCAATAATCATTTTAACCCTTTATGATATATTTCCATGTTTTCTATTCCTTGATATATTCAATTATTCCATTGATGTAGTTGTTGCGACAACAATCTCTTCCTCATAAATTTCACCAATAAGAATTGTATAAGTTCTTTATGATATTATATTACATTATCACAACAACTTTTACCTTCACAATTACCGTCACTCAATTCTCGGTTTGAGCCTTTCATACAATGTCATCATTTTTTCCCAAAAAATTGTGTTCGCCTTCTGGCCCTATATAAGGCGTACTCCATGGATGGTTCATACAATTCCATCATGTATATGTCATGTCACTATTACAAAACCATGTTTATCCTGCACTAGTTTATGAAAAGAACAATATAAAAACATGGTTAAAGACCCTTTTATCTGTGAAAAATAATTACTATTAAAGGGGGGTCTTTATCAATACTTTTTTACAAGTAGTGATATATAAGGTCTCTTATCAGTGCTTATTAAAAATTGATAATAGGGGGTTTATCAGAGTTTTTTAAAAACACTGATAAAATAGCCCCCCTGTTATCTGCACTTTTTTATAGGCACTGATAAAAGTTTACATAAAAAATTAGATTTCATTCAAAAATAGAAATATATTTGTATATTTATATTGATATAAATATAATAATTATTTTTTAAATATGTTCTAGATAAGTAAAAAATATAAATTTACATATAATATATATGACATTTAATGAAAATGGATTACATAATATTTTAAAAATATTATAAATTAATAATTTCTATTTATTTTCAATTAATAAAATAATTTTATGTATTTGAACACAACAAATTAAAAAATTAATAAAATATATAAACTAAGTTTTAAACGTAACTCAGACTTCAAACGAACATAAATTTTGATCTGGGTGTCCATTTGAGCTCAACCATATAAAAATCAAATCATTTGATGAGCACTACACCCTTAGTTACCATGGTAAGCCTCTGTCACTTTTTTTTGGGCAAAAAGGCTCAGATAGACTCTAAAACATATATTTTAGTCCGCATACCCCGTTTTTTGATATTTGATGAATTTTCAAGCTCGTTTATGGTTTAATTTTTTTCTTTTTTGGTGGGGAATGAATTTCTTCATAGGTCCTACATTCATATTGATATTATTGTTTTAAATTTTTTTTCATTTTTTAAAATTTACTATTATTTATAATAAAATATATAGAAATATATACATATTTTTGGAATTACGATATAAAAATTTATTTTTACAAAAAAATAAATAGGATTATATATATATATATAATATTTATTAATATATAAATATATATTTATATATGTGGATAAAAATTTTAATAAATGACTATAAATACATAGATATATCATAAAATGTGAAAACAAATATAGGGGAGTGAAAAAGGCTTGGTTGAATATGATAGAGGTCTTGGGTTCGAAACTCACTGGAGGTAGGGGCATGCATGGGAGGGTGGTATATTATAAACTCTAATAAATGGGTAGGGATGTGATGATATTTTGTTGGGGGAAGCACTAATGAAAGAAGGTTCAGTGGAATGAGAAAACATAATATACCCTTTATCAGAGCTAAGAAGAACTATTAAAGGCCCCCTTTAATAGGGCTAAATAGTGCTCACAAAAGGGGCCTTTAGTAGCACTAATTTAGCACTGATAAAAGCATTAAGACATTATCTTCACTAAAATTTTATGTGAATTTTTTTTGCTGATAAAGGACAATTCTAGTGTTAATAATGGTTTTTTGTAGTTGTTTGGGTTGGGACTAACACTAATTTTATTAAATGTGTGATTATTCTGTATATGAACAACTCCCTTCATAATGTTTCATAATGATGAAATCATTCTTTTCAACATGACATGAGCCTTGTTTCTCCCTAGTCTATTATTTAAACAAATTTTAGACATTGTCAACATTCATTATTCATCACTACTTAACTAACTATTATATATCAATCTTTTAAAATTACTCAGAACACTTCTTTCCATGTAATAATTTGAGTTCCCACTAGAACCGTGCTCTCTCATCAGGCTTGATAGTCATTTGAAAATTTTGAAAAAAAATATATTCTTCCACAACACTGCCTAGATCAATAAATTCCACAATGAAAAATTATTTTGGTAGAATTTCATTAAAATAGAATTCTTCACCATCCAGAAATTCATTCATTCAAAAAACTTATTTTTAACAACTAATTGTTTAATTATTTCAATAAATATTTTCAAATTTTAAACATCAACCATTATGGCGGTCATAGAAAATACTCAAAATTTGTGTAATATTTAATAAAAAAATATAAAAAACACAAAGGTAGATCCATACTATGACACCACGTTTTTTGGAAAAATGATTATCCCATAGGATTAGTGATAAATGAAAGACAAAATAAAGTGATAAAATTTGAAATAAACAACACTAATTGTAATGCCTAAAAACCCCCATAATGAAAGGTGTAAAAGACCACAAGTTAATAGAATGAACATTATGGGTAAATGGTGGGACACACTCTATAACTGTTATATTGGGAAAACCACCATAAATTACATTCCAGGATATGTGGTGAAAACAACTCAAAAAATACCACACCTAAATGACGGAATACCCATTATGGGATGAAAAACCATATGATATGAATCCACTAGGAATGTTCCCTTTATATAGGCCACCTTTTCTCTTCATACCACCTCCTCCTCTTATCTCCCGCTAGGTGTTTTGTGCGGCCTGCCACCATCCATTACTACCACTAATGTCATCCTTTGAAAAACTCATCTGGGGGAAACTACATTCATGAAAAAAACATCGCTGATCGATGGGTAAATAAGTGACTCTAGACTATAATGGATATATCTAAAAAGGATTACATTTTGAATATATTAATAAATTATTCATTTAAATTAGAAATGTAATAATTTTTTTCATTATATTTTTATTGTTTTCACATTGATTTTATGTTGTTCTATAGATTGTTATGGGATATTTGGATGTTTATTTTACAGTTTAAGAAGAATCTGTTGTTATTAAAACTAGTATATGAGGGACAAATTCTATTCAAGAGCCCCATTTTGTCCCAAAAAAGTGAATAAAATAATCATCATGTTGGTTAAATGAATAAAAACATTATTACATAAAAATTAAATAAATTAATTGACGTTATGATATATATTTAAAGGATGACTTGGACTTCAAACATTAATATCACATTATTTGGGTGAATTTTTATACATTTCCAAATTTTAATCAATGATTTTGAAAATATCTATGACATGGTGATTGCAGGATCCCTAACTAGTATTCTTTGGTGGTTAGGAATGTTCTATAAGGACTCTAAAATTGTCATTTTTTATTAGGTAGCATGAATTTTTAATCATTTATGGAATTTTATCCTTATTTAAGGTGGTTTTCTTGTCCATCTTCAATTTAGAATGTATTTTTTACCGCGAAATAAAATTTTTAGTGTCGATAAAGGTATCTATTTTTTATTCTTAAATAATTTGCATATCATATTTTTGAAAAAACACATTTCGGTCACTAGAAAATAATTTTGTATAGTAGTGTTGCAAATATATAATGAAAATAACACACACTTATCAAAACATAGTGTGATGAAGGCCTATTAATATCTCTAGATTTGGAGACAATCAAAATATATTGGTTCATAATTTCCTTTACCTGGGATTTTTATTGTTATTCATGATATTATTAACATTATGTTGTTACTTATTAATGATCCCCTTTTTATTTGTAATATAAGTAACTCTTCTCAGTACTAAAAAATAACTGATGTTCTAGGTGTCAACAAAATGTGTCCCATTTATTAGTTCTGAAAAATCACTGATAAAGGGCCAATTTATCATCACTAAAAAATATATTAAATTAAATGGGTCTTTTAACAATGATAAAAAAGGATTGTTAAAATTCAAAAAATTTAAATTCGTAATTCTTTTCTCCAAAATGATACAAACACCGTCTCCACCTATCGGCACTCGAAGACAACTTTTATTAGCATTGATCCACAATACATTTTAATTATTTCTAGAGCCCTTAACATTTTATCAGTGCTAGATAACCCCCAACTCAGGAATGTGGGCCTCTATCTTCACTCAGTTATGAACATGAGACTTCTAGCTTCACACATTAGTGCCTTTACCACTACCCTATATTGGTTTGCTCCATATTTTTTTAATATATATATTTATTTATATATGGTTTTCTATTATATTTTATCCACATATATATATATATATTGCTATTTTTATTTTTAAATACAATTATAAAATATGTTGTGTGTGTGTGTTAATAAATACATACAAACATATATATTACTATACATATGGGTGTGTCTATAAATATAATTATACATATTTATATTTAGTTAAATAGTTTTTTTTTAAACAATTATGTACATATTTATATATGAATATTGGATAAATAAATATTTATTTCTTAATAAAAACACACAAAAAAACATATAAATTAGAAATAGATCGTATAGGAATACAAGTATTCATAATTTTTTACATTATATAGAGTTGATATTTTTTTAGATATTTTTCATATATTTAGAAATATATTTTATATGTAAATATGTTTAAATATTTATATATAGAATTAATTTTTTATCTGTAATTGTAGACAAATATATGTGTAGGTGTATATATTTATTTATAAATAATTTTTCAATATGAATATTGTGAAAATTTGAATGTCATAATATTCATATGATTATAATACTTTAGAATAAAGTGATTCTCCCACAAAAATCAAAGCAACAATCCATTAAATGGGGATAAAATTCAATAAAATGTTAAAAGTTTTTGGTATCCTCTTAAAAAAAATCCATTTTAGGGGACATCCATCCTTTTTTACCTAAAAAGATATAACCATGTACCCCCTAGATCACCACGAAATAGATGTTTTACATGATTGGAATTAATATGTTGTATTGATAAAATAGGCACCCAGATCAACATACATGTTTTTTTAAGTTCGAGTGATGTTTTGAACATATTTTATATTATAATTTATTTATTTAATTTTTCTATCATCTTATTGTTATTAAATCACTATTACTCAATAGTAATTAGAAAATTTTTAATTAATATTATTTTCATAGAAAATATGAATGTTATAATATTTATATTTATATAAAAAATAAATATTAATAAATATTAATATATAATTTTTAATGACATATAACTTTTTTATGATATATAACCCTTATCTGTGATAAAAACAATCGTTCTATGCTGGATAAAATTCATGCTCTTATTAAAGCTATGAAAAGTGCCTGTAAATACTTATTTTCAATTAATTTTTTTAAATTAATTTTTTTTGTATTATTATTATTAAAATAAAATTTTATTGGTACATAATTATGTTTTGGTTAGGCCTCTATTTGGGCCAATGGTGTTACTGGACTTCCTTTGTGTATTAGTATTTAGAGGGCATGCATCATGGATTAATAATTTGGATGGTATTTGTTGTTTCTTCCCATTAATCAATATGCATTAGATGTCCCTAAGCCATGCAGATAATATTTTTTGTTCACTAATAATCAATAACCATTGTCAGCTTCTCATTCTATTTTGTCTGAAAAATCTGATTATAGCACAATTAGTTCTGCCAGCCTGATCTTCTAGATCAATCGGTGCTCCCTTGACTATCCTCCTATCATCCTTTCCCACAATGCCAATATTCCTTTTACCTCACCTCAACATTTCCTTTATTACTATTTCGGACCTCTATTTTCCTAGTGGTCCTGTTTTAGTTTCATTACATTCCATTTAGATAGAAGATGTACATAGAAGAGCACACCTAACCACCTCCCTTTTCTCTCCCTACTACACCTTGTTCTGGTTATCCTCAATGTTAGGGACTTTTTGATGCGTGATCTCTATCTATTTCAATATTCATGAAGTGATGACCCAACCACACGCACACCACCCTTTTACAAGAATCATTTTGAGTTCTACAGACTTGTGGATATAAGATGGATGTTTTTTATATTTTTATTTTCTTCTGTTCTATGTTATATTTCATCCATTCATGGTAAATTTTGGGGTTGTGTGTGTGACTCTATATTTCTTTGATATGTGCATCCATTTTCTTTCTTTGGTTCACTACAAGTCCAGCAGTGGTATGGAACTCATGCGCAGATAGTTTTTGGGATCTACATGATCTTTCACTAATATTTACCACCATTTTTTATTTAATAGTATTTCATGCATAATAAAATATTGTTTGGTGGTTTTATTACATTGGAATAAGGACAAATGAGTCTAAACCACATAAATACCTATGTCAATATTTTCTTTCTTACAATATTTTTTTTGCTCAATCATTCTATCAAATTTCTTACACCGTTATTCCTCCTTGCATATTCTTTGTTTTTTAATTATATTAAACGTTTCATCACTATAAAATTGATTAAATGTTCAATTTTTTTTGGATCCACACCACCTTCATTAAAGATATTTCATTATTAACAATTGGTAAAAAATCCTTTAATTCATATTACAATGACATAAATTAAATTTTATGTCAAAAAAATTTATAGGGTAAATATTTTAGTTTATTTAGAGTTGATATGTGTGAACTATTAGTCCATAGTTACCTAGTATATTCTTTTCCTTACCCCATGAAACCCATAGTGACTATATCTACTGATGGACAATCTCAGACCACATGTGTGGATGTCAAGCCTAGACTTTTGGAAAAGGCTCACTATAAAATTATATGAACACTAGAAAACAAACTATAAAAGGATGGAACCCGTGAAACTACTAATAAATCTTTATGTATTAAACTAAAAAAATTAAATGACTAAAAATTTCTTGGTCATTTGTATAAAAAATAGATGATATATATATTTAAAATGACTGTAGACTCTTATGTGTGTGTTAACATTAATGGGTTTAGTAAAGAAACTAAATATTTTGCTAATGTAGAAATTTATGTTAAGGTAGAATTAATTATTTAATAATTTTATCCTCTATTTTTGATTCATTTAATTAATGAAAGGATAATACGATGTATGGTAGGGATGCAATTACTTTAGTAGAAGTTAAGTCTTCTATTTTTTCTCAAGATCTTTAAACAGATGTTTAAAGGAAGAAAAAAGTGGTCCTAAGAGTAATTCTTAACTTATGTATGTTAAGGTTCAAATTCAAAGTAATTACGATGATCTATAATATAGGATATAGATTTAGAAATTCCAGTTTTTTGAGTGTAGAATTATTGACCATATTAAATGATATTATCCCGATTATAAAAATAATGAATGTATTCCCTAGTCTATTGTTTTGTTCCCTATGTTCACCAATTTGGATGTTATTTGAAATCTATTTATTATCCCTTAGTTATAAATAATCATAGATTCTCGGTAGTCTTTATTTGGAAATTATAGTACAAGAAAATTCTTCTGTATTTAGGGGGCCAATGGAATGAGAGGGTGTGTTAGGGATGTTATAATTCATTTAGGATTAGGTGGATATTCTTCCCATATTTGTTTCCACTTTTTTTGTTTCTATATGTTTCTAATGAATTTACTATTGTGTTAATTTGGGATTTTATGATTTTACATTTTCACTATTTTTTAACCATTTGGGATTGTTTTTTAGCAATCTTCAAATTTTTTTGATGGTTGGATGCATATTAGGAGTTATGTGCAGACTCATGTATTCTTTGTAATTTCTCATAATGATTTTTCTTTGTCTAATAAATTATATTCATGTTATAGTTTGAACGTATTAGATGGTAGTATGGGTAGAACCTGTGCCACTATTGGAACATTATATGTGATATTCATGATGGGTGAAAAATGTGTAGGATTAGGTTTTCATTTTTATGAAAATATATCCTTAATAAACATATTATATGGGTAGATAGGATGCAAGAACAAAATATGTAATTGTTTTCATTTTATTTTGAATAGCTGTAGATTTTAAAACAAATTCCAAATAAAAAATTTCCTTGATATGTCTTGGTATTATAATTATCAAAACCATTAATTATTGCTTCAGACTATTCATATTGGTGTCTTATATTTGGGAATACAGTGATACAGGCATTCATGTCTGGATTGTTCATTAGTGGGATTATTTCTTGGCTCGATCCATAGGCTGGTCTCTACTATTCTATTAGCTATTTATCATGATGAATTTAGTGGATCTACATCTTACTAATTTTGTTTTATGATCCCCAATGACCCATAATAATTTTCAGATTACCATACAACTATTGATGTGTGTATAATTGTTAGCATGATTAGTTTCACCCACCTAATCGTCGTAATCCTTAATTACTCCCTCATCCATCCACTATTCCTACTTTCCTCCAATTCCTATCATCCATCACCCCACATATGTTGTATCTTTTTTACTTGTTGTGTCACTTCATGTAACACACTGATATTTTATGTTATAGATTCTTTTTATTTTATTTAATGTCTTCTGTTTTACGATACAACAATATTATCTTATGCTATATGCAACACTGTAATAGCTTTCAGTACATGCAACACTTTTTTGTGCTTGTGTTACATGCAAGAGCGACCTTCCTCAATATATTGCACTGTATGCCATACCAAGTATCACTAAACGATGATATATTGTTAAAATATTATTATGTGATATAAACCAGAGATTATGAATATTATTAACCATATTTTGATTTTTATATAAAAATAATATTAATCTTATTTATTTTCTAGACAAGACGTAAGAACAACTTCAATTTATTTGGATAAATGAAGTATTTTTCAAAGAAATTAGTTTTTCCACCTTTTGGTGGCGCACCAATATTAAATAGTTTTTTTAAATCTTTTATGTATTGTATTTGGAAAAAAAACTTCTTATTTTGAATCAAGATATAAATATTTATATTTGTTGAAATTTTTTTAAAAAAATTCATATTTTATTTAATAGTAAAGAATACTACATTTTAATTCAAAACATCAATTTAATCTAATTTATTTATATGTTTAGATTATCATTTTAGTTGGTTTTAATATTTAACTAGATTAATATTTTATCATTCAACAAAATGTTGTCTATTGGATGTAATTTCTTATTTTAGTTTGACAAAGACACCTCTCAATATTTTGAGAGTTAATTGTTCTTAAAAATCTTTTTTTTTGGTTTTGACAATGGGAATAAATTTTAAATTAATTATTCCATTGTCTATGATTTGAATTTAGATAAATTGATTCCATATTTGGACTCATATGGTCTTAAATTTTTGAATTTTATTTTTTATTTTTGGACATTATGAATAGTAACTTCAATAATTTTTTTAATTTACCAAGGTTAAAGGGTAAATATGTTAAATAAAATAAATATAATAATAATTTAATAATATAAAACTTTAATAAAATTTTTCCTAATCCTATTGTATGAGATATTTCCCACCATGGTCATCCATGAGTCGATTTTGGGACCCCATAGATCGATATGGATGTTAAAATGACATTTTATAATAATTAATTTAATGTAAAGAGAAATAGATCATAAACAAGAATATTTTTATAAAACAATATTTATATTAGGATATATCATTTATCTGTTGATCATAAAATAAAAATTAGAAATATTAAATGATTTAATACATTATGATATTTTATTTATAATTTTTAGATATTGAAAAAATATATTTAATTATGACATAATGATGATATAGTGATTGTTCCATTAATAATGGAATCAAATAGATGATATTATATATATTAAAATAAATTTAAATTTATTATTTATATTCCCTCCATGAATTTTATGGAAGGTATTGAAAAATTATATCTAGATTCATTCCTTCTGATTGAAGGAATCAGGTAGTTATAATTTTTTAAAAAAATCATTCGAGTATAAATACTATAAAAAATTGACATAATTCATAACTTAAAACATAAAATACAATATTAAATGATATTAAATTCATAAAAATATAATATTCAGAAAAATGTTTAATCAATGTGCATATATTTAATGAATGAGTTTCTTGGTCATTTGATATGATATGGTAATTATATTATGCAATGATGTATACATAAAATGATATCACTATAAGATTTAAAAGGGTAAAATAAGGGTTAAACCAAATAGATACGTATAAAAAATTATTCAAAATATATTTTAAAACTATTTTATCATGTGTATTTTAACCCAAATCATCTCATATTTTAATTAGATATGTTTTGGACAATTTTTAATTGAAATTACATTTATAATAAATTAATATTTTGAGATTTTATTAATGTACCCCTATACTCTCTTATTAGATGGAATCTCATCCCACGTTTCCTCAAACATCAATGATCCATATAGCTCGACAAAACCCAACCCAATTATCCATTAACATTCTTAGTTAAATTCTGGATGCCATGGATTTCCAAAAATTCCATCGCTAGTATCCTAATGAAGATATCCAAATCATGTCCTACGAAGAAGAGGTAACAGCTTTACCAATTTAATTCAATTTATCTTGTTCTTATACTTTCTCTTTATATGTTTATTCCATAATAAAGTAATAATTACTGTATATTTTACATGATAAGATGTTATAATAATTATGGGAAAACCATATACCTCCTTTTATCCACCCTACTGATAATAAAATCACAATGCGTGCGTACATATGGTTTACGGTCTCCACACCGTGGTATAATTTTTTATTCAAAAATACATTATTAGGATGTGTATAAAGCTGATTATATTGGATTTAATTAATGAATATAACATGATAATGATTATGTAAAATTAGTATACTATCTAATAAAATACCACTAAACCATCGAGAAAATGATAATGTCGCTCATGCATACATTCGACCTACCATCTCCATGACGCGGTGAGATTTGTTCTCCATGATAAAAATTATGAACTGATTGTAAAATGTATATGATTGGTGAAAATAATAATTATGAGGAAAAATTAATGAATAAATTACATAATATTAATAACAAAATTGACTTACAAGGAGAAATATGAATGGGAAATCCAAGAAGTTAACACCCAAAAATTGGAAATATTGAAATAATATAAACAAAATGATATAATAGGATCATAAATGATATCATAAATATGGATATGGTCCTAAAATAATTTAATAACATGATTTACCCAATATAATTTTGGTTACAACACCATCAACTAACTAAAATACAATGTATGAGATATCATTACAAATCTCATTTTATCTGAGATTGTTCATATGTAAGTATTTTCTGGGGGTATATTTGTCATCCATTTTCATGATTTATAATAGTATTATCATAAAATTTTTACTATTATAATAGAAATTCTTTATGTCATTTTTATCCATTTTGATATTTACTACATGGTTTGAAATGAATCTTTCTTGCCTTTTCCATACGAGGTACTTTTTGAATCTTCCTGCAATAATACGAGAAGAATTTTTTTTAACCTATACATCATGATTGGATTTTTACATTTTAACGAGTCTTCATTTAAATGAAGATTAATGTATGAAATATGATTTTTATTTTCAATTAAATTTTTATCTTTGAAATTTGCGAGGCATTTTGATAAAATAAAACATTTTTAAAGAACAAAAGATATTTTCCTCAAGAACAGAGTTCATGTGGTTTATCAATATTATTTTCCAACTATGATGAATATTTTCAGATAGGGTTATGTTTCTATCCCTGTTGTTACAATTATTTTATTTTGTTAAGGATTTAATAGTATTTCATATAGATTATATTATGTTGGAATAATGGTTAGGAAAAAACATTTTATTTATTCAGATGATATGATGATGGTTTACATTTTTGTGCAAAATGTATGAATGATTTCATTTTGAGATGGGTGTCAAATATATTTTCATATAATGCATTGGGTAATGATTTATATCTCTAGGGATATAATTATTGAAATGAAACCTAAATCTGGTTCAGAAATACATGGTGGGAACAACATGTAAAACCAGTTTAGTAATGGACATTGTCCAAGATGATGGTATTTGTAGCAATGACTTGGATACTACCAAAGTCATAGTATGTTCTTATTATATTTTATCAATTAAATATTTTATTACAATTCTATTCTAATATTGTTTATGTTCTGTTATAATCTATCCATTATATACTATAATGATTTATTTCATGACTCAAGATATTGATGTTCAAGCATTATGTTCATCTTTTATGTTTAAATTGTTATGGGTTGTTTTAAGTTCTCCATTTTTGGCTTTATTGATCACTTGAGATCACCCTTTTTATGTTTTTTCCTATGATATAAAGAAATATTTGAGGTAGGAAATCAATAGGGTGCGATCTTCATGGAATATGTTTAATATATTTCACCAAGTTCGAATATTATGTTTCAAGATTCCATATACACAAAACTAATACAGACATTGGGAATATATTTGGTGAAATGTATTATGTATTCAGAAAAGTAAATGTAATATCTATGTTTTTCAGTCTTGGGTAATTTGAGTTAGTATCAGAGTGAAGGTTTAATCATCTTTTTAAAACTAAAATGAAATAACATTGGTGATATCCCTATATATATTTCGAAGGTATCTCTAAGGATATCGCTAAAGATTAGTTTTACTATAGTATACAACCATAGAATTATGGTAACAATCATGAATAACCGAGGATTAAACCTAAGATGATAGATATTAAAAATAATCCCCCTTGATTTGGTTGTTTTCCTAGAATGATTTATGTCTCTCACACTATTATTTTTGGGTTTCTGAAGATAGTTAGAACCCAATGGAAACATGTTAATGATCTATTCATTGGAAAATGATATGATTATCCTATTAATCAAACAAGTGTTATGGGATATGGAATGAAAAAAGTTATTTCTATAAATATTCAATCTATGAATAATTTTATACTTCTAAATGAGTAGATAAGGGAACAAAATTTTATTGAGCCCTTCATGAGGCACCATCCACCTTCATTAATTGGGTCATCTAATCCACTTGTTTATGAAAAATGTATTTGGTCCATTGAAAATATATTTTTTATCCTTCACTTTTATAAACATGAAAAATTAATTTTGGCTGTTTATCGATTAGAAGGTGAAGCTAACCAGTGGTGGAACCTATTTATGAATAAAATACAGAAAGGAAAAATTGAATCCATTGTATAGGATTAATTCAAGAACGTATATTTTAATAAGTACATCAATTGTTTTCTACAAAAAAATGATAGAAAAAGTGTTCCTTGAGAATATGAAAAAGGATAATGAATCCATTGGTACATATGAGTCTAATTTCACAAGGCTTCCATGGTATGATTATTGATTTATCATCCAACCTGAATGTAATGTCGGTCGGTTCTTCAGTGGATAAAAACCAAGAAGTATAAGGGAATTATCTACAAGATATTTTAGTAGATGTCATGCTATTATGTTTTGTGATATTAAGGTAGAACTAGATACTGGTGTTACATAAACATATCATGGTCTTGAAAAGAATAAAAAGATTGAGTTTAAGGGAAAATCACAAAATAATATTTAATAGAATATGAATGATTAATTAGGCTCAACGAGAATAAGGAAGCATGGTGGAGATTGTCTAATAGTGTCTAGAAAATGTTTCAAGTGTGGAAAAGAATGTCATCGAGCAGTTGAGTTCCAATATAATGGAAAAAATGATGCCAATTATGGGAATAGATAAAATACTATAGAGAATTCACCACAAGTACTTCCATGCTACTAATTCTATGAAATGGGGCATTAGGCTAACCAATTCCCTAATCTAAGGGTTAATGTTGTTCAACATTAGAAACCACTTATAGAAAAATAAAATGGTATTTCACATGGGATCAATATGGGTGATGTTGAGTAGAACAATGATGTTGGGTAATGATTATGTCTTTATGTAATTGGATTCCAAAATAGTGTTTTGGAATACTATTTGTTGTATATTGGAATATTGGAATATCTATGTACTGGTTAATGTTTGTTTTGAATAATTTTATAAAACCAATAACCTTGAAAAGTGATTGAAATAATTTTAGAAAGCACATGATATGCACATAATGAACGAATAAGGATATAATGGGATGTTTGATAATATTAATGATCTCATGATAGATATAAGGACAAATTTATATTGTGGGTCAAGTATATAGAATTTTTTGTATTTTTGGATTGTGTAAATAGTTAATTTTGAAAAAATGGATGTTTTCACTAAGGTACTATTGTAAATAATGTTATTTACATGTTTATAGACAATACATGATTATGGTATTCACATGTGTGGAATGTGACAATGAAGAATATTCAAATGAGATTCGGGATACAAATGATAACTTCATTTAGTTCACCTCCTCCTATTTTTTTTATTTTTTTAAGGATTTTATTGTTATCCATATATGGATAGTATAGTTTATATTCTAGTTTATGTTTTTTATATTAATGTATTATCTCAGTAAAGGTGGAATTATGCATATTTGATAGCCAAATATATCATTTTTGTTGAGACAAATGAAAGGATCTATCATTCTATCACATGATCTTCTAACATATAAAGAATGATAAATTCAACATCATTTCATTAAATTTGCGATAAAGTGTAAATTGTTTATGAAATGTCCAACAGAGATATTGTATTGAATCATATTTATATTTATCCTTATATAAAAGTTCATCACCTTCAAGAAAAATTTCTGGAAACCTACCAATGTTTTCATAGTAACTTTATATCTGATGAATCATATAGTCTTTTAAATCATTGTAGATTTATGGATTTCTGGTAGTAAAATTTCCTTAATTTTTATTCTCAATCACTATCCAACAAAACCTTAAGCTAAGATTTCTCTTCCTTATCTATGTTTTCACTTCCCACCCGTGTTTTTCTATGTGAAAACCCATTGATGAGTTACATTGGGAAACCTTTAATTTTCAAAATTTCCTTTTAAAAATGAAGTATTAGTATTCATTTTTATTATTTGGTTTTGATGACTGAAACATTCAATTACTAAACCATTTATAACTCCAACGAATTCCAAGGGAAAAATTCATTTTTTAGGGGGGTAGAATGTAACACCCCGAGATTTTATGGGATATATTATTTTAATTTTCCTTGATGTATTGTCTATTATGCTACACCAATATTAGCATAATCAATACGAATCACCATATTGTCTTGCAATACACACAACACTATTCATGGTGTGCATTACACATAAGAGAGACCTTCCTCGATAGCATCCGTTCTATGATATAACGAGTTTCACTAAACAATGATATATTGTTAAAATATTATTATGGGACAAAAACTATCCATTATGAATAGTATTATCAAAATTTTGAATTTTATATAACATTAACAGCCTTCTTATAAATATTTAAGACATTATATAAGAACTAGTTCATTTTTTTTAGATAAATGGAGAATTTTTAAAAACAAATTCAGTATTTCAACTTTTTTTGGCTCACCCATATTAAATATAGTTTGTAACTCTTTTATATATAATATTTGAAAAAATAAACTTCTTATTTTTATTAGGGACATAAAAAGGTGCTTATGTACAATTTTTGGTATTTTCCTGATAAAATTCATATATTAATGAATGGTGAAAAATACCATATTTTAATTCAAAACTGCCATTTCATCTAAATTATATTTTAGGTTGGATTTTTTTATAATTGGTTTTAATGTATAGTTGGATTTATATTTTATAATTTAATCTAATTTTGTTAATTATATGGAATTCCCCAATTAAATTTGAAATAATCACATCACAATATTTTGATTGTTATTACTTATTAAAAACCAAAATTATTGTTATGATAATGGGAATAAATTTAAAATTAATTATTGAATGTTATATGTTTTGAATATGGAAAAAGAATTCCATATTTGGAATTAAAGGATCATAATTGTGTAAATATATACCTTTTAATTTTGAACATTATGAATAGTCAGTTCAGTATTTATTTTTATTTACCATGGTAAAATAGTAAATCTCGTAAATGGGTGACAATAAAGAATAATTAAATAATAAAAAATACACTAAAATGAGTCCTAATCCAATATGATGAGATATTTCCAGCCATGGTCATCCTTGAGTCAATTATGGGGCCCCATGTTTCCACATGGACGTGAAAATTACATTTTATAAGAATTAATTTAATGAAAATAGACAAATAAGATAAATATGTATCTTTTACTAAAATAATTTTTATATGGGGTTATATAATTGATTCATTAGACTAAATATAGTCATTATAATGATATAATTATTTCATACATCATGGTATTATATATAAAATTTTTAGATATTGAAATAAAATTATTTATGGCACAATGATGATGCAGTGATTTATTCATTAATAATGGATTACAATAAATGATATTATAAATATTATAATAAAAGTAATTAAACTTTATTATACCATAAAATAATTTTATTGATTATATTGACATACTATATTTGATATAATTCCTTTTGTTATAACTAATCAGGTTTTTATGAATTTTTAAAAAATTCATGTATAAATAGTGTCCAAAATTGAAATAATTCATAACATAAAACAGGAAATTGTTTTTTAAATGATATTAAAATCATAAAAACATAGTATTCAGCCAATTAGTTATGAAAAGTTAAAATATTTCATAAATTAATTTTTCTGAAAATTTTGACTTGATATGGTAATTATATTATACCACAATATGTAAATAAGATGATATCACTCTAAGATCAAAAAGGGTAAAATAATGGTTAAACATAAAATCTAGAGATAAAAATTTTCAAAAGTTTTCTAAAAAATATTGGATGATGGTTTTTTGAACCAAAATAATCTACTATTTTAAATAAATGAAATTTGGTCCATTTAATATTTATATTAAATTTCTAATAAATTAATATTTTGAGTGTTTCCTAAAGTTCCCCTCTCTTCTCTTATAAAAAGGCCTCTCCCCCAACATTTCCTCACACCTACTTCAGCGCTATAGTTGGTCCAATACCTTCCCAATTCCCCTATCAATATTTTTAGTTAACATATTGAGGTACTTGATTTCCAATGATTCTATACCCAGTGTCACATAGAGGAGTTCCAATAGAATCCCAATGAAGAATAGGTAATTTCTTTACCAATTCAATTCAATTTCTTTTCTTCTTCTACTTAATCCTTCTATGGTTATTCCATAATAATTTAATAATGTCAGTATAATATAAATGATGGGATGTGATTATAATTATAGGACAACCTTATATCTCCTTTTCTCCATCTTATGGATACCCATATCACCATGCTTGCGTATGTATGACTTACAGTCTCCTTGTTGGGATGTAATTTGTAACTAAAAAATACATTATTAGGATGGGTATAATGATGAGTATAATTGATTAAAATAATTAATATAACATTATAATTATTCTATATAATTAATATACCATCAGATTACAATCCATTTATCCATCAGTATAATGATATTGTCTCTCATGGGTACATATGACCTACCATCTCCACGATGCAGAGAGATTTTTTCTCCACATTAACAAATCAGGAATGATTATAAAATTTATATTATGAATGAAAATAATAATTATGAGGATACGTTGTTGAATAATATAAATCATTTTCATATCAAAAATAACATACATTGGAAAACAGGAATTAGAAAACGAAGCACTTGATACCCAAAATAATGGTAATATTGAATAACTATTAACAAAATGATAAAATAAGATAATAAATAATATAATAAATGCGTATATGTCACTAGTATAATTTAATAACATGATTTATCCATTATACAGGAGTTGACCATGCCCTTAACTAACGGAAAGTAAAAGGTAAGTGATAACTTGGTAAATCTTATTTATATCCTAGATTGATTATATGTAAGTATTTACTGGGGGTATATTTATCATCTATTTCCATGTTTTATAACAATATTCTCATAAAATTTTTAAGATTATGCTATTTATGTTTAAAATATTTTTTTAAACATTTTTACTTTTAGTACATGGTTTGGAAGGAATCATTCTTATTTTTTCCATATGAGGTACTCTTTGACATTTTCGGAAAATTTTTTAGAAGAATGTTTTTTACATATACGTCATTACTGGATTTTTAGGGTTTCAAGATGATTTATTTCAATTATTATTCATAGACACTATCTCATGTTTATTTTCAACTAAATTATTTTCTTTTAAATTTTCATGAATTGTTTAGAGAATAAAATGTTTTTGAAGAAGAAATGATATTTTTTTCAAGAACTCAATTCAAGTGGATTATCAATGATATTTTCATAAATGATTAATCTCTTTAAATAAGGTTATGGTTATATACCTATTATTACTATTATTTTATTTTTTTAATCATGAAATGATTTTTTATATGGATTATGTTATATTGGAATTTTGTTTTAGAAAGCCCATTTTATTTCATGGATCATGCTATGATGAATGATTTATGTCTTCATGGAATATGTAATAATGATATAATAATGAGATTTTGGGGACCTATATCTCCCTAAAATTATTTGGGAAATTATTTATATCTCATTATATAGACATTAATTTAATTTCAAGTAAATCTGGTTTAGTAATTCATGGCAGGAATGGCATGTAAACCTGGTTCAGTAATGGTCTTTTTTCCATTGTGATGGTCTTAGCAACAATGCCTTGTCTACTATTGAAGTAAAATTATATATATATATTAGATTGAAAAAATTATATTTTTTTTCAATTATATTATATCATGTTAAATTTTCCTATATTATCTATGGAATATAAACTATCATGCCTTATTTATTGATGCATGATTTTCATGTTTAAACTTTATGTTCATGTTTTTACATTAAAAATTGCAATTTTTGTTTTCTGTTATCCATGTTTACCATTACTGGGAATTTGAGATCAATATTTTTATGTTGGATTTTACTTAGGATATAATTAATGTTATCAGGTATGAAAACAAAAAGGGATGACCTATATGAAAGATATTGAAGATCATTCACCATGTAAAATGATTATGTTCTGAGTTTCCAATGACACTAAACTAATATGGTATTTGGGAATATATTTTTTGTAATGATTTATTTATTATCCAAGAGAAATGTTATTCCAAGTATGTCATGATTCGGTTGTTATAAATCATTATACATGTGGTCTTTTTCTTTACAAGCATAGATTCAGAGAGAAGAAATTCCAAAGAAAATCATACATCCCAGCCTCTATTGGCTCTCCCTGCCACCCAATGTTCTTTTGATCCACTCCTATTGATAGTTCATTTTCCAAGAACTCTATAAAAACCCATATCATGAAGTATAGACCTATCAGTGCTGATGAAGCCCTTTGATGAGCATGCTCCCATGATATATTGACATAGGTTTGTATATTTTCACTATTTTCTCTTTTTTGTTTTGTGTATTAGTTCTTTCATTCCTTTACATTGTTGAGGTTACATGCATGATTTTTTCATGACTAGGGGTTTATTATACCATCTTTAGATTATATTTACTATGATTTATATTGTTGAAGGGGCCTCATGCACATATATTTTATATGCATGTGTGTATTGTATATCGGTTTTAAATTCCCTATTAAATGTTTTTTTTTAAAATATAAATTTTAATGGTGTTGTTTAAATGGAGTATGAAAAAAATACAGACAATGTAAATCAATGATTTGATCATTACACCCATAATTTTTCAACTTTGGATTTTATTATTAATACTTCCACCTTGTTTCAATATGGATTTTGTTTTTTCGGAATTTTCAAACCAATTCCACAATTCTACTTTTTGGATCCATAAAATATTTATTATAATTGCTCATATTTTGAGGGTACTAATACAAACAACATTTTCCAGGGCTATTTTTACACTTAAAAAAGTATCCCTTTTATTTCTATTTTTTTAGTGTAGATAAAGGGAACTGGATAAATAGAAATCTATTGATGTGGTTGTTAATTTGAATTTTCAAATTTTTTTAAAATTAGATATTTTTTATAATATCTTTCATCCTTATACTAGTGTCTCATTCATATTACAATTATATTTTGATTTTATAAAGGATTTAACAAATATAAATTTAAAATTATCACCATTGTCATAAGTGATGGCCTCTAAGTTGCAAAATGCCAATGCATTATTTAGTATGCAACATGAGAATTTCTGAAGGGCATCGTAGTTTGTACACAAGAAAATAGATTTCCCACTATTAGTGGAAAAGATACTTAGTAATATATGAATTCATGTTCTTTATGTACTGCATATCCATTACTCCCCAAAAGTATTCAACTTTATGTGAATAAAAAATGATGTAAAACTAAAATATGAAAAATTTCATTACATGTTGGGGAGGCATGATCAAATGAGTAAGAATTAAATGTTATAAAAAAAGAGGGCCACTAGATGGAAACAAATGAGGCTCCCAAAAGACATGAGTTCTGGTTATATTGGTGGCTATTTTGACAAATTCTATTAATTTTTATTTGAATTCTTGTTTTATATCTCAGTTTTCACAGCAATCCTTAGAGCATAAAAACATACATTAATTTTATATTATGAAAATCGTCACATTTTCCCTATTTCACAACCCATTTTGATTCCACTTAAAAAATATTTTTATTTCCCCATCTCTCAAGATGTAATGAACATCATTTTTCTGATGTGGGTTACGTAACATGCACAAAAATGTTTTTTAATATTAATATTATTTAGTTTTAAAAACATAAGAAGTGTTTGAATTTTTTATACTCCTAACTTATTTTTTTCATCATCAAAATTAATTTACATTTTTTATATAAAATAATATTTTTAAATAATTATAATTTTCTTATTTTATAAAACTATATATTTGTGTAAATATAATAAAATATGAATGTTATGATTAATGGTAGATAATTAAAATTTTATACGATTATTTAAATATGTGTTTAAAATTGACAGAAACCATTTTATTGAATGAGAGATATTATTGAAGAAATGTTTTAAATATAGAAACATTTATGTTTATAAAATTTAATAATTGTATAATATGTATAAAAAATTCCAATAAAATAATTTTGAAAAAATTATTAATTTATAATTTTTTTAAAAAAAAAATCATTTTTCAATGATAAACATTATATTTATTTTATTTCCCAATTTTTTTTACCCAAGAAAAATATTAATCTAGAAAATATCAATATCATAATATAATATATTATTAAAAAAATAAATGATTTAAAATTTTATCTTCTTGTACAATGTTTTTAATACAGATTTTTTTGAGTACTTTTTAAGAATAATATACCATATAATAAAATATTAAAATTATCAATTTTTATAAGAAATTTACCATATATATCAAAAGAAATAATTTTTTATATATTAACATGAAATAGATAAATAAATTAGTAGGTAATTTAATTTACTTGCTTTTAATAAATGAACTAAAAATCATCCTTTTATGATATAAATTTATTTTGTACTTCAAAAAAATTGAATGTTTTCAAATATCATCTTAAATTTCACATATTATATTATATTAAATAAAATAATATCTCATGGGACAAATTTCATGTATAATCATATAACTTTTGTTAAATGAGATGAATATCTCATGAGGTAAATATTACATGTATAAAAATATCATGAGATAAATTTTATGTATAATATTAAATCATGTATGATATTAGTTAAAATTTACCTTTTTCAAAAATATTTTATCTCATATAGGATTTAAAGTAAATGAAACCATTATTTATATATAATTAATCACTCATTTGATATGAGAAAAAAAATTTATAGCGACACATCATTGTAATGATATTATTTTTTGTACGAGATTATATAAAATATACCAATCTTGTTATATATTTTAACAATAATCAATTCAAAATATGGGATTTAATAGTGTTATAAATATATTTCATCTGTACAAAAAACTTATATATCGATTATCAGTAATAAAAAATTATTTTATTTAGGTATAAAATATTTTATATTTTTATAATATAGAAATTTGTGAATAATTTGGAAATTTTAAATTATATTAAAGTGTCAATGAAATAATAATTACTTTCTAATTTTATAAAAGATATATATTTTTATTGTATACATAACAGTATAATAAATTTTATCTAACTCAAAGACTATAATAAATCATATATTCAACTAATCTCTATATAATAAATTTTTTAAAATATTTGATTTAGTATTTATATTTTATGAATAATATTATTTATTAGTGGAATAAAAAATCAACATGATATTCTCGTGTAATAATTACACAAATATAATGCATTTGATTTAAAAAAAATTAATAATGAAATATATTGAAAAATAAATCTTCAATGCTTCATGGATGGTTTTAGGTTGTAAAAAATTAATTTTTTTAAATGCTATAAAAATTCTTGTAGAAAAATAAATCATTTTTTCATTTGAAAATTTTTATTTAAATTTTCACTACAAATACCTATCTTGTAAATGTGTAATTTATTAATGGAAACAAAAAAATATTCATTATAAAATTCAGTTTCCAAATTCTAAAGATTAATGTAGCTAAATATATTCATTGTAAATATTAATGACAAAACTAACATGGATAAATAATGTTAATAAAATAAATTAAAAATATTATATGGGATATTAAATTCAAAACATTTTAATTACAATTTTCATAAAAACAATATCTTAATAAACTAATTTCTTATTATAGATAAATATTAAGAATCAACCATTAAATAAATTCAATAAAATATAGATAGATAAATCCCCAAAAAATGAGTAGAGAATTCATGTGGAAACATTTACATTTAAATATCTCTAAAACTTCATAATGAAAAGATTCACTAATTTGAATGGAAATTTTCATTCAAAACTCCAATTAAAATAAAAATGAAAACATTAACCAAAATTATAACTAATTCGATTGGAAGAATTTATTTGAATATTCTAATAGAAACATTCACATGAATGTTCAAATGGGAACTCTTAATTTTCAATTTCACTAAAAAAATAAGTCATTCAACTAAATAATTTCAATAAAATGTGATACGATAAACAATAATTGAAAATTTTTATTGAAAACTATAATGTTACTTTTAACTAATTAATTCATCAATTTGACTATAAAATATCATTATAATAGTTTATTGTAAATTAGGAATATAGAATTATATGAGAAGTGTTGAAAATAAATTACTAAAAATTCCATTATCCCATTTGGATACTTCCTTCGAATATTTTTAGAGGAATATTCACTGAAATTTCATTTCAATCTTTTACCCAGTAATCATGTAAAAACATCACAAAAAATTGCATCAGAACATTTATAGAATCTTCAATACAACATTCACTAGAAAATATTAGTGGATATTTCACTAAAACATTTAGTGTGATTTATCGGTAAATAATTTATATCCAAAATCATCAAAATATATATTCACTAAATGTTGGATTGAATTATTTTATGGAATAATTCAATTGTCATTTATTATTAAAACTTATCTTATTAAATTGAAAAAAAAATCATGTTTATATTCCAAATAGGAAATTCAACTGAAAAAATTAACAAGAATTTTCTAGTAGAAACATCCATAAGAAAAATTTCATTTATACATCATGTTGAATAAGTCAACGAAAACATCCATTGTAAAATTATTGTGATAACATCCACTTTAATCCAATTGTTATTTATAGTAAAAAAATCTATTTTATCTTTCACTGTAATGTTCTTCATGAATCTTTCATTGGAATTATGGATAATTTTAGTGTTGAATTTCTCTATAAATTTCCAATTAAAACCATTATTTAAAATTTTGAGTAGTAAAATACAATGTAAAATTATATTATATTAGAAAGATCCACTGGAAAATAATGTTAAATAACTGATGTCATGTGAACTAGAAAATAAAACATGAAAACTCTATTAGAAAGATCCACTGGAAACATCCACTATAAAATTATATTGTATACCTCCACAACAAATATTAGTATAAACATCAATATAAAATGGAAAAATAGAATATTACTATGTAATAGAATGCTTGGAAATTACTGAGTCAATATATAATGAAAAATTTCTATTAAAAACTCTACATGAAAATTAATATTGTTAATTACAAGGTAAAATTATAATGAAGAATTCAACTGGAAAATAATTGTGACCTTTTTAAGGAAATTATTGTATAATCTTATGTTAATAATTCTAATCAAAACATCCAAAGGATAATTCATGTGGCAACATAAAATTTCATGGTTAATTTTAAGTGATTTTATTCCATTGGAATATTTTAGTGGGAACATAAGAATACACTAAAAATATTCCATAGAATTTTTTTTCAATTTAAATTTAAAATTGAATGTTTTTAATTAAATTTTAACCATTAAATATTAAATATATTTTTCAAATAATTAAAAATATATGATTATTTAAAATAATGAAATATTTATAATATTATAAAAAATATTTATGATGTATTATAAAAATATATTTATTATATTAAAAAATAAATATCTTATTTTTTCAAATTATTAAATAAATAATATATTTTTTTGGACTATAAATTTTTTATATTTCTATAAAATATGGATAAAAATACATATATTATATTAACATTTTTTGTGTTCTAAAAATTTATTCTATGTGTCTAATATACCCGCGACTTAATTACCTCATTTGATCTCGATGCATGTAAAAAATTAAAATGTCACCATATTTGGTTATTTCAAGATGATCCTATGTTTTTGGGAACTACCGATGATGAAAATCCTTCGAAAAATTAAACGATATTTGTATAATCATCCAAAACTGAATTTTGTTTTTTATATGATCTAGTTCACATGACATCAGTTATTTAACGTATTGCATTGGTTTTGTACCCCAATTTTACCAATATATAGATTTACTTTTACATATAATTTTACAATTAAATAAAATCATTTTCAACACTTAGAACATTTCTGATTTTTTGGTTATTTAATAGCTATTTTCTTGCCATAATTTTTTCATACCTAGTTGTCGTCTCAAAACAATATGTGGAGCTAGTTTATAAAGAATAGTTCATAAAGAGATAATATTTTTGAAAATAAAACATTTATTATTCTAAATTAAAAATATGAATGAGTCATAACAAAGGGTTTTATTTTTTTGTGATTATTTTTCCCATTCCCGTGTTACTATTATTGGTTTATTTTAATTATATGTTGGGATCCTCCTGTGAGCATTCAAAATGGAATGATAAGGGCGGTTTTCTGTAAAGATATTTGTTTTAAGCCAAAACAAGTGTAGTGAACTACTACATTTTCACATTATTTATGATCTAAACATTATTTTCACAAAACCAAGTGCAATAAAAATGGTGCGTATTTTATCAACACTAACTAAAAGCACTGTAAAAGTTGATATTTAACTGTCCTATTAAATATCTAATAAAATTACACATTTTCAGTTATTCTCTTATCACTAATAAATTGGTCCACAATTAATTTAATATATATATATATATATATTTATATATTTCCAAATATGATTAATATAAAAATTAGTATGTATATATATAATATACAAATATTATTTATATAATTATATTATTGATGATTTATAATCAATCATATTTTGGTAATTTAATAGATATTAAAATATCAAATTTATAAAATAATTTTTTAATAATATAATTAAATAAATTGCTTAAAAATAGTTTTTATTAATATATTGTCATATCATTTATTTAAAAAATTAAATAAATATATGAATAAATATTCCATTAAATATTGTTCATCATTAAAATTATATATTTATATTCATGTTAGAAATTAACGATTTTTACATATATTTGTATATATGTGTATTAATATGTATGTTGGTGTTGTATGTGTTTGTATGTTTATGTATGGCATCCTGCCTTTTTAACACAACATTTCAATGCATTTTACAGACATAGGACCTTTAAATTCTAGTGTTTTCGAAATCAGAAAGAAAATACATGAAAACACAGAACACCCTTTTAAATCCCCTTGAAAACACTCTTGAAAAAAAAAATCTTAGGTAAAACTACTACATATCATAACTTGGAGACATACATCAAATGAAAGGGTGAGCAGAAAGCCTATTAAGGAAAGAATGTGAATCAGTTTACTTGGGATATCAATAAGAATATGATGAAAAACATAAATACATGAAGAATGAAAGTAGCAGAATTTCATAATGAAACAAACATGAAATATAACATGAATATGTGGCTACAACATATAATTTAGACCTTCATGAACATTTCACCAATGATCATCCTCATGGTGTCATAATAATTACCAAGGTTATTCACTAAGGTATTGTTACACTTTTCATCTGTAGTGATTAAATTCATTACCCAATGCATTGGAGTACTATCAAGGTGAACACTTAATATGTATTTATTTTCATTTTATCCACATAGATCATAATCAAACATTTTATAAATAACTCATAGAGTGTAAAAGTATTGAGTTTCACTTCAAAATCGTGTCGTTTTAAAAGTGATTAGATACATGATCATTATATTTTTTATAACCCTAATGAAAAGAAAAATTGGTTTCTTGTATATCAATTCCTGAATGAAATAGATCAATTTTATATATTGATTAATACCAATAGAAATGAAAATATATTTAGGTATTCAGATTAATAAAACAAGAGAATTTCTTGAGAAAAATAGGGAGATATTTTGAGACAGAACTTCTACAGCATAATAGCTATATATCATAGTTTTAGAAAACCATAAAATGAGCCTCGATAAGGGTCTCTCCACAATAAATGAATAATTTACAATAGAGGTAAATTGTAAAAATAAATAATTTCACGGTGTGTAATGACACACCACATGGAAATGAATCTTGAAAGAAAAGAGAAAATGTGACATTTTTTAAAAAGATTATGCAGCCTAATGACGTCTGTAACACCCCGAGATTTTATTCTTTTTAATTTATTTGATGTCATGTGTTTTATTCTACACCATTATTATCTTGTGCTGTACGCAACACCGTATTAGCTTGCAGTATACGCAACACAATTCTTGGATCATGTTATACACAATTTAGAGTTCGTTTGATAATAGTCATTCTACACAACATTGACTGTATATATATATGTTCAATGTATAAATGAAATATGGTTGGATTTTGTTATACTCAAAAAATATGGAGTCTTTCACAACATGCAACCCTAACTTGGCTTTCATTATATGCAATCACGACCTTCCTCGGAAGCGTGTGTAGTATGCAATACCGAATTTCACTAAACAATGATATATGGTTATAATATTATTATAAACTAGCCATTATGAATAGTATTAACTAAATTTTTAATTTTATAACATTTTTATTCATCATACTCATTTTCTAGAACATGGTATGAGAAAAAAATAAAATTTTTTAGGTAAAATAAGTATTTTTTCAAAAAATAGAGTTTTGCAGCCTTTTGATGGCGCACCCTTTTTAAATATAATTTTTGAGAAGTTTATAAGTTAAATATTAGAAAATACACTTATTATTTTGAATCATGATATAAAAATTTACATTGGATAATGTTTTGATATTTTTCTGATAACTTTCATATTGTAATGAATAGTAAAAACACGCTATATTTTAGTTAAAAACAACTTTTTTCATCATAATAACTTATGTGGATAAATTATAGTATTTAATGAAATTAAAGTATAAATAAAATATATTTTTAGCATTTAATATAATGTATGTCATTAGCAATGATTTTACATTGAATTCGTAGGTTAACTCAATTCAATCTTTTGCAATGTTTTAATCAAAAACCCATTTTCATTCGACAACAGTATTAATTTTAATTTAATTTCTGAAACCTTTGTGTATTGAATTATAAAAAATGGACTCCATATTTGGAATCAGTGGGTCCAAATTATGTCAATAGGCTACTTTTTATTTTTGGAAATTATGAATAGTAACTACGGTAAATATTATTTACCATAGTTAAAGGTAAATCGGGTAATTAAGGGTAAATAAAATATTATAAAATTAACCTATCACATGAAAAAATTATATCGGATGGCTAATAGTATACCCATATCACCTAAGGGTGAGATTATATTCATTTTATGGCCTTTTTACCATGAAAATAATTTAATTATTATTAAAACCAAAGAAAGTGACAACATGTCACTCTCTTAAGTCTTATAAGTATAATAATTTTAAATTAGTGATAAACATCATAAAACATAGAACATGAATAGTATCAAGAAATATAATAAAATTATATACATCATGATAATTTATTTATAATTTTTAGGGATTAAATAATTGTTATTAATGGTGATACATTAATGATGCAAAAATTATTTATTAAGTGAAAAATCAGTATTATAGTTTTTGTTGAAATAATAATACCATTTAAAAGGATCACAAACCAGACCAAAACTTATTTCTACTGTATATAAACACCTTAATCATCCAATGACCAAATATATAACCTTTTGGAGTCTTATAAAAGTGATTATGACACTTATATTATTTTATTTTAAATGATGCCAAAGTTGTCAACTTCATAATTTACTAAATATAACAATTTAAATATTGTTATTTTAAGATGATAAATTCGAGTAAATGTATTATTCTGAAATATAATAGATTTATCTTCATTATAGGATTTTATTTTTAATTTTTATAAAACAAATAAGTATATTAAATAATCATATAAAAATGTTGTAGTAATTATTTTATGAAGAGATAAACCAAATAAA
Source organism: Viscum album (assembly GCA_963277665.1). Classification (NCBI taxonomy): domain Eukaryota; kingdom Viridiplantae; phylum Streptophyta; class Magnoliopsida; order Santalales; family Viscaceae; genus Viscum; species Viscum album. The sequence goes on along the minus strand of OY728133.1, from coordinate 1,776,451,805 downwards.
TGGTTTTAGAAATAATAAAATAAATATTATATGAACTATTTAATGTTCTCCACTAATTTTATAAATACATATGACCTTTTATGAATCTATTAAATCTTTTAGTTTGAATATATCTTCTGTATATATTTTATTTAAATTCAAATAAATGAATAGTGTCAAAATTGACACTATTGTTATTTTATAAAAATAACATATTATAAAATTGTTTAAAAATCCAAAAATATTTACAAATTATAAATTTAATTTTATATGGTCTAAAATGTTATAAATTATCCAATTATGGGAAATTCACAACAAATAAGTAATTATTTGTTATATTTTAAAATTTAGAATGTTATTACCACAAATAAAATTAAATTGATTAAGTAAGGATAATTCAAGTTGATAATGTTTAAAATAAATTCCTAACATGTCTAAATTTTATTGGTTGATGATTTTAAAACCCTATCTCATATAATATTAGAATATGAGTCATTTTTGGAGTTTATTAAGTGGGTTTAGATTTATTATAAATTAATATTGTTTAGATTTCCAAAGGTGCCCATCTCCTACCTTATAAAAGGACACCTCCTCCCACACTTCCTCACACCAATTTTAGCCTTCAAGCTCAGAAAACCCCTGCCATATTCTCTTCTCAACTTCCCTAGAAACATCCTAGAGGTCCTGTTCTTCTTCAAAGACTAAATTTAGTGTCTTAAGTGGAGGTCTCAAAGAGGCGCTTCAAAGAAGAGGTAATGTCTGTTACCGATTTTTTCAAGTTTATTTCTTCTTATACTTCTTCTTATTTAGATGTTTCATTATGAAGTGAAAACATCAGTATCACTCATATATCTATATGTTATTATAAGTATGAAAAAAAATCTTATTTCAACATCTATCCATCCTACAGAAATAGAAATCACCGCACGTGCGTACGTACGGAATACCGTCTCCACGCCGTGGTGTAATCTGTTTTTCCAACACCACCTTACTTGGATGGGTATAATGGTGTAAAGAATAACTATACATATTTATTATAACATCATACTGATTATGATATATTGTATCATCCTATCCAAGTCAATTCAATAATTATGGGAATGATATCATCGCTCGTGCGTACGTATGGACTACCATCTCCACGACGCGATGAGATTCATTCTCCCTGTTAACCAATTAAGAATGATTATAAAGTATATATAAGTAATTATAATGAAATATATAACAATATAAAGCTATTGGATTTATTTATATATCTATATATATATTTATGTCATCTACTTAATTCCATTCAACTCAATAAGGAAACGAAAACAACATTCATGCGTACGTACGACCTACCGTCTCCTTGAACGGGGTATTTCTTTCCATTTATCGATCTATTATATATATGTATATTATGAATATATATTATATATAAGTCATGTTTTTTATTCTGTAATTATTTAATCATGATCTAAGTAATCATATGAATATTTACAAGTCAAAACACAGACGACAAATGAAACGATTTTACCCAAAACACTCTTTAACATGGAATTTACAAAAGAACGTGTAATATAAAGTCATAAATAAACCATATATGATATCATAACAATGAATATGATTCTGTAATAAGTCATTGTCGTTATTTAAATCAGTATACATGAGATTCGGATACATACGAAGCATATCTGATATAAGGTAAGGGATAATTTTGCAAATCTCATTTTTTATCCGAGATTGCTTATACGTAAGTATTTATTGGGGTTATTGTTATCATCCATGTCCATGTTTTCTAAAAGTTTTTTTTATTTATGTTTAATTTCCTTTTTACCCATTGTGACTTTTACTACATGATATGTAAGGAATATTTCTTTTGTTTACGTTACGAGGTACTTTTTGACTTTTCCTGTAAAAGTACGAGAAGAATGTTTTTTTAACTTATACGGCACAAATGGATTTTTACGGTTTTATAAAGCCTTATTTTTATGAAGCCTATTCGAAAATATTTTATGAATATTTTCAAAAAAATCATTTTTTTTTAAAATTGCATGACATTTTTTAAAAATAGAATGATTTTGAAGAAGGAAGGATATTTTCCTCAAAAATTCATTTCAAGTGTTTTATCAAAACCATTATCCATCTAAGATGACATTATTTCATATGTGTATGTTTCAAGTACAATGTCTCTATGATTTACATGGTTTCACTTTTCTTATGATGAAATGATATCCATTTATCTTATATAGATTATGTTATGATGGCATGATGTTTAAGATTCCCATTTTTATTACATGGGTTATGCTATGATGTATGATTTATGATTTTGTGGAACACATATGAATGGATTCATTATGAGATGGGTGGGACCTATATCTCCCTCTAATTCATTGGGTAATGATTTATATTGCATGAGATAGACATGGATGGAATGGTAAGTTAATCCGGTTCAGTGTTACAGGACTGAAACGAGGAGGGAACTTGATTCAGAAAGGGAATTTGTCCACTAAGACGGTCTTAGCAGCAATGCCTTGGCTACTATGGAAATCATGACATGTGCTGAATGGTTTCCACAATTTCATGTTTTATTACCTTGCTATTTTATCATTCTTAATGTTTCTTTATGATCTATGCCTTACGTACTTCCATGTTTTATGTCATTACTCAAGATTTTGATGTCTAAACATTATGTTCATGTTTTTAAGATCAAATGTATATGGTTTGTTTTATTTTATCCATTCTTACCCTTACTGAGCATTTGAGCTCACCCTTTTTATGTTTTCTTTTCCCCAGGATATAAAGAAAGGTTTTAGGTATGAAAAAAGGGGGATGATCATTATGGAAGATGTTGAAGATCTTTCACCATGATTATAAGATTACGTTCCATGTTTCCAAAGACACTTAACTATTACGGTCCTTGTGTGTCTATTTTTGTTATGTATTAAGTATTCCTATAATGTAATGTAATTTCTATGTATGTCAAGATTTGGGTCACTATAGTTGGTATCAGAGGAAAGGTTTATCCAACCTTTGGAAACTAAGATGCAAAAATGTTAGTGAGATCCCTAGAGATATTTCTAAGGTATGTCTAAGGATGTCCCTAATGATAAGTATACATATAGGATATAGTCCTAGAACTATGGTAACGATATTAGAATTTATCCTAAGAAGTTAGATATTGAGGTTACTCCCCCTTTACTATGTCGTTTTCCATAGCATGATTTTTTCCTCTCACACTATTCTTTTTAGATTTTAGAAAATGGCTCGAAAGAGGAAGATTCACGATAATGGAGGATATGACGGACAATGGAATGATATTCTTTATGAGAAACCAAATGAAACGGGATTTGGAAGACCAAACATCTTTATTATTCCTAATCAACAATCTCATAATATGATCAATAATCTCAATTTTGGTAAATTTCCCGACTCAGATAATAAGAGAAAGATGGAGTTTCATGATGATCATAGAGGAAAGAAAGATCAATTTCCCTCATGTAAATCATGTGCGAAGAGGCATCAAGGATAATGTTTCAAAGAAACTGTAAGATGATTTGGGTGTGGAAAAGGACACAAAGTCAGTATGTGAAAAGGAAAAGGTTCAGTTAACACCATGGAAAAATATAATGGTATTGCTATGACATCAAAAATGATTAGATGTTTTAAATGTGGAATGTACAGGAATTATGCAAACCAATTCCCTAAGGGAAAATCTCTTGAAGAGAATCATCATGGTCATATGGGTAGTATTTATGTGGATGATGACAAGGAGACTAAAAATGATATATGAGATGAAAGAAGTGTTGAATCCCAGTCAATTTTTTAAGAAGTTAGTGGAATGATTGTATGTTTATCAAGAGTTATGTTGTATAGTTAATTGTAATAAGGAATAAAGAATCATCTAAGGATTGTTACACTATGGTTTTTCCTAAAGTATTTGAAAGTATATGTTGAATGGTACCGGTAACCATGAATGGTTATTCAGATATTTTTGGAAAGTAGATGATATGTGCATAATGAAGGGATAAGTAGATAATGAGATGTTTGATTGTATTCATGTGCTCATGATTGATATAAGGACTACGTGATATCATGGTTTGAGTATATAGAAAATTTGGTATTTTGGTATGTGGAAAGAGTTAACTTTTGAAAACATTCATGTTTTCACTAAGGTCAAATGGGTATTCATTTTTCAAGAGAATACATGATTAAGGTGTTAACAGTATTGGAATGTGATCAACAAGATATATCGGGGATAAATGATGGTATTTACATGCTCGGTAGATGAAATTTCTAGTAATTTTTTTCATTATACTATAAGCTTGGATTTGGATAAGCCTAAGGATTTGAAATAGATTATGTAGAACATAAGTTTGTTTAAGGCTAGAACTGTTTCTGATATTATCAATGGAATGTCATACTTTTAGAAAAAAGGACAACTTGCAGGACGGGCGACAACCCGTCACATCAGACAAGGATGTGGGAATCGAACCCACAACTGAAGTGCGACCGGCCATTATCACCTATCACTGGCCTACATGAAGTCCCTGGTTAGTGGAAAGTAGTTTTATTTTATTAAGAGGTTTGATAAATAAAGTATAAGTCCATTTTTGGAAACATATACAATTAATCTCACCATAAGATGGACTTATAACTTTTTCTTGAAGCAGATGGAATTACCCATCATTCTATTACATGATATGCTAATGCTTCACGGATAACAAATTCAACTTCATTTCTTTAAGAGATGAAGTGGAAATTGTTCAATTCACGAACAACAGTTAATCAAGTAAGTATTTCTTCCAATTCAAATTTTTCAACTTTAGGGAAATGATATTGATAACCAAAAATGTTGTCCTAGTTCCCTTATATCCGATGAATCAGATGGTACCTTATATCATCGCAAATCTATTACTTTGTGATTGTTGGCTATTTCATAGCCATGTTTTCTACCACTCTCCATCAGATCATGATGGTTAGATTTCTCTTCAATATCCATATTTTCACATATTTTCTCCTACGTGGAAACCCAGTGATCAGTAAATTTGGGTAACCATTATGTTTCATACTTTAGTTTTTATAGATAAGTTTTGGTATTCCTTTTTATGATGTGGGTATCTATTAAAAAAACTTTTGAATAGTAAACCATGTATAACCCCAAAGAATTTTGAGGGCGAAATTCATTTTAAGGGGGGTAGAATGTAACACAAGGAGAATTTATTTGTTTTAATTTATTTGATGTCATGTGTTTTATGCTACACCGTGATTATCTTGTGCTATACGCAACACCGTATTAGCTTGCAGTATACACAACACAATTCTTGGATCGTGTTATACACAATTTCGAGTTCATTTGATAATAGTTATTCTACACAACATTGAGTGTATATATATATATGTTCAATTTATAAATGAATTATTCTTGGATTTTGTTATACACAAAAACAGAGGAGTCTTTCACAACACGCAACCCTAACTTGCATTTCATTATACGCAGTCGCGACCTTCCTCGGTAGTGTGTGTAGTATGCAATATCGGGTTTCACTAAACAACGATATATGGTTATAATATTATTATAAACTATCCTTTATGAATATTATTAACTAAATTTTTAATTTTATAACATTATTATTCATCTTATACATTTTCTAGAACATGGTATGAGAACAAAATAAATTTTTTTAGGTAAAATATGTATTTTTTCAAAAAATGATGTTTTGCCACCTTTTGATAGTGCACCCATTTTAAAAAAAATATTTAGAAGATTATGTGTTAAATTTTACAAAATAATATTATTATTTTGAACCATTGTATAAAGATTTACATTGGATAAAGTTTTGATATTTTTCTAATAACTTTCATATTTTAATGAATAGTAAAAACATGCTATATTTTAGTTAAAAACAACTTTTTTCATCGTAATAACATATGTGGATAAATTATAATATTGAATGGTTTTAAATTATAAATAGAATATATTTTTACCATTTAATATAATGTATGTCATTATAATTGATTTTACATTGAATTCGTAGGTTAACTCAATTCAGTCTTTTTCAATGTTATAATCAAAAACTTGTTTTCATTCGACAACGGGATTAATTTTAATTTAATTTATGAAACTTCTGTGTATTGAATATTAAAAAATGGAATCCATATTTGGAATCAGTGGGTTCAAATTATTTTAATATGCTACATTTTATTTTTGGGAATTATGAATATTAACTACGGTAAATTTTATTTACCATAGTTAAAGATAAATCGGGTAATTAAGTGTAAATAAAATATTATGAAATTAACCTAACACATGAAAAAATTCTATTGGATGGCTAAACATATACCCATATCACCTAAGGGTCGTATTATATTTATTTTATTGACTTATGACCATGAAAATAATTTAATTATTACTAAAACCAAAGAAAGTGACAACATGTCACTCTCTTAAGTCTTATAAGTATAATAATTTTAATTTAGTGATAAACATCATTAAACTTTAAACATAAATAGTCCCCAGAAATATAATAAATGTATATACATCATGATAATTTATTTATAATTTTTAAGGATTATATAATTGTCCCTAATGGTGATACATTAATGATGTAGAAATTATTTATTAAGTGAAAAATCAGTAATATAGTTTTAATTGAAATAATAATACCCATTAAAAGGCCCACAAACCAGACAAAAACTTATTGGTAGTGTATATCTACACCTTAATCATCCAAGGACCTAATATATAACCGTTTGTAGTCTTATAAAAGTTATTATTACACTTATATTATTTTCTTTTAAATGATGCCAAAGTTGTCACCTTCATAATTTAATAAATATAAAAGTTTAAATATTGTGATTTTAAGATGATAAATTCTATTAAAAGTTTTGTTGTGAAATTTAATAGGTTTATATTAATTATAAGATTTTATTTTTAATTCTTATGCAACAAATTAGTATATTAAATAATTATTCACAAATGTTGTAGTAATTAGTTTATTAACAGATAAACCAAATAAATGGTTTTAAAAATAATAAAATAAATATTATATGAACTATTTCATGTTCTCCACTAATTTTCAAGATACATATGAACTTTTATGAATCTATTAAAGCTTTTATTTTGAACATATATTCTGTATATATTTTATATAAATTCAAATAAATGAATAGTGTCAAAATTGACTCTATTGTTATTTTATAAAAATAACATATTATAAAATTGGTTAAAAATCACAAAAATATTTAAAAATTATAAATTTAAATTTATATGGTCTATAATGTTATAAAATATCCAATTATGGGCAATTGAAAACAAATATGTAAATATTTGTTATAATTTAAAATTTAGAATGTTATTACCACAAATAAAATTAAATTGATTAAGTAAGGATAAATCAAGTTGATAATGTTTAAAATAAATTACTAACATGTCAAAATTTTATAGGATGACGATTTTACAACCCTATATCATCTAATATTCGAATAGGAGTCATTTTTGGAGGTTTTTAAGTGGGGTTAGATTTATTATAAATTAATATTTTTAAGATTTCCAAAGGTGGCCCTCTCCTCCTTTATAAAAGGGCACCTCCTCCCTCCCTTCCTCACACCAATTTGAGCCTTCAATCTCGACAAACCCTTCCAAATTCTCTTCTACATTTCCCTAGAAACATCCTAGAGGTCCTGGGCTTCTTCAAAGACCAATTTTAGTGCCCTAATTGGAGGTCTCAAAGAGGCGCTTCAAAGAAGAGGTAATGTCCGTTACCGATTCTTTCAAGTTTATTTCATCTTCTACTTCTTCTTATTTAGTTGTTTCATTATGAAGTAATAAAATCAGTATCACTAATATATTTATATGTTATTATAAGTATTAAACAACCCTATTTCACCATATATCCATCCTACTGTTAATGAAATCACCGCGCGTGCGTACGTACGGAATACCGTATCCACTCCGTGGTGTAATCTGTTTTTCCAACACCATTATACTTGGATGGGTATAATGGTGTAAAGAATAGCTGTATTTATTTATTTTAACATCATAATGATTATGATATATTTTATCATCCTATACAATTCAATTCAATAATTATAGGAACGATATCATCGCTCGTGCGTACGTACGGACTACCGTCTCCACGACGCGATGAGATTCATTATCCATGTTAACCATTTAAGAATGATTATAAAGTATATATAAGCAATAATAATGAAATATTTGACATTATAAAGCTACTGGATTTATGAATATATATTTATATATATTTCATCTACTTAATTCCATTCAACTCAATAAGGAAACAAAAACAGAGTTCATGCGTACGTACGACCTACCATCTCCATGAATGGGGTATTTCTTTCCTTTTATTGATCTATTATATATATGTATATTCTGAATATATATTATATATAAATCATGTTTTATATTATGTAATTAAGTAATCATTATCTAAGTAATCATATGAATAATTACAAGTCAAAACACGGACGACAAATGAAACGATTTTACCCAAAACACACTTTAACATGGAATTTACAAAAGAACGGGTAATATAAAGTCATAAGTAAACCATATATCATATAATAACCGTGAATATGATTATTTAATAATTTAATGACATTTTTTAAATCATTATACAGGATGTTCGGATACATACGAAGCATATCAGACATAAGGTGAGGGATAATTTTGCAAATCTCATTTTTTTATCCGAGATTGCTTTTACGTAAGTATTTACTAGGGTTATTGTTATCATCGATGTCTATGTTTTCTAAAAGTGTTTTTATGTATGTTTAATATCCTTTTTACCCATTTTGACTTTTACTACATTGTATGTAAGGAATCTTTCTTTTGTTTACATTACGAGGTACTTTTTGAGTTTTCCGATAAAAGTATGAGAAGAATGTTTTTTTAACATATACGACATGAATGGATTTTTACGGTTTTATAAAGCCTCATTTTTATGAAGCCTCCGCCAAAATATTTCATGACTATTTTCAACATAATCCTTATCTTTTAAAATTTCATGAAATTTTGTGAAAAGAGAATGATTTTGAAGGAGAAAGTATATTTTCCTCATGAATTCATTTCATGTGTTTTATTAAAACCATTTTCAATATAAGATGACATTATTTCATATGTGTATGTTTCAAGTATAATGTCTCTATGATTTACATGGTTTCACTTTTCTTTTGATGAAATGATATCCTTTTGTCTTATATGGATTATGTTATGATGGCATGATGTTTAAGATTCCCATTTTTATTACATGGGTTATGCTATGATGTATGATTTATGATTTTGTGGCACACATAAGAATGGTTTCATTAAGGGATGGGTGGGAACTATATCTCCCTCCAATGCATTGGGTAAAGATTTATGTCTCATGAGATAGACATGGATATAACAGTATGTTAATCCTGTTCAGTGTTATTGGACTGAAACGAGGAGTGAACTCGATTCAGAAAGGGACTTTGTCCACTAAGATTGTTTTGGCAGAAATGCCTTGGATACTATGGAAATCATGACATGTGCTGAATGGTTGCCACACTTACATGTTTTATTCCCATGATTCCTTATCATTATTAATGTTTCTTTATGATCTATTCCTTATATATTTCCATGTTTTATGTCATTGCTCAAGATTTTGTTGTTTAAACATTATGTTCATGTTTTTAAGTTCAAATGTATATGGTATGTTTTATTTTATCCATGCTTACCCTTACTGAGAATTTGAGCTCACCCTTTTTATGTTTTCTTTTCCCCAGGATATAAAGAAAGGTTTTAGGTAAGAAAAAAATGGGGAAGATATTTATGGGAGATGTTGAAGATCTTTCACCACAATTAGAAGATTACGTTCCACGTTTCTAAAGACACTAAACTATTACGGTCCTTGTGTGTCTGTTTTTTTTATGTATTAAGTATTCTGCTAAAGTAATGTAATGTCCAGGTACGTCAAGCTTTGGGTCTCTACAACATCACTTAATAATTCTGAAAATAAATTGATGGGAGAAGAAAGGGTATCTCATCATTTGGACATGAAATGGATAGTAATAAAAATATAAAATAACATACCCCACATAAGAATATAGGAAATGGAAGAGATAACATAAGAAAATTCATGACAAAAATAGGAGGGTGGAAATTTCCTTTTCCTTGAAGAGAAACATCAAAGGATTGATCGTTGGGACATTAGGGGGATTGAGGGAATTTTTGGAGGACTCCATGTGGTGTAAAAAGACTATAACATAGTTTAGGAGGATTTTGGAATGAAAATAATGAGGGAATTGCATGGTATTTATAGAAAAAGTGAGGGAATGTTTAATTTATTTCCATATGAAAACTCATTTGTGGTATTTGGAAAACCAGGGGCTTTCCCATGGTATTATACCCTGGTATTGGCCACATGGGACACCACATAGAATATATTACTATTAAAATGTATACTAGAATTATTTCATCATTATTACATCATTGTAACACCATTAATGATGCCATTAAACACCCTAAACTCACAACAGTATTTTCACTATACACTGAAAAATAAAACATATTATAAAAATCTGAAAAATTAATCCTAACCTAAGATTGATTCTCTAAATTCAAAAATGTACTCTATTTAATGGAAATAATTTTTTAAATATTTTTAAATAAATTTTTAAATAAAATCATTATTTATTCTAAAAAACAACTCTAATACTGTGACAGATTTCTTAATAAATTGAAAATGTAATCATTGTCCCATAAAATTAGTGCATATTCATCATAAAATAAAGTAACAATTTATGATTAAATTTTATAAAAATAAAATTTCATTTTAAATTATTTATTTAATTATTTAATTGTTAATTAAATATTTATGACCTAAAAAATAACAATACTTATACTATAATCACTTGTTTACACTTTTTCTATGACTAAATTGTATTTATTCATTCATGTGTGAATTTTTCACTTTTTCTGGCTGATATACTATTTATTGCTACTTATAAAGGTATGTCACTATTCATAAATTATTGTTTACTAAAAATCAAGTTGATCTTATTAAAATATATATTTCTTATTGATCTCAATAGTATAAGAACAATTTTTGAAAATAATTTCTCATTATTAATTATTTAATGATTACCCAAATATTTTAAAATACTATGCTTCTAAATTTCCTCAATAATGTTCATCCTATATTTATCTAAACATTAAAAAAAACAAATTTTAAAATAGTAATATTTTTTTGTTGCAACGTCCCGACCAGTATCACCTCTAAGACAATGGTCGGACCGGTGGCTTACATAACCTCAAGTGCTTGTCCCTGAATTCCAGAGGCTACCGACTAGTAGCGAGGGCTATTACGTGTCTGTGGGGTTGACTATTCCCTCATAGATAATAAAAAATTTAACAATAGAAGTAAACAACAACAAATAATCAATTGAATAAGATTGTGAATGAATAAATTGCAGTATAAGAAATATAAATAATTCCAACTGAAAGGTAAAAACCGAGTGCGGAAGCTCACAAAAATATGTCATGAAATGATATAGTTATAAACCAAAAGTATGGAAAACAGAACTCAAACACACATTCGACTAAAAGAAAAGTCACCCACGGCAACTGCTTCATGAACAAGGCCTAGTCCTCTTCCCCAGTCTCCATCCTAAGTTTTAATGAACAATCATGCATCAGAAGTAGCAAGATTACTTCTGTCAATAATTTTGAGCATGTAATATACTCGGGAGTACATGATGTCCGAGTAGGGTGTGAGATAAAATCCCAGTAGGATGGCACCCATGGTGTCCAAACATTTCCATTCCATGAAGTAATAAAATACAGTGTTACATTACTTAATATTGTTAGATAACTAATTTAAATGCAATGAGATAAATAAGTCAGCATTGGTTCCAAATGGCACCAATGCCTAATCATCTGCTTCAGCCTAAGCTGGTAGTCTAAAAGGGTACATGTCAACATAATGCATGAACATGTATATATATAATACTAGAATGCACGGTAAAGAAAAAAGATGTATATACCACAAACTTGTGATTTGACATGGGGTATAAATAAAGTGTCAACTAGGTGCACATCCACATATCACAAGGACATATCAATTCTCAATAAAACACACGAATAGAAATAGAATAAACCATAAGTGCATCATTATTAAGGTTCATATTGAGAGTTGGAGTCTGAGCCCATCCCGAAGGTATCCCTATGGATCATCCATTTATTTATCCAATATCATTGAGCTCGTCTAAGGAAGTATTTCAAAAGACCAAGTATTGGCCGAATCAAGGTTTTTCCTAGAGTCCGTCCTGATCTTGGAAAAAGGGGTCGGGTGTCATCTGAGGCAATTTTAGCCACATTTTTAACGAATCTATCTTGATGGGACCTTTTGAAACATGTATCACTCAAGTATTAGAATGCACAGGGATGTCTCAGTCTAACAAAGCAAATGACATTGTCCCCTTCCCCCGACACATAGAGGTAACCCATATGGAACATAGGTTCTATGCGTGGCCCTTAATATGGGAATCACATCCTTTCCCCGCCCTGAATTTATTAAATGTTTTCATAGTAGTAGATACGACATAATCAGTATATAAGGTCCTATCATGAAAAATAACCAGATACACCCATGCTTCACATTGCATAAATATAACAGTAGAACATAACAACTTTCAAGGCAATATACATATCATATCAACCACTATGGATATTGAAAATTTAAATAATAATTAGTTTCAGCAAAAAAACTCCAATGATCTGATAAGTTCATGATCAAAGTAACTATTTATTAAATTTAATTAAAATAAAAAGTGGTCTCGCAACACATGAAATTAATCAAACAATAAACCTAGCTAATTAAAGATTACATCGGCCATGTCGGCACACCCAAAGGGGTTTCCAACAATGTTGCAACAATTAAATAAATATTTAACTAATTTTAAAACAATAAAAGGGGATGCACTATACATGCATTTAATTAAATTAATAACCCGACTAACAGAAAAATACACCAACAATGTCGGCACGCCTAAAGGGGTGTCCGATCTTGTTACAATAATTCAAAAAATTAATCTAAAGTTATTAGGGCTACAAAAATTAGGCATACCAATTAAGGTAATTAAATTGGGTAAAATTGCACAAAGCTGGTTTGCACCAACTAACAGAACAATGGTGAATTTTTATAAACTACAACAAAATGGAGGGAAAGAGAGTAGACCACCTACCTTGTAGTTATATACATCTCTATGATCAGCGGTAGGATATGATTTAACCTAAAATAGATGAAAATGAAGGATTTTATAAAACCCCCGAAATTGGTTAAAAATATTCCACAACAAATTATGTGCATATTACTCAACAAAAATTCACAATTAAAAATGATTAATGTTTTTCATTTACTAGGGTTTACTTCACACCAGACGATGAAGGAATCATATGTCAGACAGAGGAGCAGCGGCCTTCCGAAGGGCTTAGTGGTTGGCATGCCACCTAGGGGAGAGGAGGGGTGCGACATGAGTGAATTGAGAAGGAGAGAGGAGAGGAGAAAAAAGAAAGAAAATAATTAAATGAAAACAAATAGAAATAATAGAAAAATAAAAGATAATGAAAAAATAAAATAAATGAAAATAATAAAATATAATAAAATTTTGGAAGGGAAATAAAAGATAAAAATTATTTAAAATGGGAAACCCCAGTTTTATTTTTTTTTATTTTTTCTGTTACCCCCTTTCTATTTTATTTTAAAATTTATTTTCATCCTTTATTCAGTTCTTTCAAATCTTCTTTTAAATCTCTTATTATTCTTTTTCATTCGTTAATTAACTATTTAAACTCGAACACTACGCTAAGGCACAACATTGAATTTTTCACTAAAAGGAAACAATTAATTAAATTAATTAAAAAGATGTCACAGACCCGCAATGTGGTGTGCAAGCGTGCACCCCTATCGAATAATTTAATAAACTACAATAAAAACTATTGTACCTGATTATGTCTGAGTCATTACAACCTCCCCTCCATAAGACAACTCATCCCCGCGATTCCCTTATGAGGGTGGTGGAATATCGCCAGAGAAACGTTTTGGCCACTGCACACGTACATCTGTGTCTCGCTCCCAGGTCTCATCCTGAACACATCCGGGTTTCCACAACACCCGGTCCAGTGAGATAGACTTTCCTCAGAGTAATTTCATTTTACTGTCGACGATACAGATCATATGGTCCACAAAGGATACATCAGCATCACATTCGATGTCATCAGGTTCAAAATTACGATATGGGTCAGGATGATATTGCCAGAGCTGAGATACATGGAATATGTTGTGCATGGCATGGAAACCTCTAAGGTAGCAGTAACCGATAGGCTATGGGACCAACACTCTCCCCTGTCTCGAACGACCCTATGTATCTAGGTGATAACATCTCCTACCTCTTGATCCACCTGTGACCCAACCTCATAGAAACATGCATAAAGGCTCAAATTCCCACCTCGAACTCTAGAGGTCTGTGGTGATGATCAGTATATGACTTTTTCCTTGATTGAGATGTAGTCATACATTTTTGAATCAGTTGAACTTGCTCAGAAGTCTCCTGAACGAGATGAGGACCCAATAGAGCTGCCTTATCTACATCAATCCAGTATGAAGGTGAACGACACAATCTACCTTATAGATCATCATACAGAGACATTTGAATTGTTTCCAAGAATATTTTATAATAGATAAACTCAAAAAGTGGTAAATGCTTCTCCCTGGAACCTCCAACATCAATGATACATGCCTGAAACATATCTTCTAAAAAACATAAAGTTCTCCAAGACTGCCAATCTGTCTGAGGGTGATATGCAGTACTCAGAAGTACCTGTGAGCCCAGTGCCTTTTTCAAACATTTCTATAACAATGATGTAATGTGAGAATCCCTATCAATGACAATTGAACGAGGTACACCATGAAGTCACAAAATCTCCCTGATATATAGCCTTACCAACGCATCAATTGTTAAGGTCTCTAGCACAGGAAAGAAGTACACAACCTTCTTCAGCCTATCGACAAGAACCCATACTGCATCGCTAACTTGAGGAGATATTGGAAAGACTATAGTGAAATCCATGGTGATATCATTCCATTTCAATTCAATAATGAATAGAGGTTGTACGAGTCCAGCAGGTGACTGGTGCTCTGCCTTCACCTGGTGGAAGGTGGAGCACCGAGTGATGAAACCTACTATTTCCTAATTAATTCTAGACCACAAATACTTTCAACACATGTCTTTATACATCTTGGTCCGACCCGAGTGAACTTTTTAAAATTTGATGTGAGATTCCTTCATCATCTCTTCTCGTATACCTTGAATGTACGCATACACGGCCACACTAAAAGAGAGTTTCACTACTATCAACCATCCATCCAGGAGATGAGTTCCCTCTTATAATTCGTTCCCTCAAAATGAGACGTTTATGATCCTTCTTCTATTTCATGTAAAAATGCTCCAGAAGAGAGGATGTCACTGCAACATAAGCTAGAACCGGTTGTCCACTCTGCTTCTGAACCTCTATATGCATCTCTAAAAATAAGGCCATCATCTACCACTCCCTTCTATCTACCTACATTGCCAGAGTATGTGTCTTTCTCTTTAAACCATCCACCATAGCATTGCCCTTAATAGGGGTATAAGAATGCTCCAAGTCAAATGATCGCATGTATTCGACCCACCTTCATTGCCTAACACTCATGTCGTATTGAGTGGAGATATAATTCATGATTTTATGATCCTTGTAAACAATGAATATCTTACCCAACAAATAGAGTCTCCAACAACGTAGAGCATGAACCACAGCTACCAAATCAAGTTCATGTGTAGGATATTTCTTCTCGTGAGGTCTCAGCCAGCATAATCGTTAATCCATGACTTGATCACCCTCCATCCAAACTTCACCCAGTCAAATTCATGAAGCATTAGAATAAATTTTATACCTCTTACTAGGTTCATGTAGAATATGGATTGGGGCTGAGGATATACATCATTTAAATTTATGAAAATACTTTTCACAAACTTTTGAGCAGATGAACTGTACACCACTCATAGTCAGGGCCATAAGAAGCACTGCTAAGCGGGAGAAATCATTGATGTATTGTCGGTAGTACTAACAATCCCTAAAAAATTGTGGATGATGAAGAAACTTTTGGGCTTCTCTAATGAAAACACATGGCTCATTATTTCTAGGACAACTGATTCCCCTACTTTAGATAAAATATGACCCAATAAGTGTACTTTATCAATCCAGAGGTGGCATTTACTGTTCCTAGAATATAGTTGGTTCTCTCTCATTGTACATAGAATGATATAATTGCACTGCATATAGTACCTCTCAAATTAGATGTCCCTGCACTATGCTCCTCCGGTGCTAATCTCACTGGATGCATGAGACATGAGCCACAACCCTGATACGCTGCCTGGTTAGCCAGAGTATGTCCACTCTACGGATACAGATAATCTGGAACTTGATTTCATTGACCAGGACCTCCACCATTAACTCTTCCTGATCGAAAGGTAGAAAAAGAACTTACAGCTTTTGTGGAGTCATCGATTCCATACATGACAGAGTTGCAAGTGCATATCATCTACCTCTAGATGCTAAAGAGAATGAATGGTAGAAACGCTGAATGTGAACCATCATACCGCAATCTCGACACAAATATGGATCCCTCATGCTCCGCGGATTCCTATGACCATCCATAAAGCACTGATATCATTTGACAGAGATATCAAGACATGTCATTTGGATAGTATTTCCCCCACGTGCGCTTTCAAAATGGAATTTTCTACTGCGATAAGATCCATCACCCTGTCTCCGAACTGAACCGCCCAAGCTCACTTTTTTAGCTTCCTTGACATTTCACTCTGAGATTATATCCTAGTTCATGATCTCCATAATTGTGGTCAAATGGATGAAAATCACCTATGAGAAGATAGTATACTGAAGTCTATCCTCAAAACACCTCGAAGTAATCTGCGCAATGTCAGTTAGAGATTTGGAAAACGTTGACGTTCCCTGAAACGAGTAAAATAATCTAACACGTTCATAGATCCCTACTGAATATGTAGGAAATCAAAGGAATGATCTTCTTTCAAAGTATGTGGAAAAAATTGATTGTATAAGGCTACTTAAAAATCAGCCCAAGACAAGCCACTAGTCTTCTCAGCCAGAGAAACAACGTCCCACCAGCGCTTGGTAGAGTCATGGATCATGTTGACTGAAAGGTTGATCCTTATCACTAAAAGCATATCATGGGGGTCAAAGATATACCTTTTAGATTCTATCAATGAATCTGAAGCATGAGGGACACCACTCCCCGAGAAGGTTGGAGGGTGCTGCTATAAAATTCCCACGTAATGTCTGCCATAGATGAGGCAGGTCAGGGGTTATTCTGAACTGAATACATAAACATGAGGAGACTATCCCTAAATTGATCGTTAGGGTCCCTTGGATGATTGACAAGAGGTAGTGTCGTATGAGGCACTACGAGAGGAACCACTAGTGGTTGAGGACCCAACGTCATTATAATGCACTCATTTCCACTCTCTTGAGGCACAACATAAACAAATCACTGCAACATTTGTCTATAACTTCCAAGAACACACTTGTCAAAAAGGAGTAATGTAGGTGAGAAAAAAAGTATGGCGCAAAAGAGGATAGGTATATAGGCTGCCTCTAAGTGGTAAACAATAGAAAACCCACATCAAAGGATGGGTTTCCAGATGGAAGAGGCAACTAAAGGGGATTACTAAATAGTTCTACAGTACATTCCTAGGATAAGTTAGGATAACATCTAATAGACTGTCACAACATTTTCATTAAAAAAAATAATTCATAATTTTACCACCAGGCACAAAAACACTCACATGCAATAGGAAAATGCACACTGAAAGTAGATATGCCATGGAAAAATGCATGACATTTAAATCCAATAGTTCCTATTATGATGCAAGGGAAATTTTTCCCTCATATCACTGGGCTGCAATGGTAAACCCATTATTTCAATAATAACAGTATAATAAGAAAGAAATACAGGTGAGTCAACCGAGGTGAAATCATGTAAACAGTAACTAGCATAATCAATTACTGTAATCCCAACTCGAGAATATGAACATTCCCATATACATGGGTTAGTTACATCCATTTAGAGAGAATATCCCAAATCCCTATATCCATGTCTCCAGTCTAACCAAAACATTACAACAAAAGGTAAAAACACCTCAAATACCACTTCGTAACACCCCGACACGGCACACCTCTAAGACAGTGGCCGGAACGGTGGGTTACATAACCACAAGCACATCTCCCCGAATACCATAGGCTTTTTACTAGCTGGGAGCCCTCTTCTATGTCAGTGTGGGAGACTATTACCTCATTGGTATTAAATAATATCACAATAGAAGTAAACAACAATGAATAATCAACAGAAGAATCATGTGAATGAATAAACTGTAGCAGATGCAATATAAATATATCCATCTGAATGGTAATAACCAACTGCAGATGTTCACAAAAAGATGTCATGCCATGATAAAGGGAAAAACTGAAATTAATAAAAACAGAACTCAAACACATAGTAAACTGATAGAAAAGGCACATGCATCAACTTCATCGCGATCAAGGCCTAGTCCTCTACCCCAATCATCATCTTAAGAAGTAATGAACTGTCAAGCATTGGATATAGCACACTTCCATTTGTCAATACCTATGAGCATGTAATCTACTCGGGTGTCCATGACGCCCATGTAGGGTGTGAGATAAAATCCCAGTAAGCTGACACCCACGGTGTCTAAACCATTCCATTTCTTTTGGAAATAAAATGCAGTGTGAAATTACTTAATATTGCCTGATAATTTATGTAAATGCAATGTTTTAAATAAGACATATTATGTTCCAAATGGAACCCATGCCTAATCACCTACTTTAGCCTATGATGGTATTTTGAGATGATATTTGTTAGCATAATGCATGAACACATATATATATATAAAACCGGAAAGTACGGTAAAAAAGAAGATGTATATACGCCAAGCTTGTGCATTGACTTGGGGTCTAAGTCATGTGTCAACTAGGTGAACTTCAACATATTAGAAGGACATCTAAATTATCACGAATAACTCAATTAGAAATAATATTAACCTTAAGTGCATCATTATCATGGTTCAAGTTGAGAGCTGGAGTTTGAGCCGGTCACAAAGGTATTTCTATGAAACATCCGCAAATTTATCCAATACCACTGAGGCCATCCATGGGAACATTTCGAAATACCATGTATCACCTGAGGCCTGGATTTACCCTGAGTCCGTCCCGATGTCACAAAAATGTGTCGGGTGTCATCTGAGGCTTTCTTAGAGACATTTCTAATGAATCCATCCTTATGAGCCCTTTTGGAATTGGTATCTCTCAAAAGTATTAGATATCCAGGAAAAGTCTCGGTTCGACAAATCCAATGATACTACCCCCCACCACATAGAGGTCACCTATCAGGAACAAAGGGTTTATGTGTGGCCCTTAATATGATAATCACCTCATTTCCCCGCCCTGAATTTAATTATCGTTTTCATAGTAGAGATATGATATAATCAACATATAAAGTTGCAGCTTAAAAACTAACCATATACACCCATGAATAACAAGTAATAAATTTAAAATTACATCCTAACAACTTGCATGGAAATATACATATCATATCAACCTCAACAGATGATGCACATTTAAATAAATAGCATTTCAGCAACACAAGTGACAATGATCTAACAATTCAAGTTCATGTTATAAGCAACTATTTACTAAATTTAATTACAATAATAAAGGTGCTTTGCAACACCTTCAATTAATCAAACAATAAACTCAGCTAATAGAAGATTACAACGACCATGTAGGCACACCCCAATGGGTGTCCAAATTTGATTCAACAATTCAAAAAACAATTTATTTAATTTTTAAACTAAAAAAGAAGATGCACTATACCTGCAGTTATTCAAATTAATAACATGACTAATGAAAAATTACACTGATATTGTTGGCATGCCCAAAGGGGTGTCTGATATTGTTTGAACAATTCAAAAAAGTTAATCTAAGGTGACCAAGACTGCAACAACAAGGCTAAACTATTGAGGTAATTAAATTGGGTAAAATTGCACAAAGCCGGTAGGAACCGATTAACGGCACAACGATGCATATTTATAAACTGTAACAAAACCAAGGGAAAACGAGAAGGCACCCAATTTTGTAGTCGTAGAAGAATATATGATCTACTATAAGCTTTTATTTGACCTAAAACGGATGAAAATGATGGATTTTTAAAAAAACCCAATATAGAGTAAAAAACATACGTGACAAGTTGCGAGAAGATTACTTAATGAAAATGAAAGATGTAAATGTGAAACGTTAGCCATTACATAAGGTTTTCTACGCACCTGACAGCGAATGAATCTAACCTTGGATGGAGGAGAAGTGGCCTTCCAAAGGGCCATCTAGTTGGTTCCCCACCTAAGAGAGAGGAGGGGTGTGACGTGAGTGAAGGGAGATGGAGAGAGGAGAGGATAAAAAGAAAGAAATGAAAAAAAAATGAAAAGAAATAAATAAAAGAGAAAAATAAAAAATAAGGGAAAAATGAAATGAAATAAAATAATAAAATAAAATAAATGGATGGAAGGGAAATAAAAGATAATAATAATTTAAAATGGGAATCCCCCATTTTAATTATTTTTATTTTTTCCAAAGCCCCCTTTATATTTTATATGAAAATTTCTTTTCATCCTTTATTTCTTTCTTTTAATTCTTCTAAAAATATCTTATTATTATTTTTCAATCTTTATTTAATTATTTAAACCCTAACATCACTCTAAGGCCTGACAATGCATTTTTTATTAAAATGGTTCAATTAATTAAATTAATTACAAAGCTAACTAGGACCCGATACGAGTTGCACATGTATATGCCCCGGTAGATTAATTAATTAGACTACAATAAATATAAAAATGGATCATACCCGATTAAAGCCTGGAGGTTACATTTATACAATGGGAATAAATACAGTATCTAAGGCCTCGTTGGATTTCCACTTATAACACATGCATAGGACCTAAGAATAAGGTGTGCTATGGTGATATAATATTGGGGCGGCTCTAACATCATTTCCTGTGTGGTGATTTTTAACTACATGAACTTCTCCCTTAGGAAATTTTTTCATGTTTCACATGTTGAATCTCCTCTTGGGCTTGGTCGAGAGCAAATCCTAGAGATGCAACCTCCTTCCCAAGCTCTGAAAAATGGGCTTCGTACAGACCGTGTCTATCAGACAAGGCCATCAACAATTCTTTCTGTATTAATTAACCTAGATCAATTTTATTTATAAAAAAAATTGTAAAATTAAAACTATAGTTTTCGATGGTCATATTGGCCAATGGTCATATAACAATCCAAACCCAACAGTGTCACTTTATTAATTAAATGATATACATTTCTGGAGTACAATGTGAAATAACACACAACATTAGGAAACAAATATTATTAAATAGTTCAGGTCGTTACATTCTTCCCCCATATAAAAATTTGTCCCCGAAATTTTAACTCATACCCTACGATGGGAAAAGGTGTGGGTACTTCTCCCTCATATACTCCTTTGGTTCCCATGTGTATTTTTTGTATTTGTGGATCTCCACAACACCTTAAAAGGTGGGTAGTCTTATTGCATAGAACCTTGTCTCTATCATCCATGATATCCTCTGACTGCTCCTCATAATAGAGGACATGTTCTATTTGTACCACCTCTAGATCTAGTACATGTGAAGGGTCAGGTATGTACTTCCTCAAGAGGGATACATGTAAGACATTATGAACTTGTTCAATATTTTGACGAATTTCAATAAGATAGGCCACTACTCCTATGTGACCAAGGATTTCATAGGGTCTACTGTACCTAGGGATGAGCTTCCCATTCTTCCCAAACCTCGGGACTCTCTTCCAAGGTAAAATTAAAAGAAATAAATTATCACTAACTTCAATCACCAAGTCCCTTCAATGTATTTTTTCATAGCCCTTTGGCCGACTCTAAGTAGCCTTAATGTGTTATTGGATAGCATTGACATTTTTTGTCATATATTTTACAAGGTCATGCACAAGAATCCTTCTCTCACCTGCTTCATGCCAATAATTGAGAGTTATACATCACATACCATATACAGATTCATGGGGTGCCATTTGAACGCTCGAGTGGAATCTCTTGTTGTAAGTGAAAACATCTAAAGGGAGATGTTGATCTCATCCGCCTTTAAATTCCATTTAGCATGTTCATAGAATATCCTTGATTGTTTGATTAGTCCTTTTATATTGGGAATCAGTATGGGGTGATAAGCAATACAAAAACTCAATTCATTGCTCAGATCATGTTGATGACTTCTCCATAATATTTTTGGGAAACATAGATCACGATCAGATACGATAGAAAATGGAACTCCATGCAGCCAAAAAACATCCTTCATGTAATTATTGTAAATTTGATCAAGATAGAAATCATCCTGAATTGAGATAATATTTTAATTCACGGTGAGACGGTCACCAATAACCCATATCGCATTGTTTTATTTTGGAAGATCTTGGGAGACCAGTGATGAAGTCTATAGTGTTATTGTCTCACTCCCATGATGGTACGGGTAGTGGTTACAATACCACATAAGGATGTTGTCTCTCTACCCTAACATGTTGACATACCAGTCACCTTGAAGTGTAGTCAGCAATCTCTCGATTCATATTATCCCAAAAATAATGATCACAAAATTCATTTTTCATTTTTCTATATCTAGGATGTATAAAGAAAGTATGGATATGAGCTTCATCCATCAGCTGCTTTATTATTTCCAAAATAGATGGAATGAATTTTCTTGTTTGAAATTTTAGTACACCTTCTTAATCAATATTGATGTCAAGACACATCACGTATTTCAAAACCTCAAGCATCTTCTATAAAAATGGATCTTTATTATGAGCTTTCTTGATCTTCTTTAGTAATAACGACTAAGAAATAATTTTGGTTTGGGTTGATGATGTCCCTTCCATTATAATACCCATGTTCAGTTTTACTAGTTCATTGATTAAAGGATCTCTTTGAATCCTCGTCATAGAAATAACAACTGGTCCTTTCCTACTTAATGCATCTACAACATTGTTTTCTCCTCGAGGATGATAATGAATTGAACAATCGTTTTCTTTGAGAAGTTCTATCCATCTTCTCTGTGTCATGTTAAATTCCTTTTCAATTATAATTAACTTCAAAATTTTATTTTCTGTGTATATTTCACATTTCTCCCCATAAGTATAGTGCCTCTATATCGTTAGAGCATAAACTACTACAACCAGCTATAGATCATGCGTAGGATATTTCTTCTCATGAGTCTTCAACTTTTGAGATGTATAGGCAATGACCATTTCATTTTGTATGATTATGCACCCAAGACCTTTCTAATATGCATCGCTAAAAATAACGAATTTTTTGCAACATAAGGGCAGAGTTAACACAGGTGTAGTAAAAAACAGCTTCTTCAGCTTTTGGAAACTTTCCTCACACTCCTTTGTATAGATGAACTTGACCCCTTTCTAAGTTAATATGGTAAGGGATTATAATGTCCTGATATGTATTTCACAAAACTCCTATAATATCACGCTAATCCAAGGAAACTACGAATCTCAGTTGTTGTTGTAGGATGAGGCCACTCCTCTATAACTTTTTTCATTGTAGGGTCAATAGTGATTCCTTCATTGGTAACAATGTTCCCTAAGAAACAAACTTTCTATAACATGAATTAACATTTTCTGAACATCCCAAAAAGCCTCTCCTTCAGTAGAGTTTGAAAAAAACCTTAAATGATCCAAATGTTCTTCACACCATTTGGAATATATAAACATTTAATCAATAAATACTACCCCAATGTTATCAAGGTAGTCCTTAAAGACTATATTCAACAAATCCATAAATACAATAGCTGCATTATTCAGTATGAGGGGCATAACAATAAACCCATAATGACCATATCACGATCAGAAGGCAGTTTTCAGAATATCTTCTTTCTTCACCCTCAATAGATGAAAACTATATTGAAGATCAATAGTATAAAAGAATTGATCCCCATGAAGTTGGACAAATAAGTCATCAATTAATGGAAGTGGGTATTTTTTCTTCACTATGGTCCCATTCTTTTCAATATAATCAATACATAGCCACATTGATCCATCCTTCTTCTTCACAAAAAGAACTAGTGATACCCAAGGATACACACTCAGTCTGATAAAACCCTTCTCAAAATGATCTTGGAGTTGTTTATTTAACTCCTCCATCTCTACATTTTCTATCCTATATGGGGTCTTTGATATCGTGTGGGATCTAAGTACGATTTCAATGGAGAACGCTACCTCTATTTATGGGGGAGGTCCATGTAACTCCTCAAGAAATAAGTCAATGTATTCCTTGATGATGGAGACAATTTCTATCATAAAACTCTCATTTCCTTCTTCTTCATCATCGATAAACTCCATAAAAATGATATAGGAGGTTCTTCTAAACAAAGATCATGTTGAGGCATCTCTCCTTGGAAGTTAACTATAGGTTTTCCATTCAAGATTATTGAAATTTCCTTACTTATACACTAGATCATAGCATTATACATTGAGAGCCAGTCTATCCCTAGTATAATGTCAAATTCCAGCATGGGAATAACTTCTATATATGCGATAATATTTTTCTCACTATCATAAATACTAGAGTTTCGAAACCCTGATAATGGATGGATAATCCCACCAGGAGTCTTGAATGATAATTTAACCATTAGAAAATAGGGGTTGATTCTATGTTCTTTGCAAACCTGGCAGAAATAATGTAATACCTAGAACAATAATCAAACATTTTACTTTATTTCTTTGAGATAACAACAAGAGTACCTTCCACGGCAGCATATGGAACTCCATCTTCATCTGTAGTTACTGCAAAAGTACGACCTCGTTCCCATGTTCGTTGATGAGGCTAATGGTGATTCCCCTCCACAACCATCATATATGGATAGTGTTTGGAAAAGTGACCTTATTTTACACACATATAGAATTGGACATCAATTTGTGCTAGAACCATCATCCCCTTGTTGCTCATTTTTAGAAGTAGTTACTTCACCTAACTATTACAATTCCACACTATTTAGCCATCTCTATTACACTTGTATCACTTCAAGATCTCGAGTAAGAAATTTCCCAAAAGCTTCTCCCCACATTTATTACACGTGGTATGTTTTATTTGCTTCCCACATCATCCCTTATCTAATATACTCCCTAATCATGGCTCCATCGATCATTTCGTATCATTATATTTATGAGACCATTGCGTCTCACCAAACTCTAGTTCTACTTTCATCGCACATCGCATGATCTCTACATAGCTATCATAATCTTGGTTTGTGAGATTCTTTGGCAGATTAGGTATCAAGAAACCAATGAATCTAGAAACCATACCATTTGGATACATCAAAAATATGGAGGTTCAATGTGAAATCCTTGTGATGTTCATCTCATATAACCCCATAGATTCATTCTCCTTCTACTTCAGCTCATGAAACACCTTCTCCACTCTTGTTCTCATCAATTGAGGGAAATACTTGTTAAATAATATCCATATAAACTCTTCCCACACCTTATCTACATCTTCAACTCTTTTCCATGGGGTTTTAATCAGTTCCCACCAATGATCAGATTTTTTCTCTTAGCGATAAACATCCAAGGTGACCGCCTCTTGTTTAGAACAGTGAAGCACAGAAAAGATCTTCCCGATAGAGCTGATCCACTACTCCGCAATCAATGGGTCAGAAGTTCCACTGAAGGTTAGTGGTCATTAACTAATGATGAATTCAAAAAAAATTGTTCCCTTCATGGTGTGATTAGTCACTCAGCTTGATTCAAGTTATTTCCTATAACTTGAGTTAGTTGGTTCATCATTCACATGAATGTTTCTATTCTGGCTTCCATCAGAGGTCCATCAGCATATGGTCTATTGCGGTCACCATTTGTATGGTTCCTCCTATTGCCTTCCATTTTCTAAAATAATAAATCCATAGTGAGAATATTACTTCATTTGTGAGTATTTTAACTATAAAGTAATTTATTTCATAAAACATCATGCATTAGAATATTACATTTCCCTATAAATCCTTCATAATGATTCATAAAAAGCTTATGATTATTCCAAAATATCATCTAGGAGTGTCGTAACCAAGACTGAAGTAAGGCCCATTGTCGGGTACCCGGATACCATGCGTAAAGCCGGAGAATCCTTTGTTGAGTTTTCACTCCTATGTAAATCTGTTCCCGAGATGCCTCTATCTGCCCGTATCTAGACATCAATGTATTTGCTTGATAAACCACTTACACAATACTGACCAAAATACTATGAATTATACAATCATTTAAACTATTATATTATGTTCTTCTCAATGTTGTCATATCTTAATATGCATAAATAAGTAAACATTTCATCGATACCAACAATAGAATCCCTCCTTTTTAATATAACATTTCATTACATTTTACAAACAGATGCCCTTTAAAATATAGTGTCATGGAAATCATGACCAAAATGCATGAAAACATAAAAAACCATTTTAAATCCCCTTAAAAGCCTCTTGAAAAGTTCAGCCTATGTACAACTAATTCATATCATAACCTGGAGACATACATCGATGGAAAGTGTGACTAGAAAGCCCATTAAGGAAAGTAAGGGAATCATTTTACTTGTGATGTCCATAAGAACATGATGAAAAAAATAAAGACATGATAAATAGAAGTACAACCCTTTCATAATGAAAATAACATTAACCATAACATGAATATGTGGATACATCGTTTAATTTATACATTCATTAGAATATCACCATGGTTCATCCCCAAGGTGTCATAAAAATTACCATGGTTATTCACCTAGGTATCGTGAAATTTTTCAACTCTATATATTAAATTTTTTACCCAATACATTAGAATTCTATCAGGGTGAACCCATAGTATGTCTTTATTTTCATTTTAACCACAAATATCACAATCAAACAAATAATAAATGACCCATAGAGAGTAAAATTATTCGGCTTCACTTCAAAATCATGACGTTTTAAAAGTCGTTGGAAACATGATCATTATGTCTTTTATAACCCTTATAAAAGGAATGAGGGTTTCTTGTATGTCAATTAAATAATCAAATAGATCAATTTTATGTCTTGAGTAATACCAATAGAAACAAAAATATATTTGTGTATTCAGATAATTAAATCCAGATAATTTCTTGAAAAAAAGAGATAGATATTTTGAGACAAAATATATATATCATAACGGCTTTATAACATGGTTTTAGAAATATATAAAATGAGAGGGGACAAATGTCCCCCATCAATAAATAAATTATTTATAGTAGATGTATAGAGTAAAAAGAAATAAATTCATGGTGTGTAATGACACACCACAATAAATGGGAACACGAACGAAAAGAGAAAATGTGACTTCTTTTATGAAAATTTGGTTGCCTAATGGTGTCACATAAAAATTCAGAAAATTAATTGATTATAGAAGAAAGTGTATCAAATAATTTTTATATGAAATGGATATTTATAAGTATATACATGAACATACCCACACATAAGAAGATGGAAACATGAAAACCTAACTTAATGGAAATCATGACAAAAAGAGGATGGTGGATGTTTCCCTAACCTTGAAGAGTAACTTCAAAAGCTTGATGGTTGGGACCTAGGGGGCTTGAGAGAACCTTGGGAGGAATATCTGAGAGGTAAAAAGACTATATCTTCATTGAGGAGGATTTTGGAAGGAAATGAATGCGGGAATGGCTCGGTATTTATAAAAAATTTGATGGAATATTTAATTAATTTCTATTGGACACCTCATTGGTGGTATTTGCAAAACCAAGATCATTCCCATGGTATTTCCATATGTTATTGGCCTCATCGAGTAACTCATATCATAAGTTACTATTTGAAATCGACTATAATGATTACATTATTATTACATCGTTATTACATCATTAATGACACCATTAAACACCTGAAACCCAAAACTTTATTTTCATTAATCACCAAAAAACAAATGATTTTATAAAAATCCATTAAATTCACTCGATACTAATATTGTTGCTCAGAATTCAAAAATGAACTCCATTATTTGAACAAAAATCTAATTATTTTGAATTTAATTTTTAAATAAAATCATTATTAATTCAAAAAACAGCAACTCTAAAACTATAACATATTTTGTAATTTTATGAAAAAGTAATAAAGGTCCCATAAAATTATTATATAACCATAAGAAAATAAAATAAAAATTTAGGATTACATTTTATGAAAATACATTTCCTTTTTAAATTATTAAATTAATTATAAATTGTAAATAAAATATTTATGACCTACAAAAATAAAAAAAACTTATAATATGATTAATTTTTTTCTTTTAAGATGTCTAAAATGTGTTCATACATGGAAGTGTGAAGTTTATATTTTTTTGGCTGATTTACTATTCATTACATTTCATAAGGGCATGTTACTATTCATAAATTACTATTTACTAAAAAGCATGTTGATCTTATTAGACTCTAAATATATTTTGGATCACCACTATAGAAGACCATTTTTTAAAATCATTTCACATTATAAATTATTTAATGTTTAAATGAATATTTTAAAATACCATTTTTTGAAATTCATCAATAATACTCATCTATTTTTATATGGACATTTGAAAATAATTTTTTTTACCATGATAAGAAATAATACTTTTTTTATACCAATGGATTAAAAAAAGTATACAATGCCTTGTTACACAGCCTCTTATAACACCTGAATATGACCTATATTAATGGTGTGCTATGGGGATAGATTCTTGGGGCGGCTCAGACAAAATTTCTAGAGTGGTGACTTCTATCAGCCTAAGCTTCTCCCTTAGTCAATTCTATTCAAGAATCACATGTTGAAGCTTATCTTGGGATTCATATAGAGTAATTCCCAGAGATGCTACCTCATTCCCAAGCTCTGATAGATGATCTTCATACGGCCGAAGTCTACTAGATGAGGCCTTCAACTCTTCTTTCTATATTAATTAACCAAGATCACTTGTATTTATAAAAAATATTTGTAATGTTAAGAGTTTAGTATCCAACGATCATATTAAACAATAGTCATATAAAATTTGAAACCCAATGACATCACATTTTTAATTAATGGATATTTTTTTGGTGTGTGACATGAAATAACACACAAATTTAAGAATGAAATATTATTCAAAATTCTTAGTCGTTACAGTATATATGTATGTGTTTTTATGTTTTGTGTTTTTATATGATTATATTAATGTTTGTTTGTGTATGTGTATGTTTATGTGTACTTATATGTATATATGTTTCATTATGTATGTGTATATATACATATATGTATGTTTGATAATGTTTATTTGTATGAGTTTGTATGAATGTGGATGTACATCCCTATCTATGAATGTGTATATGTTTCTTCATGTGTATATGTATGTGTATGTATGTGTATACATATAAATATATAATACATATCTATAGGAATATAAAGAAAAAGTGGTGTAAAACACCCTTGATGGTGGGAGTTATGAGGTTATTCCTTGGGTTCATGGTTTCCTAGGGTTCCTACTATAGGGGAATCAACAATTTTGTATTTTTGTGTCAAATTTTTTTTGTTTTTATTTTTTTCCTTGATGAATATTATCTAAATTCTTATAGGAAACCCATTTCCATAGATGATTTTCTAATTTACAGAGAATATCTCCTACAACAGGTCCTTGTTCATGGACATTGGTTATTTGTAACTTCGATGGAGCGCAGTTTGGTGATCGTTCACAATGTCTTAACATACACTACCTGACATAACCTATTCTATATGTATGAGGTGATGTATAATTCCATTATTATCTTCTAGGAAAGCCGTTCACTTAATGGCCTTGAGAGGAAAATAATTTTTTCCACGAAGGCTTACAATGATTTCTTGGAATAATGTATGTATCCTTTAATTGTTTTTAAACTTATCATAAGAAGTCACATTAATCATGGTGGTCTAAACAAAAAGATACGGGTTGTACAGTTACTCCATAATGAAATCTATATATTGGTAATAGGTTTTGGGAAATAACCTTTCAAATTTTCCAATGATACAAATAAACAAAAAGACCTTCATAAGAGGCCTTGGTCATTTGATAACCATCATATCCTGGTGAAAGATCTAAGGGGAGGAGGGGATGTACTCAATTGTGATTTATACAAATCTACCTTCAAGGTGTCAAATATAGGAATTCATTTAGGTGGTATTTCACATTATGTTATAAAAGATAATGATTGTAATGTTGGTGAAATTGTCTAATGGGATATATCTAATACAACCTAGTGGAGGCCTTTAGTGTGGATCAAACTGTCTATTGATGTTTCACAACTACATAGGTTTGGAACATTCTTTTGAATGTATAACTCAAATTTATGGATAGTTTTTGAATATAAGGACCTTCTAGTAATTTTTTTATTTTGTGGTTATATTTACCGTTAATAAATATAGTATTATTTAAAGGCAACAGATGAATATGGGAATACCATGATACAATATGCTATATAGATTCATGCCAAGAACTCGGGTGTGCCATATTTTCCATAATATGAACATAAATGAGATATGGAATGTTTTCCCAAGTCACTATCTATGTATTTGACATCCATGCATAAAAAAATCATTTGGGTGGGTCCTTCTGTGCTGCCACCAGAACTCAGTAATATTCTATTAATCAAGGGAAGTGTATAGGCCATCATAAATTCCCCCTTTGTAGATGTAATGAACAGATATGATACCATGAAGGTTCTTTAAATTTCAATGTTTCTACCCTTAACTAAAATGGTAACCCCTTTGAATCTTACCCTATCCTTCATCCTTCCACACTATGGGGTGTCCATAATCCCTCATTGATCCCAAATAAAATATAATCGGACCACCGAGGCCATATGATTCATCCACAGCTCAACACCATTATTGATACCTCTCAATCTGTAGCGGACCCTTCTATTCCCAAGCCACATAATGAAAAAATATAGTGGATATAGATGAGGTATGGAATGAGGTATTTTGACACAAATCTGTTGGCAACCTGCAATAGTTGTATCAATAGAGACTGGGAAAGTCCACAAGATAGTGAAAATTTGTCTAAATGGGGAAAGTGAATGAAGATGGAACTTATATCTAATTATTATAGGAATAGGTTGGATTGAACTATCCCAACCTATCCCAATGTAATTCTAATGCTAGAACTTCCCGAACCTTGGAAACACATGTGTAGTTCATATACTCCAATGCCGAAAAGCTAAAAGTCTCTACAATATGGTTTTTTACTCGAAAACATGTTGGAATGTATGAAAGGTCTCATTATTTCTACTAAGATGGTATATTATTTTTGTCTCAAAATAGACAAAAATGGTCAATTAGTTGGCCTCTACATGATCTGGAAATAATACATTTATTTCAAGGTTGACACTTTCACCACAAACCACATCATTATCTTCATTCCTCATATCCATCCATCTGCATTCATTGGGTTCTACAGATGACTATCCCTTATAGAAAATAGGAAATATTGGATCCTACATCATTATATATATGAGAAAAATTTGATAAATCTTCATATTAATATAATTTTTAATGATACGAAGTTCTATGATGTAAAATTAGGGGGTGAATATAGGAATAAATATGCAATTCTTGAGTTCTTGGAGATGAACATGTGGGATGAACATTTTGAACCATGGTTTTTGATGAACCCTTTATATGGTTTTGCATAAAATTGACGAACATCAATATTGATGAGCGACTGAATATGTTTTTTGGTCTGAATTAATGTGTTTGTCTCTTAATTTTGATCCATGTTTTTCACCAACCTCCGACTATGTCAGATCACAATACTATTCTTGTGAAAATGTCCCCTTGTCTTGTAAGATTGAGTCCTAAGATTCTTATCCTGTTTGAATTCTACTAGGCTAAGGAATTGAACATTAAATAGGTGGTAAGATCATCCTGGAAAATTGGGTGCTTTTAGAAATAATGATAAATCATTCATGTTGATGTTAACCTGAAATGATAGTGCTACAATGAATTATGAAAAACTGATAATCATATTGACCCCATAAATATGAAACTTCATTTGGTTTATTATTTCCCACATCAAATGTTGGGATTTACAAAATTGTGACCCTCAAACTAGATGTGGATGAAAATTTATGTAGAAAGGGGGTTTCTGTGATATTTGTTTCATTGGCACCCGCATTATAGAGGTTGATTACAACACACAATACTCCAAGAAAATGATTCTGTGAGGTGGAAGAAGAAAATTGTATCATGTATCATAACCGTTAATGGTACTACAATATCTAGGGATAAGGGAATTCAATATCATATTTCTGGTTTTTCTCAGGACCATTATACCAATTGGATGTCTTTTATTTCGATAGATATTTTTTCATTCTAGAAGAATGTCATCATGAATATTATGAACAATATGCATATCTGTGACATCAATGATGAAAACATAATTGTGGACCGCAAGGAAAATATAAAGACCCCATCCCCAGTAGCCCATATTTGGTCGTTACATTATTATATTATTAATATGTGCAAGTGATTACATAGTGAAGGACTGGATTGTTTAGTTGTTTTTGTGAAACTAGATACAGAAATAAATCTTACATTACTATGTGAAATAAAATAAAATATAATAACTCCATTGAAAACACATATAATATCTTAGAATATCTATTCATTTTAGTCATTATTTACACCTTGGAAAACTGGGAAAAATAAAACATAAAAATGTGGACATATCAGATTCTCAGAAGGGGTAAACATCTAGATGAAACCTTCATAGATAAAAATAAATACTAAAATAAGGTGGATAACTAAATACACATTTTATTAAAATATAATCTTGATCATTATATGTCAGGAGTAAAAGATGATAAAATATTTCCCTATAAATAATCACATGAGAATTGAACATTATCATAGATATTATACAAGTCAAATAATCACATAGATTAGCAATAACTAATCTCATAATGAGGCAATACACAATTAGTGACATCACAAACATATCTTTAAGTCTTCTTCCAATATATCATACAAAAATAGTCTAAGGCATCAGCCAATACCAAGAATAGTTTGTCCCATAAGACCTACCGATCCATTGAGGGGATATAATCCCCCCCTTCTCATCGCATACTAAGTCCAATTAATTCATCGTATGAATGG
Organism: Viscum album; assembly: GCA_963277665.1. Classification (NCBI taxonomy): domain Eukaryota; kingdom Viridiplantae; phylum Streptophyta; class Magnoliopsida; order Santalales; family Viscaceae; genus Viscum; species Viscum album. The sequence goes on along the minus strand of OY728133.1, from coordinate 1,776,418,478 downwards.
GGTGGAACACAGTAAACTAATAAATTCATATTGAAACTATGATATGAAATGTTGACAATGTTCCCCAAAAAATAAACATAATCAAAATCCATCCCGCGTAACATGATGGATAGTACAAAATTACAACATATGTAGTCAATATAACCATAAAAATCAATAAAATATGGTATATTTTATCATAATAGATAAACATCAATTAATAAAAATTTCCAACAAATAGTTTTTCAAATATGAAATTACTCTTTTAAAATCACGGAAAAAACTGGAGATAAATACTACTTTTACTTTGAATTTTTTTTAATGAAATTCATAAATTTCAAAAGAAAACATTTTATTTGAAAATACATTTTTATCATGTATGGTATTCTTATAGACCATGAAGAATGATGATTCCTCTCATGATGTATATGTTTTTTAATCATTCATTAAAATATTATAATAAAAACATTTAAAAGGGTTCTTTTTAAATGAAAGTGAGAGAAATGATCAAATGGATTAGTTATGTGTATCATTAGTAATTAGACATAAACAATTATAATTAAACATAAAAAAAATTATTTCACACATAATCATAGCATGATATAATCAACAGATTATATGTGTGAACCTCGAATGGAATGTGGGGTAATAATTCTATTACATTAGGTCTGTTTCCACCGTATATGTATGAAACTCCAATATAATGATTTCAAACATATTATTTACATATAATAGAATACTATTAATAATTATGGTATCATATACTTTCCCTTATAATTTTTTACAACTTTTTGTTAATATTATATAATCATTTCACAGTTTTGGGTGTAAATTGCATTGTTTATCATGCTTGTTTGGTCATGAAAGTACATTTTATCTTAAGTAGGTTATAAATACAAAATATCAATAATAAAATCAAGGTAATAAATAGAATATTTAGTCATTAAATACATTTTTTGAACCTTTTGGAATGTTTATCACTGAAAATGATTTACACCGCTACATAAAGACAATAAATCATAAACAAGAACGTGCAGTGCTATCTTTTTCATTATATAGATAATTTGTAGAATAGGGTTTTTTTATGATCATAATAAAATATTGTTATATTTATGATTTTGAATATATTATTTTAAAAGTTAAAAAATGCATGATTCCCAAGTAAAAGAATAAATGAATTCGAATGAGTTGGAAAAATTGATTACCACGTATTCGAAGATGTTCTTTTAGATCTATTCTAAAAGGATATTGTGTTGCTCTTTTTGGTGTACCAAAACCTCAAAAACATGGATAATTATGTTAGGAGTAGATTTAGACCAATTATGGTTGATATATAATTCTCTTGGTTGTTAAATGAAATTAAAAAAGGAGTTCCCCTTAATAATTGAGGAGAAGGGGCCTTGTAGGATTCCTTAAATATTAAAATATTATTAAGACCATTATTGAGGCTATGACATTGAATATGCCTATAAATTAGATGGTATTTGATTTTAAACCAAATTATTCCCCATTTGGAATTATTAATTATTTTTATGATTTATATGTAATTAAATAAAATATTATATTCATGAAATATTGTTATTAAAAAAACAATTTTCAATACTATGGATTTAAAAACATAAAAAAATATTAAAATTTGATGAAACTATTTTATCAGAGATATAAATCTTCATATTTATCTATATAATTCATGGTTCATCTTAATTATCTCATAATAATTTTTTCTTAATATTTTTAGTATCATTTATAGGATTTTTTCTTTAATTTATTAATTACACAATAAAGGTTGTGTAAGAATTGGAGGTGTCTCTTTTCTATATAAATATTAATAAAATAAAATGAATAATATTAATCTCGTATACTTCAATATAATATGTATCGTCTATTATATCATCTAGAAAACAATATATTAAATATTATTAATAATGATAAACCATAAGTTGAACTTTTTTACTCTCTATTAAATAAAACACTATAAGTGAAATAATGAAAACTATGTGGGTGAAAAGGGTCCAATACATAACCCAATGATTTTTATGGTTTAAAACGTATTAATCTAATAATATTTATAAAACTTTATGGGTAATTTAAGGTTTTTTATAATTTTAATTAATATTACTTTTTTTATTTTTCATCGTCATGCACAAGAACATGGAGAAGACTAATGTTATATAACTATAAAATTATTAATTACAAATCAAAATAATTATAAATACATAATATTTAATAACAAAATTCATTGAATGAACTCTTTAAACATTAATATAATTTATAAGTCACCAAATTTGTCTTTTCCAATGCTGAGTAGGCACTACGTTAGTGATGAAAATGATTCTTGTTTATTTCATAAGAAAATATTCGATTTACATGTTAGGAATTATTTATGTACAATAATTATTTGATTATATCATACATTAGTCATTAAATAATATCAATAAATTATTATACCATAATTATATCATTGTGTCATCACAAAAGAAACTGTATTTTATAAAAAATGGTGATTTTTTTGTATTCAACGAAATGTTTTCATTCATAGAAACACTATAAATTCGACCATATATTAATTTTGCTGTGATGGGTTAAAAAATGACGTTCATTTTATCAAATAAATTATCAAATAATTCATGAAAATAATTATAATCATCATTCATAAAGAGAAATAAAAATCACGTTTAACAAAAATGTACTTCCAAATAATTATAATTACATAAATAATAATTTCAATAGTATTCTAATAATTTTGAAATATATTTAAATTGAGAATGATATTTATATATTTATTTCACAAACCATTTATTCTTATATCTAATTTCCAATTTAACAGCTTGTATATAACAGTCACACAATTGTATATTGTGGTTTTAAACTCATTGTTACATGAAACATAAGCTATCGAAGATGATGTATATAAAATTGGAAAACCATAAAATCATATGGTTTTACATTCTACATTATCTAAAAAAATTCATCCACAAAATCAAAAGAATCTCACTTCACAAAAATATTCTGGTCTCTCATTATCATAATTTACTCACGTTCCCAGGTTTCCTCTATTTTTTTTTTGATTTTTCAAAAGTACCTTTATCAAAGGGTCATCAGATTCTTCAACACATTTTCTCTATTATTCATTATTGAGATAGTCTATTTACTATATGATAAATATTTATCCAAATATATTTCTTTTGAAGTGATAATATATGCTGGGTATGGAATATACTTCCCTAACAAAGAGATATTGAAAATTTTGTACTATATAATATGTGGGTGGAATTTCCAAATGATAATAAACATATCGAATTCTCCCTGGAATTTTATAATGTCCAATGAATGTGGGGCTTTATTTCATATTCATTATAATTCATATAACACCCTTCCATATAGATACCATCAAAGAAACATGATCCCCCATTTGAAACTAAAAATCCTTCATTTAGTTATCGACATAGCTAATTTCCTACCTATAGGTACTTTGATATAGGTTTAAATATTCTTTACCTTTATTTTTGTCTCCTCAACAAGTTCTAGTCCTATAATATTCTTTTAACCAACATTATCCCAACAAGTTTTTATATGAAATAAATTTCCCTATAATCTTTAATATGTCTATATTTAGATACGTGAATAGAAATAATTAATAGAGATTAATTATACCAATGTAAATTAACAAATCCATATATTTGGAAATTAAAATGAGTAGGACCACTACTTTTATTATAATATTCTTATCGTACATTTTGAATCCCTATCAGTTTGAGTGTGATAATATGTCCTTAATTGAAGCTCAGTTTCAAGGGACTTCTGGATAATTTTCTACAATTTCTATGTAAATCACAGATCACGATAAAAAATTAAAATAGGTTCACAATGATTTCAGAAAACATCATTGATTTAGAGTAATGAAAGGCACATTAATAGACAATTTACCTTGTTTTTTGAGAAATGTTTATATTTTGTATGTAGATCAACAATTTCTAATATTGACTCAAATTATTTTTAAGTATTTGGTAATATAGTTAAAAATCCATAGTAATGTCATCCCATTTTCATGTAGTAATAGTTACTGTTTTGATTACTCCTCATGGATTTTTTATTTCAAACAACAACTGTTGACAAACTAATAATCATGTTAAATAATCAAGAATTTTTCAACTTAATTTTATCCCAGAAAAAATTTTCTTTCAATTCTATATACATCTTAGTGCTTCCATGGTGTATATAGAAACTATAGCAATGAGAATTATCTAAAAATTCACTTTTTTTCTTGGTAATAGTTGGAACCCTAATCCTCTTCTTGAATTTCAAAATTCCAACAACATAAATGAAACCTACCAATTTCCCATCATTCACACAATTATTTTCCATTTGAATATTCCCATCATAGGACTAAGAATATTTTATCTTTTCTAAAAAATATGGTTTCGAAACCATTTGAAATTATAGTGATGGTTAAAATTCCTTGACAGTTTCCTTTTACATATTTAGTAAATCCATGATCTCATGATCTTTGTCAATCTATATTTTGTTTAGAACTCCATGATCAGTCCTTTTTTATGAATCTACAACCGTATTTTCCTTTCTTGGGTGGTAGTCTATTGAAAAATCATAATCTATGAGGAGCTCAAGCCATTACTTGTTCCTCATGTTGAGTTATTTTTATTAAAATATATATTTAAAACTCTTGTGATATATATATATCTCACTTATTTAAATATAGAAATTGTGTATACATATTTTAATAGCAATGGTCAATATAGATAAATCAATATATTTAGTTGGATAGTTCTGTTCATTTGTTTTTAACTACCTCTATGAATAAACAGTAACTATATCATTCTTCATAAGGACACAACCTAGTACATTATTTGATGAATCACTATAAACTTTAAATAAACTACTCCTTAATGGTAGATTCAACATAATTTTATTTAATAATATCCTCGTAAATTCTACACATTCGTTTTTTCTAAAACACATAACCCCTTTATGAATAATCATGGTTAACGTGTCAGCTAATGGGTAAAATTCTTAATGAAACCCTGATAGTGACATGATTAACCAATGAAATAACATACCGTGGTTATGTACATTGCTGTAGTGCATTCCTCAGATTAATTTGTCTTTGTAGAATCAAGTGATATTCCACCCTTGGTGAAAATATGTCCATGAAAAGGAACATTCTGATTCCTAAATTGAAACATTCTAAATTTTCTATAAAAATATTTTCTTCTAAGAGTCTAAAAATAGATAAATATGTCATTTCATGGTCCTCATGGATTTTGGAGTACACATAGATATCATCTATAAATACAATAAAAAGTATAAATATGGTCATCAAATACTTTGTTAATTAGATCCATAATAATAAATGGTGCCTTACTCAGTCTAAATGGTACTATTGTAAACTTGTAAAGTCCATAAATTGTTTGAAATGCTGTAATTGGAATATCATATTTTATTACATGAAATTGATGACATCCATAATGAAGATCAACCTTTAAAAAATATTTATCTCCCTCGAGTTGGTCAATTAATCCATGAATGAAAGGGAGAGGATACTTATTCATTATCACAATACCATTGATCTCCTTGTAGAAAATTTATAGCCTCATTGATCAATCCTTTTTCTTAATGAAATGAACTAGATCTCCCCATGTTGAAACACTCATGTGTGTCAATACATTACAACTCAATTCCTCTCGTTTATTCCTTAACTCTATTAATTCCAATGTGTCTATTCAATTGGGTTTCTATGATATTTTTCTTGAATTAGTTATAAAATCAGTAGAAATATCAATGTCCCTCTCTACTGCATGTTAATGTAATTCATCTAGAAATACATCAATTTATTCATGTACAATAGGCACATCCTCAATTTGAATATTAACAATTTTTAAAAGGTTTTAATTAATATTATTCTGTAATAATTTATTTTAGAATACATATTATAGGTGGATCTTGATATGAATCATATGATAATTTCATTTCTCTAAATATAAGGAATTGAACACCTTCCCCACAAATCATAATTTCAATCTCATTAGAAAAAAAGTTTAAATACATATTTTAATATCCAATCCATACCAAGGATTATATATAAATATACAAATTATACAATAACAAAATATTCATATTAGAGAATGTTTATCTGTCATAATAATATCATCATGACACATATATGTTGAAATTTTATTTCCAATATTAATTTTGACTAACAAAATCCTTGTTGATGTGAATTTGAAATATTTAATTTTTATTGAAAAATGGGAATAAATAAAAGTACTTGATGATTCAGAATCAGATAAATAACTATTATAAATTCGAAAAATGATTAATGTACCTATTGCCCCATCCTTAAGAACCTTAACCTAAACTTTTGTGATAGCATAAGTAGAGAATTTTGCCATTGTCCTTTTAAAAATAATGTTTCATTGACCTCTAGTAAAATCAGGTTCATAGTGACCCATATACTAAATATTGAATCCTTTCATATTACCAACTTTTTTATTTCCCTTATAATTATGGATCTAGTGTCATTTTCTCCATACATGTGGCAATGTTCGATTCTATGTAGGAATATCCCATGATGTATCTTTACACGTTTATTTCATGTTGGAAATTATTTCCATACCTTATTACACATTCCCCAATTACTTTTCCAGAATACTCGGTAAACCTCTTCTTATATTTTATCCCTTTAAAGACATAGGGATTTCCAACTTCATTATCTCTATAGATGGAACATGATTCAATATCCAATTTTGATGAGAATTTTTGGGAAGATAGTTCGCTACAAATATTGCCTTAATAAAATAAAATATACAATAAGTCACTAATTTCAGTGATTGAAATGTAGTCTATTTCATTCCTTGATAAAATCTTAATGTCGATTTCATACTTAGGAACATTTTCAACCACATTCTATCTCAGTCCCATGAATTGACTCCTCGTATCCTTTTTCTATTGTTGAGATAAATATTTTTGAAATAGAATTTTGTTAATGTCCTTAAATTCCAAATTTTTTATTTGTACACCTTTTTTTGGAAATAATGACCACCATTGATTCTCATGTCCTAAGAGATGATAAAATAACATTATAACCATTTCCATTTTGTTACTTCCCAAAGTGAGAAATAACTTCTCTATGGAATTAATACATTCCAAATATACAAATAAATTTTTAATCCCATTGATGGATAGTGGTTGATTACACTTGATGTGATATAACATTATTACACAGTGTTTTGGAACGGGATAATCAATGTGAGTATTGTTATTACTCATAATCTGAGAAATTTGTCCTAGTATCGTTATAAGTTGTCAGATCTAGTTGTAGCTCCATCCCTGACATCATTATCTTTCATAAGAGGGAAATACCTACATGGGATATGTGATTTGTTATGGTTTATATTCCATAAACTATGTTCCATTTCTAAACAATGGTATATACTAGATTAGATTATTAAATTTTGAAACATGCGTAACATTTAGAAATTTTTGTATAAAAATATCATAATTATATTCTTGGTTACTGTTGGAATATTCTCTTAGCTATAGGATTGTATTTCCATAATCTATGTTCTCTTAAATCTAGATTCTACAGTTTATACTAAACCCCCTATGATACCAACTATTGATACCCCATCCCATGTATCCTAGATTTTGTGGATACATTATTATGAATGTACTATGTACAAGAAGTCACATTCCAAAGAACTAACTAGTTTGTTGTTTTTTTATAACTATATAAAAACATATATTGAACTAAAAAAATTGAAATACAATGCTAACTAATAAATCCGTTTAAAACACACCATTTATCCTATATTATTCCTACATGTTAATCATAATATACACACTAGTATCCTAATAAAAATAAAAATAAGAAGTGGTGAGCTCATATTCTCGATAGATGAATGAATAAAACAAAATTTATCATAAATTAGAATAAAAAATAAGACAAAATGAATAACTAAAATCACATTCCATTAAAAATGAATCTTGATCATAATGTTGATGTAATAAAAGATGATAAAATAATTATATATTAATAATAACATGAGAATGAAACATTGCCATTGATATTTTAATAGTTGACTAATCTCTTGGATTAGAAATACTAAATATCATAATGAAGGAATTCATATTGAGGACATCATAACCACACCATCAAGGATTTTTCCAAGACACCAAACATAAACGGGTAGGGCCTTAGATAATACCCAAACCCAGTTTTCTTGTGAGACCTAATAAAGCATCTAGGGGCTATAGTGGGGTCCCACCTTCACATAACTTGTTCAATCCATTCCTCGTATGAATGGGGTGACACGTATTAAACATATTCATTCAAATTGAAACTGGTATATGAAATGATAATAACAATCCCAAAACAAAAACATAATAAGATACCATTCCATGAAATATGATGATTTTTATCAAAATAGAACGTCCATATTCAAAATAACTATAAAAATAATCCAAATATTATTGTTGGTATCATAATAAATCATATTAAATTAATAAAATTATCAAACAAAGTGTTTTGACGTAGATGAATATAATCAAATAAAGTCATCAATAATTTTCATGTGTGAAATACCACTATTAATTATAAATTATTTATAAAAAAGCAACAAAATTATAATAGAGAAAATATCATTTGAAAATAAATTTTCATACTTGTAAGGGATTTCTCATGAAATTATGTAATCATTAATCCATGCATTGTCTATAGTTTTTTTAAACATTCCTTTTAAATTTAAAATATGAATTTAAAAGTGTATTTTTAAAAGAATGTGTGAGTGTCAACGAAAAAGAATTATTATGTGTATCAGTTGTAATTGTGCACAAAATGAGTTAAAATATAATAAAATACAATTATCATTCATTCCAAAGACAATCATAGACTGAAATAATCAAATGAGTATAATTTTATCCCAATGAATGGAAATTGGGTTAAGAATTCCATTACTATTAGTCTAATTTCCACCATTCCATTACAAAAATTCATTATAATGGTTTTAGATTTGTTATTTACATATAATAAAATCATATTAATATTTATTATAACATATTTTATCCCATATAACGTTTTACATCTTTTTTATTAACTGTGTCTTGTTATTTAACTAATTTGTTCATTAATTGCATTGTTTTTCTTTGTTTTTTTGTAGTAGAAGTCCCAATTCTCTTGAAAATGGTATTCATAAATCATTCAAAAAATTGAAATAATTTCATAAACATCAAATTTAATAATTAAATACATTTTAATAACGATTTTATGATATTTAACTCTGAATGATAATTACAACACTATATGGAGACGGTATGTCATATGTTTGCACGTGCGGTGCATTGATTTGATATAGGATGGATAAAAGGACTAATATGGTTCTTTCACAGTAATAATAACATATTAGTATATATATGATACTTTATTTATCATTTTTAATTGAAAAAACACATAAAGATGATGTAAAATAAGAAGTGAATTAGAATGAGTTGGAAAAACGATTACCTCTTCTTCGAAATACCTCAATTAGATCTATTCTCAATGAATCTAAGGTTGGTCTTTTTATAGTATTAGATACTTTTGAACATGGGAAATGATTTTGGCAGGAGAAATGTATATATTTTTGTAAATATATAATCATAAATTATGTGAAATGAAATGATGGAAGGTTTTCCCCTTAATAATTTATGTGAGGGGCATTCCGAATTCTTAAAAATATTAAAATTTAATTAAGTCCAATCTAGATAAAAGGATATAAAAAAGTAATATATGGAATAAGTTATTACCTTTTCAACTAAATATTTACCCATTTGGAATTAATAAATTTTTTCTAGGATTTTTAATTAATTTAATAAAATATTATATCCTTGAAATATCATTATGGTTACAATTAACACTGTCGATTACTATGAATCTAAAAAAAGTTTCAAATTAGAAACAATTTTTTTTTATATCTTATAAATGTCATAGTCGTCTATATAATTCATGGATTCTCTTAACTATCTCTAATTATATATATTTTAATAATTTTAATATCATTTATTTTATTTTCTATTAATTTAATAATTATTACATCATTGTTGTGTAAGAATTTAAGATATGTATGTGTTCCCTTAAGATAAATTCCAATGAATGTGATTATTTATTTCTATTTCCAAACAAAAATTATTGTTGACTATATCTTTTGTAGAACCATCTAAAGAAATGTTATTATAATTAGAGACCATATTTCAAAAAGTTTTACTTTCTTTTAAATAAAATACTTAAAGGGTTATAATATCAACTTTGTGTTTGCAAAAGGTCATATATTCATCCCATGGATTGAAATGGACGAAAATTATTTATTCGATAACATATTTCCAAATATAGGAGTAATTCAAGGGTTCATATTATTTTAATCAATTTTTTCTTCTGCTTGCACGAGAACATTGATAGGATTCGTGTTATATAACTAATGAATTTGGAACTATCAATCATAATCATCATTAATAAATAATATTTAATAGAAAAATTCTTTAAAAGTAATATTATCAAATAATAATTATTTATAATACACCAAATATTACTTTTACAACACTACGCAGGCTATGCGGGTGTGATGAAAATGATTTTCATATTTATCATAAGATAAATTATTTATTGAATATTATAAATTATTTATTTACAATATTTATATTATAATATCATAAATTAGTATGTTAAAATGTTTAATATATTTTGTTACGATAATTATAACATTTTTATGTCACAGAAGATACAATAGTTTATGAAAAACCATATTTTTTCACTATTCACCAAAATTTATCATTTTCAGAAAATTCAAAAAAAATTTACCTTTGAATCTTTTTGGTTTTTTTGTTTTAAAAAATTATTTTCATTTTAAAAAATATATTTCATAAAATAACCTAAATTAATTATAACATTAATCAAGAATAAAAAATATAAAACTATTTCATGAATAAATATTTATGACGATGTAAAATTACATTACTAAAAATTTTCGGATAATGTTTTGTTCATTTTACAGTATATTAAAATTGATTAAGATAAATATATATATACATGTGATGAATGATCTTATTATAATCATACCCACTGTCACGAACCGAATCTGGTCACCGCCAAAACTGGCACCAAACCCAGCCCGTGACATGACCCGAAGGGCGTTCCTTATCCCCACGGGCTGGCACAATTGCCCGGGTATCATTAATATAAGTTTGGGAACGATTTACCCGAGTATGAAAGCATAAAACATTAAAAACATTCCATAATATAAATCTGAAATTTTTGAGCCAAACAAGACTTAAGTGAAAACCATAACTGAGTACATTGGTTTAAAGATTATACAAGTGGTCCAAATAAAAATAATTATAGCATTAAGACATCCCCAAGGACTCCACACGACAAGGGGTCATCGCCCTCAAGCTATCTCCACAACTCCGCACCAAGAATGGGAACTAACACCATGAACCGCCATCACCCTTTGCCTTTCCTTTACCTGAATCAAACATAACCAAGTCTACTTACACCCAAGGGGTGTAAGTAGGGTGTGAGCCTAAGCCCAGTAGGATACCACCCAATGATTCCAAAGAGTAAGAAATACAATGTGAAAAAGCAAGCAGTTTTCAAACGTAAGGAAAAGTAGTGTTCAAATTTCAAGAAATGAAACCTCTAATTGAAAATAGTTTTCAATCCAAAATTTTTAGAATACTAACACATTAAAATTGAAATGTTAGATACTGTAATTTACTTCCAAAAACACACTAAGACATGGGTAGATACTAAAATCCAATTAGCAACAACATTGGGAACACCCCTAGGCACTAGGTTGTCTTGGGCCCTATGTACCTCGTACCTCGGTGTAATGTAATCATTGAAAAATCCTTTCTCGTGCATGAGCCACTAGTAGGGAACACACCCATAACCTAGTGGTCCCCAATAATCATCCACATAGTTTAGTTAGAGTTGTAATTATCCAAATGCTAAGTGAAATAGGGACAAAACCAAACCGGTCCACTAGCCATACTTGTACAAATCCGCCCCACCTAGGTACCCGGGCTTCCCCTTTTGTGCTCAATCAATTTCAGCATGCAACATAAATAAATTTTCATATAAAACACCATTACTGGTCAATCACAACCAATACAGTAGCTATCACATTTTATACCACTTAAAACATGCAACAAAACACTTAGATTTTTCATAAAACAATTCCTCAAAATCTCGTAGTGTTTCGGACACAAAACACCTTATAAACCTCACTTGCATACTATGTGCACATATTTAAGTTTCCAAAACATAAAGGAGATCCCACTACATTTCAGTTAAAACACAAAATCATTTTTAGGGCAACCCTATATAGTTCAAGAAACAACATTATTGCAAAGTCTCCATTTTTACACAACACAACTCTTAGAATTTCATGTGGTTCACAAACACCATTAAAAGCAGATTTTTCAGCAACAAACACAAGGGACAATCATTAAAAACAGTATTTTTTATCCCTATTATACTTCAATAAAATCAACTAGTTACTTATAGGGTTGCCCCAATTAAACTAATAATACATTTCTATGAAAAACCCCCAATTTCACATGAAATTGGCCTTTATGATTCATTTTAAATACAAACACCACTAAAACTATATTTTTCAGAAATAATAAAATTTAATAAGCATGAAAATACCATAATAACAGTTTCCAATTCACAAAGATTTCATACACAATGGAATCACCTACCAAACCAAGGAAACCCTTGAATCCTTTGTGCGAAAACTCAAACGCACCACAGCCGCACCTCAAGAAAGCTAAACTAGACCTAAAACCAGAATTTCAGACTATAAAACACAATATAAAACCTTAAATTTTAAACCCTACTTCCTGGACATTAGGAACCACAATTATAATGGAATAAACCCTAACTAAATTGGATGTAACCCTAAACAAATTGAAAGAAGAAAGGAGGAGAACAACTTACATAAAATATCTTGTAGAAATCGCCCCCCAAAATACCAGTAGCTAATTTCAAAAATACTCAAACCTTCAAGGTAGGTTCTAAAAAGAATAGTTAGATCATTTAGGAATTTGAATGGTGGAAAAATATTAATAATCGAAGGAGTTATGAAGGAAACAAATTACCTTTATAAATCTGCCCTAAATTTGAGTTCTTATGAACTATCGACCTAAACCGAGATGAAAATGAGCTGAAACGAGTGTGGGAGGATATTGAAAGCGCGGCTGGGTTCAAGGGGCGTGTTTGGGGCTTGGAATCACCGAAATCCCCTTAAAAATTAATAAGTTATTAACTAATCAAATTTTATTTTTAAAACTGGAATTGGGCTTTCGGGCAGGCCCAATCCCTTAAATAAAAACCCATATACACCTTGGTTATGGATTTAAAAAGGCTCCAAATTTTAATTGTGGTGTTAATATATTAGGGGAGGACATTTAGGAGTTGGAATGAGTGAAAAATAAAAAAAATGAATATGTTATAAAAGAAACAAAATTTATTTTTAAATCTGGAATTGGGCTCACGGTTTGGCCCAATTCATGAAAACTCACCTATTCTCCATAAAAACTTTGGAAACCCCCCAAAACAAAGAATTAATGGAAATTAAAATAAAAATACATTTAAAATAAGCTATGTATGTGACAATTCTCCCCAACATAAAAACATTCTTCCCCGGAAAGTCACAGTAAGGCCAAAGCAACAACTAAACCCAACAGAGATACCAAGTGGTACTCTCATTCCAGGTTTCTCCCCCAAAGGCCATAAAACCTCCAGTGATCAATGAAGGAAGGAATACTCTCACAAACCTGACATACACCACTTTCCTGAACGAATAAATCACATTCAATCTTTATCCCAAATGAAAACTCCTCTAACACAATCTGAACAACACTCAATCAATTTACCCAAATAAACGACAACATCGAACATGGTTACACTTTCCCTACTATAACTAAACCATTGGTCACTCTCCAATATCAATTTTTACCAAAGAAAAATGTAGGTAGTTAGATATCTCCAAATTATAATACCTACTTCCCATACAAAACCAAGAAAAAATATGAGTTACTCGTATGAAGAGACACAAATGATCTCCCCACCATAAGAGACAACTTAATTTTTTTTTTCCGAGACAGTATCAAGACACTAATAGGGGGAGGCCCAAACCGACTCCCTAGTACAATGGGTATACATAAATTATAAATTTACAAAATAATATACATGATACCCACATTGGGTCTTCCCACCACAAGAACCAACCATCTTAACTGACCAGCATGGGCCGACACAAAAAGACCCAATTTTTTTTTAAGATTTGGAAAGGGTGCAGGGTCAGTCCGCACAGTTTGGGAAACCATGCACTAACTATGCTGATCATTATTTGAACGTGCCTTCCTAGCACACTAACACTACTAATCATGCACAAAATGTGTGCTCAAACTTTCTAGCCAAATTTCCAACCATTCTCTAATGACTCAATGGAAACCAATGTGGGAGGGAAAAACATTAGGCGATGACATGGGTACAAGGCCCTCTACCTATTTCCACCGAACGAGAACAACAGAAGGAAGATGATGAAACCATAGGTTTAAACTGTTCCTATCTTTCATACTGAGGATAGGACTTTGTACAAGTGTTTAAACGACACTGGTGTTTCCCCTGACTACGCGCCAGCTTCTCTCCAGGACCTATGGCTGGAGCTCAAAATATTGAAGCATCTTCGGCCACGCAGTTAGGCTGTTGAAACCCCTATGTGGAACTTCTTCTTTCGGTGCCACAAACAACTACACTGCATACCCTGATGGGTATATCAAGACATAACACACTCCATAACCCACTTTACCAAAACCAGACATTTCATTGAAACAAGGGATCAGAAGATTCACACACATCGCACCTTGTTTCTTTGGGTGAGAAACAATAGAAGGGAAAGACACGTATAAACACCTTCCTCTAAGATAGAGGGTTTTATGTTTTTCCCAAGGGAGACACAATCCCAACATAACATAGAACCTTAAAGGATTGTGTGACCTTTACTTTTATGGTCAATAGAGCACACAACATCACAATGCGTCACCGAACATGACCCTGACGATTGATAGAAACAATACATGGAACGGGACCATATTCAAAGTCCATAAACAACAGATAAGTCCAAAAAGTGGACACAATATCATATCATGACCTAAATATCAAAATTGGTTGTTTAATAATAACTCTTTCTTCAACGAAACTATACAGAACCCAGAGGTCCTCTTAGACACCATCAAGACACTCATCTGTACTAACAACAAAAGAACACTCCCACCTTTGATGAATCAGGAATCTTATGAAACTAAGGTCTCTTTCAACCTTCCACAAGCACTATCCCACTACAAGAGGCTCCACAAATCAGCGAAATGAATGGGTGTAGACTCAATAAAAGAAATTTTCGATAAAATATTCTTTATATTGATCAACTTGAGGATTTTCCAATGGCGAAACAAAACGGGTTGCACTTCAGTTGTGCATTAACCCTTAATGGGGGCGTACCTTATCCAATGAGAGAACCCAAGGACCCAACCAAGCTGGTCCATTGGTCAAAAAATGCCACAAACCAGATCCTAACACATTGACGGAACCACCGTAAAGGCATCCCAATTTTTTTTTTCAAAAAAGACCACTAATCGTCCCTACAACACAGCTTACCGACCAATCACAAACCCAAAACACAGTTCAAACAGAAGGGGTTCTTGAACTCAAAACCTCCCACAACATCAACATTTTTAAAAACCCATAATACAAACCATACCAAACTATTCATCAAGACATCATGTTTTTCTTTAAAAGCAATTCTTTGAAAACAAACGGTTTAGCAGTAAGCGTATCCACCAATGGTACCCCATGGGCCTCACACATGCATGTTTTTGTGCCACACCGGGCACCCTCCTCATATCCATCCCAGCACTCATCCAGTCGTGCCATCAACCATCCATCATCCCATATAACCCCATGCATGTGGTCACTAATGGAAATACCAAAGGGTAAAACAAAACTTCCTTCCACTTTTCAAAAACAAAATGGTCAACCAACCCAACCTTTTTCTCAAAACTGCTAACAATGAGATTGAAATCCCATTTCACATCTTACAAAACATTTCATAAGGACACAACCAATTAGAAAAGAACTCACTTTCAATTTATTCACATCAATTTCGAAACATATCATCCCATTAAAACACACTCTAATTGTTTAGAAAACACTATTGGAAACTCTTTTAAAAAAACAAATTCAATATAGTTCCTGCTTTCAAAGAGGTGTAAGCACACCATTTTACTTTTCAAGACAATTCTGAAAATTCAGTTCCACCATTTCATAAACCAAACCATTCCCTCTTTATTTGAAAATCATTTCATAAAAACGTTACGCTTCTTAAAACCAAGTCACCTTAAACCCAAATTGCTAAGATTTCAAAACTAAAGCACAAAACAATGAAAGAGGAAACTAGTTTCGGTGGGTGACTTGGACATATGGTTGGCAGCCATATTCCAATCACTTCGCCGTCACAGAGATTATTCTAGGGAAATATCCATGGCTCCACATGGCTTGCCAGGCCCTGCGAGCTCACTGAGATTATTCTCCCAACTCTCTTTTCATTTCCCATAGTCATCATTAATCCAAGAAAACCGAAGCACTCAAAAAACCCATACTTACCATGGTGACTTGAATCCCTTCATGAGGTGTGCTGGCCAGGCACACTACCCATGACTGAAATTTCAAGTCCCAAAAATCCTAGCTCCAGACTATGCTGACTCTTCCCCAAATAACATGACCCAAGGAGTGAACCTCCTCTGATACCATTTTGTCACGAACCGAATATGGTCACCGCCAAAACCGGCACCAAACCCAGCCCGTGACATGACCTGAAGGGCGTTCCCTATCCCCACGGGCTGGCACAAGTGCCCGGGTATCATTAATATAGGTTTGGGAACGATTTACCCGAGTATGAAAGCATAAAAAATTAAAAACATTCCATAATATAAATCTGAAATTTTTGAGCCAAACAAGACTTAAGTGAAAACCATAACTGAGTACATTGGTTTAAATATTATACAAGTGGTCCAAATAAAAAAAATTATAGCATTAAGACAACCCCAAGGACTCCACACGACAAGGGGTCATCGCCCCCAAGCGATCTCCACAACTCCGCACCAAGAATGGGAACTAACTCCATGAACCGCCATCACCAATAGCCTTTCCTTTACCTGAATCAAACATAACCAAGTCTACTTAAACCCAAGGGGTGTAAGCAGGGTGTGAGCCTAAGCCCAGTAGGATACCACCCAATGATTCCAAAGAGTAAGAAATACAATGTGAAAAAGCAAGCAGTTTTCAAACGCAAGGAAAAGTAGTGTTCAAATTTCAAGAAATGAAACCTCTAATTGAAAATAGTTTTCAATCCAAAATTTTTAGAATACTAACACATTAAAATTAAAATGTTAGATACTGTAATTTACTTCCAAAAACACCCTACGACATGGGTAGATACTACAAATCCAATGAGCAACAACATTGGGAACACCCCTAGGCACTAGGTTGTCTTGGGCCCTATGTACCTCGTACCTCGGTGTAATATAATCTTAGAAAAATCCTTTCTCGTGCATGAGCCACTAGTAGGGACCACAACCATAACCTATTGGTCCCCAATAATCATCCACATAGTTTAGTTAGAGTTGTCGTTATCCAAATGCTAAGTGAAACAGGGACAAAACCCATCCGGTCCACTAGCCGTACTAGTACAAATCCGCCCCACCTAGGTACCCGGGCTTCCCCTTTTGTGCTCAATCAATTTCAGCATGCAACATAAATAAATTTTCATATAAAACACCATTACTGGTCAATCAAAACCAATACATTAGCTATCACATTTTATACCACTTAAAACACGCAACAAAACACTTAGATTTTTCATAAAACAATTCCTCAAAATCTCGTAGTGTTTCGGACACAAAAAACATTATAAACCTCACTTTCATACTATGTGCACATATTTAAGTTTCCAAAAAATAAAGGAGATCCAACTACATTTCAGTTAAAACACAAAATCATTTTGAGGGCAACCCTATATAGTTCAAGAAACGACATCATTGCAAAGTCTCCATTTTTACACAACACAACTCTTAGAATTTCATATGGTTCACAAACACCATTAAAACCCGATTTTTCAGCAACAAAAAACAAGGGACAATCATTAAAAACAGTATTTTTTATCCCTATTATACTTCAATAAAATCAACTAGTTACTTATAGGGTAGCCCCAATTAAACTAATAATACATTTCTATGAAAAACCCCCAATTTCCCATGAAATTGGCTTTTAGGATTCATTTTAAATACAAACACCACTAAAACTATATTTTTCAGAAATAATAAAATTTAATAACCATGAAAATTCCATAAAAACAGTATCCAATTCACAAAGATTTCATACACAATGGAATCACCTACCAAACCAAGGAAACCCTTGAATCCTTTGTGCGAAAACTCAAATGCACCACCGCCGCACCTCAATAAAAGATAAACCAGACCTAAAACCAGAATTTCAGACCATAAAACACAATATAAAACCTTAAATTTTAAACCCTACTTCCTGGACATTAGGAACCGCAATTATAATGGAATAAACCCTAACTAAATTGGATGTAACCCTAAACAAATTGAAAGAAGAAAGGAGGAGAACAACTTACATAAAATATCTTGTAGAAATCGCCCCCCAAAATACCAGTAGCTGATTTCAAAAATACTCAAACCTTCAAGGTAGGTTCTAACAAGAATAGGTAGATCATTTAGGAATTTTAATGGAGAACAAATAGTAAGAATCGAAGGAGTTATGAAGGAAACAAATTACCTTTATAAATCTGCCCGAAATTTCAGTTCTTAAGAACTTTCGACCTAAACCGAGATGAAAATGATCTGAAACGAGTGTGGGAGGATATTGGACGCGCGGCCGGTTTCATGGGGCGTGTTAGGGGCTTGGAATCACCGAAAACCCCTTAAAAATGAATAAGTTATTAACTAATCAAATTTTATTTTTAAAACTGGAATTGGGATTTCGGGCAGGCCCAATCCCTTAAATAAAAACCCATATACACCTTGGTTATGGATTTACAAAGGCTCCAAATTTTAATTTTTGGTGTTAATATATTAGGGGAGGACATTTAGGAGTTGGAATGAGTGAAAAATAAAAATAAATGAATATTTTATAAAAGAAACAAAATTTATTTTTAAATCTGGAATTGGGCTCACGGTTTGGCCCAATTCATGAAAACTCACCTATTCTTCATAAAAACTTTGGAAACCCCCCAAAACAAAGAATTAATGGAAATTAAAATAAAAATACATTTAAAATAAGCTATGTATGTGACACCCACCAACTAATCCACTAGGTTATGATGATCCAATAATAGTGTAGCATGGTTTTATACTTAGTGTTTCATGTAATATAAGATATCAATAATATTAAATTTAAAAAAGGGATACCATAAAACAAGGGGTATTATATTATATATTATGATTTTTACAAAGTACCATTACAAGATGAGTCCTATAATTCTCGAACAGTTGTTCTCTAGTGTAAAGAATCATTATAGACTCTTCATAGTAAAATAAACCAAGTTCCAATTCTATTTTATTATAATTGATAACATGTGTTTGTTCTGTAATTTATGTCGCTAACCAATATATGTGTAACACATCATGTAATTTGGAAAGGAATGTTTTCATTTCCTAATGATAAACCACAACTCTAATTCTCTCTATAATTTCAAATAGTCTAGTATACCAGGAACCCAGTTTTCCATGCCTTTCAAATCATATAACACACATCAACAAAATATAACATTATGAAAATGTGATCATCCACTTAAAACATATAATCATTCCTCTAGTTATCGGTATATATCTTTTACCTGCTTGGAGGTGTATTGATAAGGGTTGGAATAGTATATACCTTTGTTTTTGTTTCATGAAAAATTCTAGGACTACAAGATTCTTCTCATTAACTTCATCCAATAAAATTGTTTTATGACATCTCTTACAATATAATGTATCATATAGTGACAATCTGACACATTAATGGAAATAATCATTGTACTTAAATTCTATAAAATGTAAATTCCGATCCCACTTACCTTTAATGTCATGTGAGTAAGACATAAAATTTTCTTCTAAAGTTTGGATCATCATTTTAAACTATCTATAATGTTGATGGTGATATGATGTGCTCAAATGAAGCCTAATATCATGAACCTTAGGATACATTTCAATATTTTTGATGTAAGATATTGATAATGATTAGACAAAATTGAAAGATTTTCACCCTGAAGTCTTATAACACAATTAATTTAGAATCCTGTAAGGTTATCCCATGGAAAATATACTTTAATGGCAAGGAAATGTGCATATTTGGTAATTTGATCCATAATTTCCCATATTTCAACATTTTATCATAGATTCATTAGTAATATAGTGAAAATTCCATACAAAATCCATACCTTTTCCCACAAGAATTTGTAGAGGTTTCACAACTCATCTAGGATGTAGTCATTCAACATTTATATAGTGATAAACTAAACTTATTGATACATAATAAGAAATTTCCTATTTAATATTATCCAAAAAAAACATTCTTTTAAATATCTATACATATCAGTGATATCATGATTTATAAAGAATTTTTTATATTAAAATCATAAAATAATTCTATATTTCTATAGATTATAGGGAACACAAATCCTATTCAAAATTTCAAAATTCCAAAATCATATAGGAAGTCAACGAATCTTTGATCATTCACAACTGTATTTTTATTTTTTATATTATCATCCATGTAAATAGAACAAATTATGATTTCCAATAAATATGGGTTGGAATCCATTTATAAAATTAGTGATGTTTCACCTTCCTTGAAAATTCCCATTTCCATCTTTAGTAGATCCATTAATAAAAAAATCCATATCTTTCCACGTTTTGACCAGAAATATATGGTACTACCTACTCAAGGCAGATGTTACCTTATTTCCCTTTTCCAGGTGGTTGTGTTTTTAATAGTCATAATCATTGAGTATCTCTAGCCATTCATTTATCCTTTTGTTGAGTTGTTTCTATGAGAAATTATATATCAACATATAGTGATCTATATATTTCTGACATATTTCACTATAAAGATAGTGTCTCCATATTTTTAGAGAAAATATTATATTATCTAACTTGAGATCATGAGTTTCAATGTTCTGTTTTTGAGTTTTATTTTCCTTAATACATAGGAAATAAATCTACCTTCATTAAAAATGATACAACCAATTATTTACTTCAACGAATCACTATAAATTACAAATAGACGAATTCTGAAAGTTAGAATCAACATCACAATATTCACTAATATCCTCTAAAATTTATCAATTCCTTATTCTAAATAATTTCTCAAAATAAATATAATCCCTTTATGAGAAACCATGGGTAAGGAGTTACGTAATCAGAAAAAATGGTGAATAAATCATCAATTTTAACCTCGTAAATAGATGAAACTACATACCATATTTATGTTTGATTGTGTAAGACATTGATAGAAATCTTTTATCATTTAAGGAACAAATTATATTCAATCATTCGAGACAATATGCCCAATAAAAGAGATTTTTTGAATAAAAAATAAACACTTTCTAAATTTCTCATATAACTCAATTTTTTCTAATAGTCTCCAGAACAATATGCCAGTTGTATACATGGTCCTAGTATTTTTTGGATTACGCCATGATATCATCTAGAAATAAAAAAAATCATGATATTTGTTGAATACTCTGGTAATTTTATCCATAAAAACAGAGCATTCATTAATCTATCCTAATGGAATTACTGTAAACTCTTATTTACCATTCCTTATTATAAAGAGTATGTTTTGAATATATTCATTCTTTACAAGCAATATAAAAACTCAAATATTATGATCAATCATTGAAACAAATTCTGTACAGTGAAGTTGTTTAGAAAAGACATCAATGTGAGGAAGATGATTCTATTTATTTATGGTAACATCATCGATCTCCTAATATTTAATTTATAGCCTCACATATCTATATTTCTTCTAAAAAAAATAACGGGTGCGCCTCAATATAAAAAACTTGGGTGTTTCTGTCTATTACAACTCAATTCCTCTAGTTTTTTATCTAACTCTATTGACTGCACTATGGCCATTATATAGGTATTCTCTGCATCAGGTATATCATTAGTGATTACATGAAACGAAAACTCATCTTCCAACTCTCGTAGATGTTCATGTAATTCCTCTTGAACTAAATAAGTGTATTTTGGTCAAATAGGTACATATTTAATTTGAATACCACATACTTCATCAGTTTGTTTTATATTATTTTCTTATCCTATAATCATATGTAGAAGATCTATTGGTGGTGGATCTAGATGAGAATCACATGATGATGTTTAATCTCTAATGATGAGTAATTCTATACCATCCTCGAAAATATTATGTTTCTTGTCTTTGTAAAAAATTTATTCATAATGTTTTGAAATACTGTCCGTAAAATATAATATTTAAAAATTAAACATAGGTATGATAAAAAAATAACCATTTATGTCATATTTATGTTTCATAATAGGTACTTTAGGAAACATCTTTTTTTGTGATGATATTTCAACTATAAGATAGGAATGACAACATCCATGATACATTGAATTGAAAATATATATTTTTTTATAAAAAACATGGAAGATAAAAAAGAATTAAATGATGAAGAATAAAATAATTCTTTAGAGGAATTTAAATAGTTGATTAAAGTACATGTGTCCACATCATTAGGAACATCAACCAAAATTATGGTGAATGGATTATAATGTCCTTGTTCTCTTGGCGTTTTCTAGTGAAATATCATATAACCACTTGGAAAATCTTGTGCCTAGTGTCCCATGTCCTTTCAAAAAAATAAATTCACATTTATTATTTCATTCCTTCATATACAATAACCTTATTAGTGATATTTTTCTTTAAACATACACCAAAAACATATTTCCAATAGGCTTGTTACATGATGTTTCATTCCAAATTTATTGCAAGTAGGACATCGTATTAATCCTGTTTTCCCATATATCATTTTCTAGTGTACTCATCATCTCTCTTTTTATGGATCATACCTTTGAACATATAAGGAATTTAAAATTATTTATCTATCATGATGGTACGTGATATTATACCCTTTTATGATGAGAATAATTGGGTTATAAGTGTATTTTAGTGAATTTTATCAATACCATAAATAAAATAATCGATTTTTTCTTTGGATTACATAGTTTCCCAAAAAAATCATCTCAACCCATATGAAGCTGGCCTCAATAAAATCATCATCATTCCTTATTATAATCCCCAATTTTTCTTCATATCTACTCTCTATTTACATGATTAATATTTTTCTCAGAAAACTATCTCAAGATAATTCTATTACATATTTTATATTTCTTCCTCCTCTATTGTGTTATGAATTAATGACCACCATTTATCTGAATCTCCCAATATATGATAATTTTCAATGATAACCTTATCTCATTCATTAATTTAAAGTGAGAAAAATCTTCTCAAAGGAACTAATCTATTTAATATATATAAATATTTTTAGTCTAATTTAATTATGAATTTTTTTCATATTAAGTGGTTTAACATTATTATTCCACATTATTTCTAAGGCTAATCCATGTGAGTAATGTTATTTATCATAACTAGATCTAGTTGTCCTATTGTAGTTATAATTTTTCATTTCCAGCGGTAGATCTGGCTCTAACATCATTATCACACATATAAGGGAAACTGCTGCATGGAATACATGCTTTAATAGTTTTTTCAATCCTTCCACCAGCATATATTTATAAACTATGGTATACAGAAGATTAGTTTTTGAAATTTTGAAACACGTGGAGAACATAATAATTTATTTACATATAATAAAAAAAATCATATTATTAGTTACCGTTCTAATATTATTGATGTCAGTTCTTGTGTTATATTTCCCCAATCAAAGTTTTCCTAAATCTAGAATCCAATGTTTATACTAATCCAACCTCTGATACAAACTATAAAGACCATATAAATTGAATCCTAAAAGTGGTGGTTACATTGTTAAATTCGTACTAAGAAAATGTATTCACAACTCAAATGTGACACCCCAAACACCCATAGTACGTTTTTCTTTTAATAATAGAATAGACTTCATTTTACGCAACTACAAGTTCTTACACATCGCGACCCATCAAACTAGCTGTTTAAAAACACATTTATAAATAGTAATACCATCTTTTAAAATTTAAAAAATTATATTTTTCAACATTTTATTCATTTTGGGATTTGAAATATCAAAATTATCTTAGGATTAATTTATGGTATATTTCTGGAAACATTCAATATTGGATGAAAAGTGAAAAACATTGTGTTATTGTTTAAAACCGACATTTATTTAAAAAATAATTATTATCATTTAAATTTATTTTAAAGTCTAAATAGATACATAATACCTATATTATTACAATGTAATTCATTGGTTCATTTTATAGTAACATTAGATATATAAAATTTTATTGAACAGTTTAACGACTTTTACCCACCTTGTAGGCATATTTTCAAATTTGATTAAAACCTAACTTTACTGCTTCTATGAATTGAATTTCAAAAATATGAGAGACATGATTAACATCTTTAATTAAATTATGGTTCAATTGGATGAAAATAATTTTTGGTCAATAGCAACGTTTGAATTTTATTTACAATAGTTAAAAGTAAGAATGACAATTAAAATAATAAAATAATAATAAAATTAACCCAACACATGTCCTAATTCTGTTGGATAACTGTTTTACAAAAAAAAATTAACCTTAAGAAAACAATAATTTCCATTTGATCCATTTGGGTGGGATTATGTCATTTATTTTATTTATAGAAGAGTTAAAAGTGTTAACTACAATGATAATTGACTAAAAAAATATTAATATAGGGTTACACATAAGATAAATTTGACTATAAAAATTAATTTAGAAACCTAAAAGGATTTACTACATCTTGGTATTTTATTTATATTTTTTATACATTAATTAATTTAATTTATTTATGACACAATGATGATATAGCAATTACACTATTAATGAATGACTAAAATAAGTAATGTTATAAATATTAAAATAAATTTAAATTAAGAATTTTGAGGTCTGACATGAATTTTTTTCATTTAATATGACATTATAGGGTGTATTAAATTTACAATTTTCAATGAAATTATATTGTTATGACTTTCATAGAAACTAAATAGTAAATAGTGTCAAAAGATTAATAAATCAGTTTTTAAAATAAATACTATTTTATTAATGATATAATATTCCAAAAAACCCATGTCTCATCCAAAAGAGTAAATAATGTAAGATTTTTCATTAAGGAACCACAATAGTTTTCCTTGACCGTTTATAGTAAGTTTATTAACCATTTAGTGTAAGAATACAAGAATACATGGTAAAAGTTAAACTATTTACCCAAGAGTTTAATCTAAAATATAAGGATATTATTGTGACCTAACCTTATCTAAAACCTATTAGTTGATAATATTTAGACACATTACCTCCATATAATATAAATAAATCCATTTGGATCTATTAATAACCAAATATGATATTATAATAAAATAATATTTATAGGTTTTCCTAAAATGACCTTCACCTCTCATTTAAAAGGGTACTTCCCCATATATTAATTTCACACCTCAAAATCCATTTGGTTCGGCCAAACCATACAAAATAATACTCCCATATTTACTTAGTTCTTCCTTGATGGCTTACTTTGATCAGAAATAAATCCTTAATAATCTTTTTGATCAAATCAATAAAAAGCACACAAAGAAGAAGTAATTATTTATCACCTCTTTCAATGTTATTTTCTTCTTAGACTTCATCTTTATTTTGTGTTTCTATACCAAAAAATATCTCCGGTACCTTATACATACTATTATGTTATTATAAATATGGTAGAACAATATTCTATATTCTATCCATCATATGAATGACAATGTCACCATATGTGTGTACGCACAGCTTACCATCTCAATGTCGTGGTGCAGTTTATTATTAAAGACATCATTATTTGGATGGGTAAAATAATGAGTATTATTGATGTAGAAAATAAATATAACATGTTAAAGATACTTAATATATATGATATACCATCAAATTACGTACTATTTCACCCCTAATATAATGATATTGTCGCTCGTGCGTACGTACGACTTACCGTCTACAGGACGCGATCAGTTTTCATTCCCCATTGTAACCATTTGTGAATAATTTTCATTTGATAATTAAAAAAATAATGTTTAAATAGAAAATATCATTCTGGATATGAATCAAATACATTTTATCCATAACAAACATGACTTACATAACAAAAATTTTAAACAAAAACGAATTAGTTAACACCTGAAACAATGATACTACTGGAATATTAGTAACAAAAAATATTAGAAGATAATAAATGATACCATATATATGTATGTGGTTTTGTTTGTTTGTATAATAATTATTGAAGTATTATACAGGACCTTAATGTTCCATCGACTAAGGAAAAGTACATGCTAAGGGTGAATTTTACAATCTCTTTATTATCCATGGTTGTTTTACGAATATATCTAGTGTGTCTTATTGATCATCCACATTCGTGCTTCTTATAAATGTATTTCAAAACATTTTATATTTTTTATAATATTGGTTAAATTCATTTATACCCTTTTATGAATTTTTATAAATTTTTTTCCCTAGTAATCTTTCCATTGTTTTCTATAGAAGGTACTTTATGTCCTTTTCGTCAAATTAAGGTAAGATTTTTTTAACTAACACGACAACTGAAGATATATCCCAACATTATAACACCTTTCAAGATTCCCTTACAAGCATATATGAATATTTTCAAAATAGTTTTTTTCTTTTATTATTTTGTGAATTTTAAAATATTTCAAAATTGAAAGATATATTTCTCTCATGTAGGTTTGTTTTAATTTATGTAAACAACCATTGACCGAATTTAAAATTTTTGATTTATTACAATAAAATCTTCCATATTGTATTTAATGTTTAGTTATATGTTTTACTATGGATGTGTTATTTTTATATCATTAAATGTTTATGATTAATTTATTAAAATTTTGTATGCTATTTTTAATATGAATGTTTAGGTTATGTTTCAACCTTTTCATATGAGGAATGCATTGGACCTAGTAAGTGGAGGGTGGAGGCCGCTATTCATCATCGATGCATCTATATCTCTCATGATACAAACTAGTTTCTTGGATCAAGGTCTTCATAAAATTTTTATTTGTAGTCTTGACTCTAGGCCTTGAATATGTTGTTATGATGTATGGAATTATGCATTCCATCATTATGAAATTATCTTTTGATATTACATGTGATTATTCGACTAGTATAATATCCATGTGAATAAGTAAATGGAATTATTTGATTTATCTTTGCCATATTATGCTGAATTTTATGTTTAAAAGGCTTGTGTTTTAGTGTTATACATTTCCTTAAATGTATATTCTTATCTATGATAGTTTCCACTATATTATTACCTTTTCTAAGAATTTGACCTCACCCCTTTCTATGTTTTATTTTTCATAGGATGAAAAGTATTATATTATGACTAAACAGTAGGGATTGTTGAAGGGATATGAATGTATTTAAAGGAGACACAATGTTGTTGTTTTTCAATTCATTATGTAAATTAAAATTTATGTAAGTATCTAGAACTTCCCAAGATACTAAAATGATCAGTCTTTCGAGGTGTGATCCCTTGTCATCGTGCCAATGTTATGTAATATTGCTCTAACATTGGGTAACCAGGGTCTGGGAGTTATATTTGGTATCATAGTATGTTTAGTACAAACTTTTGGAACTATATTTATAAAAACTCAGATTATAGAACATTACTCGATGATAAACCTTGAGTGTATGTATATAAGAACTTCCTAGATTTGTGGTAATGTAGCAATTTTGTGAATTTTCCATGCAATACATCACTGTATCGATATGAGTAGGTTGATTCAGCTCTATAACATTTGTATCTAGTGATAAAACTTGTAATCAAAGTTTAGAGAAAGACTCGAATGGGAACTGGTGCACAACAAAATGCCCTGATTCACTCTTGGTTACAATATTCCTTGGGATATGCTTAGGATAATTCACAATTTCTTTACAAACCATTACGAAGGATTTATTAGTAAAAACTAACTCAAAATAAACATTTTTTTATGAATATGTATTATATTACAAAAAAGTTTAATTTATTTTAGGTATTTTACTAGTTTGGAATGTTGTATTGCAGTTCATAAACTAATGTAGTGTATGACATTGTATATAAATAGCACCTATTGTATGGAATGGAAACTGTATCAATGCATATAATCCATGCATAGATTTACCTACTACTAAGGACAATTTTAGGGTAGAAGGTGATGCAACTGGTGTTGATCAACTTATAACCATACTGCGACAACTCACTGGGGTTATTAATAATAACCTTATCTATATAGAGCAGATAGATCCACAACACAGAGTACAAATGTTAGATAACTTAATGTGTCAAAAACCACAAACATTCAATGTGACTACAAATTCATTGAAGCTATGAAATTGATATGTTACTTAGAGAAAATATTTCATTCTTTGGGGAGTAGGGAAAGTGGAAAGGTTTTCATGGAAGTTTATCATCTCACATGAGATGCAGATCAATGGTGGTCATTAATTAAAAATAATAAATAGGACGAAGAAGTATAAAATATGAAATGGATTGAATTTAAATATACTCTATTAGAAAAATAATTCCCTCGTGAACATCGAGTAGATATTGAATAAAAATTATTGAGTCTGAGGCAAAAGGTTGATGAGAATGTCGTAAATTATGATGCTAATAATAAAAGGATGGAAAGGCATGTCGAAAATTATATATGTAACCCAAGGAGTATGATTAATCGATTTTTAATGGGATTGGTATTTATAATGAAGCATTAATGAATGGAATTGGTTGTTTCCTTATGAAAAATGATAGAGTTATTGCATATTCATTGCAGTGGCTAAAAATTAATGAACAAAACTATCATAATCATGATCTTGAGTTATCAGTAGTAATATTTTCTCTAATGATATGGAGACACTATCTATATGGTGAAAAATTTGAGATATATACTGATCCAAAGAGTTTTAAGTATATTTTCTCATAGAAATAACTCAAAATGAGGAAATAAAGATGGCTTGAATAACTCAATGATTATGATTTCACAATACACAACCACCTGAGGAATGAAAATAAGGTTGAAGATGCTACGATCAGAAAGGATCATAGAGACCTGAACAAGATGATATTTTAAAGGTATCCTATGTTCAAGGATATGGTAAGTATTGATATGGGAATAATATTGGATGGTGAAACATCGATACTTATTCAAATGGTTGCAAATCTATAATTACTAGAAAGGATAAAAAGTACTCAGACTGATGATGAGGAGTTTCAAAGGAAAATTAAAACGGTGAATGATGGGAGAATGATCGAATTTATATATGATGATAGAATTTTGAAATTTGGGAAGACACTTTATGTTCTCGATATACCTGATTATAAAGGGAATTTTTTTGATGATGATCATAGCTCTTATTTCTCTTTACACCCTGGTAGCACTAAGATATATATAGATTTGAAGGAACATTTTTTGCAGGACAAAATTTAAAGAGAGATTGTTGATTATGTTTCATGATGTATGGTTTCTAAACAAGTGATGGTAGAAGACAACATCTGAGAGGATTCATGCAACCTCTTCCCCTTCCTTTCTGGACATGGGATGATATTACGATGGACATTGTCATGGGACTTCCAAAGAATCCTAGAAGGAATGATTCAATATGGGCCATTTTTTATCTTCTTACAATGTCAACAAATTTTTATGCTGTAAGAGAAGATTTACCACTTGGAAATTTAGCAATACTATATATTAATGATGTTCAAAGACATCATGGTGTACCCCTTTTGATTGTTTTGGATCATGATCCCCATTTTATATCATGATTATGGAAACATCTTTAGAAATACCTTGATACTGAACATCATTTGAGCACTACCTACCACCATCAAACTGATGGAAAATCATAACTAACTATTCAGACATTAGAATACTTGATGAGATCATTGTCATAATACTTTCAAGTTATGTTGAATTATTATATATATTTGGTATAATTTTCTTATTAAATTAGTTTCCATTCAAGTATTTGTATTGAACCATATGAAGCGTTATATGGAAAGATATGTATCAGACTAACTTGATGGGAAGATTTTCGTGAATGAAAAATCATATGCCATGAACTTGTTGAAGAAACAATGGAAGAGGTATTGTTTATCCAAACCTATATTAAAGTAGATCAATGTAGGAAAAAGAACTATGCTAATAACTAAAGGAAGGATTTGGAAATTCTTGTATGTGATCAAGATTTCATGAAAGAATCTCCATGAAAGGGTGTTATACGATTTAGTAAGAAGGGTAAATTAATTACCAGGTACATCATACCATTCATATTTCTAGAACTAATTAGAGATATTGCTTACCGTTTGATAATGTCACCAAATCTCTTCAATGTTTATGATGTGTTCCACATATCACTCTTTAGAAAATACCTTCCTGACCCAATGCATGTACTCACCAATGAAGAAATAAAATTGGAACATGATATGTCTTATTGTGAAGAACCTATCAGGATTCTTGTTACCAGAGAACATGTGTAGATAAACCGGATGACTTGTCTGGTAAAAAGTCTTTGGAGAAACCATGAATTGGAAGAGAAAACATGGGAACCTAAGAAACATATGATTAAGAACCACCTAAATATTGTTTTCTGTAATATTATAGAAATTTAAAAGAAGAAATTATTTGAATTTGTGGAGAATTTAACACCCCAAGATTCTATGGTATGTTTCTCTTTGAATAATATAGTACCATGTAATGTACGCAACTTTGAGTTCAAGTACACCACGAAAAATCAAACTAGATGTTTAAAAATTATATATGAATAGTAAAATCATCTTTTGGAAATTTTATAAATTTTATCATTCAAAATGGACATAATTTTTGAATTCAGAATATAAAAATAATATTCGTGTCAATTTATGGTATTTTTCTGAAACATACAATTTTTTATGAATTGTAAAAAACACTGCATTATTATTTATAACTAACTTTTATGTAAATAAATACTATATTTATTTAAATTTATTGTAAAATAATATAGATTCATAATACCTATATTAGTGTAATTTAATTAATTGGTATAATTTTATTATAATATTAGATATATAAAATTTTACTGAACTATTTAAAGTATTTTACACACCTTTTTGGAATATTTGGAAATTTGAATAAAAAATAATATTAACAATTCTATGAATTAAATTCAAAAACTCTGAGTGACATAGTAGACATCAGTAAGTAAAATTTGGTTGAATATGATGAATATAAATTTTGGTGAATAATAACTTTTGTACATTATTTACTACAGTTAAAAGTAAATATGGTAATTAATTGGAAAAATAATATTAAAATTTCCCCAACACATGACCGAATTCTAATGTATATGGTTTCTTTGACCAAAATCATCCTTTGGAAAAAAAATTAAGATCATATTTATCCACATGGGTAAGATTTTTATGTTTATTATATTTTATTTAAAGAAGAGTTAAAAGTGTTAAATTCAAAGTTTGATAATTAATAAATTATTAATATAGGGTTAATCATACAATAAATTTGACAATAAATTTTCATTAGAAATATATGAATATTTCCTAAGTCATGGTATTTTAGTTTTAATTTTTATACAATATATAATTAAATTTATTTAGAACACAATGATGATACATTAATTACCATATTAATAAAAGACTATAATAATTGATGATATAAATATTAAAATAATTGTAAATTGTGATTGTTTATTAATTCCACAAATTCTTTAGTATAATATGACATGTTAGGGCTGACAAAATTTATTTTTTTAAGAAATTATATTTTTATGACTTTCACAAAAACCATATACTAAATATTTTCAAAATTGACATAAATGAGTTTCTAAAACAAATACTATTTTATTAAATGAGATAATATTCCTAAAAATATATTGTTTGGCCAAAGAACATAAACAATGGTAAATATTTCCCTGATTCACCCCCTTCTGTTTGTCTTGTTAGTTTATTGTAATTTTATTAACCATATATGGTAAGAATACAAGAAGAAAAGGTAAAAGTTAAAAAAAATTGTTAAAGATTAATTGGAATGATAAGATTAGTATGGTGGCCTAAACATGTCTAAACCCTATTAGATTAGTGGATTTCATCCCATCCCCACCATTTTCTCTAAATAAATCAATTTTTATCCATTATAAACTGATTATTATTTGATAAAAAATAACATTTCAAGGTTTTCCAAAAGTGACCCTCGCCTCTCTTATAAAAGGGTACTTCCCCTTCTATTAATCTCACACCTCCAAATCCATTCGGCTCAGCCAAACCCTTATTAAATATCTTCCCAACAACCCTCACATAAATAAAGATGCCATACTTTTATCAGAAGAAAAACTAAGGAATCCCTTTTGGTCATATTAAAAATAAGAACCTGAAGAAGAGGTAATTCTTTCATCACCTATTCCAAAGTTCATTTCTTTTTCCACTTCCTCTTTATTTGTTATTTGTATAAAAAAATAATAAATCCATTACCTTATAAAATCTATGATGTTATTATAAATTTGGTACAACCATGTTTATTATTCTATATGTAACACCCCGAGATTTTATTCTTTTTAATTTATTTGATGTCATGTGTTTTATGCTACACCATGATTATCTTGTGATGTACGCAACAACGTATTAGCTTGCAGTATACGCAACACAATTCTTGGATCGTGTTATACACAATTTCGAGTTCGTTTGATAATAGTCATTCTACACAACATTGAGTGTATATATATATATATGTTCAATGTATAAATGAAATATTTTTGGATTTTTTTATACGCAACAACAAAGGAGTCTTGCACAAAACGCAACCATAACTTCGCATTCATTATACGCAATCGCGACCTTCCTAGGTAGTGTGTGTAGTACGCAATACCAGGTTTCACTAAACAACAATATATGGTTATAATATTATTATAAACTAGCCGTTATGAATAGTATTAACAACATATTCATTTTTATAACATTATTATTCATCTTACACATTTTCTATAACATGGTATGAGAACCTAATAAATTTTTTCAGGTAAAATATGTATTTTTTATAAAAATGCAGTTTTGCCACCTTTTGATGGCGCACCCATTTAAAATATAATTTTTGAGAATTTTATAAGTTAAATTTTACGAAATAAACTTATTATTTTGAATCATAATATAAAAATTGACATTGAATAAAGTTTTGATATTTTTCTGATAACATTCATATTTTAATGAATAGTAAAAACACGGTATATTTTAGTTAAAAACAAAATTTGTCATCATAATAACTTATGTGGATAAATTTTAGAGACCCGAAGCTTGACGTACATGGACATTACAATACATTTGCGGAATACTTAGTACATAACAAAAACACACACACAAGGATCGTAATAGTTTAGTGTCTTTGGAAACTCGAAACGTAATCTTCTAATCGTGGTGAAAGATCTTCAAAATCTCCCATAAAGATCATCCCTTTTTTACCTAAAAACTTTCTTTATATCCTGGGGAAAAGAAAACATAAAAGGGTGAGCTCAAATGCTCAGTAAGGGTATACAAAAGAAAAATCAATCACATCATATTCATAAGAACATAACTTTTGGAAATCTTAACCTGCAAAAGAGAGCATAATTTCACAACATGGGATAAATCATAGTAGTGAAATGAAATCCAAATAATCATAACATAAAACATGAAACTTTGTGGCATACACACATAATCATAGAGAATCATATCTTGTTAGTCAAGTCTCATTGCCAAGACTATATTAGTGGACAAAGTCCCTTTCTGAATCGAGTAACCCTCGTTTCATTCCTATTTCACTGAACCGGTATAACCTACAATTTCAGCCATGTCTATCTCATGAGATATAAAATATTTCCCCAATGCATTGGAGGAAGATATAGGTCCCACCCATCTCATAATGATACCATTTTTATGTGTGCCACAAAATCATAAATCATACATCATTGCATAACCCATGTAATAAAAATGGGATTCTTAAACAACATGACATCATAAAACAATTCATATATGATAAAGGAATTCATAAACATAATTAAATCACAACATTTTCAAATCAATGTAATAATAGGGATAAAAACAGAACCCTTTTATTATCTTAGATGGAAAATAATTTTGATAAAATACTTGAACTCCATTCTTGAGGAAAATATCCTTTCTTCTTCAAAAAACATTTTTTCCTTTCATAACATGTCATACGACTTTAAAATAATAGAAGTTGATTAAAAATAAACTTCAAAACTTGTAAAGGAATTTTCTTGGAAATAATGTTGTAAAAATCCATTCATGCCGTATAAGTTAAAAAAACATTCTTCGTACTTTTTTCAGAAAAGTCAAAAAGTACCTCGTACGAAAAACGACAAAAGATTCCTTTCATATCTTTTACTAAAAACTCACCGAAGGGTAAAATTGGATTTAAACAATTCTAGGTGGATGGAAATAATATTACATATTGAAGAAACATGTATGTAGATGATAAAATACACCCTAGTAAATTTCAAAGTGTAAACAATCTCGGATAAAAATGAGATTGTGATATTTTCCTTACCTTAGGTCCGACTTGCTTTGTAAGTGTCCGAACCTCCTGTATAATGATTTAAATCATGTTATTGAATTATTCCAGAATCATATTCATTGTTATTATATCATATATGGTCCACTTATGACTTTATATTACCCGTTCTTTTGTTAATGTAGCGTTTTGGGTAAAATTGTCTCATTTGTCGTTCGTGTTTTTAACTTGGAATTATTCATATGATTACTTAGATCATGATTACTTAATTCCAGAATATAAAACATGATATATATATATATATTCAGAATATACATATATAATAAATCAGTAAATGGAAAGAAATACACTGTTCATGGAGACGGTAGTCCGTACGTACGCATGAACGCTGTTTTCGTTTCCTTATTGAATTGAATGGAATTAGGTAGATGACATACATATAAATATACATAAATATAGAATCATTATCAGGTCATATATTTCATTAGTACTTATTATATATACTTTATAATCATTCATGAATGGTTAATTATTGAGAATGAATCTCATCGCGTCGTGGAGACGGTAGTCCGTACGTATGCACGAGCGATGATATCGTTTACATGGTCGTGGAATTGTGTTTAAGTGTATGTATACTATTTCAGTATCAATATAACATTATAATAATCATATATAGTTACTCATTACACCTTTATACCCATCCAATTAAGGTGGTGGCAGAAAATAGATTACACCACGGCGTGGAGACGGTATTCCGTACGTACGCATGCGCGGTGATTTCCTTTTTCCGTAGGATGGATAGAAGGCTAATTAGAGTTGTTTCATATTTATAATAACATATCAGTATATAAAAAATACTGATGTTATTACTTTATCATGAAACAACCAATGAAGAAGAAGTTGAAGAAGAACGAAATTGAAAAAGATGGGTAATGGATATTACCTCTTTTTGACGCGCCTTTTCTTAGCCTCTACTTAAAGAACTAAGGATGGTCTATGAAGAAGACCAGGACCTCTAAGATGATACTAGGGACGTGTAGAAGGGATTTTTGAAGGGGTTGGACGAGCTTGAAGGCTCAAAGTTATGTGAGGAAGAGAGGGAGGAGGTGCCCTTTCATAAGGGAGGAGAGGGGCACCTTAGGAATATCTCAAAATATTATTTTATATTAAAGTCAAAATCGGATTATAATGGTTAAAAAGGGTCTTATTTCGAAGCTAAAGTGGGGATGGGTCTAAATCATATCAACCAATAGTATTTAGACAAGTTTAGGTTATTATTTTAACCTTATCAATTAGATTTAACTCCAAGTTAAATAATTTAACTTTTACCGTGTCTTTTTGTTTTCTTACACTATATGGTTAATAAACATACTATATCAAGCCAAAAGAACCCCAAGTTGTTTATTATTAATATATATAATCTTATCTAATTCATTTTCCCGAACCTTAGATTTTTAGGAATAAAATAACAATTAATAATATAATATTTGTTTTAAAAACTATTTTATGTCAATTTTGACACTATTTGGTATATGATTTTTATGAAATTAATAACAGAATGATAAGTTCGAACCAAGTTACTTAAATCAACAATAACATATCAAATTAACCTATAAAATTAGTGTAAGTCATAAAAAGTCTCAAATTACATTTATTTGGGCATTTATAACATCAATTATGTCAATATTTCATTAATAAGACAATTACTGCATCATCAATGTGTCATAATAAATGATAATTATTTAATCCCTAAAAATTCTAAATAAATTCCTATGAGGTAGATAATTGTATTATATTTCTGGAGACTATTTATGTTCGATGTTTAATGAAGTTTATCACTATATTAAAATTATTATACTTATAATATTTAAGAAAGTGACATGTTGTCACATTCTTTGGTTTTAATAATAATTAAATTATTTTCACTGAAAAAATTTAATTAAATGGATCTAATCCGACCCTTAGGTGATATGGGTCGAATTTTAGTCATCCAATAGGATTTTGACATTTGTTAGGGTAATTTTAAAATATTATTTTAACCCTTAATTACCCGTTTTACCTTTAACTATGGTAAATAAAATTTACCGTAGTTACTATTCATAATTCCCAAAAATAAAAAGTAGCCTATTAACATAATTTGGACCCACTGATTCCAAATATGGAATCCTTTTTTTAAAATTCAATACCCAGAAGTTGCAGAAATTAAATTAAAATTAATCCTGTTGTCGAATAAAAACGGGTTTTTGTTTAAAACATTGCAAAAGATTAAATTGATTTAGCCTACGAATTCATGGTAAAATCAATGATAATGACATAAATTATATTAAATGGTAAAAATATATTCTATTTATACTTTAAAACCATTCAATATTATAATTTAACCACATAAGATATTATGATGAAAAAAGTTGTTTTTAATTAAAATATAGCGTGTTTTTACTATTCATTAAAATGTGAAAGTTACCAGAATAATATGAAAAATTTATCCAAAATAAATTTTTATTTCGTGATTCCAAAGAAGAATTTTATTTTGTCAAATTGAACTTATAAACATGTGAAAAACTAGATTTAATGTGGGTGCGCCATCAAAAGGCGGCAAAACTGCATTTTTTGAAAAATACTTATTTTACCCGAAAAATTTATTTTGTTCTTATACCATGTTCTAGAAATGTGTAAGATGAATAATAATGTTATAAAATTCAAAATTTAGTTAATACTATTCATAATGGCTAGTTCATGACAATATTATAATAATATAACATTGTTTATTAAAACCCGGTATTGCGTAGAACACACGCTATCGAGGAAGGTCGCGATTGCGTGTAATGTAAGCCAAGTCAGGGTTGTGTGTTGTGAAAGAATCCTTCATTGTTTTTTATAACAGAATACAACCATATTTCATTTATATATTGAATATATATATATATATACTCAATGTTGCGTAGAATAACTATTATCAAAATTGTTTGTAACACGATCGATGAATAGTGTTGCGTATACTGCAAGCTAATACGGTGTTGCGTATAGCGCAAGGTAATCTTGGTATAGAATACAACACAATACATTAATGAAATTAAAAGAATATTTTTCATAAAATCTAGGGGTGTTACATTCTACCCCCCTTAAAATTAATTTCGCCCTCGAAATTCGTCGGGGTTATAAATGGTTTACTATTCGAAAGTTTCTTTAATAGAAACCCACATTGTAAAAAGGAATACCAAAACCAATCTTTAAAAACGAAAGTATGAAACATAACGGTTACCAAAATAAACTAATCGCTGGGTTTCCACATAGTTAAAAATATGGATATGGGAGAGAAATCTAACCATCATGTTCTGATGGAGAGTGGTAGAGAACATGGCTATGGAAAAGATAGCAATCACAAAGCCAGAAATTTGTGATGATCTAAGGTACCATCTGATTCATCAGATATAAGAGCACTAAGACAACATTTTTGGTTTTCAAGATCATTTCCCTAAAGTTGATGAAATTGGAATTAGAAGAAATACTTTCGTGATTTTGGTATAGTCTCACCGTTTGTCGTTCTTTGGACAATTTCCACATCATCACTTAACGAAATGAAGTTGAATTTGTCATTCGTGATGTGATAGCAGATCATGTGATAGAATGATGGGTCATTCCATCTGTCTCAAACAAAAGGTTAGAAAATTTATCAAAAAATACATAAGTCCATCTATAGTGAGATTAATCATATATGGTTCCTAAAATAAACTTATATTTCACATATCATACTGATTAATATAATAAAACTAGTTTCTACTAAACATGGACTTCCTGTAGGTCAGTGGTAGGCGATAAAGGCCAGTCGCACTTCGGTTGTGGGTTCGATTCCCACAGCCTTGTCCGAAGCGATGGACTGTCGCCCGTCCTTCAGGTTGTCCTCTTTCTAAAACTACATTACTATAACATCACATAAATAATATCAAAAAAAAGTTCTATACTTAAACAATACTAACTTATGGTTAACATAATCCATTACAATCTTTAGGCTTATCTAAAATACTTCGGTCCAAGCACATAGTATAAAAAAAATTATTACTTGAAATGTCGTCAACCAAGCATGTGAATACCATCATTTATCCCCCATATATCTTGTTGGTCACATTCCAATCATGTGAATACCTTAATGATGTATTCTCTTGAAAAAAATGAATACCCATTAAACCTTAGTGAATACATGACTGCTGTCAAAAGTTAAATCTTTCCACATACCAAAATCCAAAAATTCTATATACTCAAACAATGATATAACCTTCTCCTTATATCAGTCATGAGCTCTTGAATACTATCAAACATTTAATTTTCCCCTTATCCCTTCATTATGCGCATATCATCTACATTCCAAAAATATCTGAATAACCTTTCATGGATACCGGTAACATTAATCAGACAACAGTGTAACAATCCTTACATGTCTCTTTATTCCATAGTACCATGATATTACTTATACAACATTACACATGATAAACATGTAATCATTCCACTACATTCTTAAACCATTGACCGAGCTTCAACAATTCTTTCATCTCACATATCATTTATAGTCTCTTCATCATCATCCACATAAATACTTCCCATACGACCATACTGATTATCTTCATGAGACTTTCCCTTAGGTCTTTGGTTTGCATAATGCCCGCACATTCCACATTTAAAACATTTAACCATTGTTGATGTTGTAGCAATACCATTATCCTCATCCATGTTGTTAACTGAACCTTTTCCTTTGCATTTACTTGCTTTGTGTCCTTCTCTGCCACACCCAAATCATCTTCCAGTTTCTTTGAAACATTCTCCTTGATGCCTCTTCCCACATGATTTACATAGGGGAAATTGAACTTTCTTTCCTCTATGATCATCATGAAACTCCATCTTTCTCTTACTAGCCATGTCAGGAAACTTACCAAATTTTACTTTATTGATCATATTATGAGATTGCTGATTCGGCATAATAATGATGTTTGGACTTCCAAATCCCATTTCATTATGAAGAATATCATTCCATTTTCCATCATATCCTCCATTATCGTGAATCATCTTGTTTCCAGCCATTTTCTAAAACCCAAAAAAGAATAGTGTGGGAGGCAAAAATCATGCTAGAGAAAAGAACAAAATAAAGGGGGAGTACCCTCAATATCTAACATCTTATGTTAAATTCTATGATTGTTACCGTAGTTCTAGGACTGTATCCTATACGCATACTTATCCTTAGGGACATCCCTAGACATACCTTATAAATATCTCTAGGGATCTCACTAAAGTTCTCGCATACTAGTTTCCAAAGGTTGACTAAACCTTTCCTCTGATACCAACTGTAGAGACCCGAAGCTTGACGTACATGGACATTACATTACATTTTCGGAATACTTAGTACATAACAAAAACACACACACAAGGATCGTAATAGTTTAGTGTCTTTGGAAACTCGGAACGTAATCTTCTAATCGTGGTGAAAGATCTTCAATATCTCCCATAATGATCTTCCCATTTTTTTACCTAAAACATTTCATTATATCCTGGGGAAAAGAAAACATAAAAGGGTGAGCTCAAATTCTCATTAAGGGTATACAAAAGAAAAATCAATCACATCATATTCATAAGAACATAACTTTTGGAAATCTTAACCTGCAAAAGAGAGCATAATTTCATAACATGGGATAAATCATAGTAGTGAAATGAAATCCCAATAATCATAACTTAATACATGAAACTTTGTTTCATACACACACAATCATAGGGAATCATTTCTTGTTAGTCAAGAATCATTTCCAAGACTATCGTAGTGGAAAAAGTCCCTTTCTGAATCGAGTAACCCTCGTTTCAGTCCTGTTTCACTGAACCGATATAACCTACCATTTCAGCCATGTCTATCTCATGAGATATAAAATCTTTACCCAATGCATTGGAGGGAGATATAGGTCCCACCCATCTCATAATGATACCATTCTTATGTGTACCACAAAATCATAAATCATACATCATTGCATAACCCATGTAATAAAAATGGGATTCTTAAACAACATGACATCATAAAACCATTCATATAAGATAAAGGAATTTATAAACATAATTCAATCACAACATAGTCAAATCAATGTAATAATAGGGATAAAAACAGAACCCTTTTATTATCTTATATGGAAAATAATTTTGATAAAATACTTGAACTCAATTCTTGAGGAAAATATCCTTTCTTCTTCAAAATACATTTATTCCTTTCATAACATGTCATATGGCTTTAAAATAAAAGAAATTGATTAAAAATAAACTTGAAAACTTGTAATGGAATTTTCTTGGAAATAATGTTTTAAAAATCCATTCATTCCGTATAAGTTAAAAAAAACAGTCTTCGTACTTTTGTCGGAAAAGTCAAAAAGTACCTCGTACGAAAAACGACAAAAGATTCCTTTCATATATTTTACTAAAAACACACCGAAGGGTAAAATTGGATTTAAACAATTGTAGGTGGATGGAAATAATATTACATATTGAAGAAACATGTATGTAGATGATAAAATACACCCCAGTAAATTTCAAAGTATAAACAATTTCAGATAAAAATGAGATTGTGATATTTCCCTTACCTTAGGTCCGACTTGCTTTGTATGTGTCTGAACCTCCTGTATAATGATTTAAATCATGTTATTGACTTATTCCATAATCATATTAATTGTTATTATATCATATATGGTCCACTTATGACTTTATATTACCCGTTCTTTTGTTAAAGTAGCGTTTTGGGTAAAATCGTCTCATTTATCGTTCGTGTTTTTGACTTGTAATTATTCATATGATTACGTAGATCATTATTACTTAATTCCAGAATATAAAACATGATTTATATATATATATTCATAATATACATATATAATAAATCAGTAAATGGAAAGAAATACACCGTTCATGGAGACGGTAGTCCGTACGTACACATGAACGCTGTTTTCGTTTCCTTATTGAATTGAATGGAATTAGGTAGATGAAATACATATAAATATACATAAATACAGTATCATTATCAGGTAATATATTTCATTAGTACATATTATATATACTTTATAATCATTCATGAATGGTTATTTATTGAGAATGAATCTCATCGCGTCGTGGAGACGGTAGTCCGTATGTACGCACGAGCGATGATATCGTTCCCATGGTCGTGGAATTATGTTGAAGTGTATGTATACTATTTCAGTATCAATATCACTTTATATTAATCATATATAGTTACTCATTACACCTTTATACCCATCCAATTAAGGTGGTGGCGGAAAATAGATTACACCACGGCGTGGAGACGGTATTCCGTACGTACGCATGCGCGGTGATTTCCTTTTTTCGTAGGATGGATAGAAGGTTCATTAGAGTTGTTTCATAATTATAATAACATATCAGTATATTAGAAATACTGATGTTATTACTTTATCATGAAACAACTAAAGAAGAAGAAGTTGAAGAAGAAAGAAATTGAAAAATATCGGTAATGGATATTACCTCTTTTTGACGCGCCTTTTCTTAGCCTCTACTTAAAGAACTAAGGATGGTGTTTGAATAAGACCAGGACCTCTAGGATGATACTAGGGAAGTGGAGAAGGGATTTTGGCAGGGTTTGTCCGAGCTTGAAGGCTCAATGTTGTGTGAGGAAGAGAGGGAGGAGGTGCCCTTTTATAAGGGAGGAGAGGGGCACCTTAGGAATATCTCAAAATATTATTTAATATTAAAGTCAAAATCGGTTTATAATGGTTCCAAAGGGTCTTATTTCGAAGATAAAGTGGGGATGGGTCGAAATACTATCAACCAATAGGATTTAGACAAGTTTAGGTAATTATTTTAACCTTATCAATTAGATTTAACTCTAAGTTAAATAATTTAACTTTTACCGCGTCTTTTTGTTTTCTTACACTATATGGTTAATAAACTTACTATATCAAGCCATAAGAACCCCAAGTTGTTTATTATTAATATATATAATCCTATCTAAT
Organism: Viscum album; assembly: GCA_963277665.1. Classification (NCBI taxonomy): domain Eukaryota; kingdom Viridiplantae; phylum Streptophyta; class Magnoliopsida; order Santalales; family Viscaceae; genus Viscum; species Viscum album. The sequence goes on along the minus strand of OY728133.1, from coordinate 1,776,375,625 downwards.
TCATTTGTATGAACCTTAGATTTTTAGGAATAAAATAACAATTAATAATATAATATTTTGTTTAAAACTATTTTATGTAAATTTTGACACTATTGGGTAAATGATTTTTATGAAATTTATAACAGAATGATAAGTTAGAACCAAGTAACTTAAATCAACAATAACATGTCCAATTAACCTAGAAAATTAGTGTAAGTCATAAAAAGTCTCAAATTACATTTATTTGGGCATTTATAACATCAATTAAGTCAATATTTCATTAATAAGACAATTACTGCATCATCTATGTGTCATAATAAATGAAAATAATTTAATCCCTAAAAATTATAAATAAATTCCTATGATGTAGATAATTGTATTATCTTTCTGGAGACTATTTATGTTCGAAGTTTCATGAAGTTTATCACTAGATTAAAATTATTATACTTATAATATTTAAGAAAGTGACATGTTGTCACATTCTTTGGTTTTAATAATAATTAAATTATTTTCATTGAAAAAATTTAATTAAATGAATATAATCCTACCCTCAGGTGATATGGGTCGACTTTTAGTCATCCAATAGGATTTTGACATTTTTAGGGTAATTTTAAAATATTATATTAACCCTTAATTACCCGATTTACCTTTAACTATAGTAAATAAAATTTACCGTAGTTACTATTCATATTTCCCAAAAATAAAAAGTAGCCTATTAACATAATTTGGACCCACTGATTCCAAATATGGAATCCATGTTTTTAAAATTCAATACACATAAGTTGCAGAAATTAAATTAAAAGTAATCTCGTTGTCGATAAAAACGGGTTTTTGTTTAAAACATTGCAAAAGATTGAATTGATTTAACCTACGAATTCAAGGTAAAATCAATGCTAATGACATAAATTATATTAAATGGTAAAAATATATTCTATTTAAACTTTAAAACCATTCAATATTATAATTTAACCACATAATATATTACTATGAAAAAAGTTGTTTTTAATTAAAATATAGCGTGTTTTTACTATTAATTAAAATGTGAAAGTTACCAGAATAATATGAAAAATTTATCCATATAAATTTTTATTTCTTGATTCAAAAGAAGAATTTTATTTTGTCAAATTAAACTTATAAACATGTCAAAAACTAGATTTAATGTGGGTGCGCCATCAAAAGGCGGCAAAAGTGCATTTTTTTAAAAATACTTATTTTACCCGAAAAATTTATTTTGTTCTTATACCATGTTCTAGAAATGTGTAAGATGAATAATAATGTTATAAAATTCAAAATTTAGTTAATAATATTCATAATGGCTAGTTCATGACAATATTATAATAATATAACATTGTTATTAAAACCTTGTATTGCGTACAACACACGCTATCGAGGAAGGTCGCGATTGCGTGTAATGCAAGCCAAGTCAGGGTTGCGTGTTGTGAAAGAATCCTTCATTGTTTTGTATAACAGAATCCAACCATATTTCATTTATACATTGAATATATATATATATATACTCAATTTTGCGTAGAATAACTATTATCAAAATTGTGTGTAACACGTTCCAAGAATAGTGTTGCGTATACTGCAAGCTAAGACGGTGTTGCGTATAGCGCAAGGTAATCTTGGTATAGAATACAACACAAGACATTAATGAAATTTAAAGAATATTTTTCATAAAATCTAGGGGTGTTACATAAATAATAATATTGAATGGTTTTAAATTAAAAATAAAATAAATTTTTACAATTTAATATAATGTATGTCATTAGCATTGATTTTACATTGATTTCGTTGGTTAACTCAATTCAATATTTTTCAATGTTTTAACCAAAAACCTGTTTTCATTCGACAATGGGATTAATTTTAATTTAATTTATGCAACTTTTGTGTATTGAATTTTAAAAAATGACTCCATATTTGGATTCAGTGGGTCCAAATTATGTTAATAGGCTACTTTTCATTTTTGGGAATTTTGAATAGTAATTAAGGAAAATTTTATTTACCATAATTAAAGGTAAATCGGGTAATTAAGGGTAAATAAAATATTATAAAATTAACCTAACACGTGAAAAAATTCTATTGGATGGATAAAAGTATACCCATATCACCTAAGGGTCGGATTAGATTCATTTTATGGACTTTTGACCATGAAAAGAATTTAATTATTATTAAAACCAAAGAATGTGATAACATGACATTCTCTTAAGTCTTATAATTATAATAATTTTAATTCAGTGATAAACATCATAATACTTCAAACATGAACAGTCTCCAGAAAGCTAATAAAATTTTCTAAATCATGATAATATATATAGAATTTTTAGGGATTAAATTATTTTCATTAATGGTGATACATTAATGATGCAGAAATTATTTATTAAGTGAAAAATCAGTAATATAGTTTTTATTGAAATAATAATACCCTTTAAAAGGCCCAAAAACCTGAAAAACACTTATTGATAGTGTATATACACACCTTAATCATCCAATTACCTAATATATAACCGTTTGGAGTCTTATAAAAGTGATTATGACACTTATATTATTTTACATTAAATGATCCCAAAGTTGTCACCTTCATAATTTAATAAATATATCAATATAAATATTGTGATTTTAAGATGATAAAGTCAAGTAAAATTATTTTTGTGAAAGGTAATATATTTATCTTCATTATAGGGTTTTATTTTTAATTTTTATGCAACATATAATTATATTAAATATTTACACAAAAATTTTGTGGTAATTATTTTATTAAGAGATAAAGCAAATAAATGGTTTAAAAATAATAAAATAAATATTATATGAACTATTTAATGTTCTCCACTAATTTTATAGATACACATGAACTTTTTTAAATCTATTAAAGCTTTTATTTTGGACATATAGTATTTATATATTTTATTTAAATTCAAATAAATGAATAGTGTCAAAATTGACACTATTGTTATTTTATAACAATAACATATTATAAAATTGTTTAAAAATCGCAAAAATATTTACATATTATAAATTTAAATTTATATGGTCTCAAATGTTATAAATTATCCAAATATGGAAAATTCACAACAAATAAGTAATTATTTGTTATAATTTAAAATTTAGAATGTTATTACCACAAATAAAATTAAATTGATTAAGTAAGGATATATCAAGTTGATAATATTTAAAATAAATTCCTAAAATTTCTAAATTTTATTATTTGATGCATTTATAACCCTATGTCATCTAATATTCGAATATGAGTCATTTTTGGAGGTTTTTAAGTTGTGTTAGATTTATTATAAATTAATATTTTTAAGATTTCAAAAGGTGCCCCTCTCCTCCCTTATAAAAGGGCACCTCCTACCTCCCTTCCTCACACCAATTTGAGCCCTCATGCTCGGCCAGCCCCTACCAAATTATCTTCTACACTTCCCTAGAAACATCCTAGATGTCCTGGTCTTTTTAAAATACCAATTTTAGGGCCCTAAGTGGAGGTCTCAAAGAGGCGCTTCAAAGAAGAGGTAATGTCCGTTACCGATTCTTTCAACTTTATTTCTTCTTCTACTTCTTATTCATTAGTTGTTTCATTATGAAGTAATAAAATCAGTATCACTCATATAAGGATATTTTAATATATTTATGAAACAACCCTATTTCACCATCCATCCATCCTATGGAAAATGAAATCACCGCCCATGTGTACGTACAGAATACCGTCTCCATGCCGTCGTTTAATCTGTTTTTCCAACACCACCTTACTTGGATGGATATAATGGTGTAAAGAATAACTATAAATATTTATTATAACATCATACTGATTATTATATATTGTATCCTCCTATCCAATTCAATTCAATAATTATGGGAACGATATAATCACCCGTGTGTACGTACGAACTATCGTCTCCACGACGCGATGAGATTCATTCTCCATGTTAACCATTTAAGAATGATTATAAAGAATATATAAGAAATAATAAAGAAATATATTACATTATAAAGCTACTGGATTTATGTATATATATATATATGTATGTCATCTACTTAATTCCATTCAACTCAATAAGGAAACGAAAACAGCGTTCATGCGTACGTATGGCCTACCATCTCCATGAACAAGGTATTTCGTTCCATTTATCGATATATTATATATATATATTCTGAAAATATATTTTATATAAATAATGTTTTATATTCTGGAATTAATTAATAATGACTTAAGTAATCATATGAATAATTACAAGTTAAAACACGGATGACAAATGAAATGATTTTACCCAAAACACTATTTAACATGGAATTTACAAAAGAACGGGTAATATAAAGTCATAAGAAAACCATATATGATATCATAACAATGAATATGATTCTGTAATATGTCAATGACATTATTTAAATCATTATACAGGAGGTTCGGATACATACTGAGCATATTGGACATAAGGTAAGGGATAATTTTGCAAATCTCATTTTTTTATCTGAGATTGCTTATACGTAAGTATTTACTGGGGTTATTGTTATCATCCATGTACATGTTTTCTAAAAGTGTATTTATGTATGTTTGATGTCCTTTTTTCCCATTTTTACTTTTACTACATGGTATGTAAGGAATATTTCTTTTGTTTACGTTATGAGGTACTTTTTGACTTTTCCGGTAAAAGTACGAGAAGAATGTTTTTTAACTTATACAGCACAAATGGATTTTTACAGTTTTATAAATCCTTATTTTTATGAAGCCTCCTCCAAAATATTTCATGACTATTTTCAACAAAATCATTTTCTTTTAAATTTTCATGATATTTTGTAAAAAGAGAATGATTTTGAAGATGAAATGATATTTTCCTCAAGAATTCATTTCATGTGTTTTATCAAAACCATTTTCCATCTAAGATGGAATTATTTCACATGTGTATGTTTCAAGTATAATGTCACTATGATTTACATGGTTTCACTTTTATTATGAGGAAATGATATCCATTTGCCTTATATGGATTATGTTATGATGGCATGATGTTTAAGATTCCCATATTTATTACATGGGTTATGCTATGATGTATGATTTATGATTTTTTGGCACACATAAGAATGGTTTCATTATGAAATGGGTGGGACCTATATCTCCCTCCAATGCATTGGGTAATGAATTATATCTCATGAGATAGACATGGCTGGAATGTTATGTTAATCTGGTTTAGTGTTACAGGACTAAAACGAGGAGTGAACTCGATTCAGAAAGGGACTTTTTCTACTAAGATGGTCATGGCAGCAATGCCTTGACTACTATGGAAATCATGACATGTGATGAATGGTTTCCACAATTACTTGTTTTATTCCCATGCTATTTTATAATTCTTAATGTTTCTTTATGATATATTCCTTACGTACTTCCATGTTTTGTGTCATTGCTCAATCTTTTTATGTTTAAACATTATGTTCGTGTTTTTAAGTTCAAATGTATATGGGATGTTTTACATTATCCATGCTTACCATTACTGAGAATTTGAGCTCACCCTTTTTATGTTTTCTTTTCCTCAGGATATAAATAATGGTTTTATGTATGAAAAAAAGGGGGAAGATCATTATGAGAGATGTTGAAGATCTTTCACCACGACTAGAAGATTATGTTCCATGTTTCCAAAGACACTAAACTATTACAGTCCTTGTGTGTTTGTTTTTGTTATGTATTAAGTATTACGCTAACGTAATGTAATGTCGATGTACGTCAAGCTTTGGGTCTCTACAGTTGGTATCAGAGGAAAGTTTTATTCATACTTTGGAAACTAGGATGCGAAAATGTTAGTGAGATCCCTAGAGATATTTCTAAGGTATGTCTAGGGATGTCCCTAAGGATAAGTATACGTAAAGGATATATTCCAAGAACTACGGTAACGATCATATAATTTAATCTAAGATGTTAGATATTGAGGGTACTCCCCCTTTACTATGTTGTTTTCCCTAGCATGATTTTAACCTCTAACACTATTCTTTTTGGGTTTTAGAAAATATCTGGAAACAGAAATATTCACGATAATAGAGGGTATGACGGAAAATGGAATGATATTCTTCATGAGAAACAAAATGAAATGGGATTTGGAAGCCCAAACATCATTATTAGGCCTAATCAACAATCTCATAATATGATCAATAATCTCAATTTTGGTAAGTTTCCCGACTCAGATAATAAGAGAATGGTGGAGTTTCATGATGATAATAGAGGAATTAATGTTCAGTTTCCCTCATGTATGTCATGTGGGAAGAGGAATCAAGGAGAATGTTTCAAAGGAACTATAAGATGCTTTGGGTGTGGAAAAGAAGGACACAAAGTCAGTAAGTGCAAAGGAAAAGGTTTAGTTAACACAATGGACAAGGATAATGGTATTTATATGACATCAACAACGATTATATGGTTTAAATGAGGAATGTACGGGCATTATGCAAACCAATGCCCTAAGGGAAAATCTCATGAAGTGAACTAGCATGGTCATATGGGTAGTATTTATGTAGATGATGATGAGGAGACTACAAATGATATATGAGATTAAAGAAGTGTTGAATCTCATTAAATTGATTAAGAAGGTAGTGGAATGATTGTATGTTTATCAAGAGTTATGTTTTATAGTTAATGGAACTATAGAATAAAGAATCATCTAAGGATTGTTACACTATTGTTTTTCCTAAATTATTTTAAATTATATGTTGAATGTTACCGGTAACCATGAAATGTTATTCAGATATTTTTGGAAAGTAGATGATATGTGCATAATGAAGGGTTAAGAAGATAATGAGATGTTTGATTGTATTCATGAGCTCATGATTGATATAAGGACTAAGTGATATCATGGTTTGAGTATATAAAAATTTTGGGATTTTGGTGTGTGTAAAGAGTTAACTTTTGACAATATTCATGTTTTCACTAAGGTTAAATGGGTATTCATTTTTCAAGAGAATACATGATTAAGGTGTTCACGTGATTAGAATGTGATCAACAAGATATATCGGGGATAAATGATGGTATTCACATGCTCGATAGATGACATTTCTAGTAATTGTTTTCTTTATACTATAAGCTTGTATAGAAGTATTTTGGATAAGCCTAATGATTTGAAATGGATTATGTAGAACATAAATTAGTTTAAGGCTAGAAATGTTTTTGATATTATCAATGGAATGTCATAATTTTAGAAAAAATGGACAACATGCAGGACGGGCGACAACCTATCATGTCGGACAAGGCTGTGGGAATTGAACCCACAACTGAAGTGAGACTGGCCATTATCACCTACCACTGGCCTACAAGAAGTCCCTGGTTAGTGGAAAGTAGTTTTATTTTATTAAGTGGTATGATAAATAAAGTATAAGTCCATTTTTGGAACCATATACGATTAATCTCACCAAAAGATGGACTTATAACTTTTTCTTGAAACAGATGGAATGACCCATCATTCTATCACATTATCTGCTAATGCCTCACGAATAACAAATTCAACTTCATTTCTTTAAGAGATGAAGTGGAAGTTGTTCAATTCATGAACAACAGTGCATCAAGTAAGTATTTCTTCTAATTCAAAATTTTCAACTTTAGGGAAATTATATTGAAAACCAAAAATGTTGTCCTAGTTCTCTTATATCCGATTAAACATATGGTACCTTATATCATCAAAAATCTATGACTTTGTGATTGTTGGATATTTTATAGCCATGTTCTCTACCACTCTCCATCAGAACATGACAGTTAGATTTCTCTTCCATATCCTTATTTTCACCTATGTTCTCCAACGTGGAAACCTAATGATTAGTTTATTTGGGTAACCGTTACATTTCATACATTAGTTTTTAAAGATAAGTTTTGGGATTCCTTTTTACGATGTGGTTTTCTATTAAAGAAACTTTCAAATAGTAAACCATGTATAACCCCGATGAATTTCGAGGGCGAAATTCATTTTAAGGGGGGTAGAATGTAACACCCCAATATCTTATTCTTTTTAATTTATTTGATGTCATGTGTTTTATGCTAGCCCATGATTATCTTGTGCTTACACAACACCGTATTAGCTTGCAGTATACGCAACACAATTCTTGGATCGTGTTATACATCATTTCGTGTTTTTTTGATAATAGTCATTCTACACAACATTGAGTATATATATATATATATATGTTCAATGCATAAATTAAATATGGTTTGATTTTGTTATACGCAACAACAAAGGAGTCTTTCACAACACGCAACCCTAACTTGGCTTTCATTATACGCAATCGTGACCTTGCTCGGTAGCGTGTGTAATACACAATACCGAGTTTCACTAAACAACAATATATGGTTATAATATTATTATAAACTAGCCGTTATGAATAGTATTAACTACATTTTGAATTTTATGACATTATTATTCATCTTACACATTTTCTAGGACATGGTATGAGAACAAAATAAATGTTTTCTGGTAAAATAAGTATTTTAAAAAAAATGCAGTTTTGCCGCCTTTTGATGGAACACCCATTTTAAATATAATTTTTGAGAAGTTTATAAGTTAAATTTTACATAATATACTTATTCTTTTGAATCATGATATAAAAATTTACATTGGATAAAGTTTTTATATTTTTCTGATAACTTTCATATTTTAATGAATAGTAAATGCACGCTATATTTTAGTTAAAAACAACTTTTTTCATCGTAACAACTTATGTGGATAAATTATAATATTGAATGGTTTTAATTTATAAATAGAATATATTTTTACCATTTAATATAATTTATGTCATTATCATTGATTTTACATTGAATTCATAGGTTAACTCAATTCAATCTTTTGCAATGTTTTAATCAAAAACCCGTTTTCATTCGACAACGGGATTTATTTTAATTTAATTTCTGCAACTTTTTTGTATTGAATTTAAAAATATGGACTCCATATTTGGAATCAGTGGGCTCAGATTATGTTAATAGGCTACTTTTTATTTTTGGGAATTATGAATAGTAACTACGATAAATTTTATTTACCATAGTTAAAGGTAAATCGGGTAATTAAGGGTAAATAAAATATTATAAAATTAACCTAACACATGAAAAAATTATATTGGATGGCTAAAAGTATACCCATATCACCTAAGTGTCGGATTAGAATCATTTTATGGACTTTTGACCATGAATATAATTTAATTATTATTAAAACCAAAGAAAGTGACAACATGTCACTCTCTTAAGTCTTATAAGTATAATAATTTTAATTTAGTGATAAAAATAATAAAACATCGAACATGAATAGTTTCAAGAATTATAATAAAATTATCTACATAATGATTATTTACTTAGAATTTTTAGGGATTAAATAATTGACATTAATGGTTATTCATTAATGATGAAAAAATTATTTATTAAGTGAAAAATAAGTAATATAGTTTTTATTGAAATAATAATACCCATTAAAAGTCCCACAAACCAGACCAAAACATATTGGTAGTGTATATCTACACCTTAATCATCCAATGACCTAATATATAACCATTTGGAGTCTTATAAAAGTTATTATGACACTTATATTATTTTATTTTAAATGATGCCAATGTTGTCACCTTCATAATTTAGTAAATATAAAAATTAAAATATTGTGATTTTAAGATTATAAATTCGTGTAAAAGTATTATTGTGAAAGGTAATAGATTTATCGTAATTATAGGATTTTATTTTTAATTTTTATGCAACAAATAAGTATATTAAATAATTATACAATAATTTTGAAGTAATTATTTTATTAAGAGATAAACCAAATAAATGGTATTAAAATTAATAAAATAAATATTATATGAACTATTTAATGTTCTACAATAATTATATAGAAACATATGACCTTTTATGAATATATTAATTCTTTTATTTTGAACATATATTCTGTATATATTTTATTTAAATTCAAATAAATGAATACTGTCAAAATTGACACTATTGTTATTTTATAAAAATAACATATTATAAAATTGTTTAAAAATCACAAAAATATTTAAAAATTATAAATTTATATTTATATGGTCTCAAATGTTATAAATTAACCAATTATGGACAATTCATAACAAATAAGTAATTATGGTTCATAATTTAAAATTTAGAATGTTATTACCACAAATAAAATTAAATTGATTAAGTAAGGATAAATTAAGTTGACAATGTTTAAAATAAATTCCTAACATGTCTAAATTTTATTTTTTGAGGAGTTTAAAATCCTATATTATCTAATATTCGAATATGAGTCATTTTTGGAGGTCTTTAAGTGGGGTTGGAATTATTATAAATTAATATTTTTAAGATTTCCAAAGGTGCCCCTCTCCTCCCTTATAAAAGGGCACCTCCTCCCTGCCTTCCTCACACCACTTTGAGCCTTCATGCTATTCCAAACCATGAAAAATTCTCTTCTAAAATTCCTTAGAAACATCCTAGAGGTCCTGGTCTTCTTCAAAGACCAATTTTATTGCCCTAAGTGGATGTCTCAAAGAGGCGCTTCAAAGAAGAGGTAATGTCCGTTAACGATTCATTCAACTTTATTTCTTCTTCTACTTCTTCTTCATTAGTTGTTTCATTATTAAGTAATAACATCAGTATAAATAATATACCGATATGTTATTATAAGTATGAAACAACCCTATTTCACCATCTATCCATCCTACGGAAAATGAAATCATCGCGCGTGCGTACGTACGGAATACCGTCTCCACGCCGTGGTGTAATCTGTTTTTCCAACACCACCTTACCTGGATGGGTATAATGGTGTAAAGAATAACTATACATATTTATTATAACATAATACTGATTATGATATATTTTATCATCCTATCCAATTCAATTCAATAATTATGGGAACAATATCATCGCTCGTGAGTACGTACGGACTACCGTCTCCACGACGCGATGAGATTCATTCTCCATGATAACCATTTAAGAATGATTATAAAGTATATATAAGCAATAATAATGAAATATATGACATTATAAAGCTAATGTATTTATATATATATATATATGTATGTAATCTACTTAATTCCATTCAACTCAATAAAGAAACAAAAATTGCGTTCATGCGTACGTACGACCTACCGTCTCCATAAACGGGATATTTCTTTCCATTTCTCGATCTATTACATATATGTATATTCTGAATATATATTATATATAAATCATGTTTTATATTCTTTAATTAAGTAATCATGATATAATTAATCGTATGAATAATTACAATTCAAAACACGGATGACAAATGGAACGATTTTGCCCAAAACACTCTTTAACATGGAATTTACAAAAGAACGGGTAATATAAAGTCATAAGTAAACCATATATGATATCATAACATTGAATTTGATTCTTTAATAAGTCAATGACATTATTTAAATCATTATACTGGATGTTCTAATACATACGAAGCATATCGGACATTAGTTAAGGGATAATTTGTCAAATCTCATTTTTTTATCTGAGATTTCTTATACGTAAGTATTTACTGGGGTTATTGTTATCATCCATGTCCATGTTTTATAAAATTGTTTTAATGTATGTTTAATGTCCTTTTTACACATTTTTACTTTTACTACATGGTATGTAAGGAATCTTTCTTTTGTTTACGTTACGAGGTACTTTTTTACTTTTCTGGTAAAAGTACGATAAGAATGTTTTTTTAACTTATACGCCAAAAATGGATTTTTACGGTATTATAAAGGCTTATTTTTATGAAGCCTCCTCCAAAATATTTCATGACTATTTTCAACAAAATCCTTTTCTTTTAAAATTTCATGACATTTTGTAAAAAGAGAATTATTTTGAAGAAGAAAGGATATTTTCCTCAAGAATTCATTTCATGTGTTTTATCAAAACAATTTTCCATCTAAGATGACATTATTTCATATGTGTATGTTTAAAGTATAATGTCTCTATGATTTACATGTTTTCACTTTTCATATGATGAAATGATATCCAATTGTCTTATATGGATTTTGTTATGATGTCATGATGTTTAAGATTCCCATTTATATTACATGGGTTATGCTATGATGTTTGATTTATGATTTTGTGGCACACATAAGAATGGTTTCATTATGAGATGGGTGGGACCTATATCTCCCTCCAATGCATTGGGTAAAGATTTATATCTCATGACATAGACATGGCTGGAACGGTAAGTTAATACGGTTCAGTTTTACAGGACTGAAATGTGGAGTGAACTAAATTCAGAAAGGGACTTTGTCCACTAAGATGGTCATGGAAGCAATGCCTTGGCTACTATGGAAATACTGACATGTTCTGAAAGGTTGCAACAATTACATGTTTTATTCCCATGCTATTTTATCATTCTAAATGTTTCTTTTTGGTCTCTGCCTTACGTACTTCCATGTTTTATGTCTTTGCTCATTCTTTTCATGTTTAAACATTACGTTCATGTTTTTAAGTTCAAATGTATATGGTATGTTTTATTTTATCCATGATTACACTTAATTAGCATTTGAGCTCACCCTTTTTATTTTTTCTTTTTCCGAGGATATAAAGGATGGTTTTAGGTAAGAAAAAAAGGGGGAAGATCTTTATGGAAGATGTTCAAGATCTTTCACCATGATTAGAAGATTACGTTCCATGTTTCCAAAGACACTAAACTATTACGGTCCTTGTGTGTCTGTTTTTGTAATTTATTAATTATTCTACTAAAGTAATGTAATTTCCATGTACATCAAGCTTTGGGTCTCTACACTATACATCCTATGAATTCCAATGTCACCATATGTGTGTACGTAGGGTTTATCGTCTCTACGTCGTAGTGTAGTTTGTTATTCAACACCTCATTATTGGGATGAGTATAATAATGTGTATAATTGTTTTAAATAAAAAATATAACATGGTTACTATTCGTTATATATAAAATATACCATCCAATTATATACGATTTCACCACTAATAGAATGATATTGTCGCTCTTGCGTACGTACAACTTACCGTCTCCATGACACGATGTGTTTTAATATCCCATCATAACCATTCAAGAATAATTTTAATTTGGAGATTAAATATAATGTCTAATGAACTTAATATCATTCTACATACGAATAAAATAAATACTATCCATTAAAAACATGATTTTCGTAAAAAAACATATAATGGAAAATGAATTTGTTATCACCCAAAACTATGATAATACTGAAATTTTATTAACAAAAAAATATTATAAAATAATATATTATATCATATTTATTTATGTGGTTCTGTTATAATTTAAAAAAATTATATATTATCTAGAACATTAACATAACCTTGACTATGGAAAATTACAAGGTAAGGGTTAATTTCACAATCTCTTTATTGTCCGTGGTGTTTTTATGAATGTATGTACTGGGACTTCATTATCATCCACATCTATGTATCCCAAAACTTTATTTCAAAACATATTTACTATTTCTTATAATATAGCTTAAAGTCCTTTATACTCTTTTTTTTGACTTTTTATAAATTTTTTTGAAATTTATCTTTCCATATTTTTTCAAACAATGTATATTATGACCTTTTCGATAAAATTTGGTTAGAATGGTTTTTTAGCTTATACGATGGTTGAAACTATTTTATTCCATTATAAAACATTCATAGCTTCCCATAAAATCTTATAGTAATATTTTCAAAATAAATTGTTTCTTTTATATTGATGTGACTTTTAAATTATTTCAAAATAGAATGAGATATTTCTCTCAAATAGTTTTGATTCGTTCTATGTCAATATCTTTTGATGGATTTTACACTTTTTTATTTATTGTGATACAATCTCTTATATTGTATTGAAGTTTTTGTGATATGTTTGACAAAGGATATATTATTTTTATAACATTCATTTTTTAGGGTTAAAGTATTAATATTTCATATTTTATTTTTAATATAAATGTTTATTCAATGTTTCATCCTTTTCAGATGATAAATGCATTGGACTTAGTAAGTGAAGGTTGGAGGCCACTATAGCTCCTCAATTCATCAGTAAGTCTAATGTGACAAACTTCTATCATATCACAATTCCATTAACAAAAATTATTTATAGTCTAGGAATGAGGTCTTGACTATGTGATTATGATGTCTGGCATTATGCAATCCATCATTTTCAAATTAGCTATTGAAATTACATGTTATTATTCTACTAATAGAATATCCATGTGAATATGTAAATGTAATTGTTTGATTTTTCTTTTGCGTAATATTCAGAAGTTTATGTTTAAATGGATTTTATTTTAGTATTATACATTTCTTTAATTGTTTATTCTTATTTATGAAATTTTATGCTATATTGTTACCCCTACAGAGCATCTGAGCTCACCCCTTTGTTTAATATTTCCCTAGATGTAATGAAGTATATTATGACTAACCTATTGGTATTGTATATAGGATATTAATGTGTTGAAATTAGAAACAACGTTTTTGTTTTTCAATTCATAATGTAATATAAAACTTATGTATGTAAATAGTACATCCATGGATAATAAACTGAATGGTCTTTCAAGATTTGATCACTTATGATCATGCCAATTTTATGTAATAATGCACCATCTCTAGGAAACTAGGGTCGGGACATTACAATAAAGGACCAAATAGTATTTTAGTTTTTTTAAACTATATATGTACATGAATATTACATTAAAACCTAAAATAAAATTCAATATATTATCTCCATTTAAAAAACACTTATTATCTTATTATCCCTTTCTGTCAATCATTATATACACCTTCTTATCCTAGGTTAAATAAAAAATAAGAAAGTGGTGATCATAGATTTTCATTAATGATTAAAAAATAGTGAAATATATTATAAGTAATAATTAACCATACAACAAGGTGAATAACCAAAATCACATGCCAATAAAACTAATTTTTAATTGCAATATGTCATGAATAAAACCTGATTAAATAATTCCATATAAATAATCAAATAACAAAAAAATCATATCCATGTTTATTATAAAAGTATAATAATTAAATTTATTATCAATATATAGTGTCATAGTTTGAGAATTATAAACATGGGACATCATAAACATACTGTAAAATCATCGTCCAAGACATCATACATATATGGGTATAGCCTTGACCAATACACAAACTAGTTTTTCTGATGAGACCTAACAATACATATGGTGCCTATAACAATCTTCCCATCAATTGAAAATTACCATGAGTTCCTCATGTGAATGGGGTGAAACACCATCATCATATACATTCATACTAAAACTAGAAAAATAAATGTTAATAACATCCCAAAACAATAAACATAATCACAAACCATCCTGTGCAATATGATTAATGGTTTCAAATGATAATGTTCATAATCCAAGTAATCATAAAACTATATATAATATATTGTATATGGTATCACATGAGATCATCCTCAATTAATAAAAATTTCAAAAAATGAGTGTTGATATAGTTGAAAATATTTAAATAGAGTCATTAAAATATTCCTGATAGAAATACCAAAATTTCATAGAAATCATTTATTAAAATAGTATCTCACTTAATAAAACAGTTTCATTAAGGGTATAATTTTAATAATGTAATTTATTCCTTAATACATTGAGGTTTCATGAAACTTCTCATGTTTTATAATTCTTTTTAATAACATTCCTCTGAAATTTTAAAAAAAATACATTTAAAAGTGTATTTTTAAATGAATGTGTTATTGTTTACCAAGTTGATCAATTATGTCTATCAGATATAATTATACAAAAAATAAGTTTATATACAATATAATCTAATAAAATTTAATTTCACGAATAGTAATAGAATGAAATTATCAATGTAGTATAAGTGAAACCCAAACAAGGGAAATCGATTTATATGTTCCCTTACCTAAGGTCTGATTTCCACCATACATGACTGAAAATCCAATATAATGGTTTAAAACATATTATTATATTATAATAGAATAATTCTTATATTTATGATATAATATATTATTTACTATAACTTTTTTCCACTTGATTATTAATAGTTTCTATTCATTCCACTATTTTGGGCATTAATTGTGGTATATCTCATGCAAGGCTTTTTTGTAAAATTCAGGTTCATATTGTATAATGTATAGATAAAACATTTACAAAATGGAATTAAAGTCATCAATATCATATTTAAACATTAATTACCTTTTAATAACAAAATTTTAATGTGGATCATGGGAATTGAATTACACATCTCTATGGAGATGATAAGTTGTATGCATGCATGTGTGGTGCTTTAGTTTTTTGTAGGATGCATGAAAGGGAAAATATGGTAGATTAATAGTTATAATATAATATCATTTTATAGATGATAATAGATATATTATTTTATAATGGAAAAAATACATCAAGATAATGTAAATGAAATAATGACTTCAAATGAGTTGGTAAAAATGATTAACTAATATTTAGAGGACTTCCTTTAAATATCTTCAAAACAGATCTATAGTTGGTATTTTTGGTGTACCAAAACTCTAAAAATTTGATAATGATTTTAAGAGGATAAATTGATATATATTTATTGATCTATATGGTTGTAGGTGCGGAAATTAAATGAAGGTAGGAATGCCAGTTTATAAATAATGTGAGGGGCACTAAATGTATTTAAAAATTATTAAAATATAATTCGAGACATTACTACGGGAAGGAATTAAAAAATGAATATAATGAACATGGTAATATATTTCAAATAAAATATTATTTGATCTATATATAATCAGATTTTATTATTTTAATGTTATTTAATAAAATATTATATTCATGACATATCATTATTTTCAAAATTAACTATGTTCATTTCTGTGACTCTAAAAACATAAAACATTTATACAAATTCAAACCAAATATTTTATTTTATCATATATATATCATAAGTATCTATATAATTCATAAATTATCATATTTACCACAAATTATTTTTATTTAATATTTTTATTATCATTTACTGGATGTTTAAATTAATTTCATATTTACTCTATCATCATTCTATAATATTTAGAAGTATTTCTTTATTACCTATTAATTAAAAAAATATTAATTGAAAATATTTATAATTTATTTTATAATATACTATTTATTTTTGAACATATATTTTTTAAACCCATATATTAAAAATTATTTACTAATTAGAAACCATAGTGTGAACTATTTTAATTTATTTTAAACAAGTAGTTATAAGGGACATAATGTCATCTATGATGGTAAAAAAGATAATAAAACATACCCATGTACGATTATGTTTTGAAATTATTCAAAAAATTATATTTATATATTCATTTAAGAGTTCTTATAATTTTAATTAATTTTAAAAAATTTCTTCTTCTTTCACAAGTACATTGATAAGATTCATTTAATATAATAATAAAACTAGAATATTTCCATAAAAATCATCATAAATAAATAATATTTAATAATAAAAAATTAATTCAATGACATATTGTCACCCAATTATTATTTATAGGACACCAAATTTTACCTTTCCAATGTTGTTCATCCACTATGTCACCAGTGAAAATGGTTTTCATATTTATCAAAAGATAAATTATAATTTACATGTTCTAAAATTTTTTAGTATAATATTTATATTAAAATTTCATACATTATACATTTCAAAGGATCAATAAATTATTATTTAATAACTATATAATTTTTATATCATAATGTATACAATGTATTATACAAACTGTATTTTTTTGTATTCACCAAAAATTTTACTTTTTCTCGAAATTCTCAAAATTTTATTATAGACTTATTTTTGTTTTATAGTTTCAAAATATAATTTAATATCACAAAATAAATTTTATAAAACAAACATAAATAAATATAATATTCATTTATAATGGGAAATAAAAATAACCATTGAATAAAATATATTCCATTAGATTTAAAATGTTTTCACTAAAAATATTGTTAATATATTCTTATCTTTTGAAAATATATTATCATTGAGTATGACCTATATATATTAATTTCATAAATCTTTTATTCTCACTCAGACACTATAATTTTACATCTATGTTATAATTTTCACATAATAGTATATCGTGGTTTTAAACTCGATGTTGTGTGTGACATAAGTTATCAATGATGATAAACGTAAAGGGGACATACTATAAGATCATGGGAGATTACAAAAATATATTTCCGCAAAACCTCTGGTACATGATTTCTTCTATGCCCTCTTGTTCCAAATTATTTTTATATATTGAGAAATGAATTTTCTTATTTGATGAAGGTCCTTTGGAATAGAATATCCAACATCAACTCCATTAATGAAACTATCATTACCCTATTTTCAATGTTTAATAAACGACATATTGTCTAGAATATAGTATTCATTATCTTATTCAATGCAACCTAAAAAAATCACATATTTTTATTAACCATTTTGGAGTGTGGTTACCTTCCATAGTTTATGAAAACCAAAGTCCATTTGCATCCAAAAGACTCATATTGGATAATAGAATTATTTCTCATGAAATTTAACACTACATGAACACATGATTGTTTGATAAATGGGGGTTTATGTAATGGATGATTGATAAGAAAAATAATTTGATAGACTGTAATGGTATTTTCTTGAGTTTTTGATGATAAAATTTGTATTTTCTTCTAAATAGATTGTGATCATTATCTGATTTTCCACTTTTAAATTTTTTATGAAAAAATGTAATGGAGGTTTGATATTGTATTTCCCCGCCACTAAAGGGATCCTCAAGGAGCCCTCTTTTGATGTTACTTTTTATTAATGTGAATTTTCTTTTCAATTATCATTTCCATTGATCATCATGATTATATTTCTTATAGTTCTAATTTCTATAGAAGGCCCCCACTGATTTACATTTTTGGATGATAAAAGATTAATATACTCAAGAACCACCTTAGAGGTTTGTGCATCTAATTTTCATTTGATCCATTATTATGAGATGGATGTTAGTCCGTAATTTAACATCTATGAATCTAAAATTTCATTCAGTGTTGATGTTACTCTAATCATGATGGAATCCAATGTCATTCCTCCAGTTTCTGATTGATCATTAATAATAAAATATTTTCGGGGTTTCCGAATTACTAATGACTCTCAAAAAAGTGGTTTTTATAGGCATCCTGGTTAGGGTGAAAAAAAAACTTGGTTTGGACCTCTAAAAGGAATTTCGGAAGAATGTAAATAACCCCTTATTAAACAGTGTACATATTTATTACGACTTCCATTATTTCCAATTTTCTATTCCTTGGATTATTTATCGACCAACATAAATCCAGTATGGATAATTTCTTATGGGGAATGATTAACGGGAGGATAAAAATTCTGTGGATTGCCTAGGGTTTTCTTTTTTCCCCATGTTGTGTGAATGCATGGGGTTTTGAAATTTGTGTCGCTTTAATGATTCTCTCCTTCACCTGTATGTTTGGAGGATTCTCTATTAACCTAGATCAATATGGGTGATGATTCTCTAGGTTAAATATTTCTCACACTCAAACATTCAACATGCATCCCCTGGTCCCCAACCATGTTTCATGTGGATAACATTCTAGTGTTCTTATGAACTCCTCAATAAGGGAATTATTTGAGGATTAGTGATGGGGAATAATTTAGGGTTTTGAGATACCCATAGTTTGATGATAATGATATATCCAAAACATGTTCCACTGTACCCACTAGCACAAAGGATTCTATAGACATTTATCTCTTAAATTATGTGTGTATTAGATGGTGTTGAGATAAATTAAACACTTGGTTTTTGATGGGTGATACAAATCTTATTATTTGTATCACATGCATGAGGGATTTGGGCTCAAAAAAAATTTATGGGGTGATGAAGACACTTGTATCTACTCGGTTAAATAATAATATAAGATTTCATGTGGCATGCTACGCATAGTGAATGGTGTGAGTTTGAAAACACTTGGTAATATCACTATATTACCAAAGGTCTAGTTATTTTGGTGGAAAATTTGATCGGACACCCAATTTTCAAATAATATCCTTAGGTATCACCATGGATTTGATGATCCAACCATTCACCTATTCATGGATTCCTTGGATTCATCCAAGAACAATTTTTTCAAATTCCATGGTTCTTGTGCAGTGGGGAATGATTACAAGAAGAAAGAGGAGTCATATATAGTTCAAGAGGATGACCCTATTATGTTGTTGTTGATGTGGGTCTCCTCCTGCACTTAAACAATGTTCAGCTACTTTTTCACTATGTTCTGGATAATTTAGGTATGATGTAACAACTTCATTTTCAACTACATTCAATGGCCATGCATTTTTTTAGTTGAAAGAGTATCATGATTGATGGATATGTGGAGTCATGATGCTACAATGTGGGATTACCTTCTCATTCAAAATGGTCACATCTCCTAGACTCCTCTGTAAACGAGCTTTCTTAAAATCAATGTTGATGCTTCTTTCATGGGTGGAGTTTTTTTCACATAAATATTGTTCTTTGGGATTCCGTCGACACTATTTATGAGGCACCTCAGACATCCTTCACAGTTGTCTGAAATCCACCAATGGATAAATATTATGCTATTGTTATCAATTTAGAGTTTTCATATGAATTTTGGTTGTATTGCTTCATCATGTAATCAGACAACCTGAATATCAACATGGATTCCTTTTCAACATACCATGATAATTATCACCTTGATATGTGGATTTCGATGATTCTTTCCCTTGAAAAACAATTTTCAACCTACCTTTCATCCTTCACCAAATGTGAAGGTAGCCGAGCTGCCTACATTTTAGCGATGTGTGGCCTATGTTTGGATTTTAATATCAGTTTTGATGATTATTCAGTTCCTTTTTTCCCGTATAATCCTTGATCTTAGATCACTTAATTCAGTTTCCTTTTCCTTCAAAAAAATGCATGTATATGTCTATATGACTATGTAGGATTATGATTTTTGTAATATGTTCATGTTTTTTTATAATGTCTATGGAATTTAATGTATGTGTTTTGTATACATGTGTGTAATTTTATGTAATTTTATATTTGATTTATATTCATGTATGATATTTTATATGTATATATGTGCATTTATATGCATTTCTGGGTATGTTAATTTGAACATGTATGTGTTGATGTGTGTTTGTGTGTGTGTGTCTGTGTATGTGTATGTGTATGTGTATGTGTATCTGTCTGTTTATATTTACCTGTATGTGTATGTGTATGTGTATGTGTATGGTTATGTGTATGTCTATGTGTATGGGTATGTGTATATGAATTTATATGTGTATGTGTATGTGTATGTGTATATGTATGTGTATGTGTATGTGTTGGTGTATGTGTACGTTTGTGTGTGTGTAAGATTATGTACGTGAGTTTTTATTCCTATATATGTGTCTATATCTATATGTGTAATGTCTATGTTTTTTTATTCATTCAATATTATTTCTTTAGTTTTAATATTTTTCAATTTTTAATATTTTCAATAATTTATTCATTTTTAATTTTTATTCATTTAATTTTTTTAATGTTTTTAATTTTTAAAGTTAATTATTCATTTTAAAATATTTCTATTCATTAATTTTATTATATAATTAAGTTATATTATTAAAATTGGTTCTTTTTTTAATATATTTTTATGTCAATCTTTTTGAAATCATTATTTATTCATTTATAATCTATACATCATTAAAAATTTATAGTTTTTTAATATAATTTTTAATATATATAATTTTTAATTTTTATTTCAATGATTATAAAATTTAAATATTTCATTAATTTATATAATTATAAATAGCCATACAACCGTTAATATTTGTTTTGTAATATATTCATTTTTAATAACTATTCCTTTATCAATATCAATTCATTTCTAATACTTACCCTCTTTTAATATCATTGTAATATAATAATTTTCAATATTTATTCAATTAATATTATTTTTAATTTACTCATTTTTAATATTTTTAATATATTTTTATTTATTAGTATTTAATATTTGTATTTTGATTTTAATTTACAAAATTAATATTTATTCATTTACATTTTATGATTTTTTATTAGCACCTTTTTGTGGTTAATATCTATTAATTATTAATTTAGACTTTATTTGGAATAAATTCTATTAAAAATCACTTTTTAGAAACGATTATTTTTATTTAAATATAAATTATTTCATATTATCTTTATATCATATATATATATAATTTATATAATTTAGCTATTTTTTATATTTTTTAGACATATATAATTTGACATAATATATACAATTATGATAATATAATCCCATGTATATATATAAGGTGTTCGGATGCACCAATAAATTTAAACACCCACACACCAGACACACATGCAAGAAAGGTAGGCCATATCCCCCCCACAGGGGATTTCCCACGCATCAAGCATTGTTTTTTAGTATAATGACCATAGGTCGAGTGAGAATGAATCCCATTAGATGGCCCAAAATCCCAAGGCATCATCACGCCTGTATCCTCCTGCCAGTGCCCCCACCTGCCTACGTCATCGACTATGTCACTACCTACATAGTACTATAAACATACTAGAACCCAACATGGCTTTATCAAAGGACCTCGTAAATGCCCAGCATTAGCCTTTATATCTCGACGACACAAAGTAGTGATACATTTGATATTTTTTAGTTCTTTTGATTATATGGTGGATAAATGTATATTTTATTATAGATTTTTTGTAGATTAGTTAAAAACCCATCACAAATTTTAAAATATTATTATACAAGTTATCCCCATAACACACCTTTCATGATACCACGAATGAAAAACTCTATAGCCAGATCTTTCACATCATTCAACATAATTGATCCATAAATCAAATGTTTCTTATTCCATTCATATTTATTTATAGATTTTCATCATTCTCATGAATTATTATTCTTTTTATTGGGTTCATCTTATCTACATGATATTTTGTCATTATTATTGTTATATTTTATTCTTCTTGTTGGATATTCTCTTATTATTAATTCTTAGCACATTGCATGGATAATATTTATTCTTCAAATCGATGTTTAGCCACTTGTTTACATGATTGTAAGGTCTTATTGTTTTTTATGTAATTTTGGTTTTTCATTACATTGAGTTATTGTCATTATCATCTTATATTTCCATTTCTTATATGAATTTTAAAACACTGATTACCATATTTCTATTATCAATGATTTTTTCATTGATAAAAAATGTCTTATATTGTACTACATGTTTTATAAATTCCAAATCCATATTAAAACACTATGTTATTCACATTGATATCATTAATTAATGAGAAACCAGAATACATGGGTATTAAGGTGTGCATAATTTGGATATTAATTAATTTTATTTTATTTCATGGATGTTGGATGTCAGATGTGTATCCTAGTTTATTTATAATGTGAAATATTTGAGAAAAAAAGGAATTTGTTAAATTAAAAGTTGATATTCTTGTTGTAATTTGAGTTAGAGTAGATTTTAATCGTCATAACCTACCATATAATTTTTTCTAGTGGATTGGTTTCATCATTATCAATGTTATACTCTCTTCTAATCATAAGAAATCGTAGTTCTATTTCTTTTTTGAAACAAAATGATTTTTTTAGTATTAATAAAGAATATTCTAATTGATATAAAATAAATTTTTAATATTGGTATATGTTATTTTTTATATATTCTTTACAATAAAATATTCATATAATGTATGAAAAAAATGCCATGTTTTTAAATTATATATCACTTTGTCATTATTAGCTATAATATAAAAATAAAACACATAACCAGTGGACCTATACATATAATTTTTAAAAATAATTGCATTTTATATAATTAAATAGGATAGATAATTTTTATTTAGGAAAATATAATGAATTAATTTTCAAAAGAAAAATTGATATAGTGAGTTGTTTTCTTCCAACCTTAATAATGTGTGTTGACTAACAAGCACATTATAAGGTGGTGTTTTATATTATATTTTTACCTTTATATTTTATTTTATTATATATAAATATTTGTTTATAATTAAATGAAAATATTGACTCATTTTAATGTTCCAAAATATACAATAATAATTTAAATAAATATCATTATAACTATAATTAAATTTTTTTAATAATATTTTGGTTGCGCGTACCTATGTGAATTTTTTACCAACTATTGAAGGGTTGTTGGATGTTTTCCCCTACCCACTCAAATTGATATATAATAAAATAATGGTGTACTAAAATAAATAAACATTGTTAATCAAGGTTCACCTGATGATGATGTAAGATTGAGCTTGTTATTTTAATTATATAATATTCTTTAGGAAGAATATCATTCCAAGTTAACCATGTTCCTTGTGTGACTACTCAAAATACACCATATGGAATCATTAGGGAATACAATTTTTTGAAAACTATTTTTACATTAAATTAACATCTAATGACTTCTAAAAAGTTTCATGACCTCGGAGATAGTGTTATTAATGGAGAAGTAGATATCCATTTTAAAAGTTTAAATAATTATCTCACATTATGATTCAATAAACATTGTTTTATAAAATGTATCTTTTTTAATTAAAAATATTATTTAAAATTATTTATAAATTCATATAATTTTTGGTATTTATATAATATAACCCATTGTTGATGAAATGAACATTTATATCAAATATGATGACTATATGGGTGTATATATAAATAAGACCCATTTGGATTCTAAGTCGATACATTATATATATATATATATATTAAACATAAATATTAATTACACATTTATATTTATAAACTTAAAATTGATGGATTATAATTATATACCAAAGGTGTTTGAGGATGGGGTTAAATAGATCATCATTTTTACAAAAGATCATGAATATAAACCATCTAAAATACATTGAATGTATTTATGTTATCATAAATGAAAACTAATTAGTTTAGAGTAGTTGGATGAACAAGATATGTTTCACCAAATTGTTCAATGTTTTAAATGATGGAGTAAACATGGGGAGGAACTATATTTAGCTAGTTATTGGGATAACACTATGTTTTATGGATCATGTGATATGATTAAAAAAGTAAACAATGAGTAATATAATATCGAGGATATGATTATATGTGTAAATAAAGATGATGATCACATTGAGGAAATAAAAATGATAGATATAAATGATCTTCGGTATTGTCTAAATTCATTTCAGTAGTAAATGTGTAATACAAATATTTCATTGTACAATGGTTGGAAAAGATATATAACATTGTTATCCATTCGGAAGCTATATAATTTAAAAGATAGGAATTCTTATAGTGACACAAACTTTACTAGACTGATTTTTCTATTGAATAATATTATATAATATAATAATGATCATCGATTTTTAATATATGATTCTAAATGGATGTTTTGTTAAATGGGTACAATTTATGAAATAATGTATGTCTAAATAAATGACTGTATAATTTTTTTGAAAGAACTAAGAATGACATAAAAAATATCATTGTTTATTATTTCCAGATATAATATATATTAATAATTTCTATTCAATGTTAAAAGGAATAATCAAATCATTTCATGGCTTTTGTGCTTATATGGAACTGGGGAGACTACAATAAAATTTACATGGTACATACATACAAAAAATAATTATGGGAAACTTCCTCAACTAGTAGGTTCTTCTCGGTGGAGGAAACATAATCCTTGGAATCGTTAAAATTTAGATGATCCCATAATCCATGTATCTAGATATCCAACAATAGAGTGATTCCTTTTGGATTACATCATAGTACTCATAGTACATAATAAGTTATGTTGTCATTTTTGTTACATTCAATCATGGTTATGCATTTTTTGGACAAGAAAACTGTCCATAGAGGATATAATAAATCAAGTAAAACATTTTTTGAATTTGAAATCATTAAAGAATTGGAAGATTTAAAAAATTCCATCTTTACTAAAAGCACATCTACAATGATTGTGGCCACTTTTATTAGTAGTCCCGCAAACAACCTTTCATTTAATAGGGTGAATGTTCCTCTTTCTTTCCCCTTAAACTGACATTTCATTATGTGGGGAATGGATTCATCTTAATGACCTCAAAAACAAAATTTTATTCATTAGGAAAAGTATTCCTCTTTAGGATTCTCTATATGGATCCCCACACAAAAAATAGTTAGTTTTTTGGTTCGAGGCATCATCTATTGGAAACTAGGAAATGATATTTCAATTGTGGGGAAAAGTATTTTTTTAGGTTGCTTTAAATTTAAATTTCCCCAAGAATGATGATTGATTCATGGATATCCTGAAAATACGGTTATATCTGTCCCCCCAAAAACCATTACCCAGACATATGGGGGATGGGGTTAAAAATTGCCCGTAAGTAAACTTAATTGGTAATCACTAATCGTGTATCATAATGTCTGAAATGAAAATTCACCCAATCACCTACAATTGGTGGCCTCACACATCTATGTAGAATATAATTTTTTAAGCACCATCTTGAATATAAATCAATTTGTGAGATGAGGTCTATGCAGACCACTAGCCCGTATATTAAGCAATACACATGATGGATCCTTCCACATAGCATTTAGCCTTACCTTAGCTCCTCTGTAAACATTCATACCTAGTATTGACCCTTCTTCATAGAGTTATTCCTTACATAGGCCACTCCAAGAACTATCCAAATATTCCTCCCTTTCATCCTCTCCATTGGAGAACTAGGCCCCATACGGGCCTCTTCATGAGCTAATCATGAATAACATCCAGTAATTCCACCAGAGTTGCACCATTTTATAGAAGTTCATATCAACAATGTTTATATTCATTAGTTCATTGCCTCATAAAATTTTTCCCACACATATCCTCCCTAATGGGTATGTTACAAGGGGTGTTTCTAATTGTGTATGCCCTCGTTAATGTGGTCCATGACCTTCCCATAAGTATCAGGGTCCTCCCCATTTTAGATTTATAGGGGAACCACTGGCCCTTCAATTTGACAAGGACTAGTGCCTTATCATCCTCTCATACGCTCTAAAATATGAAATAAGGTATCTATCCTAGAGTAAGACCCTAATAATTATTTATGGCCCATCATTTGGGTGTATAAGTCCCAATCATGGGGCTTGAAAAAAAGGAGTATATTGTCACATCCAAACCTTTTCTAATTTTCATAGACTCCACTTCATCCACCAATAGGAAATGGTGATTGTGTGGTCATTTATATCTTCCACTACCCCTTCGTTCTCATATTTAGAATGAATCGCATCAGCTAAAGGTTTGTTATTACAATGAAATCCACACAATAAAATACTTACATTTATAGAGAGTCCATATGATGGATCTTCCTCTCACATCAACAAGGGACTCCTACAAGGGGTAAGCCCTAATACCATGTTATTATTCCCTTAGAGTTCCATATTAATGATGATAAAAATCATTATAGTGATATATTCTCTATCATGTAACCAATGAGACTCCTATCGAGTATAAACCCCATCTATATGCCCTCAAATGGGCCTCCTATATTGGATTGATCCCTAAAACACCCAAACAATTTGTGATTTGATTCCTATCAAAACAGGATACATAGATTACCCCCTACAGTCTAAACCTAATGCCCCAAAATCACCTTAATATTCTCTATGGCATGTCGCAATATGTCTTATATCTGACTAGGGAGGAAACATCCCTTTCAGATCAATTTGGCTACATTGGCTTAATTACCACACTATATTTGACTACACACCTATTTCCTAGACATCATTACCACATGACATTAAATTTCATTTTTTGGTCCTTCATACGTTAACATAAAAGGTATTATATGTACCATTAGGTGGCCTATAATTACATTGGTTCTTATTCCTTTCACAAGGATACATGAGAATCCCATTTCATGGGCCTAATTCCAAGATAAAAACAACTATCATATCTATAAATGATGATAAGTTCTAGATCTCCCTTATACATGGATTAAAACTAGATTCATGATAATAAATAATTTATGAATCCATAAATCGTATACAAATTGTACCATTTATGGAGAAATTTAGTTAAATACATATATCTACGTAGATAGAAAACAATGGATACGTCCAGATGATACTAAATACAAGCCTACTTACAAATAGATTGTTAATATAATAGTGATCTATTTAAAATTTTTGATTTAATAAATGATTCAAAAATATGTATTAAATCTTCATTAATTTACCAGTGTAGTAAATAATTCCCCTCAGATAAAGGTGGTGATCCCACCCTCAAATCATGTCATCCAATGTGAATCCCTATGTATTGTTGGCACCATTTCTTAACAACCACCTTCCTTTGAAAATCATGTGCATAAAACATCATGAAAAAGGGAACTATTGTATATTTAAAATTTCTGAAATAAAACCCACTGGAGACCACCTAGAAAGGATGTGGAAATATGTTTCTAATATGAATGTTGTTACACCACCACTAAAAAATTCCATTCACACCCTCCATGGTTTTTGGGATGAAATAAATTGTGAAACCTACTTGATTCCATAACAAAAAAGATAGTGTATCCCACATGTCTGGAAATTTTCTCAAACAAAATGAAAGATTCCCAAAAATGGATCCAAAACAAATGATTATGCAGGTATTCATTTATTGAGATTATTATATTGTGGGTTTATCTCATTTTTTTTGTTATATGGTGGAAATTTAAATAAAGATACTTTCAATTCAATATTATATCCTATCAAGTATCTTGAATTTATCAATCTTCTTCCTTGCAATAAGGGTCCTTATCAAATCATAGGAGACTGTCACCAATATTCCATCTTCAGTTCCATATCTAAAATATCCTCATTTCGGAGTACCAGCTAAATTTTACTATACTAACATTGGAGGCTACATAGGGATCCCTCCATGGAATGAAGTTTCACTAAGAATCCATCCAACATCAATTGATGGAGAAAAAGAAGGCAATGTACATTTTCAACAAAAATCAATTCAGGATACTATTCATAGAGTCAACGAAAAACCTCCTCCATATCTTAGGGAGGTGGATCGTGAGTTCACCAATGGCCGAATTCCTGTACAACTAGCGCCCAGAATGGAAATCTACCAAAAGATGTCACTGTAATGATTCATGACATCAAACCCTCACATTGGTTAACATCCCCACCCCCTGCAGTCTATAATGGTTCATTCAAGCAAGAGAACATATGACATATCACTAAGTGCATTGATCAAATAATAAAGAGTATGAATCAAATTCTATTCACTCTATATAGTATCCCCATGTATATATGGTAGAAATATATTGGAATGAGTAATCATAACTTCTTGCATCTATCAATATTGAATAAAAAATTTGGAGGCATCCAACGATTCCAACCAACAAAATATGGAAACAAACCAAGAGATGATGCACAAACCTACTTGCATCATTCATGATTTCGAACATTTTTTGGTGGAATTTTATTAAACTAGAAGGAACATCCCACTGAAAAATAATTGGAATACCCACAACTATTTCCCCACACATGATGATTTTCGGTATATCCACGAAATAAATAGAGGACATAAGTGAGATTGAATCCCTTCTACATCTTTATAGTTGGAATATATTTTTTACATTTATAGAAGTCACCCCTAATGTCATAAAAATGATAAAGGGATTAGAATATATTCATGTAGACATTATACATGTTTTCTGAGATGTAATGGTTGAATCAATGGTTACTAGGAGTTGGGAACAAAACCCTACCTTTGTATTTGATTTGAAACAACAACATAATATAAAATTCACCATGAAAAAAATGTGTTTTCCTTCTCCCTTCTATGAGGGTCATGAAAAAAATTGACATGATAAATGGACAATGTAATTAGAACCATTTCTCTATTCGAATTGAAAATCATTGGTCCATCATCATTACCACTCTATGGATAGTGCACATCCATTAAAATATTCCACAGACCTGCCAGAAAATTTCATTTATGATGTAGGAGATACTCAAACAAGAACCTGTATTTGAAATCTACCACACATAGTAGGTGTCCCCATTCACCCACATGAAATCACCTAAAACAAATCCTCACCAAAGAGGAGTTAAAAATTTTGAGATGGCCTATGAACATAGTTTGATGAATTCTAGTGTTCTTGAATCACTCATACAATGGTTTATAGTAGATAAAGATACTACTTATTTGTTACTAAATTACAACGAATGTAGATGAAATTATGAAGGACATTTGATGAAAAGATTATACTAGTAGTTCTGGTCACCCTCCCTATAAATCATTTCACAAAGGCTTACTTCATATCCAAAATATAATCGGTCATGATATCCTATACCTTAATAATCACCATGAAAACCCTCCTCATGTCAAGAACCTAAAATAGAAATAAATTTATCCCGTTTAATCAATCCACCCTAAAGGCTGCCTAGGGTATAAAATGTATACATTCTCCTGATATTCACATGTTAATTTATGATGGTACTTCTACCCATGGTGGAATTTGGTACATAGGTACTTCCCATACTGAAACATAATTTCTTTAAGATGGTCCTCAACTCTGCAAATTGGCATGGGGAAGGTAGTCCTACAATTAGGCTCATGAAAAAATGAGGCCATTAATTTAGGATGACTTATCATTAACAAGATATATTATTTCTCAAATGTATGAAACCATAAGGAAATAACCATTCTCCAAACCACCCTTAGAATACTTACCCTCAAATTCAATAGAGTAAATCCTTAAGAACCCTATTCTTCATAGTAACCTAATGAGGAAATTTCAATTATGGTCCATTCTGGTGGAAAAGGCTTTTTTAAAACAATAATGATTCATATATAATCAAGATAAAATTTTATATGGAAAATATACATATAATGTTCTATACATTTTCCAAACCCCAATTTAGCATTCCATGTGTGTTTTTCAAAGATTTTTGTATGAGATTTTCAAAAATATATGGAATACCCATCATAACATAAACAACATTACTTACGATGAATATCCAATATTTGTGTAGATAAATGAATGGATACACTTTAAAATTGACTTAGTAGCCATCCTAGCTATAGAAAACCAATATTTTTTTAAAAAAAAAGAATCATTTAATAAAAATTCCTCTATGAATTAAATGTTTTACATCAACTACACATCAAATAACCATCTATTGTTCATATCATTGGATGGGGAAATCATTGGGTGTTAAATCTCCTCTTGCTCCCTGTTTAGTTGATCCCCCCAAATGAGACATCATATAATGGTAAAGCCTCCTATATTCATCAAGAATGGAATCTACTCACAATTGACTGTATGCTTAGAATGAATCCGCCCTTAACAAATCTATAAGACGTTAGGTTAGAAGTAAGTGATCACTAAAAAAACCCATTCATCAATCATATACAAATATTGATCAAAATTTCAACCTCATGGATACTATATTTCATATAGAAAATATTATATGGAAGAAAATGACTCAGATTAAAATCAAACAATCCACCCAAACATTGTTCAAAAAAATACAAATAAAATCGAATGTGAATACATGATTGTATAAGAGAATCCCCTACCCATAGGGTTGGGTAAATTTTTAATATAACGTTCATGGATGAAAATCTAGGTCAAAAGGGTGTGAATTTGTAATAGAATTATCCCAATCACATAGTTATCGGGTGATAATTATCTCAAACATAGAGAATTTCATTCTTGTCTCAATTAGTAGGAGTTTGAAAAAAATAATTTTCCCAGTTCATATCATCCTGTGATGCAATTTTTTCTACAGTTATATGAACAATGAATTTTTTTTGAAGTTCCCTTCAACTCACTGTTAAACATATGAAATATAATGAAAACCATGATAATAAGAATATAATACCATGATAGTCATAAAAAATGACCTTTCAACAGCACAATTACACATAAAAATCATATATCATCTAGTGGAAAACCCCCAAATAAATATAGTTCTCTCATTATTGAGGGCTAGTTAAAATTATTGTTGTGAAGATCACATTAGTAAAGATCATTTATACAACTCTTACTCTGGTTTTAGAACATTAATTCAACATGGGAGAATAAGAGGGGTGTCCAATCAAATTATTTTCCTCATTGAAACAACAAAATAGGGTGTGTGCACCTAAAATTAGTGAATTAATGTAAATTTGGGAACTCTTATGAATGATATATTTCCACCCCATCAAGGAGCATCAACAAATGAAAAGGTTAAGTATATTGTTTAATACCACATATTACCTAAGGGTCTCAAACTCCTCACACTAGAATAATTATTTTTTCATAAGTAGGACAATTTGAATGATTTGGGAAATATCAATGCATAAAAAATCTATATAAGTATACCGATATGATATGTTCTATACGTTGATCCTCTACTCATGGTCTCAACTGGCATACCTCAACAAATAAGGATTTTCCCCACAAATGAAATAGATCTATTACATCCACTCAATGCATGATAAATGAAACCAATATATTTGGATACCCCAAAATTTAGAGATCAGGATTTCTCCCCTTCAGGTGAAAATTCTAAGCTCGGTCAAAAACATCCTCAAAGACCAGCCCTTTAATGTTACCCACCATGTGTTTAAGAATAATTTCCTAAATAATCCTAACATGTTGTTCCCCTTGCTCTGGCTACTGTCTAGTTGGTTATTCCTCCCAATATCATCAAATTCATAAAAATACATCAGACATAATTATAATGTATGGAAGGATGATGTGATACAGTAAAATAAATTATGAATACTTTCCTTCGATGGGTGGATGCAACACTTCCCCTAAACAAAATTATAAATCACATGGTCCCAAAATTCAAAGGTTCAAGGGATTCATAGTAGCATCAGACACAATTGTTATCTAAGAGTGTCCCCATGATGTTGACCTCATGTTGCAAGAACCATCCAAGATCAAATTTTTTAAATAACTTTATAGGGACCATCTTTCACTTGGTATACCTTTATATTAACCAGTTGAATCAAGGAATGGGATGATCATTATAAAAAATTTCTCTATCAGTTAATCTCAACATTTTAGATGAAAAAAATTATAATTGTCCTAAAATTAATACAATAAGAATCATAAAGGGTTTTATATTTCTTTAATATGTGTAAGAAAATGAATTATTTTCTGAAATCGCAGCACAATCAATAATGTTTTGTGGGTCTTTGTATTGTGGTTCTTCATAAAGATCTATGAACAATACTTTTTAAGGTAAAGTAACCAGATGGATTTCAAGAATCTACTATAGTAAAATAAATTTGGAAAGATTATAGTTTTTTACCAAAGCTATCTCTTATCATATTCCGGCATCTCAATGGAAGAGGGGAGGTAGAGTGGAAGCTACAATAGTTATATTGAAACATTCCTCTACACCAACTCCTACACAGGCTCCAAATTTGATGCCTACACCTTATCCTATGGTATCTCATATTGAACAAAAACATCAATAGTAGTATAAACATTACGGTGAATGCAGTGATTCAATATTCTCTCTATATGGAGGTGGGAAGAAAAAACTCTTATTCTTATGAGATGAGAGGATTCATAGTTAACTCTTAAAATCCATGGAAAAAAAATTGTTAATACTATCTGAATTGAAAATACATATCGATGTTTACTAGGTTGATCACCCAAATTATTTCCACATTAATTGAGTATAAGGTAACACCATCAAAGACTGTTTTGTTTTCAAATATTTCCTACAAGAGATGGTTGATTGTAGAATGGTGAAAATGTGACAACCACAAGCACTGGTTGTGTGTGCGTTTCCACCAACAATCAAGAGGAAGAGGGGGAATGACAAGAAGTTATGAAAAAAAATCAGTAATTATATGACCATAAAAATTAATAAATGGTATCATGTTATCCAACAAGAACAGTTAAATCCAATGATTTTTATCACAATCACTTTTCCAATGGAATAGTTGAATCCTTAAACCCAATAATCCTCCCAATTCAAATCATCTATGAAATAACATGACCATAAGTGTAGTAAATAAATACAATAAATAAGAACTGGAACCTAGGATAAATTTTTACTCGAAACCCTCAGACTTCCTGAATTTAGTCCCAATAGAATGTGCCATATCTCACCAAACAATACCATGACCACTAACCCATCTTACAAAATCCCAGTTAGATGATGAATTTACATTAGAATCAATTTTTTTTATTTATTTAATGGATTTATTTTCTGATGATGAGTGTTATTATGATGTTATTCATCCGATAGAAAAATGGGATACTTGTATCAAGGCTAAGTGTTCTTAATAAACAATGTGAGGGACATCCATGACCAAACACAATACACTAGTCACATACCAACGGTGGATATCGGTGCTTCAGAAACCTATGAGAAATCACTTCATCAATCACAAAATGAACATGATGATTCTTCCACACATGTGAAAATAAATTTAGAACTAATCATTATTTAAGAATTATTGATTAATTGTAAACAAACTGTCCAACCCTGAACAGTGGAAATGTCAGGGAGACCCAATCCAACAATACACAAAACACACACTAAATCTTGTCAAATAGCTAACAAATCTACCATAGGAAAATTATATCTAAAATTAAATATAGGTAATATTTTACCATATATATATATATATAATTTTGACACAGAAGTAACACAACCTAAAGTAATTGGCCACAGTTCCAAAAAAGACCTCATTTCTGGATGCACTCAATCTATCAAAGGGTTTTGTGGGAAGAAATTTTAGGGGCTCTTCTATTCTATCAATAGTTTGAAGAAAATTTATCTTGCCGATGCATATTGTAATTATATTAACCCTAAATAATTTGACATGTTTATCTCTTCCACCAAACAAGGTAGATATTATGTTATACATGGACATATCTGGCACCTATATGTATCTGGATGACTGGAAAGCATTGGCATCCATAGATATTTTCTTTAAAATAGATATGGGTTTAAAATAATGAATATCTAAATGATTTTATGACTATGATACACTGAATCTGATTTATCCCCTTCTTTACAAACACTCAAAGGTTGTGATAAAATCGAACTGAAACCCATTAGTAATATTAAAATCAATGCTAAATTTTGAAATATGGTATCCTAATTTGTGGTCTTGGTCATTAGGTGAGATAAAACATTCAATTTATTGTTAGGATGACCATGGTTACATCATAATATTGGGAACCATTCATTATACCATCAATTCCTCAAATACAATATCAATGGGAAAATTGTAACATTACATGGAGAAGAATCTCTATTCGAATCAGGTGAATCTCAATATATTTATGGATTATTA
The DNA here is from genome assembly GCA_963277665.1 of Viscum album. Taxonomy (NCBI): domain Eukaryota; kingdom Viridiplantae; phylum Streptophyta; class Magnoliopsida; order Santalales; family Viscaceae; genus Viscum; species Viscum album. The sequence continues at coordinate 1,776,340,425 of OY728133.1, read as the reverse complement.
TACCAATGAGATGGAAAGTAATGCATAATATATTGTGTCCCTCAGGTTTCCAGTCCAATGATTCTAGATATGACCCATGATAACCCCTTCAATGACCTCATATATTAATATTTTCATCCCATTATTCTATTTGATGACATTGTCTTAGAATCAATGATATTCTAACAATAATTAATGATATCAGCCATGTTAGTCGAACCTGATGGAGTTGATGAAATATTTCATTCCACCATTTTTGGAAACATCTCAAGTTAAAATTATCCTATATTACCATTTTAACATCAAAAAAGCTACCACATCATATTATATACAGTTAACATTAATCATTGACCTATATCTCTTATATATATCTACACAGACATAAAATTATAGGAATATAAAAAATAATATGAGGAATAATATGACCTTAGATATTCACCTCTAACATTTTTTTAAGGACTCTCTACCACTATCGAACAACATTAAAAGATAAATCTGGTTACATAAGAAGAATCATAAAAAACATTGATCAGTGCCGCTAGGCCCCTAAAATTTTAGGAAATTTACACCTATTTTTTAAACTAGCATTGGAATGTGTTTTTGTGGAATTAGAAATAAATTCTTGGCCATGATATTAATCTATCTTCCCATTAAATAGGATTTATAAAGGACCATTATAGTTACAAGATGAAAAGTAGAAGGACACATCAAAATAATTTAGCCAAGTTCAAAGATGAAATTAAAAAATCAACAATGGTAATTTCATTACATAAGCCCAATACACAAAATGGAATAGATTAATTTTCCTCTTCATAATAAATAATGGGAAAACCAATGTTTTCATCAATCATGGAGATGTTAACTGACACTGATCGAATGATTAATTTCTATTTTAGATTAAAGAACATATGATCAATGAAACAACTGGATATCAAGACCTATACTTCATGGATGTTTATTTAATGAATAATAAAATAAAAATTTACTCATAATATTAAGAACACAATTCCCTTAGTAACCCGAAGAGTATTCTGCTACTGGATGATTCCATTCAACATAATCAATCTTTGTGCTTCATATGGAGCATGCCATGCATTGCATCTTCAAAATATTCTTTCATATTTTATTAGAGTGTTATGTTGATGATTTTATGGTGAAATATCATTAATGATCTAACCACCTTTCAAATCTTGTGATCAACCTCCATAACCTATGATACCACATTCTAAAGATTAATCCTGTAAAATTATATTTTGACATTACCTCATGAAAAGATATTAGATTTGTTGTAAACAATCATGGAATCAATGTATACCCTAAAAAGGCTAATGAATTTTGGGTATGTCACCTCCTAATAATCAAAATGATTTTAGGGGGTTATTAGGAAACAATTCCCAGAATTTAAGCTTCTTGGATATCCATACGTGAATTTATTTTCTATTTAATAAGTTCATGAAGAAATTGATCATGTTTCAACGGAACAATATCTACCAACATGCATTTTATAGCCTCAAGAAATAACTCTTGATCCCATCTGTAATGATTACAGCTATTGAAAGAAATACTATCTTCATGTATGTGGAGGCTCTTAAACTATAATTGGGTTCCTGCATTGCACCAAAAAATGATGTTGGTAGTGAAAAAACCATTTCATCTCAATAACTCCATGCCCAAAATTCAGAATTTGTATTCAGATATCACGATGCACTTTTTGGAATTTATTTTTACTATTTATGTATTAATTAATTATCCAAAATAACATGAGGCCCATATTATGTATTGAATTTAACCACTAAAATATATCTGCAATCATATTTTTATAACATGATGATTAGCACGATGAGATGTCATTCTATAATAGTATGAAATCTGGTTCCTTCCATAAATGTCATTAAATGGGATGATCTTAGTTAATTTTACAGTAGAATATCCTTATATAGTAGAATTTCAGATGATTATCAGACTTCCAGATAGTGAAATAATCTTTTTACCGGACACTACATAAATTTTGGAAATGATATTTGATGGTGCATCCAGATGCCCAATTAGAAAGAGAATGGAAGACCCCATTCTTAGGAAATTCGATATTGGAATTGATCATAATTATATAGAAAAGGATGTTCTATATCATTCATTTCTATTTTCAGAAGGTTTCTCCAGCAACAAGGATGAATACATAGCACACATTAATGTATTGGAGTTGGATTTGAAAATGACGGTGACTCAACTGAGAATAAAAAATGATTCCAAGATGGTAATTAATTAGAGAAATGATGATTACAACATGGGAAATGAATAGTTAACCCCCATAATTATTATGATAATGGGATAAAGAAATAATTACCCTACATGCCACCACTAAATTACAACTATGATTCAAGAAATAATCAGAAACCTACATCAACCAATGTTGTAGTAGCCTTGGTAGATTTGGATCTGGGTGAATTAGTGATCCACATAACTCATCTAAGAAAAATATTCTCATTCATTCAATGTGACATAGAGGATTTCAATGTGATCAATTCTACCTATACACCAAAAAACACTAAAAATCGGTGGTTTATTCGTATTCTTGAATCCTCTAAAATGCAACCCTTCCACCATATTGAGCATAAAAAACATATCTAATGGAGGAATGTTAATAATACCCTTTATAATATACCTACACATAAAAATGTTATATATAAGAGAATCTCTAATGGAATTATCCTCTGATACATTGAAGATATGGATATAAATGCCACAGTGGAGGATGTTCCTGATGAATCTTTAGGATCCCATTAGTCTGTAACAAATATTTCTCACAAAATCATGGGGCATGGGAATTTATATCCTTTGATGTTGCAGGATTTCACATAATTTCTCAAATTGTGTCATTCTAGCCATGTATGTTCCAACTTCATCCATCAACTCCCACAGTTTCTTCATATATCAAAATACTCATCACTATTTTATGTATGGGAAATGGATGTGGTAGAGTTGTACCTGCTAGCAACAACAAAGCAGATCAATCACACACTTTATTCTTCTAAATTTCTCACCAAATTGGCTAAAGAGATTCACTTTATAAAATTTAGTAACAAAATTATCAGAAATTTCATTAATTTATTCATTTTTACAAGATTTGGTGACCCTTAAAGTACAAAAAATAAATGACATGAACAACTACTCAACCATATTGAATAATGTTTTTCATCCTAGCACCATGTGATCATAAATGGAAAAATAAAGAAATTAAATAAAACTATGTTTATTATACTAAATAAAATTATAGATAGGGAGATGAAATCTTGGGCAAAAAATTCATGCACACCTTGTGGGATTTCAAAAACACAACCCACACTAGTACTCCAATAACCACATATTTAGTGGTTTATAGAATATAGGTAGTGTTGAAATTGTGGTCTGATTTACCCCAATCAAAATATCTTTCTATTGATAACAATGAGTTGATGAAAAAACGTAGAAGTTGGTTGAAACGTTAGATAAACTCGATGATAAATTTTTTGTATACCCAACATAATTTGAAAATGAACTAAATTCCGATAGCATGAGAATTCTAAAAAAAATTCACTTTCATTCGTTCCTTCAAGGAGAACTAGTTTGGGCTTTAAATATTCCAATTATTCATGGTAAGAAACAAAAAAAACCTGAACCAAAGAGGGAAGGACCTTACATCATGAATAATTTATGTCATAATGAAGCTTATTCATTCATCCCAATTGATGGGGAACAAAAAACACCATAACTACTTCAATATTTCTCACGAAAAACTTCTTGTGATATTATATACCTTCAACATTATATCATTATAATTAAATTCATGGAATTTGGTATAGGATGATAGAACATATATGGTATAGCATATAGTCCTACTTGTGTGACCTAATACTTCCATACACCACATTCCAAGATATATGACTGTAAACTACATAGGTTAACATCATATTAATAAAAATATAACCTATAAAAACAATCCTTACTATATATTATAAAAATAGATCATTTGTGTCATTGTTTCATGATTTTAAAAATTATAAAAAAAATTATGTTCTCAAGTAGATCAAAATATTTTGTTCTTGTCTCCTACCACACCTTTTTTCTAGAACGACATATGGATTTGTTCTTATCTCTTTAGGATATATAGTGACACCCATAAATTATATCAAAATCCCAATCATGATGTACATAAGATGTTCCCTCTTCAACATACATTGAAAACTACATAATTCTTGATTCTTTTCAACATAAGATATATTTTGACACTTGATTCCATTAACCTAGGTCCGATCAGAGTAAAAAAATGGGAGCAACATGATTAACATTACTCTCCCATATGTCCCCAATTTAATAGGATAAATTTTTTTTGGTCACCCATTTAGGGGACCATCATAGAAATATAATTCCCCTTCCCTTCATTTAAAAAATATTTACAATGCGAACTCCACACCCCATGGTCAACCCCAGTCGAAATGCTTCTATTATTCTTAGAAACATTCATTCTACACATCAAACTCTATGCCTTCAGAAAATTAAGATATCCATAAACATTTCCCAACCACCATTATTGGAATGTATAATTATCGAGGAAACCGTTTTTGACTATACTTAATATTCCCCAATTTATGTTTGTATAATCAACCTAAAAAAGGCCTATAAACCATTTCAAAATTTGACATCATGAAACAAATATTCTATCTCTATAAGAAGAAACAATATCATTCTAGAAAATGAATTTCAATCATGGTCCATGATTAGTCCTTGCCTTAATTTTCAGTACCACTTCTTCAATTCTGACAACCCCTGAAATCATGATTTTCAATTTCAAAAATCGCATCTGAAGTATGTTGTAACATCTTTGTCCCAATACTCCCTATATTAGACACAATTAATGTGACATATGTTCCTAAAAATATGACCTCAAACAATGATACACCACATTAGTATAGTGATATTATGTTATATTGTATGAAACCAATTTTAACACCTGATGTTAAGATGTAGTTTTATCCTATATACCATTCATTTGTTGTATAAGACAACTATATCAAAGAACCTCATATCACAATCATATAATTCATCTCATATGATGATTCTCTAAATTCATTGATATAATTTATAGGGAATCATTCCTTCTTTTTCACATCCCCTAACTATTATATTTTCCACATGTCATTGAAATTCATGGTTTCACAGAATAGTGTATGTGTTAATTATAATTCTAATATGATAAGTAGAAATTACCAGATCCTATAACCTAGTGAATCTACAACAAGATAAATATAACCCAATTATTTTATTTTAACCACCTATGAGTTATGAATGAGTCTTTTCCACTCATTTTTTCTCCCACCAAGAATATCACACATGGTCATAGGAATTTATGTCAAATCATCCCCATTGAGCATGATATATCATTTTAAATGAAGGATATCATGGTCTTTGAGGCAACACTACAAATGTCCCATCAAATTTACATACTACGTGTTGTTAAATAACATGGTCGATGCCTCTTTTATGAAATAAATTTGTAAATTGTTTTGACCCGCCCCAGAGTGTACAAATATTCATTATGTTGTGCTCACACTGCCCCTACATCCATGAACTAGCTTTGGGTTTATTATCTCTATGATGAGATATGGAGGGACTATAAAATACAACATCAAAGTCTAGATACAATATAGAAATATCACCACTATTCTATGTATGATCCAGATCATTAAATAATGATTTGGTATGGGTTTTCACCCCACTCATGAGACCATATCAAAAGAAAAGTTACGCTCCCCATAAAATAATTCAACCATTGTGGGGAATCTACCAATGAACATTGTGTGGCTTCATTCTAATTTTGAAGAGACCCCTAGTGATTCCCAAACCCAATGTCTGATGCACAACCATAATAAAATAATCACCCACACTTCATATGTTTCATACCTCCATAGGAAACATTTTCCCAATTCTTTTATGATTTTTTGACATGAAATTATCCTTTCATACACAGACTCCATTATTTCGCAAATCATACTCTATGTATTAAGAAATACAAATCTTCATAAACATTCCCAAATTTCAATAATGGAATGTATGGTTCAAAAATAAATATTTGTTTTTAATTTTCATTATATACCCCATTTTGGAACTGTATAAGCGTCCCTCAAAAGTCCATTCAACAATATGGACATTAATTCTCATAGGAAACCACTTAAACCTCTAAAATCTCTAATTCCTTTATGTTGGAAACCACTATTCGAACTTGATATGTGGTGTTTCCTTACATACTTATACCATATAATTTTTTATATTTTAAAACCCCTAGATTATGTATTAAAACCTCCACTCATCACACCTAAAGGATTATGGAATATTATTTTTCAAATCACTATGAAATAGTAAATCCATAATATTTTGGTCAAAGCCAAGCGAACTTAAACTACATAAATAAAACATCATTGTATTATGAAATTAAACAATCTGGACAGTGTCTTTATTATAATTATAGTAAAAAATATAAAAAAGATCCATATATATATAAAATTAAAAAATGGGGAAAGGTCCTCAAGAAAACATCTTATAATGTAGAACATTTCATTCTTTATAGGAGTTCACTAAACAATGTCACACTTGGTCTATTCAATGTGACAAGATATCTATATGAGAGAAAGATCACTTAAATATTTAACTAGTATATCATCCATATATATTGATAAATAGTATGGTTGAATACACTTTTTCTATGGAATCCTATGTCATCATTCATTGGTACTGGCTTTGGAGACTCACATTACTCAAATCCCATATTAAGATGGTATTAGAAAATACCGTTATTTTATGTAATAAATATATCCATATAGGGGTTCCATAATTTCTTTGGGATACATTTTTCATGTATATCAATCCCATACTTGAGTTTTCATTGACTCCAAACTTGTCTCCCATGTACTCCCATTGATGTTAACATTCCAAAACATGTTTCATATAATGCACTCCCATGATGATTTACAATATTTCATAAGCTACCACATATTTTTAATGTTTTCTTGACTCATGGGATCATATATTATTTTTATAGTCACATCAATTAGAAAAATTTAGTTTCATTTTATTTATTAATATATAGGAATCTAATCCACTACTGCATGACCATAATATGAGAGGTAGTAGTCCACCCCCACTAGACACAAAACTGCTTTGATAAACCATTTATAATAGTATATTTATAAGAAACATGAGATCCCGACCTATATAGAATTAATTGTAACACACAACATCTAAGGACGAGATTATTAGTCCATCACTAAATATAAATATCAACATTTTGAAAAAAGAGTATGTAACATGTTCTCTAGTTTATGGAAATATGTCAATATTTAAATGTCCCTTTCAATGCATGTGAGTCATACATATATATAGGGAATTTCATATTAATGCCCTACAATCCACATTTGGGATTATTATTCATAAAAATATTGTTCAATTTTGTTCAACCAAACACACCAGATTCATTGTTCAGTCTTTCAAATACTGTTGAAAAGGCACATAACACACATCATGTTGAAAACCCACAATAGGTGACATATGAAAAGAAATAATGTCTCATAACTCTACAAAATTTTATCATAGAAACATTCAGACCCTTATCCCATTACAATTATTATATGTTAAATAAAATAATAAATGTACAATCTACTAAGTGAGTTAACTCTAGAATTACTATTAATATTTCATTGTAAATTTGGGACAAAGAGACATATGATTCACAAAAAATTCATTTTCATTACATATATTAAGAAAAAGGAGGTGTATCCACAACATATAATCTATTAAAACTAGTAAATCAATGTTCATAAAGTATTTTTCTAATGGATTCCAATACTTGTATGATTATATGATTAAAGTCCTCTACTAATCAATGTAACGTTGACAATGTTGCAACCTCTTTTTTCCATCAACTCATATCACTTCTACCTTTTCTAAAAATTATATATATCAAAATTCTTGGCCTCATTAAAAACCTTGTTTCTATTTATTATCCACTACATAAACACAATAAAATTATTAATTGAGCCAATTTAACTCTTGATTGAGATATTATTCCAAGGTCCTCTATTCTGCAATTGGTCTTTAGTGTAGGGATGATACTCTATATTGTTCATAGGCCTCATTAATTAGAAACATTGTGGTTGAGAATATGGTAAATCTAATCCATAGTGTTTTGATGAGACTATATATCACATACCCTTTCTAATATGGAAACCAATTATCTTACCTTGGAATGTATGGTGCAGTAGTCAAACCCCCATATCCAAGTACAAAAAACATGCAATGTTGCTTTTGATATTTTGATGTCACATATGATAAATGGTTATGAGAAATAAATTTCCCTATATACATCCAAAATTATTGATTGGTGATACAATGTTCAACAAGGTTCTTCCAGTCTTCTTCACAATGACTCTCACAAGGATGAATGATTTGTTGGTCCAGTTAAATAAGTGAATGCCTGACATCAACATTTTTAAAATGAGCGGGCTCTATAGATAATAATTTTTTTGTATCATGAGATTTTTGGAAATTTAAAGCATCTGTAACCAAATATACTTATACCAATTCTCATGAAACTGCAACCCAATAATCAATGTTTTTTAAAGAAGAATACAAGATAAAAAATATGTTGACAAACTCACCTTCATCATCTAAGATACTAACATCCATTGTCACCATCGACTCACTAGAAAGAATTAGAAGTGCTACATCTCATAAGGATGCGACAGACATAGTAGATTACTCTTTTAATGATGAACATGTGACATTTTAAAATTTATCCAAGTCACCATCCTTCAAAATGCCACACACAAACACTGATCCCACATAGATGCCCATCCGCAGACATTGAACAATAGTTTGGATCTAATATTTTTGATCATGCATAACAACATCTTTTTCAATAAAATATATTTTAGGAATGATATCATTCTTTAAAAAATAAGTGTATTCCTCGTTAATCCCCTATCCAAATGAGATTTTGGATATTTTGTCTTGACAAATTAACAACCTGAAGCTTGAAATATACATAATGTCGCCAGTTGGTCTCAGACCCTTATCTAATCTAGACCACTCTATAACTACTAATCCTGAATTTTTTGTATTTACTAATGTTTTTATCTAATGTAATCCCATGAACGAATAAACCCATTATCATGACTACATATATAGAATGAAATTTAATCGATAAGGGTAAAATAAATAATTGTTTTCAAGATTAGATGTTGATTAGCAACTTCCTCACATTCCTAGGACTTATGATTTCCCAATAAGATAATCTCAAAGGAAAAATACTAGGTGGTTTAAGGGGTGGTAATAATGTTTTTGGGTAAATAATTACCTCTTTTTTTAATTGTTTTCCAATGAAATATTTATTCAAAGACCCTTTTATCAACATGAACCTCCATTCCAAAAGTGTTTCATCCCTCAATATTTTCAGGTGGATGAATGTGATATGGATTTCCCATATCCTCCTAAAAATATGATGGTGAAGAGAAGAAGGGTTAAATTATTACAATGATAGAGTAATAGATTCAATGTAAGAGATCATATTACCTCTACACTGAAATTGCCTATTTACACCCCCGCCACTAGTATTTTTTGAACCTAGTAGGACCAATAAATACATCACATTAATGAATAGACAGAATAATTAATTTACTCATGATATGTAATGGATTATTTAGTAATTTCTTATATATATAGTTGTTCAGGTGTAGTAATCTTCCCATTTCTAGGAAATTATTATTTTTTCTACTTGAAGAATACACAAATTTTCATAGGTAGAAACACTAATCATCCAAGAGCCCCACTATCTCCAAGCATAGATAAATACTTATATTAAATACATGGACAATGTATAAGAGGAAAAATATTAATTGAAATTGGAGAAAAAATCATTAGTCCCATGTTTATATTCTCAGAATTTCTAGGACATTGGTAAATACTTATAGGACATAGAAGGAAAATGTAGACGAGGAAGAACCATCGGTCCCATGTGAACCACAATCACTGTCTTCATTATCACTCTCATATGGTCTCAGAATCTCTATTATTCACTCCATAAATATTAATTTACATTTGAGAGATATAATGGATGCCTCAATGTCCCATATAAAAACATCCACCAAGTTTCCATGCTCTATATAAAAATGATTTGTGGTAAATTTATTACATTTTACCTTGTCAAAATGATTACCTTCCCCTAGAGGAAGATACAAATTCAATTAATAGAAATATAATTACTCTATGGGTCACAACCCTCTCTAATACATGTTATATTAATCCTCTTGGTGATGGTCATGTGGGAAGAAGGCTCTGTAGCTTCACCCATGGGTCAAAACAAGTGTTTTTAGTGGCATCACTTCAAATCTCCAACATCCACTTTTTAATTCTAGATATGATGTATTTTCTCATAGAAGTACCATTTCCTAGACTAATTAACATTTTTTCACACATTTCAATATCTAGGATTAGATATGAGTGGACCTATAATAACAGATACCATCTTTTCATGTTTCCCATTTCTTAATGAGTTGATATAAACTTTAGCATCAGAATTCACCATTTTTGGAGTGATATTTGTGGGTGGATGTTCATTCTAGGAGGTAGTGACTACCTCTTTGAACATCAATCAATTATGATGAGTGACAATGATATTATTTTCTGGAAATGTTCCACAAATCAACGATGGGAACCTATTTTGGAATAAATGGAATTTAGTCCCAAATTGGCATAGTGAATTCCTATTATAGATCTTATTTCTATCAATTTTGGAAAACATAACACGCACCCTTAGAGAAGTGAGTTTCCCTCAATATTTATTATCTCAAGATGAATCATTTACATGGTTTCTAATAGGATAAGAATAAGGGGAATGAAAAAAATAGTTTTGATAATTAATCATGTTCATCACATCACATGAAATTAGCATAAATTGATTCAACCCACTTATACAATATATGTAGGACCTTAATTGAGAATATATAATTCACTGGTCATTGATAAATTCATAACCCCCAATAAGAGTTACTATGGATACCCAGAGGACTTGGGAGGGGACATGGATTTGAAGGGTCCCCTTATCAATTCATCCATGTTGATGAATATCTATGAAAATAATGGGATAATTTGGACGACACATATCCCAGTCAAAATCTAGGCTACAATTTAAATGGATTAAAATCTGATTCAAGTGCTTGACTCATGAACATGTAGCAAAAATAGACTAAAAAATATTTCCAAAAAATCATCTATTCCCACTAATGGATAAACCATATGGAAAACATAAAAAAAACCATTGATCGAAGTGTCCTACCTTTATTCTAAACCTGTAAGTGAAATCACGTATTTTAATTCTATGATTATGACCCATCGTTGACCATATATCCTAATTATTATGGTTCTTTAGAGTATAAAAAACATGAATCCATTCAATAAATGGGACATCTATATTAGGTGGGGACTAGACCTGTTCAAAATTGTATGCATTGTTATGAAATTACATTACATGAAGAGGGGTTATCTAAGGGTAATCCAGCACCAAATGAGGAAGGAACTTATAATCCATATCACCCTTTATGGGTTCCTACATTATCATTCGAACATAGTAATGACTAGTACACACTTCTTCATACACCGTGTGATATGTATTAGTATAAAAAATCCTCTTTCCAAGAAGGTGTGGTGTAATAGCTTTATTTTGATTGGAAAAATTATATAACACCTAGATATCCTCATATAGCCCTACTAGTCATGCCCAAATTTACCTAATATATTTGGTTAAAGTGTTCACTTGTAGTTTAGTTTGGGTTGTCGAACCCTCAAGGACCAAAGAAGAAACCTAAATAAATGAACATTATATGTACTGATTTTGGATATAAGTTGTCTGACATAATGTTTATTTTAGAAAGGTTTAAGTGAACAATACATGATATAAGTGAAATAAAATTATGAGAAGGGTTGATCCTAAGTTATTAAAATGGTGGATTGGACAAAATTCATTTTTACTGATTTCAATTTCTTATATTCGAGAGGGGTTTATTGAAGAAGATGAAAGAACATCATCACATACTTGTTCAATACCAACACACCATAATGATAATCACCTACATGATTGTAGGATCAAATTTATGACCACTCAAAGATAAATGATCATATTATCACTTGAATTAAGTGGCCTTAAAATTCAACAAGGATGATAAATCATTAAAATCTTTATATAAAAATATCAATTAAAAGATGTGATTATACATTAAAGGGGTGATAAATAACATTCAGTACAGACCCTTTATACTCCATTAAATCACCCCATAAGTGGGTTATCCCTCCATTGATGTTGTGGTTCCAATTAAAGCAGGAAATGGACTGATGAGGGAGGAAGTGAAGAAGTAAAGAAAACAATAAAAATAAAATGATCAATCCACAGTTGTTTGAATAATTTCACATGGTTGAGTGTGAATAAATTCCCAAAATGAGGAAAAGGTATCATTGTGATATGGATAATAACAGAATAATATGAGAATAAGAACATTTATTATGAAACGAGGATGAATTAAAACAACATAAAATTGAGTAAGAACATTACCCAGTAAAAGTGGCATCATGACATTACAATGAACGAAAGAGTACAAGTTGAATAAATCCTCCAACACCACTACTATAAATAGGAATTTTAGGAGCCTTGGGTAGAGCCTCAAAAATTTAATGTCATCCCAATTGTGTATGGTAGGATTAGGGTGGTGGAATGCTTGTGGAACTTAGACTTTTCCACCCTTGACCCAAAGTGGAAGGAAACTTGCATCCTCCAAACAGACGTGTTTAAATGACCTTTTAGATGGCCTATTTAGAGTGGGATGTAGAAAAATAAAATGAATCTTCTGATGTCTCATATCATCATTTAAAATTTCATCCCAAATGGAATTTTTCTGCGAGATACTATTGAAATGGTTGGATGTTTTTGTTGGGCTATAGAATCAGGCCCATATTTTTATCATCAAATTGGGATGCCTGGATCACCATTAACACAACCGAATTAGATCTTTTCACTTTTAGATGTAATGTTCTCCCTGATTTCCTCTATCTTCAGATAACTTTTTAATATTATTGGGCTTGTATCATGGGCCCTAAAATATTTTTATAGGGATGCTTTCCAATTTACTTTTCAAAGAATTTTGTTGGTTCAAGGCCAGCATTGGTGATTTTCTAATGTAAATATTATAGTTCTCCAAAATCCTGAAATGTTCCTCACCGCATGGGTACCTGAAAATTAAATATGAATATATAATAAAGAACATTTTCTGTTTTAGGAGGTATTTAAATATAAACCAAGAAATATGGCACTTTAATAATGAATTACAATCATAATGTGAAATAATGTTCAAAGTGTAAAATGAAATTAAATTGATATTTTTTTAAAAAAATCTCATGAATACTAAAAATATTAAAAATTAATATTATCATATTTTTGTTGATAATCAAACCCCCAAATTGACCTTTTCATGTCCATAGAAAAATCTGTTTCAAAATTATGATATTTGAATTCCCTTTTCAAAAAACATTTTAGTACACAATGATCACCAAAAAACATTATATAAAACAAATATAAAACCCATAAAAATTATTTAATACAATATTGTTTCATAAGTAGAATCCAAATTCAAGCCCATTCATTTGTTGAAATTCATCGTCATATTTTAGGAAATATTAATTAAGCTTGAAGATGTGTTGTTTAACACAATAGACATGGGGGGTTCATCTTAATTCAAGGTGGAAATGAAGGATGCACTCGGTAGAATAACATTTCAATATTAAGATTTGTATTCAATTTTTTTTAATTTTTCCATGGTAATTGAAATTTCACTCGATAGAGTCAACCCATGTAGCGAGACTTTGCCGATGACTTCAATGCTCATAGACATTAGGGCACCAAGTGAATCCCACATAGTCGAGAATCAACTCCAGTTAACTCAGTCAAAAACAAAGTCAAATTACCACTAATAGAGAAGAAATTTCTAACTCCGGGCCAGAAATGTATTGAGTCATGATCCCCAAGTGTCGTAAGTCAGGACTTAGCTCATTTCACTTCTCTACGTGAAAATTTATTGTTTTTATTATTAGTATTTTTTTTAATACTCATATAAAAAATAAAATGATCAAAAAACATATGATATTTATTTGGGGGAACCCTTGAACTCAGACGAATACCCCCCTCTCTAATGGATGTGCATTGTGATCTTTTTTTATTTTGATGGAAATATAAATGATGAAATTTCCCATTAGACAACCACACTTCCCAAAATCTATACTCATGATATTATACTTATATTAAAATCAAAATAATTGATTTTTAAATTAATTGATATTCAGATTAACAGTGTGCAATGTGTATTATCATTTTCAAGGTTAAATTTTTTTTCCTTACACACATTTCTTTATGCGCACAAAGTTAATTTTTATTCTTGCTTTTCACACCAACATATGAATAATACTATCCCTAATTTTTAAAAGAAAATAAAATTTAGAAGGGGTTAGTGGTAGAGAAGATGAGTTCTAAAATGAATTTGAAATAATAAATATGGAACTATGTCACATAGTGGTTGAATTTGATGTTCGTGCAACTCCAGTTTAGTCTTTTGATGTACATGTCACTTGCAGTGTTCCCTAGTGGAAAAATAAAAAAACAAACAATAAAACAAACAAATCAATATATATATATATACATATATATACATATATATATATATATATACATATTTATACATATATTCATATAATAAAATAATAAAATATAAGTATATATTAAAAATTATATAATAAGGGAGAACTATAAGCTATAGGTCAGTAGAAGGAATGCTCCCCTGTCTCCCTTCAGTCTCGGGTTTGAGTCCCATCAACATTTCTGACTGTATCGTGGTTTTCCCCTTGACCTATGATATGTTATTTTAATTTTTTTAAATTTTTTTGTTATTTTTATTTTAACCATAAAACCCATAAAAATAATATAAAATAAACTGATGATACATTGTCTTATTTTTAAATTTCTGGGTATGGTATTACTCAGGGATCACACTACATGTCATGGATGAATACGATGCCCCCCGTTTATACCCATACATAATCATAAGAGAAGAAAATGTCAAAATTCTACGGTAAAAACATATTTATAGTTGATTTAATAAGTAATTTTGTTTTTTAAATTTTCAAAATGATTCATTAATCCTATGTTAAAAATAAATATGATTCAAAAAAATTGGAAAAAAGAAAACCACGGGTTTCCGCCAATGCAACACTTTTTTATAACATTTTTAGCTCAACATTAATCCCCCTAACTTACCCAATACCAATTTACAACATTTTAAGGACCCCATATGCCTCTATATCCACTAGATTTCGATCGATTCATTTTTTATAATTTTATTCATGTGAAAACCTATGTTCAATAATGACTGGGAAAATCAAAAGAATATTATAAATTTTTTATCTTATTTCCTTTGCAATCTTTCCTAAGACATCAATGACCATTACAACTTTTTTGGATTCAATTGAAGAATGAATTCAAATTTAAATTTCACGATTATACCTTGGGAGGTTATAATTGTGTGGGGAATAAAGAATACTAATTTTGAGCACGGTTTTGATAGGGCATTCAGACACATGTTGAGATTTTGTATCAAACCCAGTTTAAATTTCCAAATTTCTCAACTGAATTGGTTTATTTGGAATAGAAGAATCAATAACCAAATTGGAAAAATCAGTGCCAGGAATGGTTATGGAGCCAATTTTTGTGATTTCTCCCAATGTTTCAGTGATTTTTGTTTTTAAAAAAATCATTAAATGAGATATAATATAGGAAATCATAGCACAATGTCAAATTCCCATATTTTGAATACATGAAATCATTTTCCTCTTGATTTTAAGACCCTTAAAAAATTTATTGATTCAAATCCCATACCCCAAATCCAATGGATAGTCTTTAATAAATTAATTATAGGTTTTTGGGAAACTCAATACTCCACATCTTGTTATAGAAGATAAATTGATGTAGGGATGAGTTCCTCATGAGTATTAATGCATTGTATTTATAATCTCAAAGATGAAACATAAGAATTAATTATCTCTATTTGATTACAAAACTATTCAATAATTGTTTGAGTACTATAATATTTATGAGGTTGAACATCATGTAATTCTCCATGTTTGATCTATTCAACCATCCTTGAGAGGGAAGGAAATTTATCCTTTAAACATTCATCATTTAAATGATAGTGCATCTCAAAGAGTGTGGGGTGATCATAAAATGATTGATCAAAGAAATTCACTATGTTAGGGGATTACAAATAATTATTTCCAATTTAATTCCAAAATGAGCGTATGATAGAGTAATTTTGAAGAGACTCTATTGGAGTAGACCAAAATTAGGATTTTAGATTCATAGAACACTCAAAATAGAAATGATAAAAGGTAAGAGGAATGAGGGTGAGAATAAAGAAAATGGGGTGAGAAAGGGATAATAGTGTCTAAGATAACTTAATTAGGTCCCCATAAATGGTTGCATAATTTATTCTCACCCAAATTTACCTTCTATATTAGGTTTAAGTGGTCACTTGTAGTTTATATTTGGTAATCAAATCCTTAGAGTCCTAAAAAAACCTATATACACATACATTCATAGGACATCTTTCAGCTCCTAGGAGGCCAAATTTGGGATGATTTTAGATAGGATAAAAACAAACACTACATGAATTAAGTGAAATCAAATTATTTGAAGGGTTTATCCTAGGTTATTACAAGGTGTGGATTGGAAACAATTCTTTTTTAACGATTTTAATTTGTTATATTTGATATGAGATTATACAATAAGATCAATCCACTTCCTCACATACATGTTATTACAAACATACCATAATAATATTCACCTATACACTTGGAGGATAAAATTTATGAGAACTCAAAGGTAATTGTTTGTAATAGAACATAAAGTATATGTCTTTAAAATTCAATAAGTACGAAGAATCATGAAAATCATCAAATAAAAATATCAACTAAAAAAATTAGTTAGACATTAATGGGGGGATGAATAACATCAAATCCTGCCCCTTGATACTCCCTTGTATCAACCCATAAGTGGGTTATCTCTCCATTGATGTTATGGTTTAAATGGAAGTGGGAAGTAGAATCTTGAGGGCGGAATAGAAAAAGTGAAGAAAACAATAGAAAGACAATTATCACTCCATTGTTGAGTGAATAATTTCACAAGTATTAGTGTGAATAAATTCACACAATGAAGAAACAATATCAATGTGATACGTAAAATAATAGAACTATATGTCATGAATAACTTTTATTAAAAAACTAGGATGATTTAAATCAGCATACAATTGTGGAAGAACATTACAATGTAAAATTGGCAGCATAATATTACAATGAAATAATGAAATCAAAGATGAATAAATCCTCCAATACCACTACCTTAAATAGTTATTTTAGGATCATTTAGTCAATTATCTAATAGCGAATGTAATCCCACATGATTATGGTAGGCTTAGGGTGGTGTAAAGCTTGTGTAACTTAGACTTTTCCACCGTTGACCCGAAGTGGAAGGTAGCTTCCATCCACCAAATAATAAAGTCAAAATGACCTACTATATGGTCGAAGTAGTTTAAACCATAGAAGATAAAATAGATCAACAAATGTATCCTAACCTCATGTAAAATTTATTCCTAAATGTATAATATTGATGTGAGATATTATTGAAATGGTGGGTGTTTTTCTGGGACATTGAATCTGGCATAGAATTTTATCTTCAAATTTGTATGCTTTTAAATCCATTACAACATCCGAATTAGCTCTTTTCACTGTTGGATGAAATGTTCTACATGATTTCCTCTATCATCATATAAATATTTAGCATCATTGGGTCTGTATCTTGGCCTCTATAGTCTTTTTATTGGTATATTGTCTAATTTACTTTACCAAGAATGTTTTTGGATCAAGGATAATGTTGGTGGTCTTCTAATATCAATATTCTACTGCTCCAAAAGCATGAATTATTCCTTATAGCATGGGAGACCTGAAAATTAAATATTAAAATATAAACAAAATAATTTTCTGAGGTGTTTAAATATTTACCATGTAATAGTGCATATTAACAATGAATTTGAATCATAATGTGAAATAATGTTCATAGTGTAAAATGATTTAAAATGGTGATTATAAATAATTAATCTCATTAATATTATAAATATTAACAATTAATATTAGGTTTTTTCAGTGGATAATCACCTACAGATTTCAATTTGTCCAAAAACTCTGTGTAGCTTTAGAAACCCCAAAAATTCCATCACCGTTATATATTGAATGAACCCCTATGATGATGATTCCTTTGAGACAACCACCATAATCTCTCCTCATCCATGGATTTAATTAAAATGGTTTAATTTTAATTGATGTATGATTCTAGGTCTCATATCATTTTCTCTATGAAAAAATAGTATTAATTAAAAATAATTCCATTACAGATTTTTTCCAAATAAAAGACACATTAGATGAGATATTTTCCCCTAGTGTGTTACTACACTAGATTGTCCACACCAATGGTTTGTCTAATATAAGATTAAATCCATGAAGATAATCCTATATTATATGGGGTATCCTCATTGTTTAAAACCCATTATACCTACTAAAAATTGTTGATAATGGACAATTTCATGTTTTGAGGTATTGTCAATGCTTACATCTATGTCATTCTTCCTTTATTTTTAAATATATGAACCTTGTCCATGATCCTTTAATTAATTCTAAAAACTGAGAATTTATTTTGTATACAATAAAATTATGTAAATCATAATGATGTGAAAAAAATGTCTGGTATGACACATAACATGCTATGTGGTACATGAAGAATATAACTGTCAAGTTAGAGAACTCATTCTCTATATGGGAAAATTTAAACCACAAAAAGGGATATTTTGAAAAAAATAGCAATTTGTTGGTGGCGATCATTATATATGTCTGAATTTTCATATGAATTGTAAAATTGTATTTGAGTATCATGTGAAATTATGTATGCAATGTAAATTTCTATGTCGTAAAAATAAGAATCATCATGTTCAAAACGAACTGTAGAGTGCATGTTCAGTTGATTAAAAAACATCCAAATCAACCAAAAACATTTTACATGGTTTTGATCTTCTCTAGGTCCACATACAATATGAAAAGATTTTATCCAAACATACATCATCTTCAGAATTGAATCTTATTCATGCATATCAAAATAAATTCAAATGGGGGAACCTTTTTGTTCATTGAAAAGTGCACATGGAGAAGTTTTAAAAATTCTACATAACAAATTCATGAAGTCAAAACCATCTATGGACCTAGAGCCATAATGAATTCCACATCTCCAAATATCCCTCCCACTATGTAGGTCTTATTTACTCACTGTGCCTCCAAAAATGACATTTCATTTTTTGAGTTGGGGAATTATCTCTAGGTCCCTAGAAATGAAATTTTATTTTATGGGGATGGAATCAAATTTTGGACCCCACATATGACATGTAGGTTTTTAGGGGGTATGTTTTCCTCTTCAAAACACCAAATTCAACATTTAGTTTTATATGTAATGGATTCCTCTTAATGAAACCTTAAAATAATGTATTTTTTTGGAAATGAATCTTCTTTAATACACCTCAAATGATATATATTTATTTGAGGAAAGGTTGCGTCTTTATGACCCTGTAAATGAAATATATATTTTTCTTGAAAGACATCGATATCCGGAACGGGAAAATGATATTATATTTTGTGGGGGAATGAGATCCACTAACATAAAATCCATATGGAATCCCCTGAAAATGGAATTTCATTTTTCAGGGTGAGGCTTCATCTCTAGTCGACCCACAAAAAACATTTCATTTTCTTCCTATGGTGTCCTTTTAGGACACCTGCAAACTAACGTTACCTTTAGGTGGCACTTTATTCCTGATTATCTTGAGAATATGGTTACATTTGAATACCTATAAAAACTTCCATACAGTGATAGATGTGGGGCCTGATAGAGAATTCTTGAGTAATTGATCTTAGTAGATAGTCACTTACCACGTATCGTAATGTAACAAAAGTGAATTCATTTGATTTCCCCAAAATTGTAGCCTCTCACATCTATGTAGAAAATATTTTATGTACCACAATCCCTATTTAAAACTATTACATGGTATTAAGTCATTTTGGACAACCATAACATTAATTGACTAGTATATGGGATGTACCCCTCTAATTTTGGTCTACATTACCTCATTCCCTCCATAAATATTAGTATATATGATAAACCCTTTTACAAAGGGTTTGAACTTACCTATTACCCTTCATGAACCTTCCAAAAAAAACTATCTATCAACCTCTCTCACAAAGTGCTGGGCCACATATGGACCCCTTCATAGGCTACTCAAGAACATTATCCTTTGAGGCCTCCATAATTTCATGATCATGGAAAAGTTAATAGGATAATTTATTTTATTATATTATGAATTTTCCCATTAAAATGTGTCCCCCGCATATCCAACCTAATGGGTATGGTCGTTGGAGTGTTTGAAACTATATATCCCTTCTGTAATATGTACTCTACTAATGGAGTTATTGTTTGGAACCTCATAATTTCTAATAGTTAGAGGAACCCCTATCCTTTCTCTTTTGTAGGGTCTAAGGCCATATTCTTTTATCAACCTCTCTAAATCTCAGAATAAGTCATCCATCCTATAGTTTTAACCTAGTATTTCATGTAGCTTTTTTCCGTTTGGGTGTTTAATTCTTGACCTTGAGGATTGTAATCAAGAGAGGATATGGTAACATCAAAATCATTTCAATCATCTATATACCCAACCTCATCCACCATCAAGAAAAGGATGTCACGTAATTTTCCAGATCATCCCCTTCTTTTAGATTCACACATTTAATGGGACTCAAATGGTCTTAGAATTTCATGATGATTATTCCACATACACAATCAAATTCCTATATTGGTATAGATTCATTTTTATGGATGTTATTCTCTCCATGACAAGGGACTCCTACTAGGTGTAATACCCAAAACCATGTTTCCATCTTCTCAATGTGCCTTATTCCATTTGAAGAAATCCTTTAGGGGGAAATACTCCTAATGAAGAAACCAATGATTCTCCTATTGGGTATAATCCCTAACCATACTCACATAAATGGGATTCCACAATAGGTGTAATCGATTTAAGATACGTTGGATGTGATTCTTATAGGAATGGGATATTTGAGAAGACTCCAAAAAGAATCAAACCCAACATTTAAAGCACAACCTAGTCTTATTTAGGTCGTCTCCCCAATAATTTCACACCCCACCAAGGTGGACACATACCATCCATGTCCCTAGGGATGCTACGGTGTATCTCCAACATCAACATTGAGATGAAAACATTTTCTAATAATTTTTTATAAGATGTTATTCATCATAGTTTGGTCTACATCACATGAAATTATAAGATATGGCGTGTCAAATTAATTTTCACTGAACTATGTTGTATTTTATTCCTTTCATAAGGATACATAGCATGCCCATATCATTGTCCCAAACCCGCCATCAAAACAATTATCTTCTCTACACATGAATATCTATTTTGAGTTCCTTACTACAATGCTTAAATACAACATCATTATAATAAACGACATAATAATATATAATATGTTTACCAATGGTACCATGGATGGAAAACCTTTGATACATAGAATATCCCCATGGTTGGAAAACCATGGATACGTCCATATGATTCTTACACTAACACCAGATAATGATGACCAATTAACATACAAGAAACAATTTTCATATTTGAGATTTTGTAATGTTTTTAATAATCTATATAAAGTCAATAAGAGAGTACCCAAGTATGAAATAATTCATATAATAAGGGTATGATGAAGCTGACCTACCATTATCGTTACCAATGTGAGTCATTATTCATTTTTCTAGCCATTACCAAATAAACACATGTCATTGGAAATAAGGTAAATTAACAATCGTCAATAAGGGAAGCATTTGGTTTTTTTGGTTTCATGAAATAACCTTCTGTGAAACCACCCCAATAGTTTTGTAAATATTTGTCTAATGTAAAGGTTATTCCAACACCACAAAAAAATCCATTAACACCCCACATGGTTTTTGGGAGAGAAACATACATGATGTGAAAATTAATTACGATCTATCTACTTATATCATTAATAAAACAACTAGGTAATGACATTGATTATTATTTTGTTCCATTGATCTAATATATTAAATTGATGTAGGGTTGATTTGATGTTATATATAATGGTTATAAAAATTATGATTTCACTTTGAGAGTCATTTTGTATGGGGTGATAAATAAATTTTATAGTTATGGAAATTTTAAAAGATATAACAATAAAGGAACTTGAGGGTGTACTATTTATGCTGAAGGTACAAACATAGTTAGGAAAGAAACATTCTTTTAGGACCGTAATTTAATGACATTGTAAATATTTACACTATTGAGATAAATATGAATCTTATATGACATTATTCAATGGAAATTCAGAACATGGTACAACACTATCTACACTAACATGTGATCAAATATTTGAGAATGTAATGTATATGGACATCTTTTTGGTAAAACATCGTAGAAAAACGATAATATGATTGGTTTAAGAAAGAGGTGTGCTTCTTTTAAATTATCATATAATACGTTTTCGTACCTGAGAAATTTTTCTAATGACTTTATTTTAAAAATTAATGTTTTTGAGAGTGATATTGGAAATTTGAAAAATTCTCCTTATAAAACGAAGTATGAAGTTATTTATAGGCTAGAAATGATTGACCTGGGGATATGGGAGGAATAGGTTATAATGAATACATTTCAGGGACCAAATAGTTGAGTGAATAGACAATGATGTATACCATTCATGAAAACCTAATACAAAGTGTTTATGATGTGTGATGTGGTCAAAATGAATGTGTTCCAAATAATATTGGGAGACAATGGGAAATGTATCTTGGTGACAACCACATTTACCAATTCAACATTTTACAGTTCGCCAATGAACAATCTCATAACACCTTTTCACCAATTACGAAGCCCCTAAACACTAAAGAGTAGGGAAAATTAGTTATTTATTTTTGGTTATCTATTGATTCTAGAAATTGTTTCTTATAGGGATACTACATCAAAGATGTTGAAGCTCAGACATTTATAGAGAGTCCAACAGACATCTAACAACCCATCAATGAGTTGCTTGATGATTTTTTGAGATTTTATACATGATATGCTACTAGCTGTATTACCACCTAACTAGGATATCAAACTCCCCAATAATCAAGACACCATATTTTCTATTACAAATATTCCATAATACCACCTGATTCTAATAAAGTTTGTGATCCTTCTGATGTATGTGAAATAGTCTCTCATTAAAGGATTCTTGTAAGAAAACAAGATTCATTATGTTGTTATATATATGTTGTTTCCGAAGAAATATTTATCATTAAATATGTGTGTTGAAATCCATACCATTAACAAGATCACTATATAGTAATGATTTCCAATCCCTTTATTTGATAAAATTATTTATATTCTTTAATGAAAAACATTGTTTTGAATGTTGTACCTCGATAGTGGATTGAAAAAACATATAATTCTTCTATATGATGAATTTAATGTAACCTTCAATATCATGGAGGGGTTTCATTAGTGTTAGTGATGTCTTTTGGGATATCTAACTCACCTGGAACCTCTGTGAGGCTCATCAACCATATCCAAAAACTCTTCATTAATATTATTGTCAAGGTTTTCATCGATTATATTCTTATAAATAATATTTTGGACACTTTTAAAATTAAACATCGAAGGAAGGTACATTGATTTTTTCTAGAGAACAAGTTAATATAATCGATGTTGGTTACTCAAATTATTTCAAATATATTCTTGTTTTTTTTTCTTGCACATAAAACAAACTCTGATGCATAATAAAAAAACTCATCCTCTACTTTCATATTTTTTTTATGTTTTACTATTAATTTTATTTATCGTACATTGTTTATTTGTACTATGGTGTTTGTGAAAATGAGACATTTTTCATTGGGTTAGGTTTGGTGACATCCTACTTCATGATACTCATTCATGTAGGAAGGGAACTTCTAGATATTTGGGTTTCTACAACTCCACTGAAACAAAAGAATTTATGATTGACTGGTTAATCATACACATAGTGTGATTATCGGTGGAATAAGAGATCAGTTTACCATGAGGTAGTTCATAGGGTTTTTTTCTTCCCTAGAAAGCGGTATCAAAAGATATTGGTTCTTGGGACAAGATCTACATACTATTAGTACTTCAGTTATGCCAACAGATGATAAAAATATTATGACTAATAAATTTTCTGAATCAGTTTTTTGATTAAAAAATTATCTAATTAAAGAAAATTAAATTGAGGAAAACATATATGTACCATTTATGTTGATTTCCATGAGTATTTTAGAAATAAATAAGTAAACATTTGAATGGGGAATGATAGATTATTGAAACTATTGGTGGTTCACCGCATCATTGGCCTTCTGAGGAATCTTATATTTTTTAGATAATTAGATGACGAATGAAATTGAAGTAGAAATGAAAATGGGGCATGAAATATTACTCTAGGATCCATGGTAATTATAATGGGTATAAATGATGGGAATCATTAATTGATCAATAATTCATATATGAGTGTAGTTATTGGAAGTATAGCTTCTAATGATTTGGGTTAATGAAACTACATGTTAACTCGTTTTGAAAATAACATAAAATATTTGAATTCCAAGGGAATATTGATTCATGATCCCATAGAAATAATAATTTGTTAGAGTTGTTTGTGGAGAAATAAGAATAGATAATATTTTATCTATGATGGATAGAATCTCATGGACCATAACATAGAGCTTGTGCACTCAGATATTGGAAGAGTTTCCCATGTTCAATTATATAGTGATTGTCTACACGTAATTACTTTTATTGACCATGATACAAGTAAAGTATAAATTTACCATATGAATAAATATTAATGTAGTTAATTATTTAATATATGGACTGAATTTTTAGAAAAAGTGTACAGATTAATTTTGAAGTACATCAGAAAGGGACAAATTGGTGAGTACAACATATTCAACATCTAGTAAATATGACTGGAGGATGGTATTAGTCATGAGAATATGGTTCATATAACTCTAGAAACATATTTTATTATCTAAAATGATAAAGAGAGCTGTTATTATAAAATATGTAAGTTTATCTTTTCAGATATAAATGACTAAGGTGTTTTGGAAAGAGGCACTCTATGTGATGACTTGTCTCAAAAACATGACTCCGACCACAATAGTTGGGTAGGAACATTCGGATGAGTTGAAGACTAGAAAAAGATCGATGTTTGCCTTCTCTTATTATTTTATGATTATAATAAATAAATGTACATGATAAGGAAAATGATAAACATTAATCAAAATTAAAAAGATTTGTTTTTAATGGTTATTGAGTATAAAATTATGGATATCATTTGTGTGACTGAAAATGAAAATGGATCTTCAGAATTATGGATTTAATTTTTTGACATTAGGTTATATGGATGGACCGTAACATAGTGGAACAATACGTAGAAGGAAAATATGGTGTACAATTCTATGTTGATCAAAGTAGAGGTTGATTATAAAAAATATAAAACTAAAATTCTTGTTCTATTGTCATTGAATGTTTATATGTGAGTCCATAAAAATGCATTGAAATTAAAAAGATTTTGACACTAGAAAAAATTAATTATTCAGTTAGTATTTTACGAGTTATTTTCAAAGAAGAAACTAAATCTTTCTCGAGTAATTTATTTAGGGTATGTATAATAATTGAACTATGTGGTAAGATCATTTTGGGAGATAATTGTATTATATATTTACGACCCTACATATTCCATTCATCTAAGGTGCATGCTCTTTGTTTTTATTTCGGTATGTCTAATAAGTATACTTTATGATTAGATCATTGTGAGAGAATATACAAATATTTAAATGAAATATGAATATTGTGTATGTAGTCTCCAAATAAGAAACAATTATGGATCTATAATGTATTCTACTGTTATGTATTGAATATAAGTATAATGAGATGAAATATCTTTCTATAAAACTCATTTGTCGCTATAACTACCACCTCTATGAATTGATATGATTTATTTTTCATATCTGATTTACTTGGATGGTTTAAAATATAAATTAATGAATATATTTTTTATATTAATGATATTATAATGATACTTTAATAGTAATTTATCATTTTACTTTCTTTTGTTTGAACCATCAAAAAGTGTAAACATCACTCGTCTATATATACGAATTACTATATCCACGAAGTGATGTAATTTATTTTTCATAACCAATTAACAATAATAGTTATAAATATTTTAAAAAAGATTATATATTCTATTTATTCCATTATTAATAATTTAAATATTTAGTAATTATGAAAAATGTATGAGGGTCATAACTGTTGAACTGTAACATCCATGAATATTTAAGTAATTAATAACAAAAATGACAAATTTAATAGAAAATGGGTTTCAAATGCGTTTTCTAATGAATTAATTATATCATATATTACAAAATATATATATATGAATATTATTATATTATAAATTTTTATTAAATATAATCATATTATAAATGATTTTAGAGATCTTAATTATAAATTCAGATATTAGGTAAGTGTTTATTTGTCCCATTTTCAAATTCATGATACATGTTTGATATTTCACATCATTGTTTCTTATTTTATGTCATGATTTTGACCTAATTAATTTATTTTGAAATATTAAAAAAAACATGGCGGTTGAAGATATATATTTGGTTCTTTCTTTACATTTCCATTGATTTTAAAGATACTAAATTAGTAAGTGTTTCGTCTCAATTTTTCTTTATTGAGACGTGTTTTATTGTAATGCAACATTTTATTATATATATGGTGCATGTACTGGCAGATAATTTATTATGAAATAATATATGATTAATTTCATAGAATTTATAGAACCATATAATTTTCAATCATCCAATAACTTTTTCTTCAAATATTAATATATCAATAAGGGTTCAATATCTCAATTCTATTATATTGAGATATTTTTTATATTAAGAACATATTTATATTTATTATTTGTATATGCTCATTATTTGAAATTTTAAATTATTTATACATCATAATTATTTTCATTTAAATTCATAATTCAAATTATTTCATCTATTGGGGTTTTATTCAAAATATACCAATGTGGTAAGTTTTTACCATCTCAAATGTACATATTTGAGACATATGTTATGATGTTACACCTTTCATATTTTATGGGGGTGTATCTACTAAACCATTGATTTTATGAATCATGAATATCTATATATTAATGGTTTTTTAATTTCTATTTGATATTATTTCTTTCATGTGGTCATGAATAAAATGTTACCAAAGTGGTAAGGGTTTTATGTTACAATCTCATTTTTACCACAATTGTTTTTACTAAAATTTTCCAAAGATGAAATAATATGATATAAATTTCCAAAATATTTTTTACTTTAATATCATATAGTTATCACGAAAAATTAAATTTTTTCTTTTCATTTTACCCTATTTAAATATTTACGATATTGAATGAATATTTATAGAGAAATGAATTGTATTTCTCTCTTCAGTCAAAAATCATTTTTATACCACATCAATGTTTTCTAAAAAAATAAAAAATATTTTAGATACTCTAAAAATATTTATTAAATTCATTTTTTATCATTGTTTTATCATCAATAATTTTTTAAAAGTAAATCCATTTTTAAAAAATTGAAGTACATTTCACTTTTTACTGAAAATTTGAAAGGGATTTTTCTTTTAATAAATTTACACTTGAAAAAATTTCCTCATTATCATGAATAAAAGATTCATTTAATTTTTCATTATATGATTCTTTGTTACTTTTCAATGAAATATTTTTCAATATTATTAAAGATTATATATATTTTTCATTAGGTAATTTTAGATTAATAGAGAAATTTTCGGAAAAAATGATCACGTGATATTTATAGGGTATTTTCAAATAAATCATCCTACATTGACGTGGTAAAATATATTATTGTTTTTTAAAGTATGGGATGTTAATGTTTATATATCTCTCTATTATTTTATTGTTTAACTCTTATTAGGGTTCTAATGATTTTTGTTTTGGGGAAAAGGGTCTGGGATTGGAATCTATAGAAGTTGTTTTAGGGCATGATTGTGTGGTGGTTTGAAAATATCCGCCACACATCTTGAGGGGATTCAGTAAGTCATAGTTCTACAACATACACTGGTGGATTAGTAGTGGCCTAGAAAAAATTCATAGAATTATATGATACACATTGACAAGCTAGTGAACCCAATCATGTGGTGTATTAAATGCACCCATTGGGTTTTAATTTCACATGGTACGCTACCTTATCTAAAACCAAA
Organism: Viscum album; assembly: GCA_963277665.1. Classification (NCBI taxonomy): domain Eukaryota; kingdom Viridiplantae; phylum Streptophyta; class Magnoliopsida; order Santalales; family Viscaceae; genus Viscum; species Viscum album. Next base: position 1,776,311,881 of record OY728133.1, on the reverse strand, counting down.
AGATGAACCCAAGGAATATTTTAATTTTGATATGTCCCTATTAGTCCATTGACTTTCCAATAATTCTCCCTATTCCGCCACAACCTTTAACCAATCTATCAAGCAAGAATAGTTATTTATTTCTTTATTTCAAGCTAAATCCTTCTTCATCCTTGAGAGATGTTCACATATCAGTGTTTAATATGTGTTTTCACAGCTTTATAAAATGAATTGATCATAGGGTAGGGGAATTATTGCATTTGGTTCTTGATCCAATGTAACCATGTAAGAAAAAATATATCCTGAAGGCTTAAACTAAGACATTAACCAGGCACTGTGGTATAGATGCATGACTTATGGAATATGTGGTACATGAAAATAGAGGGGCATGACCCAACTCAATTCTTTGGGACCACCCAGAGGAAGGGTTATAATTATTGTGTCTATTTATTTCTATCATATGTCATGTTATGACTATTCTTCTAGCAATAAGCCAAAAAAGGAATGATCGGGTTTTTTTACTTGGTTAGCACAAATCCACTCAGTTTGTGATTGTATTATTTTTATGCTAGCATGAATTTTTTATTATCATGGAACACACATGTTAAAATTGTGGACAATTTTTCAGGCTGTATTGGTGGTGTCTTATTAGTTATTATCACTCACACCCAACACAATAATCTATATGCATGTGTAGGCTTATGTTTAGGGATCCATGTAGGGGAAAGGGGAATGTGGCCAATAGATGAGCAGATGATCATTTAGTAGGTAGAGGATTGTAATTGACTATAGGGGACTCCTTAGATTTGTATTTATTTTAACTCTTTCATTTTTAAAGAACATTATCATTCCACTATGGGATCCCATTTAACTTTTTTCTATTTCATGGATTCTATCTTCTAATTTTCTGTATGTATACCTTGATTATTTTATTTATTTATATTTTGTTATATTATTATTTGTGTAAGGATGAGATTGGAAGGATTTATTCACCCCAATGTTGAGCTTGGACGCCCACTACAAGTTAGTATCTTATTGTGTATGGGGAGACATTCATGATGCCATGTGGAACTCCAATTCGAACACATTGATTTGGATTAAGGCCCTACAAAGGGTATAAGAGAGAAATTTTATTCATTTTTGTCCAACATATGATATGGTAGAATGGAAAAATGTGGTTTAGCAATTCGGTAGAGATTTTTCTGGTTTTTTCAATGCTCATGTGTAACAAAACTGCGAGTTATCAATGAAGGGATTGTTGTTAATGTTTTTAGGTATTTTGGGTAAATACATGAATCAAGTCTAGGAATGTAAGATCACATGCCTTATTTAAAAATTTTTCTTATATATATTAGTTATTTAATTAAATTACATGATTCGTGTTATTTGATTGAGATTGACTTATATATTGTTGTGTGATATAACCATTTCAAATTTTTGTTGTGATATATCTATACTAACATTAATTAGTAGAACCATAGAATGATGTTATAATTTTTCATTATTACTATGACCAATGTTCATGGAAGGAGACATTGGTTATTATTATGATTGGTATATCATGGGTTATGGTTAAACTCATATGTTAACTGTTGTATTATCTATTAATTTGATTAATATATCTCTTAAATGGTCTAAATACTTCCATTCATGTTATAAATGATTTCAACTTAATGAATATTTATAGGAAAACTAGATCGTATGGATTGGGATAATCCAATTAGGTAGAATTCCCATATTGCACCACATATTATATAGGATGTATCAATAATATAAACGCCCACACCTACTTAAGTGGTGAAGGACGTATGACCACCATAGATGAGAGCCCACTCGCTTGTTCAAGTCCAAGGTTGAGGGTTACCAGTGTCCATGATCGACTACTATAAAGACTTCCAGCTCTAGCAACCACTACCATTTAAGGGTACTAGAAAGACACATTTGATGAAGTCTAAAAGACCATATATTTCTGATGACATTGGGTTGCTGATAGTGTCCTCTTGTATGATGAAGACCTGACTTGATCACTAGAAAATTCATATGTTCAGGATAGTTTGTAGGATGTAATTTTTGATTGAATAGATCTTTGATAATTGTTCATGCATATAGCTACAAAAACATGATAATATTTTTAGAGTAGCATATCATTAAAAGAACACATGTATAATCAATAATATTGGATCCTTGTAGGGTTATCTTCTATTTTGTGTGATGGAGGGGCCTCAAATTGGGGTGACATTGTAATTTGGATTAATGATTCATGTCAAGTTCACCATTTTTGTTTTTCTCACAAAAACCACTTTGGGTGACAATGAAATCATTTTTTTGTGGTGGAACAACCTTCACATCAGTCACAAATTTCAATATCCTTTCTAGAATGATTCCAAGAGGGTATATTAATGGAACTAGTAACAACTGAAAGTTCCCTTATTCATGATGTTTCATGAACCTTATTTTTAATGGTTAGTGGTCACTATGAAAATTGATCCAAACAAATTTGGGACTCACATTGGAAGAGAGGATTAGAGGTATGCCACATTATAGCCTTTTTGAGAATAATTATTCCCCACTCTAATACTATAATAAATATTTAAGGTAGATTCAAGAATCCATTACTAAATCCCTAATATGAAACTTGTCACCCTTATAATCAAAATCGATCATTATCTTATGCTAGATTTAGAATCATATTAATGTATTTGATGTTTTCCATCGATGGTATTTTTTGTATTTATCATAGGTTTTATATCGATGGAACCTTTTGTAAATGAATTAACGATTGTTATAACATTAATTATCATGATGCTAGTTCAAAACCATTTAGTTGGATGCTCTGTAATTTTCATCTTCCAGGAAGATGAGTGTTTTTTTTATGTTAGGATTGGGCCAATGAGATGGGATTACATTGTATCCATCTGAATGGAATCAGAATCCATGTAGTTTCGTTACAATTGATGTGACACATCCTACCTTTTAGGGTCACGTGACATGGAAAAGGCAATGCAGTTTAATGTCATGTGGTAATGAAGTCTTGACAAAAGTTTCGTAGCTAATGTAGTTTTTTAATGTACACAACAGAGGCCCAAGGTTATTGGAGGGGTATTTTCATCCCATTTTTCATTTGACACTACTAGGGACATGGCCTAGAGAAGATTAAAGTTAGTTTTGGATGTGTGGTTTGAACCGTATGAAAATATCTTTTCTGTCTCTTGTAAATGGGAATAAAACACATCATAGTACTAGTTTGATGGGGATTACACCTATGGAGGAGGCCCATTTTATTGAATATAGATGGGGAATATGCCGAATTGGAGGCCCATTCATTCTTCCATCAATAATATGGAACTATGATGTTTTTAATCAGATTTAATATGGACATTTGGTGGATTGTAACATTGTTTTTGGGATTACACAAGTAGGAGGACCTTATACTGCGGAGAAGAAGATCATTGATAAAGAATATATAATGAGATGGGTATTTGATTTCTTTTATTCCAAGATAATCACTATCCTCTATGTCAATGTGAGTAAATATCAGTGCGAGAAATAAGGGGAAGGGGATGATATAGAAAATCACAAAATATCAATTTCCAGATGGGGGATGTGGTCAAGGTTATGGAAGACGGAATTTTTTTTGATGTTCCCATCTCCCATCTTATTTTATTCCCCTAAGGTTAGGGTATGCACTCCCATATTGATTTGATACACATGAAATCTATAAGATTACTCCAAGAGGGATTATGTATTCCTAATTTTAGAGAGGTTGATATATTTATAAGTCATAGACCTTTTCAAAGGGATTGGCTAGTGGTTCCTCTCATTATTGGAAATTGGGAGGTCCCTGATACTACCTCAATGGTTGGGGTCCCCATTACCGAGGGGATACAAAATTTAATGGGAGACCCAATGATCTATTCTCTTTCGTAATTGTGAATGTCCAGAGGCCTCAACTAATGATTCTATTTAATAAGTCTTAAAGGAGACTACATGGGTCCTAGTGCTCCATGGGAGGGGTTTAAAGATAGAATATTTTTCGGAATGATTCTGTAGGGTGAAAGGTACGACATAATGCTATGCAGAATGGTGCATCCCATATATGGAAATTCATAGAGGGTTCGAGGTAAGGATGAACAAAATTCATAAGGAATTATCCCAAGTACTACATTCTATAAAGTATAGTGGTCTGTAAGGAATCCATAAGACATATTGTTCTCTATGCAGGATGGTTTTATGAAATAAAAACTCAACATTGATGCGGGAGGCCACCATTTTTTGGTGATTGGGTTAGTTCTCTTTGAAACTTTATCACATTTGAAAACTATGTACGTGCGGAGATATCTTTCTTTTGATTATTCACTCCATACTTCATCCTTCCCTATAGGGGTATTATGGGGTTATGGATGTTACTTTCATCCCAATGTAGTTGGGCATCAACCATCCATGCTAGGAATATTAGTTTGTATGTGAACTTAAATAAAACCATTCCCTGTAAAAAAAATGTCACTTACAAGTGTCCTGGAGATGAAGCCTCATATTATTTAATGAAATGTAATTTGTGGTGGTGCCAAGTAAAATGGCCTGAAGTATAACCCTTTCCCCACAAAATTAAATTTTTTATGTAGGGTCCTAAAAAGGGTACCTTTCCCCAAAAATGAAAAGGATCTTGTCATGAGTCATAGAGATGATGCCTTACTATACAAAATGAAAGGTTCTTTATATGGGATACACGCAGACCAAAAATCAACATATAAAGTGTGCTCTGTGGAAAAGAGGATTTCATTGTCGCTCTAATTCCAAGATTGATTTCAATATCTTGTAATGACTTATATGATTTATTTTAGATTTTAAATGTGATATTTTCTGGACCCAACTATTCCTAACGATCAATTAATGTAATTAAATTCCTAATTTAATGGGTTATGTACTATGAGTTATCCTTTATACATAAAATGGATTTACTCAATCTGTAGATATCCCAAGATAATGTTTCATGGATATTTTAAAAACATTGGATACCAATGAAAAATTATAATCCAATGAGAAAATCTTATTAGTGACTAGATTTCCCATAATTAATTTTTGTATTTATGTTTAACATCAATTTTTTTGTAGTATCCTCATTTCCATTTAAGCTCGTAAACAATGGAATTATTAAAAAGTTTATATTATATTTCAATGGGAATTATTCACCAATCTTATATCGAGTCACAAAATATTTTGGGAATTTTTTAAGTGATCCATAGTCCTTTTGGAAAACAATTACATCATTTAAGTAGGAATAATTTTTTAAGATTTTATCCCCATTTAATGTTGAATTTTTTTAAAAATGTCTATTCAGTAAAAGAACTAATTATTTTCTTATATCATATTATTCAATAAATTTGTTATGTAATTTTAATCTCGCGCCCTCAGTTCCTATAATTTAAATTTTATAGCTTCATAATGGACAAAAATGATATATTTTATGTGAAACCAGCATATTATAATATGTTTTCATAACTATAAATATTCATAAACAAATTTAGGCTATCACAATTTTCATATTTAACTATTATTATTATCATTTCATAAATATGATCTCCACCGTCATTTACACCTGTAATCTGTCATCGATATTAACATTATCACCATTCACATGTGTCATCCTATCATATGTCTATAATTTACATTATGATCCCAGGCCCTAGATACATTCAGTTCTATCCCATTTTTAGTCATACGTTTATGGATTTTATCTATTCAGTTGTAGGTCAAGTGTTATTCTACCACTTCAAGAATAATTAGTCATCAAATAGAAAATTTATACACATAAAAAGGAATAGAGAATGTTTATAAACATAATATATTGAAAAATATAAGAACCACTTAATCCTTAACTCATTATTATATGTTAGATATTGGAATATTCCATATTTCGATTCATATCCATCCATTTTTATTTAATAACATTATTATTTAACAAAAAACTTCATTGATAGTATGATCATAGAATCAAAAATCTATTTTTTTATATATACACACTTACAGTCATCAAATTTGATATTAAATTTCATTTCATCAATATGTAATTAGAGTATATAAATAAAAATAATTACACCAGATATCAAAAATCAATGAAATGTAGTCAAAATATAAATATCTGAAACATATATAGATTAATACCCATGTTTTTTATTTTATCTTTAATTCATTCAATAAGATTGAATTACAGTAAGTATTCATAATTATTTTGAATTTATAATACATGGAGTCCCAAACAAGATATCATATGTCAATGGAAACCCCCATTAATGATTGGAAATTGCACATGAGAGAATGTTGAAATTCATATAAAAAAATAAATATTCATAAATGGATATAAATATAATTCAATGTAATTAAAAACAAATATAATCTATAATATGAAGAATATGAAATCATGAAAAAGGTTTAAACCATCATTATGAAGAATTACGAAAGAAAAATAATCCATTAAAGGGGGAAAACATAAATCATAAGGCTATAAAAAAGGAGAGGAATCAAATATCATGAAAAAATTTCCAAAACATCATACGGATATAAAGTACCCAATGAGATTAATATAAAAATAGAAAAATGATTAAAATAAATTAATAAATATTAAGGTATAAACTTCTTTTGATTTCTGGTCCGATTCGGTCAAATGATGGGAAATAAGGATGACGAAATTTTTCTTCTATTGTAGCCTGAACAGTGTGAGTTAGGGCAATCAAGGTCAAGGTCATTTTCAAATATGTGAAGGGGTTTATATGCACTACTAGAAATTTCTAATAAAATAAATTTTTTTCAACACTAAAATAGAATACACTGAAAAATCATAAATAAATGAGATATTTATTTTTTAGTAGATAGAAATGCACATTTTTTTTCATTTAAACTAGTAATCATATATAATAGTTTTAATAGTGATTCGTATAATATTGATAAATAATAGAATAAAATAAAAAATAATTTTCAATTTAAAAATTTAAATATATTAATAATTATATATATTTTATTATTATAAATTACAATATAATATAAAGTAAAAAATGTTAACAAAATAAATAAACTATGACAATAAATAAAAAATATTGTTTATATTAAATATATTAATATATGTGATAATATTTTTATAAGTTTATATATGATATTGGTTGTATAATTTATAAAAATATATATATAAATGAATAAAATATAAAAATTATAGATACATATTACTATGATAATATAAATCAGTTCATATTTAAATAAAAAAATAAGAAACATAGTTTAACTAAATTATTTTAAAATAAAGTCAAAATTAAAAATAAATAGTTAATAAGTGTACAAATTTTGAAACTATATTTGAATGTCACTCCTTTGTGGAAATGTTCTCTATGGTTCTCCTATGGTTTCTAATTCCAAGGATTTCTTAAGTAGGAGGGTCTCTTGGCCGACAGTACTAACAAACATGGATTTCGGTCGACTCTTCTTCTTCCGTTTTAGTGATTCCTTATTCCACTCAATCGATCATAGTGATATGGATGATAATATTTTTAACCAATAAATAAATCTCTCTTAGATAGACAAGTAAAAATGTATATATTTATTGGTAAAAATGCGGTTTTATTCCTACAACATCATAATTCCCTTCTTACTATCAGTAAAAATTCCTCTAATTTAAATTTTAACATCAGTTCCAGAAATAATACCATGTAAAATATATGTAAAATATATAAAAATTTTACATTAGAGAATCCTAAGGAAACTACATATTATTTAATTAATCAATGATAAAGTTAAATAGAATATCCTAAAAGAGAGACCCTCGTATTTTTGAAATCAACTTATATTGATAGAAGATCTGTTTAAAAGGATTTATATCTAGAATGTTATCTTCACTAATCCAATTTCTATATACACTAATAAGGAATTTGATTATATTGGAAACATGAATGAAATATATGGTATATTATTGGAAAGATTATTGATTTCTTCTAATGTGATTAGTCGGACCCCATTCAAAGGGGGATGATAGTGAAAGTCCTGGTTTTGGAAAATGTTAGAAAACCAATTATATTTGGTTTTTACTTATCCACCGAGGGATACAAATAAATTATAATATTCGAATATGAAAAATATATAATACTTTTCTTATTCATTGGATACATAGGATACATGGTGAAATACTTCACCACAAAGTCTACTAATGAAGATTATATTACTATTTTGAAATATAGCCTCTGGATTCACAACAAAAACTAGGTTGTTAAATTTAAGATGGATGTTGGATATTGTATGTAAAGATACACAATTTCCATTTATTTTAATGATAAATATTCTTCAGTTTCAAACAATCTTTTTTTCTTGGTCCACTTTCATTACCTACTGATAAACGTGATCATACCCAAATAAATGTGTGTGAAAAATAAAGTACTAGGGTCACATATTCTTTGTCTAGGAACCTAAATAATCGATATAAAAAACCTCCAGGGGTGATTTGGTATATTATTATTATTATTAATTCTACTTATAATGATACAAATAAACCCCCACTATTTCCAACAATGAGTTTTCTCAGTCCCCCGAACAACCTTCTAACTTCATCCCTTGGTTAAAATTCACCCCACATTTCATTATGTAAGGATCACACCTCTCTATAAATGATCAACCAAAGGAAAATATCAATTTATAAGAGAGTATCAACAGTATATTATGATTGTGACATGAATTTGGAAGAGAAGAGTTGGTCTAAAAGATCTTTGGAGGATATTTTGGTTACAGTGCGACTACCTAAAGGTTATAGAGTAATATAAAATAGTTCTACATTGAACATTCCAAAGGGGAATCTTTTAATGTGACCACCCCACCTATCCTGATGATTCTTTGATTTGGATCTGTTTGGTTATTGTATACCCACAATTATTTCAGATGTTCCAGGTCTATTATACTAAAATTCAACCATATGTGGTTTTTTGTCCCAAACCATATTGGCTAGCAGGGATATAAATTTAATTTAAAAAAATCAGGTTTCCAATTTTTTTTCGGTATCCCAACATGACCACTCAGTTAGCTTCTGTTTCCTCTAGAAATGTGATTTTGATTATAGGGTTTTATTACTCCCATAAAACCATGTGCCCACCTCAATTTAAATTAGAATCATCCTATATTAGTCCTTTATTGACATTAAATATAATATAGATCATTAGGATAAAAGTAAATCGTGTAAAATATTTCATAACATATGTTCTCTCCTTCATAGTGCTCTCTTCATGGGAGGGTATTTTTATGAAATTACAATCCATCATAAAAATAGGATTGTTCTTACATTCCATTCTCCCAAATTATTTATTTCACGAAAGCAACACAACTGGTTTTCCTTGAAGATTAGGGCTACACTGGTAATCCTTTCACACTGATTATAGGTTAATCAGAAGACACTCATATTATAGAGTGGTTGGATGGGTTTCAAGGATCTGTTGAATAGAAAAATATTTTCAAGAACTTTCAGGTGTCTCACTTGGCTCTCTCCACTTCAGATTATTATAAAATTCACATTGATACTTCATGCTACCAAATTAAAAAAAATACTATACTACATATTATGATTTCATTATTTTTGGATAAAGGATATATAATATGAGGATGTGGATCACTCGAGATGTAGTGTGGGTGAATATTCCTTATGATGAAATCATAATTATGTTTTTTTTCTTGAAAAATGGAGAAACCTTATGAATCACCAACCAAATACTGTTTTTTATAACATTGAAAAAATATTGAAAGCTCTCTACCCTTTTCATTCCTCAAATTGTATCATCTCCAAAATCAGATTTCCAGATGTTGTGTTGGACTTGGCTCTCTATATCAAGGATTGTTTCTAGACTCTGCGTGTGTGAAAACTCCACATCAATGATAGTGACACAAAATATACCAATTATCATTATAAGGAATAACTTATGCATTGTATGAATTCCATCACCAATGTTAAAACTATTGTATCCCATTATTTTTCCAAATTTGGGGAGATCTGTGATACTATTAATAATTTTTCCCATGGTATATATAATGTAGGTGATCCTTTATTCTTTTACAATATTTCCACCTATATTAAACCAGTAATTACTAAGACAATAAATTTCAGTCTCCCTCGTAACATATCCAGTGAGGAAACCCTAGGGGTGATAATCCAAATTCATTCTACAAATCCAAATATCCCATATCACTATCATTATCTCTTATTCAAAATAATTTTCATCATATTGGAAAGGATATATTGACACTTATGAGGGATATTTGGGATGGTATTTCATATATTGGAACTTTTAATGAAAACATCATCACCCTCATTCACAAAATTAACACATCTCCCCATGATTTAGTTCTCAATTCCATCGGGTTATGAAAATGTTTTACATTTTCTTTTCTATGATTATGTTGAATCAGCTATATTATTTAATTCCATAAATTGACTTCTAAAATCAAATTTTTATTTTTTATAAAATGCACTTCATGGATAATGTTATTATTTTACATGATATATGTTACTCCATAAAGATTCATTCTACTACAATTAAAGGTTTCATGGATTAGAAACATCACATGACTAAGAGTTAAAATAGTGTTGATTGGCCCTTTATGTATGTTTTCATGGAAAAAATTGGTTTCTTCACAAAATGGGTTAATATTAGCAATCAATGCATCACCATGGTGTCTTTCAGAATCAAATGATCTGGGTGCGTTTCTCAGAGATTCACTACCTCTGGAGGTCTCTAATATGGATCCTCTCAAAAAATTAATTTTTATTGTTTTCCATGATGTTTTATCTATTATACATTAATAAGTTATAAGGAATAATTATTTTTATGGGTAAAAATTATGTGGAAAATACCTATTGTTTCTCATCTCCAATGTACTAATGATTTTTTTTCATGATCTACATATGAAGAATTAAACACTATATTCTATCTATATCATCATTATGAGATATCATGTATGAAATATATCGAACTGCAAAAATTTAATATTTCTTTTAGCGATGGAGTCCCACCGAGTAAGAATGATGATTTCAAATGTCTCTGGTGGTTTTGGGTGGATGAAAAGCACAAAAAACCTCAAGCTTCCAATTTTTATTTCCCAATCAAAAAATAAGTGTTTACAAGTATCTAGAAAATGGGGACTAAAAAATGAATTTTTGATGTTCTATATGGATATCTAAAGAATGGAATGAAAAAATAATGATTTTTTTTACAATTCATCTCTTGTTATGTCTTCTCCTTTTTAAAACACCCAATATCGATTATTAGTGATATATAAGTATAGATTGATAATTTATGGTTGGGAATCAACAATGGGAAGACCAAAAATCATTGGTGGGCATGTAATAAACTATGTATTCTAATTTTTTGTGGGGGTATCAGATTTTGGTACTTCTTTTATACAGTGATGAACTCTTTACAAAAAGGTTTGTATCCTGTACATTATATGGAATCTCATTACTCTTGAATCCACAATGCCAAATATTTCCCCATTTTGACTATTGAGAGTAGGAAATTATTCCCCAGACTAGAATACTTTGGAGATGCATCTGGTGATTTCTTAATATTCTTCACTCCAAGAAATATTGGTGGATTTTTAATGTATCTATGGATACAATTTGGAAGGATCATTGACTAATTGATGGTGAGGGTCTGACAGAAACCTCTCGCATGACCCTTGGATTGGAAGATGATACAGTTTCCTCCCTCGACAATGAATGTTGTGATTGTTGGTGAATTGATAAGATTACGATATTGTTAAGTAATGGAGAAACAAATAATAATTTGGAGCATTCCCTTCCTCAAGGATATGTGGTGTGATAGTATCTTCTAGTATTTTGATAACTCATATGTTTAATTCAATGGATCTGATACACTTGGGCTCATTTCTTGCAGAACCATGGAGGTGAAAAGATAAAGAATGTCATGTGGTGCCTTGTAGTTATTCTAAATGTATGTTTCTTCAAGGGTAGATTTATAGTTGTATTATCCCTCTCATGAAGTTCATCTCATATCATCATGATATGTAAAACCTCTCATGATCACATTTTATGGATGCTCTAAAATCACCCATTCATGGCATATTCATATCCATAGATCTATATGTATTGGTTATCATGAAATTAGAACGTTGATGATTATGTATCTCTAGATCATGTCCTCTTGTCATTTCTTGTGACATAGACTTCATTTATCCTTGTAGAGATATTCACATCATTATTTACTATATCAAGGTTCATTAGGGAGAGATGAAATGAACTCTTCGTCAATAAATTTTCATGACCATGTGGGATTTGGGATAAGTAGGTGACGTCTTGACCAAATACATGGACATGGAAATATTCAGAGATTTTTATCTCATGTTCACATCCTCTTATTGATAGGTTGAATCCACCCCTTCAGGTTTCATTAATATTAACGTTGATGATGTTCTCCCGAGGAATAGAACTATTGATACTAACACTTTATCACATGACTATTTTGGGAAGATTTTCACCACATTTCATACTTCTCATATTTCAATTTGGGATCCCTTGTAGAATGGGACAATGATGTCTACTATGATTTGGTTATTTATTTAGAAATAGGCTATGAGTTCTATCATCATATAATTATACATCCTTATAGCTATCAACACTCTCTAGAAAAATGATTGGGAATTTTGATCTTTTTGACCAATGGTTTATATGATGTGACTTTTTCTACACAACCTCACGACCTATTCATTTCCTTTAATAAACGTGGAGGGAATTGAGAACCTCAATTTTGGCATACTGGGGTCTTTCTTATTGTCCTCACACTTGGTTAGATAATTTTTCTTCATGGATGTTTTCAATTGTTCTCACATACCCTTGTTCATCTAGTTGAATTCCACTCCATTTTCTATAAGATTAAAATAAAAAAAATATGTTAAAATAAAATTAATAAAAATATATTATGTAAATTAAATGTATATTAAATTATTTAATATTAACAGATTAAATGATATATGTAAATATTAAAAATGGATAGATTAAAAATATATTAAAAAAATAAATAATAATAATGAATGAATTAAAATTATATTAAAAGTGATTAACTATTAAAAATTAATACATAATGAAAAATGAGTAAATATTACTAATCAATACATTTCAAAGAAAATATCAAAAAATGAATAAGTAATTTTTAGTATTTAAATTAATGAAAATTTTAAATTAATTAAGTATTAATTTTTTTTTAAAATTACTATAAATTAAATTTGAAAAGTAGAAATTTTTAATGATGTATAAATTATTAATGAATAAATAAAGAATATATATTTATTTAAATAAATTTATGTTAGAAAAAATGTTTAAATATGAATTTTATAAATTACATACATATTAAAATTATTTATCATTAATATGATAATATATATAACTATCATAATTGAATACATTACAATAATATAATATTAATAAATTTAAAAATTGATTTAATTAATGAAAATATTAAAAGGGAGAAATACTAAAAATGAAAAAATATTATTAAATGAATAAACATACATACAGATTATATACAAACACATACAGAAAAATATATACATAAAATTACACATATATATTTAAAAATAGACATAGACATAGACATACACATACACATAAACATACACATACACATTAACATTAACATGTACATACACATATAGTTACACACATATACATTCACATAAAAATACATACAAGTACACACAAATATACACAACCACATGCATTAAATTAAATACACATTCTACAACATGCACATAGTACATAAACATACTCATATATATATATATATATACATATAAATATAAATTCATACACAAACAGACATTAATATACACATGTATATACACATACACATACACATACCCATGCCCATACACATACCCATGCATGTACATAAATCCATATCCAGACATATACACATACACATTCATACATAAATGTACATATCCACATAAATATGGAAAAAAACATACATACACCTACAGATAAACATACAGATACACAGTCATACATCTATATAAACATATACACACAAAACATGTCATCACACATGCAACACATACAAACATAGATTAATATACACATACATACAGAAGGATCCATAGTAGTGAACTAGAGATGTTTTTAATAAAAATAAGATCCTTAAATACAAATATTTACTACATACTTGTTTGAAAACGAACAATAGGATCTATAGGTATAAATAAAACAACAAAAAAATATTAATATGAAAATGTCCTAAAAAATCAGAAACCAAACCCCCTTTGATGTGGATCAACCATATTTCTAATATAGAATAATTAATGACATATTTTTTCAAAAATGATATATCTTTATGAACCATCCTTATTGGTATAGCACTGATTGTTGTTTCTATTTTCCAAGAAGGAAACATAAAATCATATGTAGAAAACAACAGGTAGAGAATCCAAAAATATGAATAATCCTACAAAATGTAAATTATTTAATGAGAAAATAAAATTAAATGTACAAATTATTATATGGATAGGTATAGTATGAATATAAAATTGAGGAAATATGATTATAAATATATGACATTTTCTCCATATTAAATACATAAAAAATATTAAATTCAATAATATTTTTCATGTATCGAGAAATCTTTTAGGGAATTTTTATTATATGGAGTTCCTTGAAACATTTGATCATCTGGTAATAAATTGAGATGGTAAAATTTGTATTTTTCACACAAAACACATTCAATAAATGTAATTGAGTAAATTATATATAATATTAGAAGAAAAATGTTATGTGAATACAAACAAACAACCAAATAATATATTTTTTGAGTTTTCATATTCCTTCGGAAAACAAAAAATACTTTCTTCGCATCATATATATAATTTTTTAAGTATTTGAAAAACACTATGATATGCATTCATAAAAGATCCATTTCTTTGGAATGAACGTATAACCATTTTTTAAAATCATGAAAATATTTCCCTATTTTACATAATCAAGGATTATTTATTTTTTAAAAAACTATAGTCTATTTATTTAGGGTTAAAAATTCATTATGAAAATTAATATTGTCAAAATAATAATGGAATATTTTTATAGGATGTTAATGTTTTCACTAGAAATTTAACATGGAAAATTTTACTAGAATTTACTAATATAATTTTATTATTCCATAGAAATTTTCTTGAGGATGTTTCAAAATAATTATCCAATGGTTGTTTCCATAGGAATATCCATATGATATTATGAATGGGATTTTCTAGAGAATGTATTCCTTTTAATTTTCCATTTGATGATGAAACATGAATTTTAATGTGGATATTTCAATAGTAGTTTCCCAGAATAATTACCACATGAATTATCAAAAAATCATTTATAATATTCACTTTTAATTTTCTACTAGAATTAAATGTTGCTACTTGTATTTAGAATTGGAATTTTTCTTAGGAATTTTACAAAAGAGGCTTCAAAAGAAATTTTATAATGGAAGTGTCATGTTCAATATTCGAGTGTATGTTTAAAGTGGAATTTTCTATTAGATGATTGAAATAAAATTGTACAATGGAATATTATACTGGAATTTTCCATTGTATGTTTCATATACAATTATAGAGTAAGGATTTTAATAGGATTTTTATTGTGAACTTTGACATTATAATTTTTTGAAATTTCATTGTATGATTTGAGTAGATTTTTCTAGAAATTGTTTCATCTAAATTTTTTTTATTTGAATTTCACTTAGATTCACGTGGAAGTTGTAACTAGAATATTTTTATGGAAATTTCCCTTTAATTTTACACTTAATGTTATAATTGGTATTTTTTATTGATGTTCCCATTTTAAATTTATAGATAGATTTTACACTTGAATTTTTCAATGAATATTTACATTTGAATTTATTGTGAATGTGAATATTTTAATTAGTAAATTTTTTATAAATTTTTTTACATGGATTATTAACAAAATTAGAAAAATTTAACATTTAGTGAAATTTAATTTTGAAATCTTTTCACTGAAATTGTTTAGTGAACGATCAAATTATAATTTTTATTGAAACATCCACTATGGTTTTCTATTGAATGATTTATTAGTGATTATATGAATATTCCAATGTAATTTTATGGTGAAACATACAATAGAAATATCATTCCATGTTCCATTGTATGTTTATTTGATTTCTCATCTAAAACACCACAAGGTATATTTACAATTTGATTATTGAAATTTACTGTGAAATGATTTATGCTTCATTTATCCTATAATTTGTAATTTAAATTTTCATCTAAAATTTCAAATGATTTTATATTGTAAATTTGTTGAATATTTGAGTTAAAATTTTTATTACACTTTTTCAATGAATATTTCTTATGAATTTTTACAACATATCTTTTTTATTAATAGTTTATGAATGAATGAGTGATTTTTTTAGTAGAAATACAAATATAAGGTTGTAATTTGAATTCTTATGTAAGGTTTTTTATTACAATATTCTAGTAAATTCCACCTATTAAATTACTAAAAACTAGTGGTGGGAATTTATTTGTTTTTTCCTTTATATTTTGAATAAAATCTTCATATTTGATTAGATAAAATTTTTATTATAATTTTCTATTTAAACATTATTTCAAATTTTTACAAATGAATATTATTTTTGAGTGTTTGATGTTGTATCTCTGAAATTTCTAGTCAACATTTTATTTTTAAAAAAATATATTTAAATGAATTTTCATTGTAATATTGAAATAGGACTTTATAATTAATATTTATTCGTTTTCACTAAAAAATTAGAATATCATATAATGGTGCTTTTAATGAAAATTTTAAAAATAATTTTTAAATGTGAAAATCTATGGGAATTTTTGAAGAGAATTGTCTTGACATTTTTTTAAAAAAAACTAACAGTTAAAATTTTTTATGTAGTATTACAATATCATGTCTAGTAGAGAATATAATATCATTGTGATATTCAGAATGTTTCGAGTATTTCCAGAATGTTCTGTAATAGGGTAATATTTCAAATGATGGATGTGACAAGAAGAAGCATTTGATTTTAATGAAAACAACTAATAATATAGCGATAGGAAGTAGTGACCCTATTACATTAAAAGATATAGTTTTAAATGGCATGGTCATGTCATTTAGTATGGAAGGCTTAGCTCAAGTTCCTCTAAAAATAAGGAAATGGATGGATAATTCCAATCTTCTCAGGAATGGGTCTACTAGGTCCCCATGTATCTTCTCCATGGTGCATTCCTTATCTATAGTTTTTAATCCATATATAACTTTTTTGTATGATATCATGAATCATGGTATATCCCCACCCATTTCATAATTTCCAGTCATCATTTTCGGTCACCATTATTAATTGGTTATGAAAATTAGATTTAATCGAGACATTAATCATGTATAATCTATATATTAGTTACTATAACTTCATTACAAAAATTTTAATTCTATGAAACATAAATATAAATTACCTTTTTATAAATTATTCCATAATATTCTAGATAATAAATATTAAAAATATTTTAGACCATAATAATATAATTTTTCGCTACTCATAATCAATATATACTTTTTTAGCATTAGTGGAAGATATTTCTACCTCATTTAATGAAAATTATTCCTATAGTTTTTTAAAATTTATAACATGACATAATAATTTAATATAATATCGAACATGAAAGAAATTATACTAATTTAATAACGTTTCTTTATATGAAATATTTACATCATATCAAACATGTGATAACATTTGTTTAAAAATGATATCATTTATATCACATCTTAAATCATATAACTTTTTTTGAAAAATGTGTCATTTTACTCATATCAAACATGTTTTACTACTATACATGAATTTTTTCATTTGAGATTTTTATACATGGAATATTCAAATCATTATATATTTATCTCATATTATACAAGATATATTGTTATGCATAATATATCACTCATAATATTTTTTTTGTTTTCAAATATATTATAATATGTAAAATTAAGTTGACATTTGAAAACACTCTAATTTTGGAAATGTACATGATTAATTTATCAAATAAAGGGAGGGATTTTAATTTAAATATTAAATTCATGTAAATCATATAGCATTCTAATTTGTAAAACAATTTTATACTATTATAAAAAAACATATTTCCTTTGAAATCTCAAATAAATTTATATAAAAAATTATAAAATTAAATATTTTATTAAGTGATATTTTATTTTTAAAAAAATCACCCGAAAACTCTAAATGAAAAACATTGTATAAGAAGACAGAAATCTGGATTTCATATTTTTTAAAATGATTCTAAAATTTTGGATTTACCTTACCTTGATGATGATTTCCCATGGGTGAAATAGAATAGAGAAATAAAAAAATATTATATTAAACATTGAAATATAAAGAAGATAAAACGTAAAAAAAATCATCAAATATTTTTTTTCAAACATTAGTATATCTATTTTTTCACTATTTTATAAAATTTTATAATTATATAAAAATTTATGTTTCTATATGGACAATTTTAATTAATAATATTTATCAAGAAATAAATGGTTTTTGGTAATTTTCAACTCTTAATTAAGAAATACATTTTCAAAAAAAAATTCTACAATATTTTAAAATATTTATAATATTAAATATATATATTTATATTTATATTTAATGATAAATTTCTAATTATTAAATTTAGTAATTATTTATATATAATATTTTAAATTAAAAATGATGAAAAAATAAATTTTAAAATTTTTAAAAAAATAAACAGTGCATTTGTTTTTACAACACAATAAAATTAATATTTCATTCCAAAGAATAATTTATGGTCAAGTTATTTAACATGAATCTAGAAACATTTATCATTACAATAAAATAGAGGGAAAAATAAAAATATTTTTATGGTGCATGAAAGAGGTGGACTATTTTATTTCCCTATAGAGGCCTCATATGTTTAAAACCATTGATTAATATTTTCCAATTATTAATCCTCTAAAAACAAATTAAATTAATATTATTATAGTATTGTTTCATTTTATATTGACATAAATATGATTCATTATTTATTAAAAGGATAGATAGAAAATAAGAAACCATAATTAATATTATTGCAAATATCTCATCCAATATCAATGGTATATCCTTATTCTTGAGAACATTCCCTCTTACCTTGGTAAAATCCTCAGGTTGAATCCTAAATATTTAATTGTCTTTATTGATCATATATTCCATTACATAAAACATAGATTGAAATTTTAAATCCATTTTTCACAAAACATTTTCTCAATAAATCCAAAATGGTCATTTGTATGAGGCGATAATAGAAAGATGAAAAAATTATATAGCATAAAAGCTCCGTAGAACTAAAAATGTCAAATTAAAAACCACTTCCATAGATTTGGTTTTATCCAATTCTACCCTTTATCCTCAGTAAAAAACCTATTAAATGGTATACTTTTATCGGTGCTAAAAACGTATTGTTAAAAATATCATTTATCAAGACCTTTCTTAGTTCTGAAAAAACAATGACTTTTATTACCCAAGGAACGATTGCTTTTATCGCGGATAAAATTTATATTTCATACAAAATATATATATCATTATGAATCATATAGTAATATAAAAAATATAATTTTCTATATATAAGTGTAATATATTTTGTGAAATTTTATTTATATAATCTAAAATATGTTATCACACTTAACATAAAATATATTTTGTGGAAAATGGATTATAAAATATTTTAAAAAAATAATTAAAATATATATATATATATATTATTTATTAATAGTTATTTAATAAAATATAGAAGATTGAAAAATTCAATATGTTATCATAATAAATCAAATAAGTCGAAAACAACACTCACACATAAAATGACTATAAATTTAGATCCATGTGTCTGTTTCAGATCTTCCACAAACTAAATCAAGGAATGTGAAAGGATATACGATGTGGTTACAAGGGTTACATGTTCATTTTTCTAGGTCAATAATCATATGAAATGCCTCCAAAATTGATTTTGTATCCTTATACCCTAATATTTTTAAAATAGATAGAATTTTAGCCTTCTTTATGGGAGTGTTATTATATTTTATTGACAAATACACAATTTATTCTTAAGTATCACAGTAATATGGATATTATTATATTCAAATTACCACATTTCTTAAATAGTACATTTATTTATAATTACAAATATAAAAATACATATTTATATATTAACACATTTTAACATAAAGGAATTAATTTTATAAACAAACATTTAGTCATATTTACGCATAAAATATCTATCAAAATTTACAAACCACATCTATATAAAAAAATAATATCCATTTTATTTAAAGAAAAAATAATTGATTATATATATAAATATTAAATGTCTATATAATGCATATATATATATATTTGTTTTTTTATTAACCAATTAATATATATTTATCTTATTTTCAAATATATTTAAATAAATATTAATATATACCATATGTTCTTTTTTCTTATCTACATTCATTCTATCTTGTATGCTGGTATTTTATTATATTTTATCATATAGTTATACTCTTGATATTCCATTCATTTTTTTGAGCCTCAACCGTGTACTCAATGATTATAGTGGATCTGCATTATAGACTAGGTCCATTGGTTTTTTTCTCTCACTGGGTTTTCCTGGTTGGTATTTTTGTTTCAGCATTTCATTTTTCTATGAAAATATTATTTTATCATTGTGCAATAGCTTTAATTTGGAATGCTTGTTTTAAGTGAATGAAAACATATTTCAAGTACTTGTTTTCATTGCATGTTTTTTACATGTTTATCGCATTCCATCATTTAAAATATTTATAATTTGAGAATTTGGTTTTTATTTCTTATAAATTATGTAACCAAATTGTGGTTGGTTGATTATTTTAAATAGTAACAACTACATTATGTGGTGAAAAAATGATGTATATTCTTTTTGTCCAATGAATAACTCTTATATTGATTATTACTCAAGAATATAGAAATAATTTTAGAAGAATAATGGGAGTTTGATAATGATATGGATTGTGGTTTCATTCAATAATGGGTCGAATACAATGTGATAAACCATATTTTCATTTTCTATCACATAATTTCATTGTGGGTGAATCTTGTGACTACCTATTCCTCCAATATATAAAACAATAAATTATTTTTTTCCCAAAACAAGATGATTTTTATTTACATAGAAGGTATGCATATTTCTGTATTTTTGTTTAATGAAAATGATCAGGTCACATCCATTATATGAGTGATCTTGTTATTTTTTATGACTCCATTAATATTTCATCTAATGATCTGTAATTGGTTGTTGATAGTGGTGCATGTTTTCACATGAAATCTACAATGGATATAAATACATATTACATACCATGTAAATTAAGGATTTTAAATATGTTTAATTATGGTAAGGAAGAGGTTGTAGGTATTGGACCTATTTGTTTGGACACTATAACAACAATAAATATGATTTTATAGAATATTCAACATGCACTTAAGCTTTTTTTGAATCTTATTTCCACTATAATTCTTGATGATATTGATTTTATCAATTATTTTGGTGATGGAAAATGGAATCATTATAAGGGATCATTGAGTATGTCTCATGTAAAAAAGCAGTTTGGGTTGAACTGAACTGGAGCTTCTATTTCTTGTGAAACTTCCTGAATTATTGATGGATGTTTTTCATTAATGTTATGGAATAAGAGTCATAGCCAAATAATTTATAAATAGTTTTGTTTTTTGTTCATGATAATTCTACTTCTATATTTTAAGAACATGAGATTTTACACATGTGATAATTGTATGGTTAGAAAATTGATCAGAGTGAGTTTTATTAATCATCCTTTGAAATTAAGACCTTTGTACTTGAATTATAATATGCTGATGTTTATGGTATATTGAAATGAATGATCTTTGTGGAGGATTATATTTTGTGAAATTTATTTTTGACTACTCTTGTAATATTTGTGTTTATGTTTTGAATTCCAAAATTCATGTGATTGGTGTTTTTAAGAAATTATTGTCTTCTACTAAGAGGAAATCAAGTAAGAAATGGAAAATTATTTTCACAGATAATGGTGGTGAGTAATGAGGTCCATTTAAACAGTATTAAATAGTGGAATGTATTTTGAACCAAAGATGCCTCTGATGTAACCTCATCTAAATGTTGTAGCTATGTAGTTGAGGAGGGAGTTGTTTAAAATATTTTCTTGTCTCCATTCAGAATAAATATTTCGTTGACATTTTTTGGATGAGGATTTATTTAGATCGACATATGTTATTATTTTATCTATTGTGCTTTAACTACATACAGACACTCATAAAAAATTTATAAAAAAGATATCAGGTATGTTAACATACATTTTGTTTGGTTGCCTGGATTTTGTTCATGTTCGTAGAGATTAGACATCTAATTAGGATGGTAGGTCATTATAATTTAGTATAATTGGCTATGGACATGATGAGTTTGGGTACATATTCTATGATCATGCTTTTAAAAAAACTTTTCAAAGACAATGATTTCATGTATAAGGATGATCAAAATATTGAAAATATTTATAATGGAGAAAAATATACTGCTACATCATTTTTTGTCTTTGTAATTCCAAAAACTGGTTTTGATTCACATTTACATCATATTGTTTATTTTGATAATCATTTTGACATGTAAAATGATGTACACAGTGAAAAGGTTTTTTTTATCTTTCAGTTGCACATTTTTCTAGATGATATAGTTTTTTGGTCATTAATGAACCCACATTTCATCTCTAGAGGTCCTCTAGACATCATACCATTTTACTCGATATTGAAATGATGAGTATGTGCTACTCGCTGAAGGGGGTGGACTAGAATCTTTTGATGAGGTCATGGAAATTGATCAGTAGGATAGATGTGTTGCAACAATGGATGATGAGATAATATCATTTAAAAACAACCATACATTTTTGTTTGTAAAGATTCCTATAGGTAAAATATATTTGAACAACAGATGGATTTATAAGATTAAAAATGAAGAATCTAATTCTATTCTAGGATAAAAGGAATGGATAGTTTTTAATGTATTTCATTAAATGAAAGGTATTTATTTTGAAAATATTTTTGTACATATTCGTCAAAATGAATTTTATTTTCCATGTTCATGGTTTTTATGCTTGTTTGGATCTAAAGATTGAGTAGATGGATGTGAATAAAACATTCTTCCATGGAGACATAGTGGAAGAGATTTATATTGAGCATCCATATGTTTTTTTATAATAGGTATAGAAAATCATGTCGATAAAATAATGAATATTTTGTATTGTGTGATGTATGATCCATGGAAGTGGTATAAGAAGTTGTAATTTATATTTTTTCATCACGGTTTCAGGATTATATTTTCTGATCATTATATATTTTTCATAGATTTTTTATGATGATTTTATTATATTATAGATTTATATTGATGATATTCTCGTTATTGGATATGGTGATTCTAGGATTGATTAACCGATGATGTTTATTTGTCAGTATTTTATAATGAAATGCTTGGTGCCACCGTGATAGATTCATGGCATGGTGATCTCCCCAGATATAATGTCCATGAAATAATGGTTATATCAGGAATGATATATTGACAAGGTTCGTTGGGTGACTTTCAATGGATAGAGTGAGTGTTTTTAGTACTCCTCTTCATTCACATTTTACACTCAATTCTAGTCAGTTACCTTTTACTGATGAAGAGAGATATGAGATGTACACGAAACATTATTAATCTTCTATTGGAAATTGTAGGTATGTGATGGTTTGTAATAGAACTAATATAGATAATGTAGTTGGTTTGTTTAGACATTTTATAACTAATACAAGTAAGATAATTGGAGAGTAGTGATGTATATATTTCATTATCTTTGTTGTCCACCTGATCTGGGATTGTGTTTTAATGATGTGGAACTTATAATATGTGGCTTTAGGAATTCATATATGGCAAGAGATAATGATTTTTGGAAGTCGTCTTCAAGAAGTTTGATCTTTTGGGGGGGCTATTTCCTATATTTGTAGACTGTCAGGATACTTTTCATTATCTACCTCAATGTCTATTTATTTCATCTATATATACATGCACAAAATTGTTATGGTTGTAAAACATTATTCAAGAGATCAATTTTAATTAGTAATATATGTATTATTTCTTGATTTTCAAAGATATTTTTTTTAAAAGAACATCATTTTTCATGGAAGGTCAACATATATTGAGGTTTGAAATAATTATACTTGTGATGTCTTTATTTGAGATAGTTGGTTCTTGAGAATACCCACACCTATGACAATGGGTTATACATGTTGACCGAAAATTTACCTATATGTAAATTTGATTCTTTCCAACTAATTGAAGCGTTGGAGGTGATCCACACGTGATTTGAAGGGAGTTTTTCTATGGTGTATTTTCAATGGATGAACCACACAACTATTTAAATAAAAAAAGGAAAATATGTGTTTTGAGTGGTGGTGGGGAGGTGCCACCTCAATAGGTTCACCAAGTGCATTTTGAAATAATAAATGTAAATTACATTTTTGAGGGGGGATCCAAATATTTACGCTAATGGTTTCTCTTTGAAAAGGGTGGAACTAGCTAGGCATTGTTTGATGATGTCAATACGGGGAGTACATTTTATTTTTGTGACCATATTTGATCGACTATCAATTTTCGTCACATCAAGGTGATTTTTCAGTACCTGATTATTCAGTCAACGATCATCTGACCCATATAGTAGTATTTGTTTTCTGTTATTTAATACCTGAATTTTTTTAAGATCATGTTTATGTCACTATTTTTAATTGGTATTATCTCTAATTGTATTAGAGAGTTATACTTTTGTGATCCTTTAAATCTTTTTGACTCTATACATTGTACTCATTGATTATAGTGGATCTTCATTCCTGAATAGGTCCTATAGATTTTCTCTCACTATGTCTTCCATGAGAATCTTTCTAGTGACAACATTTATGTTTTTGTACATAGATATTTTTTTCTCACTACCCATTCTTTTTAGTTATACATTCTTGTTTGAAGGGATTTTTTCTCTCTATAGTGTGTTGAATTTTATATTGGTTCCATGTTCATCGGTTTCTGTCTTTCCCTACATTTCTTTTTTCGAAGGGGGTGAAATTGGTAGGAATTGATGGTGGCCATCCTTGGTATACATCCAAATGGAGTGGAGGAGAGCTAGTGGCTTGTGGGGAGGAGGCAACTTATATAAAGGGATCCTCTCCAGCAGTTTCAAATCCTCGGGTTCACCATCTCACAACCTGTAGTCCATCATATATTTTTGGTATTTTTGGAGGGGTGTTCCCCATTTATCCCAGAAATATATTTTTTTGGGTTTCCCTCATGTAAAATTTAGGGAGTGTGTAGCCACTTTTAACCAGAGTGATCATTATAATTTCTTGTAGTTTTTTACCCCTATCAATAGTGTGGTATTTCTAAATTATATATAGTGCATCAATTAATGAATTTATAAACATTATTTTTTTTATCAATTATAACCACACAAGTGGGAAAATCAATTTAGATCCCAACAAGTGGAATCATAGGATGTTTTTGCCCAATGTTATTTACCTTTTGTTGGGTATATTTAATTCTTGTAAATTTTATCATGCTATGGGATTACAAAAAGGGTCAATATTTTGCATCATAAAAAATTTATTCATATTATCGAATACCCATTATGGAATAATGGGGGTTTTGGAATGATGGCAAACCATATAGAAAAACAATTCTTGATCAAAAAACTCAATGGGAATATTATTCTTTAATAAAAAAATGAAGATGATACAAGTGTTATTGATACATAATTATATATTGGTTAATGTAAAAAATCCTAAAAGTGTGATGATAGATAATGGTTTCGGTGGGATCACAAATCATTCCATGGATGCTAATTTTCTGATTAAATTTAGAAAAAGGAGATAAACTAGTCAGTGAAGTTGTGAAGACACCTGGAAGAAGGAAACATCTCAACAATGCATGGATAATTGATCTGGGAGAAACATGGAACATGAAATCATTAAAATAATGGTTTTATTTGTATAAAAGAATCCTAGAATGACCTATGTACATGGGGAATGAAAACACCTTGATGATAATTGGATATTGTACCATCACACTTAAGATGTATGATGGAATAAAACCAACCATCCAAGGATAATTGCATGTGGAGGGCCAAAATGAAGACATGTTTTCATTAGGATAATATGATATTTTTAGATGCAATAAATTCACTAAGAATAGAGTGATCTGAATAGTGATGTGTGTCCTTATAGTAATGAATAAATAGAAGATCTCAAATAACCTGTATATTCAATTCGGTACCATGTATGAGGTAAAGAAAGCTGTAACACCAATTACCCAAACGGTAGTGTTGATGATGTTATGGAATAAGAAAATGTTCAAATGATAGAAAAAAGGACCAAAGGATAATGTTCAGGTTATTAATAATGAGATGAAAAGATATCATAGAGTTGATATATTCTAAAATTTTGAAAAAAGTGATTATATATTTGATAGGAGAATTTCATATTGTATCCATCATTATTGATTATTATGTAGATGCTGAGGGTACTCATTCCATATTAAGATAGATTTTTTTGAAGTCATAATTATATCAAAATCATGGAAAGAACATGAATATAGAAGGAAAATAATGTTTTTAAGGACTTACTATTGTGGACAATATACAAGCGAGGAGTTTGATACTTGTTATCAGTAGGAAGTCATTGAAAACAGCTCATGGTGGTGTAAACACATCAAACGAATATAGTGACTTAAAAAATGAATTGAGTGATATTGTGTAAAATAAGGGTGATGTTGAAGACTATATGAATTTCAAAATAATTTTGGGAAGAAGATGTGAACATGTCCCTTATTCACTACTTCTACCCAAAAATATTAGACAATTCATGATTTCTTCATCATCACTCTTATTCATTCAATAGGGTTTTGTTAATTTAGCTCATTCACTCCATTCTATTGATGACTATAAGACACTATAAATTTTCTCTAGAATTATCCCTAATAAAAAAATTATCCAACTTATGGATTTTATATTCTCCATCATTTTGACACAATTAACTCATCATGTTCATTCCAGATTCAAATTATTTTTTGGATATAATCTTTTTAAATAATTAAAAAAATCATCCTTAATATTCAATGGGTACACCCAAAATATCATGGAATAATAAATAATTAATGATACAATGTAAATTTACTCTCTCGCGGATATAATCATAGTTGTACAAATATCTGATTGGATAAACTCTAGGATATCTTTGATTCCCATTGTTCACATCTCAAACATTAACATATGATGATTTATCAAAAATAAATTCCCACAAAATGTTAAGGATCCCCTTGTAATCCCAAAAAAAACTTTTGATCTAAAAGAATAATCCGGCCTCAATCTGACATGTGGGCATATTTTGAAGTCCTAACATCATCCCCTCTTCCATTGAAGTAGTTTATGCGAAGAATATCTCTACCTCATAAATTTTACCCATTAGAATGTGTACGTTATTAGAGATCATCTCTACCTTAAACACCACAACTTTTACCCACAAAATTCTCATCCCTCCACTCTCAGTACATGTTTTTCATCTTATGTCATCAAATTGTCCCAAAAACAATATGTTCTAATTTAGGCACTTCAAATGGCGTATGCTATGGATGGTTCATAATATTCCATCATGAATCATTAGTGAAATGGTACATAATACAATGAAATTTAATTTGTGATCATTCCCATATAAACATGTCCCTTAGGGATAATATCATATTGATCTGACCATTACCATTGATATGTCATCTTCTATGTTTCTCTAATGTCAATTATTCATGATTATTTGAGATGTTTCCTTGATCCAATAGTCATTTTCACTTCACTGACTATTGTATCAAATCTTTTATATGTACTCACAAAATTTTCAACCATTTCTGGATTTGGTATCCCACTAGAACTCTGATCAGTCGTCCCACCTAGTGGTCTTTTTACAACTTACCATTGAAATTTTTACTTCTGCAGTACTTCTTTCATTTTCATTTTCCACAATAGAAAATTATCCATATTGAATTTTTCAATATTGAATATCACCATCATCTAGAAACTCCAAAAATCCATAACATCCAATATTTCACAATGGTGTATTAAATAGTTTCAAAACAAATTTTAAGATGTGAATGATGAATGGAATTCAAAATGAAATAATCTAATCTAATTTATGAGAAATATTAATACTCAAAAAATGTGGAAAACACCATGCAAAAACCTTCATCCGATACAAATTTTTGGGATTGATAATAGTTTTCCAACTAGTGTGGTGATAATTGTGTAAAAAAGTAATGTTAAAAAAATACAGAAATGGATTACTCAATATGTAATGTCAAAAACCAAAAAATTGACAGGGGATAAATTCCACAAAAACATAGAAGGATCTCTCTATGTAAAATTTGGTACACACCCCCTTACTATTACAAGGGGAAAACCTGAATAAATAACTTTCATGGATTTGTGGGGATGTTGCCTCATAAAATTCCACACAAATATTATGGACTATTGTTGATGTGATGGTGAATATGATGATCTGAAATCACTAGAGAATATCCCTTGATATATTATTCCTCCTGTCCTCCTACCATATATTCATCTTCTATCCCATTGTGTTGTTAGTGAGGCGGTACACAAACCATTCCTACCACTTTCTATCCCATTAGACAAATCATGTTGGGAAACACCATATATTGAAAATAATTTTGCTGACAGATGGAGGAAGTTGGTGACATGAGACTTAGAATTTTATAAATAAAACATTTTATAATAAAATTTATTAATCAATCATTCATTGAAAATATAAATTTTGTTGTATTAGTTGTTGTTATAAATTTTTCTCTACATTCATGCTGATTTTATGTTGTAATACTGACTGGTATGGGTGTCAATATGTTTTATATATTGTTAAAGAGGTAGCTATTGTTGTTCAAATTGGTATATGATGGATGCATACTTTTCAAGACATTTATTTTAGGCCACCCAAACAGGAAACCACTAATCATTATATAGGTTCAATGAATAACAATTAAAATCCCAAAAAATTATATAATTTAATAAATGATCTATTGTAGAGACCCCAAACATGACGTACATGGACATTACATTACTTTTGCGGAATACATAATACATAATAATAACATACACCAAAAGACCATAATATTTTAGTGTCTTTGGAATCTTAGAACATAATCTTCTAGTCTTGGTGAAAGATCTTCAACATCTCCCATAAAGATATTCCCCTTTGGTTCTCTTAACTAAAACTTTTCTTTATATCATGTGGAATAGAAAACATATAAAGTGTGAGCTCAAATCCTCAGTAATGGTAAAAATAGAGAACATAAAACAATCCTTAAACACTTGAATGAAAAAACTTCAACATAATAACAACACATAAAAATAATGATCAAAGACAAAAATATTTGAAGTACACGAGGCATATATAATAAAACAACATCAATCATGATAAAATAGCATGGGAACAAAACATGTAATTGTGGAAAACCATTAAGAACATGATATGATTTCCATAGAAGCCATGTCATTACTGCGAAGACCATCTTAGTGGACAAAGTCCCTTTCTAAAACAAGTTCACTCCTCGTTCCAGTCTTGTATCCCTGAACCAGATTAACTTACCATTCCATCCATGTCTATCTCATGAGATATAAATATTTACCTAATGAAATGGAGGTAGATATAGTTCCCACCCATCTCATAATGAAATCATTCTTACTTGTGCCACAACATTAACATAAATCATTCATCATAACCCAATGAATAAAAATGGGTTTCATAAACATTATCCCATCGTAACGTAATCCATAAAAAATGGATATCATTTCATCATAAGAAAAGTGAAACCATGTAGATCATAGAGAAATTATACTTAAAAAATAAAAATATTAAATAATTCCATCTTATATGGAAAATGGGTTTGATAAAACACTTGAAATGAAATCTTGAAGAAAATATCCTTTCTTCTTCAAAATCATTTTCTTATCACAAAATTCCATGCAATTTTAGAAGAAAATTATTTTTTTTGAAAATAATAATGAAATATTATAGAGTAATATTAATTAAAATTATGTGTTATGAAACCATAAAAATCCGTTCACGCCATATAAGTTAAAAAACATTCTTCTCGTACTTTTTTCGGAAAAGTCCAAAAGTGCATCTTATGGTAATGAAAATAAAGATTCCTTCCATTCATTATAGTAAAACAAAAAAGGGGTAAAAATGACTGTAAAAATATATGTAATAATAGTAAACATTTTATCAAAACATTTTGATAAAACATGGACATGGATGATAAATATAACCCCAGTAAATACTTACAAATAAACAATCTCAGATAATAATCAGATTGGAAAAATAATCCCTTACCTTAGGTCTGATATGCTTTGCACATATCTGAACCTCCTCTATAATGATTTAAATAATGTCATATACTTATTACAGTATCATATTAATTTTTCTGATATCATATATGGTTCACTTATGACTTTATATTACCCGTTCTTTTGTAAATTCCATGCTAAAGCAGCGTTTTAGGTAAAATCGTTTCATTTATCATACGTGTTTCGACTTGATGTTCTTAATATTATTAATTATATTCATATTTAAATTATTCCAGAATATAAAACATGATTTATATATACATAATATATATACATATGTATGTGATAGATTGATAAATGGAATGAAATACACCGTCCATGGAGACGGTAGGCCGTACATACGCATGAACGCTGATTTCGTTTCCTTATTGAATTGAATGGAATTAAGTATATGAATTATATATATATATATACATACATACATTAGAATTATTATGTCATATATTTCATGATTACTTATTATATATAGTTTATAATCATTCTTGAATTATTAACATGGAAAATGAATCTCATCACGTCATGGAGACGGTAATCCGTACGTACGCATGAGCGATGATATCGTTCCCATACTTATTGAATGTTATTGGAGTGGATGATATAATATCATAGAATCAGTATTATGTTATGATAATTATATATAGTTATTCTTTACACCATTAAACCCATCCAAGTAAGGTGGTGGTGGAAAAACTGATTACACCACAACGTGGAGATGGTATTCCGTACGTACGCACGCGTGGTGATTTCGTTTTCCGTAGGATGGATAGAAAGTAAAATAGGGTTGTTTCATATTTATATTAACATATAATTATATAATTAATATTTATTTTATTACTTTATAATGAAACAACTATAGAAGAGGACTTAGAAGAAGAATGAAACTTGAAAGAGTCGGTAGAAGAGATTACCTCTTCCTCGACGCACCTCCTTTAAACTTATTCTTAGGGCACTAGAGTTAGTCTTATGTGAAGAAAAAAACATATATGATGTAACTAGAGAGGTTTAGAAGAGGAATTGGCAGGGGTTTCCTGATCATCAAGGCAAAAATGTGTGCGAAAAGAAGAGGGAAGCGGTGCCCTTTTTATAAGGGAGGAGATGGGAACCTTAGGAAAACTTAAAATATTATTTTATAACAAACTCATATTAAGTTTTTAATTTCTCAAAATTGATTTATTTCTAAGATAAGGTGGGTATGGATCAAAATACTCTTGACCAATAGGTTTTAGAAAAGTTTAGGTTACTATTTTATCCTTATCATTTAAAATTAACTCTAAGTTAAATAATTTAACTTTTACCGTGTCTTTTTGTTTTCTTACACTATATGGCTAATAAACATACTATAAAAAGCCAAAATAACCCCAAGTGGTTCATTATTAATATATATATCCTTATATAAGTCATTTTTCCGAACCTAAGATTTTTAGGAATAAAATAACAATTAATAATATAATTTGTGTTTTAAATACTATTTTATGTCAATTTTGACACTATTTTGTACTTGATTTTTGTGAAAATCATAACAGCATGATAAGTTAGAAAAAATGTTAATTAAATCAATACTAACATGTCATATTAACCTAGAAAATTAGTTTAATTAATAAAAACTCTAAAATTATATTTATTTGGTTATTTATAACATTAATTATGTTAATATTTCATTAATAAGGTAATTATGACATCATCATTGTGTCATAAATAAAATAATTTATTTAATGTCTAAAAATTATAACTATATTACCATTATGTATGAAATATATTTATATTTATAATGAATATATATAGTCGAATTTATCTTATGTATAACCCTATATTAATGAAGTGCATTATGTTGCATTTGTTGTCAATGAGGCATGAAGTTGTCTTGGAATGAATGGAAGTCAAGGAATGTCAAGATGTGAATGCCAAAGGTTGTGATGGTGTTGGTGGTGAAGGAGAATGGCCATGGTACTAAGATTCATGTCACTTAGGAGATTCACTAAGTGGTGTTGGAAATTGTGGTTGAAACATTCTCCATGTAAATCTGACGATTGCTGAGCTGCTCTTTAAGTTCATAGAACTTGTATCCTGATGATACAAAGTCACAACATTGTTAGAAGACCATGCATTGTAGTGACAATGCATGAGGAGTTGAATGTGATCCATCCATAAGTTGTAAGTGGATGAAGTGGTTTAATGAAGTCCATGCATTATCACTTAGTGCATGTGAATCAGAAGATGTTCCAATTGATCTCTGATTAGATCAATGAAGTTTATTGAAGAAATATTTGATTCAGGAGCTCGGTTGAAGATGAAGAACCTTCGGGAATTCCATTTCTAAGTGATGAATAAATTTTGAAGAGGAAGGGAGGAATTCTTAAGAAGAAGAGAAGAGAAGAAATGAACAAGGAAGAATAGGAAGAGGAAGGATGGCTTAAGTGGCATTTGGCATTTTATATTGGGAGTACTTTGTTTCTTAACAAAGTCCTATTCATTTCCTTTTCCAAAAAAAAATAGGCCATCAAGGAGGCCAGCCGAGGGTCATCACCCAAGGCACATGTGGGACTCAAGGTCACCACGCCCATGGGGAACCCTCAAGGCCAGGGCAGCATCCATGAGGCAGGGGCGCACCCATAGGACACCGCATGGGCGCCTGGGGCATGCCCGGAGGAGCGCAGTGTGCATAGTGGGCGCCAGTGGCGCGCCCGCAGGAAGCATAGTGGGCGCTAGAGCGCGCCCACAGGAGGCAGAGTGGGCGCAGAGCGCGTCCGTAGAGAGAACCCGGTGCGGGGCGGCACCGGGAGGGGAGAAGTTCAACTGGCGGGTTGAGGCAGCGCCAGGGTAATAAGCCGCGGATAAACCGGGCTTCGTTTCGATGTGGGACGCGGGATTTTCCCGCGGAAGAGATCCTGGCCGCTCATCCAATCGCGCGGCTGATCACAGCCACTCATCGCATCCCGCGCGAGATCTTCTGATCCAGGCCGTCCGAGGATATTCAAACGCCTGATCTGACGGCCGTGGCTCGTCTTCCACCTCGAGCTCGAGCCGAAGCCTCCCCGCGAGCCGCCGCTGAACCAGAGCCTCCCCGAAGACAAAATTCGAGTTCCCGGCCACCATTTTCGAAGCCGAAGGCTCCCTCGTACTCGTCTGGACACACTGAACTCATGCATGCATTAAAATGTTGCATGCATGCATCGAGAAAGAATTCGGGATTCGGCCGAGGCAAAGAAAGTTGCCGAGGGCGTGCCACGTTGCTCGAACGCCTAAACCGAAGGCTTGCATGCGTTTTAAATCGCATGCACGAGGAGAAATAAAAAAGGGAGAACCCGCGTGTGAAACAGAGGAAGATATCAAGATTTGCAGAATCTTGAAATACCCGAAAATCTCAGGTATTCAAGTTATCTCTCCGCGGAAGATATGAGGCATCTCTGCCTATAAAAAGAGAGTCCGAGACCTCGTTTTTGCTTGCTGATCCTTTGTTGAAAATCCGGAGTCCCGTGAGAGCACAGTTGCCTCGCGAAGAAGACCCTGCGCGCACCACTTGCGCGGCAGCAGCCCGAAGCCATTCTTGGCTTCGTGTGTTCCTTTTGCGCACCTCTTGCGTGAAAGAAGAGAAAGGGAGTCCCCTGTGCGCCTTCCTTGCGCGACAGGAAGACCCGTGGCCGCATCCTTGCGCGCCCGTGGTTGCATCCTTCTCTGCCCACGGACTTGCGTGGCAGGAGGTGTTTGCGCGAGCCTTGTGCACCTTGAGGGCTTGCGCGCGGCATTTGAAGATAGTAGAGGTCGCACCCTTGCGCCTTGTGACCCTGCGCGGCAGTGGAGTTGAGTGTTCGGGCTGTGTGTGCAAAAAGAGAAGAAGGCAGTGTGTGTGCAAAGTGGAGAACCCAAGCCGTAGCCTTGTGTGGGTGAAGTGAAGACCACACCTTAGTGTGTGTGTGCAAAATTGAAGAACCACCTATGGGTTAAGTGTGTTCAAGAACAAGTGAAGACCACACTTTGTGTGTGTGCCAAAGAAGGCCGAGGCCTTGCCTCGTGTGTGTGCCAAGTGGAGAAGAAGAACCCGAGGCCTTTGAGCCTTGTGTGAAAAAAGAACAAGAGGAGGCCGTAGCCCTTGGAGGTTGAGCACACTTGAAGTTTAAAAGAGAAAAACAAAGTGTGTGTGCAAAGTGGAAGAGTACAAGAAGTGTGAAGGCTGAGGGCTGTGACCTTGTGTGTGCATACCTTGAAGAACAAACTAAAAGAACACTAAAGTGTGTGTGTGCAACAAGAAGAGGAGGAGGCCAACTCATGAGTGTGCTAAAGTGAAACAATTGTGTACAAATTAAAGAAGTGGCCGAACCTAGGTGTGTGCACCAAGAAGTGTGTAAACACTTAGAAGAAGAAAAGGGAGGACATCCACACTAGTGTATAACACACATTTATGTGTGTAATCAAAAGAGAATAAAGTGTGTGAAGTTTAGTGAGTTGGTGTGTGCTTAAAGTATTACACCCTCTGAGGGTTTACTGCACCAAGAAGAGGAGAAGGGGAGTGCATGCATGCATGCATGCATGCACGTGCACACGTGAACAGAGCCAAATCAGTGGTGTGCATTTTAGTTGACCAACACCAGGAGGTTCTTGAAGAATTTGAGAAGGCCATGCTATCAGTGCATGAGGATGAAGAGCTGCCATGCACTCAGTGCATGAATTTGAAGTGACTGAGACTGGACCAGACTGAAGTTAAAGATATCATTTGTCTGAGTATTCAGTAATTGAAGAGAGGCCAGGTCATCCTGAGAAGAAGGAGATAAAGCCTGAGCAAGACGAGAAGACCTGTTCACCACAAGTGATCAGAAGAAGAGCAAGGCCAGCAGTCTTTATCCCAGGCTGCTGAAGATACTTGAAGAGCTGAACAAGAAGAAGAGCTACTCGTGTGACTCGAGGAGCCAGGAGAAGACCCTGTGGGACTCAGGGAGAAGAAGTCTTCAGTGGGATTCTGGAGCAGGCCAGTGGGACTCTAGTAACACTGTGGGACGCAGTATAAAGACCCTCCTGTGGGACTCAGGAGAGATACGGTGGGAAGCTGTATCGACCATTGTAGTACTAACAGATTATAATGGGAGAATCCATGCTGGGAGAGCATGGCAAGGATGTAGGCCTTTGGTGCCGAACCTTGTAAATCCTCGTGTCCTGTGCCTTTTCATTACTGTATTATCCAGGAAAGGTTGAGAGATACAAGAAGAGTGGATCGAGGCTTTAACCATCCATAGAGGTTTAATTGATAAGGAATCAATTAGTAAAAAGTTTTAAAGGGATCACTAATTCACCCCCTCCCCCTCTCAGTGATTCACACTGATCTGGGCACTTCAATTGGTATCAGAGCGAAGGTTACCTCTAAAAGATCCACGGGAGTCTATATGGAGTGCAGATTTGAGGAAATGAAAGAACAGCCTCAAATGGAGATATCTGCCAAGACTCAGAAAAACAGAATGAAGAAACAGGCAAAGAAGATGAAGAAGAAGGCTGGTGCAATCAGAGAAACTCCTTCTATGGAATGAAATGTGAAAGTCACATCAGATGACAATTCCTTTTATCATTCTTCTGATGAAGCCTGCTCTAGCTGTGATGAAGATGGAAGAAATAATGATCTTCTAAATGCAATCAAATATCTTCAGAAGACAGTCCCCAAGGAAGTGGCAATGTGTATAGCTACAGGCCTCCTTGATCTTCAAGAAGAAAAATCACAGCTAGAAGAAGAAGCCAATGCTATGGAAGATCAGCTCGCAAAAAGGGTTGGCATAACCAACACTCTCAGAAAGCTGGTAAATGCCAAAGATGAAACAGTATCTCTTTGCAATGAAAGGTATGAAGATACCTGTGAAGAATTGCAAAGGAGCTCTTCTGAGAAAGAAATATTTTTGATAATGATCAAAGATGGTTTCCATGCACTGGAAAAGAGGCACAGAGTCTCAATGATTGTCAAAGATGCTCAAATAGAAGATAAAGTCAAAAGGGTGAAGGAGCTTGACAACTCAATGCTTGAAATCAAGAAGGTGCATGAAGACCAGTTAGAACAGCTGAAAGAAAATTGGGAAGGAAGGCTAAGAACTGTTGAGGATGAGAAGAACTCCCTTAACATGAAATGCTTAGAACTAGAGGTGATATTGAAACATCTGCAATCACCTAAAGCTGAATCCTCCCAGTCAGTTGGAAGAAGACATGTTGCTACTCAAGTATGCTTTGAGCAGGATGATTCTAAGAGAAAGACATCCTCTAATAAAAGTGCAACATCTTCTAAAAAGAAGGTACCATCCATACCATCTTGTACTCATGCTTCTAAAAGTGTTTCTACTAAAAGTGCAGGATGGAAGAATAATTCCAAACAAATATGGATGAAGACAGTAAAGAAGCAGATCTCTCCTGAAACAGCACAACAGTTCAAGACAAGTACCCTACAATCAGAAGGAATCAAAAAGTCAAGATTCGTGGGACAATGCTGGTGTTGTAATAAGTATGGGCACTGTGCAAAGGATTGTTGGAACAATCCACTAAATGTCAAAGCACAGAGGAAGCCCATGCCTAGGGGGAGCAAGCCAGAAGAAAAGAAGCAGCATCCGCAGGTCCAGAGACATCTGTTTACTGCAAATAGATTTGGATTACTTGACAACATCTGGGATGATTGCAAAAGTGGTCAAAAAGATACATGTCAATCTCCAACTGTATCCAGAGCTCAAAAGAAGAAAAGATCACAGAACCTGGCTCAGAAAGAATACTTGGGAAGCAAGAAGAAAGTTGAAGATGCTCCCAAGAAGGTTTTGAAAAATGAAGAGAAGTCCTTGGAATTCAAATCCAAGAAGGGTGAGTCATCCAGAAGGACCACCAAGAAGAAGTGCTTCTACTGTGGAAAGAATGGTCATACCATGGATCTTTGTAAAGAAGCCATGAAAATCAATAGAAGCCAACTGAACTCCAAAAGAAAATAAATCCAGAAGAAGAAGGGATTGATTGAAAATAAGTTGCCCAAGAGAGGTAGCTTAGCAGCATCCAAAGAACCATGTGGAACTTCCAAAACTGAGGCCACTCTTCCAAATGATCTACTTGTCATATGGCCACATCAGTTGCAACTTTCCAGATAACTACGAAGAGTTGAAGATGAAGCTCTGGCAATTGCTAAAGCAAAAGGGAAGAAGAAGGTTTCACATGAAGATGTTTTGAGAACCACACCACCACAATCATCAATGAAGATCAAATGTGCAAGTGTGAAGACTGGTGAAAATGGGACATCTCGGTTGAGAGAATCTTCTCAACCTTGTTGTTCACATTGATGAACCAAGGAGGTTCCATCTTATTCCCTTATACTCTTGGTATATACATGTGCTAACATTGCAGGGAATTGAAGATGATGATCATTCTCATCTGGAGGATGGTTTGGACAGAATGGAGTGCACCCCTTGAGGGGGAGCCAATCTGAAGAAGATGGGATTCTGAGATTAATACCATCTTGAGAAAAGTGAAGGTATTCCAATCATACTTTCATACCTTGATTCTTAATTGCATTCATCATGACAATTAAGGGGGAGTATTGATTGAAGACAAATGGATGAAAGGGGGAGCTTTATCTTTGCACTGAACTTTCTAATGAGTTTTGTGAAGTTGTGCAGGATTTAGCAATTCATTGATATATCTGAAAAATTTCAAACCCCTGAAGCATGATCTCACATGTGTAGAGAATTGTGGATAGCATTGAGTATCTTGGTTACATCACTCTTGTTTTCTACACCGGGTTAGCCCAAGTAGACTTAGATTTGATCAACTAAAGGTTCTTTGCTAAAGAAGAACATGTGACATCATCCCTCTCCTAGTGTTTTACAAGAAAATGCTTTTATAAGGGAGGAAGACATTTTTGAAAGTGAACCACACCACACCTTTGCATTTGATTGCCAATAAGGGGGAGAAATATTGGCACACATATTGACCCATTCATATGTGCTGAAGGAGTGTATTGACAACAAATACAAAGGGGGAGATTGAAGTGCATTATGTTGCATTTGTTGTCAATGAGGCATGAAGTTGTCTTGGAATGAATGGAAGTCAAGGAATGTCAAGATGTGAATGCCAAAGGTTGTGATGGTGTTGGTGGTGAAGGAGAATGACCATGGTACTAAGATGCATGTCACTTAGGAGATTAACTAAGTGGTATTGGAAATTGTGGTTGAAACATTCTCCATGTAAATCTGACGATTGCTGAGCTGCTCTTTAAGTTCATAGAACTTGTATCCTGATGATACAAAGTCACAACATTGTTAGAAGACCATGCATTGTAGTGACAATGCATGAGGAGTTGAAAGTGATCCATCCATAAGTTGTAAGTGGATGAAGTGGTTTAATGAAGTCCATGCACTATCACTTAGTGCATGTGAATCAGAAGATGTTCCAATTGATCTCTGATTAGATCAATGAAGTTTATTGAAGAAATATTTGATTCAAGAGCTCGGTTGAAGATGAAGAACCTTCGGGAATTCCATTTCTAAGTGATGAATAAATGTTGAAGAGGAAGGGAGGAATTCTTAAGAAGAATAGAAGAGAAGAAATGAAGAAGGAAGAATAGGAAGAGGAAGGATGGCTTAAGTGGCATTTGGCATTTTATATTGGGAGTACTTTGTTTCTTAACAAAGTCCTATTCATTTCCTTTGCCAAAAAAATAGGCCACCAAGGAGGCCAGCCGAGGGTCATCACCCAAGGCACATGTGGGACTCAAGGTCACCATGCCCATGGGGAACCCTCAAGGCCAGGGCAGCATCCTTGAGGCAGGGGCGCACCCATAGGACACCGCATGGGCGCCTGGGGCACGCCCGGAGGAGCGCAGTGTGCATAGTGGGCGCCAGTGCCGCGCCCGCAGGAAGCATAGTGGGCGCTAGAGCGCGCCCGCAGGAGGCAGAGTGGGCGCAGAGCGCGCCCGTAGAGAGAACCCGGTGCAGGGCGGCACCGGGAGGGGAGAAGTTCAACTGGCGGGTTGAGGCAGTGCCAGGGTAATAAGCCGCGGATAAACCGGGCTTCGTTTCGATGTGGGACGCAGGATTTTCCCGCGGAAGAGATCCTGGCCGCTCATCCAATCGTGCGGCTGATCACAGCCGCTCATCGCATCCCGCACGAGATCTTCTGATCCAGGCCGTCCGAGGATATTCAAACGCCTGATCCGACGGCCGTGGCTCGTCTTCCTCCTCGAGCTCGAGCCGAAGCCTCCCCGCGAGCCGCCGCTGAACCAGAGCCTCCCCGAAGACAAAATTCGAGTTCCCGGCCACCATTTTCGAAGCCGAAGGCTCCCTCGTACTCGTCTGGCCACACTGAACTCATGCATGCATTAAAATGTTGCATGCATGCATCGAGAAAGAATTCGGGATTCGGCCGAGGCAAACAAAGTTGCCGAGGGCGTGCCACGTTGCTCGAACGCCTAAACCGAAGGCTTGCATGCGTTTTAAATCGCATGCACGAGGAGAAATAAAAAAGGGAGAACCCGTGTGTGAAACAGAGGAAGATATCAAGATTTGCAGAATCTTGAAATACCCGAAAATCTCGGGGATTCAAGTTATCTCTCCGCAGAAGATATGAGGCATCTCTGCCTATAAAAAGAGAGTCTGAGACCTCGTTTTTGCTTGCTGATCCTTTGTTGAAAATCCGGAGTCCCGTGAGAGCACCGTTGCCTCGCGAAGAAGACCCTGCGCGCACCACTTGCGCGGCAGCAGCCCGAAGCCATTCTTGGCTTCGTGTGTTCCTTTTGCGCACCTCTTGCGCGAAAGAAGAGAAAGGGAGTCCCCTGTGCCCCTTCCTTGCGTGACAGGAAGACCCGTGGCCGCATCCTTGCGCGCCCGTGGTTGCATCCTTCTCTGCCCGCGGACTTGCGCGGCAGGAGGTGTTTGCGCGATCCTTGTGCACCTTGAGGGCTTACGTGCGGCATTTGAAGACAGTAGAGGTCGCACCCTTGCGCCTTGTGACCCTGCGCGGCTGTGGAGTTGAGTGTTCGGGCTGTGTGTGCAAAAAGAGAAGAAGGCAGTGTGTGTGCAAAGTGGAGAACCCAAGCCGTAGCCTTGTGTGGGTGAAGTGAAGACCACACCTTAGTGTGTGTGTGCAAAATTGAAGAACCACCTATGGGTTAAGTGTGTTCAAGAACAAGTGAAGACCACACTTCGTGTGTGTGCCAAGTGGAGAAGAAGAACCCGAGGCCTTTGAGCCTTGTGTGCAAAAAGAACAAGAGGAGGCCGTAGCCCTTGGAGGTTGAGCACACTTGAAGTTTAAAAGAGAAAAACAAAGTGTGTGTGCAAAGTGGAAGAGTACAAGAAGTGTGAAGGCCGAGGGCTGTGACCTTGTGTGTGCATACCTTGAAGAACAAACTAAAAGAACACTAAAGTCTGTGTGTGCAACAAGAAGAGGAGGAGGCCAACTCATGAGTGTGCTAAAGTGAAACAATTGTGTACAAATTAAAGAAGTGGCCGAACCTAGGTGTGTGCACCATGAAGTGTGTAAACACTTAGAAAAAGAAAAGGGAGGACATCCACACTAGTGTATAACACACATTTATGTGTGTAATCAAAAGAGAATAAAGTGTGTGATGTTTACTGAGTTGGTGTGTGCTTAAAGTATTACACCCTCTGAGGGTTTACTG
Source organism: Viscum album (assembly GCA_963277665.1). Taxonomy (NCBI): domain Eukaryota; kingdom Viridiplantae; phylum Streptophyta; class Magnoliopsida; order Santalales; family Viscaceae; genus Viscum; species Viscum album. The sequence continues at coordinate 1,776,270,782 of OY728133.1, read as the reverse complement.
CACCAAGAAGAGGAGAAGGGGAGTGCATGCATGCATGCATGCACGTGCACATGTGAACAGAGCCAAATCAGTGGTGTGCATTTTAGTTGACCAAGACCAGGAGGTTCTTGAAGAATTTGAGAAGGCCATGCTATCAGTGCATGAGGATGAAGAGCTGCCATGCAATCAGTGCATGAAGTTGAAGTGACTGAGACTGGACCAGACTGAAGTTAAAGATATCATTTGTCTGAGTATTCAGTAATTGAAGAGAGGCCAGGTCATCCTGAGAAGAAGGAGATAAAGCCTGAGCAAGACGAGAAGACCTGTTCACCACAAGTGATCAGAAGAAGAGCAAGGCCAGCAGTCTTTATCCCAGGCTGCTGAAGATACTTGAAGAGCTGAACAAGAAGAAGAGCTACTCGTGTGACTCGAGGAGCCAGGAGAAGACCCTGTGGGACTCAGGGAGAAGAAGTCTTCAGTGGGATTCTGGAGCAGGCCAGTGGGACTATGGTAACACTGTGGGACGCAGTATAAAGACCCTCCTGTGGGACTCAGGGGAGATACGGTGGGAAGCTGTATCGACCATTGTAATACTAACAGATTATAATGGGAGAATCCATGCTGGGAGAGCATGGCAAGGATGTAGGCCTTTGGTGCCGAACCTTGTAAATCCTTGTGTCCTGTGCCTTTTCATTACTGTATTATCCGGGAAAGGTTGAGAGATACAAGAAGAGTGGATCGAGGCTTTAACCAGCCATAGAGGTTTAATTGATAAGGAATCAATTAGTAAAAAGTTTTAAAGGGATCACTGATTCACCCCCTCCCCCTCTCAGTGATTCACACTGATCTGTGCACTTCAATTAAAAATGTTTTAGTTATTAATCGTTGATTTTAACTATTTTAACCCTTCTTTAAATAAATTAAAAATAAAAGTCCTAATCTAATCCAAGTGGATCTAAATGGTCATATATTATTCCTATGATTGTTTTTTGTCTAATTACACTTATCCAATAGAATTAGGACATGTGTTAGGGTAATAATAATATCATTTTTACCGTTAATTACACTATTTAATTTTTAACCATGGTAAATAAAAGAAAAAAGTTACTATTCACCAAAAATTATATTCATCTCATTGAACCAAATTTTATTCCTTGATATTAACCGTGTCTCTCAGATTTTTGAAATTCCACTCACAGAAGCAGTAAAATTATGATTTATGTGAATTTCTAAATTCTCCTAGGATGTGGGTAAAAGACGGTGAAAAGTTCAATAAAATTTTTATATATCTAAAATTATTATAAAATGACTCTAATGAATTACATTTAACTTATATAGGTATTATGTATCAATTTTAAACTAAAATAAATTTAATTAAAATAAATAATTATCTAAATAAAAATTCGGTTTTTAAATAGTAATAGAGTGTTTTCACTATTCATCAAAAATTGAATGTTTTCAGAAAAATACCAAAAATTCACCCTAGGCTAATTTTAATATTCTGAATCCAAAAATGAAGTCCATTTTGATATATAAAATTTATAAAATTTCAAAAAATGGTTATTACTATTCATAACGGCTAGGTTATAATAATATTATAATAATATCTTGTTTTGTGAAAATAAGTATTGCGTACTACACTGGCTATCGAGGAAGGTCTTGATTGTGTGGAATGCAAGCCAAGTCAGGGCTGCATGTAGTGAATGCTCTGTTTGGTGTTGTGTATAACATAATAAAAATTATTTCATTCATATATTAGACAAAATATATACTTAATGTTGCGTAAAATAATTTCCACAAAACGAACATGAAATTGTGTGAAACAGGATCCAAGAACAGTGTTCTGTATACTGCAAGATAATACGGTGTTTCATATAGTACAAGCTAATCTTGGTGTAGTGTATAATATAAGACATTAAAAATAATATATCTCATAAAATCTCGGGGTGTTACATTCTACCCCCCTTAAAATGAGTTTCTCCCTCGAAATTTTTCGGGTTTATAAATGGTTTTCAGCATGAAAGTATATTTCATAAAAACCCAAATCGTAAAAAGGAATACCAAAACTTATCTTTAAAAACTAATGTATTAAACATAACAGTTACCCAAATTAACAAATCACTGGGTTTCCACATAGGATAACATAGGTGAAAATATTGATATGGAAGAAATATCTAACCATCATGTTCTAATGGAGAGTGGTAGAGAACATGGTTATTAAAAAGCCAATAATGACAAACCATAAATTTTTTACGATTTAAGGTACCATCTGATTCATCGGATATAAGGACAGTAGGACCAAATTTTTTGTTTTCAAGTTCATTTTCCTAAAGTTGTAGAATTTGAATAAGAGGAGATACTTTCTCGATTTTGGTACAATCTCACCATTGGTCATTCCTTCGATAATTTCCACTTCATCTCTTAAAGAAATGAAGTTGAATTTGTCATTCATGAATTTTTAGCAGATAATGCGATAGAATGATAGGTCATTCAATCTGACTCAATCATAAGGTTAGAAAAAGTTATACACATAAGTCCATCTTTAGTGAGATTAATCGTATATGGTTCCTAAAATGGACTTTTACTTCATATATCATACTGATTAATATAATAAAACTAGTTTCTATTAACCTGGGACTTCCTGTAAGTCATTGGTATGCGATAAAGTCATGTCATAATTCAATTGTGGGTTCGATTCCCACATCCTTGTCTGACGCGATGGGTTATCCCTCATTCTATGGGTTTTCCTATTTCTAAAACTACATTATTATAACATTATATCAAACATATCGAAAAATTTCTTTCCTTAAAAAATTATAACTTATGTTCAACATAATCCATTCCAATCTTTAGGCTTATCCAAAATACTTCTTTCCAAACTCATAGTATAAAGAGAACGATTACTAAAAAGTTCATATAGCAAGCACGTGAATACCATCATTTATCCATCATATATTTTTTTGTTCACATTCCAATCATGTGAATACCTTAATCATGCATTATCTTTAAAAATTAATACCCATTGAACCTTAGTGAAAACATGAATGCGGTCAAAAGTTAACACTTTCCATATAACAAAATCCATAAATTTTATATACACAATACATGATATAACATTGTCCCTATATCAGTCATGAGATCATGAATACTATCAAACATTTAATTTTCTCTTTATCCCTTTGTTATGCCCATATCATCTTCTTTCCAAAATATTTGAATCACTTTTCCTGGTTACTAGTACTATTCAATATATACTTTCAAAGACTTTAGGAAAAACAATAGTGTAACAATCCTTGTATGTGTCCTTATTCCATAGTACCATTACCTATACAACATAACTCTTGATAAACATAAATCATTCCACTACCTTCTTAAACCATTGACCAAGCTTCAACAATTCTTTCATCTCATATATTATTTGTAGTCTGCTCATCATCATCCACATAAATACTACCCATAAGGCCATGATGATTATTTTCATGAGATTTTCCCTTAGGGAATTGGTTTCAATAATTCCCATACATTCCACATTTAAAACATCTAATCATTGTTGATGTCGTAGCAATAACATTATCCTTCTCCATGGTGTTAACTGAACCTTTTCCTTTGCACTTACTAGAATTGTGTCCTTCTATTCCACACCCAAATAATCTTCCAGTTCCTTTGAAAAATTCTATTTTATGACTCTTCCCACATTATTTACATGAGAAAAATTTAACTTTCTTTCCTCTATGATAATCAGGAAACTCCATCTTTGTCTTATTAGTTGAGTCGGGAATCTTACCAAAGCTGAGATTATTGATCATATTATGAGATTGCTGATAGGAATAATAACAATGTTTGGACTTCCAAATCCCGTTTCATTTGGTTTCTCATGAACAATATCATTCCATTGTCCATAATATCCTCCATTATCTTAAATATTACTGTTTCCAGCCATTTTCTAAAACCCAAAAAGAATAGTGTGAGAGGAAAATATTATGCTTGGGAAAAAAACATAATAGAAGCGTAGTACCATCAATATCTGACATCATAGGTTTAATTCTAAGACTGTTACTGTAATTCTAGGATTATAACATATACTTATACTTAACCTTAAGGACATCCCTAGACATACCATTCAATTATATCATGGGGTCTCACTAAAGTTTTTGCATCCTTGTTTTCAAAGGTTAACTAAAACGTTCATCTGATACCAACTATAGAGACCCCAAACTTGATATACATGGACATTAGATTACTTTTGAAGAATACTTAATACATAACAAAAATAGACACCAAAGGACCGTAATAGTTTTTTGTCTTTGGAATCTTGGAACATAATCTTCTAATATTGGTGAAAGATCTTCAACATCTCCCATAAAGATCTTCCACTTTGGTTTTTATACCTATAACATCTCTTTATATCCTAGAGAAAAGAGAACATATAAAAGTGAGCTCAAGTAAGGGTAAAAATATAGAACATAAAACAATCCTTAAACATTTGAATGAATAAAACCTGAACATAAAATCTAAACATCAAAATATTGATCCAATACATAAATCATGGAAGTACATGAGGCATATATAATAAAAGAACATCAATCAGGATAATATAGCATGGGAACAGAACATGTAATTGTGTCAAACCATTAAGAACATGATATGATTTTAATAGTATCCAAGGCATTGCTTCCAAGACCATCTTAGTGGACAAAGTCCTTTTCTAAATCGACTTCACTCCTCGTTTTAGTCCTGTATCACTGAACCAGTTTAGCTTACCATTTCATCCATGTCTATCTCATGAGATATAAATCTTTACCCAATTCATTTGAGGGAGATATAGGTCCCACCCATCTCATAATGAAATCATTCTAACAAGTGCCACATCATATACATAAATCATTCATCATAACCCAAATAATAAAAATGGGTTTCAAAAACATTATCCCATCATAACATAATCCATAAAAAAATGGATACCATTAATTCATAAGAAAATTTAATCCATGTAGATCATAGAAAAATTATACCTGAAACATACACATATGAAATAATGCCATCTTATATGGAAAATGGTTTCGATAAAACACTTGAAATGAATTCTTGAGGAAAATATCCATTCTTCTTCAAAATCAATATCTTTTCAAAAAATGCCTTGAAATTTTGAAAGAAAATTATTTTTTTGAAAATAATAATGACGTTTTGTAGAGGAATATTCATGAAAATTTTGGGTTATGAAACCATAAAAATCCGTTCATTCCGTATAAGTTAAAAAAACATTATTTTTGTAATTTTTTCGGAAAAGTAAAAAAGTTAATCGTATGGTAAAAAAAAGTAATATTACTACCATTCATTGTAGTAAAAGTCAAAAAGGGGTAAAAATGACTTTTAACATATATGTAATAATAGTGAACATTTTATGAAAACATTTGGATAAAACATGGACATGGATGATAAATATAACCCGAGTAAAAACTTACGAATAAACAATCTCAGATAAGAATGAGATTGGAATAATTAACCCTTGCCTTAGGTCTGATATTCATATTACGTATCCAAACCTCCAGTATAATGATTTAAATAATGTCATTGACTTATTATAGAATCATATTCATTGTGATGATATCATATATGGTTCACTTTTGACTTTATATTACCCGTTCTTTTTTAAATTCGATGCTAACGAAGCGTTTTGGGTAAAATCGTTTCATTTATCATACGTGTTTCGACATGTTTTTCTTAATATAATTAATTATATCCAGATTTAAATTATTCCATAATTTAATAAATGATTTATATATATAATATATATACACACATATATTATATATTGATAAATGGAATGAAATACACCGTTCCTGGAGACAGTAGGTCGTACGTACGCATGAACGATGTTTTCGTTTCCTTATTTAATTTAATGGGATTAAGTAGATGACATATATATATATATATATATCCAGTAGCAATATTATGTCATATATTTCATGATTACTTATTATATATACTTTATAATAATTTTTTAATTGTTAACATGGAAAATGAATCTCATCGCGTCGTGGAGTCGGTAATCCGTACGTATGCACGAGCGATGATATCGTTCCCATATTTATTGAATGTTATTGGAGTGGATGATATAATATCATAGAATCAGTATTATTTTATAATAATTATATATAGTTATTCTTTACACCATTATACCCATCCATGTAAGGTGGTGGTGTAAAAACTGATTAGATCACGGCGTGGAGACGGTATTCCGTACGTACGCACGGGCGGTGATTTCATTTTCCATAGGATTGATAAGAGGTGAAATAGGTTAGTTTAAAATTTATAATAACATATCATTATATAATTAATACTTATGTAATTACTTTATAATAAAAAAAATAATGAAGTGGAAGTAGAAGAAGAAAGAAACTTGAAAGAGTCAGTAGAAGAGATTACCTCTTCCTCGACGCACCTCCTTTAATCTTATTCTTAGGTTACTAGAGTAGGTCTTTTGAGAATACCAGAACCTCTATGATGTAACTAGAGAGAATGGTAATAGGAATTTTCAGGGTTTTTCCAAGCATCAAGGATCAAAAGGGTGTGAAGAGAAGAGGGAAGGGGTTCCCTTTTTATAAGGGAGGAGAGGGGCACCTTAGGAAAACTTAAAATATTATTTTATAATAAAGTCATATTCGGTTATTAATATCTCAAAATTGATTTATTTAAAATATAAGGTAGGTATGGGTAGAACCCCTCTCAACCAATTAGTTTTAGACATGTTTAGGTTACTATTTTATCCTTATCATTTTGATTTAACTCTAAGATAAATAATATAACTTTTACGGTGTCTTTTTGTTTTCTTAAACTATATGGTTAATAAAAATACTATAACAAGACAAACGAACCCCAAGTTGTTAATTATTAGTATTTATATCCTAATATAAGTCATTTTTCTGAACATTAGATTTTTAGGGATTAAATAAGAATTAATAATGTAATATTTGTTTTAAATGCTATTTTCTGTCAATTTTGACACTATTTAGTACTTGATTTTTGTGAAAATCATAACAGCGTGATTAGTTCTAAAAATGTTAATTAAATCAATACTAACATCTCATATTGACCTATAAAATTAGTGTAATTCATAAAATTTCTAAATTTCATTTATTTGGGTATTTATAACATCAAATCTGTTAATATTTAAAAAATAAGGTAATTAATGCATCATCATTGTGTCATAAATAACTTAATTTATATAATGTATAAAAATTATAAATAAATATACATTATGTAGGAAATACTTTTAGATTTCTAATGAATATTTATAGTTGAATTTATCTTATGTATAACCCTATATTAAAAAGGATTTAGTTATTAAACTTTGATTTTTTTACTATTTTAACCCTTCTTTAAATAAATTAATAATAAATGTCCTAATCTAATCCATGTGGACATAAATGGTCATATATTATTCATAATGTTTTTTTGGTTGAATTACACTTATCCAATATAATTAGGACATGTGTTAGAGTAATAATTATATCATTTTAACCCTTAATTACCCTATTTACTTTTAACCGTGGTAAATAAAAGAAAACAGTTACTATTCACCAAAAATTATTTTCATCTCATTGAACAACATTTTAGTCCTTGATATTAACTATGTCTCTCGTATTATTGAAATTTCACTCACATGAGAGGTAAAATTAAGGTTTATGTGAATTTCCAAATTCTCCTAGAAGGTAAAAGACGCTGAAAAGTACAATAAAATTTTTATATATCTAAAATTAATATAAAACGACTCCAATGAATTACATTGAACTTATATAGGTATTATTTAAAAATTTTGACCTAAAATAAATTTAAATAAAATAAATATTTATTTAAATAAAAAGTCGGTTTTTAAATAGTAACCTAGTGTTTTCACTATTCATCAAAAATTGAATGTTTTCAGAAAAATACCAAAAATTCACCCTAGGTTAATTTCGATATTCAAAATCCAAAAATGTATTCCATTTTAAAGATATAATTTATAAAATTTCAAAAGATGTGTATTACTATTCATAACGGCTAGTTCATAATAATATTATAATAATATATTGTTTAGTAAAACTCGGTATTGCGTACTACACACGCTATCGAGGAAGGTCTTGATTGCGTGTAATGTAAGCCAAGTCAGGGTTGTGTGTTGTGAAAGCTCTGTTTGGTGTTGCGTATAACATAATAAAAACTTATTTCATTCATACAGTAAAAAAAATCTATACTTAATGTTGCGTAAAATAATTTCCACAAAACGAACATGAAATTGTGTGTAACACAAGATAATAATAGTGTTGCGTATACTGTAAGATAATTTGGTGTTGCATATAGTACAATCTAATCTTGGTGTAGTGTATAATAGAAGACATTAAAATAATATATCTCATAAAATCTCGGGGTATTAAATCTATGATATGTTGAAATCATGACACGGACTTCAAATGTTCATAAATATTTATTTTGGTGTCTATTTAGACTATAAAACATATCAAATAAACGTTTGTAAAAATATCTATGATATGGTGATCAGAGGAACACTAACTAATGTATTTTTTCCATCAATAATGTCTATAATTCATCTATAAATGAGTTTATTAAAAGGTACCCCAATTTTTTTAACCATCCCTAGAATTTTAACATCATTTAATAGCTTCTTCTTATCCTTATTCGATATAAAATTTATTTTTTCCAGATCATACTTAATTTAGAAAAAATTAAAGACTTGGACATTTTATGATGATGAAGTTTTCAACATTTTTAACAATGACAAAGTTCATTTTATGCAATAGTAAAATTTTATCTTATAGATGTGTTTAAAATATATAATTCAAATTATCACGCATTAATACGAACATGGGTTATTGATGGAGAATTGATAGCTTCTATATTGGATACATCCCGAATATGGTGGTTCTATAGTTTACTTAAGTCTCGATTAGTACCTTTATTCATGATATTATTTCTTTTCTAATGTTCATTACCAAATATCTCCAATTTTTTAATGATGTAAATCTATTTTATTAGTACTAAAAAGAGATTATTTTCATTGTGAAATAAAAACGGTATCCCTTTTATCATTTATAAAAAATCATTAATAAAGTATCCTTTTATCAGTAAAAAAATTAACTAATAAAATTTTCATTTATCTGCAATAATAAAGTGGTGCCGTAATTTAAAAAGATAAAAGGATTTATTTTTAAAATTGGATATAGATACCCCACCCCATTTAATAGTTCTGGATTCCCCCTTTTATTATATTTTATCCTCACCACACACACACACTTATATTAGCACTAGATCTAGTACCCTTTTATTAGCCCTATAAAACCTCATGCCCATGCCACCATGCCTTTGCCTTCACCTGGGATTGCACTTTAGACCTCTGGCATCACATATATATTCCATTACCTCTTCCTTGTTCTATCTTGTTCTCTATTTATGGATATATAAATTTCTTTAGATATATTTTATCAATTTCATTATATTTATAAATATATTTATAGAGTTATTTTTCAATACATTTTTTAAATATTTTTTACTTGTGTGTGCATTTCTAAATATATATATACTTATATACATGCATAATTATATATATATAATTATAAATATGTGTTTGTATAAAATTTTAATTATAAATATTTACATTACATTATATATAAAATTTTTTTGTATTTATATACATATGTTAAAATTGTATGATAAAACTATAGTTTTCTGTTAATACACACAAGAACATAAATATATTTACATAATCATTATAACCACATTGTACATGTAGTAAAATATTAATACATTTTTAATTTATATAAAATGGAAATTATGTTTTATTCAAATATGGTTTATTTATTTGTAAATATATTTTATATCTAAATATGTTAACATAAATATTTATAAAATTAAATTTTTTTGTGTAAATGTTTACAAATATCAATATATGTGTATATATTTAATTATAAATAAGAGTACAATATGAAAAACGAAAAAATGAAAAAATTCATAATATTTATATGTTTATAATTATAAATAAAAATATATGTCTCAAAAAAATGAAATTAATACTCCCTTAAACAATGATGCAATTCTATCACATGTTCAACAATTAGTGTACCGTGTTAAAAAAACTCAATTTTGGAGGCATTCTAGACAAAGTTTGACCTTGAAAAAAATGATTTTCTGGTTCCCCCAAATTCATAATGATGTAGTTCATTTTGTAGTCTTCTATTTGATTTATGGTAGAGCTCAAACAGACAAAAAAAAACAAATTTTATACATCTTTGATGATTAATTTTGGTTTTAATCTTATTTATGAATATTTAATAATGTATATAATATTCCAATCATCAAATATTTATTAAGTTACTATCATTCAATAATAATTAATAAATTTTAAGTAATATTAAATTTTATTTATTTGTAAAATATTTCACTTGATATTTGATATATTATGTATGATTACAAATTTAATATTATATAATTATAATTTTATAAAATATATTATATTTATATCAATAAAAAAATTTATATATAAACATTTGATTTTAATGATTTGTTTCTTTTTTATAAATATACCCTTTATCGGCGCTAAAAACATTTTTTCCAGAAGTGATAAAATTTGTAAATTTACCAACGCGAAGAGAAACACTAATAAAATACACTTTTATCAACACTAGTTTTTTCACAAATAAAAATATCTCCATTATCAGAATTTTTTATAGTGCAGATTAACAATATACGTGGATAGACTCAAATATATAGAAATTGTTGTCAATTTAACTTTATTAGTCTTGAAAATATTTTTTGATGTATGATTTTTCATCCTTATATTAACTCCACATGCATATGACCATTCTAGTTTGATTTTGAAGTGGTTTCAAGAGAACTTGATTTAAAATTTCAATACCTATTTCAAGAGATGGATACTATGCTCCAAAATATAATAAAATATTTAGGATGCAATATTAGGATTTGAAAAAGGGAATGAGGGTGATTTCAGAATACAATAGATATCCCGACAGTAATGGATAATATATTTGGTAATATATGAATTTTTTTCCTTATATATTTGTTTTTCATTGTTATCTTAATGAAAAAAAATATAGTCTATAGAAAATGTTTTCAGTATTATAATATGAAAATATAATTTCATTTAGGAGGAGGTGAAATCAGATCTGTATGAAATAATTGAAAAAATATTAAAATTTTATATGATTCTTTTAAACATAAGAAATTAAAATTGACACAAACCATTTTTTACTTGATAGATATTATTAATATAAAGATGTGTATAAAGAAACATTCATATTTAAAAAATTTATAAATTTTTAAAAATATATAAAAAATTGATATTCGATTTTTTGAAAAACTATATTTTACAAAAACACATTTATTTATTAATTTTTTATTTTTAAATTACCCATATAATATTTATTATATATCCCAATTTTTTCCCTCAAATAACTATCATACAGGTATGCCAAATCAAATTTTATAGAATCTTGTTTAAAAATTAAAAAAAATATACAATTTTTTCTTATTAAACAAAATTTCTCATGAGGGTTTTTTACAGATATTTTTGAAAATAATATTTCACATAATAAAAAATTAATTTTTTTAATTTTTATATAAATATTTTCTCAGATATCCATAGAGATATTTTTTATATTACAGTTTGATAGGGTTAAATAAATTTTTATCTAAGGTAATTCACACATTTTAACAAAATAATTAAAAATTCTCCATTTATGATAATAATTAATTTTGAAATTGTTTAAAAAAAATTTGTTTTATAATGTCCACATTAAATTCAGATATTATATTATATTTAAAATGGAAAAAATATCATTAGTGAAATTCTATTTATAATAATATATCTTGAATAATATGATATAAACGTCAACACAGTGAAATATTGAATGTATAAATTTCTCCTCACATAAATTTCATGTACAATAATATAAAAAATTTTGGTTTGAGATAAATGACCCCTTTTGCAAACAAAGTTTATCTCATTTTTTATTTTAGATAAATGATAAATTTTCAACGTAAATTTGTCAAACAATGACACATCAATCAAATGATATAATTTCTCTCATGTATGAGATTATAAAAAATTCACCTATCATGTTAGGTCTTTTAAAAAACAATATTGAAAATTTAGTATTTCATTGTGATATAAATAATGATCATTTGTCTTAAAACTTTTATAGAGACTATCAGTTGGTAAAAAGATATTTTATTATGATCTAATTATTTTATATTTTTAATTTAGATGTTTTTTAAAAATATATAAAATGATAATTTATATTTTCAATCAATGAAATCAAAATTTATAGCTAAATTTGTGATAACTAATATATATAGATTATATACCTAATATGATAATAAATTTAACCTGACTTCAAGATTATAATAAAATATTATTTCAATTACTCTCTATATTAAAACAAATTTTTAATTGGTAATTTATTATTTTTAGTTTTATGATAAATTATTTTTAGATGTATAAAAAACAACTAAATTTTCGTGATATTAATTCATGTAATATAATGAACATAAAAATATATTTTTAAATATTTTATGTAATAAAATATAATATAAATTTACACAGCAATGGTTCAAGTTAAATACTAGGTGGAAAAAAATAATTTTTTAATATTTATAACAAAACCATTCAGAATTTTTCAATATATTATTTATGTACAAAATATTGTTAAATTTTCATTATATACCTCATTACATTGATGTCGATTTTTTTGTCAAATGGAAAAAATATTAATTTGAAAATTTCATTTTCAAATTTAAATGATCAATTCAACTAAAGATATTCAATATAAAAAAATATTACGAATATTCACGTTGTTCAATACCTCTAAAAAATAAATTTTTAATTCATTATGGAATATTAATTTATAAATATAAGATTTAAATTTTTAATCAAAAAAATCAACATTAAAACTCATTTCATTAATTATAAAATTTTATTGAAAATTCCAAAAAATATATTCACTATAAATCTGCCAAAAAAACTTGAAATATTTGAAAAAAAATTAATTAAATTGATTTACATGATTATTTCCCAAGAAAATTAAAATAAAATGTTTCAATTTTCAAACTAGTAGTTTTTATTTAAAATATCAATAGAAAAATGAAAACATTGACGTAAATTTTAACCAATTCAATCTTAAAAATTTATTGTAATATTATAACATAAACAATTATAGGAATTTTCAAATGATAACTTTGAATTATTTACATTTTTTTCAAAATTAACTCATTCATAGGAAATTGTTTTGATAAAAAGTGTCCTATGAAACTATCATAGAATATTTTCATTTAAAAAATGTGACAAAATTCAGTCTCAATTATTCATCTACATAAATGTAAACATTAAAAAGAATAATTTAAATGAAATTTTAATAAAACATCAAATTTTAAATGTTTAATAAATATTTTCAACGAAAAATTCACTAATCCAATTGGATACATCGATTTAAATAATTGAAATTTGTAGTATTAATTTTGATAAAAATTACAATAGAGCTTTTAAGGGATATTCTCTTTAGATTTTTCACTAACAATTTCTATGTGACCTATCACTGAATATTTCAATTTAAGAATATTTAAAATAAATATTCACACAACGTTCAATTGAAATATTTCGGTGAATAAGTCTAATGAAAAAAATTATTTCAAATTTACTAATTAAATCATTCAAATTCAATAAAAATTAATATGGTAATCCTTATTGAAAAATTCTATCGAAATATTTTAGTTGAATATTACGGTAGAAATATAAATTTAAATATTCTAGTTTGAACAAAAATTTTAAAATCCATGTGAAAAATTATATAGAAAATTAAATTTCAAAAATTAACTAGAAAACAATTAAAATTTCCACTATATATTCAAATTAAAACAATTTGTAAAAAATTATTGTTTAGTATTTCAATGGAATTTCGGTAAATTCCAATGTCAACATTCATTATATATTTCTAGTTTAAATCATTAATGGAAACTTAAAGTTGAAAAATAAAATAGAAAATTATAGAACAATCTTCTATTGAAAAATATTAGTCACAACATCCACTAGATAATTCAACATGAAACATACACTAGAAAAATCATCTTCATTAATCGACTAGAAAATTCTATTTGAATAATCCAATATAAAATTCTTTCAAAAACATCTACTAAAAAATTTTAATAGTAACTTATACATCAACTAGAAAATACTAAATGATTATTCTTATATAATTTTTAAAAATTCAAGTGTTAAATTATTCTATAATTTCTTTTTCAAATTTATAGTATAAAATTAATGTTGAAACAACAATAGGAAAATTACAATTAAGGCTTCCATTGGAAAACCAGTGAAAATTCTATTAGAAATTTAATTAGAATCCACCATTGGAAAATTCTTATCGAAACATATGCTAGAAAATTCATGTGGCAACATCAAATTCTATGGGTTATCTCTAGTGGAATTATTTCATTTAAACATATATATTCCCTAAAATCATTCCATTGGAATTTTTATAATATAATTTTATAATTTTTTCCCATATAGAAATTTTACCCCCTAAAAATTAATATATTTTTTTCAAATAAAAAATAATTAATCCCTGATTATATAAAATTGTAAAATATATTTTTTGTATTTAAAACAAATATTTATGATGAAAATCCAAAAAAATTTGTTTTTTTTGAAAAAATAACTTTCATATTTTTTTAAAGGAATTCTACTAATTATAAATATTTGATAAAGTGTGTATTTTTTATTTTGATATATAATTTGGAATCATAATAATTACATTAATATATTTTTTTTCTCAACATTTTTTCGGTTTGGCCAATATACCCTTTACTCAATTCCCATCATTAATTATGATGTGTGTAAAAAAGGTCATCATCAGAGGTTATTACTAGTTAATCCAATTTTTATGGAACTACATTTGATAAAAAGCCCCAAAAAGATTCATCGATACTTACACAATTAGCCACAAGTTAATAATGATTATTTGTATGATCTAGTTCACATGACATCTATTCAACAACATATTTCCTCAGTTTAATACTCCCACTATACCTATCTATAGATTTTTTTGTACATAAAATTTGACTCTTCCATTGAATGATTGTAATTTCATTGGATTTTATCTATTTTTATATTCTCAACAAGTTCTTTTCTATCCATGATTTCTTCATTCTATCATGGAAACTAGAAAAAACAAGAATCTAACTTTTGATCATAAATATATTATATTTTAAAATTATATCATTTATTATTCTAAATTAGAAATATTGTTATGTCATATCAAATGGTTTATGTGTTTTGTTGTTTATTGACCATTTTCACGTTAATTGTTTTTGTTTGTTCTATTTATATATTTGGATCCAAATATGAGTATTCAAAATAGAATGCAGGTGGATGTTGGAAATAAGGAGCTTCATTTTAAGCCAATGAAATTCTATTGCACTACTAAATTTACATGTTTTTTATGATCTAAATATTTTTTGTTCTGAAAAATAATGGAGTGATAATGGTGGGACATTTATCAATAATAAATAAAATAATAGAGGAAGATGAACTTTATCAGCACTAACTAAAATCACAAATAAAATTACACATTTTTATGGAATTTTCTTACCACTAATAAAATACCCCCAATAATAGCGCTAAAAATGCACTAATATTAGGAACTAGGAATAAATTATTTTATATATTAACATTTATATATTTTTAAATATTATTTATATAAAAATATATATATATATATACATATAATATTAATTTTATTTTATATAACTATATTATAAAAAACTTATTATCAACCTTTTTTCATAATTAAATATATATAAAATAATTCAATAAAAATGTTCTTTATAATATAATTATGTAAATTAATTTAAAGAGCATATATTTATATAAAATATTAATATTTTATACAATCAATTATATAAATATATAAATGAATATATATTCCATTAATTATACTTTATATTTGAAGTTACATATTTAAATTCATGTTAGAAAACATAAAATATTCTAATATGTTGGTATATATGTGTATATATATGTGTGTATGTGTTTCTATATATATGTATGTGTATGTTAGAAAATGTTTTTATGTGTTTTGTGTGTGTTTATGTGTTGTGTGTGTGTTTTTATAAAGATGTATGGTTTTGTATGTGTATGTTTATATGTACTTGTACGTATGTTTCTTTCCATATGTATGTGCATTTGCAAATATATGTATGTATGTGTATGTGAATGTGTATCTACAAATGTATATGTTTGTGTGTGTATGTTTAAATATATATGTATATGTATGAGTACGTTTATGTAGAATGTGTATGTTTTTTGTAGAATTTGAATATAATTTAATGAATAAGTTTTTTTATACATGTGTGTACCTATATGTATTTTTATATTAATTTATATGAATTCATGTGCATGTATATGACCTTATGTGCATGAGTAATTATGTATGTGTTTGTGTATGTGTATGTTTATGTGAATGTGTATGTGTATGTATATGTGAACGTGTATGTGTATGTTTATGTGTTTGTGTATGTGTATGTGTATGTGTATGTGTATGTGTATGTGTATGTGTATGTGTATGTGTATGTGTATGTGTATGTGTATGTGTATGTGTATGTGTATGTGTATGTGTATGTGTATGTGTATGTGTATGTGTATGTGTATGTGTATGTGTATGTGTATGTGTATGTGTATGTGTATGTGTATTTGTATGTGTATGTGAATGTGAATGTGTTTGTGTTTGTGTATTTGTATGTGTATGTGTATGTTTATGTGTATGTGTATGATTATGTGTATGTGTATGTGTTTGTGTATGTGTATGTGTTAGTTTATTTTCATGTACATGTTTTTTATTCATACATATGTTTGTATGGGTATGTAAGTTTCATCATTTAATAATATATATTCATTTTTAATATACCCCGTTTTTAATATTTTCAATAATTTGTACTTTTTTAATATTTATTGATTTAATATTACTGTAATGTTCTCTATTTAGATAATTATTTATACATTATTGAATGTAAATGTTCAACACGATTAATATGTATGACATTTATATAATTATTATTCATTTCTTTTATAATATATTTGTATTTAAATATTTATAAATTCTTTTTTTACTCATTAGTAATCTCTACTTCATTCCAAATATCATTTTTTATTTAATATTAAATATTTTTTTACATTAATATTTATTAATTTTAAATATTAAACATGTTTATGTAATTATAATAATGTATTTATTTTTTAATATTTTGATGCAATTTATTAATTTATGAATATTGATTCATTTACAATACATATTCACTTTTAACTTTTTTATAATTTATAAATTTATAATATTTTTTCATATAACGCTTTTATAATTTATTCGTTATGAATATTAATATATATATATATATACATGAATATTAAATATTATTAATATATTTTTAATTTACATAATCAACAATTTTTCACCCTTTTTAATATTTTCCTTATTTTAATCATTGTACATTTATTATCAATTCATCTTTTAATTGGCCTTTGTTTTAAATATTGTTAATATAAATTCATTTTTTTTAAATTAATCATTTTTCATTAAATACATATTACATTGTGTTGTCTTTGTAATATATCTTTATATTTATAATTTATATAATTTATTCTTTTTTAATATTTTTTGATTTATAGAATTAAAATCATGTATACATTTATAAAAATATTACCACATCTAATTAAATATTTAATAAAAAATATTATAGTTATTTTTATATTATTATTTTGGTTCATATTTATTAATTTTCATTATATTTTAATTTTAAACATTTTATTTTATATAATTAGTAAATTGTTCAACTTTTTATATTGAAATTAAATTTTTTATTTTCTATATTTTTTATTAGTGCTATATGAAGCATTTCTAAAAGAATCATTTTTCAGCAGTAGTATAAATCGCTGACTAATGATGATTTCTGGGAAAATAATCCGAAATCATAGATAATTTTAGGATTTATCATATCTTTTCATTTTAGGGCAGACAAAAGAGTATTTTATTTAATAGTACACATAAAATTGCGTTAAATATTTTAAATAACCACAATAGAGATAACCCCAACCCTCACCATTCAAGCAACAATAGATGCTAAATTCTATAATATCCTCTACTATATCATTTGACTGAATAAAACTAGAAATCAAATGAATAATATAAAATTCTTTCCATTAATTTGTTTTATTCTTTTTCCAATTTTTTTTATTTTCACATTGGATTCTTCCATTGTATTTGATTTTTTCGTACTATTCTCATTATATTTGATTCTTATCCATGGTTCGTCTAAATGATATATGTCTAGCCACTTAGTGGTTTATTTTTAGTCATTCTTCTTCAAGTTGGTGTTTGGGCCCGAGTTTTATCAATTTTTTATTCATCCTGTATTAAAAGATATTGGGTTTTTTACATTAAATTATTTTCTTCATCATCTAAAAATGTTTTACAGTTTTTTGAGTTTTAAAACTCTATTTATCATTTTCCTATTATTAATAGTTTTTTCATCAATGAAATATGATATCTTACATTAGACTCCATGTATTTTAAATTCAAAAACAGTATTAAAACATAATGTTTTTCAATATGATTGAATTAATTAATGTGAAATAATATAACATGGTTATTAAGGTGTATATTTTAAGAATAATAATCATTTCGTTTATATTTCAGGGATGTTGAATTTAATATGCGTATCATACATTTATTTGATGTGCAGTAGTTGAGAAAAAATGGAATTTTATAATTTAAAATACATTCTTCATTTGGTAAATCAATTGAGAGTTGTTTTTAACAATAGATACATAACAAATACCGATGCATAGTGAATTTTGTTTGAGATTATAATATTAATACTATGTTCCATACATAAGTAATTGTATTATAATTTTTAAAACAAATATATTTTTAAAAGATTAATAAAAAAATTCAATTTATATAAATGAATGTTTTCGTAGTGGTAAGTGGAATTTTACTATTTTTAGGACATATACCTAAAAATATGCCTATAATGTACGAAATAAGAAAGTCATGTTTGATAATTAAATATCGCATTAATCATTACCAACCTAAATATAATAACAAGAAAACTTCAAGTATACCCATAAATATAAATTTTCAAAATTATTTGATTATAATTTTTTTTATGTTTTAATATTTTTAATCAGGATAAACAACAAAAAACCCATTTATGAACAAAAATTTGATAGAATGAGTTATTTTCTACCAACCATACACATGTGCATTGATCATCATGTACATAATAATGTTTTGGTATATTTTTATTTATTACCATTATATATGATTTTAGTATATATATATAAGCATTTTTAATGAATCACAATTATTGTATCATTGAAATGTTCCAAAATATCAAATAAATATGTAAATAAATATCATCATAAATGTAATTATTTTTTTTATAAAATTGATGGAGTGAATACCTATCTGTAGAGTTTACCAACTATTTAATGGGTTGTGGTGTTGCATCATAACCCACTAATTTGGAAGTACCATAATATGATGGTGTGTTGAGGGAAAAATCAATGTTAATCATGGTTCAACCAATGATGATTTAACATTGTTATTATCATTTTAATTCAGGATCATTCATTAGAAATAATAGCATTCCTACTTAACCAAGTTTCAAGTATGTAACCTCTAAATTTTCCATTAAATATATAGATTTAAGGAAATCCAAATTTTTTATATCAAATTGTTCTCTAAGATGACATTGAATGGATTCTAATGAACATTATAACCATTGATGATGTGAACTAAATGCAAATAGTGATCTACAATTTAAATGAATATATTATTATTTCCTTTGACGAATCCATTTCAAAAACAAAATTATTTGTGATATGAAACTTATTATAATAATAATTTTGTTTTATAATTTTTTAAATTCAAATAATTCATTGAATTTATATATTCTAACATGTTTTTTTGGAATGTAATTTTATATGAAATATGTTTACTATATGTATGTTTATATAAATAATTACCTTTTTAGTTTCAGATAAATTACCTTCCATGTATTTTTTTGATAAATATCTATATTACTAACTAAAAATTGTTGTACATTAATGAAAATAATGATATATTCCAATTCTATTGAAAAAGAGATAGAGGTAAGGGTTAAAGAGTTCATCGTGTTTATAAAATATATTGCATATGACCCTTCTCATATCAATTTTCATAGTGTAATTTTCTTTAATTGAAGACTAAATTTTTCAGAGAAGTTGGAAGAACAATTGATCTATCACAAAATGGATCAATGTTATTAATATTGAACGAATATTCAGAAGAACATAATGTATCCATTTATTGGTATAACACTATGTTTTATCGATCATTTTATATTATTTCCCTCATGAATAATGATAAATAAAACATGAATGATATAATTATAGGTGTAAATTTTTATAAATATCATACTGAGGAATTAAAAATGATAACTGAAGATGAACATTATTTATGTCTAGGGCTATTTACGATGTTAACTTGTTTTGAAATAATTATATTATATGCTAGCTAAACTAAATATTCAACATTGTTAGCCATTCTGAAGCTATATAATTTTTAATATAAAAATGTATAGAGTGAATTTAACTTTAATGAAATATTATTTTCGTGTGAATGATATGATATAAGAAAACAATGAGCATCCTTATTGAATATATTATTTTAAATGAATGCTACTTTATATGTTTATAATTTCTCAACGAATACCTTCTTATAAAAATGATTTTATATTTTTATTGAATTAACTATAAATCAAATAAAAAATTCAAAAATAATTGTGCGTCTTGATCCATGAAAGATGAATCATGTCCATTGATAGTTAATAGTCAACATCCAATAATACAATGGTTTATGTTCTTATATATAAGATAAGAAATTACAATGAAATTGACGTGGAACATAGATATAAGAAATAATAATAATAAAATTCACCCCCCATTAGGCTCTCCTCGGTAGAAGGAGATTGATCCATGTCATCCTAAATTATTAAATGATCATAGAAATCTTGTCTTGCTCTATGTTAAGCTAGATTGAATCCTTTTAGTTTATTAAGATGTACCAAAAATATTTGACAAGTTATGTTTGAAATTTTTAACTATCAACAAGAAAATGAATTTGATAATCTAGAATGGTTTGTATGGAAAGACTAGTATAAATAATGTGAACCATTTAATGATGTTGAATTAATTCATGGGTGCATATGTAAAAATGAGTCCACTTGTTTCACATATCGCGACTTGTATGTGGGTCATTGATCCATATCGAAGCCCCGCAAACACTAACTCATTTTGTGTGGTGAGGTTTTATCTCTAATCCCATCGCATATAGAGTTTTTATTTGGCAATTAGTTCTCTTTAGGACCCTATAAATGATCTTTATTTTTATGGGGAATGGTGTTCTCTTCAGGACTCTCTATATGATGCATATCACAAATGAAATTTATTTTTTTCAGGGAATGTAATCATCCCTATGAAATATGAAAATGAAACTTATTTTGAATTAGAATGTTTCCCTTAAGGTATCCTATAAAATAATATTCTACATGTGTGATGGTATATGTCCAAAAAAACATGGTAGATTTTAAAATACACACCCCTATAAAAACCGACTACAAGGATGGATGGTGAGGAGAGAAATATCACAAAAATACTATCTCATCAAGTAAGACCTTGACACATATAGTAATGTAAGGAAAATAATTCACCTGATCACCAGTAATGGGAGGACTCTCATATTTTCATAGGAAATACTTTTTAGAACACCATCCCACACAGTGAATAGTCTATTGGATAGAGTATTTTTTGAAAACTCTGCTTAATAATTAGTATTGGATTTGATGGACACTTCTATATTGCATATAGCCTTTCTGAAACCCTTCAAGAAAATATCATGAATATGAATTACCATAACACATAGAGTTTTTCCTTACCACATACCCTCTGCAAAATATCCAAATAACTCTATTTGTCAACCTCTCTAATAGAGTAGTAGGCACCATATGAGCTCCATCACGATATAATCAATTTCATCATCCAATAAGGCTTCTAGAATTTCCTTGTTAGAGAAAAGGACATGTCGACATGTTTACTAATCAATTTTTCATTCCCTCTATATATGTTATCACATAATTACCCTACCCAAATTGATATGTTCCTAAGGGTGTTTACAATTGTGCATCCCCTTAGAAATGAAGCCACCACCAATGGATGGGGTGTCAGGTAACACCACATTTCAGCCAGTGAGGGGTTCTATTCGTCATTCCCTTGGACGAGGGGAAGTTACTTATCCTCCTCTCATCCTCACTAAAACCTTTAATAAGTAATCCGTCCTAGAGTAATCCCCTAGTCTTTGTTATGTGCTATATCTATATAGGTGTGGAATACATGACCCGGAGGATTGAAAACAAGTGAGGAGTTGGGCACATCAAAGACCATTATCCCTTTCATATCCCTATCCTCATCATCCAATATGTGAAAGATATTATGTGGTTTTATAGATCATCCGATTTCTTTAGTCTCTCCCACCCAGCATGACTGACGTGGGTATAGAGGTTAGTGATGATCTCGAAATCTACACAATAAAATACATGTCTTGGTAGTGTTTCCTTATGATATATCTTCTTATCTCCATGACAATGACATCATCCTATTAGGTGTAAGGCCACAAACTATGTTACTATCCTCTCAAAGGGACATATTCACTAGGATGAAAGCAAATAGAGGGATTTATTCTCAATGAATCATATAAAGGTCATATAATTTAGAATAAGACCCAAACATACTCATTAAAATGGGAGTCATCCAAATGTGTAATCCTCAATAAACCCAAACTACATGGTCTTTTATTCCTGCCAAATTGGATATGTGCGACGCCTCCCAGAGGTATAAACCCAACTCACTAAACTCTCCACAATCATCTCTTAGGAATTTCCCTAGTAGGGTCATATCACACTAGGGAATACACATCCCTTAGAGATTCATTGGGCATCATTGTCATATCTCCCACACCAACATTTCTTTTCTTTTTTCAAATTGTTGGTTCAAAGGGATCGGTGATCTGTGATCATGATCCCCCAACAAGACTAGGCATCATTATCTGTGCGCTGCTACGAGTAGGATATAACACTTCTCTGTGAAGCTAGTCTCACATGGTCCCCTCCATGTCAGAAACAACCCCTGCACCAAGACTTCACATTATCCAAGTAGCTCTACTGTGAGCTTGCAATGGGAGAACAAAAGACTGATGAAGGTTCATCACAGCAACCAACACCAATTTCTGACACCTTAATGCATTCAACTCGAGTGACAAGCCCGCATTACTGGGCTCGGCCTCAGAACAACATTGACTACAAAACGTTCCCCTAGATTTCCTTATAGAATAATATCAAAATTTTGCGGCATGGTCCTTGGGACATGAAATTAAAAAGTAATATGTGTATAATTATGTGAAACCAAACTACATGGTTTCTATTTTCTTTCATAGAGATATATGGAAAACCCATATCATGGGAAAAATGATAACATCAAAAAAATCCCATATCCCTAGAAGAGTATAAATTTTAGAGCACCATACTATGTGGCTTAAAAAACTTCATGATAATAAACAAAATAAGAATATCAAATCCATTTAAAAATGGTACCATCGATGGAGATCCTTAATTACTTAAATATATCCCCTTTAATGAAAACCCACAAATAAATCCAGATGATTCTAAATCCAACAAATGCTAATGTTCATTTTTATTACAATGAATATTTTTTTAATATTTGGAATTTATAAAATGATTCACATGTATGTCTTAAATCAGTAAGATAGACCTCACAAGGGTGGTATGAGCTCAACATCCAATAATCACATCTATTGTGAGTCTCTATGCATTGTTGGAGTCATTTACTATTAAAAAAAATCCAATGAAATGATGTTTCAGGAAACATCATAAATAAGGGAATTGTTGGCTGTTTCCAGTTCCACGAATAAAACCTGTTGGAAGCCAAATATAAAGGTCATGTAAATATGTGTCTAACATGTAGGTTTCTCCACCACCATCACAAAACACCATTCATAAAATGAATTGTTTCTAGGAGAAGAAATTTTGATCCTGACATGAATCTATAACCCAAATGATTGAATCACCCAAATTTTGGTCCCCTATCTCAAAAAAATTAAGTAAGGGCAAATATTGATCAAAACGAAGTTTAGTGTACCCGTTTTCATTTACCGAAAATACTATTTGATGGGTTTCACTATTTGGTATTTTAATATTAATTCATTTTCATCATATCTCCATTCGACCTAAAATGGTGTCCTACCATCTATAATAAACTTATGCATTTGTTGACACACATGAAGGGTCACCATCAAATCAGATGATACTTTCACTAACATAGAATATTTAGAATCCATTGGTATTCTAGTCTTATACAACCTATGTTATTTTAGTTCCATGAAATGTTATAGGATGAAAGAGATTTATGTCTCTATCATAATCGACCAAGGTACTTAGTACCCAAATTCCCAGAACATCTACACATTAGAGGGATCTCAAAAAATGTGGGGTTCATTCCTGAACTGATGAAGCAGTTGTGGGAGTGTACACTAGTGAACCCTCATATACAACATGTAGTTAAATTGGGGTATCATCAAAAGAAGGAGTAGCCTGAATCATGAAAAAAGTGGTCCCATAAATATTCTATGATGTGGCATATTTTATAATAATAAGGAAAGCCCATTGAAAATTTCCGAGAGATCATAATCAAACTAAGGGATCACAAAAAAGTTTTACTTGGAGTATACCCATAACCCTAGGAACATAACATTTTAAACATAACATTTCCCCCTCCATTCTAATTAATCATACTCATTTATAAACAATTATAAATGTATTCTTAGGTTCTACTTATATTGGTACAAATATATCACAACAAAAAGGTAAAACAAATATATCAAGCAATAGAGTACAAGTCTATCCCAACCACATAACATGAATCAAGGAATTAAATTTAAGAACTAATATGTATAAAAATGTAATATTTATATATGTAATGTGATATACATACCTAGACATGATGCATGAACACATGAAATAAACCATAAATTAGTAACAAAAATCCATTCAATGATAACTCGAAGGTCTGTTACACATGAGAAGAATATGCACCTAAAAAACCCCAACCTATGTCCCAAATAACCAAAATCAATTCTACAATGTTCTAATATGAGAAACATTGTATAAAATCGTTCTCTGATACCATTTTTTAAGTCACCAACCCAAATCAGCATGATCAATTTTGTGTTCCACATTAAATCATGTGTATATCCCCATACACAAGAGGTTGCTGGCTTTCAATGAGGGACCAAGACCATTAGTGGACACACTATAATCATAGTATCATTTCCATACACTAATAATAATATAACCATATATCATTAAAAAAATCATATTAAACATGTGGAAACTATTTAGATGTCATAGTGATAGTGTAAATATATAAACATGGCTCCTATGAGGAAAGCTAATCCAATTTATAAATTTAAGAGGGTAAAATAAATAAAAAGAGGATGAGTCCTCCACATTCTATCCTGGTCTGCTACTTTCTATATGTTATTATGCTTATATTGAATCCACATGCCCCTTTCCCTTAAATGGATCCATAAACATAAATACCTCACAATCATCGAGATTCTTATGATGTGTGTGAGTGATATGACCGAGTAAGACACCACAAATTCATCTTTAAAACTGTTCATAGGTATAACTGGTTTATTCCATGATATAATAAATTTAAATTCAGCATAATAAACATACAATAACATATTTTTTTTTTGGGGTTATCCAAGCCTCCAAAACCCACAGTCATGCCTGATTCTTCTCCATGCTAGATGAATAGTCATGGAATGTCATAAGATAGAATGTACATGCCACTAGGGTTATAACCACATCTATCGGTAGTATTGATGAATCAAGTTGGATTAGGTCACAATACTCTTGTGTCCTATATTTGTTATATGCCATTCCCTTAGTCCTTTTTACCCCTTCTATGCCTTAGGTAATTCCTACAAGCCACCATTTACCTTATACCTCTACCTCATGTTAGAAACCCCATGCTATCATTCCCCTACCTTGTTCTCCATTCGAAGATCACAGGATGTGTAAAATTACCCTTAATGTAATAATAATAAAATGATGGTCCACCAAACTCATGCACCATGAATAACCTCTAAATAAATTAACACACATAACTGGAGAGAGAATATGTGGAAATCATACAATATTATCATGATAGTAATACTAGTATGATTTGAAAACATGTGATATTAATCAAACATACAAGAAACATATATATCTGCAACACTCATGGAATCAAGATTCATAACAGGTCTCATGGGAAACACACATGCCCACATGTGATCACAATCAGTCATGGAACAACAAAGTTTTCCATCATATGAATAATACATTGAAAAACGTGTATATGAGGTTCCCAAATGATAAGAAACATCCTACCAAAATTTTACTATTGCCCAAAATATGGTTTATCAAGGAATTAATGACCAAAATCTTCACACATAAATAGAGAAAAGATCACACATTAAGGGTTTCTAACTCAAGTTCATATTCATCATAAAAGAAGTCCAGAATGGATAATTAAGATAATTCATTTTATAGAATATTTTCCATGAATAAAATTCCTTAGGTACTCCATAAATTGAGATAATTATAAGGTATCATTAAGGAATAAATGTCAAATCTTCAGATTCCATGCCCATTGGATCCCTTCACATTCACAGAACATACCACAAACTATTTTTATACTCTATAAGATGGAATTTTTAATCCAATGATTATTGATCCATCATCATTACATCAAATTAATAGAGATTCAATATGAGATTCAATAATAAGATTTGTCTCTTAGTGATATTTCTTGAAATAATTACCCATAAATGTCCAATGTTATTGATAATTATAGATCGGATCAATGTGTTCAATATTGAGATGTAAAATCCTCCACCAATCCACCAATTAATTTTCAATGTATTAAGGTTCCATCATTAATAATTCATCAATAATAGATATATAATTATTCCTCCATAATATATAGCCATAGAAAACTTTTATTCAATTGTAGATATTTATTGGATCAAGGAAGGAAATATAATTTTAGATCCACCATCATTATAAAATGAAATTTAGAAATCAACATTGGATATTTTTATAAAACAATGATTATAAATAGATTCAGTCACATATCTCATGGATGAAGAAGGGTTGAGTATGGATCTAAATAATAATAACTCACTATGTTTTTTCATGGATTTGTTTATGGTTGGAGATTCAATGGGAGAAGTGTTTGATTTTCTAAGGGCCATTGGGGAGGTCCAAAATACAAAATATTTCAATGGTGTTTATTTTTTATTAAATTATATGTCATATTATGTGAAATTAAATCCCAATGGGTCCATTTAATATACCCCTAAATTTGATAAACAATCTAGCCAATGTGCCAAACAAAATGATCGGCATTTCACCTCAGCCAGAAGTAGTTCGGTGGGGTCTAATGCAGCTAGTAGTCCTATTAAAACACCATTGGATAAGAGGTGGCTATTTTCCAGCCAACACACAACCGAGCCACTATACCACTTCTCTTGCAATCAAAGTCGAACCAATTACCCCAAAAACAATAATCTTTTGAATTAACTTAAGAGTGGATACAAAAGAGAATATTTAATTTAAAAAAAATGAACATCACGTAAATTTAAAAAATACATGGATTTTACAACGTCAAAAGATGTTTTTATATATGTAAATACATTTAAATTATCATTGGAACTTGTCATGAGGAAAAATCTATTTTAATTTAAAATAACTTATTGAAAAGAGAAAAATTTTCCAATAGTAATGTAAAAAAATATATTAAAATCACCAAATATTATTATAAATTAATCCTCAATGATAATATTATTAATGATTGTTGGTAAATTAGATCATAGGAAATATTTCTAAAACAAAAAATCCACTAAATTTCCGGGAATAAATTTTAATGGACCTTGTTAATATTGAAATGAAGTTCCCTATAGAAAATTATTAATAGTAAAAAATTAGAAAAAATGGCTATATTAAATATTTATAGAGTATTAAATTTTTTTTTATTTTTTTGAAATAATTTATATAAAAGAATGTTGATTTCCTACCAAATGGAGAAAAAATCGGATTTCCTTATAAACTTTATGTTAGAATCCTGAATAAGTAAAGAGATGAAATTAAAATAAAAATATACAATAATTATTAATAACATGTGGATAATAAGAGAGATAATTCTTAGACGTGATAGATTATATATTTTCATCATTGTAAAATTTAATGAAAAACAATCATTGTAAAAATTTTATTATAACATAAAACCCATTCGACATTGGTTACATTTTTTCCATGAAGTCCGGATAAATGTAACATTTAAAGAAACTCTAAAAACCATGAACATAATTTTGTTAATTATATATCTTATAAACGGTATTGTAGATACATCTCATATAATTATATAAGTATATAATCATGGCATCTATCCCACATATGTTAATTTGAGATGGTAAACCCTTACTAGTTTGGTAACCATAAAAACAAATCCCCTTGTATTAAATACTTTTAATATTATATTTAAATAACATCAATTATGAATTTTCATAATATATAATTCCAATGAATTAGTATAAACTTTTTTAAAATAAATATGTACATAACATAAAATATCTCCTCAAAAAACTTAATTGAGGTGTAGAACCCCTAAAATTTAATAATTTTTGTAAAAAATGTCATTGGAATCTTGAAAATAATATGGTTATATAAATCAAAAGAAATAAATAATGTATTATTCCATAACACATTATTGGGGTGTGTATACACCATATATATAATTTTTTTTCATAACATCAAAACATGTCTCAATGAATTAATGTTGAGACAAATCCCATTAAAATATAATATACATATAATTAAAGGAAATGTAAATGAATAACATGATATTAATCACAATACAACATGAGATTGTTAAGTATTTCAAAATACATTGATTGAGAAATAATCACACAACATATAAGAAATAATTATTTTCAATATAAAAAATGACTCTTCAATTTGAAAATGTTGCAATGAAACCCTTAACTTATATAAATCTTCATTAGTAAGTGATATCACCACATGAATAATCAATAAATATTTTTTGAATTTATATAAAATAATTATATTCATACCTATAATATAATATGTGAACTACTTATATAATTTCAACACCAATTTATTAATTAGTCTCTTTTAAAGTCATTATTTCGAGTGTTAATTCATTTTTCAAGTATGTTTTAGGTTGAAAACTATGGTTATTTCAATTTGTAAATAGTAAATAAATATCTATAATATTAGTCCAGGTATTAATATCATATTTATTTTTTATATACATATTTATAACTATCCATAATATGTGGTGAAGATAAATTAATTACATCACATCATGGAAAAATTAATCCATACGTAGAAACTAGTGATGTTTACACATTTTGATGGTCTGAAAAACTTAAAAATGTTCATTCAGATTACAAGAATAATTCTTTTTTAAATAATATAATATGTGTTAATAAAATAATTCCTTAATACAATCTATGTAAATCATAAATTACAATCAAAACACATCACATCATGGTGGTGGTAGTAATAAAGACCCATGATTTTCATGCATAGATATTCCATCATATAAAATGAATACTCATAATATAACATAGTAATACATTATATAATGATAAGTATTTTGATTCATAGAATACTATATAGTCAATATTATTATTTCATAAAATATCTTCATCACCATGCACATTGATATTCCCACATAGTATTCTTCTTAGACATACCCTACATGAAACTCAGAGTCCATCCCTTGGATGAATAAAACAAGAAATATATTGAAAATATATCATAATTGTATACCATAATGGTCTTACCACATGTTATTCATCATAAAAATACCATAAATAAATCTTTTATGAAATAGTTATTGAATATTTTGAAAGTCGCTTAAAAAAACTATTGTTTATTATAGCCTTGGATTCTCTTGAACTTACTGCACTTTCTTATCGTCATACATGAGGGCAATAAATGAATTCATAACATTAATTTTATTTCACTAATTTTGTTTAACTAAAGTTTCTCAAATGACAAAGAAAATTACAGTTTAATTTCCTTTAAATTTATACTCCACAATGTTCTGGTCCTTCCATAGAACCTTCTCATCAAAGACGACATCCCTTCTTTTGATGATATGTTTTCTTTCACATTCCGACAAATTATATTAAAAAAATCATCAACAAAACCATGATAAAAACTTATTTTTAATTATGATTCATGTTTATCATTTTTCTCATCATTTATTTGTATTTATACTAACCTATCACAGACTCAAATATCATCAACTACAATCATTTTATAGACTACTAATTTTCTAAAAGTTCCTAACCCAAAAATATGAATGGACTCATGTTGATGGGATAATTCTTCACATTGAGTGAGTAAACCCAAATAAAAATAGGATTTCCTGATTGAATCAACTTTATTTGGGATTTCTATTAAAATGATCAATTTATTCTTTTAGAAATGGATTTCTGGGAACTATATTCTCATCCATTATCGCTTAATCAATGAAGAAGTTCTAGATGTTGAATCTAGTGTACTCACCACATTTTTTCAGTTCAGATGTACATCAACATTCAAGTGATATCTATTTCAACCAATGATTTCTACTTAATAAACACCTTCAATACATCAAACAGATGCATATATAAGTAATGTGCTACATTACATATAAATTACGAAATAAATGTAATATATTAATGGAAACCACCATACAATCGAACATGGGGACTCCACAAATACTGTAGTGTGTAAGCTCTAGCATCAAGTCCCTCAGCATCCAACTATCTCAGATAGATAACACAATATTCTAATTTTTCATTATATAAATCACACACATTCACATTTCTATTTAATTAATCTTCAATATTCTCTTGGCCATCAAAACATTCATGTTATTTTCAATATTACTAAACCAGTAGTGTCCTAGTTCTGGATCAATAGAATTCGTACTTACAATTAATAAACTCCAATATTAATATTTTACTAGATTAAGAATACTATCCTTTAATCCTTTAATAATCACCATGGATCCTTACGTAAACTACATACCCAATTTAAAAATCTAGTTCCATATCCAGTATCATACAGTTGTCCAAAAGAAATAAGAATCCTCCAAAGATCCATGATGTGATTAATCTATAATAGTTTCATGTATCACCATTTAATTATTTATAGGTTCACACACCCTTTTTCAAAAAATAATAGGGCTTCTCCATATACCATATGGACTTTCTAAAACATCCCAAACACATAGATTGACATGCATCATTGATCACTATTTGAATGGAATTATGCTCCAGAGTTAACCAATGAATATTATAATAGAGTTTTTAGACATTAAAAATATTATATGGTTTATTCCATTGATTTTATAGAATCAGTGCTACAAGATGTTGAAATATTTTTGGTATTACTCTTTGGAATCACACAGTCCTATTTGAAATGTCCTTTATTCATGCATTTCCAACATGTTAGACTAAGACCAATAGAATTTCCATATTCCTTCTCATATTTATTTTATTGTGATTAATCTACCATTGAATAATAATAATTACCCAAATATTTATGGGGTGTTTCATCCCTTACATCAGTATTTATAACACATCTACATGGTGAAAAAGCATCATTTTGTAGATTTTATTTTTTTGAGTATATCATTCCTGATATAATAATACAAAATATTGGATTTTCCTCTAGAATTACCTTAGTAAACCCTAATCTAATAAATCATCATACCAAGAATACTTACCTAAGGGTCATTTGATTTTTATATTTTTACCAACATGTTCATAACATATGTTGTGGTCTTCTACTCTTTGATGTTGAATTCAACATTCTATGTGAGAAAAATTATCCCCAGTGAAAGTGATTTCCTATCCATGTATTCCCATTCATCCTTCTCCATCAACACTAGATTCACTCCTAACAATGGATAATATATATAATTGTAAATTATTTGTAATTAATCATCTATTTTCTATAATTAGAAATCTGATCCCTCGTATTTATTAATCAAGATCATTCCCTCATATGATGTCATTCTTAGGCCGCTTTTCATTTAGAAACCATGTGCATAGAATCAATCCCTTTCATTCTAATTGTTGGGGAATAAATACACAATGAATTGTATGATAAAAAATTTATTTTTTATGGAACTGATAATCCCACTATTTGTAGGATTGAATAATCAATCATCAATTCGTATGTTTTAGCAGTGTTGGGAAAAACAAATATCCATAAATTCTCTTCCCATTAAATGATTTTACCTATTGTAGGATGCAACCATACACTACCCACTAAACAATGAATCATATTCAGACAAAAATCATTAAAAATAATGTTTACCAGAACTGCATTCAATGATAAAACAAGCATTAAAAATATAAGGTAGTAGAGATTGAACACAAAATTTCAGCATTCATTGAATAATGTTCTCCATGAATTGGATTAAACTAAGAATATCATCAAAATAACATAGAGTACCTACCTAGAAATATATTATTAGGATGTTCAAGAAAACTCAAGGTAACTAACTTAGAAGTTAAATGTGAATAGAAGTCAACATTATATATATAAGAATGTCATCTATGTGAGCCATGAAAATAATGTTAATAAAGCTTTTTTGAACCTATTTTGGGATCCTCATAGAAGATTGAGGGGATGCTAGATAGCTTGGATATTATCATTATCCAATCATATAACCCCACCTTGATCATTGAGGTTGTTTTCAATCATCATCATGCTAGATTTTATGTTCATAAAAAACACTATAATTTTACAACATTGTAATAATTGTTTCTACATAAATAATATCATGAATAAAATATTTTCATTGGATTGGGAATTTTTACATGATGGTGATCTAGATAATGGTCTAGATTTTTACATACATCTTTCATGACACATCTTTCTTAATAACAAATTGAGTTGAAACAACATATGGGATCATGTTTTCTCACATGATGACTTTTATAAGATACTCTTTCACTTGAATATGATGAATCTCACACTCATTTAGTCTCTTTTGGTTGTGTGTAAAATTTTGAAGAGAATCTCACAGGGGTAGCCTAATTTGGTTTTGTATATCCATGGTTTATAGTAATCCATCTAATATCTTATGGAGCATAAAATCTAAAAACTCATCAACCATCTCTTGGAAGGGTGGTTGGATGTTAGTAGGGTTTCCTAAAAATGGTTCAGCTACAATAGCTTGGATGTATTTTCCCTCTTCTGACTCATTTCTTGAATAAAAAAATACACATGATGAAATTAATGGTTTTTTCTTTTACTGGGTGTATGGTAACATCATCATGGGCGAAGAATCTTGCCTTTCTTGGTCATTGTTAAACCCCAAAATTTTATATTGGTCATTGTAGATAGCCTCAGGAAAAAATTTCTAATTTTTTTAACATAATATAGAACACATGATCACAGGATCAGGATGCTTGTTCACCGCCTGGCCATGCCCTAGCCAGTGATGGATTTTTCATTGTCCCCTCCACCTCCTTGGTGGGGGAGGGTCCTCCACAACCTCTTGCTGGTTGAGACAAGCCCCCTTCATCCCTTTCTCAAACCCGGAGTACTTTCCGTCATTTACCCTTATTTATTTAAGCCCTAAGGTTCTCGAATATTATGAAGGCACTCCACAGATCTTGATTTCAACATCATAATTCAGAGATGCGTCTTCTCTACTAAAGCTGACATTAATCGCATGCCTCAAAATTCGTCATCTAGATGTATATTTCTTTGATCAATGGATCTTCAAAACATGGGGTCTGTAGGAACGAGAGCTAGTTGGTCTATTGCATCCTAGGAATATTATGATCTGGTTCGTATCTGAGGAAGACATGATTCTTTCCTGGTCAAGTGTGACTTGAATCTATAAGGTAGCTCGCTTCCTACTATTCATGTTCTCCTACAACTTTTATATGAAGAGTGATTCTTCAAAAATGGTGGTCTTGGTTTGACTTCCGGGACACCCTCTCCCCATTCAAAATCCTTCAATCCTTCGTATTCTTGGTAATCTGGTAGGATGATACATATGTTCGGATTGTAGGACTAAGGCATTATGCCATTCGATCTCACTGATAATTTGCGCAGAAGATGATATTGTTAAACCACCTATTGTATCAATTTTGATTGTTGTGGGTGAGGAGTTCTGGGGTAGGCAAGGGGTCGTATTTGATTCTTTGATTCAGTTGTTCTCATCGTGTAAAACATTTGGACACAGTATAGTGGAATGTAGGTGTAGGGGGTTGAAGATGATTGGTTCTAGGAAGATGGATCGACCTTCGACTGAACCATAGGTGGGTGAGTTAATGAATGTGGAATGGAACTTTTCATCTGATGTTGGAGGAGGTTCAGTTAGAAAGGATGGTAAGGACGTGGGTAGAGGTAACTCGAATGATACAATGGGAAAGAGAACAGAAGGGGTTCCAGCTTCTATTCGGGAGGTTTCAATTACTTTCAACAGACTAAAGAAGGACTTGGATTTTCCTTCAAAACATAATTTGCAGCACAAGGATGATAGTGGCTTCATCCAGAATCTTGGCGATAAGAGCGAGGTTCAGTCAAGTGTGTGTAATGATTTTGTAAGATCTGGTAGTGGTGCCTTGCTCAAGGAAGGGGAGCATGGGATAGTCCAGGATGTGGATATTCAAAACACATTAGGAATGTTAGGGATGCTAGCCCAGTGACACAGGCACTATCTATGGATGATAATGGTGGGTGAGAGAGGGTTTTAGATGGGCTCCATCCACAATATGAAAAACAGGTGGTTAATATTGATCTTGGTAAATGTTTTGTGGTTATGGTGAATGATGAACGGGAAATGGACTAGGTTTGGGCTATTAATCATGCTTCCCCTGCTTTGTCTCCTATCCGTAGGATGCTTGAAAATTTTAATGATAGTAGGATTCTTAGTCAGAACAAGAAGACAATAAAAGTGGTAGTAGGATTAGAAGTTTCAAGAGTAATCCTATGGAAACTGCTTTTAGGAAATGAAGCATGAGAGGATCCCTCATGTTGTGGTGGAATGTCAAAGGAATGAAGGTGACAATATGCAGGTTGACCTTTATCTCATAGGATGTTTTCAATGGAGAAGGTATACTACAACATGGGAGGCACGATGATCATGGTCTTGTCGAACACCCACAATGATTAGCAACGATTGATACTAATAGTCACTCTAAGCTTGAACGAGGAGTGATGGATAGTTTCATGTAGGTGAAAATCACTAGTCAAAAGTAGAACGATGTTGGAAGGGCTCGAACATGTCATTGTTCCATTGTTCAAGGAGGAAAGAATATTGTGTTAGGTAATGAGGAATTGATGAACGCTCCAACATGATGAAGAAAGGGGAAATGTTATTCTTATAAGCCGAATCTGATGCCTACCACATCTTTGGGTAGTAAGAGAAAATGTAGGCAGTCTTCTGAGGAGTTTCAATATTTGGAAAAGTTAATTCTTAGATTGAAGTATGTTAAGACTCTAAAGCATTATGAAAGTTTGTAATGGGAATCAGCTACTACGGATGAAGCAATTGATCATGGATATGGCGACCTGTATGGTTTTTATTATTTGCACTTGTTTTTTCTGTCCTATGGTACTTTCTTTTTGTGATTTTAATTTTTTTAATAAACTGTCTGAGGATTTGTCTCTGGCTATGCTTTTCTGGTAAGATGGAACAAATCTATTTCGACCATGTCAAATATAATATTTTCTTTGTATTTCATGATCAACAATGGTATAATACTTTTTTTAGTAACTCAAATGTAATCTATAGCACCAATTATTGTTGTATCCCCTTGACAATCATGTCAACCCTATAAATAATTCATTCCATTATTTTTTTAGTTTCAAATAATTATATTCCCATAACACTATCATAAACATTTTTTACAAGAATGGAAACATGAAAATGTCTAGAATATCAAAAATTATTGTAAGGTAATCTGAAAAAATAATATATTTTTCCAATAATACTTATTAAGGTTTTATAGAATGATTTTCCAAAATTACATGGTCTTTTCCTTTTAATTATCAAATATTTGATCACTTATTAGAAGATATGGTGTTGTAACATATTCTGAATTCATAGAAATATGTTATATGATATCAGTATATATGTCATTTGGGTGGACACTTTCCATTCCCTAAGAAAATATTCATAAAAGAATGTTTTAATCTAACTGAGCATGTACATTATTTATAAAAGAGAAACCATTGATTTCATTTAATGTTATATCCTAAAAATTTCCATAATCTATAAAATTATTTACCATCCCATATAACTTTTCACCCAATGTGAAATTTTCATTCTATAAGAATCATACAATTTAATAGGTTAATTCAAAAGTAATTTGGTATATAAAATCAATGGATCCAAATAACCATAAATGTTATTAACTTGTTTTTTTGGACTTCAAATAAGTAGATACAACTTAATTTATTTTCAATTCTGGAATGTTTGCATCTAAAAAACAACATAGGGTGGTGATTTGTTTTATGGTGGTGGTGGACCAAATTTCACATAACACATAAAATTCCAGGACTTTTCTAGGAGGTTTAGAATTGATATTTTTCATGGATCAAAAAATACCCAATATTTCCCTTGTTCTTGCTGCCTCATTAACCTACATTCTAATGGGTGTTGGTTATCAAAAATGGCCACTAACACAGCTTGGGGACTAACATTGGTCGAGTTGATGGGAGTTCATGCTCATTACACCCTTTTTAGGAAAATTATTTCATACAATGGGAAACTCTTAATGATTTATGAAATTTTTTAGAATACTTTCTTAATCCCAAATATGATATAGGAACCCCTTATTTTAACAATTAATTATTAGCATGTGTTTTAAATAGAATAATCAAGATGTATACTAGGTTTTCCATCCATGGGGGCATCTATATGTATCTAAGGTACTCCTTCAATGGTACAATTTATAAATGTATTATATATTCTTATATTTATTATTACCATGATAACATTTTTAAATACACATTGCAGGGATCTCTTGAATTTATCATTGTATCTTGAGATGATAATTTTTTGGATGTTGGGTTCGGTCCCATGGGATGGTATTCCTACATAAAAATTTGAATGGAATAAAAATCCATATAGATTTGTTCCTCTTAATTTGACTCACCACCCCTTTT
Source organism: Viscum album (assembly GCA_963277665.1). Taxonomy (NCBI): domain Eukaryota; kingdom Viridiplantae; phylum Streptophyta; class Magnoliopsida; order Santalales; family Viscaceae; genus Viscum; species Viscum album. Next base: position 1,776,233,363 of record OY728133.1, on the reverse strand, counting down.
AAGGTCATTTTATGAGGAATAAACCATGATGTATAACATCATGTGTTATGGAGGACATAAAAAAGGTGGCTAGTCCAAACTACTATGGGGCTTTTACTAAAGCATTTGATGGGACCTGGAAGAGATGTGTCCTCCCAGATGGGATATGAAATTATTGAGGAAAAGGCCTATAGAATATTAGGGTGAATTTGGGTTGTTATGTATGAACAATAGGGATTATTTCTATATATCCCATTTGGGTGGGAATAAAATCCCATATAGTTTGGACATGTTTGGGATTACACCTGTAGAGGAGTTATGTTTGAGTGATTATGGTTGGAGATTACCCCAAATATGAGATCCATTGTTTTCTTAATCAGAAATATGTCCCTCTAAATATTTTCCTCATATATAATATGGATCCATGAGAAACTTATTACATGGTTTTGGGTCACACACCTAGTAATAGTCCCATGTCAATGTGAAAAGAAGAACCATCTTGAGGAGTATCTACAAGGATAAGAATTTTATTATGTGGATGTCATGATCATCACTAACCTCTTCACCCACATGAGTCACACTCAGTTTGAGAAAAAAAGGGCAAGTGGAAGGTCTTGAAAACCACACAATATCCTTCACCTGTGGTGTATGAGCGCGCTCTATAGAAGAGAGATAGGGATTTTTTGTTCTGAAAAAATATCATGTATTTAATCACCAGGATTTGGAATTACTCACCCATATATATATGGCCAAAAATTATGTATATGGTCATACTCCAAGAATATATACATATTCCAGGTTTTAGAAAGGTTGAAATGTGGATATTGTATTATCCCTCACTAATTGTAAAGGATTGTTGTTCCCTTGATATATATAGTGGAGATTCATTAACACTACCTCCATGTTTACAGTCACTATTATTGAGGGTATGGACAATTGTAAAACACTCGAGGACCATATACATTAGTTAAAATAAATGTGGGATAAATTGTAATAATGGAATGCACAATCACATGGTAGACATATTGATATATTCTTTTCCATAATCATGATATAATAGAGGCATAAGTTGATGATGTTATCAATTACATCTTGAAGGGGTGCATATCAGACCTAGTTCTTCTCGAGAATGGTTTATGGAGACAGTTTATTTATTTTATATTCATGGGATGAGGTATGGTATAATGTTATGATAAGTGTTCCATCTTATGTATGATTTTTCAATGAAGGTCATAGGTAAGGAAAAACACTATGATGAATGTTTCATCATGTTTACAACATTCTATATAGGATGGTGGGCCACAAAGACTTCATCACACATACTATTTTATATATGGTATTGGGGTGAAAATTGATATTTATACCTGGATGTGGTGATCATGTTTATTCCCCTTCTAACATTACAATATGCAGTAATTGAATACAAACAGAGATCACATGCTACATATTTTACTCTTTGTGCCCCATTTTCCCTTTTATAGTGGTTTTAATATTTGAAATTATGTAATAATCATATCGGGGTAGTGGGGCATAATCCATCATCTAGGGGGACCATTATTTTGTTTATGGAAAGAAGGAAACCATTCCCCGAAAATGAAACGTCTTTTTTAGGTGTCCTAGTGATGATGCATCGCCCCGTAAAACGAAATGTCAATTATGGGGAATTCAATAAGGATTTGACTAATAAAGATGAATTTACCCAAATAATGATATTTCATTTTTAAGGACCTAAATAGGATTCTTTCCCCGGAAAAACTAAAGGTTTTCTTTGTGGTCCTGAAGAGGATTCTTTTCTTGAAAAAACTAAATGACATTTTTGGGATCCTTAAAAGGACTCCTTGTAGAGACCCGTATCTTGACGTACATGGACATTACATTACATTTGCGGAATACTTAGTACATAACAAAAACACACACACAAGGATCGTAATAGTTTAGTGTCTTTGGAAACTCGGAACGTAATCTTCTAATCGTGGTGAAAGTTCTTCAATATCTCCCATAAAGGTCATCCCTTTTTTTTACCTAAAACCTTTCTTTATATCCTGGGGAAAAGAAAACATAAAAGGGTGAGCTCAAATGCTCAGTAAGGGTAAACAAAAGAAATATCAATCACATCATATATATAAGAACATAGCTTTTGGAAATCTTAACCTGCAAAAAAGCTCATAATATCATAACATGGGATAAATCATAGAAGTGAAATGTAATCCCAATAATCATAACTTAAAACATGAAACTTTGTGGCATACACACATAATCACAAAAAATCATTTCTTGTTAGTCAAGACTCATTTCCAAGACTATCTTAGTGGACAAAGTCCCTTTCTGAATCGAGTAACCCTCGTTTCAGTCCTGTTTCACTGAACCGGTATAACCTACCATTTCAGCCATGTCTATCTCATGAGATATAAAATATTTACCCAATGCATTGGAGGGAGATATAGGTCCCACCCATCTTATAATGAATCCTTTCTTATGTGTGCCACATAATCATAAATCATACATCATTTCATAACCCATGTAATAAAAATGAGATTCTTAAAACAACATGACATCATAAAACCATTCATATAAGATAAAGGAATTCATAAACATAATTCTATCACAACATAGTCAAATCAATGTAAAAATATGGATAGAAACAGAACCCTTTATTATCATAGATGGAAAATAATTTTGATAAAACACTTGAAATGAATTCTTGAGGAAAATATCCTTTCTTCTTCAAAATTAATTTCTTTTCACAAAACATCATGCAATTTTAAAAGGAAGAGATTTTATTAAAAATAGTCATGAAATATTTTAGAGGAAGCTTCATTAAAATAAGGCTTTATAAAACAGTAGAAATCCGTTCGTTCCGTATAAGTTAAAAAAACATTCTTCGTACTTTTGTCGGAAAAGTCAAAAAGTACCTCGTACGAAAAACGACAAAAGATTCTTTCATACGTATTACTAAAAACTTACTAAAGGGTAAAAATGGATTTAAACAATTTTAGGTGGATGGAAATAATATTACATATTGAGTAAACATGGATGTGGATGATAAAATACACCCCAGTAAATACTTACGAATAAACAATCTCGGATAAAAATGAGATTGTGATATTTCCCTTACCTTAGGTCCGACTTGCTTTGTAAGTGTCTGAACCTCCTGTATAATGATTTAAATCATGTTATTGACTTATTACAGAATCATATTCATTGTTATGATATCATATATGGTTCACTTATGACATTATATTACCCGTTCTTTTGTAAATTCCATGTTAAAGAAGTGTTTTGGGTAAAATCGTTTCATTTATCGTAGGTGTTTTGATTTGTTGTTCTTGACATTATTATTACTTATATCATGATTTACTTACTTCCAGAATATAAAATATGATTTATATATCATATATATTCAGTATATATATATATATATATAATAGATAGATAAATGAAATGAAAAACACCGTTCATGGAGACGGTAGTCCGTACGTATGCACGAGCGATGATATCATTTCTATAAATATTGAATTGAATTGGAGTGGATTATACAATATATCAGAATCAATATGATGTTGTAATAACTATGTATAGTTATTCTTTACACCATTATACCCATCCATGTAAGGTGGTGGTGGAAAATAGATTACACCACGGCGTGGAGACGGTATTCCGTACGTACGCACGCGCGGTGATTTCTTTTTCCGTAGGATGGATAGATGGTGAAATAAGGATGTTTCATACTTATAATAACATATATGTATATGATTGATACTTATGTTATTATTTCATAATGAAACAACCTAATAAGAAGAAGTGGAAGAAGAACTAAAGATGAAAGAATTGGTAACGGTAATTACCTCTTCTTTGAAGCGCCTCTTTGAGACCTCCTCTTAGGGTACTAAAATTGGTCTTTGAGGAAGACCAGAACCTCTAGGATGTTTCTAGGGAAGTGGAGAAGAGATTTTGGCAGGGGTTGGCCGAGCTTGAGAGCTCAAATTGGTGTGAGGAGGAGGGGGAGGAGGTGTCCTTTTATTGGGGAGGAGAGGGGCACCTTAGGAATATCTCAAAATATTATTTTATATTAAAGTCAAAATCGGTTTATAATGGTTCCAAAGGGTCTTATTTCGAAGCTAAAGTGGGGAGGGGTCGAACTCCTATCAACCAATAGGATTTAGACAAGTTTAGGGTATTATTTTAACCTTATCAATTAGATTTAACTCTAAGTTAAATAATTTAACTTTTACCGTGTCTTTTTGTTTTCTTTCACTATATGGTTAATAAACTTACTATAACATGCCAAACGAACCCCAAATTGTATATTATTAATATATATATCCTTATCCAAGTCATTTGGCCGAACCTTAGATTTTTAGGAATAAAATAACAATTAATAATATAATATTTGATTTAAAAACTATTTTGTGTCAATTTTGACACTATTTGATATATGATTTTTGTGAAAGTCATAACAGAATTATATGTTCGAACCAAGTTGATTAAATCAACACTAATATATCATAGTAACCTATAAAATTAGTGGAATTCATAAAAAGTCTCAAATTACATTCATTTGAGTATTTATAACATCAATTATGTTAATATTTCCTTAAAAGGGTAATTACTGCATCATCGATGTGTCATAAATAAATTAATTTATTTAAAGTCTAAAAATTAAAAATAAAATATCATTATATAGGAAATCTTTTTAGATTTTTAATGAATATTTATAGTCTAATTTATCTTATGTATAACCCCATATTAAAAATGTTTTAGTGAATAAACTTTGATTTTAACTCTTTTAACTCTTCTTTGAATTGAATAATAATAAATGTCCTAATCTAATCCAAGTGGATCTAAATGGTCATATTTTATTCCTAAGTTTGTTTTTGGTCGAATTACACTTGTCCAATAGAATTATGACATGTGTTAGGGTAATATTAATATCATATTTACCCTTAGTTACCCTATTTACTATTAACTGTGGTAAAAAAAGTAAAAAGTTACTATTCACCAAAAAAATTTTTTCATCTCATTGAACCACATTTTAGTCCTTCATATTAACCGTGTCTCTCGGATTTTCGAAATTCCATTCACAGAAGCGGTAAAATTAAGTTTTATGCAAAATTCAGTTTTTAACCTACCACTTAGTAGTTTCACTATTCATCAAAAATTGATGTTTTTCAGAACAATGCCAAAATTTCATCCCAAGCTATATTTCATATTCCGAATTCAAAATTGAAGTCTATTTTACCAAATTCATAACATAAAAGTTTCATTAATTATTTTTATAATTAAATCCCGCTGTTAAAACAAATAGCGTGTTTTTAAGAAACAATATCTATCAAAAGATTGACACTTGATTATGTCTGGTTTAAATGTGAAATTACAACCAATGACCAACATTGTATTAAATTGTAAAAATATATTCTAAATATACTTTAAAACCACTCAAATTAATAATTTATCACTATTAATTATTTCGATTAAAAAAGTTGTTTTTAATTATAATTTAGTAATTTTCACTATTCATCAGAATATGAAAGTTATCCGAAAAGTACCAAAATTTCACCTTAGGGTAAATTCGATACTCCGAATCCAAAAATGAAGTTCATTTTGAAAAATAAGATTTACAGAGTTTTAAAAAGTGGTTATTACTATTCATAACGACTAGTTTTAATAATATTTTAATAGCATATCGTTGTTTAGTGAAACTCGGTATTGCGTATTACACACGCTATCGAGGAAGGTCGTGATTGCGTGTAATGCAAGGCAAGTCAAGGATGCGTGTTTTGCAAGCTCCTTTTGGTGTAGCATACAACACAAGACTTTAATAAAATTAAAAAGAATATTTTTCATAAAATCTCGGGTTGTTACATTCTACCCCCCTTAAAATGAATTTCGCCCTCGAAATTCGTCGGGGTTATAAATGGTTTACTATTCGAAAGATTCTTTAATAGAATCCCACATCGTAAAAAGGAATACAAAAACTTGGCATTAAAAACTAAAGTATGAAATGTAACGATTACCCAAATAAACTAATCGCTGGGATTCCACATATGTAAAAATATGGATATGGAAGAGAAATCTAACCATCATGTTCTGATGGAGAGTGGTAGAGAACATGGCTATGGAAAAGCCAGTAATCACAAATCCATAGATTTGTGATGATATAAGGTACCATCTGATTCATCAGGTATAAGATCACTAGGACAACATTTTTGGTTTTCAAGATCATTTCCCTAAAGTTGAAAATTTGAATTAGAATAAATACTTACTTTATTTTGGTACAATATCACTATTGTCCGTGCCTTTAACAATTTCCACATCATCTCTTAAAGAAATGAAGTTGAATTTGTCATTCGCGATGTGTTAGCAGATCATGTGATAGAATGATGGGTCATTCCATCTGTCTCAAACAAAAGGTTAGAAAAGTTATCAAAAAATACATAAATCCATCTATAGTGAGATTAATCATATATGGTTCCTAAAATGAACTTATACATCACATATCATACTGATTAATATAATAAAACTAGTTTCTACTAAACAGGGACTTCCTGTAGGTCAGTGGTAGGCGATAAAGGCCAGTCGCACTTCGGTTGTGGGTTCGATTCCCACAGCCTTGTCTGAAGCGATGGGCTTTCGCCCGTCCTGCAGGTTGTCCTTTTTATAAAACTATATTACTATAACATCCCATCAATAATATCGAAAAAAAACTTCTATCCTTAAACAATACTAACTTATGTCCAACATAATTCATTCCAATCATTAGGCTCATAATACTGCAGTCCATTCTCATAACATAGTGAAAACGATTACCAGAGATTTAATACCATCGTTGATCCCCATATATCATAAGATATATCTTGTTGGTCACATTCTAATCATTCAAAGGCCTTAATCATGTATTCCCTTGAATACCCATTGAACCATAGTGAAAACTTGAATGCAGTTAAAAGTTAACACTTTTCACATACCGAAATCCTCAAAATTCTATATACTCAAACCATGATATCACTTAGTCCTTATATCAATCATGAGCTCATGAATACTGTCAAACATTTCATTTTCCCCTTATCCCTTCATTATGCGCATATCATCTTCATTCCAAAAATATCTGAATAACCTTTCATGGATACTGGTAACATTAATCAGACAACAATGTTACAATCCTTACATGTCTCTTTATTCCATAGTACCATGAGATTACTTATACAACATTACACATGATAAACATGTAATCATTCCACTACATTCTTAAACCATTGACCGAGCTTCAACAATTCTTTCATCTCACATACCATTGGTAGACTCTTCATCATCATCCACATAAATACTTCCCATATGAGCATACTGATTCTCTTCATGAGTCTTTCCCTTAGGGCATTTGTTTTCATAATGCCCATACATTCCACATTTAAAACACTTAACCATTTTTGATGTCGTAGCAATAACATTATCCTCATCCCTGGTATTAACTGAACCTTTTCCTTTGCACTTACTGGCTTTGTGTCCTTCTTTTCCACACCCAAAGCATCTTCCAGTTCCTTTGAAACATTCTCCTTGATGCCTCTTCCCACATGATTTACGTAGGGGAAATTGAACTTTCTTTCCTCTATGATCATCATGAAACTCCATCTTTCTCTTATTAGCCGAGTCAGGAAACATACCAAATTTTACTTTATTGATCATATTATGAGATTGCTGATTCGGTATAATAATGATGTTTGGACTTCCAAATCCCATTTCATTTGGTTGCTCATAAAGAATATCATTCCATTGTCCATCATTTCATCCATTATCGTGAATCACGTTGTTTCCAGCCATTTTCTAAATCCCAAAAAGAATAGCGTGAGAGGCAAAAATCATGCTAGGGAAAACAACATAATAAAGGTGGAGTATCCTTGATATCTAACATCTTAGGTTAAATTCTATGATCGTTACCATAGTTCTAGGACTGTATCCTATACGTATACTTATCCTTAGGGACATCCCTAGACATACCTTATAAATATCTCTAGGGATCTCACTAAAGTTCTCGCATCCTAGATTCCAAAGGTTGACTAAACCTTTCCTCTGATACCAACTGTAGAGACCCGTATCTTGACGTACATGGACATTACATTACATTTGCGGAATACTTAGTACATAACAAAAACACACACACAAGGATCGTAATAGTTTAGTGTCTTGGGAAACTCGGAACGTAATCTTCTAATCGTGGTGAAAGTTCTTCAATATCTCCCATAAAGGTCATCCCTTTTTTTTACCTAAAACCTTTCTTTATATCCTGGGGAATAGAAAACATAAAAGGGTGAGCTCAAATGCTTAGTAAGGGTAAACAAAAGAAATATCAATCACATCATATATATAAGAACATAGCTTCTGGAAATCTTAACCTGCAAAAAAGCTCATAATATCATAACATGGGATAAATCATAGAAGTGAAATGTAATCCCAATAATCATAACTTAAAACATGAAACTTTGTGGAATACACACATAATCACAGAAAATCATTTCTTGTTAGTCAAGACTCATTTCCAATACTATCTTAGTGGACAAAGTCCCTTTCTGAATCGAGTAACCCTCGTTTCAGTCCTGTTTCACTGAACCGGTATAACCTACCATTTCAGCCATGTCTATCTCATGAGATATAAAATCTTTACCCAATGCATTGGAGGGAGATATAGGTCCCACCCATCTTATAATGAATCCTTTCTTATGTGTGCCACATAATGATAAATCATACATCATTTCATAACCCATGTAATAAAAATGGGATTCTTAAAACAACATGACATCATAAAACCATTCATATAAGATAAAAGAATTCATAAACATAATTCCATCACAACATAGTCAAATCAATGTAAAAATATTGATAGAAACAGAACCCTTTATTATCATAGATGGAAAATAATTTTGATAAAACACATGAAATGAATTCTTGAGGAAAATATCCTTTCTTCTTCAAAATTAATTTCTTTTCACAAAACATCATGCAATTTTAAAAGAAAGAGATTTTATTAAAAATAGTCATGAAATATTTTAGAGGAAGCTTCATTAAAATAAGGCTTTATAAAACAGTAGAAATCCGTTCGTGCCGTATAAGTTAAAAAAAACATTCTTCGTACTTTTGTCGGAAAAGTCAAAAAGTAACTCGTACGAAAAACGACAAAAGATTCCTTTCATACGTATTACTAAAAACTCACTGAAGGGTAAAAATGGATTTAAACAATTTTATGTGGATGGAAATAATATTACATATTGAGTAAACATGGATTTGGATGATAAAATACACCCCAGTAAATACTTACGAATAAACAATCTCGGATAAAAATGAGATTGTGATATTTCCCTTACCTTTGGTCCGACTTGCTTTGTAAGTGTCTGAACCTCCTGTATAATGATTTAAATCATGTTATTGACTTATTACAGAATCATTTTCATTGTTATGATATCATATATGGTTCACTTATGACATTATATTACCCGTTCTTTTGTAAATTCCATGTTAAAGAAGCGTTTTGGGTAAAATCGTTTCATTTATCGTAGGTGTTTTGATTTGTTGTTCTTGACATTATTATTACTTATATCATGATTTACTTACTTCCAGAATATAAAATATGATTTATATATCATATATATTCAGTATATATATATATAATAGATAGATAAATGAAATGAAAAACACCATTCATGGAGACGGTAGTCCGTACGTACGCACGAGCGATGATATCATTTCTATAAATATTGAATTGAATTGGAGTGGATTATACAATATATCAGAATCAATATGATGTTGTAATAACTATGTATAGTTATTATTTACACCATTATACCCATCCATGTAAGGTGGTGGTGGAAAATAGATTACACCACGGCGTGGAGACGCTATTCCGTACGTACGCACGCGCGGTGATTTCTTTTTCCGTATGATGGATAGATGGTGAAATAAGGATGTTTCATACTTATAATAACATATCAGTATATGAGTGATACTGATGTTATTACTTCATAATGAAACAACCTAATAAGAATAAGTGGAAGAAGAAATAAAGATGAAAGAATTGGTAACAGTAATTACCTCTTCTTTGAAGCGCCACTTTGAGACCTCCTCTTAGGGTACTAAAATTGGTCTTTGAGGAAGACCAGAACCTCTAGGATGTTACTAGGGAAGTGGAGAAGAGATTTTGTCAGGGGTTGGCCGAGCTTGAGAGCTCAAATTGGTGTGAGGAGGAGGGGGAGGAGGTGTCCTTTTATAGGGGAGGAGAGGGGCACCTTAGGAATATCTCAAAATATTATTTTATATTAAAGTCAAAATCGGTTTATAATGGTTCTAAAGGGTCTTATTTCGAAGCTAAAGTGGGGATGGGTCGAAATCCTATCAACAAATATGATTTAGACAAGTTTAGGGTATTATTTTAACCTTATCAATTAGATTTAACTCTAAGTTAAATAATTTAACTTTTACCGTGTCTTTTTGTTTTCTTTCACTATATGGTTAATAAACTTACTATAACATGCCAAACGAACCCCAAATTGTATATTATTAATATATATATCCTTATCTAAGTCATTTTGCCGAACCTTAGATTTTTAGGAATAAAATAACAATTAATAATATAATATTTGATTTAAAAACTATTTTCTGTCAATTTTGACAATATTTGATATATGATTTTTGTGAAAGTCATAACAGAATTATATGTTCTAACCAAGTTGATTAAATCAACACTAATATATCATAGTAACCTAGAAAATTAGTGGAATTCATAAAAAGTCTCAAATTACATTCATTTGAGTATTTATAACATCAATTATGTTAATATTTCCTTAAAAGGGTAATTACTGTATCATCGTTGTGTCATACATAAATTAATTTATTTAAAGTCTAAAAATTATAAATAAAATATCATTATATAGGAAATCTTTTTATCTTTCTAATGAATATTTATAGTTGAATTTATCTTATGTATAACCCCATATTAAAAATGTTTTAGTGAATAAACTTTGATTTTAACTCTTTTAACTCTTCTTTGAATTGAATAATAATAAATGTCCTAATCTAATCCAAGTGGGTCTAAATGGTCATATTTTATTCCTAAGTTTGTTTTTGGTCGAATTAAACTTGTCCAATAGAATTATGACATGTGTTACGGTAATATTAATATCATATTTACCCTTAGTTACCCTATTTACTATTAACCGTGGTAGAAAAAAGTAAAAAGTTACTATTCACCAAAAAATTATTTTCATCTCATTGAACAAAATTTTAGTCCTTCATATTAACCATGTCTCTCGGATTTTCGAAATTCCATTCACAGAAGCGGTAAAATTATGTTTTATGCAAAATTCAGTTTTTAACCTACCACTTAGTAGTTTGACTATTCATAAAAAATTGATGTTTTTCAGAACAATGCCAAAATTTCATTCCAAGCTATATTTCATATTCCGAATTCAAAATTGATGTCTATTTTACCAAATTCATAACATAAAAGTTTCATTAATTATTTTTATAATTAAATCCCGCTGTTAAAACAAATAGCGTGTTTTTAAGAAACAATATCTATCAAAAGATTGACACTTGATTATGTCTGGTTTAAATGTGAAATTACAACCAATGACCAACATTGTATTAAATTGTAAAAATATATTCTAAATATACTTTAAAACCACTCAAATTAATAATTTATCACTATTAATTATTTCGATTAAAAAAGTTGTTTTTAATTATAATTTAGTAATTTTCACTATTCATCAGAATATGAAAGTTATCCGAAAAGTACCAAAATTTCACCTTAGGGTAAATTCGATACTCCGAATCCAAAAATGAAGTTCATTTTGAAAAATAAGATTTACAGAGTTTTAAAAAGTGGTTATTACTATTCATAACGGCTAGTTTTAATAATATTTTAATAGCATATCGTTTTTTAGTGAAACTCGGTATTGCGTATTACACACGCTATCGAGGAAGGTCGTGATTGCGTGTAATTTAAGGCAAGTCAAGGATGCGTGTTGTGCAAGCTCCTTTTGGTGTAGCGTACAACAAAAGACTTTAATAAAATTAAAAAGAATATTTTTCATAAAATCTCGGGCTGTTACACTCCTTTTCTAGCAAAACAAAATGTTGTTTGTGTGGATTTGAAGAGAATTTCATATTACACAAAAATAAATGTCATATGTGGGGTCTTTGAGAGGATTCCATGCCCCACAAAACTAAATGTTTTTTAGGGTGTTGAAGATGATTTCATACCCCATAATACTTATGGATTTTTTGTGGGGGTGTGCATATGAAAACACACCACAAAAAATGAATGGTTATTTGTAGGGGCAACAGGTGGAGACGTGACCCACATAGATGGATTTCTACATGGAAAAGTATAATGATTTACTTCTATGTTTACTTGAATGATTTAATATCATGAAATAGTTCAATTGATTTATTCTATCCTTTACATTTAAATTTTTCAAGACCTATAAAAATGACCCCCATTATAATGGGTTTTTATAGAATGATTAGGAGTCCATTCTAAGAATGAAGTTAGTTCGATTGAATTATTTATGGGGTACACATGGACATGGAGAAGTTCATACACCTATAAAATATGTTTGGATGAATCATATAATTTATCACCTGGTGAATATGTGATTTATAGCTTAATCTGATTTTACTGGTTGTAAAGTTTCTTTCAAAGAAGTTTCCTATACTATTGGAATTTATGTAATTATTTAGAATGAATATTATTTTGAAAAAAAAAACATTCATGTGTACTTAAGGATCATCACCCACAAATATGTATATATCAAAAACTATCAATTTTATTTTGTGGATGATTTTCCCCATATTCCATATTGAGTATTCTACATAGTTATTGAGGTGATTTTCATCCCAAAAACCAAGTTAGTATTTCACCAATCTTTTTTATAAGAGTCTATATTATTCAAATAATCTATTTATACCCAAAATTTTGTTTGTAGTTTCTAGAGGATAAGAAATTGATTATAAACTAGCTAATTCTATTTCAAATGGAAGGGGGATTCCATGGATAAATGAAATTAATATAGAAATGAATATGAAAGCATTCCCTATCATCAATTTTTATCGTCCATCATGGGGTGATGGAATTTGAGGATATCCCATCTCAAATTGGCTTCCACTTTATATGTGTGTGTTTCCATCAGACGTCCATATCCAAATAAAAATTTTCCATTAACATGGATAATCTTGTTCAGTTAGACACCTTCATAAACTATATCATCAAACTTGTGTTTTTATCAAGAAAAATACTTTGAGAGTTTGATTTTGGATTATTACTCGTTTTATTTAGAAGAAATGGTAAGATAACTGAAATCATATCCCCATTGTTGTCACACCATTGTAATGAAATTGTGGGTTTATGAGAGATTAATGTGGTCATACAAATGGTATTTTCTTCATGGGGGTTCATTTGGTGTATAATAGTGATAAAATATTTGTGTTTTCCAGATCAATGAAGACTTTATGGCTGAATTAAAGGATTAAATTCTATATCAGGCAATCTATTTGACACCAATTTTTTCTTCATATTGAAAATCTATAATACCTCCCAATATTATGTAGTGGATCTTAGATAATAATACATTCAACCTGCATCATTAAAAAGATATTATTTGTCTTTGGTATGTCCAAATGATCATGGGGGAAACCATCATGGGTGATATGCATGATGAGTCCCTTCCTTCTTCATTATGGAATGATACTTAGAAACCCCCTCTATTTGCTAGGGGATTTCTTATCATAACCCAAAAACATTAGGAGGTTGTTCCCATCCCCATGATAGATATCACTTTTTCTAACAAGAACCATGTTTTTCTACCCCAAATGGTTACGAGCCATATGTGATAAGGTTGAGGATGTTTACTACATAGAGAGTTAAAAGTTGTGGTGGTGCTCACATGTTGATTCTTAATATCTATATAAACAATGGGGTTGGAAAATTTCCCTTAGGTTTAATCCATTAGTTTGATGGTAACCTTTCATGATATTTTTATATGGTTTTCTGTTATCAATGCATGAATCCAACACTGACATCAGAGTTGAAACTATTTTGATGGAATCCCAATAATAGACCTAGATATGTGTCATCCTAGAGATCCCAATAATTTCATAAACTTACTCTCTTATAGGAAGAAATACTAGGGTCTCTCTATAAGATAGTATTCCCCTTACAACTCCTCTGGAGATGGGTAATAGCACAAATGTTGGGTTAATAATTTATACATTACTAAAAAATCCTAGACAATTTATTCAATCCCTACCAACACATGATAAGTGGGTTGAAACCAATGATATTGGGTCAAGTTATTTGACGAACATTCTTAGTTATAATCACTATTTTTATGTTCCCCATATTCTTCTCTTGATGTTTCCATGATAAATAAGCTAAATATAGATAATATAAGATGAGATTACCTAATTTCATTGAGGGAGGGTGTTCTGGTTGCTTTAATTTATGGAAAAGTATTGTTTGAAGGGTATTAACCCTATTTATTTGGTTGTAAATTCCATTGAATCCAAAAGGGGTTACTGAAATTGATTAACATCACATGTCAATAATTGCATCAAAACAAATGGTGAAGTCCAATGAAAAATCTATGATCCATTGATACCCCGATAGACAACACAAATTTCATGTATCAATTGATACATGACCACCCTCATCTGAGTCTAGAGAGGGGGAGGAGTTTCAATAAACATAGTTTTCCCAGGAAAGGGTATTATATAAGGACCCTGTCTTAAACATTAAATAATACTGAATTAAATCAATATTTCATATTGGGGATCTTTTCAGGTTTAGAGTTTTAGATAATTATTCAATAACTATTACCCAACAACTTGAATATTAAATGCAGACACTACTACTTAGTATCAATTTTTTCATAAATTAAAAACTCTTAAAAATTCACATGTCTAGTTACATGTTTTAGACAACATGACTTTTCCTTGATCCCATTCTTGAATCGATTCATCTTTAAGTCGCATGGAAAACATTTCAATAACATGGGATGAGCATAAAAAGCTCTGTAAGGGTTGTAAAATAAGTAAGGAAAACATAAGCACAATAATAAATACAAATCCATGAAACCATACATTTCATTCATAACATACCTTATGAAATAATAATATTTATGAATAACACACAGAAATCAAAAATCATAAAGGTTACTTATGGCATCCATATCTGTTGACGCGCCATTCTTCACAGAATCTAAAAATCAGAAAAGGGGAATATCTGAGCTCAAAGTGATTCAACCTTTGGAAAAAATATCAAAAATTGAAAAAGGAAGGAATAAGAAGAATATTTCCCATGTGCCACGCAATATTCCTCATAGTCGCGCAAGTCCACTTGCGTGACGCATTATGGCCGCGCAAGTGACTTGCGCGACCTAAGTGATAACCACCCGGGGTCTTCTCCTGCCTATAAATAGACCCTGTGGGCCCCCCATTCGAGGAGTATTTTTTCCAGAAACTCAGATTTGAGCTCCCGGCGCCCTAGTCTCTTCTCAAAGCTTCTGAAACACTTATAAAGTAATTTCATACCTAGAACAGATGATCTAAAGAGGGGGAGGAAGGCCTATGTGTTGAAACTCATCAACACTTGCGCGCCTGAGTGGCCAGCCCTTAAGGGAAAAGGCCCCACATGCGCGCCGCCTTACTCCTTCAATAGAACATGTGCACCCCTTTTCTGGAAGTACCTCAAGAGGATTATAAAGGCTTTAATCAAGAGTTTCTCAAGTATTACATTGCTGGTTAATCTGTCGCGTAAGTACACCATGTGTCGGGCATGCATTATTGCGCGACCAAGACTAGCGCGCCTACGCAATACCTGCGCCCCTACCAGGACTTGCACGCCTCTGCCATTTTGGGTGCCCTTATTGCCCATTTTACCCCTCTTAAGTCATTCCACCTCTCATATTCAAGATTAAATCTTCAAGACACTCTTCAAAGCTATTTATGGCATGATTTCATGATTTTTTATTCCTTATCTGAAAGGAACTCTGTAGAATATCTCTCAAAACCTAGTGATTTACAAATCATTATGTCTCTAAAGAGTGAGATTTCATTCATTCAACCTCATCCTTTAAGATGAGAGAACTCAATAGATTTTGGCCTCCTATTCAAGAGTAAGTCCCAATCATAATTCTTAACTTGGGAATCCTCCTTAGGAGTAAGCCCCAATTCTTAAAATTCCCAAATTTGTGCATCCTCTTTAAGGGTGAGCCCTAGTCCCCAAATCTGGGAATCCTCCTCAGAAGTAAGCCACAAAACATAATTCCCTTAACCTGGGCCTCCTTTTCCGGAATAAGCCACAGTCATAATCCCTTAACTTGGGCCTCCTTTTCTGGAATACGCCCCATTCATAATCTCTTAACCTGGGCCTCCTTTTACGGAGTAAGCCCCAGTCTTAATTTCTCTTAACCAGTCCTAATTTACCTTTGATCTGGTATTCCTTTTCAGGAGTAAAGCCCAATCATAAGTATTCTCCTAATTTGGGCCTCCTTTTCAAGAGTAAGACCCAAGTTAGAGTATTCTAAATCTCCATGAAGCACATATACCTTTATGGACCCTTTTACGGGATTTATTCTTTAATGTAAATCATAACCTTCATTTATCTGGGCAGTCATACATACAGAAGTCCCACATTATTTCTTATCATTGCATCTTTCATGGCACAATTGTCTGATTTTTTACCAATACCTCTTGTTTCTCACACCGAGAATGACTCATGTGATCTTAGAGTGTAAAAGTAATTATGACATCCTTCTTTGAGCCATCAATCATAAACATCATACTCCCTTACTCGAACTACGTGGGTTCTGATTCCTTTTATAAACAAAGGATACATAGGTAGCCCATCTGCGGGTTCGATCCCAAATCTGAAATAATTCATGTCCTTCTGAATGACAATAAACTTCAAGTGCCCCACTGAATGGCATTAAAACCAGTATGGTCATCATAAGGACCCAAAGACTTTTATGTATCAAAGGATACCATTGACTAAGAATCTCTAACAAATATAGATGATTCTCTATCGATGAAGAGCCTCGAATACATATAAAAGATTCTCTAAATTTCCTACATATCGATCAATGATTGTTAGATCTAAAGGAAAACTCATTTTATATTTGGTAATGTAATAAGGATTCATGAACATAACTTAAATCTATAAAGAGAGTACCGGAGTAGACAATAATTCCCTTAAAAAATGTGTGATGATTCTAGCCTCACATCCTCTCGACCAATGCAAATTCCTAATCCCCATCTGTCTATGAACTAATGAACACCTACCTTTGGAAATTAGGTCTGAATAGATGTGAAATCATTGGATGTTTCCAGTTCTACGAACAAACCCGTTAGAAACCGATCAGAATGTTTGAACCTCCCATCAAAAGGAGGTCATCCCCGGAATCCGAGGGAAACAAAAATGGTGTACCCGATGTGAATCCTTAACCAAGTTAAAATGATGTTTTACCTAATTTTAGTCCCCTATTTAAAACTAAATGAGAGGGCCAACAAAAAAATCATTGACATATGTGCTAATCCAAATGATATAGTGGCTGAATTTATATTGATTACGTCTATTATATCAAACATGCACTCTTTTTCCATGATCTTCTGCATTTCTAGAATGGTTGCTCTCAAGTTCACACCTGTGAATGCTGCTGCTGCAAATACAACTACTATTACTCCTGCTAGATCATCATCCTCTCTAAGGACGATATCACCTACTCAGCATCTTCAACGCTGGGTATCAAACACACTTGCTAAGGAGTACCATAAAAATTGTACCATCCCGACTCTGGAGGCTGCCCAACAATCCCTCCAAGTAAACAACTCACATCGGTTGTCCGGACAACGATGAACAGTGATCAAGAAGCAGGTGGTGCTGACTACCGTCTCTAACCATTTCGAGTCGTTATCCCCGGAACACAATCACCATTCGCTCCCTTATTCTGGGGAGGTAAATGAGAAGGTCCCTTAGGGCCTTAATTAAAATAGATAGGAGTCCTTCCTGAGGGCTCCCACCAAAAATCACCGCCATACTCGTGCGGCAGTGCGCCCTCAACATGATGAGGTTACTGACTCCAGGCATTCAGCTCAGGTTCCTCGAACCCGAGCAAGCAAGACGAACCACCAGAGGCGGAATCCGGTCAATAGTGAGCATGTTCTCATCTCTGCCATCTCCGGAGAAGTCCACGAACCTACCTTGGTGGAAATCATCGAGTAGGCACATACACCTACCCATTTTAATTCTGCTGTCCAGCAGACTCATCTGGAAGCATCACGCTAATCCCGCCAGGCAATTCCGGCGGAGTACTATATGCAGGAACATACACCTGTTTATACATCATCAGCTAGTCAAGAGGCTCGTCTGACTACATATGATGGATCTCGTCAGCCAAATTTGGTGAAGTGCAATCAGCAGGCACATACACCTGCTAGTATTTATCAAGCATATCAAAAGTCCCTCTTGGTAGAATTAGGCGAAGTTAGTCGGAAAGCCCCAAAAACAAATAAGAGGCAGACTCAACTCTCTGCCCCCACACTTGAGTACTGTCAGGAATCACTGATAGGAAAAGGAGGACAGGAGCAGGCACATACACCTGCTCCAATCCCGGAATGGACATATATTACCATTCTAGCAGCTGAAGTCACCAAGCATATTCTATCAATGGTGAAAGAGAAGAAGAAAATACCTGCTTATATTTTGGATGTCTTCCCGGATATTATAACAACTTTAGTGGAATCTCAGGGAAAGACACATTAATCTATCCCTACCAGTGGAGTGACACATCAACAATTCACTCTGGAACAGAACCACACATCTGTTCCAGTCCAAGAGGGTTGTGGGGCATACTCTCCCATATCATACGGACAACCATGTCAGGCACATACTCTTAATTTGTGTAGAGATCATCATCCTAAACAGGCCATATTTCTTGATCAGGAATATACACCTTCACAGAGAAGCCACTTTCGTCAACAAGTGAATTACAAGGTGAGTAAGAAGGCGTCTACAAAAAAGACCCACCCAGCAAAGTCATGAGATAAAGATCCAATCTGTAACAAGGCCTTGCTTGATGCTGGAGTTCATGAAGCCCTCAAACAATTATCTGTTGAAATTCAAGATTCTACTCCCTCATTTACCAAAAGTGGGAACATTAATTCCGAAGGTCATCAACACACACTTCTTCATGAAGGCTTGCTTCATGACAATTCGGTCGATCTCGAAGTTTCATCTTCAGATGAGAGCCACAGGAACCCTCTATGTGGTCAGAAGACCAAGGAGCAAGAGATCTCATCTTTTTCTGTAACCCATTATGGTGGTCCTCTCCATGACGATGAATTTTGCTACGAAAGTCCTCTCCGCAGTAGTGATGCAAATTGCCCTGAAAATGCTCTAGTGGACAATGTAGTGCCGAGAATGCCCTCTTATCTTGAGGAACATGAAAATAAGAAACCAGTTATGTTTGAAGCTTCGTCACTAGTAGGTAAAATACTTTCTCAATCAGAAGATATCCCAGGGTGTAGATCATTCTCCAAACCACCCATAAGTCATGCATCTTCTAGATTGCTCAATGATTTCTCTACCAATCCTGTTGACTCCAGTGAAGCAACCAGGAAACACAAACTATGGTCATATCATGTAGGAGAATATTCATCAAATGATAAAGAGGAAATGTTGAACATGAGAAAACAACTGGAGAAAGGTGAAGTGGAAGTCATGTTTCGGCCTCTGGATGACTCTCAGTATAATATTCCAGAAATGTTGACAGAAAATGAAATTCATGATATTCATCTCAACATATGGAAAACTCTTTGTCTGTTAAAAAAGAAAGTATTATCTTTTGATGAATTTGAAAATCATCTTAAGATAATAGAAGGGTTACAATGTCAGATTAATTTGGCGTCTCTATCAGTCTCTCGATATCCGAGGGCTGAAAAGCAGCAGAGAGCCCTTAAACGTTCATTCCATGGAACACTAAGAATATTGCGTCAGTTAATTTCCAAAGCCCAATATGGTATTCGTGTCAGATGATTGGGTGTTCATGGAGAACTGCATTTCATGGTGCTCTCCAGTCAGCAAAGCCCGCCGAAAATGGTCTCATGAAATGTTATTGCCCATGGACAGCCACAATCAATGGGATTTTTTGTAAACAAAAGAGTTCCCCAGAACAGGCTTCAACTAGTTCCTCTCAAAATCAAGAATACAGAGGACAAGTTGTTGAATTTCTCTTGCATCAAGTAAACGACAATATTAAACAGGCCTCTTGTTTGGAGTAATCACGTCACCAAGTGACAGAAGTGTCAGAAATCATCCAATGGACTTTTGAACCGGGTGATAAAAGTGGATACATGTTAATGCATCCAGCTAATTTCCGGACTAAGGTTTGCAGATCAAGAGGACTTTCAAGAAAGTCTCAGAAATAGCATGTCAAGAACCACCCCAGCTCACCAGACTGGGGACACTTTTAAACCAACCCTCGGAATCAACAAAAAGGATTCGGGGAGTTGAGCGAGAACAACAGGAATAGCCCCAGTCCACTTGTAACGCCCCGACCCCAGCTACCCAGAGTCGTTGCATCACTTCGTAACATTGGCATGATCAAAAAAGATCAAGTCTCGAAAGACCGATTAGTTTAGTAGCCCTGGAAACACTAGATACATTCGTAAAAGTTACATTACATCATAAAGTGAAAAACTACAATAACAAAGTCTCCATAGTCCACCCTCATATCCTCTTCTCACAATCCCTGCAGGTCATTCATAAAATACTTCTTCACATCCTGGAAAATATTAAAACATTGAAAGGGGTGAGCTCAGATGCTCAGTAAGGATAAAAATTTTGCGGAAGCTTTTATAAGAAAACATAAGCATTTAAGGCAATGTACAAGTAAAACAAAAGCCTTATTGAACTTGAACTTCAGCATAATATGGAAAAAGTAAAATAAAATAATGCCATTACTTACTCACATGGATATTCTACTAGACGAATAATCACATGCAATAACAATAACCACTTTCATAATGAGGGAATGTATAATGCCGGACATTCTGAAACATTTTGTCAAGGCCTCGGCCAAGATGTCTAAAATG
This sequence comes from Viscum album, assembly GCA_963277665.1. Classification (NCBI taxonomy): domain Eukaryota; kingdom Viridiplantae; phylum Streptophyta; class Magnoliopsida; order Santalales; family Viscaceae; genus Viscum; species Viscum album. Next base: position 1,776,212,252 of record OY728133.1, on the reverse strand, counting down.
ATTAAGGCCTCGGCCAAAACCATAAATCAAATTGGGAAAGGGCCTCGGCCAATTCCACTTCTAGTTGTCTCATGAGACCTACCGATGCATCGAGGAGCTATAGCGGGCTCCACCCGTCACTTATTAAGTCCAATACATTCCTCATATGAATAGGTTTAAACATATCACAAACCATAACATAATCGTATCACATAAAAAATGCATAAAGAAAACATAACATTTCCACATTTCAATCACAAGATATCAATACAACACATTGATATAATAAAAACGCTTTCAAAACCATTTTCAATACCTAAATAAAAGATAGTTAAAACTTTGTATTTATTTTTCATTAAAAAAATGATGGCTTGTATAGGAAGTCGAAACTCAAATAAAGGTCACGGCGGTAGAGAAGTCATTGTCGCCGCATAAGTACGGAAAGAAAAACATTCCCTTTTGTCATTTAGCAAAACGCTTCGTATAAAAAAGATTTCTTTTGAATAAACGTAAAATTCAAAGGGGTTTATACACCGTATAAAAGAAAGTTGTGTATAAAACCAAATATGCCTCAATGAAAGGAGATTGAGATGAAGTCCTTAAAAAGATCATTTTTAAAATAAAATAGATCTATTATGTGTATTCACTATAGGTACACATAAAGAAAGTAAAAATACAAAATAAGACATAATAATATCATGACATAATTTTAAAGTAGGAGATTAACCCAAAGAATGGAAGTTGGGTTAAGAATATCCCTTACCTTGTGTCCGACTTGACTCAACCGTTCTTTAACCTCCTGAATAATAAACTAGAGTTAATATCTACCTTATTAAGAACCATTTTCAATTTCATTATCCTTTTTATATAACTTATTACAATGTTATGAATATTATGTAATTATTTAAGTTAATAACGGTCGTTTTGTCGATCTTTGGAAACTTGAGTCAACAATAAACTTCTTATAATTACAAGTTGTTCATGTGGTAGAATATCCTTTATATCCAGAATTATATTCATGATTTATATGTCATATATATCTTATATATCTAGTATATACATTCATTTATAATATTACGTAACATTTAGAGGTAAGAAATGAAATGCACCGTTCATGGAGACGGTAAGCCGTACGTATGCATGAACGCTACTTTCATTTCAATTTCATATTTAATGGAACTAAATAATAATAATATAAATGTATAATATAATTCCAGTATAATATAGTGTATAATACCATTTACTCCATCCTTTATACATCCAACATATGGCATTAACGATTCAAATCACTTTGAGGGGGCGGCAGTCCGCACTTCCTAGAATGAAATTATCGCGTTTTACCCATAATGGAAATCATAATGTATGCCATAAATGAGAAATACAGAAGCATAAGTAAAACATAAACATATTATATATCATATATAAAAATAGTGACATCTTAATGGCCACCTTTGAATGTGTTATATGAGTGTTGAACAATCATCGTTTCGCGAGGCAGAAATTCGCCATCCACAGAAACCGTATGTTCATTAACCATTAGATGTAGGTGTGTGTAAGTGTAGCTCGAATCCTTATTATAACAACATACTAGTATATTGAGGATACTGGTGTTGTTACAAAATAAATGAATAAAATGAGTTTAGAAGGTTGGAGAAGAAAAATAAACCAAAACAACATTAGAGAAGACATTACCTCAAAATCGGGTAACTCTTTTTGATTTGAGCCAAAGGCTTCCTTGGGAAGAGTTATGCCCAAAGTGAGGATTCTAGGAGTAAGAGAGGGATGTTGGGAGAGTATTTGGGCAGAGGTTGGCCGAGCCAAATGTCTTGATGGTGTGAATAAGGTGGGAGAGGTGGGGGCCTTTTATAAGTGGAGAGGAGGGGCTCTTTTGGAAAGATTGAAATGTTACATTATTACACAATGCGTTTTCGGATAATAAAGGCCCCACACTTATATAATTCGAGGATAAGGTGATAAGGGTTCGAAATATCCTCATCCAAATGGCTTTGGACAAGTGTAAGCCTTAGATTTTGCATTATCTTCCCATTTTATTTAAATCGTTAAATAATGAGGTCATCGCTGCATCATCATGATGTCATAAATAATTTAATTTATTTAATGTCTAAAAATTATAAAAAAAATATTATGATGTGTTAAATCTTTTTATCTTTCTAATGAATATTTATAATCAAAATTTAGAGTTGTGTAACCCCACTTAAAAACTGTTTTAGTAAAATAACTCATGTTTGTGTCAATTTAATTTTAACATTAGATAAATATATATTAATGTCATTTTCCAACTAAAGTGGCTCCATGGGGTCCCCATGTTGACCCATGGGTTGTCTTGGTCGGCCATGACTCGTCCAATAGGAGTAGAACAAGTGTCAAGCTCATCTCATATTATTAAAACATTATTTTTACCTTTAACTACACTAATTACCTCTAATCGCGATTAAGAACTTAAAAGTTACTATTCACCAAAAAATTATTTTAATCTCATTGAACCACATTTTACTTCTTAATGACAACCATGTATGTAGGATTTTTGAAAATCAAATCACAGAAGTGGTAATATTTTATTTAAATGAAAAATCAGTTATTTAACTACCACTTAGTGGTTTCACTATTCATCAAAAATTGAAGTTTTTCAGAACAAGGCCAAAATTTCACCCTAAGCTATAATTGGTATTCCGAATTCAAAAATGATGTCTATTTTAAAAAATTCCAATCATATAAGTAAAGATGTATTAAAACTTCATGTTCATCATATGAGGATACAACCCTACAATATCCATTACCAATGTAGAAACAATGATGAGATTTTAGTTGTATGGAAATACTCTACGGGTTTATGGAAGATGTTTGAAAGTACATATCATGAATGATAGTTTTTTAAAAACATTCAATAAATCATTCACCATAGAAGGATAAAAATTAATATGATTCATAATTTGGTGAGCATTCCTGGTTTTGGACTAATTGGAACCATAAGAACAATTATGAACACCCTTTGTGGTGGATGTCCTCATCCCTTCATCAATTAATTATATGAGAATTCCATTGGATATTTCCTTATGAAGAACCTTATTATGAATCGGTTTGTCATAAGTGGTGAAATTGAATTCATGTTTATGGTTTTGATCTTTTAGATCCTAGTTTGAAAAAGGGCCTCATTTTGGTGGTAATCCATGATGGGAATCATCCCGATTTTTTAGCATTATCAAGTTCAGATATATAAGTGATCTCATTTATCTCTTCGATGACACTATGAATGAATGGAGATAAGGATAGGTGGTGAGTAATGTTAGATACTATTTCATCCCAATATAGATATTATAATACTATAACATCATTTTCTAATGCATCTACTGGATTATTTTTTGAACGTGGGATGTGAGTTAGTTTCGATTCATTGAGGAACTCTTCCATTAACCTACGATCGTTGTTATATAGGTTTGTTGAAACATCAATCCTAATGGAATAATCATTGTTGATCTTCATAATTATGATCTATAAGTTTCATTTTATTCTCAGTTGAGACATATGTATTTTAAAATCCTACAACAGGACTAGAACGGCATATTGGTATTATGAATCATTGTTCGTGATTCATTATAATAATAGAAATGATTAAATAATAACATGATTTTCATGAGTAATCAAAATTATTCCCAACCTACCTTTTTTGTGTTCGTAGTCATCCATTAAATTTCATTTTTGGATTACATATGCACTATTAAAGTAAATTTCCAACATTTAGGTAGAGCCCTGGATTGATAATATTTCATTATTTGGTAGTTTGGAACTCATAAAAACATCTTCCATGGTGGGATGTTATTCTAGGAAATTTTCTAAGGAATTATGATTTACTTATTGTCTATGGTGTGAATCAGATGTTAAAATATTACATAATGAACACCCATCATACACAAAATCCAGTCAACATTGGATTATTGAGTATATATTTGAGAAGGTCATTTCAAGAGATCATATAGACTATATGGTGTTTCCTGTAATGCCTTTTTTTTAAATTGTGAAAATAAACACCAAACAATTCTTCCTATGATCTGAATAATAAGTTTCCATTCCAGCTATGGTGAGACTAAGACAATAAATATATATTTCACTACCAACATCATTTTTCAATGTGTGGACAGAACCCATAGAAAATTTTAGTGCCACCACATATAGGATTTTAGTATTTCCTTCTGCTCGAGGCATCAATAATAGTGGAACCACGAAATATTCCTTGAGGATTTCAAATGTGTATTGGTATTCATTAGTCCATCAAAACAAGACCCCATTCTTCAACAACCTAGTGTTGGGAAAATACATTCCTAAGATGTTTTCTATAAATCATAAAATTTTGGATGTGTGTCTTAACAATCATATCAATTCATTGAGAATTCAAGGAAGTGACATTCCCAAAATTTCCTTAGTATTATTATGGTTGACTTTGATTAAACTATTTCATACACTTTATCTGAGATATATTAATGAGGTAACAAAAAAAATATTTTAGGGGGTTCATCTTCAGACTTTATTGACAAATTCTGTTGAAGATGACCTGAATATTTTCAAGGATCTCATAATTTTGATGATATTTCACAACCAAGTATTCAACATAACACTCTCCTTATATACACATGAATGGTTTTCAGATGGGATGCATGTAATGTTGATATGTAGTGTCTAATTTCATTAAGCGGAATGGAAATCACCCATTAGTAGATTATTGTTTGGTTGTCCCTTGAGGTAGGGGATTATTTATATTCATTGGGCCTTCCTTTTTTTATTTTTCTTTTAATAAAAATCTATGATGGGGAAGGCATTTTATCAGACTATAACATTAATCAGATGTCCTATGATTGGATCCACATATTCTCCTTTCAGACAGTGTTAATTGATGTACTAAAATCGTAGCCAAATCGATCCACCCACTCCTTTTATTGAAGGGTACAATGTTGGTGAGCCGTTTTTGGTAACGGAAGACCCAAATAAAATTAGATTTTATGAGTTTATTATTTTTGGCATCATCCTTGGATCCTTGAGTTATATGTTCCCTTGATGATTCCTACTTTTAATTGTGATGGGCTTTTGTGAATCCTATGTTATGGGTAACTAGATTACGATTAATTAATAGAATTTCATTGAAATTATCAAAAAACATGTTCCAATTATAAATAAAAAATGTATTACATTTCATACTAAATAAGTGGAATAGATGTGTGGATCATTATTTGTCTTAGATCTTCCTCTATACAACGATGTATATGTTAGTGTTCATATTTATATGTAGAGACACCTTCCATGAATGTTGGAGGAACATATCTAATGAATTTGTATTCCACTTCTCCCTTTTCATATTCCCCTTAATCTATGTCCATATGTGGATGTATGGTAGATGAATGGGAATCATTAAGGTTTGGGAAAGGACATCGTCCTGAAAGATATAATATAGTGGTGATATCATGACAACTACATGTTTTGTGGATGATGTTTCTATTGAATAATGTTCTAAGGATAATCTTGGATCATTTTAATTTGATGTAACTCTTCTAATTAAATAATTAAATATTTGATCAACACCCTTATATTGAACTAATGAGGCTAATATCATTATGTTTGGTTACCACATCTCTAAACCTGAGCTAATGTATTCTACCTGACTAATAGGAGAATCATATTCATCACTGAAGTATTTTAATGGGTACGATGGGGTCATTCCCTGACCACTTATTATGGTAACCTGAGTGAAACCATCAATTATGAGTTTATATTAATCTCTTTAGGAGAATCATAAATCAATATTTTCAGATTCACAAGACTCGAATTTAGATTTGTCACCACATAACATTCCAATCATCCAGTTGTAATATTATTTTAGGCATTGATGGTGTGATGGAGGGATCACTACATGATGATTCAATCAATGTCTATGTAGAAATACATTGAATGTTGTATCTTATTAGTTGACCAAGAACATAGAGTCAGACACCATATTCCCAAACATATCTCTTAGATTAATGTGGTTGTGGGGTTTCTATTAACGTTTATTTTACCCTTATAGTGTTATAGAATAAGGGGAAGATCAAATTCTGTGTATCCGTTTATACTATGTGAACTAACAAGAATGATGTTGTCCCCAGATCCATTTTCAATGAATGTTCGATGGAAATTATTGTCATATTATAAACTAGATGCATATTGAGTCATAATATGTACCTAAAGAGCGTGATCTCTATTATATTTTTGTGAAAGAGGTTACTATATCAAATTTAGATGTGCCAGACTCTACAAGATATAACTTCTTAGTGGAAATATTCAATTAAAACTCTTGAGACTTATGAAGAGAATCTACAAGTTCTTCCTACAGATCCACTGATAGATCAAGGTCATCCAGAATTGAGGGATCTGTTAGAACTATTTCCAATTGATTCAAGACGTCCTACTATTGGGTCAAATGTCTGTATTAACTATTGGTGAACTGTTCCCTATATGAAATTTTTTGAGTTTATGTTCCAAAATAAGATGATTCAGGTAGTTTAAAATGTGTATAAGATGTTGTATCGCCGATCAAATCGTGCCTCCTTGGCCATCCCACATTCCTGGGATAGTCAGGTTATTTCATATTCATCTATTGTTCTTACAAAATGATCAATTCCAAATGCCTTTTCACATATATCAAGGAATATTACATTTCTTTTTGGTATTGATGAATGAATATCCCATTGGTTTTGGTAATATATATCGACCTAATAGGGATGTGGCCAGTGTATTCTGTTAGGCCATAGTTTGGCCTCCCTCTATGTTCTCATCTTTTGAAATCTTGATTCAGGTATACCTAATTTAGTTCAAGAAGATAAATTTTATAAAAAACATCATCATTGGAAAAGATATTGATTAATTAAATGTCATTAATAGATTCATATATCAATTCTTCATCTAATGATGATTCCATTTAATGGGTCATTACAGGTTGCACCAATTTTTGGGGTGATAAATTTTCACTTGAAACCAATCGAATGAAGTCCAAAAGATACAGGGATAAATTTTTCCTATGTGTAGGTTCATATTCATTCAATTGTTTCCCTCCCTATTGCCAAATCTATTTCATATGATTTGTCTTTGGAGGGTTCTGGGTTTGGAGGAGTGAGTTGTACAATAATTTTTTCAAATTGTGACCCAATTGGTTATTTTAACATATATCAAAAGATATAAAGGGTTTACGTTGATTGATTATCTCTGCATACAATCATTGATATTTTTTTGATTATTTTTTGTAAATTCCTTACATTCCCCCTCTTCCTCTATAGTGGTAGTGAAAACATACACAATCTTTTCTAGAGGTTGGGGTAGTTTCAACCGTCCATAATCAACCATTTCTTCCAGACATTGTTTAAGATGGAATATTCCCAGATGGTATTCCCTAGTGTTCAATGAAATGCGTAATAATGTGGGTGATCATCATGGTCACCATGATTAGGTCTTTTGGATTTTCATAGGATTAACGGATAACTTCCATAGGCTAATAAGAAGTAACTAGGAATCATATCAAATCATAAGTAGTAAAATTTGTTTTTACTATGTCCATATTGATAGTGTTTCATCTATTTATATTCATGCCAACAATTTTACTTCATCTCAAGTTTCTATTTCGGAGGAGGTACAATATGAAATTGCGCAAGCTTTGAAGCATCACATATAGTAGAGGCTGGTTTTAACATAACTTTTTTGATTTCCACTCTACTAGTAATCTTCCCTTGATACAATAGCGTAGGAAAATTGTTTTTTTTTTCTGAAAATTAAATCATTCAACCATGAATCAATTATGGAAATATCACCATATCCACCTGGGTAATTTAACTGAATAATCAGTGTTTATAGATCATCATGAAGAGTCATGATATGGAGACGTAGAAAAACTACATAATGGAGCTATAATTTGAGGGAATAATAAAACTATTCCACCTATCAATGAATTCTAACAACCTATAAATTTACCATTTTATGAATTTATAATGATCAAGGACTGTTGAATTATGAAATTTATATATTATTTGATATTGTAATATTCAATGAAGATATTACCATCCCTTGATTCATCTGAATGGTTGACTAGTATTCCAGTTGAAGATCGTTGATTCTAATGTTTATAAAAACTATAAAATTTTATAAATGTTTGTATCAAGGGTCACCATCATTGGGACACTCCTTTACATGAAGGGCATGAGTTGTTGTTTAAGAACCCATAAACCATTGAATGTTGGGAACATATGATTCACAATATCCGGGGAAGGGGGAGTTTAATTTACCCATCTAGGGTATCGATTCCTCCATAGTTTTTCTGACACTCTTCGTCCCTTAACATCTTCTAATAAAGAATCCAATTATTTTATATTGTCAAATAGTAGGAGATGATTACCTATTTTATAAGGATCCTGAGTAAGGGGAACTACAGGTTGGGATAGTTTTTGAAATTATGCATGTCATCATGGAGGGAAACCTATAGAGGATTCTATGTAAGGATGTGTCTATTCAATCAGTGATTGTGTAGATAGGTGGGAACTATAATATTTTACATAAATGGGATCCATATATATTGGATTTCTTTCTCTTTATTTGAGCAGATGTTCTAGATACATTTCAGGTTGTGGAATGTATCGAATTTTTGTGGTATTCCAATTTGGAGTATGGGCTGAGGCTCCTCTTTTATAACATATCCAATACGGATATATCACTTTAGTAATTGTTAATTTAGTTTTCTAAACACACCATATCTTCATACTTCTGAGAAAATAATTCATCAATTATGATTGGTTTTACAGCATTAGGTAATTGGTGGGATTGAATTGTAGCCTTTCCTTTTTATTTGGATGATTCCAATTAGTGGGACGGTAATTGTAAATTCAAAGGAGTATCAAAATTTTATGTATTCATATGATTTTATGTGTGAAAACCCTCTTAAATTATTTTAGTTTGGATCATATTTTGAATGGACATATCCCCCCATGATCTCCCACAATGACTTTCTATTCTGCTACATCGATACAATAATTGTTAGTGGCATTTACTAAGATGAACTACACCATGAGAGTTTCATTCGTCTGTGACTACAAGGATACCCAGTTACTCTAGGAGTTTCTAATATAAAATATATTATTATTGGGGTGAATTGTGTTATTAAATGTTTTTTTTGTTAATATGATGATAGAATATCCTTTCATTCATGGATCCTTTTGGCACATTCTAATCAAGGGTGATACGATGGTAAATGACATAATTTTTTTTGTTCGCATCCCTGCAAAATTAATTGTATCATTAGAAAAGATGAATAGTGAAAATTCTATTTTTGGAACTCTATCCAACCAAGAAAAGAATGAATTTCACTGAGGATCATGTAAAAAATACCCCTAGACTAGTGGGTTGGGTTGGTTTATATTCTAATTTCATAACATTTGGGCCTTGAAGGTTGTGTTAAAAACTCTCATAACCTTGTGGGATGGGGTTGTTTCTATACATTCTTGGATGATCTTTTGATTTTAAAAATACTTGTTTGAATATAGGCTAGATGTAATGTATGATTTTTATCAAAGTAATTTTCTTACATATATATTTTCAATATATGAACATTTCTTACCCTTAAAAATTATTTTTAATGAATATTTTCATACTCATGAAGACAGAGTATTTCGATGGTTTGATTACTTCTAGCCTGATGTCACTGATACTTGTTATGGGACTGTTCTTCCTGAGAATACCATTTGTATCATGTAGATCCTATTTCATGAAGATGATGAGAGGCCACGACATTACATAAAGTCATCATTGAATGGTTCTACTAATAGTGTAGTGAAGTGAAATGAAAAATCACATGTTCTCTTCTTCCTATAATATGAAAATCACATGGGGGAGAAGTTAATCACATGAATTAATTTAGTTAATTCATTATAAAATATGCCTTGAATGCCTTCTTTCTATTTTCAAACTTTTAGATTTAATGTAGCTCGAAGGGCCACCAAATCAATTTGATGTCTAATCCCATATATTACATCTACATGGCATGGATATTAGTCATAAGGTAAGACTTTTTTATGTGACAAAAAGTTTCCCTTATATTCCAGAAAATGTTGTGTGAAAAATATTTTAAAAATAACTTTAGAATAATTTATTGGGAAGTGGCCAAAGGATGGAACATATCTGGTATATTTTTAATTTCTAATTGTATCCTAATAACCAATATATCTCCATTATCATGAGAAAGAGGTTCCTCCACCATATCAGACCGAAGAGGTTATTTCCTCATTACATTATTTTGAACAACATGGTTTGAAGGGGTTTCCTCTATTGTTTTGGATGGTAGGTGTTCCAAGGGTGGTTCAGAGAATGATAATTTTCATGGGTTGTCTTCTTATTGAGAGAGAATATAACTTGTTAATGATGAGGTATCAGACATGAATGGATTCTTTTTACCAACATCCTTTTAATATTAATGTGTTCTCACTATTGATTCTTCAAGGGAATGAACTTATTGATGAAATGAATTGATTTTGTGGTGTGCACCAACATAGAGTATATTTTCATGAGGTGGACTGTAATAATGGATTGATGATAGACTGTATGGTGAATTTCTACATCACATACACAATTCAGGACCATTAGGGTGGATGGTAGTAAGGGGATAAAATTCATGATTTTGTATTTATTATCCATGAGGAGGGATATCATGGTGCACATCAAGAGATAGGATCTAATGGTTTACTATATTTTGGAAATTAAGTCGTCCTTCATGATAAGATGTCTATTGAGTGGTTATGAACTGCTAGAAAAAATGTTTCAGGGAGTTCATTCAAAATTGTGTCTACTATATCTATTATTTTGTAATGGTTAAGTATTTTCATAAGGCAATATATCTAATCATAAAATGGCTTCATGAAAACTTGCATTTATTATAGTAGTGTCATGGACCATCTCTTCATTTTCTAATAATCTTTGTTGAGGATTAATTTTATATTATTTTGGGTGGGTGATAGGGGCCACCTACATTGGAAGGATTCTTTCATATATGGGAGAAATTTAAAATATCTTTCATTTCAATGAATGTATTTTTCTATAGGTCTGTGAAAATTTGGAATGTATATGTGCTGACCAAAGGGTGGACATGGGTATGGATCAATTACATCCTCTTAGAACTAGGTTATGGGCCAGATCTAGTTTCCTATTTATAGCGGGACATGGCCCATGAAAGTCATGGATATGAGAAATAGTATGAATCTTATAAATGGGACTCTTCTATTAAACTATTGATTCACATATAATAAATAAGTGGGGTTTTGTACGTAAATTCTATTCACCACTGATGCGACCATTATATCTCGAAATACATGTAGAATATTGATAGTAATTTATTTATATGACTATAAATTCTAGTTTGTATGGGAAGGATTATAATGATAAAATAATAATATTTGATAATATTATACCTAGATCAATGATGAATTCTTACTCTTATCCTAGATTTATTGTTGGGATATACCAAAAATTATCATGTGTAGGGGAAAATATATTGGACAACCCCATGTTTTTACCATGATTATCTAGATGGTTTCTCTTTATAATTCTAAAGTATGTTGGACGGTTTTATATATTCTTGGAGGTGTGGGATATTACTCATACTTTTACACTGATCTTGGTTTTCATGCTTCTATGGATGGTGGGAAACTGTGTTCAGAAGCATTATAAATGTTGGTTGGTGAGTGAGACTGCTTTTTCCTTTTTTCATATATGGTTAGAGGGATACTCTGCAGTTAATGAAGGTAGGGTCCTATTATTTATGGTTTTATAGCCACCCTCAATTGGATGTCATGTGTAATCGGGCCTGAATGACCTGGCCAAGACTCCTGATCGATGTACCATCATCATACAAAGGTTCTAATTCCACAAGATATTACTGGAGAAGATTTATTATAGGAATCCATTTCAGAGGATTCATGTGGAACTGGAAGGAGGCCATTGGTGACTCATGTTCTACCTCCCTAATTTAATGGATGAACTTATTATTGTTCTCTAGTTATGGACTCATGATATAATTTGAGATAGCATTGTACAATAAATTATTATTCATCAACAATAGATGCTGGATGGATTGTAAGTGGGACATCATTCTTTATAGGGCTTCATTTGAGCCTCCATGGTTAGAATAAAATCATTGTCGTGGTACTAATGAATGATCACCTTGGGGATCTGAATATGTTGATTTTGGGCTTATAAAAATGTATTCTCATTTAACGAGGATCCTTCTTCTATATTAACATATTCATAGGTACCAGATAGGTGGTTGGTTTCCATTTTTTATCAATGGAATCGATGATAAATGTTCTTTGTATAATAAAAAACACGAGAATACCATCAATGAATCATCTCAACAAATGAACACATTATTAATCAATTGTTTTGGATCCATGTCTCACCATCCATCATTTTGTGTGATAAAGGGTATTTTCATGTGTGTAACATAGTATTTTTTTATAAGGATTCACAATAGGTTCACAAATTGTTTTCTCTCGAAAACTCTGGAGGGTGACAATGGAATTTTGTAGTGGCGGTGTAATAACATTCGAATTAGAAAATTATTTGGACATCCTTTCCAGGTGGTTCACAATGGGGGTATATTCATGAAACTAAAAACAACATGTGGGTCCCTTATTCATGATTGTTCATGAATATTCCTTTAAAAGGAATGTGATCATTAAGAAATGGCTCAATCAACAATTAGGGACTCACATTGGTTGTGGAGATGGGAGGTCATGCTCATTATATCATTTTATGTGATTTTTCTTCCTATTATGAAACGTTATTATAGTTTTCATACATATCCCTGAATCATTTATTAAATGCAAAATTTTAAATATGTCTACGATATTTAAAAAAGCGATCACTAAATTTTTTTTCATTACAATCATCAAGTTGTAATCATGGTTTTATAGAGATCGGGATATATGTATGTATTTTTGGTTCTCTACCGATGGTACCATTTTTAAATAGATTATATATTTTAATATCATTTATTATAATGATGTTATATTTTATAAAAATACTAAGGTACTCTAGAATTTATCATCTTCTTTGGTGATGAGATTTTTTTTGATATTGGGATAGGAAACATGAGATGGGCTTACTATGTATCCTTATGAAAGGAATCATAATACAAATATTATGATTCCACTAATTTTTACACATCATAACATCTAATTTAAGGTGACATGGACCAAACAATGATGTTTATAATCATGAGGTAAAGATTTCTAAGTGAAATTTTCCTAGACAATGCTGGTGTGGGGATTATGAAAAAGAATCCCAAGGGACCTGGAAATGATGTTTTCTCTCAATTGGGGCATGATAATACTAAGGACATGGCCCTAATAATATTATGTTGAATCTTGGGTGTTGTGTTTCAACCTCCTAGAGGTTTCCAGCATATCGTGTTGGGACATGACTCAAATCCCACATTGTTCAAGCATCTTGGGGATTAAAGATATAGAGGAAACCCATTTGACTGAGTATGGTTTTGGATTATATTGTATAAGATTCCCATTAGTTTTTTCCTCTAGGAATGGAACTCTAAAAATTTTACTCATAGTGAGTATAGACCATTGAGTGGATAGTTTCATGGTATTGGGTCTTGCACCATGTAGTAGGCCCTTGTTGGTGTGAGAAGATTATACATCATAGGGAATATTTACTAATATAGGTATTTTATTCTTTGGATGTCATGATAATTACTAACTTATAAGCCCATGTTATTCATGATAGGATTGAGAAAAAAGGGAAAGTGGAAAATATATAAAACAAGACAATGTCCTTCACTCAATGGTAGATGAGGTTGGTAATAAAAAAGAGAAAAAGAGATTTGATATTCCCATCGATTCTCTTTTTTCAAAACCCCAGGGTCAAGACATAGACATTGATATAGATACATCTTTCAAGAATGTGTAGGGATTAATCTATGGGAAATTCCAAATTCCATGTTTTAGAGAGTATTAGAGGAGGATAAGGCAGTAACTCTCATCAAAGGGAAAGGTTTTTGGTTCCCCATGTAGATAAAAATTGAGAGTTCCCAAACACTACCTCCAAGGTTGGGGTACCCATTGCCCAGGGTATAAAAAATTGTAAAATCCCTATGTACTATAACTGTTGGTTGGATATGTGTCTGGAAGAATTTATTAATGTAATGTCAAATAGAATAGGAGACATACTGATATGTCATTTTCCCTACTAATTTAATTCTTGAGGCCTCAATGGAGGATTTTATTGATAATCATGTTAATCAGTGCATATGAGGCCATGTGCTATGTGGGATAGTTTTATGAGGTGGGTTGTTTAGATAGTTCGTAAATGGGACAATGTATAAATACATGCTATGGAAAACAGTCTATCACATTGACTAAAGTTTACAGAGGAGTCGAGGTAGGGAAGAACTATATGAAAAAGTATCCATCTTGGTACTCATTTCTATATCGTATAGTGGTTTACAAAAACTTATTCTGACATACTATTTTCTTTTAATGATGATGAAATAAAATGATATCAACATGGATGTGAGTGGCCACCAATTTTTTGTGATTGGGTTCATTCCCTTTCTAATGTTATTATATGTGGTATGTTATTACCTATTCAAATTGCCTTCTTGAGATTTTTCACTTAGTCCCCACTTCCATCCTTGTAGTGGAATTTCATTGGGGTACAAATTTAACCATCTTCCCATGATATATAGGCATCAATCATCGCCCATGGAGAACATTATTGTATAGAAGTTCTCAAAGGACACCATAACCTATTAACTAAATGTCATTTGTTGGTGGCCTATAGATTATGCCTCATCCCACAAAACAAAATGAAATTTATAGAGGCGCTGTGTAGAGTGTCCTTATGAGGATGTATTTCTTCACAAAATGAAATGTCATTTGTGGGGTCTTGAAAAGGATTCCTTACCCTGCAAAAGGAGATTATATTTTTGAGGGTCTTGGAGATGAAGCCTTTCCCACAAAATGAATCGTCATTTTTGGGGGTTCCATGTTGAGAGGAAACCTACATAACTATCGACAATGGGGAATAAAGGATTTATTTTCAGCTCTCTGTCTCTGAAAAATTATAACTTTATGAAAGGGATAATATTATTTATTCTTGCATACTGTGATATCGTTTCCAAACCCAACAATGTATAACAACATGTGAAATTGAATAATTATCCAATATTACTGATCATGTACCATGAGTGATAATTTCTACACAACCCGAATTGTTTCATCTATAGATAACCCCAGGCAAGGTTTTATAGATTTTTTACAATCTAATGATACCAAGGACCAGTTTTCTACTACCGAGGACAGTATACCGGGTGGTGAAGTCTCCCCTAATTAATTTTGGTATATATATTCCATGTCAATTTCACTGCAGGTTCCCCATTTCCAGATAAGCACATAAAAATTGTAATCATTGTATAGTTCCATTTAACATTCAATGTACATGATTCATCTTTCTTGTATCATGACTCACTACACCTTGGGAATTTTTATGTTTTTCATAGTCCTTTCAAAAAAAAATAATTTCCTTTTAATGTGAATGTATTCTTTTATAAATTATAAAAAAATAACATAGTATTTGTTTATCATCTTATATTGTGAATATAATGTCATTATGTAATTATATTATATCATTCAAGAGATAAAGTTTAATAGTAAAGTTATAATCCCTCCCTCTAATATCCTATTTAAAATTATATATCATCATTATGGAAAAAATGATGTAAATTTTATATAACCATCTTACAATGGAAACTTCTCATAACTAATTATCTTCCAAAACAACATTATAAAATCACAATTTTTATCTTTAACTATAATTTACATTTCCCAAATATAATCATCGTAATTATTTACACCTTTAACTATATCCTAGATATTATCTTCCTCATCGTTCACATGTGTAATCATATCATATGATCCATGAAACAAAGTGTCATCCCAGTAAATAGCTATATTCATATCTTCCCCATGTATAGTCTAAAATTTATAACATAGATCCATTTCGTGAGAGATGATGTCTTCTTACAACTCATTTGGAATAATTTTTCTTCAATTAATCAAATGTAAAAAAAAGAAAATTATATTATAAGGTTCTCATGAATGGTCATAATAATATTTCCATTCTATTTAACCTCAACCTCATAATATTTTGTTATAGAATACGAATCCATAAATTCAAAATTCATATCCATCTATATATATTAAGTAATATAGATATTAAACAAAAAAACACAAAATTTGAGATTTTAGAATCCAAAATGTATATTTCTAATATATACACACATATAGTAATCATAATCAGTATAATTTTTTATTATGTCAACAAATTGTTAGAGTATACAAATAATAAGAATTATATGAATTTAAAGTATCTTAACACTTATTTTTATTACAAGAATTCATATATCATAAAATAATTTTTTAATGGATTCATCAAGTGATATGAAAATGTGAACATTCAAAATAGATTTCACTATCTCCATTTAGTTCACTTCATAAAAGGAAATGAAGCTCATGAGAAGCCATTGGATTTCTCTTTGAAGAACAAATAGTTATACAATATTTAATGGCAGGAACTATACATTTAATATTTTGTATTGTGAGTTATCATGCATGGACCTTTGTTAACTAGGAACACTATTGATTCTAATGAATGATCATAAATTATTATAATATGCTAAATCGCAAATCATCATTTGTAGAACCATTTTTAGCAATGTTTTTTCATTTTAATAAACCATTATGTAATGGTATTCCCGATTGAGTGGGTAATGATAAAATTACACACATCCTTAAATAGTTGGTAAACCTTTAATAAAGGATCTAACACCCACAATTTCATTAAAAAAAATTTAATTCCATTTCCAATGTTACTTATTTATATAGTTAAATGATAATTTGGAACATTTCAAAGATTAAATATTTGAGTTTAATTATAAATATATATTTATGTACTATGAAAAATCTATGATAATAACAATGTACCAAAAACCACTACTTTATTGTGTACATATTGATCTACACCCATTTGTTTGGTTGGTGGACATTTTCTCAATATATCTGTTTTTATTTTCTAAAAGGAATTGTTATTATTTTACCTAATTAAACAATTTCAAACATATCAAATTGATTTATAATGAAATATTTATGAAAATATATATTATATGTATACAATAATTTTTTTCCCTTTTTTATATTATAGATGTAAATGATAAATGTGATATTAAATTTCTAACATTAACCATCTTATTTCATAAAGTATATCCATATTTTAATGTATAGGAAATAACGAACTATAAAATCCCAAATAAAACTCTACGAAATATAATTTATGTAAATTGATATTTTTTTATTAATCCTTAATAAAAATTCAACAAAGAAACAAAAATTAAAATCCTTATGATTGGAACTTAGCATCAATTTTATAATCCCAAAAGCAATACACTATAAAATGGTAGATGGTAGGTTTTATGGATAAGAAAACGTCACTTGATTTTCCACATGATGATTGTATTTTAGTTTATAAATTTCTAATTTTTTTCTCACAGAGATAACACCCAAAAAACAATATGATACACATCTCACATCTAGTATCCACGAATTATAATAAAAAAGAATAACATCCTTAACATAGACACCTTAATACCCATGTTTTCTTGTTTGACATTAATTCATTCAATAATAGAGAATAACATAATTTTTTAATATTGATTATTAAGTTATCATACATTGAGTACAATATAAGACATCATGTGTTAATTGAAAATCCATTAACAATTGGAAAATAATCATGATAATTTTATAAAAATAAATAAAAATAAAATAAATTCACAGATGAATATAATATAATTCAACGAATTGAAACACCAATGTGTTTTAAAATAAGAATAACCGAAATTAAAAAAACAAGGGTTTAGACATCAATTTAAAAAAGAACATAATACCAAACTAGAAAGGGGTCAAACATTTATACTAATAGAAGAACCATGGACAAGAATCAAATATCCCGAGAACAGTGTAAAAACATCATGTAGATAAGAACAACCCATAGAGAAGAATTAAAAATTGCGAATAAGATGATAATAGATAAAATATGGTAAAGGAATAATATAACTTTGACTGTTGGTGTTATTCCTTTAAATGATTAAAATGAGCATTTTATAGAATTTAGATTCTATTTTAGCAAGAATGATGTGAGCTAGGTAGATCTCGGTTAAGGTTCTATTAAAACAATGAATGAATTATATATTCCATACTAAAAATCACTGATAAATTAAAATTTTTATGGCACTAAAATGGAGAGCACTGAGATGTAATAAATTTTTCTATGATTCTTGTTTTGGTGTGGATAAATGTGTTTTTTATCAGTTCGTTTTACTATTTCCCATAAATGAAACTTTTTCCAGTGCTCTATATAGCACTAATACATATTATAAAAAAAATTTAAATTACATTAAATTTTTAATAACCTATTTTTTTTAAAAAAATACTATTACAAATTAAAATATAATAAAATGTAATAAATACTAAAAAATCTAAAAAATAGAAATAAATATCCAATATAGTTTATATTGAAGTTGTTCATAAATGTGATAATTTTATTATAAATTCTTAAATGTTGTTAATTATGTATCTCACAAAATATAAAAAATGAACAAATTATCAAATATATAAATTACAAATATAAGATAAATATAATAATATTTAATTTAAAATAAATAAATAGAAAATGTTGATTTTAAATTAATATAAAAAAATATGTACAAAATAAAAAATTAATATATAATAAATTTACAAATATTAAAATAAAAAATAATAAATAAAAATGAATTAATATTTAATTATGTAAATTAAAAACCTATTCACTATATTTAATATAAATAAATAAAAATAAATAAATAAATTTTGAAATTTTATTAATTAAAAAATTTTAAATTATTTAATATTAAATGTAAATAAATTATAAAGTTTATAAAATTAAATAATTATTGAAAGTGAATATATATTGATAAATTAAAAAATATCATAAATGAATAAATTGAAAAAACATATTAAAAATTTAATTAATAATTTTTATTTTTTAACATAATAAAACATTTTAAATGAATAATTTTATAAATATAAATAAAAAATAAAATATATTAAATAAAAAAGTTTTGTAATGAAGTATATATTATTAATGAATAAAAAATTATTTATAAAGATTTAAATACTAAAACATCATGATATAAATGAATATATATTAATTATAAAAATTACATACATATTAATGCTATTAAACATTAATATTTTAAAATTAATAAATAAATATTGAAATTAAATACATTAAAAAAATATTAAACGAATAAATATTCAAATGGACTAAATTACCAAAAATATTATAAATGTAGAAAGATAAAAAATTAATAAATAATATTAAATGTACATTCACACATACACATTATAGTTATAAAAATATACACATACATATGCATAAAACATTATGTACATAGACACACACACAGACACACACAAACAAACATAGACACAGACACAGACAGACACACACACACACCAATATACATGCACATACTTGCCTATACATGCACCGACATACATATAAATATACATACAGGTACACACATGTATACACAAACTCGTACATTAAATTAAACACACATTCTACAAAAACATGTGCATGCCACATAAACATAATCGTACATATACATACACAAACACATATAGACACACATACCTACATACATACATGCACGTATATACACATTCATACATACACACATACACACACATACACATACACATACACATACACATACACATACACATACACATACACATACACATACACATACACATACACATACACATACACATACACATACACATACTCATACACATACACATACACATACACATACACATACACATACACATACACATACACATACACCTATACATACACATACACATACACATACACATACACATACACATACACATACACATACACATACTCACACACAAACACATACATACATATATGAAAATATGAACATACATATGGAAACATACATACGTACACATACACATAAGCATAAACATACACAAACACACATCAATATATCCAAACACACACACAACAGATAAATACAAATTCAACACCTACAAACACTTACAAACATACACATACATACACATAAAAAATAGACATGAATATGTATACTCATATATACAAATATATGTGTAAATATTAGATTTTTTTACATGAATATAAATATATAATTTGAATTCTGAACTATATTAAGTTGAATATATATTCATTTATATATTTATATTATTTTTTGAATAAAATACTCATTTATTAGATAAATATTTACATTATTTAATTAATGTATATACTTATATTATAAATGATATTTATGATTATAAAATTATTATAATTTTATATATATTATATCTTATGAAAATAATTTTGATACTAATTTTTTACAATATAGTTATATAAA
This sequence comes from Viscum album, assembly GCA_963277665.1. NCBI lineage: Eukaryota > Viridiplantae > Streptophyta > Magnoliopsida > Santalales > Viscaceae > Viscum > Viscum album. The sequence continues at coordinate 1,776,191,683 of OY728133.1, read as the reverse complement.
TCATATTAATATAAAATACAAATATATATAATCATATTATTTTAAAAATCATATTCATATATATATATATATTATTTTCTTTATGGACATTGTCAGTGATTTTTTAGAAATTTTTAATGGGTGGGGGGGTATTTATCAGAGAAAAGTTAATCAATGAAAAAATGTATATTTTTATTAGTTAATTATGTTAGCACTAAAAAAGATCATATTTATCAATGCATTTTGTTGGTGCTGCTAAAAGTCCCCCAATTTTTGGTGTTTTTTGTTAAGCACCAATAAAGGTTAACTCTTAATAAACATTAATATGTATTAGTGAACTGCACTAGTTTTGGCTTAAAATGTAGATCTTTATAGTAGAACGACCTCCAAAATCTAGTTTGAATACGCATAGGAGGATCCATAGATAAAATGAAACAAACATATGACATTAACATGGAAATGGGGAAAAATATGAAACATCAAACCCATTGATGTGACTCATCCATATTTCTAATTTATAATATTAAATGAATTAATTATTCAACATTTAATATTTATATGAATTAACAATTACGGTTTGGTTCCACTTATTATTTCTAATTTTCAGGTTGTATTGAAAAAAATATTGGATGGAAATCACCCTAAAGATAATAAAAAATTAATAAAAATCTTTACCCAAGAAAATGAATCAATGTGAAATTTAAATTGTGTGTAATAAAAATATATATGGAAAGGTACGGTGGGAGTAGAAAATTGAGAGATTATTTTTCATAATAGATGTAATGTACACCAATACATCTAAGAAAACCTTATTCACTTTATCTAGATTATACATGAATTTGAATACATTTATGGATATTTTTATCATCTATAGTTATTTGAAACATGGGTTAATTTGGTAATAATCATGGATGATTAAATTTGGAGTTTTTTACATACATCATTATAAAAGGATGCAATGGTGTAAAGGGTATATCTTCCCATATGAAAAAATAATGACCACGTGAAAAATGATAATTTTTTTTACATATTATGATTTCATATTACATTGGAAAATAAAAAATAAATGCTTCATAATATATATATATATATATATATATATCTTATTTAATTAATTGAAAAAATATGTTATTTTAATTTTCATCCTTGTAATATATTTTTTGGAATGAAAACATAAATATTTTTTTAAATATTAAAAATATTTCACAATTTTATATAATCATGAATTAATGATTTATTTTGAAAAAAATAATATAATTTTGAAAGGTAAAAAATTAAAATTTAAAAATTAAATTTAAAAATTATATTAGAAAAATTAAAATTTAATAATTGTAGCTGGTGAATATATTTTCACAAGAAATTTCATGTTGGAAAACTCTATAGTAAATTACCCATGTATTTTGATGTTTCCACTTTAATGATCAATTTTAATTTTTAAGAAGAGTTTTCCTAGGGTACATTTTACTAGAATATCCATTCGAATATTTCATAGTGATTTATATTCAAATATTCACTAGATTTTTAAATTTGATTTTTCAAAAAAAAACATTCTTATAGAGGCTTCAATATTGATTTTATAGAACATGATGAAACAAAAAATTTCAATCATTTCCTTATATGATTAAATTGGAATTTTTCATTGGATTATGATGTTTCAAATAAAATTACTGAATGATTTCACATGAATTTATCAATGGACGATTTAATATGAACTTTTCTAATGTATTTTTCATGTGGAATTTTCTAGTGGGGGTTCTACATGGATTTTCCCAATAGCATTTATCACTGATGTTTTTCAATGTAAGATTTTATTTCAATTTTAGAATGTATGTTTCAACAAGAATTGTCCTATAACGAGTTCAATGCGAAATTTAATGAAAATGTTGACACATGAATTTTATAAAAGTCAAATGAAATATTCGACTATTATATTCTTGTGATTTATTCAACTGCATTTTTTGTTGAGTAAATTTCATTCGGATTCCGAATGATGTTTTCACAATAATTTTCCTTTGAATATTTTAACATGAATATTCCACATGATGTTAAAAGTGGAGGTTTTTAATGATTTTTTACAGAGGAAATTTCTTTTTAAAATTTTCACTTTAATTTTCATTAATTTTTTCCATTATATGTGTGATGATGGCAGTCTCTAGTTCAAAAACTTCTTAGGGTATATGCGTATAGGCATGGGTATTAATATTTCTAGTGCTGTTAGAAGGGTATGGGCACTTTCATTTATAAAAGGGTAGTTGGAGGGATAAGCTGAGATAAAAGGGGGTCATTGAGTACTGATAAATAGAGGTGTTCCCTCTAGGTATTTAAATACAATCATTTTTTTAAAATTTTCACTATTTATGTGTTTCTTATTTCTATTAAAAGACACATTTTATTTGTGCTCTTTTAGAACAGTTAAATGGGGCCTTTCATAGTTATTTTTTAGAAATGATAATAGGGACCCCCATTTTAATGGTGCATAGAAAATTATTTCTTTTTTAGATTTAATAAATTTGAATTCTATCATTGATAAAAGACAAATGTATATTATCGAATATTAGTAAGGAAATAATATCATTAATATAAATACTAATACTAACTAAAGGAAACACATTTACCACCATATGTTGATCGTATCCAAATTATAAGATATCAATAGGCCATTAAAAACACATGAACTGATTAATTCATGATAATATGTATGATATATTTCACATAATAAATTAAAATACGCTTTTATAAGTGTTAAAAATGAGCTTTATCATTGATAAAACGTAGATAAGATAAGAAAAATTCAATAAATAGGACATTAATGAACGCTAAAAAAATTATTTCCATTTAAAAATTATATTCCATATCAATAAAGGACAATAAGACCACCTCAAATGAGGAGAAAATTCCATATATTGTAAAAAAATATAGATACCACTTAAAAACTCAGATTTAAAGGCCTTATAGACTTTTTTCCACAGTAGTAAACTAGTTGGGGTTCATCAAATCATCATGGTGTATATATTTTCAAAAAATTTGATTTGATAGGTGTTAATGTCTAAATAAACACCATGATATAAATTATTAATGTCTGAATTCCATGTAATTCTTTAATCATATGTTAGATATTTTATTAATTTATATAGTTTTTAAGTAATGAAATTATTTTTTATTTACCCCAATCAAATATTAGTGGTTGAAATTGTTTGTGTCATAAAACAGAGTTACTAATAATAATCCATAATCCATATCCCATTTTGAATAAAAAATACACTTCCACAACTGTAATAAAAAATTCCAAATATGCCATACCATTCAGTATCACACCATAACATTAAATTGAAAATTGTAGAAATTTTCCAATACATAGAAACCATAACATTTCTTATTTAAACGAATGGTTTATTAATAAATTTAAAATATAATCCTTTCTAGATATAACCTTGTTGGTTTTTGGTAACCTCCAGCCACAATATATCATCAAAATTATTTTCTATAGATGATGTATCACCCACAATACTAGTCATTGTTGTAGGTCAGGTTGAAATGTTTGGTGAACAACCTCAATAACAACCCAGTGTACAAGGATTTGATAAGGTGCTAAGAGTGGAGGATGCAGCTTATATAAAGGGACCTTGCATAGTGGTTTCGATCATCGGGTTCACCATCTCATCATTAGTAGTCCATCATTTATGGGTGGTATTTTTGTGTCATTTTACCACATATTAAAGAAAGATATTAACAGGGGTTTTATCCTGATAATAGTGAGGTCTTGTATACCTAGTTTTTCCCAAAATTGTTTCTTTAAATTCCCATGGTTCCTTGCCACATATATTTTGGGTGGGGGGGGGGGGGTTAACTACATTATATCTTGTGTCATCTATTTATTTAAATTTTCAGTTTATTTTTACTCTCTATTAATCTATCACCAGTGAGCCAATCATTTTCAGTCCCAAATACTGGTATCATAGGAAGCTTCTAGCCTAGTTTTGTTCACTTTTTTGGGTTATTAATAATTCTCATAAATTATAGTATGATATTTTATTGTGAATCTAGTTGAGAATTTACATCATCCAAAATTTCATTGAAATAACTAAATACACTTTTATAGGAAATTTTTAAATAGTCAGATGGTGCGATGATATATTATGGTAATAGTGGGATCAAAAATCCTGACATGGAGAGAAATGTGTAGTGTAATAACAAAAAATTAGATATACTAGTCAGGGAAGTATAGTTGATTGATGGATGTATGAAATATCTCTATGAGGCACGGATAATTGACTTTGGAGAATCATAGAATTTGAAGTCTCAATGGGAAAATGTGGATTAGTTTAAAAATATCTCTAAACGAATTTTGTACATGTAGAATTTTCAAAACTTGAATATCAATAGATTTGGTAACATCACAATGAAGAACCATGATGTCATTGTGCGAAACATCCAATTAGGATTCCATGTGAAGACCCATAAAAATAAAATATGTTCTTTGGGATAATTTTATAACATCCGTTTTAAGAAAAAAATGATTAATGGAGTGATGAGAATTGTGAAGGGAACCATTATGGTGATTAAGTCATAGAATATTTCAATGAAACTATATACTATTATTGGTAAAATATTGACATAGTGACATTTTTTAAAAAAACTACGTTGATAGAATTATTGATGATATTATGGAATTAAGAATATTCCCATATTTCATAAAAATTCATATGTATTCATGATGATTTTTTGTTTTTTCTCTTGTATTAAAAATGTCTCATTGTTATTTTTTGGAAATTTGTTTTGAAAAATCAACACATTTTTTGGTTTTGGTTTTCAGAAATGATATTAAAAGTGATCATAGAGTAGATACGTACAAATGAATAGCACGAACTGATTATTTCATTAGTTTGAGAAATGTTCTTTTTATGCATCATTGAGGATTATTCTAGGAGATTTTGGGAGTACCAAATCAAGAGGGCGGAATATGTTATTTAGATATCCAAAATATTCAAGGAATAGAAGGAACAACAATCTTGAATGAAAATCATGTGTTTAAGGACTAAATATAATGGATAATATAAAAATTAGGAGTTTGATACCCTTTATTAATGAGAATATATAAAGATACAATTAGCGATGGAGTTAAAACTTCAATATAATGGAATTACCAAGCGGATGATCGGTACCCTAATTGGTTGAATAAGGGAGATGTGGATGAGTATATATATTTCCAAATAATTTTGTTCATAAGTAGTTAGTACATCTTGTTATGTGATTGACTGATATCATTTAATGAAGATCGATCTGTAGACACCGATAGATATCTAGAATGAAAAACCCACTAATTATTATTACTTATAAACATTTGGATGTCATGTGAATGTATTTTTTAATGACTAGGAAAAATTAACGACCCATTCAAGATCCAAGAAAATTTAATTATTAGGATATGCTGATGGTGTGAAGGGGTCTCAATTGTTGGAAACTACTACCCATAAACATATCCTCAATAGAGGCTTCATTTTTGTAGAAGATAACATGAAAATGAAAATTTATGGGGACATATTGAAATAGAATATAGAAACTACAAAATTTTATGGGGAGGAAAAATCAATGGAAGAACAAATTTAATATTTTTCATTACTAAATATGGTGATCAGGTACAAGTTGGGTCTGAACCATGATTATCTAATCGGGCTAAAAGAGCACTTTAATGGCACTCAAATTCGATCCCCAAAAGGAATATTTTGTATAGATTATTGGTATTTGTTATAGATCGATATTATTTTTTGTAGGTGGCTATATTATAGGTGTATCCTCATAAATGGTGGTGATGTTGGTGGAACGTGATGATCGACAAAAAAAATGATTGGGATCTTGGTCCATTACGTAATGGATATATGTGTATCAGAACTAATGGGTCATTAAGATAAAAAGGGATATAAAGAACTATGTGGGGTGATATTTTATATGACAAGTTTTCAAATGATATGCTCAGAAGGATGTGATATTTCCAATGAATAATTTTTATATTTTATTATACTGAAAATTGTTTGGGTAGTTCTGGTGATGTTTGATAAATACAGATGAAATATAGAGTAGATGGATAAAAAGACATATTTACTCCATGTTGATCATTTTGAATAAATATTAATGCCCCAAACCACATGATTTATTGATGTAGTAAAATAGAGAAAAATTACTTCATGTTGATAAAATATTTATATGATCTGAAGTAGGTTTTAAGGTATTGGTAAAACATTTTTTATACCTATATAATGATCCTTGAAATCCTAAAAAATCATTAATATTCTTGTGTATAATATGGGTTATATGCCCTATATTTTTTCACTTCATTTGAATAATATAATATGGGTTATATGCCCTATATTTTTTCATACCATCAAGTATGATGGTTTCTAAAAAAGACATGATTCCAACAAGGATATATCAAAAAACATTTATAATGGAACCTTTTTAATCAATCATTTGTTTAAATTAAAAATCATATGGTTCCTTTTATTGAAATATTACAATATTTACAAATTATTGTTACTGACTGCAATGTGATATTTGTGTGTTTTTATTACAATTAATGCTGGAGCTTCCATTATTCAAACCAGAATACACGGGATGGATACATGTTGGGATCATTAATTTTGGCCAAAAATAATACAACGTCGAATATTCTTATTGATTTGATTCTTGAAAAATGGATTTCTTACCAAACTATTTATAACATATTATTATTAAAAAATTCATAATTATTTTTAATAATAAATGACAATATATATGTATATATTCTAATCATAATCCATGTGAGATTAAATTTTCTATTAATGAAAATTATAATTCGAATATAATATTAATTATGAAAAGTAATACAAAATTGTGGTATTTATAAATTAAAATGTAGTTTGATTAGTAGAAATAATACATAATAATATGTGATGATATTAAATTTAAATTTATAATTTTTACCACATATAATTTTTAATAAATTATGAAGATAATTATAATAATAATAAAATAAGATTTGAAACTACAAACACTCACCCACGGCAATGTTATTATTATCCTATAGGATTAGTATTCACCCAATACACCTATTATGTTACATTTTTATGCAATAATAATTCAAGTTCATTTTTAGAGAGGCCCAACATAGTGTGTAATTAGACTTAATGCCCAAATGAAAAGTAAACAAATTGACATCCTACTACTCATGATTCACAAAAGGAGATGACCCTCTGTATGAAAGATTATCATTGTTCATTTCAATTGTGTAATGATTCGCCTACTAATGTGGATGAGGTAATTGACTATCCCAAGTAGGATCCCTAACCTCATAAACCAATAATGGAAGATGTCTCCTTAAACCTAAGGGATTTGACATCAATAGATGAATAATCCACCCTACTGAAGATGCCACAATGGGTGAGATGGTGTCACCCGACTAATCAAGGGTGATCTCAAAGTCTGGAAATCCGACACAAAAAATATGGTTAATGATTTGTTACCAATGTGGAAGATTTTACAATGCTATCATGTTGGTGTGTTGGTGTCGCATACTAACATGTACCTCAAACATTTATTTTTATATTTTATTTTAGTTTTAAAAAAATTCGTCATGGGTTTGGGTTTCCAATTCCATAGAGAATCATTCAGCAGTGAGTTTTATAGTTTCAATTGTATTCTTAACTATTAATTATTTTTTTAATAAGCCATTAAATATTATTAATTATAATATTATATATTGACCATATCATTAATTATTAAATATATTATTACTTTTTTTATTTATATTATTATTTGTTATTTTTCAATTATTCATAGTTTATCATCTTTTATTAATCTTTAATATCATTTAATATCAAACATATAAGTAATTAATTAATGTGTTCTGAATTATATTAATTATATTAGTAATTATTCTTATTTAAATTATTATTTGAAATCTATATTAATAATGATATCCTAATTAATTCATGTCTTATAAAGGAATGGTAGAAATAGAATATGTTTTGAAAGTGATATCTACAATGGAAGAAAAGGACTATCTCTTGAAAAAAGACAATGATGTGTTTTTAAAGAAACATGAGGATTTGAAAGCATCCGGATAGTTGTTTCTCATACGGTTAATGGAAAGGAAACTATGTATTGTATGAACGCTTATTCTCTTTATCCACCTAAAAGAATATATCACCAAAATTGTCTTCTAATGATAAACTTAAACATATCTGATATATAATAATAAATAAAAATGAAAATGGAAAAGGAGTTGGCTCTCAATAAGGAGAGAGAGCATATTTATTACCTCAATATAAAGTTTTGTGTCCCAAAATTAGTCTGTTTCATTTCAACGGTCTTTGAATAAAATTGTCTAAATATTCTTCTTCCCCTTGTTAATTCACATTAAACAATTATCTATAATGGTATTTTAAAATTAATTTATATCGTATTAATATAAATTTTTAATTTGGGAACATTTTCCAACTTACTTTTTCATTTCGTGAAGAATAGTTTTTCTAATAGCATAAATAAAAAGAAAACAATAAAATTTCATAAATATAGGTTTTAATATAATAAAATATTGATAAGATATTTACTAAAAAAACATACAATATTATTAGGAATTATAATTTTAAATCATTATTTTCTCTCCATTCATTTTTTAAAATAAAGATGCTTCTACTACCATTGATTTCACATTGTCCTATGTGCACTGATATCGATGATAAAAAAAGAACTTGTAAAGGGTGATATTATTAGAGTTTAAAAAAATAAAAAAATAACTCCTTTATTAGTGAATTTTTGACATTGATTAAATTAACCTCTTTAATAACGTTTTTATGAGAATGGATAAAGGATACTTTCATCAGCACTAATAAAACTATTAAAATTATCAATTCTATAAGTATTTTTTTAAGTTCTAATATAATTTATATTTCACAAATAATTTATAAACCATTAAAGATAAAATATCAATATATAAAGATATTTATATTGGCATAAATATAAGATATGTTATAAAATATGATTTATATAATAACAAAAAAGTAATAAAAAGTAATATATATGATATTTAGTGGAAAATGATTTATTTAATAATTAGAAAAAATATTAATTAAATTTTTGATAATTATTATCGAGTAATGGTGATTTTATAATAATTTCATTACAGAAAAAGTCAATAATCTAATAAACCATCTAAAATAACATGAAAATATTAAATAAATTTCAAATGACCATCTCTTTTGATCCAAGTGTCCGTTTTAGATCTACCACATATCAAATAGAATCTTGATAACATATATAGAATCTAGTGAAATGGGAGAACCTAGTTATTGATTTTTTGGGGATACAAAATGTCTGTGAGGCCTCTAAAACATTGTTTTTTGTCAGGGTTGTATAATTGTTTTAATATTTAATAGAATTTAATTATTGTATAATGCTGTATTATCATCATTTTTATGGAGAAATAATGTATTCCCTAGAATTACATTCATAGGAAACTATGGATTTAAAATTTAATCATTTTTCAAAGTGTACTATCATTTATTATAAAATATATAAATATATTTATATTTTTATAAATGTAAAAAAAATTTATGAAATTAAAAAAGTATACACATGTTTACATGTAGAATAAAATTATAAATATATAAACCAAATATATATTAAACATAATATCCATTTTTTCAAAATAAAAAATTATGATTTCTTAATACCTATTCAATTAATGTATATATTGTATTTATTAATAAAATTATTTATGTCATATTGTGTTGACATAAAAATATATATTTATCTATATATTTTAAAATATTTAAATAAATATAAATATATTATTAATGTTTATCTACATTTAATGTATATATAATGATTATTTAAATGTAGGTATGTGTGTCTTTATAAACACACACTCACACAAAACATATTTTATATATGTATATAAAAATAATTATATATATATGGAGTAAAATTTAAAATATATATATATACCCAAAAATATAGATCAAAAAATATAGATGAGTTATAAGGATGAAAAACTATGAGGAGGATGTCTCATTTTTTGAGCCTAGTGATGGTAGGGTCATACTGGCCTATAAAGCATCAGGATAGTTCAATTAAAGGGGAGATTCCATCACTAAAAAGGGGTAGAGAATACATCTGTGCAATTAAATTCAAGGGTGATGGCCTTAGAGAATTGACAAAATGGGGGTTTTCTCTGTATCCAAAATTTTTAATTTACAGAAATAAAATTTATTTTTAAAAATTTACAATTTTGACTTTCATCAACTGTTTTTAGCACTAATAAAAGGGAACCCTTTTATTGGTGCTTAGATTATCAATTAAATACTAGAACAGTTAAATGTGACTTCTAGTAGTGAAGAAATGATGATTATTTATAGAGTTAATAATATAAATTCAAATATATAAAAAATTCACAAAATTTAAATTGATTCGTTATAATTTGTTTTGAAAAAATTTATATTTAAAAAATATAAGAATAATTTACTACTTCAAAAACATGATTTGGTGGCCACCAAATGAATTTTCTATTGACTTTTTGAAGTTTCAGTGAGGCCATTCTTGTCAGTTCCATTTTCCTTGTCACTAAAAAGTAGTACAGACTATGAATCGTATTTTCTAATCATATTCAATATTAGGGACATTCGTAGTCTCTATATATTTATGTTTAGGCACCCACACTAGACCCTTTAAAAAAAAAGGAACACTATATGAATCACATCTAACAAACTATTCCAATAATCATTTATTTCCATCTTGATGTTATAATATTGAAAAAGATAAAATGTATTGGAAAAAAATTAAACATTGAACTATTAGAAATAATATTTAATTCGTATGCATAGAATAACTTATACAAGTTATACAATTTTATATATAGAAAACATTATATATATGGAATAATTTAATTAAATTTTGTGATGTTAGTTTGAAATTTCTCATTACATTATCTAAATATTATTTAATTATTTAATATAAAATTTTAAACCCAAATTTATATCATATCTTTCATTAGAAGAATTATATTTATGTAGGGTCAATTCCAACAAATCTCAGATGATTTGAAAAAAGTTTCAGATATTTTTAAGTCAACAGACACTCATTTGCTAAGTTTTGACAATTTAATTAGAGGTATTCATTTAAAAATGTATATAATTACATTAATGTTTTTTGTTTTAATGATCAATACATGAATTTGGTTGACACATAGTGGTTTCCTCAATATCATAAATGACTTGACAATCACTCCCCCACATTTTCATGTCAATTAGAGTGCATTTCATTCATTTTTACCCATTTTACCTGAGTTGTCACATTATTAAAAATGTGATAGAACAACTAAAATTTTGATCATACAAATAAATTCATATATCATATTTAGGTGTTTATGATTCATAAATATCAAAAATCACATGTTTTTCCCTATGTTTTCTTCAAAATCAAATCTAATTTGCTCAGTTTGGACCCTTCCAAGGCACATTTCTCTATTGTTAACTACTTTTGTTATTGTGAAATAATAAATTCATCCTTATATTTACAACTACAATAAATTTCATGAGAACATGTCAATTTTTTTAGTAATGTTATCATAGGATTTGAATTTATTTGAACTCATTTTATTTTTTTAACCTTTAAATGGGAGATATATCATTTTAATAAATGACAATTTGTTCACTAAACATACTAAAAAATACGATCATATGATGGACACACATTTGATTCTTTCATATCTTAAATTTATTTATGATCATTATCACATGTTTTCATGTTAAACTATGTGTGTTTTCATATATTGACTACTTTTACATGATTTTCACTTTACTAAAAATGTGAAGGAGAAATTATGTTGTGAAATTGGGTTCCCAAAAGATAAATTAAACAATAATTTTCAATTATCATATCATGTATACAGTTAGATATTCAATATGTATACATAACATGAAAGTGATGATATTTATATGTTCACAATATACATGGAAATCTCCATTGGTAATTTATCACATCAAAATGTTATTAATGTGACCTGGATATTATGAGAACATTGCGGTATTATGATATTACTCCTAATAATATGTTCTGTTATCTGTATATATCATATTAAGTTCTCCCAAATTATGTCTAACTATTAAGAGATGGGGATCACTGGAATTGAGACTTCAACTCATGAGTTTTTCACACGGTGATCTCGAGAAGGTGATTTGATGAGGACTGAACATCCAAATTTAACACCAAGTGTTTTAAGTTTCATTGGTTATTCAAATCTATACAAAATTTAATGATTTATTAACATGATATTATAATCAATGTATACCATTTGATTGTATTAATTAATGTAAGAACGGATCTTCTATCAAGTTATCTGGTGTAGTGTGTGTCGTTGGGGGTATTACATTGATTATATTATCATGATAGAATTATTTGTTTCTGAAAGGAAGTGATATATCATGTCAAGTTTATTAGGATGAAATTACATTATTTAAATCCATGTCTATGGTTGAAAAAATAAATTCCATCATATTAGGTCAATGAACAATATTCTAAGAAAGGATGATGACATGAATTCAACATCCTACTCTATGAGATATCATGAGAAAAATAGAATATATTATCAACATTTGTTTAAATGAATATTTATTGTTGATATGATTCTTCAATTTCACATTAGGATCATTGATGGGTTGGTATAAACTAGTCATTGTTGTTGAATATTATTCACTACTATTGAGATCATGTCTTAGAGGTAACACACTTTTTTATTCAAAATACCACCCTCTTCTAATGAATAAGAGTAAATGACATAGTGTCCCCCCACCATAGGGTCTGAGGGATGTTTGAAAATATAAAATCATCATGGAATAAATAAATTTAAATTATTTTAGTTTCTTATTGTTACTATTAAATTTATTTTCATAAAATTATTTATAAGTATTAATGTTCATACATGGAACATATTTTATGAACAAATATTATATTAACATTTAGGTTTTTCATAATATTTGTGGGAATTAAATGTAATTTTAATGGATAATTTTTCTCATGTAATGTATTTATTATTTTATGTGTGATGTAATACCCCGAGATTTTATGAGATATATTATTTTTAATTTCTTTGATGTCTTCTATTATACACTACACCATGATTATCTTGTACTATACGAATCACCATATTATCTTGCAGTATAAGCAACACAATTCTTGGCTCATGTTACACACAATTTCATGTTCGTTTTGTGGAAATTATTTCACACAACACTAAGTATAGATTTTGTTTAATGTATGAATGGAATAAGTTTTGATTATTTTATATGCAACACCAAACGGAGTTTTCACTACACGCAACCCTAACTTGCCTTTCATTATACACAATCAAGAACTTCTTCGATAGCGTGTGTAGTACGCAATACCAAGTTTCACTAAACGAGATATTATTATAATATTATTATGAACTAGCCGTTATGAATAGTAATACCAAAATTTTGAAATTTTATATATTTTTTCGTTCAAAATGGACTTCATTTTTGGATTCGGAATATCGAAATTATCCTAGGGTGAATTTTTGGTATTTTTTTGAAAACATTCAATTTTTGATGAATAGTGAAAACACTGGGTTACTATTAAAAACATGACTTTTTATTTAAATAATTATTTATTTTATTTATGTTTATTTTAGGTCAAAATTTATACATAATACCTATATAAGTTCAATGTAATTAATTGGAGTAATTTTATAATAATTTTAGATATAGAACAAATTTATTGAAATTTTCACCATCTTTTACCCAACTCCTATGAGAGTTTGAAATTTTACATAAAACATAATTTTACTGCTTCTGTGAGTGGAATATTAAAAATATGAGAGACACGGTCAATATCAAAGAGTAAATTGTGGTTCAATAAGATAAAATTTTTTTTGGTGATTGTAACTTTTTACTTTTGTTTACCACAGTTAAAAGTAAATAGGGTAATTGAGGGTAAAAATGTTATTATTATTACCCTAACACATGTCCTAATTCCATTGGATAAGTTTAATTCGACCAAAAAAACCATAGGAATAAAATATGACCATTAAGGTCCACATGGTTTAGATTAGGACACTTATTGTTATTTTATTTAATGATGAGTTAAAATAGTTAAAATCAATGTTTAATAAATAAAACATTTTTAATATGAGTTTATACATAAGATAATTTCGACTATAAATAATTATTATAATTATAAAATAATTTCCTACATATTTTTATTTTATTTATAATATTTAGACATTAAAAAAAATTAACTTATTTATGACACAATGATGATGTAGTAATTACCTTATTAATGATATATTAACGAAATTGATGTTATAAATACCCATATAAATGTAATTTGAGACTTTTTATGAATTCCAATAATTTTATAGGTTAATATGTCATTTTAGTATTGATTTAATTAACTTAGTTCGAACTTATCATTCTGTTATTAGTTTACCAAAAATCAATTACCAAATAGTGTCAAAATTGATATAAAATAGTTCTTAAAACAAATATTATATTATTAATTGTTATTTTATTCAAAAAAATCTATGGTTCGGAAAAATGACTTAGATAAGGTTATATATTTTAATAATGAACCACTTGGGGTTTTTTGGTCTTTTTATAGTATGTTTATTAACCTTATTATTTAATTAAACAAGAAGACAATGTAAAAGTAAAATTATTTAACTTAAGGTTAAATATAAAAGATATGGTTAAACTAGTTACCTAAACTGGCCAAAATTCTATTGGATGAGAGAATTTCGACCCAACCCCACCTTATCTTCGAAATAAATCAATTTTCAGCTATTAAAAACCGAATATGACATTATAATAAAGTAATATTTTTAGTTTTTCTAAAGGTACCCCTCTTCTCCCTTATAATAGGGCCCTCCTCCCTCTCCTCCTTACACCACATTGAGCCATCAAGCTCGGATAACACCTGGAAAATTATCCTCTCCACATCTCTAGAAACATCCTAGAGGTCCTGGTCTTCTTCAAAGGCCAACCCTAGTACCCTAAGAGGAGGTTAAGAAGAGGCGCACCAAAGAAGAGGTAATATCCATTACTGATCCTTTCCAATTTCATTCTTCTTCATCTTCTTCTTATATAGTTGTTTCATTATAATGTAATAACATAAGTATTAAATATATACTGATATGTTATTATGAATATGAAAAAACCCTATTTCACCTTCTATCCATCCTACAAAAAATGAAATCACCGCGCGTGCGTACATACGGAATACCTTCTCCATGTCGTGGTGTAATCTGTTTTCGACCACCACCTTACTTGGATGGGTATAATGGTGTAAATAATAACTATATATGATTATAATAACGTCATTATGATTGTGAGATATTATATCATTCACTCCAATTCAATTCAATAATTATGGGAACGATATCATCGCTCGTCTGTACGTACAGATTACCGTCTCCGTGACGCGATGAGATTCATTCTCCATGTTAACAATTCATGAATGATTATAAAGTATATATAATCAATAATAATGAAATATATGACATAATAATGATACTATATTTATATATATATATATGTATTTCATCAACTTAATTCCATTCAATTCAATAATGAAACGAAAACTGTGTTCATGCATACATACGGTCTGCCGTCTCCATGAACGGTGTATTTCATTCCATTTATCAATCTATCACATATATATATATGTATATTCTGAATATATATTATATATAAATTATTTTTTACATTCTGAGATTTATTAAATCAAGATATAAGTAATAATATTAAGAACAACAAGTCGAAACACGTACAATAAATGAAACGATTTTACCCAAATCGCTGCTTTTACATTGAATTTACAAATGAACGGGTAATATAATGTCATAAAAAAACCATATATGATATAATAATAATGAATATGATTCTGTAATAAGTTAATGACATTATTTAAATCATTATACAAGAGTTTTGGATACATACGAAGCATATTGGACATAAGCTAAGGGATAAGTATTCCAATCTCATTTTTATCCGATATTGTTTATTCATAAGTATTTACTGGGGTTATATTTTTCATCCATGTCCCTATTTTCTAAAAATGGTTTCATGTATTTTTAAAGTCCTTCTAACCCATTATATGTTTTTACTACATGGTGTGTAAGGAATCTTTCATTTTTCACCATACGCGGTACTTTTTGACATTTTCAACAAATGTACGAGAAAAATGTTATTTATAACTTATACGGTGTGAACGGATTTTTACGGTTTCATAACGCCTCATTTTCATGAAGTTTACTCTTCAATATTTAACGACTATTTTCAAAAAAATCCATTTCTTTTGAGTTTTCATGGAATTTTGTGAAAAGAAAATGATTTTTCATAAGAAATGATATTTTCCTCAAGAATTATTTTCATGTTTTTTATCAAAACCATTTTCCATCTAAGATGAAATTAGTTCATATGTTTATGTTTCAATAATAATATATATATGAATTACATGGTTTCACTTTTCTTATGATGAAATGATATCCATTTTTTATATGGAATATGTTATGATGGGATGTTGTTTATGAAACCCATTTGTATTCTGTGGGTTATGATGAGTGATTTATGATTATGTTGTTTCATAAGTAAAAATTATTTCATAATGATATGGGTGGGACCTATACCCCCCTCAAATGCATTGGGTAAAGATTTATATCTCATGATATAGACATGGCTGGAAGGGTAAGTTAATCTGATTCAGTGTTACAGAACTGGAATGAGGAGTAAACTCGATTCAGAAAGGGACTTTGTCCCCTAAGATGGTCTTGGAAGCAATGCCTGGCTACTATGGAAATCATATCATGTGATTAATGTTTTTACACAATTACAATTTTTATTTCCAAGGTATTCTATCATGATTGATGTTCTATTATTATCTATGTCTTACGTACTACCTTTTTTTATATCATTGCTCAAGATTTTAATGTTTAAACATTATGTTCATGTTTTTATGTTCAAATGTATATGGTTTTTTTATTTTCTCCAGGCTTACCCTTACTGAGAATTTGAGCTCACCCTTTTTATGTTTTCTTTTTCCCAGTATATAAAGAATGTTTTTAGGTAAGAAAAAAAGGGAAGATATTTGTGAGAGATGTTGAAGATCTTTCACAAAGAATAGAAGATTATATTCTGAGTTTCCAAATACACTAAACTATTACGGTCCGTTGGTGTCTGTTTTTGTTATGTATTAAGTATTCCAAAAAAGTAATGTAATCTCCAGGTACCTTAAGCTTTGGGTCTCTACATCTGATATAAATATAAATTTCATTAATGGATTGGTAAAGAATCAATAAGATTTTCATTATAGTGGGTCATAATTATATAGGCGTTGGGGGAAATTTTGTGGTATTTTATAATCTCACTATGTATGGATAAAAGGGTCTCTCATGATACTCGTTATTCATTATGACATTGTTTGGAGCCACTCTCATGTCTAAACCGTAATATATATTGGTCTAGAATATTAGATATTCTGATATGAGTTCTTCTTTATTGATCGAATAATCATAATTTTAGTGGTTGTTGGGATGTCAATGGCTTCATCATATATCATTTCTAGCACAAAAAATATGATGATTTAATCTCCAATATATGTTCAAAGAATGTTTGGATGATATATAGGGATATAGATTTGGTTCCTTCATGAATTGGTCACCAGAAATTAATATGTGAGGAACACAACTTCAGAACAAATGAGGTAATATTCAATTTAGTTTTTGTGCATAAAATTCACAACAGAAGAACCTCAATAGTTTTACCAAGCTATGCTTTCCCAGCTATGACATAGTTATGTCTATTTGTAGATAAAATTTTTAAATCCCCTTCCAATTTTGATCAATTCTAATCCCGAATATCTATAATTGGTATAACAGGGAGTGTTTTATGGTTTATGATAATGAAAAATTAAATTATCACTAAATTTATATAGAGGGTGTCACATTGTACCATCACCATGGATATTGATTCATTCCAACACTATATAATAAAGTTGTGGTTGTCTAAAGTATTAATTTGGATTATGTTTTTTGTTTTTTGGTTTTAAATTTTTAGAATATATATATATATATATATATATATATATATATATATATATTAATTTTATCTGGTAACTAGCTGAGTTTATTTGTTTACAATAATATTCATTTAGTTTTCAGTGTCGAGAATAGGGTTTTTTCAGCTATCCATAGGTTAAAAAAATTATTATTATTATTTTTATATTTAAAAAGTGATTTTCCATAGGTTGTTAAAAAATAAACATGAAAAAAAAATTTATAAACGAGGCATCAGATGTCGGTAACTAGATAAGTAAACCGAAATTGTGGGGGCCCAAAGGTTATGCTAGAGAATTTAAAAAAGTGATTACAATTTTGGAGGGGAATCTACTGACACAAATTTTTGGTTTCTATAAAAAAAAATTCTTTTTTTAGTGGGGAAGTAGTGCCACCGCCCCATCTGACGTCACAACAACCATATCGTTAGGCTTTGTCATACTATCCCCGACCACTCCCCCCCAAACGCCAGCCTCCAAACCCACATCCCAAGGATCCACCTCCTGACCACCCTACAATAGGGTCTCCATGCATCCAAATATCATCTCATATCACCATTTTTTCACACTACCTACTGCTCATTCCCTACTTAGAATCCTAGGTACGAAATCCGCCACACTCATCTTGATGTCCCTGACATCCCCTGATGTTTTCTAGCAGTATGGGGGCCGAGGATATGTGTTTTTATGTGTGTGTATACATAAATACATTAATAGAAACATATATAATTTAAAATGAAGTTATTATTTTGTAAATATAAATTACATTGGACTAAGTGGTTAAAATTAATATTAATATAAGATTTAATATTTAAATTGATTAATTTACCTAAGCATAAATTTATCAAATAATTAATTTTATTGTAAATTTAATATACACGTCATCAGATCATGAAAATTGACATATAAAAAATGGATACTTTTGAAGAATTTTATTGGTGATGGTTTTTATACCTTAATAATTTTAGAATGTCTTAAATATAATTTTATATATAGTCATGGTATCCTTAAACCAAAGCTAATTGTCATATTTGGAAATTGTTTTCTTAAAACCATGACTAAATCCTAAAAAAATAAAAAAAAACTCCCTCAAAACCAAACCCCAACTTTTGAACATCCCTAATCCCATCCCCTAGGGCCAGGACCCCCCCTCCAAATGAACCCCTCCCTTAATGCTGACCACCAATCACCAACTACCACCATCTCCCAAGAAACTAACCCAATAACCACATCCCTCGTTGATGACCACTGAACACCCTCCCTCAACACAAACCATTTATTGAAAACCCCCTCCCTCAACATAAATCATGATGATTCCCATATAAGGGACTTCTGAGGATAGAGCAAACCACATCCCTATTTACAGAAAAACCCCACCCCCAATAGCTTTCGATCCCAATCCTCATCCACATTAGCTTTTACTCCTCACTTCCTCCATAATTCTCCCTAATTTTGGACATTGTTTGGATCATATCCATGATATCCACACTATATTTATCCATATAATTACCTTAGTTATCATATTATATTACATCCTTCCTATTAATATTAAGGGAAATATTTATTAATTTTTGTTTTTTATATTTTTAATTTCGAATAGAATCATTCCCATGTTAAATTTGTGGCATTTCAAATCAATACCCCAATCTAATCAGCGATGAAATCATGTGATGTTAAAAAATTGATTATAATTTCTTTATGAATCATTAATATCATTATTTATGAATGTATAGTTAGAATAGTCATAATACAATACCTATTAATATATGATGGATTAATTTACATATGAATACAAATTGGTATTCCAGGGGTTCTGATGAACATTTATATTATGAAATTGAAAACCGGTATATGGATGATAAAATAAAATTTATTTGCACGGATTGTAAATTATCAAGATGGTTGAATACATATGAAGTATATGAGCATATTATAATGTCATAGTTTCCTTCTTGATAGCTATTTTGGATTTGACATAGTGAACCAAATTTTATGGAAATTAAAAAATCCATCCTGTCATTGAAACAAAAAAGATACTTACTAGAAGAGAATTCGACTTGAATCTAGATAAATGAAAAAACATGATTTTCTGGATAATATGTTTGAGAATTTAGTTGATCAAAATTACCATTAGTTGAACATAAAAGTTTAATTCATTCTAAAATCATTAGTGTCCAAAAATTAGTTAAATGAATTAGTTGAAGATAGAAAACAGGAATAGTATGAATTGTGGGTCGTGTATTTGATGTTTCATTTTCTAATTAATTTTTTTCATATCTTTTAACCCTATCAAATTAATTAAAATTAAACATCCATTGTTTTAGTGATTATTGATGATGAGTTTTTTGAATCCAATATACCTATATTATTTTATGAGAATAATACAATCATAAAAACCATGTACTTTATTATTAAAATATACATGCATTCCCTAATGATTTCAAGAATTAATAGGGTGATGTTTATAAAAAATAAGAATGAAAAAGATGTTATATATGAAGATGGATGTCACTATCCAATAATGATATTTCAAATCAATCACTATGAAAAAGCAAAAGGACAAAACTCAAGTTATATTATTACATTACATTACTCTAAAACCATGAGGGAAATGATTATTAATGTCATCTAAGACATCATACCACAAAAGTGGCAAGGTCAAGATAATAAAAATTATTTAATGAGGGACTTTCCAAAACATTCAACATTAGGGAAGGTTTTTGATTCATTCTCTAAAGAATTTTATTTAACTCATATTAATGTATATTTTTTATAGGATTCTGATTTTTTATACCATTTGGTGTATTATGTTCTAATTATAGCCTATGGAAAGTTGTTGTGGTCCCCTAAAATGTACCTCCAAGGATGTCTACATTTAATAATTATTTTATTATTTCATTTAATTTTACTATAATGAAAAATCCTAGATGTGATATTAATGTACACCTTCAGTCCCTAATCAAAAATTTACTAGAATTATGGATGATGGTGTGGAAACATATTATTAACCAATGAAAAACATATTAAAATTTAATGATTAATTAATATAGACAATTATAGAATTTCTAGTACTAGGAAACATATCTTTTTGGAACACTCATTCTCATTTCACTTATCGTGTTGTTAATTTTTTTGATCCTCAACGATTATGTCATAATAGGAAATGGTGTTTTATGTGTCATAATATATTTCTTTTTGTTTCTCATGTATTCATGTTTAATAATGTAATATTCAATAGACAACTTTAATTGAGAAATACACCCATGATTTTATCTGTTTCACAAATCATGGGTAATTTAATGAATTACACTATATAATTTAGAAAATGTAACGAGTTCAAAAAATATTCTGGGAAAGGGTAAAAGGTACAATAAATGATGTACCTAGAGTATAACTATGGAAGAAAATGATTATATTATTCAATCATTCTTATTTGGAGTTTAATTTGATACCTCAAAATAATTATTTAATTCATATTTATAAGAAAATTTATGAAAATCAATTTTTATATTTCTTAGTGAGCATGGTAAATCTAAGGGTCACGTTAATGATTTTAAGGATATAAAATCTGTGAATATGAAGCATGGTTTGTGGGAAAATATAAATGTAGTATATCCATCAGCTATTTTTACAATGATAGATCATGTGAATTGAGATTCCTTCTTAATATGTAGAATTTAAAAGGTCCATATAGATATTTCAAGTAACATTTCAAGTTTCAATATCTTAAAACATAGAATGTTATATGGATTGAAAATTCTTGACTCACATATTCTGATTGGGTGGTTGTTTCCATTATAATTGCTTAATATGGTCCCTTTTAATTTAACTGGCGTTCTAGTTGATTTCTGTATGCTTTTAATGCACTTCGTGGAATAACACTAAATCCATATGATCATGATTAACATCAAGAAAAAAAATTCTCACTTTTTAATTTTGGGATGTTATTATTCCCTTCACTATCCATATTCATGATTCATTTCACAGTTTATCTAGTATAAGAATCCAAACACGGTAAAATAGTACAATATCAATATATGTACCCAATTGAGTGGTACACTAATATTTTTTTATTTTAATAAATGAAATAAATTTTATCAAATAATTATCTAATTTTTTTAATATGATTATTTTTTCATTAGATTGTAATATTTTTATAAATTATTTATAGGGAAAAAAGATAAAAAAATATGAATCCATTACTAATGGTTACATATACGAAGAGTAATTGAAATTAGGTTAAATGTATTTTTATGGGATTAAGCCTAGATTCAAACATATTGATCATCCTGATGACATCTCAACTAATTCCCATTCTAACAACATGCCATATTTATTTCCATATGCTGGAAGAAAAATTGGAAATTGGTCAAATTTTACACTTAATAGAACGAAGTTACTATAATAACATAGATAATTACTACTATATAATTTTATTTCAGATAGATTTGTTGATGAATTGATATTTCATAGAATTATGAAAGAAAATTTTCAATATTGAAATGATATGTAAATAACAAAATTTTTAAATAAAGTGATTGTAGAATTGTTCACTAGTCTTATAAATATAAACATGTATCTTGTTATTAACATGTAATTATTTTTTATACATCTAATGTAAATAATTTTACCTTCTTGTATAGATAATAATTTTTTTAATAAATATGAAGTATAAAATTATTTAATGTTTTTTGGATCATGGTCCACTATGGTAGAGAAAGATATTTGATTCATACAGTATTTATGGATTCTAGTTTCCTACATTTTATCATGAATAAGACATGAATAATAATAAAATTGTATTTTCCCTAGTATAGGGGGGATACTATGTAAATATGATTTATATAATTATATTTAATAGTCATATAAAATATTGAGTTTTCGTATTCATCTTCAATTGTGTTTAAATTGATATGGGTAAATTAAATATTAATTTAAATTTTCTTCGATTAATATATCCTTTAGGATCCATATTTGAGAGCATGCAACAAAGGATCTATTTTTTTTGTCTTCACAAGTGAATATGTTTTATTATTTGGATAATTAAATACATGATGGTTGGATTTTTTTTAAAAAAATGATATGATACTTGTACGATATGGTAGATGTAGATCATTTGGTACTTTGTGATAGTGAATGGCCTCATCCACAAAACATTCTATAGTTATTTATTAAAAATCTAAAATAAAATATCATTAAAGACAAGGTTAAAATGATGTACTCATCATAATGGAGGTTCATAATATTAAATGAAATTACGATGGAGATAATTGAATGTATAAATTGGTAATTAAAAAATATTAAATTTTCTCATTTATAAGTGATTCATTGATATATAAATTATTTGATTTTATACTTTTTTGTTAGAATCATTACATCTATATTTATTTATATATTTAATAAATTTTGAAACATTTTAATAATAGTAATTCTCATCAATATTTTTTGAATATTCTAGTAGATCAACATCATTGAGAATTCCACCACTACTATGATCATTAGTTGATACTAGTGACCCCATTGGACTTGAGAATTCTTGTGTGCCTGTGGTATAAATAATTTTTTTTCAGAAGACCATCATTTGATGCACCTATGATAATGGAGTATTTCTTATCCTATCCAACTTGGTGATATTTGTTCTTAACCATTACCATTCTGTATTTCATAATAAAAAATCATTATATTTCCCTAATTGTTTAATTCATTTTTCATACATATAAATATAGGAATAGAATATATATAAATAAAAAGATATAAGATGTATTGGACCTGATAGAATTAATGATTATCATTCCATTTTATGACTTTGGGATGCATAGTAGCGATTCTTAAGAAATCTATTCATAGATTCATAGGATTCTTTCTTATAATACCATCAGATTTACTGTTAATTATAAAGATTGTCGGCTTAATCACACAATTTGGAAAAATGAGGTTATTGATAACAAAGTAAATGTAATAATAACATCATATTCATTGAAAAATAATTTAAATAACATGATTAAAATTATTAATATAAATTAAGCGTTTTGTTTTTTAATTTCAATTTATCTTTTTTTTATTCCCCTTACTATATTTCACACCCATGGATGATGAATTTTTTTGAAAGAAATCGATGGATTTTAAATAGATATTATAGAATGAGTGTAATGGAACATATCTGAAATCATTACAAATGTATGAGAAGTGCTTGAAGGATTTTATTTTTTGAATTTAAAGATGTTTTTTGATATTAAGATAGATGCATGTAATGTGGAAATTGTATATTTTATAGTATCATGAAAACAGTAAAACAATAAAATTAAAATTTTTATTATGTTTTTAATTTTTTATTTTAATTATATAAAAAATATTTTGAGTCTTCAGATGCATGTTATTCATAATATTACTGGGACTCAGTGTTTTTAAGAAAAAAAATCATGGTTGTATTTTATCCCTTATTGATCATATTATTTTACTATATGTCAATATATTTTCCTATCATGCGAAAATGTTTTATAAAGGATAATGAATTTGATTAGTTTGTTGCCCAAATAGATAAATGAATTAATGATCATATGAAACATGATGGTAGATTTGTGAATGATCTAACTAGAGTCAGTGAAGTAAGTAATTTTTTTAATATATAATGTCATTTCTTTTCTATTAAAGCATATTAATGAAAAAAAAATTATGAACAAACACACATTAACCTAAATTAAACGAGACTGTATATATAGGTCAAATGGTGTAAATTATCTATATAGGCATTGTTTGATCCAGGTATCCAACCCTAATTTATTTTTTTAAGGTCTGTTTGTTGTAAAATATTATTTTACATTAATATTATTTATTCTTAATGAAATAATGTAAATTAGTAATGAAAAAATTTTATATTATAAAATATTTTGAAGTTTTTATAATTTAAAAAATAAATTTTACTATTTTTTTATTAATATATTGAAATTAAATTTGTATGTTATGTTAATAGTTTAAAATAATCATTTATTTCCCAGAACAATTTTGTTGGAATCATTTTAGGGAAGGAGAATCCTGGGCATGTATGTGAGATTAGCTCTATGATTACTACATCACTTGTCCATGGTATGGTGTTTTCATTTTTACTACCACACCTCGTGGGGATTTGATCGGTATAATTGATTGGGTAGTACAATGGTAAATTTCCACGAATGAAAGAAAAATGTCAAAGAAGAAGACCCTATAAGAAAAAACATTATTAGAGGTGGTCAATAATGAGAAATTCTTTAGTTTCTGTATTTTAGTTGATTGTAGGAATGATCCCTAATGAAATTTCCATCTATGTAGTTCATCTGCCCTGGTTAAATTAAAATCTTAATAAATGATTCACACATTTTCATACAACACATAAAACATACTTGAATAGATAAATAATGAAAAATTTTTGTTGAAATTGAACACATCGATTCAGACCAACCATATCGTGTTTCAAAGTGACATTTGGTCGATAACTACATATCGATAATTAAATTTGGATCATTGTCCTAAATTTTTAAAACCATACAATCTCATTTGTTCTATTATGGAAATATGACATGTTTATGAAATTAAAATGGGTGTTATATTGAAAACATGCACTCTATATAAAATCACACACTTTTTGTATCCGATTGACATGAAATAATGGGAAACCCAAAAATAAATTCTATGTGACATCTATTTATAGTAAACACATCCATCTGATATGTGGTGTGCTTGGAATGACTCAATAAACAGTTTTAAAATATATCAAAGTTAGAAAAAATGTATGTCTGGGTGTTAAATCCTAGAAAATGGAATCATATAGATGTGAAATCAAAATACAATAACACAATATTTATTTTTTAAATGTAGGATCTGACATCATGCTATTCTACGTTTGTCTTTTCCTAGGATACCCAAAAATGCCTTTTTGTCTTTTAGACCGCAAAATATTGGGTGAAATAGTCAATTCCATAGATAATGACCTAATATTGACATGAAATCATCGGACAACCACCGTTGAATTATTTTTGACTTGTAAAAAGGAAGCATGTCTATCCGACATGTGTTTGCTCAAAATGACTTAATAAATTTTTAAAAAATAACCAAGTCTTTAAAAATATGTGGCGAGGGATAAAAGATGATATTATTATCATATGTACATGAAATCACAGAAAAAAAATATATATTAAATTTTGGAATTTCGGAACTAATGATATATCATTCCGAGTTCTGTTTTCATGGGATGCCATTAAAAAAATTTATGTGTTTTAAAACACGAAGACACATGTATAAAATTAAAAACCATAAAAAATGACCTTATATTGATGTGAAATAATGGTAAACACCTTTTTTAATTATTTGTGTATATAATGACAACACATCCATCTAATATGCGGTCTTCGAGGAATTACACTATAAATGGGTTTAAATGATAAAAACATTTTTAAAAAATGTTTTTGGGGTTGAAACTAAGAAAAAATGATCAATATTCTTTGAAAAAATAGAATAAAAATTTCGGATTATGTTATGAAATCTAGGAACCAATGACATGTTAGTCAGAGTTACATTTTTTCTCATGATATATATAAAGGCAATTTTTAGTGATTTAGAACAATAAAACACATGTTTTATGGTCAATCCATATAAAATAACCTTATATTGTTGTGAAATCATTTTAAAAAAACAATTATCTAAATTTTTATGTGTACACATATAAAAACCATCCATCAGACGTGGGGTGAGCTTAGAATAACTCAATAAAATTTTTAAATGTAACCAATGACTTTAAAAACGCGTTTTAGGTGGTCAAAATCAACCAAATGTCATCAAAATAACATGAAATATTATTATAATGACCATGGATTTATTTTTAATATTTTGGAATTGAAGACAAAAAATTTATTATTTTGATTTTTAATGGATTCCCATTAACATGTTTTTTCTATCTTAAAACACTAAAATGTGTGTGCAACGATCAAACCCACTATAAAAAACATCAGATTTATGTGAAATCATCAAAAACCAATAGTTGTATTATTTGTGATATGTATGTATTGGAAAAACATCTGTCTGACTTGTGGTGTGCTCAAAATGTATCAATAAATATTTTTAAAATATATATTTGTCTTTAAAAATTTGTGTGAGGGGGAAAAAGCATGAAACCAATGACATATGGCTGTTAAATCACAGGAAAAATGATTTATATTTAGTTTCATAATATAGGAACTGACAACACATTAATATATGTTATGGTTTCACCAAGATTCTTGTTTTCATTTTTTGGTGTTTTGAAACACTAAAACAACTGTGTAATAGTCTAAACCATTGAAAACCCCCATATATAATTATGTGAAATCATGTGAAACCACGATTTAATTATTTATAATATGTATGCATAGAAAAAAATCAACCTAAAATGTTGTGTTCTAAGAGAGATTCAATAAATACATTTAAAATATAAAAATCCTATGAGAACATGTGTCAGGGAGTTAAAACTAATAAAAAAATATTAGACGTAAATTAAATAAATTAAAAATAACTATAGATCTATTTGAGAAGGGTAGGAATATAAAATACGTCACTCCGAGTTACTGCTATCTCATTATGTCTGTAAAGGTGTTTTTAGTCTATTAAAATACAATAATGTTGATTTAATGTTAAGAACATAACAAAACACCTCAAATTAATGTGGAATAAAGTTAATACCATCGTTGGATTATTTTTAATGTTTATTCACGGACAACATGTCCATCAGACATGAAGCATTCTCAGAATGAATTAGTAAATAGATTTAAATGATACCAATGCTTTTGAAAATCTATCTCAAGGGTAAAAATTTAGAAATAATAATATCATCACTATGAAATCATAGGACAACAATGGGAGATTATGTTTGGAAATTCAGATACTAACTACATTTCAATATAAGTTTTGATTTTCCCATCATTCATGTAAAGGCATTTTAAGTGTTTTAAAATATTAAAATGTACATCTGATGGTCAAACCAATAAGAAATGAATTCATATTGATTTTAAATCCTGTTAAAACCACTATTGATTTAATAATGACATGTATATAAAAGAAACCCATTAGATATGATGTTTCCTCAAATTGGATCAATAAACATTTTAAAAAGATACTGAAGTCTATAAGAACCTTTATGTATGGGTCCAAACCATGAAAATGATAACAGATGGCTGTAAAATCATAGGAAAGTTATCATAGATTGATTTATGAAAAATTGTAATTGATGACAAAACATTCCATGTAATGGTTTACTTAAGATGTCTGTAAATGCATTTTTTTAAAAATAATAAAATGATAGTGTAATGGTAAAAATCATAAAAATGATAACATATTGGAAAAAAGTAATTGGAAACCAATAATTTAATTATTTTGGTTGTTTAGGCATAGTAAATATAACTATCTAACATTGATTATTCTCAAAATTACTTAGTAAATATTTTTAAATGAAAAAAAATCAATAAAAATAAGGTTTGAGGGGCTTGGGGGATCTATGAAAATCTATTAGATGATAGGGAAATAATATGAAAATAGCCATAGATTTTATTTTCAATCTTAGGAACCCACGAAAAATAAATCTCAATTAAAAGTTTATTGGGATGCCCATAAATACATTTTTTGTTTTTTAAACAACTAAAACATATATTTAATAGTAAAAACCACAATAAACGACATCAAATTGAAATAAAATCATGAGACGAAAAATATTGAATTAGTTTTGTTTTTTACACATAGACAACACATCCAAATTATGTTTATTGTGATTCGAATTACTTAATAAATATTTTCAAAATATACTTAAGTCTTTAAAAACATGAGTTATGGGATCAAAACAAATAAAACCACATTATATGTCCTTGATAACATAAGAAGATGATTGTCGATTGATTTTTGAACTTTTTGAATTTCAAACACATTATTACGAGTTATGGTTTATCACAGATGACTGTAAGTTCATTTTTCGTATTTTAAAATACTAAAACATGGATTTTTTAAAAGCAAACCAAACGGCTTAATATTATTTAAAAGACAAAGCTACACCAGTATATAGGAAGGAAATTTACATTTATTATATTGAAAAATGTTCATCAGATCACCTGGAATTCTATAGTAGTGTTTACAGGTTTCTTCCAAAGATCCTTTATTAGTAAGAGAATATGCAAGTTGATTATCCTCACGATATATATGCGTAATAATATAGCTCATTTAAGCTACCTCAGTCATGCATCTATTCCATTTGGTAGTGAGATTCCAAAAAAGACGTAGTTTTCCAAGCCTCTCCGCTTGAACAATTATGGTTGTGTCACTTTCAAACCAAACATGATTCCACCCTCTTTTCCGAGTAAACTCAACTGCTCTAATCAGGGCCTACATTTCTTCATCAAGTGCCCTATCA
This sequence comes from Viscum album, assembly GCA_963277665.1. Taxonomy (NCBI): domain Eukaryota; kingdom Viridiplantae; phylum Streptophyta; class Magnoliopsida; order Santalales; family Viscaceae; genus Viscum; species Viscum album. The sequence goes on along the minus strand of OY728133.1, from coordinate 1,776,162,204 downwards.
TTATCACATGAGCCATCTTCCCCCTCCAAGAAATATCCATTGTGATCTATGAAAGTAAAACCATAACCAGAAGGTCTGGTATTTCTCCTAGAGGTGCATTCCATGTTGCATTTAATCCAGCCTACAAATGGAAGCAACCAAAAAACTTCATTGGTTCCAAGTGGTTACGGTTAATTACCTTGAAGATGAATCTTTCATAGAACTACAAAGTCCCTTACCGAATAATGGTAGTAATATTTATGCAAGGAATCGGCATGTTGAGCCATAATCAAGACAGTTGAGTAGGAATTTTTGTGACTAGTCCCAGGAGCACCATGCCGACACTGATTTATTCTGTGCTAGAAGATATGAAAAACCATAGTGCAGGCCACCAGAAAGAGGATAAGAACTTGCTTGGAAAGCTGTACAGCAAGTAGTGGATGTAGAAATTGAGGGACATATCTGGCTTGTGGGCAGTGGAGATCAAATATATCAAACACTGCATTCTAGAGGGATGATGATTTACTACAGGAGAGGAAGATATGGTCGATGTGCTCTCAATGTTGCTGGAAGAGAATGCTCATGGAGTAAAAAGAAACTCCCGCCCCCTGCACATTCACATCAACCGTGTGTTTGTTAGGATGAAGGCGCCAAAGCAGAGTAAATCTGTATGGAACCAGCTATTTTTTTATTAATGGCCTTCAGCCCTTTACTTTCACCATGGAACAGATGATTATAGTGGCCCTTCGAGTCCAGAATTCCATTGGTCCTAGGCTCACACTAGAGGAGATCATGGATGTCCAAGACATCATAGTTATCAATGATGTGAGAAATAAAAAATGGAAGGTCATTAAGATTATCAATTTGACTCTTAATAGAGGAATCAAAGTTTGTGTTCTAATTAGAAGTGTCACGTCTGTCTATAAGGGGATCCCTAGTATAGTTATGTTTCCAAAATTTGAGAGAGGAGTGAGCACTAACCATCTAGAGAGAGTGGCAACTGATATTCTGGAAGATTTTTTAGACCAGGCCAAATAGAAGAGTGAAGATAGGAAATATTCCCATCAATGATCCTTTTAAGGAGTTTACTTCTGAGGATGTCTAGAGAATATCCATTATTATTATTAATCCTCCAAATCAATTGTGCCAGTAAGTAGTGGTTAAAGTTCTCCAGGTTCTTGACCCCAATACCTCCTTTGGCATGTGGAAAACAACATATTTTCCAAGAGGCTGTAATAACATTCTGTTATAGGATACTACCACTCCACAAAAAGTTTCTCATGATGGAATTCAGAGTCTTGATCACCAAGGAATTCCAAGAGTAGACTATAAAAGAATAAACTAATTTTGAGAGGGACATGTTCTTAACAAGGCAAAGCCTTCCTACCATTGATAAAGCCTTTCTTTTCCAGGAGGAAAGAGTTCTTTTGAGTTGACTGACCACTTCAAAAAACGAGAAGCACGAGGTCTACCAAAAAATAGAGGGACTCCAAGGTACGTGAAGGGGATAGTCCCTTCTTGAATGACCAGGTCACTCAACACTGAAAATTTTTTTGAGGCAGTAATATTTTTCCCAAAATAAGTTATGGGATTTCTCCCGTTAATCTCTTGTCCTGAAATATGTTCATAGTGAATAATGGACTTTTTAAGATTCTGAATATTTTTCGTGACACACTTTGTGAAAATAATAATGATATCAGTAATGAAAAGGAGAGAGTGTGTGTAGATACCTCTTACAACTCTGATTGTTTTGAGTTCACCTGTGGATGTCATGTGTAGGAGAAGTCTACTAGGGTAGTATTTAGTGATCGCAAAAAAATGTTCGATAGTGGATCACCCATCCAGACACCTCTAGAAGATGTTAAGTAACCCTACGGGGTTCCATTAAGGATAATGGAGATGTGGGCAGAGCTGATAATTGTCTTGACCCATTTTATAAAGTTCATGTGAAAACCAAACTCATGGAGAATATGACCAATGAAATACTAGTCAATAGTATCAAAAGATGATAAAAATGTGTTCTATTTGGTGTCAAAACCATGAAAATGGAATTAGATGGCTGTAAAATCATTGGACGATGATCCTAGATTAGATAATGAAATGTACGAACTAACATCACATCAATCCAAGTTAATTTTTTCATGGTGTACCAATTAACTATTTTGTAGTATTTTAAAAACTAAAACTACAATCTAATAGTGAAAACAACAGAAAATGACCTCATGTTTACATGAAATTATGAGAACACCACCATTGAATTATTTTTCAAATATATGACATGTTTTCATATCAGTGTATTTAAAAAAGCTATATTATGTAATTTCAACCATACCGATCATCAATTTATCAATTTATTATATTGTAATATACATCTTCCATTTCAGTTCCAAGTGTTGTATCATATCATTAAAAAGTACTTTTATGTTTTAAAAATTTTCTACATTATATATTATTGTTTTACTTATAAATTGAATTCTAATTTATTTACAAAATAACATGTTTTATGTGAAAAACTATTGTTTGTTCTATAAGTGATAAATACTTATAGAAGGAAAGATGTTGACAATTCTAATCCATAGAATTCTATAGAATTCAGTAATGATGTTTCTTAGTTTTGATGGGATGTTTAAATATTATCTTTTATACTACTGTAGTTCTAATTTTTTATGTTCATTTCAAATTTCTATCATATTTTTTCTTCTAGTTAAAGGAACGATGTGGTTGATTCTAGTTGATGACATGATGTTGAGATAGATGGATGTAGATTATGTCCTAGGATGAATGTATATTTTTAATGGGTGAAGAGTAATTGTTAGAAAAATTTTATATGTATATATTTATTACAGAGGAAATGGGATTGTTGAGGTTTATATAGATGTATGTTTCTATATATTTGATGTCTTTTTTTGTGAATTTATGGGTTAGTGTATTGTGTGAATTTATAATTTATTTGAATATTATTTTTTAATAAATATTGAAAAATAAATAACTTATTTTAATATATCTAGTATAATTTATATAAAATTTATACTAAATATTTTTTTATGCATTTAGTGGTGGTTTCTTATAAATAATTATAATCATAATCAACAGAAAATTTCATAGAGATAGATTTTGGTAATTATTATTATTATTATTGTGATATATTAAAAAAACCACCAACACATGAATTAAATACCATTTATATGAACAAAAATTTAAAAAATATATAAACCTATTTTGAAAAATAAAAACTTCTATGAAACGATCACCACTGATAAGATCATAAAATTGATAAGAAGTCATTTCACATACAAATATATTTTACTTAAAACTTATTATCCTCTCACTATATCTATGAAACAGAATAATATTCTATTTAATTGTCCAATAATATTTCATGTCACTGAGATATCTTAAAGAATTATTTTCATCATTTCGAATCCATACTCCATTGAAATGTTGATTAGAATAGACTCCTGCAGCATCACTTCCTTAGAGTGGTGTACAAGCTCCATGAAAATTTTTCATTCATTATCCCTATTTCATATATCCTTAAAAACACATTCATCTAAATCCATCTTGTGGAATGGCTCATTTTTTCCATTGGCATCAGCTACCCACACCAAATCTCATGGGGATGACTTCTCTTTTGAAAATATTCTATATTGGATTGCTCCTTGGATATGAACCAAAAGAGACACCCTTCCCTCAATGTCATTTTGATATGGATTACTAGAGGATCTGTTTTCCATGGGTTTTTGTAAATTTGAGTAATCTTTACATTTTCATTTTATTTTCCTTTTGATGACTGAATAAACTCTAGAATAATGGGCACCTTTATTCCCTTTCCATGAGCCATTCCGAACTGTTGATGTCAGGTTGTTCTCTTGTTACTCATATGAATCCGGTTGACATTTTACTTCATTAATACTCAAATCCATTTGAAAATGCATCTTGGATATAGACTTATTACTTTTAAATTTTCATATGATATTTTTTCAGCCGTTAAAAATATTATCTTCCTCCGTAGTTTTTTTAAAGTGTTAAACCAGTTGTGGCGAAGTAATGATGATTTGGAGCCCTACAAATTAGCAACAAATTGTGGACTAAATGAACTATGGATAATTGTTAAGGCATGGTATTAAGATTATTTGGACTCACCAACATGTGATAATAAAGGCCAATATGAAATTATGGTACTCGTCCTAATGACTAAGCTAGGGAAAATCTCATGATTCTTCCCTTTATGCCCAAGATTAGAAGACATTTTCTTATCATAGTAGGCAACCATGTATTTTTACCTCATCCTCTCATCACCCACACCCTAAAAAGATGGATTGACTCCATCATGATCATTCCATGGTAAAAAAAAATATGTCTTATAACATTGGTTAATGTTACTGAGGTATCACGCCCTTTTGATGAGTCTTATCATTGACTTCCGAGAGCCTAACTGAGAGGCCCACATGTGAAATGTCTATCACCACATGTTGTCACACTGATGGATCATGACTTAGATGATTGAATGATTAACAGAAATTGATACATAAATCATGTATTACATTCTGTTTTCAGAAAATCACTCCCTATATCTAATGAAAATGGATTCTACTAGAGATTTAGAGACAACAATTTCAATAGAAAACTGTATAGAATCCATGTGTTAGAAATCATGAGTGTGATGATCTAAACAAAAGAAGATTCATAACATGTTACTAATTGACCTTAGAATTTCCATATTTTAGAATAGAAGAGGTAATATAAGAATATTAATCCAAATCATTGTGATTGTAAGATCTTTTATCAAGTGAAACATAAATGACAAAGGAAAAAGCATAAATCAAAAGTTAGAGAGAGAGAGAAATGAGAAGAAGCCCAAGATGAGATCAAATCTTTATCATTCCCAAAATGAATCAGATAATGATGCTAGTCTAATATCCCTTTAAAATATTATCCCCATAAACCCCATGAAATAATTATAAGCCCAAGAAAAACATACAACAGGGGAATCCACTATGAAAATTGATGCTCAAATATAAGATGGAATATGGAGGTAGTGTAGGTAAACATCAATGAATTAATAGGCTTCCTGGTAACACCATCATCCCCCAATGAATCATTAAAAAAACATCAATCTCACAAAGGATAAGGAGAAGGAAAGGGCCAGTGAAGGGGATGATGGGTTCAATTAGGGAATCCATCAGATCAAATATAGATCCCCCCAATGATGGAGGGGGGGAATGGTTCCACACCCGTGATTCCAACACCTTCATCGAAAGAGACACTAAAAACAAATTTTTCTTTATTTTTATAAGGAAAACTAATACAAGGTTAATTTAGTGGTAAAAAGACATCATAGAAATCCTTTCTTTGTTTTAATGAATTTAAATTTTAAGCATAAAATATTCATAATTATAAGATATTATTTTCTTCAGGCCCATGTACTGAATAATATCTTCACCAACCATTCATTGATCATTATAATGCAGAATTTAGTTACTTCAAAATACACAATCCCATTTACATATCAATTGTTGTGATGGTAAAATAATGAATCAATGATGTATCTTATATGTATACATTGTTCATTAAAATTTAGCATAGAGTATTTACTAATCTCACATTTCATTATACACATCATAGTTATTTTTTATGTAATGGAGCATCAATGTTTAAACTCATAATCATAGGAGATACATCCATTATTGTTTTCTACATTTTTCAGAAATAGTATTATTATTATTTACCATATTCTAACTATAATGAAAATGGATATCATTCGAGTTATAATATTATACAATCCCATTATGTAACATTTACATGGGTTTTTATGCAAAGTGTTTATTATAGATATAAAATAACATTCCTCATGAAAAAAACTATGTGAATCAAATGTAATTATTCTATTGTTTTCTAATGATATTACATAAAACCAATGATAGAAAAAATTATAGTCATCTTCTAGACTAAATTTCCATAAATGGGTTCACATATCTATTAATGATAATTGTAGAATGATTGAACTCGATCGAGTACAATCCATAGATGCACAAATTATAAGATTAGAAACAAGATCCACATGAGAGTGTAGGAAATGAATGTTCAAAAGACACCAAATGTCTAGGCAGTATGAAACCACAGTAATGGTTATACATTCAGCTGGGATGGTATTAATTTATTTCTTAAGAGTAATGTATCCTAAATGTAATGAGTATATGAAAATAGTTATGAATGAAAAGTTCAATTAAAATTAAATAATGTTTTCAGTATATAAAATCATATTTTCTTATTAGTTTGAATACTATATTGGGTATTCAAATGAGATTATATGTGGGTTGTAAAGGCATTGTACCAGTAAGGATCCATTTGTGTTACCATTCATTATGAAAAATCTATTTTAATTCAACTTTTAATAGTTTCATTCCATGATCATCAAAATAGATAAAATAATATTCATTGGGATAAAAGTTTTCATTTGAATACTACGAGTTTCTATGAATTATAATATTTTACATGTATAAATATTTTTAATAACATATGGAAATCATCGAATAGTATTACAATTATTTAAAAATATAATGAATGAAACATTGTCAAATTTTAGTTACTGTAGAAACATAAAGTTTAGAGAATTATGTCTATTAAGGTAAGTCAAATGTGTGGATTTGAAAAATTCAAAAGTACATATATTTATAATGTATTGAAATTTATAATTTTGATCAATTCGATAGAAAATTTTTACTATTATCATATAGAATAAATATTTTAATAATACATGTATGTATCAAATATTGATATTAATGTGGTGGGTATAACTCTATATATTTATCTGAAGTATTTTTTACAAATTACATGTTTTGTACTAAATATGGTATTTACAATATATTTTATATGTTAGGAATATATCAGTATATCCATGAGAACTAGATGCGAAGCAGTCAGAACATTCAAATTGTACATGTGAGAATACAAGGGATATGTACTTGATAATAAGAAGAGAATAGATATAAGTTTATGGAGACAAAAAATATTCATACATTTTATCAATAAGATATTACATCATGTTATGATAAGTTACTGGGAATGATAAGATCAATCAAGATAGTGGAAGCCATATCTAAAAACAATGAGTACATTGCAGCTCCTCATGCAGATAAAAATCAGTGTAAAACATGAGATGATTTGTTCTAGCTCTAGGAATCAACATTAGATTGTAACTATTTATCATAATATAAATTATTATAATCCATATACAGATACTTTCCATGATTTCATGTATTGAATGTGTAAAAAATGAACATACTCAGGGATATCGTCTCTTGATGAGTCTCACTCGTGGAGGGGAAGTCACATAATATAGAATGGATGTGTAGGCAATATGTGGAAATCCCAATGACTAAATCAATAAATTATAGGATGTGTGATCTTAACATGACAAAGATAACAAGTTTAGATAGAATGTAGGATATAGTTCAACTATTATTATTGTGAATGTCTGTGCCCCAGTCCAACATAAATAATACTTTTCAATTATTATACCATGAATATAGTGACATATTCATGAAGTCTAATTACGATAATAGTGTTGATATTTCAACATCCACTCATCACATGGTAATGTCCATATATTATTTTTTTAATTAAAAGTGTACAATAATTCCTATACTGTTATGAGAATCTCTAGATATTATGAAATTAATCATAAAAATATGTTCAATGGTCTTGATACATAATACTAACTGGACATAGATGATATCTGAATTTTTGGCATTGGTGGATCATAAGGATTGATAATTATTTTAGTGAAGATGACACATGCTGATATCGAGTAGATGGGATCTTGAGGACTGACATGCCAATTAGAACAACACATGTTTCAGTTTTCATTGGCTGTTTCTATTTTAGAACACGTTTAATGGTCTATTGACATGAGATTATTATCACATTATTCAATTTTATCACATACATTGATGTACGATGAAAACTATAGTATTTATTTCAATGAGAGTTGGCTTCGGTTGGGTATTTAATTATGGGTATGACATTGATTTAATAATCAATATAGAATTTGTAACTTTGGAATTAACATGATATCTCAGACAATGCTGACCAGGATGGTATTATTTTGAATAAATCCATTGACATGGTTGATGAAGGTAGGACTTTTCAGTTAGGACAAGGAATTACAATGAATGAAAGGAGGATGAAATGAAGTGTGTGTCTATGTTTTTGAGATATCATGATACAATGAGACTATAGGATGCATAATATAATCATTAGAAAAGTTGACATTGCTATAACATTTAATTACCTATTAAGGGGTATTGATGGGTTGCTAGACTGTACTCCTAGTTTGTGAATAATATAAACTGATATCATGATAATGTCCTGGAGGGTCATGTATTTAGTGTATTGAAAATTATTCCCTATTTTGATGAATATGAGTATATGAAATTTTGGGCCCCACTATAGTGTATGAGAGATGACCAAGCATATATTTTCGCCAAAGAAATAAATAAATTCATATGATTAGACTGTTGAATATTGAATATTGAATTTATTCATTAAATTCATTTACAATTATTAATGTAAATACAAGAAATATATTATAAAAACAAATAGTTTTTTAATATTCAAGCATCGTATAATAATATCAAGAATGATGAATTGAGATAATGGGTTATTTTTATTAGGTAATATATTAACAATATTTCTAGTATGTAAGGAAAATATAAATGATACTAATGACATAGTATTGTATTCAGAAGAATTAAAATAAAGTATCGAAAAAATATGAAGGGGTCATCATCTGTTTTCATGTAATTTCAAAAATCACTCTATATGAAGGAAAGGGTATCTCATGAAAATTACTATTTAAGACACAATAATTGAAAGAATATCTCTCATGTCCCACATCCTAGTAGGAGAAGCAGATGATATAAGCTTCTGATCTAATCTATTCTTCATGGATCAGAGGATCATCCCTAATGTGACAGTTTGGACGTTTAATGATTCATAATATCTCAATTCTAGAACCCAAAATTCAATGATTTATGATCCCACAGGCATTCTAGGCATGTGTGGATTCTCTATAAGGATATATATTTTATTCCTTCATGAAACAATTACCGAAGATGAGTGATTATGGAACTTCTCATTAGACAGAATATGGTAATATTTGAGTTAATATTTCGTTATAAAAATCATCCCATGTGACCGTCAATTGTTGTACAAAGCTAGGGTTTTCCGTCATTGGTGTAGTTACATCGAACCTCAGGGAAATTTTTGAATCTCTAAACAATATTCTTCCAATTTGTACTGAGGTACCTATAATCCAAACATTCAATAAAATTGAGTAATTATTTTATCAAACTAATGTGAATATGATTCGTAAAGTTCTTAGATGTCTATAATCCTGTTTTTCTATGTTCTAACATCAATACATGATTGTTTTCTTGGTTTGGACCCTTTCACAATTTATCATTCTATCACTAAAAAATTTTAATCATGTGAAACAAACATCACATCCAAAAAAACAATCCATGAATCAAATTGATGTAGTTTTTATTCTAAAAGATAAAAAAATTTACGGAATGTTCTCTAGGGTTTTCAACACAATCGTTTGTTGTTTTCTCAATTTTGATCATATTATGATATATATATAATTTTAATAAAAGTATATAAGAATAAATATTATTTTAAATCATATCAATTAAGTTGAGAATCCAATTAAGGTCTGATTGAATTATACATACCATAAATGAACAGATGATTATTCTCCCATGTTTTCATCAATATAAATATTAAATTTCTTGTTATTAATCCCATTTAAATGAATTATAACTCTAAAATAAGTTCAAAATATGAAAAACATTTTCAATATTACCTTGAAATTCATGTATCAGATCGATTGGTGTATCATTCTAAATTATCAAAATTGACATAATGATCATTTTTGCGGGTTTTCAAGTCAATTTGAGCTCGTTTGCTCAGTTGTTACCCATATAAATGTGATTTTTCCATAATTAACTATAATTAATAATATGAAATCACACAATTCATTATTTTAATATCCACAAAACACCTATAGTCATAGACTTGGTAAGAGGTGATTCTAACTATAGGTGACATTCCTCAAGCCACAATAGCTAAAAATAAAAGCCTAGTGTGTAAACACAATACACAGTAGAGGAAATTTTTTTGCATTTACCACGAAAAAATAACCATAACATTATAATGATGAAAAATTAAAATAATTTAAAATTTTATAATGATTTCTATCATAAACCCCAATTGTAGTAAATAATTAAAAATACACCAAAAATGATGAAAAGAACTAACATCAATGTAGAAAAAGAGAAGTGAAAAATAGAAAAATAAAAATCCAATGTAGAAAAAGGCGTTGGAACCAAGGTGGAAGCACTCTTTTCCAAAACATGAACACTTAATTCTCAACCGCCACTAATATTGATAACAACCTCAAGGATCCCCACTAGTAATGTAATAAACTAGTCCCTTTATTGTATCATGAAAAATAAATATCAATATACGAATAAAAGTGAATATATAGGGGGTGAGTAATCATACCATTTGGAAAAAAACCAATGTGATTTATCGACAAGTCACCCATAGTATAAATTGATAAGATCACAGGTATTTAATAACATGAAACATGAAAATTATATGTAGATAACATGTATTGATAATTTTCAATTAAACAGACGATTTAGTTTTCCAAAATAAGTATAACCAAATATGAGTCATCTATTGAATAAAGAAAAAACGTTCCTTGAAGTCAACATTATAAAAATCAAAAATTCTCTCTCACACAAACAACCTTTATACTAAATGTCATATTAATTCTTAAAATTAGTGATACATCATCTATCAAGTCGTTAGTAGGTGTAAATCCATCATCTCTATTAAATCATGCCATAATTGTGCATCATGTCTTTTCTAAGAAGGCCTTGTAAAATGAAAATCCTGAACATAGACCACAAATTTTCTTTTCTTGTAATAACAAAAAAATAGTTTTTTCAAGAATAGGTATCAACTCCAAATTTGTTTTAATACAGTTCATCTATTAAATATATTGAACAATTTTTGGGAAATACCAGTAATATTGTTTTTAAAGCACATTAATAAATAAAAAAAAATCAATAGTCTTTTAATAGGGTAAGATTTTTTAAAAAATTAGATTATATATATTTATGAAACCTAAGATCCTTCCAATTATTATATTGATTAAATGGTGTTAAACTAACTACCTCAAATTCTTAATCCACACCTCCCGTTCCAATTATTTACAAACCCTTTCATTCCCATAGATCAAATATTGCTGATATGATGGATTTGTTTTTTTGGATTGAATATATACTTCAATATTAGCTATGGAATTAATGATGTTTGATTGAAATGGGATAGAGACTTAAGAGAATCGGGGTGAATGAATATTTAAATATAAGTACTATGAATACCCCCATTCACAACATTAATTAAGGATTCCTGTTGTAAATATATAGGTTTCCATATATGAAAACAAACCCACAAAATCATATTAAAATAATGAAATTCCAATCGTGTTATGAATAATTTTTAACAAAATGAATGGTCTTAGATATCTTCCCGATAAAAAATATTAACATTATAAAAATAACTCATTCCATCATCTATGAAAACATTCATGACATAAATGAAAATTAATGCCATCAAATCTTCTTATATTTAGATAACATATCCCCTTCCCCAATATTCCTTTGAAATATTAAAAAAATTATCTAAACCACTCTAAAAAAAATATGGAAGCATAACATGATGGAATACCTCAAACCAAGGGTGAAACACTCTCCCCACAAAAGGGAATTCTTTCTAAGTGATTATAGATGAATTTTTAAATATTTAAAATCTCAAGACACAATTCCAACATAAACTTATATATTTCCCATGTTTCTTTTTGGATATTATTTTTGTTCCTTAAAACTGTTACAAGAAAAATAGATCTCCCTTGTAGATTTTTCTGGTATATATCTACTATTATAATTGGTACATGGATAAATGATTTACCTTGTTCAACTATAACATGGTCCCAAATGATGACATGACTCATATCTTGTTATTAATTTTTCGGTTTTGAAAACATGAATAAATTTTAGACAACACTGAATCTAAGATTATTGGATAACTAAGACAAAACAATACCAATCCATTAAATAATCTCAAATAGTATTGAATTCAATAGGGGAAAAGTTCCCTTGCTTCCTCTTGTATCGAACACAAAGTCTTCTTGAAAAATTCATGAAGACATGGTTACTCACATTGAAAGATAAAAATCAACATGAAATATATGCATATTGTTTATGTCATATCTAAGTTTTATATATCTAATTATTGATCATTAGAATTATCTCTATTGCCTCATAGACCATTCTAGGTCCAATTATGGATGTTTCTCCTATTAACATCGATCTTGGTAGTCAATTATATGTATTTCTATATAATTCCTCAAACTGGTCCATCTACAACATCACCTAGTAGTTACTATTATACAATAACTCTATAAAAGGAATATAATCATCCAATTAAGAACAAAAATCAATAACCAAATCCCTTATAACATATTCTAATATTTTAATTGTTCTTTCAGAATACCGGTCCATCAATGGATAATGTTTTATGTAAGATGCTGACTATATTTCGAGATCTTATTGCAAGAATCATCATAAACGGGAAGTTAATTGAAGATATCTATAAGATACAATAAAATGTCGAACTCCATGGATCATGAACCCTTCCTGATTATATAAAATTTTAAAATCATCTATCATGATAGAATCTCTAATTCAAAGAATTCTTACCTACATGGTGATTTGATCTATGTTTCTCAAATAACATTATGATTCTGAAAAATTCATAAAAGACGTCTAAAAAAGTCATTGGAAATATTATTCAACATATATATAGGTATATGAATTTATTTTATATTACCAGTTGGAATTTGATTCTCAGTATTTATAGCAAGTTAGGGAAGAAATTTCATAGCAAAATCTGTAGTCTTACATCTCATACCTGACCATAAGAAATGAATTGTCATCTCCCTATACACTTTTTAAATACTGATGTTAATAGACCATTTCTAATAGTTATTTGAAAAATAATATATTATTGGATATAATAAGTTACCACAATTTGGTTCTAATATCAAAACAATGAGTTTTCATATTGTTTCATGTTATTTGAAGTCACAAAACCATTTTGGATTAACCTAATGTTATTACAAATAAGATATTTTTTCTTTGTGTATTTCACAAAAATACATCATTTAATGAAAAATATCATCCTTGATGATTATTTCAACCTCATAATGTGGGATACAAACAATGAACTTGTTAGCAATGACACTCAACAACATCCATTAGTCATATGATTCCCCAACCACTGCACTATATGAATCCCAAATCACATAAACATCTATAAAGATAATATTTCACGGAGTATACAGCTTGTTGATATAAAAAGTTTAGTGTTACATAATTGAACATTGTTACCAAATTTGGATTTGGTTCCCAAGAACAAAATATATTGTAATTTTTATTACATATATTTATAAAAATTTGAAAAATTTATATAAATATCTTACCATATATTTATTGTTCTTCCAAATATTATTGATTTGATAATGTCCTATAATATTTTTAAATTCAATAAGGTTAGATAAGTGCATTTTTATGATGATAAACTGGAAAATTTATGATAATATATATTAAATATAGTATTATATTCAAAAAATGTACTATGATGAGGAACATAGCATGTATAATGTCATTTGAGAGTACTCAAAAGATGATTGGACCTCTCTGTTTATGTTATCACTTGGTAATATCTCAGATGGGAGATTTGAATAATATACCCTCCATTTAGAATTCATATTTTTTTTATGTCATCAGATATTCCTATTTGATAGAATGTGTAATGGTCCATAGACATTAATGTTTTTATTATATCATGTCATGACTCATGTACTAAGATTTACATACCAAAACCATGATACCATATATCTGTGGGATGTTGGGATGATTTGGTGAATCAAGAAAGACATTTTATTAATAAAAATTATTTAATTATTTTTCACATTAATTTTTATGATATTAGATATCATGGACCTTGGATTATAATATAAATGTCTTTTTAAATTCCATGGTTATTTTGTAAAAATGATTTTATTTCTGAAAGATAACTAAATAATTATTATGAACATAGGTTAGTGACCCGGATGTGAATTCATTTGATGAGATATTGAGACAACGAGTTTATATTACATAGAGATAATTTTTCTATTTTTCCCATCAATATAGAATTATTTTCATTCTTCTGGGTTCCATGACCAGTTTCTAGAGAGATATATTGGATAATAAGAGTGTCATCCTAATTAAAATGATGAGGAATACATTATTTTCATAGAATAATCATTTATGTTGATCAATATTATATTCAATTTGAATATAATTTTTGGAATAAATATTATTCACAAGACCAAGGAAAAATTTTACTCATGTTTTAAATTTTCATTATAATTAGTGAGTTAATGAATAATTATTTTTTTCTTAATATTTAATTTATTTGATTAAGTGATTATATAAAAAAATTTATGAAATATATTGAAAATAAAATATTTACATATTAATAAAATATTTAATAAAATATTTATTCATCTATTCAATAAATTCCAAGAATTTTTGATTGATAAATACCATATCTGGTGATAAATTTTAATTTACTAGAAGGTAATAAAATATTTGTTATAGTGTAAGTAATACCATGAAAAATAAAATATTATTATTATTATGTGATATGGGGTTTAATTAGGATTATAATATTATTTATGGGACACTGAATAATTAAATAGTATTTTAACCTAATCCAGATCTCTATAAGGAGATTGTTCTGTCTATTTTGTAGGGTTAATCAAAAATTTATAATAGAGAATCATTATGCACAAAAATCTTTCCACAAACCGAGACACACACACACACACACACACACTCTCTCTCTCTCTCTCTATCTCTATATATATATATATCTATCTATCTGTCTCTCGATTTCATACTCCCTTCCTATCAAGAATAATAAGTACCCCTTCAAGCCCAATGAATAATGAAGCAACCAAGATAAAAAAACATAAGACAATTGATACTCTGGGAAGGAACCCAAAACTCAATTGGAGTGGTTCAGATATCTAAGAAAGACACGGGGATCTCTTCTAGATGGATTATATACTTGAATAATAACTGTGATATAAGGGGAACCTGAAAGGGTTTTGAATACTAATAACATCATAATTGAAATAATCCTGAGATGTGGTAATCATTTCTTCATATTACAAAAAATTAACTATTAATTTAATATGCCATGCCATATATTGAAGTTTCAATAAACATTTAATAAAAATAAATTTCAACATATAATGTCCGAGAAGGATCTTTTTCTACACCCAATTGCAAAGAATGGCATCATATACTCCATTCATAAAATTTATACTTATTTTCATGATTTTTTATATTCATTGAAAATGATGGGTTGACTTTTATTTCAATAATTTTACATTCTTTGAAACGACTGTTTAAAATAACATTCCAACAAAATTTTAATTTCTTCATTAATGATTTAATATTTATTAATTATAAGAACAGATGATGATTTATTGGAAATTCAATTGAAAAATATAATAGAGTCTAGTTTGTTAACAGGGGATTACATGACAGATTACTGGAATACACATCATATACCCAAGTTCACTACACCTGGACATCTATCAGGATACATGACACACCAAGAAGTAATTATATGGGGTGTATTTATTACATTCAATGTGTTTAATGAGCAATCCCAGCACATATTTTTTCATATTATATTGAGTGTATCTATCATGGACATTTTGTAGGCTAGGTATTTTTTGGGGAAATTCAAATTAACAATGTGGTAGAATACATGGTCAAAATGGAATGATAATGAAATCCAAGAGAATTAATGATCTATATGACATTTATTTATTGAAAACATCCTGTAAAACATTAATTATTATATTATAAATATATTCCATGCCATATGTTGTGTTATGAAGACAAAGAGAAGGCATTATACATGGTGTGTTTCTAGATAGTACATTTTATGTAGTCTTGAAAAGTGACATGTTTCCCTCTTAGGAATGCATCCTACATACACGGTATATTAGAAACATGATGTGTACCTCCTAAGTTCACACCATGTAGTCTCAAAAAAATACAGAATTATTTTACAGAAAATAATTAAATGTAACATTAAAACCATATTATATTGATTGAAACATGTTTTTTTACAATTTAATAATGGATTTAAAAAATTGAAAATTTTATTATTTAATTTATTGTAATAAATCATTTTTTCTTGGTTATACCATTTATTTCCCATAAATTTTAATATGATGGGTTTACCCAAGAGAATTCAGACGGTACTTATGATAAAAGTGAATTAATTAATTGATTTATTAATTTATCTCAGCACATTTATCAGAATAAAAAATAATTAATAATAATGAATAATATCCAGTGTACTTATTTCTTATTAATTTCATGTGTATGACCATTCATAATATTGACCAAGAATTTTCCATGTTTTGAATTTATTTAGATAAATTTTTTTCATGTTTTTGAAGTTATTTATTATAAAGATAATTATGAGGAGATGCATGTCATTCCTCACTTGTTTATTATGTAGGAATTATGTGGCCATGGTTATTTATGTAAATCCACATAACCATAACTTTGGTACCCCTTACCTATGTCTGAGTTATAAATACATGTAATTAATAGAGTATTCAAAGGTGTGTGTATGAGGTTTGAAAATAAATCATAATGACTCCACTCAGGTGAAACACAAGAGGATATTTGAAATACCACAACTCATTCAATGTCAGGACTAAAGAGTTATTCCCCTATGTCATAGGTTGATTAATTTTATTCCCAATAAACCAATCATTTTATAAGAGCATTATTAGCTAATTTATTTATTTATTTATTTATTTAAATTTCTAAAATCTTTAATTTATGGATTCATGATCGTGGTCATATATATAAATGAATTAATGTGAAAAATAGAATTTAAATAAATAGATTATGAATTAATGTTTTATCCAACATGGTTATATAATTATGAAATATCCCCATAATATTAACCAGTCATGGAAAAGATAATATAAGATAAAATTTATGCATAATTAATTAAAATTCCTCAAATAAATATTAGTGTATACTAAGCCTTATATTACATGATTAGAAATAAAACAAATAATACTTGTTGTTTTTTCATTCCTAATAGTGAAAATTAATTTTATTAGTGGAATAATTATTAATTTTTTTTGGAAGAGTTAATAATTTTACATCGAGTAGAGTAACCCTTTCTAATGATAGTGTAATATGGAGCCATATGTTTAGAAAATTTATCTGAATATTAAATTTTATAATCGGAGTTCACTCAATAGATCAAGATGTAAGAAGAATGTAGTTGGAAAGAGCTTTCATCCTAAAAAACATAATGTTTCATGACCAATCCTTATGTGTTCATGTGAAGGGGTATATGGTCCATGAAAATAGAGTGTCCAAGAAAATATAAATTTTTAGTTTAATAGGGAGGCATTTTCGGATTGATAAAAAATTGAGATAATTGTTAAAATTTATTATTATTATTTAACACGTAAAATTGATTCAAGTAAAGTAGTAATATTTTCTTTTAATTATTTTATCAAATGCTACAAAAAACCATAAAAACAGTTTTGATTATTCCCTAAATAAAGGAATAAACTTATAAAAACATTCTACATATAGTAAAATAGTCTATGTGAAATATTATTAAAAAACATTTTGTATTATGTTTTCAAATCCCTCATTCATATTCTACCATGATAACTGGTAACTGATGGTGAAAAGGATTCCTACGACATGTATGTTGACAATAGTTCTTTTGTAAATTGTATTATATTATTATTTATTTATAGATATTTGATGATAAAAATAAAAATATAGAATATTAAACCATTATATATCATATTATTTATATTGATAATGATACAGAAAGGATTTAAATGAATAAGATTTTCAATGCGGTATATTAGTGTATACTGGAAGAATAGAACTTATATATTGATCAAGCTTTCAAAGTAGTGGGGTTTATTGGCCAATTAGTGAAACTGGACTTCAAAATGGAAAATAAATTTTCAATTAACAATTTTTTATTATCATTACCACTATGTAATTATTTATATTATAAATCCAATTAAAACCAAATAGATAAATTGACTAGGAAAATTGTTTATGTACATCACCAATCAGAGAAAGACATGTTGAATCATTTTTATCCATGTAACGTTCCAGGTAAATAACGAATATGAAAAGTTCATGTATATTAATATTTTTGAATAAAATATTAATATTACTTAAAAGGGGATTCTATGTTTTATGGCGTACCCAATATGTAACAACGAGTTTCTTTGAAATCATATGTTGCATGCTAATAATAAAAAAATATTATTGTAAATGTTAGTAAACTCCTAGCCAATGTAATGGTGGGAGTGAATAGAACTAACTAAAAAGAGATTATATATGCTTGTCAAATATTTTTATATTTATTCAATAAATGTTAGAGGCCTAAAATGCAAATGAATCCAATTTTTAGCATAAATATTCTAATATTCTTTAAAAGGTCGATTAACCTCCTTTTGATGGCGAACCATTTTTTAAATTAACTTTTTGACAATTTTATATGTTATATTGGACCAAATAAAATCCTTCTTTATAATCGGGACATCAAAATTTACATTATAAATGTTTTTTTTTGATAAAATTCATTTTTAATGAATTGGTGAAAATGTTGTATTTTAATTCAAAACCTATTTTTAATCTAATTTATTTATATGATTATATTATCTTCTAAATCGTTTTTAAAGTTCAATTAGAATATATTTTTTCCATTTAATTTTGTGCTGGTCATTGGAATTAATTTAACTTTGATATTGGACTTAAACTAGTGTCAATATTTTAATAGATATTATTTCTTAAAAACACGCTATTTGTTTTGAAAACGAGAATAAATTATTAAATTAATTAATGCATCTTATATGTTTTGAATTTTTTAAAATAGACATCATTTTTGAATTCGGAATATCAAATATAGCTTCGGGTGAATTTTTGGTATTTCTTTGAAAAACATCAATTTTGATGAATAGTGAAACCACTAAGTGGTAGTTAAAAAACTGATTTTCAATTTAAATGAAACATTACCACTTCTATGATTTGATTTTCAGAAATATAAAATACATGGTTTTCATTAGTATGTAAAATTTGGTTCAATGGGATGAAAATAATTTTTGATTGAATAGTAACTTTTAAGTTTTATCAATCGCGATTAAAGGTAATTAGTATAATTTAAGGTAAAAACAATGTAATAATAATATGAAATTACTTTGAAACATGTCCTACCCTAATTTTATGAGTCATGGATAACAATGAAAATCTATCGGTTAACTTGGGGACCTCATGGAGACACTTGGGTATGAAAATGACATTAATAACTTTTTATTTAATGTTACAATAAAAATGTCACAAACATGTATTGTTTTACTAAAAAAAATTTATATGGGGTTATGAAAGTAATATTTTTGAATATAAATATTCATTAGAAAGATATAAATATTTCCTACATCATGATATTTTTTTATAATTTTTAGACATTAAATAAACATATATATTTATGACACCATGTTGATGCAGCAATTACCTCATTAATGAACGATTTAAATAAAATGAATGTATAAGGTAAAATCAAAGACATAAACTTGTCCAATACCTATTGTATGGGTGGATTTTGAACCCTTATCACCTTATACTTGAAATATTTCATTATAGGACCTTTAACATCCTAAAATCATTTTATAATAAAGTTACATTTTATAACATTCCAAGAGTGCCCCTCCTCCCACTTATAAAAGGCCCCCACCTCACCACCTTACCCACACCTCTCAAGACTTTGGCTCAACAAAAATATGCTCATTTTATCTCTACACATACCTATATTAAGTATAGAAGCCTTACATTAGGCATAAAGTTCTCCAAGAAACCATTTTGGTTCAAACCAAGAGGAGTTACCCGATTTAAAGGTAATGTTCTCTCTTATGTTCTTTTGTTATATTTTTCTTTTCCAACCTCCTAAACTCTTTTTATTACATTATCCTGTAACAACAGCAGTATCTAAAATATTATAGGATGTTTTTATGAGATTTATTCGAGCTACACTTCCAGACACCTCTGTCTAATTGTTAAATAACATACTCTTTCTCTTGATGTCAAATTTCTGCCTCATGAAACGATGATTATTCAATTTTCATCAAACCCCTTTCATGGTGTCCATTCAAATGTCACTATATTTATATATTATATATATTATGATTAAGTTTTCCATATGTTTCTGTATTTTTCATTTGTGGAATACATTTATGTTTTCCATTATGGATAAACGTGATATCTTCATTTTAGGAAGTTGTGGACTACCGCCCCCTCAAAGTGATTTGATTCGTAAATGCCAAATGTGGGACGTATAAAGGATGGAGTTAATGTTTTTATATATTATATTATACTTAAATTATAATATACCTTTATATCATTATGATTTTATTCCATTAAATACTAAATTGAAATGAAAGTAGCGTACATGCGTACGTAAGACTTACCATCTCCATGAACGGTGCATTTCATTTATTACCTCTAAATGTTATGTAATATTATAAATACATGTATATACTAGATATATATGATATTTATTATATATACATCAGGAATATAATTCTGGATATAATGGATATTTTACCACATGAACAACTTTTAATTATAATAATTTTATTTTTTGACTCAAGTACCAATGATCGACAAAACGACCATTATTAACTTAATTAATTACATAACGGTCATAAAATGGTAATAAGTGATATAAAAGTAATAATGTACATGAAAAAGGTTCTTAAGATAGTATAAATTAACTCTATTATATTATTTAGGAGATTAAAGAATGATCGAGTCAAGTCGGACACGAGGTAAGTGATCCTACCTCTCTTTCTTTTTAAGTACTCTCTTTTATGTCATTTCTTTTAAGCTCATATTTATTATGTTTTGGGATGTTATTTTATATTCCACATTCATTAATTTTTGTGTTCATATTATGAGAGTCCCTATTTGATCTCATAAATCTATTTTGGGAAGTTTTAAGTGGTGCCGTTAGGCTGCCGAGTTTTCATAAGAGATTTTTCATCTCACTTTTTTTCCCGTGAGATTAATGCTACTTTTGCCACTATTTACTTTTTGTGTGGTGTGTGTACTGACCATGATTGTATTATTTTCTTAATAGAATTTAATTTATTGGTATTTACATCTTCTTTGTATGACCCTTCTTCCATGGGGCGTACGTTTTGAAAGTTACCCAAATCATTAAGGGAACCTTCCACCCTCCTCTTTTTCAAAGACTTTTTTTGTTAGGTCATTTAATTTACATCTTCATATATTGGGATACATTATTATATATCCTTATGGTTGTAAATTTTATTTCCAAGTTATGAGATACCCTTTTTATCTCTCATCATCTCATTTTTTTAATTTTAAAGTGATGCTATTAGGGTGTCGAATTTCTGTAAGCGAACTTCTTAACCCAATTACAATTCTTTGGGTTAAGCTTCTACTGATTGAATATGTCGTGATATGAATATGTGTGGATGAACTATGATTTATTTACACTTAATATCCACTTATATTAGGTGTATTTATGTTTTTCACACATATTTATGTAATTGATTTATACTTAATCTAAGGATACCGTATTTGTATGGGACATCGTCTCAATATCCTTTCATTGAGGCATATTTTGTTTTATACACAACTTTATTTTCTATGGTGTATAAACCCCTTGGAAATTTACTTTTATTCAAAAGTAATCTTCTTATACAAATCATTTTACTAAATGACAAAAGGAATGTTTTGTCTTATGTATGTGGTGACAATGACTTCTCTACTACCGTGTCCATTATTTGAGTTTTGGCTTCCTCTACAAGCCATAACTTTTTTTAAATGAAAAATAAATACCATGTGTAACTTTTATTTTATTTTGGAATTGAAAATGGTTTTGTTAAATTTTTTATTATATAAAAGTGTTTTATTGATATCTTGTAATTGAAATGCGAAAATGTTATCTTTCCTTTATGGATATTTTATGTGATATGATTATGTTATGGTTCTTGAGAATTGTTTATGAAGATATGTGGTTACATGATAAACTAAGGGTGGGTGAGCCCGTGATAGCTCTTCAATGCACTGGGTAACATGAAGGAGTTAAACTCTAAAGTTTCTCTGAAGAGATTTAGGGAATATACTGTGATAGGTATTCCAAACGTAACCATGTGGATTACTCCCTATGTAAGAATGTTATGATTGCCTCAAGATACCTTTATGTCTTATGTTTTCTATGAGTTATTCATAAATATTATGATTTCATGAGGTTTGTTGAAGTGCTTATGTTTTATGAGTAAAGTATGATTTCAATGATTCTTATGTATAAATGGACTAATGTTTTCATTCCATATTTCTATATTCCTTACTGATATCTTTATACCCATCAAAAGTTTTTTGAAATGTTTTCCACATGACATAATGTGGAATACAGTGAATTATGAGATCAAGGAAAGGTCATGATGTCTAAAACATGGAACTATACATGACTCTTTTTTTCAAGAGTTTATATTTTGTGGAAAAAAATGGAAACTAAGTAGATATTTCTACTATGTAATATTTGAGATGTAATAGTTATGTTCTAATTCTCTAAAACTATAATCCTGAAAATATCCTCAATGTCTACACTTGAAATAACTCAAGATTAAGTCATGTTTAAGGTTGGGCCCTTACAGATGTTATCAGAGGTTGGTTTAGATAACTTTAGAGGTTATGGTATTCTTTAAGAATAAGTGCCATTACTATAATGGTTAGGATTTCAGAAAGAGTCATAATTTTTCTTAGATAAAGTGAATGAATTTAAGATAACATGAATAATTATATCTTAATATTATATTATGATTTTAATGATATACTCACACTAGCCATTTTGGTTTTAGTAAATGGCTGGATCTAGCAGGCACCAATGTAATAGAGGATGTGAAGAAAACTTCAATGGTTTTCTGATCAAGAAATTGAATGATATGGGAGCTGTAATGATAACTCTTGTGGTTATTCTCAACAAACTATCTGGAGTCATGATTGACCACCTGATCCTTATTGATTTTTATAAATCATAATCATAAAGGTAAGTATTTTAAAAAACCTAGGTGTTAGAGATGTGGAAAGAAACACATAGAAAAATGTTTCAAAGAGATAGAAAGATGCTATAGATGTGGAAATGAAGGTCATAATGCAAGAACCTCCCATGGAAAAAGGAAGCATCTAGTTTACTCTATGAATGGGAAAGAAGTTATTTCTAAAGGATCAATTGAATGTTTTAAATGTGTTGTGCATGGTCATTATGAAAACACATTTTCTATGTAGAAGTTTCATGAATGGGATCACCAGGATCGTACAAATATTCATTTACCAATACCTAATGCCATTTCGATTGAGGATGAAGAAACTGACAATGACCAATGAAAGGTATGGATTATTTCTAATCATATGTTTTTCTACTTTATAATCTTAGGATATTATTAATTATTTTGTTTGTAGGAAATAATTATTTCAGATTAAGTAGGCAATGAATGGTTAATGGATCATGAAGAATGTTGAATGAGTAAGAATTCAACGTATAAGGGATTCAAGGGTTATGGTAGATATTAGGATGGTGAAATTATTAAAAGTATAAGGGATCTTTTGATGATGATATCACATTAGAAGACTTTTTATAGTATGTGTAACCCTGATGTTTGATATATGAATATTTTATTCAAGGAATAATTATCTTTTATTTTGTGGATATAGTTATAATGAACAATTTTGGGTGTATTTGATCCTTGAATTTGAGGCAATTACCAGTTAATACATTTTGGGATGAAAAATGAAAGTTATTGGATACTATTCATGGTTAAATTATGTTATGGTTATTTTTGATGAATTTATCTCTTTCTGGGAATGTTATAAAATTATATTGTTTTTTAAAAAGGACAACACGCAGACCGTGTGACAACCCATCGCGTTGGACGAAGCTGTGGGAATCGAACCCATAACCAAAGTGCAACTGGTATTTATTTCCTACCACTAGACTACGTGAAGTCCCTGGTTAGTATGACAAATTATTTTTAGTTAAATGATTTTATGAATCAAGAATAAGTTGATTTTGGGTTATCTATGGAAATTATTGACCTATCATGGAGGATATGTGATTAGGTTAATTCCTTTTCAATATGTGGTTTTAAGAGTAACTAATGTTATTTTGAAATGAATGTTAAGATTTTTCTTGGAATATTATATGATTAAATACTTCATAGATTAGGGTTTTCAATATTAGTTTGGTTTAATTTGAAGAATTTTATGGACATCTATTTATTGAATATCTTTGATGAACTTTGGATTTTGTTGGACAAATTTTGGAGATTAAGAGTAGTTTTTCTTTTATATTTTTTTGGTTATTATCTGATCTTGTACTAACCATTATTTTTGTTTATAGTCTAAATACATGGGAAAAATATAGTGCATATTTTGTGGGTTAAGAGATTCCCAAGATGTTTTTCTTAGCTCTCTTAATGTTAACAAGTCATCCTAAATACTTTTTGTTTGGAGAAAATATTCGTTTGTGTTAGAAATATATTAAAAGATGAACTCTACATGACAAGTAAGTATGTTTCCTTAATTTTATGTTAAGACCATAAATAAATTCCTTAATTAAATGTAACTTAAAAAAATGTTGTTTGTTAACTTTTCCTACTGGGGAATCAAATACCGTTCAACCCATCACATGGTTTGATTTTCTGGTGGTTATCTTTCTCCTAAACATGTTTTCTATCACTCTCCATCAAAACATGACCCTTTGTTATTTCTTCCATATCCATGTTTTTCCTACATGGAATCCTAGTATGGTTTAGCTCAGGTGACCTTTGAAATTCCCTTTCATTCTTTTAAAGTGACTGTATAATTGACACCTTTTCTGTTGTGGGGATTTCAATAAAGTTTCCAAGCCCAAATTTAAAATTGTGAGGATGTAATTCCCAAAAGATGGGAAGGATGTAAAATCCTAGGTAAATAATGAATATGAAATATTCATGTATATTAATATTTTCAAATAATATATTAATATTACTTAAAAGGAGATTCTATGTTAGATGGCGTAACCAATACATAACAACGAGTTTCTTTGAAATCATATGTTGCACGCTAATAATAAAATAATATTATTGTAAATGGTAGTAATCCCTTAGCCAATGTAGTGGCAGGAATGAACAAAACTAACTAAAAAGTGATTATATATGCTTGTCAAATAGTTTTACATTTATTCAATAAATGTTAGAGGCTTAAAATTCAAATGAATCCAATTTTATGCGTAAATATTCTAATATTCATTAAAAGGTCGATTAACCACCTTTTGATGGAGAAACCTATTTTAAATCCACATTTTGAAAATTTTATATGTTATAGTGGACCAAATAAAATCCTTCTTTAGAATTGGGACATCAAATTTTACTTTTTGTATGTTTTTTTATTTTTTCGATAAAGTTCATTTTTAATGAATAGGTGAAAAATGTTGTATGTTAATTCAAAACCTCTTTTTAATCTAAATTTTTTATATGATTAGATTATATTTTGAATTGGTTTTAAAGTGAAATTAGAATACATATTTTCCATTTAATCCAGTGGTGGTCATTGGAATTAATTTCACTTTGAAATTGGAATTAAATTATTGTCAATCTTTTAATAGATATTGTTTCTTAAAAACACGCTATTTTTATGACAACATGAATTAATTATTAAATTAATTAATGAAACTTATATGTTTTTAAAATTTTAAAATAGACATCATGTTTGAATTCGGAATATCAAATATAGCTTAGGGTTAATTTTGGTATTTTTCGGAAAAACTTCAATTTTTGATGAATAGTGAAACCACTAAGTTGTAGTTAAAAAACTGATTTTTTATTTAAATGAAACATTACCACTTCTATGATTTTATTTTCAAAAATCATACATACATGGTTTTCATTAGTAAGTAAAATTGGGATCAATGGGATTAAAATAATTTTTTGTTGAATAGTAACTATTTAGTTTTATTAATCGCGATTAAAGGTTATTAGTGAAATTTAAGGTAAAAAAATGTTATAATAATATCAAATTAACTTGACAAATGTCCTACCCTTATTTTATGAGTCATGGGCGCCCCAGAAAATCCATGGTTCAACATGGGGACCCCATGGAGCCACTTGGGTAAGAAAATGACATTAATAACTTTTTATTTAAAGTTAAAATAATAATGTCACAAACATGTATTGTTTTGCTAAACCAATTTTTACCTGGGGTTACACAAGTCATTTTTTTTACTATAAATATTAATTAGAAATCTAAAAATATTTCCTACATCATGATATATTTTTTATAATTCTTAGACATTAGATAAATAAATTTATTTATGAGACCATGACGATGCAGTGATTACTTCATTAATGAACGATTTAAATAAAATGAAACAATAAGGTAAAATATAAGAAATATGTTAAGACAAAAGTCTTCTTTTGGCTTTTACATCATGTTTTGGAAATCACAAATATATTCTGTCATGTTTTGGAAATCTCAAATGTATTATATCATATGTTTGAAAATAACAAATTGTCTTTTATCATGTTTATCGTATCGTACGATGTTGATCGTACCGACCAAAACGTATCGTACTGACTCTGTCAAACGTATCGTACTGACTCTGTCAAACGTATCGTACTGACTCTGTCGATCGTATCGTACAGACTGCTATTCAGATGATCATTATTTGTTTTAGTACTTTGTCTAAAAACTCTCTCTGCATTTGAATCATACTCATGTTTTACATTTCTATATATCTCTTGTCCTAACAAAACGATGTCGTTGAGTTAGTTATGTACTAATCAAAACGATGTCGTGCTTTCTGTTTCAATATGACCGTTGGAGGCAATATGACCGTTGGAACCCGAGGCCTATAAATAGGAGGTCATTTGAAGCTGAGAAGATACTGATGAACGAAGAGACTCTGTGAACTACGAAGATTCTAGAGAGAGACACTGTGACTTCTCTCATCAGCCTTGTGCGTCTGATCATCGTATCGAGGGCTTTCAAGTAATTGAAAGACAGAGGTGCCGATTACCTGCAAAATCGAGGGCTGCCGGGGATAGGCAGACAGACGAGCCGATCATCGTATCGAGGGCTGCCGGGGATAGGCAGACAGACGAGCCGATCATCGTATCGAGGGCTGCCAGGGATAGGCAGACAGACGTGCCGATCATCGTATCGAGGGCTTACCAAGGTGTTGGTGAGACAGACCTTTTTATCCTAGGTGAAAGGATAACCCTTCTCTTTGGGTTAAAAGAATTGTATTACTTTTACATTTCCGCTGTTGTTTGTATTAGAAAGGGATTGTATTGTTTCCTTTCTTCTTTTACATATTCAATTGTAATTGTTTCAATTACAATCATTCCTTTACATATTGTATTGATTGGTTCTATACGCTTTAAGGTAGAATCATTCATATTTGTATTACTCTGATTATTGTGTTTACCTTGAATACAATTGTTAGGCTTTACAATAGTATTACAATACATCATACCTTTTACATTCAATACAATTGTGGGTGTTTGTATTTGTATTAGTTTAAGTTAGGTTTTTAAACCTACAATTCACCCCCCCTCTTGTATTGTTCCATCTAATAGACTTTTATATCGACTATTCGATCCAACAATTGGTATCAAAGGAGGTTTTCCACTGATTTGTATTACTAGCTTTATTTCTTATTACTATCTTGAATACCTACTACACTAACGTGTGGAGTGGAAAAGTTGTTTTTGTTATATTAGATGGCAGGAATGAATATCGGATCAATATATAATCTGAATCCTTCTAGACCACCAATCTTTAATGGGAATGATTACGAGTATTGGAGAGATCGTATGAAGACTTTCGTCATCAATACTGGTGTAGACAATTTTATTATGCTTACTGGGGGTTACAAAATTCCTGACAAAGAAGTTAGTACTTTTACAAACCAAGAGAAGCAAGAATATCAACTGAATTACAAGGTACGCAATACTTTATTATGCTCTATGACCAGGAATATATATAGTCAGATATCTTCATGTGAAGCAGCCAACTGTATTTGGAAGAAATTAGAAGTCACTCATTTTGGTATATCCAAAGTTATAGAAACAAGGAGAGCAATGCTTCGAGCAGAGTATCATGGATTTGTTTTTCCTTATGGAGAGCCAGTATGTAAAGTGCAACAAAGGTTTATGACAATTGTCAACAGCTTACAATCTATGGGAGAAAAAGGTCTTGATGATGAAGCTCTTGTTGATAAGATTATAGATATTATGCCAAATGAATGGGAGTCAAAAAGAACAGCTATTGATGAAAATAGAAAAGTTTCCCAGATTACTCTTGATGAACTCTTTGGAACTCTTCTACAGCACGAGACAAGAATGAAGAGAGATGCTGATTTCAAAAAGAAGAAGAATGGGAATGGAAGTGTTGCTTTTGCATCTAAAGCCAAAACACCTGAAAGGGTTACAAGGTCTAAATCCAAGAAAGTTGTTGTATCTGATTCAAGTGATTGTAATCTTTCGGATAATGAGTTAGATAATCTTGCTCGGAGGATGAACAAGATTGTGGGAAAGAAAGATTTTCAGTATAGATTCAAAAAGAAAGACAGGAAAGATAGGAAAGATTCAGAGGTAACTTGTTATGAATGCAAGAAAGCAGGACATATAAGGCCTGATTGTCCTTTACTAAAGAGGAAAGATAGAAAAGAGAAACACTCTGAAAGAAACAAGAAAAGGTTTTATAAGACAAAGAAGGTCTTGAAAGCAAATGATACATGGAGTGCAAGTGGTAGTGATTCCTCAGATGATTCTTCAGAATATGAGACATCAGGACAAAGGAATATTGGACTTCTAGCCAGACTACCAATTGAAGATCATTGTCTCATGGCTAAGGGACATAATGCTGAAGCTGTTACAAATATCTCTTTAAATGCAAATTGTGTTGATAATAGATATTATGAATCTTCAAATGATGAACCCTCATCATCAGAAGATGATACTTTACCTTCTTTTGAAGAAGTTTCTAGATTTGCTAAGTTACTTGAAAATGAAAATTCTAAACTCAAAAAGAGATTTGAAAAAGCAAATTCTAGAATTTCTATTCTGACTAAAGAGGTATCAGATCTTTCTAAAGATCTTGATGAGAAAACTGCTGATTTTGAAAATATTTTAAAAACCCTTGAGAAAGTCAAATATGAAAAGGATAAACTTTCTAAGGATCTTGAAACTGCTATTTCAAAGAAAGATATATTAGAGTCTAACTCTAGTTCAAATTCAAATGTTTTAGAAAACAAGAATTTGGTTTTAAAACTAAAGTCAGAGATTTTATCCTTGAAAAAGTGTTTGTCAAACTTTACTCATGGAAAAGAAAACTTTGATAGGATGTATTCTCAAATTAGACCGTTGAGAAATCGTTCTGGTCTTGGTTATACTTATTCCAAACCTGTTTTTAGTAATAACTATTTTGTTCCTCAAAAAACCATTTTCTGTTCCAAGTGTCAATGTGGTGGACATTGGATAAGAGATTGTTCTCTTAACAAAACTCAATCCTTAGGATTTCATAAAGCTCATTTTGCAAAACAAATGTGGATTCCTAAAATTCTTTTATCTAACTTTTCTGGATCCAAACAAGTTTGGATTCCGAAAATCTAATTGTTTCTTTTTCAGGAAAATCAGAAGTGTACCAATAAGAACATTTGGTACATGGATAGTGGTTGTTCTCGACACATGACTGGAAACAAAGATTTCTTTGAAAAGGTTATCAAAACAAAAGGTGGAAAGGTTACGTTCGGAGATAATGCTCAAGGAAAGATTGTTGGTATAGGTAATATCGTTTTTCTTGGAAAAGTTCTTATTTCGAATGTTTTATTTGTAAAAGGTCTTAGGCACAATCTCATCAGCATAAGTCAATTATGTGATGAAGGTTACCTTGTGAATTTTAGAAATGATAAGTGTCTAGTTCACAATTCCAAGGATGAATTCATTCTATCTGCCCATAGGCAAGAGAATGTTTACACTATTATCTTAGAAGACCTTAGGAACCAAAACATACCTTGCTTAAGTGTAATAGAACACCAATCGTGGCTATGGCATAGCAGACTAGGACACTGTAATTTGAGAAACCTAAGAAAACTCTCAAAGAAAGGACTTGTAAAAGGGCTACCGGATCTTAGATATGATTTTTCAAAAGTCTGTGATCCTTGTCAATATGGCAAGCAACATAAAACTAGCTTTAAACCAATCAATGAAGTTTCAACTTCTAATGCATTACAGCTTGTGCATATGGATTTGTTTGGTCCTTCACAATCTGGAAGCATTGGAGGCAAATACTATGTATTTGTTTTAGTTGATGACTTTACTAGATTTACATGGGTCTATTTTCTCACAAAGAAATCTGAAGCCTTTTTATATTTCAAAACTTTTAGAGCCCAAGTTAAAAATGAGAAAAACCTACCATTGATAACTATTCATAGTGATCATGGTGGTGAATTTCAAAATTCAGATTTTGAAACTTTTTGTAGTAAGAAAGGTATTACTCACAATTTCTCAGCACCAAGAACTCCTCAGCAAAATGGGGTTGTTGAAAGAAGAAATAGTATTCTTCAGGAAATGACTCGAACCATGTTGAGTGAATACTCAATTGCTAAGCACTTTTGGGCTGAAGCTGTTAGTACTGCCTGTTATACTATAAATCGTGTTTTAACTAGACCATTTCTTAATAAAACACCTTATGAGTTATGGACTGGCCGAAAACCTAAAGTTTCTTACTTCAAAGTTTTTGGATGCAAAGTGTTCATTCTGAACACAAAAGATAATTTACACAAATTTGCACCAAAATCTGATGAAGGAATCTTTCTAGGCTATTCCACAACCTCTAAGGCTTATAGAGTTTTCAATAAAAACACTTGTACTGTTGAAGAAACAGTACATGTAAAATTTGATGAAACTAACCCTTTTGTTTTCAACCAACCCAATCCTACATCCTCGGATGTGTTTTCCAAAAATGTTTATCAACCTATATTAGAAGAACATTCTGATAAGGAAAATGTTCAAGAAAGTGTTCCTGAAACATTTACCACATAAGATTTTCTACCATATGTTGATGAACAGGTTTTACAAAACCAAAATCAATTGTTTCTTAGGAATCATCCCAGTGATAATATCATTGGTGATATAAATCAACCTGTAAGGACCAGAAATTCCTTAAGAAATGAAATAGAACATCTTGCTTTTCTTTCCCAATTTGAACCTAAAAGTCCAAGTGAGGCTTTAGGTGATGATGATTGGATCAAAGCAATGCAGGATGAACTAAATGAATTTGAAAGGAATCAAGTC
Source organism: Viscum album (assembly GCA_963277665.1). NCBI lineage: Eukaryota > Viridiplantae > Streptophyta > Magnoliopsida > Santalales > Viscaceae > Viscum > Viscum album. The sequence goes on along the minus strand of OY728133.1, from coordinate 1,776,130,595 downwards.
TGGACTTTAGTTGAAAGACCTAAAGAAACAACTGTAATTGGTGTAAAATGGGTTTTCAGAAACAAGTGTGATGAAAATGGAATCATTGTAAGGAACAAAGCAAGACTTGTTGCTAAAGGCTATAATCAACAAGAGGGAATAGACTATGAAGAAACATATGCTCCTGTAGCTAGACTTGAATCTATTCGTATTCTATTAGCCTTCGCAGCATATTTCAATTTCAAACTATTTCAAATGGACGTCAAATGTGCTTTTTTAAATGGTTTTGTTCAAGAAGAAGTTTTTGTCGAACAACCTCCTGGTTTTCAAGATCCAAAACATCCTGATCATGTTTTTAAACTTACCAAGGCTCTATATGGTCTTAAACAAGCTCCTAGAGCATGGTATGATAGACTTACAGGATTTCTTTTACAAAACAATTATAGAAAAGGTACAGCTGATCCAACTCTTTTTATCAAAATGGAAAACAAAAATGTTTTGGTTGTCCAAATCTATGTTGATGACATCATATTTGGATCAACTCAGAAATCTTTAACCGATTCTTTTGCAAATTTAATGAAATCTGAGTTTGAAATGAGTATGATGGGTGAGTTAACATTCTTTTTAGGTTTTCAAATTTCTCAAAAACCAGAAGGAACTTATATATCCCAGCATAAGTATATTAAAGACTTACTCAAAAAGTATGGATTTGACAAAACTAAAAGTATTAGCACCCCAATTTGTACCTCAAATACTCTTGATCTTGATGAAACTGGGAAACCAGTAGATCAAACAATTTTTAGAGGTATGATAGGGAGTTTGTTATACTTGACAGCTAGTCGACCCGACTTGATGTTTTCTGTATGCTTATGTGCAAGATATCAATCTAATCCAAAAGAGTCTCACTTAAAAGCCGTAAAGAGAATCTTTCGGTATTTAAAAGACACTATGGATTTAGGACTTTTTTACTCTTCTGGAAATGAATTTGTTTTAAAAAGTTTTTCAGATGCTGACTTTGGTGGTTGTAGAATGGATAGAAAAAGTACATCTGGAACATGTCATTTCTTAGGAGATTCTTTGGTTTCTTGGTCCTGCAAGAAACAACACTCGGTAGCACTCTCCACTGCTGAAGCTGAATATGTAGCAGCTGGAAGTTGTTGTGCTCAAGTATTGTGGATGCAACACACACTCACTGACTATGGTTTGAGTTTCTCCAAAACTCAAATTCTTTGTGATAATACAAGTGCCATAGCTCTTAGTAAAAACCCAGCACATCACTCTCGTGCAAAACACATAGATGTTAGGCATCACTTTCTTAGGGATCACACACAAAAAGGAGATATTGTTTTATAATTCATCGGAACGCAAGAACAACTTGCTGACATTTTTACAAAACCTTTACCTTCCGATAGATTTGAATTTATAAAACAGAAGCTAGGAATGATTACATTAAAATAATCATTCATATCTACTTCCTGTTTTAAATCTCTCCTTATAGTAAGAAACTCCTCGTAGAAAGGGGGAGGACATTTCTTTATGACTTTATGTTTCTGATCTTTAAATATTTACTCTATTTTTATATGTTTCTTTCTGTTTATCGTATTGACCATTTCAATTTTTCTGTTTATCGTATTGACCATTTCAATTTTTCTGTTTATCGTATTGACCATTTCAATTTTTCTGTTTATCGTATTGACCATTTCAATCTTTCTGTTTATCGTATTGACCATTTCAATTTTTTCTGTTTATCGTATTGAGATTCTTTTCCATCGTACCATTCAATTTTTTTTTGAATCGACCGATGATAGTATTCAGATTCTTTTCCATCGTATCATTCAATAATTTTTGAATCGACCGATGATGGTATTGAAATTCTTTTCCATCGTATCATTCAATTTTTTTTTGAATCGACCGATGATAGTATTCAGATTCTTTTCCATCGTATCATTCAATAATTTTTGAATCGACCGATGATGGTATTGAAATTCTTTTCCATCGTATCATTCAATTTTTTTTGAATCGACCGATGATAGTATTCAAATTCTTTTCCATCGTATCATTCAATAATTTTTGAATCGACCGATGATGGTATTGAAATTCTTTTCCATCGTATCATTCAATAAATTTTGAATCGACCGATGATAGTATTGAGATTGTTTTCCATCGTAATGTCACCAAAACCAGCAATCACCTTACGATCTTCGACAGGTATTCTTTTTCATTTTTTATTTTTTTTATTTTTATTTCTAACCGTTGATCTGCTTTTCTTTAATCCTGACCGTAGAAGATCAACAGTCATCTTTTTATTGCCTATAAATACCCCCCTCCCCTCCTCAAACCCACATCGTTTGTCCAGGAATTGAGGCGAAGCTCTGCTCAACCGGCTATAATCAATCGTACGATCTTCTCAATCGGCATCATCTTTATGTCTCAATCTTCTGCCAACACTCCCGCTGAAATGTTTTCAAAGACCTTTACAGAGAAAGACTTTCACAGAGAAAGGTTAGTATCCCGAGAATTCTTTGATACGTACGATTCTACAATCAAGAGGATTATTTTGTTTCAAGGATGGGAACATCTCTGTGTGGAAAAGCCTGATACTCAAGATCCAGTTCTGTTTGATGAAGTGTGTCAATTCTACAAAACCGTTTCTTTTGACAAGGATATGAATATTAACTTCGCTGTGTACGATAGAAAGTTATCTATGTCTGTGAAACAAGCGGCGCATTTTCTAAATGTTTCTATAGAAGGTGATGCATTCTGTCCATCTCACAAACTTCCAGAGGAAGTTGGTACTTTCAATAGAGAAAATGCTGAAAAGTCTTTGTTTGTTGTTAATGAGGGAAAGAGGAAAGTTTATCAACTTTCACCGGACAATAGATTTGTCACTCTATGGATGAAAGGTTTCCTTGTTCCAAGGAAAGGGGATAGAGAAACCCTTAAAGTTTCTGATGTCTTTATGCTTGACTACCTTGTGAATATGAGGAAGGTAAATCTCATGGGATATATTTTTGAAACAATCAAGAATGTCAAGAAAGGAGGGATTAAATCCCAGATAATAATGTATCCAGCCATCCTCACAAAATTCATTCTTGAGAGTATGAAGTTTTGTAACATTCCTTTGAAAGGAGAACCTATGGATTTGTGGCCGTCTTTGATTAATAAGAGTACGATGAAAAAGCTGAATGTTTGTTTTGATTCAAATTCAAAACTTTTTGTCAGAGATGTAGAAGCTGAATTGCCTGAAAATCAATCGGCACCTATGCCAGCCAAGGACAATCAATCGGCCGGTGTTACTCGAAAGTCTGATCCGCAGACTAGTTCAAAGCCAAAGAAGAAGCCGAGGTACAGTAAAGAAGTTGTTGCAAAGTGGAGAAAGGACAAGGAACAGAGAAAAGAGGGTGATCCGAAATTTGGACTTGATCCTGCTGAGGCCTTTGCAGAAAGGATAAGGGTAGAAGAAACCCTTCAAGCTGAAAAGAAAAAGAAGACTCTTCTGAAGAGAAAGGCTCAGGACTTTGATATTTCTAAAGTCTTGAAAGCAGTTGAACATGCTAGTGCTCAACTAACTGTGGAAGTGCATCAAGAGCCCATCGTACAGAGTCTGCCTGAGAAAGAGAAAGGGAAACAAGTGATGGAAGAAGTGGAAGAAGAAGAAGGAGATTTTCTTTTAGAATATCTTCAAAGTTCAAAGAAAAGTAAAGAGGAATCGCTTCAAAAGCTGAGCGAAGGAGTTCAACAAACTCCTCATGCCGATCAGGAAAGATCACCGGACAGGATGTCATCTAAAGAAAAGGAAGATGCTCAATCTTCTCAGTCTGATAAAGTTGTTGTCATCAGAGAAGAAGAAAGGAAGCAGAAAGTAAAAGCGAAAGGGAAACAGCCTGTTGTGGAATCAAGCAGATCATATCAACTAGCATCGTACGATGATGATACCGATTCAGAGCATACAATCTCTCTCAAGAAGAGTGATTACATTGTTCATGTTTTGAGGTGAATGGAGAAAACTATTCATTATTTCCCGAGGCTGGAAGGAAAGATTGACTTTATTACTGAAAATCAGAGAAAGAAGTTTGGATCTGTGAAAGAATTGAGGAAGAAAGTTTTATCTGTAGAAGCCGATTTGAATGTTCTTTCAGAAAGCTCAGTTGTTCATAGGAAGGCATGTAATAAGATGACTAAGTGGTCGTACAAAACAGAGAGCTCAATCAATGACCATGAAGTTGCTATTGAAGATATAAGAAGGTTATCAAATGATCTTGCAATTGCTTTCAACAAGCTTGATAAAGAAACGGTTGAAAGGCTGAATCTTTTATCTTCTCAAAGAGCCGATGTTCCTTCAGTGAAAGATTTGAAAGAGAGGATGAATGCTTTCCAATCTGAATTCTCGAAGGTTTCATCTTTCAAAGATGAAATGGTTTTACTGAAGAAACAAAATTCTGAGTTATCCAAGGATAACAAGACTCTGCAAAACAGAATTGATACTCTTGAAGAGGTAATCAGAGTCCAGGAGGAAACCATCAGAAATCAAGATCAGATTTTTGCGGATCAACAGGAGCTTCTCAAAACTCAAGGTGAATCAATTTCTGAAGACAAGAAGGAGATCAAGAAGATGAAAGCCGTGCTTCATGAGCTGATAAAGAAGGAGAAGGAAAGAGAGAAATGATTGTTGTATTTGTTTCTTTTGAAACTTGTTTGTGTTGTAATAACTCTTATAATTCTCTCTTTTATCCATTGTCTTGTTTTACTTCACTAACTCTTTCATACAATTCGAAATTACTCCTTTCTTTTTGTAAATCACAAAGGGGGAGAATTTTTACAAAGAAAAGATTGATTTACAAAGGGGGAGAATGCATTACAATGCTCTTAAGGAAAATCTATGAATACAATCCTTAGGAAAGTCAATACCTAAGGGGGAGTTAGTTGTATTCAATTTCTTATTCAGAAGAGTTTTCAATAACTCAGGGGGAGATAAGTATTTCTTGTTTCATTTACTGTGTGTGTTTGTGCTTTCCAAAAAGGGGGAGATTGTTAAGACAAAAGTCTTCTTTTGGCTTTTACATCATGTTTTGGAAATCACAAATATATTCTGTCATGTTTTGGAAATCTCAAATGTATTATATCATATGTTTGAAAATAACAAATTGTCTTTTATCATGTTTATCGTATCGTACGATGTTGATCGTACCGACCAAAACGTATCGTACTGACTCTGTCAAACGTATCGTACTGACTCTGTCAAACGTATCGTACTGACTCTGTCGATCGTATCGTACAGACTGCTATTCAGATGATCATTATTTGTTTTAGTACTTTGTCTAAAAACTCTCTCTGCATTTGAATCATACTCATGTTTTACATTTCTATATATCTCTTGTCCTAACAAAACGATGTCGTTGAGTTAGTTATGTACTAATCAAAAAGATGTCGTGCTTTCTGTTTCAATATGACCGTTGGAGGCAATATGACCGTTGGAACCCGAGGCCTATAAATAGGAGGTCATTTGAAGCTGAGAAGATACTGATGAACGAAGAGACTCTGTGAACTACGAAGATTCTAGAGAGAGACACTGTGACTTATCTCATCAGCCTTGTGCGTCTGATCATCGTATCGAGGGCTTTCAAGTAATTGACAGACAGAGGTGCCGATTACCTGCAAAATCGAGGGCTGCCGGGGATAGGCAGACAGACGAGCCGATCATCGTATCGAGGGCTGCCGGGGATAGGCAGACAGACGAGACGATCATCGTATCGAGGGCTGCCAGGGATAGGCAGACAGACGTGCCGATCATCGTATCGAGGGCTTACCAAGGTGTTGGTGAGACAGACCTTTTTATCCTAGGTGAAAGGATAACCCTTCTCTTTGGGTTAAAATAATTGTATTACTTTTACATTTCCGCTGTTGTTTGTATTAGAAAGGGATTGTATTGTTTCCTTTCTTCTTTTACATATTCAATTGTAATTGTTTCAATTACAATCATTCCTTTACATATTGTATTGATTGGTTCTATACGCTTTAAGGTAGAATCATTCATATTTGTATTATTCTGATTATTGTGTTTACCTTGAATACAATTGTTAGGCTTTACAATAGTATTACAATACATCATACCTTTTACATTCAATACAATTGTGGGTGTTTGTATTTGTATTAGTTTAAGTTAGGTTTTTAAACCTACAATTCACCCCCCCTCTTGTATTGTTCCATCTAATAGACTTTTATATCGACTATTCGATCCAACAACATAAACTTGTCCAAAACCTATTGTATGGGTGGATTTCGAACCCTTATCACCTTAGACTCGAAATATATTTTTTTGGGACCTCTTTAATCCAAAAATAATTTTATAATAAGGTGAAATTTTATAACTTTCCAAGAGTACCCCTCCTCCCTCTTATAAAAGGCCCCCACCTCTACCCCCTTACCCACACCTCTTAAGCCTTTGGCTGGACCAAACACTCTTCATTTTATCTCTCCAATTTCTGTATTAATCCTAGAATCCTTACCTTAGGATGAAATCTCTTCAAGAAACCCTTTTGGTTCTAACCAAGAGGAGTTACCCGATTTAAAGGTAATGTTCTCTCCAATGTTCTTTTGTATTATTTTTCTTCTCCAACCTCATAAACTCATGTTATTCCCTTATTTTGTAAAACAAATTGTATATTCAATATTATAGTATTTTTTTATGAGAATTATTAGAGCTACACATTCACACACCTCCTTTTAATGGTTAAAGAACCTACTATTTTTCTGGATGGCGGATTTCTGCATCATGAAAGGATGATTGTTCAATATTCTTCAAACACCTTTCATGGTGGTCATTCAGATGCCACTATTTTTATATATGATATATATTATGTTTATGTTTTCCATATTTTTCTGTATTTTTCATTTGTGGAACACCTTTATGGTTTCCATTATGGGTAAACACGATATCTTCATTTTAGGAAGTGCGAACTACCACCCCCTCAAAGTGATTTGATTCGTTAATGCCTTATGTGGGGTGTATAAAGGATGCAGTTAATGATTTTATATATTATACTATACTAGAATTATAATATACCGTTATATCATTATTATTTCATTCCATTAAATAATAAATATAAATGAAAGTTGCGTTCAATCATATGTACGGCTTACCATCTCCATGAACGGTGCATTTCAATTATTACCTCTAAATGTTATGTAATATTATAAATGCATGTATATAATGGTTATATATGATATATATGATATCTAAATCATGAACATTATTCTTGATATAATGGATATTTTACCTAATGAACAACTTGTAATTATAAGAAGTTTATTTTTTGACTCAAGTACCAATGATCGACAAAACGACAGTTATTAACTAAATTAGTTACATAATATTCGTAACATGGTAATAAGTGATATAAATGGAATAATGAACTTGAAAAGGGTCATTAAGTGAGTATAAATTAACCCTAGTATATTATTCATGAGATTAAATAATGATCGAGATATGTTGGACATGAGGTAAGGGATCCTTCCTCTTTTTTTCTTTTTAAGTACTCTCTTTTATGTCATTACATTTAAGCTCATCTTTCTTATGTTTGGGGATGTTCTTTTATATTTCTAATTTGGTAATTTTTATTTTAATATTATGAGAGACCCTATTTTATCTCATAAATCCTTTTATGGATGTTTTAAGTGGCGTCATTAGGCTTCCGAGTTTTCGTAAGGGATTTTTCATCTCACATTTATTCCCGTGAGATTCATGCTACTTTTGCCACTATTTCCTTTTTGTTTGGTGTGTGTACTGCCCATGATTTTATTATTTGTTTAATATACTTTAATTTATGGGTTTTTACATCTTCCTTGTATGAACCTTCTTCCATGGTGTGTACATTTTGAAAGTTACCCAAATCGGTAAGGGAACCTTTCACCCTCCTCTTTTTAAAAGACATCTTTTTGTTAGGTCTTTTAATTTACATCTTCTTATGTTGGGATATGTTCTTATATATCCTTACTATTGTAAATGTTATTTCCAAAAAATGAGATAGTCTTTTATCTCTCATTATCTCATTTTATGAATTTTAAACTCACGTCGTTAGGCTGTCGAATTTCTGTAAGGGAACTTCTTAACCCAATTACAATTCTTTGGGTTAAACCTCTACTTCTAGATTATGTTGTGATATGAATCTGTGTGGATGAACTCGGATTTTTTTACACATAATATCCACTTATATTGGGTGTATTTATGTTTTTCACAGATATTTATGTAATTGATTTACCCTTAATCTAAGGATACTGTCTTTGTATGGGACTTCATCTCAATATCGTTTCATTGAGGCATATTATGTTTTATACACAACTTTATTTTATACGGTGTATAAACCACTTTGGAATTTACTTTTATTCAAAAGTAATCTTTTTGTATGAATCATTTTACTGAATGACAAAAGGAATGTTTTGTCTTATGTATGCGGCGACAATGACTTCTCCACCATCATGACCATTATTTGAGTTTCGGCTTCCTCTACAAGCCACTACTTTTTTAAAATGAAAAATAAATACCATGTTTTAATTTTCTTATATTTTGGTATTGAAAATGGTTGTGATAATGTTTTTATTATATTAATGCGTTGTATAGATATATTTTTATTGAAATGCGGAAATTTTATGTTTCCTTTATGCATGTTTTATGTGATACAATTATGTTTTTGGTTCTTGGGCATTGTATATGAAGATGGGTGGTTCCGTGATAAACTAAGGCGGGTGAGCTAGTGATAGCTCTCTAATTCATTGGGTAACGAAATGGAGTTAAATGTTAAGGTTTCACCAAAGAGTTTTAGGTAATATACTGTGACGGGTATTTTAAACGTGACCATGAGGATTACTCCCTACGTAATAATGTTATGAATGCCTCAAGTTACTTTTATGTCTTATGATTTATATGAGTTATTCATAAATTTTATGATTTCATGAGGTATGTTGAAGTGATTATGTTTTATGAGTAAATTATGATTTCATTGATTCATATCTATACATGGACTATTGTTTTCATTCCGTATTTTTATATTCCTTACTGAGCTTTTTATGCTCATCCCATGTTTTTTGAAATATTTTACACAGGAAAAAAAGTGGAATATGGTCAATGATGAGATCAAGGAAATGTCATGATGTCTAAAACATGGAATTAGACATAAATCTTTTGTTCAGGAGTTTATATTTTGTGGAAAAGAATGGAAACTGAGAAGATGTATCTACTGTGTAATCTATGAGATGTAATAGTTATGTCCTAATTCTCTAAAACTCTAAATCTGAAAATATCCTCAATGTGTATTATTGAACTAAATCATTTTTAAGTAATGTTTAATGCTGGGGACTTACAATACGCCCCTTATATTAATTTTTTTAAAGACAATAGTGAATATTCCATGAATAAAATAAATCCAAATGAACCCTTACAATTTCCTTTAAATAGAAAAAAAACAACGGTTGAATTACGACCATGAGGTAACTTGATTCTTATGTGGAAATAATGTACACTAAAAAAACATAAAAATAATTGATGAAAAAAACTGTTTAATTCACTAAAAGTATAATAAACACGTTATATTCATCAATTTTATATTAAAATAAAATATCTTGACTACATATATGTATTTAAATATATGAAATAAGAAAAAATATAAGTGTTATAGAGATAACTCAAAATGAACTTAGAAAAGGTGATTCCTATGACAGTGACAGGTAGATCACTGCTTCCCATTTCTAAATGTATTGATTCATGTTTTTAAAAAGATTTTCCAAAACATTTTTCTCAGTTTTTTTCTTGACACAATGATAATTTATTTCATATTTTTATGAAATGACTTAATTTAAGTTCAATAAACAATTAATTTTTTAGGGACGTTGTAGTCATAGATTTCCTTCGTAATAAATTATGAATATAAAATATAATATTATAACATGATTGTGGAACTATATATATATTTCAAATAAAACTAAAAGTAGATGATTTTCTATACCCCTAAAGTCATTTTAATCTTAATCATTCTTGGATAATGGATATTAAAAACCACCAATCATTTTGTAGATAAAGAAACCCTTAAAAATTTGTACTCAATAAAAATGATAGTTATTTCAACATAGATACATGAAATATTATAATATTGATAGTGGTATTATTTAATTCATGAGATTCAGTTATGAAATTTTAGAAATTCTCAGTAAAGAAAATAAGTGCAGATGGTAATGATATATGGGTCTTGGATATCGATTTTTGGACAATATATTATCCATGTAATCATTGTTCATACATGTGGAGTAAATTTAATCCCAAACTCTCATTTCTGTATATATATATCAAGGCCATGATTTTATTAAAATGAATAACAATTATTTGTCTTATATTTATTTCAAATCATCCATTATTTCATCAAATGAATATTTTTAAATAGAAGTGAACCAACTAATCATATGGATACTATTTTATCTAATGGATATCATATCTATTGTGTTACGATAAGAATATATTCTCACACTACGACAACTCTTTGTTCAAAATAATTTTTTCTAAAAATTAATATCAAAAACACTAACGTTCATTTTATTTAGTGACCCATTTTCCACTAAAGAAATTAAATTAGAGTTAATATTGGAAATATTTAATTACTATGGATAATGTAAAAGTAGATGTAACTTCTTCGAGTTATGGTCCTAGATGCACATGAGTCAACATAATAATACTAGACTCCACTAAACATAGTGAGAATACAATTTTCAGAGACACATTTTGTGTAGGAATATGTATAACAAGAGTGGTGGATTATGTTCTACAAGGTGGGTGATATATATATATTGTTTTTTCATAACAAATATTACCATAAAGAAATAAAATTATAATATGATAAGGTTAAGAATTATGTAAAAATTCACGAAACCGAATCCATGTATCAGGATTCCAGTGACATAGTATTTTAAATTTTTCTAGGACATAATATTATATGTGGGTATTCAAGGGAAACTAGACATGGATGAAAAAAGACGATACCTATATATCATTTTTTTTAATATTGAAATATTTAGTCCATGAACAAATTTATACACCAATTATCATGACTGGAATCCTTTTATCTTATCAGAGAAAATGTAAATTATTAAAATATTGGGCTATTGAATTTCAAGGCTACCTAATTTAGAGGATTCCTTATAGAATATTCTTGTAAAATGGGACAAAAATGGAGACAATATAGTATATGTCATCTATGAATAATTAAAATGGGTTATTGATATCGGTAAATAACAATATGATATACAATTTAAAAAAATGAATTTTTGAATATATCATGCATAGTTGTCATTGAATACTCATTTGGAAGTGAATAAGAGCCATGTAAATATAACTTTTTATGGGAGTTCTATTTTTTTACGATAAAAATGTTGATAACATTTTAAAATCAAATGTTATCTCATAATAGTATTCTGGTACTAAGGAATGATATATCTCAATGTACGATGTAAAGTAGAAATTGAGTTTTATGTAACAAGATATAGGAAATAGATCCATGTATTTTATAAATCTAGGAATAGTACATATAGTTAAAAATTATGGACAAATAAAATTTTAAATAATGCATGACCATGTTGTTGTTGGAATATAATCCTTCTAGAAGAACATGCATTAGAATAGAGAGATATTATGGATATTGAAAGAATTTTACAATATTATGTTATACGAATTCATATCATGTGACAAGATAAATACTTACATTTGATATTTGATATTTATAATGAATACTAAGTGAATATAAAATAGAAAAAATAAAATTAATGTGACATTAAGTTAGAACTATCTGATAGTACATTGTAATGTAAAAATGGCTGACTTACTAGTGTTTTGATATGATGTAACACTAGTGATCAAGTGAATTTTAAACTTTATTTACTTAATTCAATTTTTTATAGTATCAAAAAAATTCTAAGGCATTATGAAAGAAAAAAATATACAAGTAGTGGTTTTTGTATCAAAAATATCAGATTATGTTGCGACATCTGATGTAACTTATATATAAGTTTAGCAACATCATGTTCTGATCTTGGGTTATACCAAATGAAAGAGACTTATCATTAATATGATAATCTGTAAATATAAAATTAGTCATGATGTTAATACTTTATCCTGGGAAAAATTTTGGGACACTCCATTATATTAGTACTTGAGGTATTTTATCAACATAGTAATGTTGCAGTGAAAAGATTCATTGTATAGACATGTGGATTTACCAACCCTATCCATTTAAACATTGTAGGCCTTGCAGAAATATCTCTACTTCAGAAAAATCAGGTTTTATATGTGAGGGCTAAAAATCTATTAGTCTATGGATCTAGTGAATATTGGAGTTTGTTGGATTTGGTTCCTTATAACCTACTAAAATTTTACTTCTAATTACATGTAAATTAAAATAACTGAATATATATATATACTGAAATATTGATTGTTAATTTCCCTAACATTGATCTAATAATGTCCATGTGTATTTGTTGTGTTGAAAATGTCATTGAAGTTCACCATTATAATGATAAACTAGAAATGATATGATAATATCTCTTAATTATAACTATATAGTCAGATAACATACTGTGATAGGGAAAATAGTATGTATATTATTAGGTATGATTACCCACTAGGGGATGATAATACTTTTCATGAATTTTACACGTGATATTCATCAATATTGGAGATTATGATAATGGACTTTCTAGTATAAATTCTATATGTTCTGGGCTCATCAAATATTACTATCTAAAAGAATGTGTAATGGTTATTAAAAATTATGATTATTAATAATTCATGTCATGGCTCATGAACTTGGATTTACTAACTAAAAATGATGCCATATATTCACTACAAGCATGGTATGTTGGGTGTTTCATAAAGGTCATGTTATTAATAAAAATTCAATGAAGGTTTTGTCTTTTCCATATTTATTAAAGCTGATAAGTCAACCGTTGGATTTAATTATAATTCTCACATTAAAATCTATGGGAATGGTGTGACATTATTTTTATTTTAGAAACACCCAAAAAATGTATCATGCGCATAAGATGATGAAAAATATGTGAAACCTTCATGATGAGAAATTGAGACAATGTGATCATATTACATAGTGAGGCTTTATATGTGGATTTTGAAATTGTGATATTCTGTTCATTATCTTGTGTTCCATGACAAATTTCTATTCAGAATTCATGTACATTAAGTATAATTGCCTAATATGAATGACAAATAATCATAGTGGGTCACACACTAAGTGATTCCTTTCATCTGTATTCAGTTTCATTTGAATTAAATTATTGGAATAATTATTATTCTCAAGATATATGAATAATTTCACTCATGGTTTAATTGATCACTAATATTAAGAAGGTATTAAAAAATTATTTTTTGAATAAATAAGTCATTTTATTATGTGAATATGTAATAAATATTTCTTCACTGGATTGTAAAAAATATATTTCATTTTTTTGTGAAACATTTAATGAATGTTTATTCACTAGACAGTGAATAAAAAATTAATTTATGAATAATATATTTCAAAAAATATTTATCTAGATATTCAGTAAATTATGAGGAGTTTGAATTGAGAAAGACTGTATCCAATGATAAATATTTATTTTCTAGTTGGAAAAATAATGTTTTTAATTTGGTAAGTTTGTACAGATTCCATAAATTATATTATTATTATTATTATTATGTTTCATGTGTTTAATTAAAATTATAATATTATTTTTGGTCTAGTTCAAAATAAAATACTATTTTAACATATTCATCATCTCAATAAATATTTGTTTATTTCTCTTGTATAAGGTTATTCAAAAAATGAGAATAGAGAATTATTGTGCATAATATACCCCATGAAATATATATCTCTCTTTTAGTCTCTCTACCTTTCTATCTTTCTCTCTTGAATTCATCCTCCCTTACTCTAAATAATGTAAATAAAATATTCAGGATCAATGAATCTTGATTGGTCAAGACAAATAATAAAAGTGACTTGATTCTCCCGGTCACGACCCCCTCCCCACAAAGATACCAAAATGTGGGGATATATATAATGACCCCCAATTACCACCTTCAGTAGGCCACTGATTGTTGACATGCATTAAGGGAATAAAATTAAATTCAATTTAGAGGAATTGACCTTAATATAAATAGAGTATCTTGTGGTTTTATGAATTAACCCCAAGAAACTTCATGAAAAAATATAATAAGAAACTAAACCCTTCAAACAATTAATGTATAAATAAAACTAAAGTTGATAAATATATCGAAATGTAAATACCCAAATACAAGTCTTATGTAGGGACACAATAGCTATCCAAAGTTTCAAGATAGTAATTTCTCGCATGGCCCATGTAGTGCTCATGGAATCCTAAAAATATATTTATAAATGTATGGTGAGGATTCATGTACACTAAGTATAAAAAAAGTATTTCATGGACATGTAAATGAAGCATACTAATGCACCTGTAAGAAAATTATTGAACCTACAATACCTAAATTGGTGGACTATCCATACCAGTCTCTCATATTAATAGTGAACAAATAATGCAATCCAAGTACAAAAACATAATAATATGTTTATCAATAAAGGTATTACCAAACATCTTTCCCACTGAGTTGCATCTCTCACACCCCAATGATGTATGTCCTAGCACTCCCACATATTCTATATATATCATCCTAGAATGAAACTCACATGCTACTAATCATTATATCACATCTCACACAAATAATCATGATCCCAACCACCCCACATGTTACTAATAGTAACATAAACATGGGGCTAGAGTGTCATTCACATATAGTACATCGAGCATGTGTCCTCCTCCTTCATTGCATGGCCCTTACCATAACACCCTACAAGATACAAACCATCACATCTCAACATCATAATTTTATTCATCTATACATCATATCCCATGCATTTATTCACTTCCTTGAATGGTGGTCAGGAAGAAGTGGGTAGTCATCCATCCATTCAAACCACTTTTAGGTAGGTAAAAACACCACCATAACATTTGGTTTTTGGCACTGAGTTATCAACAAGGATGGTGTGAATATAGATAATCATTAAGATAGAATTTAATATATATATATATAAGCCTCGAATGCCAAATATAATCCAATGGGATCATAGGAAGCACTAAAAACTCACAACATCACCACCCAAACTCATAACCTCCACCACATTCATTTCCACCACTAAAATAATAAATCCACAAAACGATCCATAAATTACACACCAATTTTCATTGTTCACATTTAAATATTCATAAAATAATTATTCCTACATTAACCATTAAAATATCATTACCCAAACAAATCCACAATCATTCCACATTTGTTATTATAAGTTGATATTCTATTATTAAACATGAAATTTAGGAAACACAAAAAAATATCACAAGAATATCAACATCCCCCTAACTAACTACCACCCCCACACACACAAGTGCGGCCAAACATCACAAGTGTTACTACATCTCCCAAATGTACCATATCCCCACTGACCCCAAGAATGAAAACACATCACATGAAGCGCAACATCCCCCAATGAACCATCACCCTGATTCCCCATAACCACAACCACTCATTAACCACATCACACAATTAGTCTCACCTCATATCACAACACACCATACAACGTCATAGTTATGTCACCATCACATACCACCACCATAACCACATAGAAACACTTCACATCACATAAAATATAATTTTTTATAATTAAAAATTTTATTTAATCCCATTCTATATTATTTATTTTTAGTGGTGTTGTCACACATGTCATAATCTCGAGGATACCATTTCATTCGAACAGTATGACTGATTAATTAGTTTCTTATTTATGGTGATATAAAAATGACATAAATATTTTCCATATGATAAAATCACCTATAAAATAAAATACCCCCAATGGATATGGTTTTTTATGGGTCATGTAGCATGTAAAATTCTAAATATCACAAATATAGAAAAATGAATGGAAAAAATACCCCCTTTTAACGTTCAATTTCAATTATCCAGTTACATATATATTTATATAAGACAATAATAAAACCCACATAGATAAACACAAGAAACCATATTAAATGATTCAACTAAAGAAGAAATGAATTATTCCCATCCTAAAATAGATTTCTGAACTTCTTATGAACTACAAGAAAAAGAATATATTCCCAAAATCACAACTACACTATGAGAATATTTGGATCACCCTATATCAAACCAAAATAACATCCAAAAATTTCATAACAAAAACCAATAACAAAATAGAAATCACCAAAACATAATATCCATAAATATAACAAGATAAATACCTAGGTAAAAGGGGAAGAACTCATAGTGGAATGTCAATCAATAATCACCTAAACCAACTGTTCAAACATGGGAGAAGATGGATTGGAGGATGCCTAAGGGGTCCTATGGCTCATACTGAGTAAGTGAGAGAATGGGTGTGAAAGAATGAAATGAAATTATTTTAGGAAAGAACATAAAACATGTTATCCATATGCTTTGACATTATGTAAAATTTTTAGGTGTTGCAAACCATGGGTTTTCAAAAAATTCAATCTTTCCCCGAAAACATGTCACATAGATCTTTAATTAATTAAAACCATTATTTACTCTAAAACAACATGTAATACCTCTCATGACTCCCCTACATGTAATATAAAATCCATGAACTATCCAACTACACATGTTGGGAACAACCATTACCTGTCGAGTAATCAAATTACATAACTTGAACTTCTCGAAACAACTATGTTGTTGCACTAGTATCTACTATGATCTCCAAAAAACTCCCATTTTCACATCGAATAACCAAAAATAAATATTAGGATATCCATAAGTCATGATATGTTTCCAAAAAAATAACTCAAATGATTATTTCCCTCAAAAATAAAAAACAAACAAAAAATGATAGGGGTCTGAACAACCCCCTTTCAAGATACCTCTCATGGAACTCATCATATCTAAAATGATACAACAAGATAAACCGGCTAAACCAAATGCAGACAAAAATCTCACAAAACCTCAAAAATATATTTTTTCATCATGAAATCCATTGAACATCTTCACAACCCATAAAAAACTCATCACAACAAATAATCCACACTACCCAAAACATATGAATCAAGGAATTCCATCCTCCATGTATAAACACTATTCACTATTGGTACAACTCACTCACCCACATGATTTTAATCACATCACATTAAACTAATATAAATTAGGAATTAGCCTTTCTCATTTAAATTTTAAATAACATTATCACACATATTATAATGAATCAAGTCCAAACACTACACCGAAAATACCCAAGAACACAGATCATGGAATTCTCATTCCCATGTCAATAAATTATCCTTTATGGGTTGAAAATACTTGACTATTGTGTTTTAAACACATAAAAGTATATATTATTTGATTTTGGATTATGTTTCCCACTTATTATTATAATTATTGGGGTTTATAATGAAACATTAATAAAGACTACACAAGAACTACCACACAATAATAAGGAAACAAAAATATCAAATAACTAAATGAACATTTGAAAAATGATCTCTACACCCTCAAGAGATAATTCCTCCATGGAATGATACTAAAAACACCCATATTATATATTTCTAGTTGGATATCAACCACAATTGGAATGACCTATAATGGGTTCTTGATCACGAAGAAACATTCTGAGGTCACTAAATCCAAACCATATCTTCCCTCTATAGAGAATAAACCTTATATCCCTACTACATAAATGGAATAACTATAATAAATTTATGAAACTACCATTGAAATCGACATCCTATACCATGTTGATCCCCGGGAACCAATGGGGACTAATCCTGTTGATGACTATAGCCTCCACTGGAAAAAAACGTACATGAACTCCCATGTGGATGAGAAGGATTCTAATAAGACCAACCCATGGCTGGATGAATCCTTGAATATTCTGGATCATATGAACTTCCACTGACAAATCTTCTCTACATGTAACTATGATTTCTCACTTATCTTGGTAAAAATATTTTTGAGTGTATCATCTTGATCACTACTTCATTCTTTTGAACCTCTAGATATATTACAAATGTAAAATGATTCACTATATACAGCATTGAATGGAATATAGGATCATAAATATTTCTCATATGAGACTTCTAATAAATAATGATATGAGAAGAAACACATAGGGTCCATGAATATGATCCCATGATCCCATTCTGACATACTCTCCTTTGAAGAAGACTTTCCATTTGAAACATCAATATCTTCATCATTGATGAATAGAATTCCGCCTGGAACTCTTTCTGAAATATGTCCCATGAAAAATATTCCTCCTTCTGGTCTCCCAGATATAGTTTCAACCACAGATAGCATTTCCCCACATCTATGTGATGACCAATAGGACCCAGTACTCCTTTAGGGCCCGAATCAAACTGAATTTGATCTCATGTCCCTCCAAGACGATTTTTATGTCTACATATGAAAAAATACCCTCAAATTTACCCAATGGATACCACTGGAAATCAAACATCCTCCACCAAGTAGCATCTTCTATAATCAAATCAACCATTTTATGATATACTAAATTATCCTACTAAATTTTATGTTATAGAGAAACATGTGTATGATGAAAGTGATCCATTTGTAAAAAGATAATAATAAATTATTACCATCAGTATGATAGAGCTTCTTTGATTCATTTTAATTCAATTTATTCATTTTAAATTTCCCAAAAAACCATACACAAAAAATAATAAAATTTATCATGATGCATGTTCTCTCCTAGGTATCTGCCCTATAATCAGGCACACCTCACTTTGTAATTCAATAATCATAGAGTCTGTGCACTAGATCCTGGTGGGTTCTAAAATCCAATTACATATCTTATCTTCTTATCTTATGTCATACACCCCAGTAAAATACAACTTATTCCACACCAACACGTGAAATTTTAGGTGTTCCCATGTCATCACTCTATACTATCTCTCAACCTTCTCCTCTAATACTACTATGTCATTGCCCCATCCTGACAAAGATAATTCATTAAGGGGTGTGACATAATTACACCCATGTCCAGCCTCAAGTAGGCATCAGGTTGCCGACTAACGCCATGTGTATAAAAAATATAATTAAATGGGATGAATTTCCATCTATATAAATATAGAATTATGATATATGGTTAACCATTCATATTATATACCATGAAATAATATAAAAATAAACCAAAACCAACCTAAAATTCATGCATAATGAAAAATAATATATATATAATTATAGAGAAGTAAATACCCCAATAAATTTTAATGTGATGACAATTATATATCCAAATATCTAATATAGTAATATCAAGAACAACCAACATATTATTCTAGAAAATCCAAAAAATCACTTTATATATGTAGGGTTAGAATATAACCACACACTATTGAAAAATCAAATTCTCTTGTGCACATGTGAAAGGAGAATACTAACACACCCATTGGAAAATAGCAGAACTAACAACATAAAAAAGGTAAACTATCCATAACAAAGTCACCAAATAACTATTAATAACTAATGAAATCCATTTATAATAACATAATATAAAGCATGTCAAAAAATGGCACCCCACTCTGCTTTCCCACTGAGAAGTATCTCATAACCCCAATGATGTACATCATTGCACTCCCAACTCTACTATATATCAAATCATACAAGATCTTGGTGTGATAATAATAAACACATCACATATTTCCCAAACACACCGGGTACCAAGAACCACATGTTCAACTAACTATCACATAACTAGTGTTGTAGGGTATCATGGACATGTATTATATTGACCTTGTGTCCTTCTCCTACAATAAACTGACCCCACAACAGCTCCATGCTTGATTTTAACCATCATATCTAATTATTGACACTTTTTACTTCTAACCATCACATCCCAGGAATGTTATCATCATCCAAAAGAGGGAGTCGGCAAGAGTATGAAGTTTTTCATCCATCCTCACCATTGGGATGTTTGGAAAAGCACCGAAAAAATATATGGTTTTCATCACTAGGTTCTCATTATGGGTGTATTTCGAATATAAAGTCAAAAGAATATACAAGATAAATATATAAGCCACACATACACATGATCATCATATAGGTTCACAATAAGAACTAAAAAACCATGAACATCACAAAAAAAACTAACAACTTCTTCCACTTTCATAGAAAAACTAAATGAATAAAATCACTCATTAGTCCATAATCAAAAATCATATTTTAATTAATACAATTTACTGATTAATCTCATTATTAATCGAACATTATAAAATCAAAGTCCCTTAAAAACCCTTGAAATTACACTTTAATTATTATCATTTCATATTCCATTACTAACAATAAAATTAACACAACACAACTACATATCAGAAGCAACTAACCTTTCTACAAAAAACAAATCACACTTCCACCCCACAAGAATTACCACTCACCACAAGTATCTCAAAATCCACCTAACTAACCATTATTCTAGATCACCAAAAAAATGACAACACATCACAAGAAACACATCATCCCCCAAAAAACAAACATCCCACCACCCAAAATCATGACCACATATCAAATGCTTTCCACCACAATCCACACCTCATATCACCACACCCCATACCATATCATCACAACTACCCCATCACATCCTACCACTGAAATCACATTTCAAAACATCTTAGTACATCAAATATCATTTTATCGATTTACAATAGGTATTTTATCACATTCCACTTTTATCTTTGTAGAAGGATTTATCACACAAGCCATAATCATGGGGAAAAATTTTCATTATCCAAATCATAGTGATTTACATGTTTTTTATCTATAGTTTTATCACAATATATATTAAAATGTATTCCCTAAAATGACTTATAATATACAAGAAATGAACCTTATCCACCATGATTTTTGGTGGGAAATTTATCCCGTACAATTCAAAATATCATGAATATAAAAAAACAATCAAATCATGTGAAGCATTCTATATTTATTAGTCAGTTTTAATTAACTAATTATTTAATATTTAATTAATCCATAAAAACCATCCCACATTTAAAAACATAATATACCTATCCCATATATTTCACAAATGTGTGAAATGAATTACTACCTACATGGATGACAGTTGTCGACTCAATGCGCCCCACAATGCATACCAGAAAATAATATAAACCACAACTACACCATGATAAAACAGAGATAAACATAAAATAATCCAAAAAATTATAAAAAATCATAATAACACAAACCCCAAAAATAGAAATCCTAACCATGTAAAAATTACATGAAAATATAAATATAAAACCATAGGGAAAATAGGAATCACTCTCTATGGATTGTCAACCAACAATCATTAGATCCAATGGATCAAACGATGGGAAATAAGGATCGACGATATCCTCTGGGTGACTAGGGATCATCTATAATAAGAGGTAGATTGGGTATGAATAAATGAATGAAAATTTATATGAGAAATAAATTAAAACAAATAATCTCTCAGGTTTCACATTGTGTAAAATTTACAAAGTGTGTAAATGATGGGTTTTCTAAAAATTTCATATTTTTCCAAAAACCATATCACCTCATAATTTTATTAACAAATGACATGAAATGAAATTAATTTATATGTTATAAATATTATGGATTCCACCATATATATGTACAATCCTTGAACTAATCATCTATAGTAGCCATGAACCACCATTACACATTCTTTATTCCACTTATAAGACTTGATCTTCTTTTATCAGCTCTACTACAGATCTATACTCCACCAAAAACTATTGTATCCTCCAAAAAACCTCAAACCACCTACCCTAGAACAATAAAATACCAATAAGGTATAGAACATTAGAAATAACACTATATCCCAAAAATCAAATGGAATTTCTCAAAGATCAAAGGTGAATATTTAAATCCCCACTAGTAGGACTCTACACAAGATATTGTATAATGAAACAATGGTAATACAAAAAGGATTGGAATAAGAAAATTATCATAAATGAATGGATCCCAAATTGTGGTAATAATTTCACAAAAATAAATAAATAAATTATAAATTAAACATGAATGATCCTCTATTGGGGTTCTAGAAAACAACAAATTAAATGAAATTATAAAATATAATTCCCACAATTGTTCTTCCAATGTGCCCAAGACCAATAGCAATAAGTTCACATTTTACTGGGAAAATATATATTTCAGACTCTTAAGATTATTTATGACTATGAAATTTTCTCCAAAGATATAGTGGAACAATTTTTTTTATTCATTCAAAACATCAGTAAATTATAGGTCGTCTATTGGATAATTCTTCTCATGCATTAATAACTGCCTCAAACCATAACCCAAAATATAATCTCTCTGCGTGATAGCACAACTGATACAAGCTCTACACGCATCACAATATATCATCTAGCCTTGACCAAGTTCTAGATGAATAAGGATTGATGAAAATGTGAGCTAAGATTTCTGCTCATGTATGAAATATTGAAAATTATCATTTCAACCCAATGGAACACCATTTCTCATTAGGGTAGTCAAAGGAGTAGAAATTTTTTAGAAATACTAAAGAAATCTTTGATAATATCTGGATAATCATAGAAAACTGTGTATCTCGAAAACATTTTTCATTGGATCCTTTGAGATTATTAGTTAAATCTTTCCTCAGTAAACTAATATGACCTCTACAAAAATGGAAGCCCCTATGAAATAATTTTTTTTAACCAAGATATATCATTTCAAAAATAGGAAATATAATTGGTTATCACAAATTAGGTTAAGAATAACTTATATTTGGTTCTTTTGATCATTACCAGTTTGATAATATTCCAATATATCATCAATGAAAACAATGAAAAATAATTAAGGTGCTTTGGGAATATAAAATTCATTAAGTCCATGAAGACTGTAGGTGCATTTTTTAGGCCAATGGTTCTGAGGATACATTCATAATTGATCCAATGACCCTTTAATATTTTCTTTAGAATATATTATTTTTTAACTCTGGGTGGATGATATCCTTCCAGTAGTAAAATGTTAGAGAACCACTAGCCTCCAATTAATTGATCAAAAATATCACTGATGTGAGGACGTGTGTACCAATTTTTAATCAAAACATGATTAAATTTTTGGTAATCAATATATAACCGAGATGTACCATAGCCTTCTATAAAAATAAACATGGTGGAGTCCATGGTGATTTACATGGTCTGATGAATCCTTTACTCTCCAACACATCATGATGGTCCATTAATCCCCAAAACATGGTCAGATCCATTCTCTAAGATAAGAGATAAATAATAATTTTTCTAAAGATTATACCCATAGATAATTCAATTTCCCATTCAAGTGGTGACTCATTTATATAATTTTGAATGAAATCTGAGTACTGATCTACTATTGAAGGAATTTTCTGATTTCTATTTTTATCAACAACACCAAGGGCCATTATTATTAACTAAATAAATATGGTTCCATCATTAGATACTAAAGCTCCCACATAGCCTACATTTATATCTAAATACCACTTGAACATGTGAAAAGGCATGGATTTGTATGTTAAAGATAATTTCAATGTGTATAAATCAATATGGTCTTTAAATTCCACCAGTAAATCCATTCATAATATTAGATCAAAATAACCATCTCTAGTTCCATAATCTCCCAAAAAATGTGTTTCATCATTTATAATGGAACATGTTGGAAAATTAATTCATTTACGATAAATTTTTTTCTTGGGGTGTCTTGATACTCATGATGTGAGGCCTTTTTTCCACGTGTAATCTTAATTGTTTAAGCATAGATGAAGAAAGAGAATAATTTGGTTCAGTAACATCAAAAAATAAATGCATAACTGTAGAGTTTTGAAGGATGGTACCTTTTACCGTGGAGAAAACCAGTTTACCAGTCTGGATAGTATCATCTACTCCATATTACTATCAATCAGCTACTATTGCATATATATTTCTTCCTTGTTGTGATTTTAGATGATAAAAATAAGTGTTCATGTGGGTTTCCTAGTTCACCAGGGGTTTTAGAAGAGAAAAAGTCAGATATGATAGTTCAATACGAGCATAAAAAACCTATGGGAGAGTAAAAATAGTTCCACCAAATAATCTCTAATTTTTATGAAAATAATTATTTAGATTAAATTTCAAACAAAATTGGTTGAAATCCCTTTGGTTTTTAGTAAATTTTTTCCTTTAATGCATATGTAAGCCACAATGCAAATAACCTAGTAAATTATTATGATGGGGTGGATAAGAAACGATCTGGTGGTTTGATTTTATATTTACATACTACTATAAATGTAACCCTCCCTATTTCAGAAATAACCTATAATGAAGCCCCCACCTACTTCATGTTTGAAAACGGGGTCTTCTCCAATAATATCCCCTAAAATGTCTTTGTCTCCAACAGAACCGTTATTCAATATTTTTTATATTCAGCAATACGAAACTTTGATACTTTTGTGAGAACCTTGGGTCAGAAACCTAAATCAAGGATCCAACATTTCACCCTCTTTCTCACAGGAATATAATGCCTGAAGTGAAAGTATAGAGTGAATATAGTAGAAAATATTTTCACTAACATTAATTATTTTTATTGTAGAGAAAATTCTATTGTTATTGAAATTGGATGTTTTTTAGAAATAATTATGGATTAAATAGTTTTAAAAATAATTTCTATGTGACGTCTTGATCCAAATTATCTTGAATAGATAAGATCCACCATTCTAGATCTATTTCCAAAATAATATATGTTTCATGATTGAACTTCATTTCATTTAGTGTTCTCGGTCCATCCTGATCATTTGTACATCTATGAGCTTGAGTCTAGAATCTATATGAATCATTGGTGGGTTCTGTTTTTTAAATTATTCTATGTGATTCACCTGATGAGATTATTTAGTCTTAGTTCACCTATTAATTGTCTAAATAAGTTGAAAAATATTATAAACCAAATCGTGGTTCAACCATAGTTCTGGTTAAACTAGTATCTTGACTTCTCCCTCTCAATTGTTTCTTATTCTCTTTAGTGGTTGTAATTTAATTAATAAAAAACATTTCAACAACAAAAAATTTTGTAGTTTTATCATTTTTCATTTCATGGTCATATTTTATTTATCAAAAAAACAATCAAAATATCACAATACAACAATCCAATAACCATGTGAAATTCTTGTCCTAGTGGGAAGCTTCTTCTATAATGCACGATACATAAAACTTCTCCTATAAAACCCTGACGATGAGTGGAAAATGCTTCTAGATGTTGTTAACAAAACATTCATACCATGTATATATTTTTATGTACAATTTCGAAATAAAATGGATAACTGTGTATTGTAATGTTATACAGTTCAAGTATTAACATGTCATATCCCCATCGTAACATCTCAACTAAAGGAACAACCAAAATGATATCATATATAACATCCCCACCCAACCCATTATATGTGACCATGTGGGATCTGCTACTTACCTTATGTGACATTCCCCAAACCCAAAAGGCATGAAATTAATGTTTTTTTATTAAATATAAGACATAAAGAGGGTAACTGTTTACCCTTATGATGCACAAAAAAACCATTACATGATAAATTAGAAAAATTAAAACAAAGGATAATTTTATAATGATGTATGAACGAAAACCCAAAAATAGTAAATAATTTTAAATCCAATAATAATGGATGAATAAAAAACATATAACATAGTAATATAATAAAAAATTAAAATACAAAATAAAATATAGAAAAAGTATTTGGAAACAAGGTGGAACAAATCCATACTAAGACAATAACATTCCATGCTCCACCTTCCCCAACCCAGACCAAAACAACATGGAGCCCCACTAGTGGAGTATGAAATATGGACTTTTTTGGTTACATGGGAATAAAAATATAATTAGGCACCGAAGTTAATATGTTTATGGTGTGTAATCATACCCAATAAGAAACCCCAAAGTTAATTTCAAAACATTATACTTAGACCTGTATCATGTTATCTCACAAGTGTATTAAAATTGGAAGGAAGAAAATCATATTTTGATAAATTATTTTCCAATTATTCAATTAAAGTGATGATAATGTTTACAAAAATGAATATTACACAAGAGAAGTATTTTATTAAAAGGATTATAAACAATTAATGTAATTCCATGTGAAATAATCACATATGTTCACACACACACATACCCATGCTATCCAAATAATATCCTCATTCTCATGAGAGGTGATAAAACATCCACTATGTCGTCACTTGGTGGCAATCCATCATCTATGTTACAAGCGATATTACTCCCTCCAACATCATAATTATTTATGTTACACTTTTCACGTTGAATGTGATGTGTAATTTCATAAATAATTACATTAATTAGAACAATTTTATTCAAATTAACATACATTCAAATAAAATTTGATTGGTAGTAGGGATCATTCTCTTCCCCGTGATTTGACCATGTTTTATTTTTTTGTAAAACCTATTAAAAAATGTTTTTTTTCTTAAGGAAATAATTATTTATGAAATATGCCTTTACCAATCTTATACATAGACAAATAATAATGTCTCTTTGAAATCCACAATTCAAATGAGATAAATTTTTAATACACTGAAAATATTCCGGAGAAAATATATTCAATAGATAAATCCTTCTTTAATATATATTTGTAATTATATAAACAAATGAAATTAATTATACAATGAATAAATGTTAATATTAATTAAATATAAAAAAATATTGAATTCTCATGACATCCTTAAACAATTATTATCTTAAACGTTAAATAATTGTAGACAAATTTATTAGGATTTATAAATTTAGCACAAATAGCCAAAAAAATATTATATAAATACTACCAAATTCACTTTCATCAGTATACATATTTAAATTACAAAAAAATGTGAATAATATTTTTTAATATAGATATAGAAAATATATATATAAACTAATTATAAATGTATATATTATTCACAAAAAAACGTAATAAATATGATTTATTATGCATAAAACCTCACAAAAAGACAAAATAATTTCTTAAATCATTACATAAAAGTTTTCATATCTCAAATAGAAATAGTAAAAATGAATAATATAATGAATCATATATATATATATCTAAAATATAATTTTATAATATTAATAACCTATACATTTTTAAATGTTTATAAAAAATAAATGATTGTTTTCAATTATAAATTATGTAACATAGGCACAGACACATATAAAATATGATACTCAAATTAATATATACATTGAGATAAAATCATAGTCTAATGAAAAATATATGAAATTATAAATTATAATAAATATATCAATTTGGACAATTCAATAATTATATAATTTTACATGATTTCAATACACTGAAATACAAACTAAAAAAATTAATTAATTCATTTATATAAATTCATCGATTGAATTGAAGTGATGAAAATGTGAAAATTTTGACAAACCCTTAATCCCAAAATACAAAAATCCCATAATTACTAATAAATCAATAAATAATACAAAAAATTCATTATGAGTTTTAGTTTACAAATATCATTTAATGAAGACCCTAGTTTTACTGGATTGAGAAATCAATTGTAAGGAGGAAGAGATGTACCGAAATCAGGAGCCGAAAACCATCAAGGGAATGGTTCAGTGATCATATAGAAGTTAGTAGATACAGAGAGGGTAGTTCCATCATTTTCTATAACACCTTGAAATGTTGAGTTAAAATAATAATACTCTTAATATCATTCTTAATATGAAACACTTCTCTTCAACCAAATTTTGATATATTATAACAATATTTATGTGACAATTGTGACCTATTAATTAAATTAAATGCTATGAATTTGAGTCAATGAATTATTAAATAAATTAATAATAGTACCACACAATATTGAATTATTAATTATTTCTTAGGAAATAATAACTTATTGTTTTGTGAGGTCATTTTATGCTTCAGAAACACATTTCCTTAGTACGTTTTTCATTTCTTTTTTCATCTAATTATAATTAATTATTTGAAAATTTTGAATTTCGAATTTTTAAAATTAAAATAACTTTTAAAGTAATCATAATGAAATTATCATAGGGGTGATTTTTGTATTTTTCTGGAATGATTTATTTTTCATTGAAGAGTAAAAAATACATATTTTTCAAATACTATCATTTAATTTCATTAAATAAAGTAATTTTATAGTCCCATTATAATTTTTATTTAGTGAAAGATGATAAATTTTATCTATAAATATCTAATTAATTTTTTTAATTAGTAATATTCATGATTCCTCTCTGTGATTACATTTATGTTTAAAGACTCCTTTTTTCTAGAAGCTGATTTACATTGGGATTTATAATTATATATTAAAATTAATTATTTATACTTCTAGATATTGAACTATTAAAATTGATACCATATTTGGAATCATTATGTTCAAATTGTTTATATAGTTCACTATTTTATTATGAATAGTATCTTGGTAAACAAATTCACAACGTTAAGGCTAAAATGAGTAAAAGAGGGTAAAAAACTGATAAGGTCTCAAAATCGACCAAAAACATGAATTTACATAATTTTAAGGAATATATTAAATCATAGATATCTGAAATTTAAATATATTGAATTTTGGTTCAATTTTTCCGTGATAAAAACATTTATATTACTTTGTGTAATGAAATTTCCAAATGTCACTCCCTTTCATTTAATTTCATTAATATGTTCAAGTATTGATAATAATATGTTATAGATGAATCTAAAAGTTTCTTTTTAAAATGATGAATTTATTATTATTTTGTATAATTACTTATAAATTTTAGTTATGGTATAATTACCATAAATTCTTAAACAATGTTATCATAGTGCATGTAAAAATTATAATGAAATAAAATGAAAGGATTTTAAAAACAGAAAACATAATATTGTTTCAATTATTTTTGTTCAAACATGATTTTAATGGTTAATAATAGATTATTATTTTTGGATACAAAATTTTTATTTTAATTCATTTTTTATATTGATGTCTTTAATGTCAAATTGAAGGAATAGTGTGAAAATTGACATTGATAATAATTTATTAAAAATATTATTTTATTAAATATTTTATAATCATAAAAATATTATAAGAGGAATATTAGGATGATAAATGGTATAAAATTTCATTACAGAGGTGTTTATGATCTAATTGTTTCATTACAATTAAAATTATATCATATTTATACTAAGAAAGTCATTATTGCGGTTATGGTTAAAACATGTACAATTGGGAATTATAAAATTTGGTAAAGGTGTGTGTTCCAATTAAAATTTTCTAAATACTTTTTATGGACATATAATGATATAATTTTATACTGAATCTGAATATATTTCCATTTTGAATCATTTTTCTTTAGTATGGCATTATTATATTTTAATATCTTAAGAGATTCCACATGTTTCACTTCCAACATTTATAAAAGGACTCCTCATCTCTCTTTTAGTTGAAAAATATTGATCCATCTAGCTCGATCAATATCTAAAAAAGCATCTTATAAACTATAACATACATGAACTATATGTTACATTATTCTTAAAATACAATTCCAAGGATCCTTATTATATGATTTAATGAGTCCTACTAAATAATATCTAATAATATTACACGACATCATTCAATTTATTTCATCTTACACCTCCACGAAATATATTATATTATTACTAGATTAATAAATTAATTATAATAAATACACTTAAATGTTGTTATTGTTATAATTTGATATCCATTATTCGCCCTTCTTCTATCAAATGTGAAGTGAATGTTTTTCTTGTGCATTCGTGTGAACTACCGCATACATATTATAACAAAATTCATTTTTAATAACCTAATTTTTTTTTATTATGATGGTTCTAATGTGTAAAAATTATATTAATGAAATAACTATTATTTTATAAATATAATATTCTTTCTGTCTTCTTACCTTCCAATTCATTACAAAATGACATCGTCACTTATGTGTACATGTGGAATACCACCACCACAATGTGATATGATTTGTTTTTCATTTTCTTTTAACATCGATTGTGGGGATAGATTTAACAAATATATTCGATATATATGATGTAATAGAGATTATATAAAGGTAATTTATTATTTTCCATTCGCTCATTCCATCTATCACAAATTGAAAACAACGTTCATGTGTACGTATGTCCAACTATATCCCTGAGCGGTGTTATTCATTTTTCTAACTATACCTTCAATGAAAGTCTATATATATATATAATAAATATATATGATTATTATTTCCATATTAATATTATGTAGATAGTGGAACCCTCATCAATATATAATTATTAGAATTAAAAATCCATGATTTTTGTGAAAAATTTAATTGTTAACACCCATAAACAACGATTCTAATAAAAAATTATTAATAAGTGGAGTTTTAATTGTTTTAAGTGGATATTATCTGATATTATAATAGTTTCAAATACTATGGTATATATTTATACTAAATTTAAATTTATTATATATTAATTTAGAGATCATTTGAAGCAAGTCTAACTTAAGATAAAAGTGTTATGTAACAATCTCATTTATTAACAGAATTTCTTATGATTATGTTTCTGATGGTGAATTGTTATTACCAATCTCTAAATTATCCCATGATTTTTTTCTCCTCCAGTTATTCATATAAATTTCCTGTTTTTTATTCATTTTAATCTCTTCATGAACTCAATATAATAAATGAATCTTTATAAAAACCAATTTAATTTCAATCTTCTTTGGAACATCACTTTTCTTCAATATACATGTTTTTAAATGTTTTTCCAAGAATATTTTTGTATTAAACAATTTTTAAAAATTAATTTTTCCCATTATTGAAATTTTTAAGACTTTTATTGGAAAATACTTCTCAATTTTTTCTAAATAAGGAACTTTGCAATTTTTTACAAAAAAATGTGAAATTTATCTTTGTTTTAAAACAATGGATATTAATTTAATTTAATACTAAATTTAATTATCAATTATTTGAATTATATTTTACTTTTTGTGTAGTTATTTACAATTAAAATATTTTCCTTAACATTTTTTATATTTTGAGATTTTTACAAATTGATTTCCCAGTGAATAATGTATTTTACTCAAGAAATGATCCATTGATCTTTTAAAGAAATTTTTATCTATAAAGAAATCATTTGATGTTACATATTCATTACTACGGTTCGGATCCAATAATATCATCCACTTTCATTATTCTAGTGGATTATGATGATTTAAGGATGATTCATTAAAACCTATTTCTATTATATAGGTTATTTATGTTATGATGATTCCAAAATTAAAGCCCATTCTTTTCTATGGAGTATGAAATGATAAAATGACGAAATATATATATAAATTATAACCATTCCACAGGTTATTCTATGATTAATGTTTTATGATCTTTTGCGACACATACGTATGTATTTTATTTTGTGAAGGTGGGGGCCAGAATTATATATATCTAATGGATGAAATAGGTAGTTAATCTAGTTGAGTAAGGAAATCTATCCACTATGATAATATTGGTAGTATACCTTGAATTAGTATATATAGGAATAAATAGTTAACTTAATTAATTATTATTTACTTCTTTGTGATGCTTGAATAAGGAAATGATTCACAATGAATATGTTTATGTCACAAAGATATTTATTCTAAAAATGTAATTATTTATGGGATTTTTTTCTTTAATTATTTTATTTCATGTCTTTTGAACATTCCAAAATAATACTATTAGTGTGTATTATAGTCTATGAAATTTTTGGAATGGTTTTAAAATGGTAAGCTCATATTCTCAAACCCTTAAACTAATGCATTGTTTATGTGATCATTAATATCTCCGTCATTTACCCTAATTGTGCGTCTAAACTCACCATTTCTTATCACTTCAATCTGCTAGTTATGTTGAAATGTTTTAGGTGTGTTATACCTAATAATGGTAATAGATTTGAAGAAAGTATTGAATGATGTTTCTTCATTTTTATGAACATTTTTTTATGTATCCATGTTTCCAAATACATTAAATGTCTTTTTTTGTTATAAATCATAATTATATGTATTGAATATTTATCTAATAAGATTTAATTATTATGTATGAAATGTATAGGGAAAAATATTTATTGTATGAGGGTTTATTATTATTTAAAATAATGAACATGTGGGGGTGTGGCCACTAATGGTGTCATAGGGGACTTATTAGATTTTGTTTTTTGGTGAACTTGATGTTTTACACAACTATAAAATAAATGGTCTTGAACAGTCAAGTTAAAAAATATCTTCCAAAAAAGAAATATGTTCATGGTATGAATGAAGAATATTAAAAGGATCAGTATAAAATAGATATAATTTAATAATAATAAATTTTCATGTAGATATTAGATGAAAATAATTGATATGGTTGGGATTATTATCTAATCTAGAGTGTCATCTCTACAAAAAAACCGATGATAATTATTCTCTATTATTTTATGTTTATTTAACTATCATATATATAATTCAATAAGAATATTAAGATATATACAAATTTTAGAAAAAAATTAAAATTAGATTCTCATGGGGAAATACAGAAAATAAGTGTCCATGATGAAGGAAAATAGTAAATACATTTATTGGAGAAAAACTGAGGAGGTTATTTAAAAAAATAGAATTTATGGAGAGATATAAGAACCTAATGCTTGAGGTATGATGATCACACATACAACCCCTTGTTTTTATTATATGTAATTCACTTTTTAAGGGGGTTGTTAGTTATAAAAATATAAAAAGTGGGAGTTATGTGACTTGTACGTGAAATATTTTATTGGATTTATGAAGATATTTTTTTGATAAATGTTTATTATAAAATAATATGTTCTATGAAGTCTTTATTTGAGAAATAAATATATTTTGAGTCTTAAATCACCGTCAATGTTGTGCATGGATATCCTGGAAAACCTTGATTGTGTATCTCTTTTTTTACACTAACCTAGACTATGTAGACATAATATAGATAAATCAAAGGCTCTTTTCTAAGACAACCTTGTTCTATCATCATTCTATGAAGTTTAAAAAATATAAGAGAATGATAATGCCTCAATTGGTATAGGAAGATATGAGAAGACACATACACTGATCTTTTCTATTGATTTACAATAAGTAGGATAAGAAATAATTTGTCAAAGAACACCATGAGGAATTATAGTATTTCTACTAAATTTAAAGGGGAGAATGTTGTTCCCAATTGATTATTTAATTTATTATCATGTTTTTATCGTGTTTTTTGTTTTTTATGAATATTATTGGAGCATAATATGGTAGAGGTACAACCAAGGTCTTTGGAAAAGAAAGCATGGGGTAAAACATAATGAACAATGAGAACGATCCATCCAAAAGTGAGGAAAATTCTTTTAAATTTTATTATAGATAAAATTTCATGAAGAATAAGTCATTAAATATAATCTTTGAAGAATATTTATTCCATGAGAATAGGGATCACATAGACCTTTGGCGATGAAAGAAATAAACTAGGGTTTATATTTTCATGTGTGATAAATCAATGAGATATACCTAGAAATGTGCTCACTTTCTTATTGGGTGAGGATATAACTTTTCATATTTTAAAAAATATATATCTTATATGGAATAACTGCTAAGATAATTCACTTATGGAGACCATCCCATGAGATAACTGAGATAGTATAACATAATTATCATATATGTACTGGTCTAGAATATAATTGAGGGTTATAATATAAATTTATCATAAATTAAAAATATCATATCAAGGATTCATCAAACACATATATTAATTTTCCATTAGAGATAAAAATATTATAGATTTTTTCCAGAACCAGAAACAATAAGCTCCATATGGAATCACTTATTATTCCATACATGTGGATATATTGAAGGATTTTTGAAAAGATAATATTTTGTTGGATTTCAAAAAACTAAACACCATATTTTTTCAGTGATTTAAATATGGATCCCTGACAAAAATTCAGTGTTTTTGAATTATAATACTAATCCTATTATATATTAATGATTTTATAAATATGAATAAAGACTTAGTATTAAAAATTCCCAATATATACATATTTATTCTTGTGATGAATTTTTTCGATGTGAATATTCAGATAACTTTCTTATACTATGTAAGAGAGTTATGGGAGATAATACACATCTAAATGATTTAGATAAAAGGAGACAATTTTAGAAACTATTATAGTGGATTTAGATCTTCTATCACCCATGTATTTGTGAAGTGAAGAAGGAGAGCCATTTTATTCAAGATCTAGAGATTTTTTTGTTACTAGAATACTGCTAATGATATTGAAGTTTTATATAATAAATCCAGATCCAATAAGCATGTTGAAGATGATAACTATGAAAAATTAGGAAGGATTTATACTTCTGAATTAATAGATAATGTGAATGATATTTTAATTTAGTTGTACAATCAATCACTCAAGATGATCGAGACTAGGGAGTATAACTAGTTGAATAATAGAAGGTGATTAGGTCTATTAACAATCACTCTAATATAGACTCAGGATACCACTATAATTAATAGTATGATATTAGTGTAGAATCCATGTTAGGGGGAATAAAAAATATGGAAAGGGATAAGACTTTCAAGAAAATCATTAAATATCATGTAATATTCTGTTTTATTATTACTACACATGAAGGTGAGATTATGATAAATTATTTAGTAGATAATAATTTTAATAGTATTTAGGGTCTGGGTTAAAAATGGAATAACTCATAAAATAAGATAAATTCTTGATTCACCCCTCCCATTCTCATTAATTATGTAGATCTAGGATTATGAAGACTCCTTCTCCCCTGCCAAAATAGTTATATGTTCATAATGATCCATCATAATTTTATATTCATTATAGGATTGATATATAAAATTAATTTTCATTTTAGTTCACAATAGATAATAAAATGTGAAAGAAGGTTGTCCCATTAGGACAATATTACTACTAGTACTATCAGGATTTATGTTTGAGGCCCTGTCAAATCTCTCATTATATTTTTTTTATTTTGAACTTCTAAAACAAAATAAATCCCATATTTCTTGCACATAAGAATGAGCTATACTTTATTGTGAGACATACATCACCATTCACCACCATTTAAGTTAAATATTTCACTACATGTCCCATGAACCCATGAAAGAAGAATTATATGATATGTTTTTCCAACCCAAAGAAAATTAAAATATTATATTATTCAATTGTTATGAATTTCTCATGATTATTAGGTTTCTTGATGCCAGAATTAAAATATAATGTGGATCGATGACATCCAATGAATTGGTTTGGAATTATACCGTCCTTAATATTCAATGATAATGTTGCAAGTATTATAAAAAATCTTATCAATCCTCATGTAAAAAGGTACACCTTCTATGTAGATTCTTATGGTGGATTTATTGAATTTGTCCTTTTTAGAACTATATTCCATGTCACGATCCATGATAAAGAGGATAATATAAAAAACAAAGGTATTCTATGTATATATTGAATTTTATCAAACTCATTAATGAATTAAAAAATATTATATCTAGATTCAATTAATATAACATCGACGAAATATTATATCAACCATAAAAACAAAAATTATATTCCTCAATGAATTTATGTTGAAATATATATTCATAATAAACCATTCAATAAATAGAGATAACCATTATTTAATAACTAGAACCTATTTTGAAATTTAAATAATAATATATTTATCATTATCATTATGATATAAGTTCATACAATATGAATGGATGTAGGAATCTAATATAGTAAAACAAAAAACAAAGGATGAAAGATGAAAAATGAAAAGAGATCAAAACTAGCATCATATGAATGATACAAAGCCCTACGATCATGACTAAGGATCATGACCACAGGAATTATCACATATTTGAAGACCCCCATAGACCAACAAAAACATATAATATTAAAATTTTCATATCCATAGATACTAAAATTTATATATTGAGTTTTTTCAAATCACTTGAAGATTAACCAAAATAATAGTACAAAAATATCAAGAGTATTAACACATCTGTGTTTAAAATTATAGTAAAATTATAGTTTTGTATACACATACACACATACACACTGATTTATATATATACATGTGATCAAAAATTCTTTCATATATTTATCTATATATAGGTATGAAAACACAATTAGAATAACAATGTATACAAAAAAATAAACTAAAATTATAATGAAAATTGATGTTGTGTATGTATAATAATATATTTGTTTATAAAAGTAGATATATGAATATATATACCTATATTAATTCTTATGTATGTGTACGTGTAAAAATATATACATCTATTTTTGTATACTTGTAAATTATTATTATTTTATGTTCTCATATATATATATATATATATCTTCTTCTATGCATGGACGTATATGCTTATGATTGTAATTATATATGGGTTTATAATTGTTAGAATAAAAGAATATGGGTGGTATTATTTTATACATGTGTCATCATCTAAGTTATGGGAGGGAAGAATATGATTTTTTTGAAATTTATTTAATTTATTCGAAAAATTAATTGGGGTGGTTATATTATACATATATTGAAATCATAAGATGTTGATTGATAGAGAATTGTTGTTCTACTACACAACTCACAAGACTAGCTACAATTGAGCCATGTTTAGGGATTATAAGTAAATATAAAATTAATCTAAAAAATTATCAAATATTAAATGTGAATTTATTATTATATTAACGGTCATTCAAAATAAACCCCTTTATTTTCCAATCATTTCATATTCCAACATTTAGTATTCTTATATAATCTATAAATACAAGAAAATGATAATAAAAATAGAAGTTTATTGGGATCCACATTTTTTCAATATGTCTTATATATATCATAGTTTTTTTTCTATTTGACATTTACATCATTATAAATAAATTCAACACTAGTTTCATGAATAATTTGATTCAACTAATGTCTTTCTAAAATTTCAAGTTTCTAATTATTTTTAGTTTTAATAGATGCTCGATTGATTTAAAAAAATATTTTTCTTATAATAATATTTTCTGCATTATTCATTGTGAATACATTTTCATCATTGCATGATAATTCTTAGAAGGGAAATGTATGTATCATGATTTTCAAACAACATTCGGTTTGCATGATTCATTATATACACTTCAACATCACTCATTAAAAGAGATATATAAACATTTATGTATTATTTTCAATATCATATTTATTTCTCCTCTCATGATAAATTTGAAAATATCTTTTTTATTCATTTGTTGTAGGGAAAATAATGATATACTAAGGAGATGTAACGAATATCTAATGAAAAATTGAACATCATTACCTAAAGGAAATGTATTTGATAAATAATTTCTTTGGTAATTGTCAATGAAAACAGAATTCATCAAATGAAATAAAATGATTCCACTTTATGTGGTTCAATGATAAACACATTATACAAATCCTTTGATGGGAAAAATTTAAAATTATTGATGAGCATCATGTAACATTCGAACATCGAGCCTAAGTGCCATGAAAATTTCTTCTTGCATGAAAATTCATAACAATTATTCATTAATCACCACAAAAGTTTCAAGCTTGGTTATGTTTCATACAGGATCATGAGTGAAATAATATTTACTTTGATTATTTAAAAACATAATATTGTTTTATTTATCTTCTCTTCCATTTTATTTATTATATATTTTTGAGGGAAAATAAATTTTAATAATGAGAAAACAAAAAAATTATATAAAAACATCCCATTAAGTTGGTGAAATTACTAAATTAATTTTTCCAATTATTATTTTAAAGACAATATAAAATTTTGAAAGAATAAATTTTTTTCCATTAATTTAATATGAAATTTTAATTAAAAAGATGTATTTAATTCCTTGATTTCAATTAAAATATACCTGATTTTATTTTATATCATATTTGAGTGAATATAATATTTTTCTATAATAACTATACATTAATAGATTATGGATGAAAAAACATATAATAATACAGTCACAAACCAATCGAGGTATATCACGAACAGGTCATCTAGGCTAACCCATGACATCCCATGGCACGTTCCCAATCACCATAGGGTGGAAACAAGCACCAAGGGAATCAAATAGATATCATGGATATTATTTCTACTAAGATAAATAAACAATGTAAATTGAAGGAATATGTGTGTAGTAAAATATAAATAAAAGAAACAAAAACAACTACCCAACATAAAATTAAAATAAAAAAATTGAACATGACCTCCAACCAAGCCTCCATGTGACCCAACATGTCACTATCCAAACCCAAATCCCAACAATGATCCATAGAGATCCAAAGGAATATGGAAACTAAACCTAATGTTAAAAAAGATAGAAGTATAGGAGTGATAATTAAAACTATATATTCATGACCAATTGAATGAATTACCAATGAATTTATAATAAAATCAAAGATTCATTTATTACTTGTTTGAAATATTGGGGGTGAAAAAATAAGGTTCTCATCCACTCAGTTTCAAAAAAAAATCATGAACCACTTCCCCTATTACATATAACATGGTTGTTTTCTAAACAGATGGGAGGATTTACCTTTCTCAAAACAGAGGTATAGGGTATAGAGTATAAAACATTTTTCAAAAAATTATTTATGAAAACATTTAAAAAATGTACATTCACTTTTATAGAAGAGTTTTATACAATGACATCATAATGAGGGGAGTTGTAAAATATAGAATGAGTAATCTCAATAGACCAGGCTCTTGGATTATCTATCATGCATATCAACTAACAAAGAACATGGGAATACCAAGGATCTTAGGAAAAAATTTGAAACATACCATAACAGGATCCATCACGTTGCTGAACCTGATGAATTTATATGACCCTAATGCTCAGTCATACCCAACCCGGCCTAACCAAGGAGTATAATCACCCAAGTTGAGTATGTACATATTATGGGGACACTAGCCATAACATAATCCTAATCTTGCGTAAAAAGAAGTATCCTATAACTTACTATCTTTTATAAGTTTCCAGGTTATGTCTACAATGGTGGTGATCCCTCGAGAATCAAGTAATATATAATACAGACATAGAGTAAACACAATCAACCAAATAAATCATACATCCAAGAACCGCCCCCAACCACCCTTTGAAATTTCCCCTTCAATTAAAAAAATTTAATTCACAACATATGTCTCATGTTATGGACCTCTTATTTCCGTTAATAATGAATATTATGAGAGAATCATCCTGAGGAGTTGTTTCTAATGAAAACCCATTTTAAAAGGATCCAACTGGGCCTCACCTAATCATTCTGTGTCAAAATATTTTCAAAATACCCAAAAACACCACCTATAAATACAATGTCCATATGGTAACCCCCTTAAAAACCAAAATCACCATTTTTAAATAGAAACTCATTTATAAAGGTCATGTAGTCATTTTTTACAAATTTTTGGTGTTTGAGGATAAATAACACAATTTCACACAATTTAATTCAAATAGAACAACGTTTTTTCAACGAAATAATATATTACTAATTTTAATCAATACATGGTAAAAACATCATGAAATCAATGATTCTAAAATTTAAATGCCAATTCCATAGGAAAAACACCACAAACCATGATTCCTTAAACAAACTCAACCAAAAATGACACCCATAATGTCTAAAGTGGAAATAATACCCCAGGAAGAACCCTAATGTGAAAGAGCACCAATAAGAAAGAACCCCCAATTAGGATAACATTAGGAATAGTAGTAAAGGCATGGAAAAATAAGAGAGGATCTATCTAGGGTTTCACTAGCAATGATGGGGGGGATGAGTGACTTGGGTGTTAAAAATTGAGTGGGGTAAAAATGTAAAAACCATTTCTAAAATGCCGGGAACTGTGAAATGTTAGGCCACACATTTTCGTAATTCATGCACCAAAAATTCACTATATACTATAACCACAAGTCTAATTCAAGGTTTGTATAAATGGTTGGGAATACTATGAGACATATACTATACTCTCAGGAAAATAACATAGTTATTCAACAAGTTTTAAGAAACTGTATGCCAACTATGATGTTGGTTCTAAAATGAACTATAGACCGAAGTGAATGTTTGTCACATGATTGAAATATTCATGAAAATCCATGTGAACTCATATAAAAACAACCAGAACCCATATAATATTTCATATGAACTACATGGTTTGGATCTCCCCATGTCCCACCCATGAAACCTAAAATGTGAAAGAAAAATTGAACAGAAAATGATACTACTTTTGGTGGTTGAACGATATATCCTAAACTCTGTACACTAACTATTAAATAGATTTAAAATACCCCTACACTCTAAAATTATATATGACTCACAAAAAACTCATTAGAAAAATCTAAGGAAATTGTATTATACAAAATAATACTAAAAAATAAAAATAAGGGTGTGAAAATTTCCCCAACAGTAATTATTTCTTCCTCCTAAAAGGACTCAATGTTTCCAATTTCCCATGTTAATAGAAAATGGTCCAAAATCTCATATGATTCAACTTGATAAAGTAACGAACATATTGAATATAACTAAGATAAAACATTCACCCCTAACAAGAAAAAAACCATCAGACCTAAACCACTTCTCAAATGATATTGAATATCCAAAACCATAAAGAAAAAAACCTCACCATAACCCAAACCACTGGGCCTACTCCAAGTACCCAGTGTTATCCATGGTAATGGAAAATTATAGTTAGATAAATTTGAATTATATGGGCATATCTCCTAAAAACATCACAATAGAATATAGAGGAAAAAGACCATAGAGAAAAATAGGATTACATCAACCACAATAAGAGGCCATAGTGGTCTGCCAACCATATTAGAATAAAATACATGCCCAATACTAATGGCACATTCCAAGACAATCCATCCAATCAAAAAACCAAAAAAATCACAAAAAATAACTACATGTTAGAAAAAGGATAAAAAAATTTACAAACATTCATGGTATGACGATAAAATTTATAATTTATTTATAGAAACTTCTATTTAAACAATTTTTTTTAAAATTTATACATTTTTAATTTTCAT
Source organism: Viscum album (assembly GCA_963277665.1). Lineage (NCBI taxonomy): Eukaryota > Viridiplantae > Streptophyta > Magnoliopsida > Santalales > Viscaceae > Viscum > Viscum album. Next base: position 1,776,089,454 of record OY728133.1, on the reverse strand, counting down.
TACAAAACATATATGACAACCTAGGAACAAAAATTAATCTGAAAAGGGAAATCACAAACAAATCTTTAAATAGATCTCACACTAGGGAAATGTTCATTCAATTGTGCTACAAACTTCATAGAGGGAGTGAATTTTACTCTACACTCCTCTTGAGGGACACCATTGAAAAAAAATAAACATTACCTAAATGGCCAAAAGCAATAAAAAATATTTTTTTAACAAGGAGATTAAAGATTTTTATGTCCCTACATATTTAATTGATGACACATTGAAGCTATATTTCCATAAGATACTAGGGATTGATCAAGAGCCCTCTCAATTCCACCACTAACTTTCTCAACATTTGGCTACATTACAATGTATTTACACTAATTCAATTCATCATTTAAAAGGAATAAAGGAAAAATGGATACCTCAAAACCCCCAATTACAATGATCCGACCCAAAATGTGTGACTCACTATTACAAAAAATGGTGATTGGGTTGAGTTATGATACCCATTGTTGAAAATGACGAGGAATCTCATTATCAAAATTTCATGCATTTAAAATATAATACTTGAAAAAATTAGAGATATAGTTTGGTAGATACCAAAATTTATGGATAAATTCTAAAATTAATTATTTCTTTTTTGAGGCAACACATCCCCATCACTTTCGCCGCCTTTACCACCTAAGATAAATATCATTGAATGAAAAAAACCATGATGAATTCATAAGGGAGGTCTTTGTGAATCATTTTCCTAATGACTAACAACCATTGGATAAAATAATACTAATGAGGGAAAAGGGAGAGTGCATATAATTTTAAGGCTCATGAAACTTTAGAAACCCAATGATCCTTTCAATTCATCACATCAACTATTTTTTTTCAAAATGACCTATTTGATTAATCAAGAGAAGAGGGATAAACATTATAAATTCAAGGAGGAAGTACTTAGGGTGATTAAATGCGGGGTATGAAAATAGTGACTTACCCGAAAATAAACCTTTAATATCTATTTAGTCGTTGGTGGGGCATACACTAAAAAGAAAGAAAAATACCACTCAAACCCAACTCGCCATTTTGAACTCAACATAGTTAAACACCATATAAAAAAGTAATTCATCCAAAAAATTTCACAAATCATTTAAAAAACATGAAAAACTATAACATAAAAACGAAATTTCAAACTCCAAACTTAAATCCATATCATTATATAAGAATCCATTTAATCCAACCATGAAATAAAATCCTTTTTAAATGAGAACACCTTATCATTTTCAAGTAATCCAAAAATTCCCCATTACAAAAACACATGAAAACCATTGAAGTTGATATTTTGGAATGAATTAATTTTGAAAATATTATTTTATCAAAATAATTTTTATGGAAAATAAAATTTCCTAAACATCATTGAAATGGATGTCCAAAACTCACCTATGTCTTTGAGAAACTAATATGTTGCTATTTTAAAATAAAAATCATTGTTCTATAATCTAATTAAAAGTTTCAAAGTAAATTTTAATACTAGGAAAGTTTAAAAATAAATCCCTATATTGGAATAATGATAGTGTGTTAAATGGACATATTGTTGGAAGACTTATGCCTGTAACACCACTCCTTGAGAGAGTTTTTCAAGACCATGTCTTTGGGCCTCGAATGTCTTTCCATGCCCTGTGAGCTAACCGAAAACCACTTAAAAACCCCCAATTCATTCCTTAAGTCACTATAAATCCATATATAATCAACAAAAATTAGTATCATATAACATCATCATACAAAACCAAAGATTACATGAGAAAGGAAAGAATATTTTGAAATGAGAAACTAAAAACCTGACTTCCCTTGGTAACCAATGGTTCAACACAGAATGGGTTTTCCAGGCATATCCTCTAACCTACAACCTAAGTCCTATCTATCCTTCTCAATCTACCTTTAATACATAAAACAAGAGAAAATTGAAATATATTTTTTTTAAATAAACATTAAATTATTCTATTTTTCCTCGAACCATCTTAGGTTGATCACGAACTGATCACTCGAGCCGGCCTGCAACATCCATGTGGTCATTCTCATTCATGCTGGGGTGTTTGGAATCACTTATTAAATCAGTGGTCAATTATCAGAATTATTCATTTGAAGAGAAATAATCAGATTTTTATTAAGTATAACCCATAATCACATCATAAATAAATGTAATATTAGAACAATAAAACATATATTGAAAATAAAACCAAATCAAATGTGACATCAAACTAGATCTATATGTGACCCAATCAGTCACTCTCTATACCAAAATACTAGTATATCTCCAAAAGTATAGAGATCAAGATGGAACCTACACCCAAATATTAAAATAAATATAGACGTATAGGCATGCGTATGAAATCATAGTAGAAATATCCAAGTAAAATTATTCCCTATATGTTTTCTTTAATATAAATGTTTCAATTATTAATAGTTTAATATATAGTGGTATAGGAATAGAGTTATCATTCATTCAGTTTAAAAATAAATCATATAAATCTTCTCTATTTAATTAAAACATGATTCTTTTATAAAAAAGTGGTGTCTAGAAAATTATAGAGAATGTGTGTGGTGAGAGAGAGGAAATATAAAACCTTTTTCAAATCATTATTTGTGAAAAAATTTAAAATAAAGAAATTAAATTTTACAAAATAGATATGAAAAATGATAATGTATCATGTGAAATTTAGAAATAGGGCTTGTCTAATCATGCCATATGAATCACCGAGATTATCCGCTAAAGATAAAAAGTGATGAAGAACCTGGGAATACCTAGGTGCTCATGGGAAAATCTAGAACATAGTGTAACATGATCCATCCTATCAGAACCCATGGTGTAATCTTATGACCCTAATTCTTCACCATACCTAACATGGATGGAGTGGGGGAAATTTTCTACAAAGTTGAGAATGTATATACTATAGTTCCATTATCCTGTGTGTAATACTAAGACTAGTAGTTTGAATTCTCATATTAATAACAATATATGAAAGGATCTCATGTTATTTTTAATATAGGAGTGATCCGATGAGTATCAAACAATAAAAAATATATACATTATATTAAAAATAGTACCCCAAATAAATCATATGTCGAAGCACCATGATCTAAAAATAGAATAGGATAAACCCTTATCTATCCAACCATTAAATCTTAAGAAAATTATATTTAAAATGACCTCCCATTTCCTTTAACAATAAATAAGGGAAGAGACCTAGTAAAATGATAATTTTTCAATGAAAACCAACTTCCAAAGGGTCCAACCAGGTCTCACGTACACTTTAGGAGTTAAACCATTTTCCAGAGAGCCTAACACCCTATATATAATTGAAATATTTATTTAGGAACCCTCCGAGATACATAAACTACTATTTAGACATCAAAACACTGGTTTCAACATCAATTGAGTATTTTTTATAAAAATTTGGTGTGAATGGATGAATAAAAAAATCAATGAATTTAATTAAAAGGGGAAACATATTTATTTCTTTCTAAATAATTAATAAAAATATTATATATTAATAATTATTAAGAAATCATGGTTAAAACATAATTCTGTGATTGATTATTAAATTTAATGGACAGTACATAGTGAAACCAAACTCAAACCATGACAACTTGGAAAAAACCAACCCTAAATGAAATCTAAAAGGTAAAATGATGAATAAAAATTGAATAAACCCCATTTAAAGTAAAAATCCCAAATAGAAAAAAATAAAAATGAACCTAATACAAAACAAAACATATTATATGAATTAATAGGAATATAAATGATGATAGAAGAGGATGGGGATGGAAGGATTTGATTACCTTGAGAACCCCATGATAGAAAAAATCACTTCATATCACCAAAAAAGATGGATGAGGGGAATCATAGAAGAGGGGAGAAGAACCATTTGCATTCCTAAGCCAAGAGCCGGAGAAAGGGTGATTTGTGTTTAAAAAAAGGGAGGGATAAAAAGGTAAATATACATTTTAAATGAACTTAGGGAATGTGAGCATTTTTTCACTTGGTTTTGGAAACTATGGACAAACTATTACAACGTTGACTTGAATCAGAAGAAATGGTTATAGTTTGGTTGCATAATTGGGAGAATTGTGCACCAATTGTGTTCCGTCTATTGGAATCTGAGTGTACCGACACGGTTTGGTTACACTATTTGAAAAATCATATTCTAACCATGTGGTTGGTTGTACCAAAATTGGTAGGCCAAAGTTCATGATTTTATCACAGTTTGAACTATCCATTCTAAATATGTGCGCACTCACATAAGAACATTCAAAACCACATAGTTATTCCCATAAGTCACATGGTTTGGATTTAATCATTCTATATGAATGATACACTAACCATGAAAGAAAAAACTGAAATGAAAAATTACCATGCATCCGATCATCAAACGACATACATTTAACTATGGAAAAAACCTAAAACTGAAGAAAAAAATCCCAAAACTCAATATTTTGACTTCAGAAACATATGAATAAGGATAAAATCAAATGAAAAATATGATAACTAAAATAAAAATGATGAATAAAACTAGGGGTTTGACAAATTAATCCACCAATATGGTTTTTGTGATAATTAATATTTATAGAGAAAAATAAACAGTATTATCAATTATAAAATAATGAATCCTCTAATTATGGTAAGAAAATTATTTCTCATATCGTGGAAAAATAATGAGAAACAATAATTACTAATTTTTTGATTATGAATTATCAATTTCATGCCATGTAAATAATTTAATTTTATCTCCTCAATTAGATGTGGTTATTCTTATAGTTCATAAAAGTGATGTTTTAATTTCATGGTTTATATAATCTTATATATTTTATGAACTTATTTTACTAATAAAAAACATTAAAATAAGGATTATAATAATAAAAACATTAATATTTTATGACAGATGATCATTATGGATAAATAATACATTATCATTAATGTTTGATGAAATTCGATGAATGTATTATTTCTGTGATGTTAATGTAATTATATTATATCATTCCTTGAAGAGAATATAATTTTTAATGAAAATAATGATATGACCTATAGTCGTCATACTAAGAATTTTTCCATGAATTATTTAGATTTGATGAAATTTTATTAAATTATTCCACCATTCATTTGGTAAAGAGAATGTTTAAATTATATAAATTATAGTGTTTTATAGTGAATAGGTGTGGGTTGAGAATCCCTAAGATACTTTTAAATTGGTTCTCACAACCACATTAACCAGTTTCAAAATATTTAGGTACTCCACTACCTAGTATATGCATTGTAAATTATTTTCGGGATAAATTATCCAAAAATATAAAAAAATCCACTTTCTGAGGGGACTAACCCATTATAATTATATTATTAATTCAACAACATATAAAATTGTGAATTATAATTAAAACTATGTGTATAGACAATGGAAAAATCTATAGATATTATTTATTTTTATATAGAAGAAATATAATTTTAAAAACTATTTTGATTAAATGTATTAAAAGAACTCAAATTTGAGTTAGTATATTATTATGTAAGTACAATTACAATTATGGTAAATTTATCAATGACTCTAGAAGAGAGGACATATTCTAATATAGTAGAAAATATTCTAAATTATTTATTATATCCTATTTATCAATTAGGTATATGAATTTTTTTCATGATAAAGAATATCATATAGCTACATTCGATAAAATATAAACCTCATTATGTAACATGATTTCAAAAAAGTGATTATAAATAATAATTTATATAAAATCTAACAATTACTGTTAAAATAGAAGTTTAACAATATTTAATCTTAATATATAAAACATTGTAATGCCCCAAATTCTAAACAAATATCATTTTATTCCATAGTATGTATGAGACACAACACCATGCGCTTAAGGGAATATAATATATAGAGACTATAATATATTTAATATTATAAATAATTTCAATCTATGATATTTCTTATAATTCATTCAATGATATTTAATTGTTTGTCTCACATAACAACTACTTTCTTCGATTTCTTACGTAATACACATGAATGATTTTCACTAGACAACTATATAGTAGTAAAACATTATTATTTAATATGTTATGATATAACCTTTCCAAGAAATTATTATTCATAAAAAGTTTAAATAATTTAATAATATTTCTGTATTAAAAAATATATAAAACAAATCCATTGGATATAAACTAATTTGAAATTAATATAAGAACCCATTGAATATAAAAGTAGTATTTTTATAGAAAAATATTTTTAATATTAACAAATCTATTTTATCATAACAAATAAAATAAATTAAAATTAATGATTTATAATATTTAAATATATATTAGATATTATATAAAATATTTTATATGATAATCCAATATATATTTTTTGAATTAGTTAAGAACAAATGCAATATTACGCATAAATATATTTATTTTCAAATAAATAGTTTTATTGTATTTTAAAAGAGAACATATTTTAAATCAGATTTTTGAATCATTTATAGATTTTATAAGTCCAAATAAACTTCATTTTTGAATTTGGAACGTAATAATTATCTTAGGGTTAATTTTTTGTATTTTTATATGATGTTTCAATATTTATTGAATAGTGAAAAATAATGAATTTTAATTCAAAACTGCATTTTGATCTAATTTATTTATAAGGTTAAAATATATTTTTACTATTTTCAAATTATACCTAGATATATTGTTAATAACTTGATTAAATATTGTTTATTTTAATAAATTTCATTTTTAAATTGGATGTAGGAAACATTCAATCATTTCTAATTTAAAAAATATCACTATCTTCTCATATGAATGATTAATTTTAATAAAATTTATGTCAATTCAATTATTCGATTTTAAAAAATGGATTATATTAAAGGAATAATAATAATTTATAATTTATAATAAAGTTGAATTAGTTTTTTAACAATATTATTAGTGAAATTAAGTAAAATTAATTACGATGATTAATATGAAATCAACTTAACATTGGACTAAACATTATTTTTATGGGACCAAATGGCCAAGAAAGTTGTCCAAAATCAATTTTCTAACCATTTATAAACACTATACTGAAATTTATCTAATCTTGACGCTTAATGGATCCACATTAAATGGGAAAAACGTAGTTGGATTTCCTTTTTCAAAATATTACATGAATGACACTCCTCCCCTACTATAAAAAGAAACTCACCCCACCCACGTCCTCACACCTATCAAGAAAACATTTCTTAAGAAAAACCCAATACAATAAGATAAAAAACACTAGAATAATCCTATAATCATCTCATAAGTTATAGATCCATCTATGGAATCCAATTGGTGAAATCTAAAAGGAGCTACCCAAAGATTAGGTAACATCATTCCTCAAGCTCTTTTGTCTTATTTTGATCCACCACCCCCTAAAATATTATTATTACTAGATTTAAAAATAATACTAGTATCCTCAATTATTGATATTATTTATATTAATTTTTTTACCTACACTTACACACACACATCTATCAAATGGGTTTCGAACTTACCATTCATGTGTATGGTGAACTATAGCCTCACGAAACGATGTCAATCATTTTCTCCTTTTCATCCATTCAGGGTTTGGAATTACGATGGAAACGATGTTTATATATGATATATATTATTGAAATTTTATTTTTCCTATTTTTAATTCTTATATAAATGATAAATTATATACATATATATATCATTTATTTTTCACTCTTTTCAAATAAAATTGAAAGGGAAGTGGTGTTCATTCGTATATATGATCTACCGTCTCCCTGAATAGAGACTGTCATTTGTTATCTACAAGTATTATGGATTGTTATAAATACATATATAGTGATTATATATGATAATTAAATAATTGGATAAAAAATGTATATTATGAAATGAAGATATTTTTAAAATGAAAAAAATAACATATTAAAACATATTTGACATACAAGAAAACTAACACCCAAAACAATGAAAGTAATGAAGGATTATTATCAAACATGTAAGAAGATAATAAAAAAATTTATAATATTATACTATAAATATAATGATGGTTCCAATATAATTTACTTACATGATTAAAACCATTATACATGAGGATAATGTATGTTCACACAAAAAGAAACACGTGGTAAGGGATTCTTGTCTCAGTTTTCTTTACATGAGGCATACACCATTTTCACAACATATCTGTTATGTGTGGGGTATATAATTCTTCTTTAGTATTTATATCATTAAATAATTTGTATTAATTGTATTTATAGTTTCATTTTAATTTATTTCTTTCATTGGTATTATAATTCAAAAGTTACCTTGTAGTTAGGCACTTTGTCCGAATTTCAATTCTTTGAGATATACTTTATTATTATGCAGCTAGTTTATTATATATGTTATACATACTTCCAATTTTACTTATAATATAATGATTCAATAAGTAATGGTTATATTTTGTGTCTCAATTTGAATTATTTCATCTAAATGGATTTTAATTAAGTGTTACCAAGTGAAAAAAATGTTCATAATCCATTTTACATTCTATGGGATATATTATATCCTCATTGTTGGATCGCATATGTAGATGTATGTATATATATTAGATGGAACAATACAAGAGGGTGGTGAATTATAGGTTTAAAAACTTTGTTTAAACACTTAAAAATTAGTTTAAATGATCTTAAACGAATATAATTAAAGACAAAAACAAACCACAATTGTATTGAATATAAATGGTATGAGATGATGTAATATTATATGAAAAGTGAAGCAATTATATTCAAGATGAATACAATAATATAAGTAATACAGTAGTGAAGGATTATAACATAAAGAGTATAGAATCAATCAATACAATATTTAATAGTATGAATGTAATTGAAACAATTACAAATGAATATAAAATGAAGAAAGGAAAACAATTCAATATTCTTTCTTAAACACAACATTGGAAATGTAAAAGTATTACAATTCTAATGACCCAAAGTGAAGGGTTATCCTTTCACGTAGGATAATAGGTTTGTCCTACCACCACCTTGGTAAGCCCTCGATACGATTAACAGTACGTCTGCCTGCCTATCCACGACATCCCTCGGTACGATGATCGGTTCACCTTTCTGCCTATCCTCGAAAACCCTCGATTTTTTATGCAATCGGCACTTCTCTCTTTCAATCACTTGAAATACCTCTATACAATGATCGGTCACACAAAGTAGAAACAAAGCACTTATAGAAATACAAAAACTAAGAACAATCCATTCATGTTTTGTAATCTCAAGGCTTTTGCACGAAGCCGGAGAGAAGTCACAGTATCTCTCTCTAAAACATGATAGCACAAAATGATCAGTCTCATAAATAGATGTCAAAGTACTACCATTCCTTCAAATGACCTCCTATTTATAGGCCTCAGGTTCTAATGGTCACATTTCCTCCAATGGTCATATTTTTCAGAAAAACTCAGAGGGAATTGGACACCTGACATTATAACGGTCCTATTGAAACAGAAAACACGACATCGTTTTGAATAATTTATAACTAACTCCCCGACATCGTTTTAGTAAATACAAAAGATATATAAGGATGATAAACATGAGTACAATTAATAAGAAACATGTGTATTTGATAAAGGACCAAAACTAGCATGTAATGAAAGTAAAGTATGCATACTATGAGTATTCCTTAGTGGAATGTATTGGTACGATACAAACTGAGTATGATTAATAAAACTTAGTATGATTAACAGATTCAATATGATTTCTTGATTCAGTAAAAAATAATGGACAGTACGATCAGCAAGGTCAATACGATCAGCATGGTCAGTACGATCAGCATGTTCAGTACGATCATCATGGTCAGTATGATCAGCTTGTTCAGTATGATCAGCATGATCAGTATGACCAGCATGTTCAGTACGATCAGCATTTTTAGTACGATCAGCATGATCAGTACGATCAACATGATCAGTATGATTAGCATAGTCAGTACGATCTGCATGCTCAGTACGATCATCATGTTCAGTATGATCAGCATGGTCAGTACGATTAGCATGATCAGTGTGATCAGCATGTTCAGTATGATCAGCATGGTCAGTACGATTAGTATGATATGTACTATTAGCATTTCCAGTACGATCAGTATGGTAAAAAAATTTGATTTCCAAAACAAGATATAAATATAAAAATAGAAATTTTTACTTAACAATCTCCCCCTTATTGGAAACAAAAAAACACAAAGTAAAAAACAAAAATAAATAATTATCTCCCCTAAGTTTTTAGAAACTCTTCTGATGAAGAAATTGAATACAACTGACTCCCCCTTAGGAATGTACATTCCTAAGGATTGCATTCGTGGATTTTCTTTTATTAAGAAGTGTTTGTTCAAAACATTATCCTTTTGTAGAATATTCCCCCCGTTTGAAAAACATTCTCGCCCTTTGTGATTTACAAAAAGAATGGGATAATCATAAGGTTCCTGAAAAGATAGAGAAAATATTTTCAAGAAAATAAAATGAGTATCACAAATCTCATTACGATAACAAAAGTTTGAAAAGAAAACAAATACAATAGTCATTTGTTTTCTCTTTCCTTTTCCTTCTTTATCAGCTCATGAAGAACAGATTCCATATTTTTTATTTCCTTCATGTCTTCAGATATAGAATCTCCCTGAGTTCAGAGAAGCTCTTTATGGTCGGCAAAAAGACGATCCGGATTCTTGATTGTCTCCTCCTGGACTCTGATTACCTCTTCAAGAGTATCAATTTCATTTTGCATATTATTTTTGTCTTTGGATAACAAGGAATCATGTTTCTTCAACAAGACTAATTCATCTTTGAAATATGAAACCTTTTAAAACTCATACTAAAAAGCATTCAGCCTTTCATGCAACTCTTTAACTGAAGGAATATTGGATCCATGGGTTACCTAATTCAATCTTTCAACAGTTTCTTTTTCAAGTATATTGAATGAAATTGCAAGATCATTTGAAAACCGCTTATATCTTAAATTTCTATCTAATGATCATTCATTGAGCTATCTATTTTAGATGAACACTTAATCATTCTGTTGCAAGATTTCTTTTAAGCAGCCGATCTTTTAGATAGAACTTTTAAATCGGATTCAACTGACAAAATTTTCTTTCTCAATTATTTTACAGAACCACAATTCTTTACTTGATTGTCAGTAATGAAATCAATTTTTCCTTAAAGCCTGGGAAAGTACGAAATGGTCTTCTCAATTCTCCTTAAAACATGAACAATGTAATCACTTTTCATAAGAGAAATTTTCTGTTCTGTATCAGTATCCTCATCGTACGAAACCACTTCATTTCACCGGCATGAGTCTACAACTGCATATTTTCCTTCTTCTTTTTCAATCCCCTTTCTTTCTTCTTCCAACTTTTCACTGATAACGATTGTTTTATCAGAATATTTAGGGCATTTATTCCCTTGGGAACGAAATATTTCTGGTGATTCAAAAGAGTCAGCTAGATCTTGATCAGCATTAGGAGCTTGTTGAATCCCTTCACTTTGATTTTGGTAATATTCTTCTCTACTCTTTCTCAACATTGAAGGAATTATAAATGAAAAACTCTTTCCACTTCTTCAACTTCTAGTATTTCTTCCAACATCTATTTCCCTTTATATTTCTCTAGAAGACTCTTTACGATAGGTTCTTTATGTACATCTTCCGTTAGTTGAGCACTATCATCCTCAACAATTTTCAAGACTTTAGAGATATCAATGTCTTGAGCCTTTCTTTTCAAAAGAATCTTCTCTTTTATTTTCAGCTTCAATAGTCTCCTCTACCATTATTCTTTATGAAAAAGCATTAGCTAGGTCAAGACCGAACTTTGGTTCACCTTCTTTTCTCTGTTCTCTATCTTTTCTCTACTTAGCCACAACCTCATTACTATACTTTGGTTTCTTCTTAGGCTTTGAACTGGTTTGCGGATCTGACATTTTAGGAGCACCAAAAGAAGGATTGTTATTTATAGGCATAGGTACCAATTGATTCTAAGCCGAATTAGTTACTAAATCCTTTACAAAAAGCTTTGAATTCTGATCAAAACAAAAATTCATCTTTTTTAAAGTACTCTTACTAATCCAAGATGGATTCAAATCTACCAAATTTACTTTTAATGGAGTATTACAAAACTTCATGTTCTCGGGAATGAATTTTGTAAGAATATATGGATACATAATCTAATGGGATTTGATTGCTCCTAACATGAAATTCTTAGTTGTTTCAAGGATTTATCCCATGAGATTTACTTTTCTCATGTTGACATGATAGTCCAACATGAAAATATTAGAAACCTTCAAAGTATCTCTATCCCCTTTCCTTGGGATAAGAAAACCTTGCATCCACAGCATCACAAATCATTTATCTGGAGAATGATGAGACACTTTCCTCTTTTCTTCATTTATAATAAAGAAATAATCCTTCATCAGATTTTGGTGAAAATTTGTGAAGATTCTCTTTAGTATTCAAGATAAATAATTTTCACCCAAAAACTTTTAATTATAAAACATTAGGTTTTCGGCCAGTCCATAATTCATAAGGTGTTTTATTAAGAAAAGGTATGGTTAAAACATGATTTATAGTCTAAAAAGAAGTACTTAAAGCTTCAACCCAAAATTGCTTAGCAATTGAGTATTCAATCAACATGGTTCTTGTCATTTCCTGATGAATACGGTTTCTTTTCTCAACAACACTGTTTCGCTGAGGTGTTCTTGGAGCTGAGAAATTGTGAGTAATACCTTTATTACTACAATAGGTTTCAAAATCAGAATTTTTAAATTCACCACCATGATCACTATGAATAGTTATCAATGGTAGGTTTATCTCATTTTTAACTTGGGCTCAAAATGTTTTGTAATAGAAAAAGGCTTCAGATTTCATTGTTAGAAAATAAACCCATGTAAATCTAGTAAAGTCATAAACTAAGACAAATACATAGTATTTTCCTCTAATTCTTCCAGTTTTGAAGGACCAAAAAGATCCATATGCACAAGCTGTAATGCATTAGAAGTTGAAACTCCATTAGTTGATTTAAATCTAGTTTTATGTTTCTTACCAAATTGACAAGGATCACAGAATTTTGAAGAATCATATCTAAGATCCGGTAGTCCCTTTACTAGTATTTTAATTGAGAGTTTACAATGGTTTCTTTGGTTACAGTGTCCCAGTCTTCTATTCCATAGCCATGATTGGTCTTCTATTGCACTTAAGCAGGGTAAATTTTGGCTCCTAATGTCTTCTAGGTTTATAGTGTATAGATTCTCTTACTTATGGGCAGATAGAATGAACTCATCATTCGAATTGTGAACTAGAAACTTATCATTTCTAAAATTCACAAGGTAACCTTCATCACATAATTGGTTTGTGCTGATGAGACTGTTCTTATGACCTTTAACAAACAAAACATTTGAAATAATAATTTTTCTAAGAAATATAATATTTCACATTCCAAAAATCATTCAATGAGAATTATCTCCAAAGGTAAACTTTCCACATTTTATTAATAATCTTTTCAAAGAAATATTTTTTTCCCATCATGTGTCAAGAACAACCACTATCCATGTACCAAATGTTCTTGTCGGTACAATTTTTATATTCCTAAAAAGAAAACAATTAGTTTTTCAAAATACAACCTTGTTTGGATCCATAAGGGTTAGATAAAAGAATTTTAGGAATCCACATTTGTTTTGAAAAATTAGATTTATGAAATCCTAAAGATTGAGTTCTATTGATAGATCGTTCCTTTTTCCAGTGTACACCACATTGACACTTAGAGAAAAAAGGAGTATTTTGAGGCACAAAATAGTAATTACAAAAAACCGGTTTGGAATGAGTATAACCAAGTCCAGAATGATTTCTCAAAGGTCTAATTTGAGAATAAATTTTATCAAAGTTTTCCTTACCATATGTAAAGTTTGAAAAACATTTTTTCAAAGAAAAAATTTATGACATTACTTTAATAACTATGTTTTTATCCTCCAAAATATTTGATTTTGAACTAGAGATAGACTCTAAAACATTTTTCATAGGAATTAATTTTTCAACATAATTAGAAAGTTTATCCTTATCGGATTTGACTTTCTCTATGGTTTTAAAAATTCTTTCAAAATATGAAGTTTTCATATCATGATCCTTAGAATGATCTAATAGTTCTTTAGTTAAAATCAAAATTCTAGAATTTTCTTTATCAAGATTATTCTTGAGTTTAGAATTTTCATTCTCAAGTAATTTAGAAAATCTAGATACTTCTTCAACAGAAGGTAAAGTATCAACTTCTGATGATGAGGACTCATCATTTAAATATTCATAATATTTATTATCAGTATAATTCTCTTTCAAAGGAACATATGTAATATGATCAGCATTGTGTACCTTAGCCATGAGACAATGTTCTTCAACTGGTAGTCTGGTTATAAGTCTAATATTCCTTTGTCCTGAGGATTTATATTCTGATGAATTATCTGATGAATCGCTACCACTTACACTCCATGTATCATTTGCCTTCAATAATTTCATTGACTTTGTCTTGTAGTACTTTTTCTTATTTTTTCAGAATTTTTCTCTTTTATTTATTTTCTCTTCAGTAAAGGAAATTCAGGACTTATATGACCTAATTTCTTCTATTCATAACAAGTTACCTCTGAATCTTTCTTATCCTTCATATATTTCATTTTGAATCTGTATTAGAAGTATTTATTTACCTCAATATTGCTCATCCTTTGAACAAGATTGTCTAACTCGTTATCTAGAAGATCACAATCACTTGAATCAGACATAACAACTTTCTTATCTTTGGATCTTGTTATCCATTCTGGTGTTTCAGCTTCAGACGTAGTGGTAAAAGCTACCCTTCCATTTTCATTTTTATTCTTATTGAAATCCGCATCTCTCTTCATTCTTATCTCATACTGTATAAGATTTCCAAAGAGTTTATCAAGATTAATCTGGGAATCTTTTCTATTTTCATCAATAGCTATCCTTTTTGACTCCCATTCATTTGGAATTATGTCAATAATTTTGTCAACAAGAGCTTCATCATCAAGACCTTTTTCTCCCATAGATTGTAAACGGTTGACAATTGTCATAAATCATTGTTTCACTTTACATACTAGCTCTCCATATGGAAAAAAAATCCATGATACTATGCTTGAAGAATTTCTCTACTTGTTTCTATAACCATAGATGTACCAAAATGTGTGACTTACAATTTCTTCCAAATATAGTTGGCTAATTCAAAAGATGATATCTGGCTATATATATTCCTGGTCATATAACATAGCAATGTATTGCGTAACTTGTAATTTAGTTGATATTCTTGCTTCTCTTGATCAGTGAAAGTACTGAATTCTTCGTTAGGGATTTTGTAACCTCCAGTAAGCATAATATAATTGTCTACCCCAGTATTGATAACAAATTTTTTCATTCGATCTCTACAGTACTCATAATCATTCCCATCAAAGATAGGTGGTCTAGAAGGATTTAGATTTTAAATTGACCCAATATTCATTCCTTCTATATAGTAAAACAAAATCTTTTCCACTCCACACGTTAGTGTAGTAAATAGTTGAAACATAAATTTGAAAGTAATAGAGCTAGTAATACAAATCAGTGGAAACCCCCTTTGATACCAATCGTTGGATCAGATATGTAGATGTATATATATATATATATATATTAGATGGAACAATACAAGAGGGGGGTGAATTGAGGTTTAAAAACTTTGTTTAAACACTTAAAAATTATTTTAAATGATCTTAAACTAATATAATTCACAACAAAAACAAACCACAATTGTATTAAATATAAAGGTATGATATGATGTAATACAATAAAAAAAGTGAAGAAATTGTATTCAAGATGAATACAATAATCAAAGTAAAATAATAGTGAAGGATTCTTCCATAAAGCGTATAGAATCAATCGATACAATATGTAATAGTATGAATGTAATTGAAACAATTACATATGAATATTCAATGAAGAAATGAAAACAGTTCAATTTCATTTCTTAAACACAGCAGCAAAAATGTAAATGTATTACAATTATTTTGACCCAAAGAGAAGGGTTATCCTTTCACCTAGGATAATAGTTCTGTATTACCACCACATTGGTAAGCCCTTGATATGATGATCGGTACGTGTGTCTACCTATCCCTGGAAGCCCTTGATATGATGATCGGTTCGTCTATCTGCCTATCCTCTGCATCCCTCGATTTTGTTTCCAATCGGCACCTCTGTCTTTCAATCACTTGAAAGCCCTCAATACGATGGTCGTTCGCAGAAAGCAGAAACAAAGCACTTATAAAAATACAAAAACTAAGAACGAGTCATTCACGTTTTTTAATATCAAGGCTTTCGCACGAAGCAGGAGAGAAGTCACAGTATCTCTCTCTAGTAATTGATAGCACAAAATGATCAATCTCATACATGCATGTCAAAGTA
The DNA here is from genome assembly GCA_963277665.1 of Viscum album. Lineage (NCBI taxonomy): Eukaryota > Viridiplantae > Streptophyta > Magnoliopsida > Santalales > Viscaceae > Viscum > Viscum album. Next base: position 1,776,072,999 of record OY728133.1, on the reverse strand, counting down.
CTACCTTTGCTTCAAATGACCTCCTATTTATAGGCCTCAGGTTCCAACAGTCACATTTCCTCCAACTGTCATCTTTCTCCAAACAAATCAGAGGGACCTAGACACCTGGCATTATAACGGTCATATTGAAATAGAAAACACGACATCGTATTGATTAGTTTATAACTAACTCCACGACATCGTTTTGGTTAAAACAAAAGATATATGAGGATGATAAACATGAGTGCAATTAATAAGAAACTTGTGTTTTTGATAAAGGACCAAAACAATCACGTAATGAAAGTAATGTATGCATACTAAGAGTATTCCTTAGTGGAATGTATTGCTATGATAAAAACTGAGTATGATTCCAAAAAATGAGTGTGATTAACAAAGTCAAAACCATTTCCAGATTTAGTACAAAAATTATAGACAGTATGATCATCATGTTCAGTAAGATCAGCATGGTCGGTACGATCAGCATGTTTAGTACGATCACCATGGTTTGTACGATTACCATGATCAGTACGATCTGCAAGTTCAGTACGATCAGAATGTTCAGTACGATTAGAATGTTCAGTACGATTATCATGGTCAGTACGATCAGCATGATCAGTAAGATCAACATGATCAGTATTAACAGCATGGTCAGTACGATCAGCATGGTCAGTACGATCAGTATGTTTAGTACGATCAGCATGGTTAGTACGATTAGCATGATTAGTATGATCCGCATGTTCAGTATGATCACCGTGGGCAGTATTATTAGCATGATCAGTACGATCAGCATGTTCATTACGATCAGCATGGTAAAAGACATTTTTGATTTCCAAAACAAGATATAAAATAATAAAAGAGAACTTTTGAATCAATACTCATTGTAATTAATATTATATGATTATGTGTGTAATAATGTTTTATTATATTTTTTTGAATTTATAATTTTTTTATAGGATTTAAATTATAATGAAATAATATTTTCAATGATTGATTCTCAAATCGATCTTATGGTCTCTCCAAGGGATTGCACTACAATCTCATTTTGTATGGTATTGTTTACTTATGAATTTACATCAGTAGAAATTATAGGATAATTGTTTAATAAAACGATTCATAATCTAATCTTCTAATTATTCATGACCATTTAATTTAATATTTATATTTTTCAACTCTTTGGTAATCAAAATGTTTTAGAAAATGCTTCTAGGAAAACTTGACATCATTTAACTCTTTAGTTAGAGAACCAATTTTCCTCAAAAAAGAAATATCTTATTAGAATGATTTCCAAATTTTTTTCAACCATTCAAAAATGAATTAGTAGATATATTTTTACCAACTCCATCTTTTAATTTTTTTACAAATGAATATTCTTGACCCATTTCGAACAAGGTATTTTTCTATCCTTTTTTACTTTATAAAAGGATTGTTTTTTATATTATATTAAATTTAATGTTTTAACCAATATAATTTATTAGAATTATACTTTGTAATTTTTGGAGTTATATTTGTAATGAAAATTATTTATTAGTGAATTTTAATGTAATTTACTTTTAAATTGTTTTTCAATAAAATTGAAATCTTCCACCATAATGATTTTAAAATATATTTCTATAATATATCGATCCATCAACGAAAATAACTATTTATTCAGATTCAACTTGGGATATCTTGTATTAAAACTCTCCTTAGAATTTCTCTGCATGGTTTATGATTTATTTGTCCAAGGAATGTACTAAATTTACTTCCCTAATTCTTTTGTTAGACCCTGTGAGATATTAAATTTCCTATGACCATTTAACAATGAATTTCCCCTAAATATACATTATAATTATCATGGATATGATGATTGACTAAACAGTATGCCATTTTTACATATATTGTTTACATAATTGTTATTTTGTTAACCGGGAATGTGCTTTTAAATCTGTATCTTTTATTATATTCAGATATTTGAAACGGCACATTGTTCATGAACTATATCTATTATTCAATATACGAAGAATTCCTTGGATATGTACTACATGGGTGGGGCTCTGTTATATATGGCCCCACGATGTATTAGTTTTCTCATGGGATGAGTCAATTAAATATCCTTAGTTTGGTTTTTATCCAGTATGCTAAACAATACTGTGAATGGTCTTTACTGTAAACGTACTCTATACCTAATAAACATATCGTCAAAAAATAAATCATTTCCCTCATTTATATTCAATTATTATTCATCCATGATATTGTTTACTTTAACATGTCTATGAAATAATTCTATTCTGAATTTATTGATTAAATGGATTGTGTTTTAGATTCCTAAATTTCCATATTGATTATTACTTATCTAGTTATTTGAAGGGAATATTTTATTAGTTATTTTCACATCCATGTTGATAAATATAATTAATTCATTGTTGTTTTGCACTATATATTACCCTTACTATGTGTTTTTTATCACCCTTAATTTTTTTCCTTGCCCCCAAAAAAAATATAATTTAATAAAGATACATATGATATGATAATTTAAGTGGGAATATATTTATAAAATAAAAAATAAATTGTGTTATAAATTTTTTATTTTTTGTTATAAAAAATTCATGTATCTATTTGGTTTATCAAGACTACTAAACTCTCCAGCCTTTTGGATTTGGTTCTATGTAATAATGATAATGTAATGGTAGTAGAAATATAAACTATGATTTTGGGGTCGGGTTGGTAGGGTTGGACTCAAAATAAGTTTATTAACAAAAATGGGAACTAGATTTCAGAAATCATAGGTCTGAAAACACAACCCTAAGATAGGCTTCTAGGATAATTATAGAAGATCATCGTAGAACTTGGGTAAGTATAGATTATGTGGATCTTCCTAGAAATAAATCCATTTCTAGATAATAAATGTGGAAGTTGTTTTGGAATAAATGTACAAATGGATAAAAACTCTAACAAGGTCTGTTGGTCCTGAATCGAGCATAACATGGTACATGACAACGACTGTGCACATGGATGAGATCTCCTAGAAAAAATTCATAGTATAAGTCACATTTTGTTTAGAAACAATTATAAAGGATATGAAAGAATAATTATAATGAATTTCCTAAGTTAATCATACGGTGATTCAGATGTAATATAATGATTTAGGATTTTGAAATCATACAAATTTTATTATGGTTAAATATTATACCAACGAAGAACCTATTTTGAAATAAATGGTTGAGGTATTGAAATATTGAGGTTGTATTAAAAATTGCAGTTAATAAGAAAATTATTAATTAAAATTATAGTATTTCAATAAAAATATTTCAAAATTTATAGAAAATATAATAATATTGTTTTAGAATAAGATGATATGTATGTCAGATGACAATACAACATGATCAACAAGGCTGTATGACTTGAACCCATGACCAAAGGACAACAAGTGTTTTGTTCCCACCACCAACCGATGTGATGTCCTAGGTAATTAATCATTTATTAGTAATAAAATTTTAAAAATAAATATTATTTATGAACCATTAGTTTTACTTTAATGTATAATATATTAATTTATTAACCATAATTACATTATAGTTTTTTCAGAGGCAAATAGGATGAAATGTCACTCGTTTATGGAATATAAAATCATTAATAGTTTATTTTAGTGCATCATAAATTAAAAAAATTCATTATTGGATATCCATTTCATAAGTAAAGGATTCATAAGAATTTGAAAGAATCATAACCAAATGATGGAATAGTTCATATGAAATTGAGACCTATCAAGTAAATAATTAATTATATTTTGGTTTAATAACATTATTCTTCAATATTATTAATACGATCATTGAATAAAATGTTATCATAATACCTTAATTTATTTCAAGTAGACAAACATTTCAATCAACATATATTTATGGATTTGAGGCCATCAACATTACATATATCATTTAATTGTTTGTGATTTATGAACTCAATCACTCCCTATAAATATTTACACATTTTCTCCAAGTACATATCTCCAATAGCCACTAATGTTCTCCAACTTTGATACAATTTTATATGGTTGTCCACATAGCCTACATAAAACCCGTTTTTTCTTTTCTAGAGGATGTTACGCGATTCCTTGTCAATATTTGGGAATTAAAAATATGAAATATAAAAAAATTATTACCATTTTCATGTTCAAATTGAAAAGATGTAATTTAATTAAGTTGGGGAGTATGTAATTCCCCAATATTCTAAAGTGAGAACATTTTATTCAATAGTGTGTAAGACTAGAAACCCCATGAGTGTATTGGAATAAAATAACCCAATACCATATAATATATTTCATATTTTAAATAAATTCAATCTATGGTATAGAATGAAATGAACACAATATTGAGTGATTTTTTTCATACGCAACAATGGATTTCTTCGATGACTTCAGTTACATTAATGACCGTGTTTTACCATCCACCCTTATATTAATAAAATATTATTATTTAATATGATAATATATTAGCTAGGAATTAAATAATTTGTAATGAAACCTTTAGCTAAAATTATAATAATATATTTTATAAAATAAATTTATGACAAATGCATTTGCTAAAAATTAATTAGAAAGAATATAAAAACCAATTCAAAATAAAGGGAATGTTTTTATAGAAAACAATATTAATGATCATAAAGATATTTTTTACTAACAAATAAAATTATTTTAAATTATTGTTTCATAATAGTTCAATATATATGTTATGTATTCCATAATATATTTTTTTCCTTATCCAATATATTTTATAGCCATATGTTAAGAACAAACCCAATATTACGCATAAAAACATATATTTTTATAAAGGTTGTTTAACCGCCTCTGGATGGAGAACCTATTTTAAAAAAAATATATATTGGATCATTTATAGAGTATAAATGTAATGAAAACTTCATCTTTTAAATAGTAACATAAAAATTATGTTAGGGTGAAATTTTTATACTTTTCTGGGAAGTTTAATTTTTTGATGAGTAGTAAAAAGTACTGAATATCTATTCATGATTAATTTTTCATCTATGTTAATTATAAGATTAAATTATATTTTTATAGGTTAAAATGATTAATTATATATTTTTTAAATAAATTAATCAAATTTAGGTCATTTTAATAAATTTTACTTTGAAATTTGATATGAGAACCTAGAATAAAATCATACATTTTCACCTCAAAAACTCACATTGTTGTCCTCTCTACAGGTTAAAGATTAAATTAATTTCAAGAACATACTTGTTTTGAATTTTGAAGAATTTATTCCATGACTAAAATAATAATCATTTATAATTTATAATAAGTCATACTTTGTTGTTACAAAAAATTATTAGTTAATGTAATTAAAATTATTTACCACAATTAAGAGAGACATTAGATTAACAAGGGACAAAACCATAAACTCAAGGGATATGATGACCTCTAATCTTATCAAAAAGCCATTGTATTTCCATATTTATACACTATACTAAATTTTATCTAATTTGGGCCATTATTTTATCCACTTTTAAAGATAAAATTTTCAATGGAATTCCCTTTTAAAATTTTTACAAGAATGCCACTCCTCCACAATAAAAAGCCACTAAACCCTCCCACTTACTCACAACTCTAAAGCCACATTGTATAGTCAAAATGATGAAAAATTAATCTCCTAACATCCATACCATCATAATTTAATCCATAATTGGGGAATATTACCATACAATTAAAAACTTTAGTGCTATGAAAAATGAGTTACCCAAATAATATGTCATATCCTTCCTCAATGTCTTTTGTCTTAATTTAGTTCCCCACTCCCTTACATATTTTTTTTAATTCTTACATAATTAAATCATAATAATTAATAGATAATGGATTTTTAACACAATACATGGAATGTATAATGTATTATTTTAATAAAACTGTGTGAAATATATTACAAAAATATTATTATATAATTATAACATACAAATAAATCATTTAATTTTAAATAATTTACGATGAGAAAGAAATGGAAGTTCCATTCATGCATATTTAAGGCTCACTGTCTCCATGAACAGTGAATTTTCATTTCGTATCTCAAAATTTAATGGATTGTTATAAATAAATATATAATGAATATATATTATAATTAACTGATTTTTAACTATTTTTATGATTAAATCATGATATATGGAATAGTAACAAAAACAAAACGCAAAAACAAATTTGAAAAACTATGCAACTAACACTTGAAAAACAGAAAATATTGAAACATTGTCAACAAATAGGAAATTATATAATATAATAAATTAAAATTTGATATTATAATTAGTATTATTCTTCATGTATAATTTATTGAAATTATAAAACAATTATATAAGAGTATAAAGGATGTTCACAAAAAAGGAAATGCATAGTAAGGGATTGTTATCTCACTTTTCATTCTGGGATGCATATAACATTTACACCATTTTTTTAATTTTTGTGGTGTATATATAACATCTATTATCATTTATATCATGAATAAAATTTACTTCATGGTATTTTGAGTTTCAATTGAATATATTTACTTCAGGTGTATTATAATTCAAAAGTTATCAAGTAGTAAAGGAAATTGTTTTAATTTCCATTATTTGATGCATGCATTATTATTGTGAACATAATGTATAATATATGGTGTACTAATTCATTCCTATTATAGTGTATGGAAGAAGAAAAGTTTTATTTTTTTAATGAAGCAATGTGGCTGACTATGGTAATATCACTTGTAGAGTGTTATCAGTTGTTCAATCACATAATCTAATTCACCTAACTATTTTTTATTTTTATTCAATATTTTAAATTTATGAATGTTAAATTAAATAAAATTTTAAACTAACATGTAAAGATAAAATTTAATTAATGAAGAATGGACGTGGGCTATATGATTTGGTTTGTGGGTTATATCATTCTTCTTCTTTTTTTTGATAATTCAATTCTGAGATATCAGTGATGATTTAATATTATATTATTTTATGGTGTATATAAATTAATCTATTTATCAATATTAACTTCATATCATTTTATAATCAAGATTTATGAAACACCTCAATTGGAAGTGTGTCATATCCTATGACATGTCTCTCTCATATGTTATTATAACCAATGTATGGCTCAACTAAATTTTATGTAGAGATTGTATCCAGTATAAGGGAGAGAAAATATTTAATAATGTTATAGAAACGAGTTTGAGATCATTTTTGTGATGGATGGTCTCCACAGTCGTGTACATCATTCTTTTTCTCACAAACCTATTATATCCAATGGATTTAAGCAAAAAAATAATGGAATTATCAGTTAGATCCCCCTAGCAAGGCCTTGGATTAGCCCCTCATTTATGAGGGTATGAGGTCATAGTGGAACGTTAAATAATGTGAATAAAATAAAATAAATTAAAATAAAGATTATGATAAAAGTATATGAAGAAGAATAACAATCACATGAAATCAAAAAAATAAAAATTGAAGATGAATTTGAAGAAAAGTGGGTGGATGGGTGGAAGAAGACCCAAACGTAAAAACCATGAAAGAATTAGATTGTATATAAATGAATATAAATTGAAATTAATATTTAAATAAATATAAATTGAATATAATAAAAAGAAATGTTAATTCAGCTTACCCTATTGAATATGTCTCCTAAATGTGTCTCATGTTTTCCACACCATACATTCGATTGTGCCCAAGGTCCCTTTTTATAGGATCATAGAAATGATATATCAAAAATTATACACAAATAAAAAATAAATCTGATTGTCCTAGTAGATGTTATGGAATTTATATTTAATATTAATTTCTCTAGGTGACAAATCCAAGAAGTATTATCTAATGTATATCATTCAATTTTTACCATAATGGTCGAATAACTCAATTTTTTTTATTGGAAAAATGTGACAATGATTACTATTTCATATCAAGGTATAATCACTTGAATTGGAAGTGTGTAGACGAATTTACACTTCTGTTACAATGGTGGTGTCCATGTTATTCGCCTGAATTTTTTTAAAAATGGATTATTTTTTCAGGCCTCATGTTTTTCAATTAATCTATTGGTCTTGAAGAGGATGTTTAATAAAATAAATCAAGGAACCTAACAAATAAATAACTCATATTCAATAAATATATTTAAAAGTCTTACTGAAATACCCTTTTGATTGAAATTTGTTAAATTTCTAGAATTAAGAAATTTTAAAATTTCATCCAAAAAAAATAAATATGAAATTGTTGTAAATAACATCAAATTGATAAATTAAGAGGATTTGAATATTTAAAAAAATATAAAATTTTATTAAAATATTATCTCTATGAATTCCTACATAATTACAACATGCTTATCCTCAAAAATAAAATCTCAACATGGAATTCATTAAACAACATTGTTAGAAATATAGAATTATAGAGTAATAAAATGAAACAATTTTAAATGTCAAACCAAAAATAAACAATTCCACATAAATTAACAATTTAATTTATAAATAAATTAATGAAAAAATAAAATCATGTAATTTAATTTTCCAAATTGAAAATTAATGGAAATTATCTTTTCATTCATTCTAGCTTCCCAATTTATTGTTATTAATCATTTCACACAATTATTTACCCAAAGATTTAATATTTTCATTCATCTATCATAATAAAAGTCAATTTGAGTTATACAAATATCATAGAACATGATGCATATCCATATTCTAGTAATGAAACTTCCTTCTCTGCTTTTTAATGTCAATAGACATATAAAATTAATATGGCATGCAATAAAGGTTCCAATGACTCCATGGATTAAGGTATGTTGGATTTAATTATTTTAAAAATTAATTCTCAAGGAGTATGTCTCTCTTTTTCTTGAAATTAATAATATCAAAATGTTTAATGAAACTCTCCCCTTAATAGTAGGAACTCAAACGTCCCCAAACTCAACACAGGGTCTTTAGGAAATTAAGCATAATGAATGATTTGTTCACTATATTGGATATTTTTTTTCATATTAGTTACAATTTTTTTATTTCTTCAAAATATATTTTTGAAACAGATCTCACAACCATCACCTAACAAAATGTGATAAAAATCATTTCTCTTTTAATGGTGATTTATGGTTTTAACAAACACAACACATTTTTATTTCATCTTTTATTTTTATTTATTCAATAGTGGAAAACCAATATTTAGTACAATTATTTAATCAAATAATCATTATCATTATCCAATTTTTAGACCCCAAACATATTTTTTGTAATGTATATCATCTATTCCACCATGATTCCTTTTACCCCAACACTTCAACATTAATATATCATGAATGTAACAAGAGAAGGGTTTGAAGGGATAAAAATTGATGGAAAATTGACGCATCACTCTAAAGTTCATTCACGGTATGTAAAGGATATATAAGGGTTGATATTAATGTGTTGTTTTAGGATAAGTGATTTTAAAAATATTCATCAATCATTTTATATTTGTTTTCTCATAGTCATTATTATTGACAAGTTTCAATATATGTTCTATCAGGTGACATGTCCCATGATCACTCAAGAAATATGGTCAAGAATAAATAGGAATTAATTGGTCCAAAATCCTCTCAAGAATAAGACATATGATTTGGGCAATAACATAAATAATTATTAAAAATAAAAAATAAATTCACAAGAATTTCATAAATTCAATGAATGAAAAATGGTATGGAAATTTCATTTGCATAAGTAAACTAAGTCCCAAAAAGTCATGAGTCCTCATTATAATATCAATGATTGAAATTAAACATTAAATTTTCTATTTTACTCATTCAATTTTATTGTCATTGAAATCCGAAACATGGCACATATAGATTCTGAATAAACTCATGTCTCCTAAATATGTCAAGTAAAGCATGAATTCAAGTGTGGGTATAAAATTTCCAATTTAAAGAACAAATAATAATATCGTAAATAATATAAAGTGTTAAAAATATAAAAAAATGAACACACTTTTAAAATTATTCTTTCTCATCTTTCCCACTTGGCTATTTTTGAATTTCCTCTTTTCAATGATGAACCTAAAAAATAAGATTAAACATTTATGGAAAAGAATCATTTATTTTACGCTAAAAAAGATAAGAGAAAGTGGGATGAATTTTTTATTATTATTACAAAATAAATTTAAATATTAATTCATATAAATAATTTAATGATTAATAATGGTAGGATCCCATTGCTCTGTAATGAGTCGTGTTTTCATAAATTTTTTTTTAGAAATTATTAGGGAAAATTTTGAGACAAGGTGCTGAGATGGGGCATAATTCTGTGCCCAAATGTTCCTAGAAAAATTTAATCAAAAATATTCAATTTTTTATATAATTTGTATGTTAAATTTCTGAAAAAGTTAAATAACTCTTAAAATAGTCCCCATATCAATTATATGAGGTCTCTGTTGAGATCAGACTATTAGATTTCACCTAGGAATGACTTAACATTAGTCGGTGCAGGTATTCATTTGAAAAACCAGAAAAGGACATAATCTTAAAAAAAATTATTTTATATTCCAGAACCTATTAACCCATGGATGGATATGTAGTATGAAAATCAAAGACTGATGTTGAGTTTATAATGTTTTTTTCCTTAGATAAATGATGACATCATCTAGTGGGGGCCGACTGTGACAGTTAAATTTTGGTCGTATCATTTATAAAATATTTCGTAAAAATATATTATTTTAGCACAGTGAAATGATTTCATTTAATTGAGTCATTTTCAAGAATTCAAAGTTATCACCATAACCTAAGAAATCATCCAAGATATGTTGAAGGGCCTTTATAGAAATCTTGGTGAACGATGGGAGATCGAAAACCCTGGATTAGGTGGATCAAGGATCAACAAATGATGGTGATGCAGCTTTGCTCTTTGTCTAAGATCATTCCAAATCGAGGAAAGGCATGGTATCTTTGGAATTCATTCCTCATTCATAATTTCAATAATGAATGCAGACCAACCCACGAACAGGTTGAACTATTGTTCAATCACTTACGTGATGTATTTATGCTTGTGATGATTTAAATGGTAGATATAGTCGTGTCTTGATTCGTTCTTCGTGATCCAACTAACAATAACAAAATAATGTCTGAAATGAAGAATGGCCATGATCTGTTCGTCAGGTGCTCGTGTTCTATATTTTCTATCCCCCCAATCACTATTATATTCCTCATTCTTCATGAAATATGAAGGATCGTTTCTCCTCTGATTCATGGCACATCTAACCGTAACTGGGGAATCCACACCACAAAGACACCATAGATGTGTGATAGTGACGGAGTGGAGAAAATTTTCCAAATAAGTAGCTTGCAGTAGTGTAAGATAGTGTTGTATAGTGGTGACTGGAGAAGTATCTCCATCTAGTTTAGGTGGAGCATGAGGTGAACAATGGGTTGCTGGTAGGGTGGTAGGTAGCAGAGCCAAAACGTATCCCTACGGGCCACAGAATAGGAAGATCACGAGGAGGATGGGCCACCAGTGGGGTGTGAGGTGGAGGTCTAGGCTGAAACACTATGGAGCATGTGGCCTGAGTGGTGTCGTGGGGGAACTTTTGTATACTCTTGGGGTCCGTGTGGAACTCATAGCGGTAGAGGTTGCGAATGAGGATATGGGACACAATTTCCATCCATGTTAATTTTGGCGACACCATGTTGAAAGGGAGAATAGGGTTGGGTAAGAAACATGTGGGAGAAGTGGGAGAACCCACATTCAGTGGGTTGGGTGGGATAGACCTGACCACATTATCTGGTCATGCCAAATAGGGAAAGACCAATGGGCCGGTCCTAATGGGCTTGGTTGGGCCAAGCCAATTGGGTAAGACATGTATGGGTCTAATGGTTGGTCAGGCATGGCCCAATAGGTTGGGTTGGACCTAGACCAGTCCCGAGTAATACTTTTTCAATAACATTGTGATATATTTAAAACAGAAGGTCCATTTGATAATTCATATGTGGCATTAGGTCCATTGCAACAATGTTTTCACTTTGAGATAGATTTGTGGGATTATTTAGATTGGACAAGTACAGGTGGAGTATTTCCCTTGGTTCTTTCATCAATGGTCTATTATGCTATGATGTCCACATATCTGGAAAGGAGTCCCCGCTAGAGGTCATGTCCCGAATATAGTTATCATATCCCTCTTTGGGAAAGGAATGATCTCCTATCATCCCTAACCATGTATTTTTGGAACTGACATTACCTCTCAGTGTAGGGTGTTAGTCCTCCTTCTAGTGGGCCATATCGATGGGGTTGTTGGTATTATCCTAAAATTATTTCCTACATTACGATCTATATTAATAGGGTTGTTTGTATTCCCTCATAAGGATCCCAAATTCTTTGGGAGAATACAGATTGGGTTTTAGGTATTCTCAGGGGAGGATCCCCTCCTTGTATATCATGATCTTCAACTAGCGTATTTTTAATTGGGTGGAGCCCAAATTAGCAATACATCTTCATGAGAGTCTCCAATGATATCACGTATAGAGGAGTGATTTCACCAAGAAGGAGTGCTCCTCGAGTAAAATCTTGTGGTAATGATTTTTTGTTACATAACATTTTCCTTGTCACTGGTTATGTGTATACTTATATATCCTAGATATATGTGATACAAACATATACTAGTGTTGTGATGACAGTACATCATGTATTTCCATTTTTGCATACTTTGTGCATTTCCATTGTGGTATACATCATGTATTTATTAGTGGTATTCCTTTGTGTTTTCAGGGTGTCCTCTTGTGTATTATTTTAATCACCACGTCACGGGATTTTCCCGCACATGTCATGTCATATGCGAATGATCGTCACATTAACAGTATCCAAGGTAGAACAAGACCAGGTGGTGTGTAGAGAGGTTAGACAAAAATGGGGTTCTACTACAGCTTCAGACAACAGTCTTTCACCTACCCTTCATGTAAGGATTTCTATAGAAAAATTTTAGAAACTTCGGTATACACTTTCTTGACTCATTCTATTAGTGTTCTAGTATTCTATACCTATTTAGTTTCCAACTTCCTACAATCATACTCTATGTTTGGGATCTTATTGTATGGTTTCATGGATTTGTTTTTGTTTTACATTTCATAATTTTTTATTACAGATTTTTGTGTGTATATAGGTACATAGGAAAATGACTCCCATTTTTGGGATATGCCTACTTAGTTTTATTCACAATCTGATATCCTATTGGATGTATGATTGGGGTAGTCATGACATGGGACCCACTCCACATATACATTTACAAGATAAAAACCCCCAACATGCCATCTGAAATCGACTAACACGTTGCAAGGGTCCCAACACAACAAAAGACTCTTCAAGATGGCTCTAAGTTGATTCGCATCCTCGGTTCCACTGCATGATGGAGAGGATGATCATCTGGTTGATGATACATTAGTCCACGGATTTTTACCTGAAATTTCACCTTCAGGTGGCCCACCTACTATACCACCACCTTTAGAGTAGCACATTGTACCCTTAGTAACATCTGATGAGGAGCTTGGGATGAACATGCCACAAGTGTTTCATCGATAAATACCCCTCAGGTTCCAAGGTGAACCTATCACATATATGGATGGAGATTAGATTGAGGTGGTGACTTGAGTTTTTTTCAAATCAAGACACCATATTATTAAATGGTGGTCTTGAAAATGACCCTTCTATGTTGTTAAATGGGGAGATAACGGGGTTTGGTACGTGATCATTTGATGAGTAAACTCTTCTATGGGAAAAGTATGGTATCCTTTTTATTAGGTTGTTATCACATTATAAGATATGCATTATGCATGTCCAAGATATTCTACACCACTTGTGGGACGGCATGTCAGTATCTAAATATTCATCCAGACATACTGAGCATTTCAGGTAAACAATTGACATGATAAATGACCATTGATTTAGGTCTTAGAACATTGAGCGAGGTCTACGTAGGGACATTGAAGCCAATATTATCTCTTTTTTACATTCTTTATTATGAAAGGGTGCTTAAGGGAACCATTGTGGTTGAGGATTCCTTAGCTGGGAAGAAACAGTCAATTATAGTCTACAGTGGGAAAGTACTAGCAGAGAGATCTATAGGGAAGATGATGAGGATGATGAGGTAGTAGAGCAGTAGGAGGTGGTATACCTCTCAACATGTTACCACCACCACCCCCAGGTTGTCTACTCCATGATTAGCTTGTTGATGGACCTTAAAGGAGGTAGATTCATGCACTCAAGGAAACAGAATCAAGGTCTCAAAGAATGATTAGAGTTATGATATATAACTTTTACACCCTAGATGAAGATTATATAGAAAAAAGTTCCAGTCATTACATTCAGTCCATAGTCCGTGTTTGGGGATTAGAGATTTTGGTTTAATTGATGACTTGACTCTTATTCATAGGGAATCTTACAAGAATGGGTATTATGATCACGCATGGAGGCCGAAAATCTGACCTTAATATTGGAGGAGTGTGTTTTGGGTGGGATCACATGGCATCATTTTCAAATCCATATGACGTATATAATGGAATGGATTGGTTACATATAGTTCTTTCTCAGATTGACTTTTTAGCTGAAGAATATAGAATGTTTGTAGTGGTTGAATGAGTTTTTCCTTATTGGTGAAAAGAATAACCAGTATGAATATAATGGTCTCAAACAAAGTAGGGTGCATCCTAATTTCACATAAATTAGCCTGCCTAACCCTAGGTGTGGTGGATTATAAGATTTATCAGTTTCCTATAGTGGTGTCAGAGTATGGGGGCGTCTGTCCTAAAGATATTCCCAGATTACTTCCTTATATGGAGGTATAAATCTACATAGATCTATATACCATGAAAACACGAATATCTACACATAAATATTAGATATCTCTCACAGGGCATCATGGCCTAATGGTGCAGTTGGATGAACCGCCAATGAATGGATTTTTGAGACCTAGAGTTTCACCTTGGGAATCCCAATTTTTCCCATGAAGGATGAAATGAACATTATGTTGTGTGTAGACTTATTGAACTTGATCAAGGTGATGATGAAGAACATTAATCTACTACTAAGGATTGATGAACTCTTTGATCAGTTGAAAGGCGTGTGGTGGTACTCAAAGATATACCATTGATCGGGCTATCAGAAGATTACATTATGGGATGATGATATATATAAGTCGACCTAAAGATATCGATACCACCATAGTGAGTACAAAGTGATGACATTTGGCATGAAGAATTACCCAGTAGTATTAATGGGACTCATGAATAGGATATTCTAGCCTATGAAATATTGGTTTTGGTGGACTTCATTGATGATAACCTAGTGTACTCAGTGTCTAAGGAGGAGCATGCAAGACCCTAGAGGATTGTCCAGGACACCCAAATAAATAACATGCATTATGGTATTCTCTCGAAGTGTCATTTATGAATTCAATGGGTCCATTTCCCGGGACATGTTATTATATAGGTTGGGGTCATAGTAGATCCTTTGATGATGGAGGTAATTGTTTCCTGGGATCCACCCAACAGTGTTACAGAGGTGTGATGTTTCTTAGGATTTGATGACGACTATCAAGTGTTGGTTCCAAAATTTTCTAAGGTATAAACATCCATGATGGAATTGAAATGGAAGAAGAAGAAGTTCATGTAGAAAAAGAAGTTCCAGTAGTTCTCTCAGGACCTGGGGCAGAGGTTTATGAGCCCTCCCTTCTTGAGATTTCTATAGGAGGGCATTGGGTAAGTATTTTTTGTGATGCATTGGGCAACATAATTTTTTTTCTAAATGAAAGGGATAGTGGCAACTAACTATGGTTTGTGACAATTGAGACAACATGGGAGCAACTACGTGACCCAGGATCTTGAACTAGCGGAGGTAGTCTTAGAATTTATGTTGTCGTGACACTACCTGATGGGAGAGTAGTTCACTGTCTACTCGGAACACAAGAGTCTCATATATATCTTCTCTCAAAATATCTGAACTCTATATATAGGAAATGTATATAGTTCTTCTAGGGATATGACTTTTATATTGTTTATACTCAATGGAAGGGGAACGTGGGGGTATAAGCACATTGTAAGTGATCAATATTTCAGTTACCGAGTGAGTTGTAAGTGTATTTGGCTGCATTATAGATGTACTTTGTGTATTGATAGAGATAATCTTACCTCTAGTCGATTGTTTGAACCTCCCCACTCTTACAGGGAGTCAGTGTGTAACAAAATTGGAATACCGACTATGAGACTCAATGATATCAAATATCCTGAGGGCATTCCCTTGGTGGGTATTCGAAAGGTGGATATCATGTTATTATTTCTAGGGGACGCATGTTAGTACCAATGATATTGAGGGTGGAGGTTATTAAAAAGTTCCTAGCATTCACCAAGCATCGTACTTCCCCTTTGCAACCATGAGAGCTCATTCTGAGGAAATGATGACTATATTGTTTTAGTGACAAGATCTGATATTCTTAGTTTTTTCATGATTCATGTGAAGTGACATGATCATAGGATATCTTTTCGTGGAATGTTGTTGTAATACGTGGGCTAGGGAGGCCTGGTTTTTTTGGCAGTAGTGGACTCCTAGTGTGGGGGGATGCATCAAGATATGCATGTGCATATCGAGGAGGAAGTCATGGGTGATGAAATATGTATATTCTATTCTTACATGTTGATATATAAAATATTTCCTTGTTTGAATTAGTTTCCTGGGTTTTCAACTCATTATGTCGAGCACCCTATGCTAGATGGGGTTTTTCATTTCTTTTTTGGGGTATTAGGGTGGAAGTGGGAAGGCATATCGAGGGTAATTGTGTTGATTTTAACAAAATTTCCCTGGGTGAATGGTACCATCATGATGACCATTCATGGACTTTCAAATTCGAACCAAATCAAAGATATTCAGGAGCTGGGTTTAGTAGATTTCTTGAGATGCCACTGCGTGCAAGAGATAGTTCGAATATATTGAATTCCATCGATGATAGTTTCATATCATAATGATTGATTTTCATCATGGTATTAGATATTGTGGACCAGAAGGAGGGGATCCTTTGAGAATGATAGGTTCATTTAGTGTGTGTCTGGTGGTAGCACTAGTGTCTTTGGAAGAGTACAGGGGTGTGGGAGGATCATGTTTGTGCTCAGTACCCTCAACTGTTTAAGTAACCTTACGGTGGGGATAATGTAATGACTCTATTTTTCCTAATGTTTTTTTAAATTATTTTAGAAAACTACAAGACCAAGAACTGAGATGTAATGTTATTGTTATATTCAATGTACCTAGATCAATTAATTGAAAAATATTCAGTTTCTAATAGCATGCTCACAAGAAATTTTTAAAAAAGTTGAATAACTCTTACAAAATTTCATGAATATGAAATATGAGGGCTTCCTTGAGCTCAGAGAGGGGGCTTTACCCTAGTAATGGATTAATATTAGTCGGTATGGGACTTCTATTGGAAACCACATAAATGATGTAACCAGAAATAAAATAATTAAATATTGTTTTCTCAAATACTAATAACTCATTAATGGTTACTCAGTTTGAATATTTGAGACCATCATTGAGTTTTTAATATAGTTTTTTCCTTAGGATAAGCCTAACATCAACCGGTATTGTAAAACCTTGAATGATAGTTTTTTGGACGTATTCATAATAATATATTTCATAAAAATATTATATATTGAAGCAATGATGTGTTTTATAAGGCCTTGTCAGGAATTCAGGGTTATCACTATTACCCAATAATTTTTCTTAGATAGAGAGAAGGTCATCTAATGAAAATGTGATGAACAAAGATGGATCGAAAACCTAGGATTTTGAGGTTCAATGATTGATAAATGACATTAAATTTTTTTTCTCTTCATCAAATATCGTTCAACTCAAGGTAGGGTGTTCATTAACTATGATTCATTCCCCATTAATAATATCATAATCTAATATAGACCAAACCATGAATATGTTGATCCAAAGTTCAATCACATGCTTGATGGGTTTTTGGTTGCAGGTATTTAAATGGGAGATACATGTGTGTTACTTCATTCTTTGTGAAACTGCTATTAAAAGCATCAAGGTTGACAAAAAAATCAATGATCCATTCTTTGTTTGTTCATGTGATTTATTTTCTCTTCCCCAATAATTACATCATTCCTCATTCTTCATGATTTTTGAACTGGGGATCATTTCACCTCTGATCCACGGAACAAGGATTCAATTCTAGGGATCTGACACTACAACGACACCATAGAGGTGAAATGGTGATGGAACGGTGAAAATTGTCCAATTAAGTGGCTAGTGGGGGATAAAGGTACTGGCACGTAGTGGTGACTGGAGAAATGGATCTGTAGAGTTCATGTGAAGTGCGAGGTACACAGTAGGATGATGAAAGGGTGATCAATGGAGGAGCCAGAAAGTGACCCAGTGGGGTGAGAACCATGCAGATTACAAGGTGGAGCGTGAGGCGGATGGGCCACTGTTGGTGTGTCCATCGTTAAAGCATGGGGTGGCGGTCCAGATGGGACATTTTATGATCCCACAAGTATAGTGGTGTCATGGGGGAGCTAGAATATGTGGTTGGGGTTTTCAAAGAGCCTATGGTTGTGGAGGATGTGAGGGTGGATGGTGGACACGGTGGTCATATTCGTTGATTGCGGAAGCACCATGTTGATTGGGAGCACATGGGTCGATTGGCCACATTAAGGAGAAAGGGGTCACCCCGCACGCAGCAGGCCAGGCTAGATGAACCGTGTCTCTCTAGTGGCACATCAATCTAGGTCCAAAAACCTAGAAGGCCATTGAAAAACGTTCCCAATGGGTGGGGCCAGACCGAGCCCATTAGGCGAGAACGGGTCAGGTCAGCCGGTGTGTCAGGATAGGTGTGACGTGTTTGGTTGGATCGGGGTAGGACCTGAGTCATACATTTTTACTAAAATGGTCATATTTTTCTAAGTAATGGTGTGTTTGACAATATGATTTCCGTGAGAGGACCCTTACGATGAGGCGATCCTCCTAACATTCCATAGTATTGTTTTTTAAGAATGGAATAGTATAGGTAGAGCATTTTGATTGGGTTTTTCATGATTATTCATTATAGTTTAATGTTCTTATCACTATATAGTAGTCCCCACTAGAGGATGAGTCCTAGTTATAGTTATAAAATCCCTCCTTGGGACAGGAGTGATCATATTTATGCCCTGATGGATTATGTGGGAATTGACATGACCTCAGAGAGAAAAGATTTTATCATCCATTAAGTGATCCATATCTTTGTGGTTTTGGTACTCCCATATAATTATCATCTATGTTACGAGTTTTGTTTATATGTTTGATGGTATTCTCTAAGAAAGATCCCCTACATTGTGGGAAAATAATACTTGGTTGTTGGTATTCTCATGGATGGATCCCCTCTAAGTATATTATGATCCTTGACCAGTGTATTTCACATTGGGAAGGGGCCATATTAGAGGGATGTGTTCATGATAGTATTTGATGATATAATGGTCTAAGGAGTGAGTTCCCCTAAAATGAGCACACCTCGTGTAGAATCGTTTCGTAGTGATTGTTTTTATAAACCGCTTTACCATGTGTCCATACTTATGTATACCTGTATTTCCTT
Organism: Viscum album; assembly: GCA_963277665.1. NCBI lineage: Eukaryota > Viridiplantae > Streptophyta > Magnoliopsida > Santalales > Viscaceae > Viscum > Viscum album. The sequence goes on along the minus strand of OY728133.1, from coordinate 1,776,053,454 downwards.
GATATATGTTATACAATCATATTTTTGTGTCAATATGACTATATTTCTCTTATTTCCTTTATGTTATACATTTTTTATTTATAATTGTTATTCCGTCGTGGTTTAGGGGTTCCCTATGGTGTATTGTTTTACTCACCCCTTCATAAGCTTTGCCTATAAATTTCGTGTCTTCTGCAGATGATTGACACTTTGATGGAGGCCGAGCGAGACTAAGACCAGGTGGCTATTAGAGATATCAGACTAACGAGGAGTTCTTTTATCGATTATGAAATCTTCCCTACACCTACCCTTTATGTTGTATTATCTGCAGATATGTTTCAGAAACACATGCATTTAATTTTCCGTCTCTTTCATTTAGGGGGATTCTATTATGGCCTTATTTACATTCCATATTCTTACTATTCTACTCTTTTGTTTGTATATCTATCTAAAAATTAATGTTTTACTTGGTGTTTTTACATTTCAGCATTCTGGGATTGGAGATGTGTGTGTTTGTACCTGAACATAGGAAAATTCCTCCCACTTATGGGATATGATTACTTGGTTCTAGTCAATAGCCTTTGGCCTATTGGATTAGGGATTGCAGTAGTTAAAACATGGTCCCTTATGGGATTGTAAATGAAAAAGAGTTATGTGTTTTCTTTTACTATCTCCAGAGGGAAATACCAGGTGTTATACGAAGACTGATGGTGGTTTGGGCTTTTTTGACATGAACAATCACAAGTCAATTTTCCCAGCACCCACTAATCAATTCCTGGTGAGGATAATTAAATTTATAGAGTACATTACATCCACCTAGCTATGTAGTATAGATTTTACGGCGGGGTGGGATGAATTAGGGAACCTCCTCCTCCTTCACTGATATTGGTGCAACGTCTTCTTCAAAATCAAGTGACTATTCAAGGTATGTAGCATATAAATTAAAATCAAATGGGAATTTTGAGTTTAAATCTATTTGATATAATTAAAACATCATGTATCAATATCATATTTTTTCCCATCAATTTATGCATTTTTTTGATTGGTTTCTATAGGCTACAAAACATGGACATCTTCATGGGCCTTTGTAAATGTATTTTCAATAAAATCTTATAGATCAATGTGTTCCTCAATTGTTTCATGTTCATTTTATTAATATTCCTCTAAAAAATAATGCATTGACATAATATGAAAATTTAAAACCATAAGGATTTATACTCAAACAAGATTGAATGAATTCATAATATGAAGAGTTTAAGATAGGGTCATCTCACAGAGTTGGTTCTAAATAAATAACTTATTAATTGATAACTGCCTCTAGAAAATTAGCTTATATGGATAAATGTAAGTAGTCAGAGGCTTGAATCCTTTCTTTATATTACATCACATTTGTTGCCACCTTTTCAAGCTGGGAATCAACTTATTTTATGTCCTCAGTAAAATAGGAGAACTATTGTGGCACTTTCTTCTTGTTTATCATTCTTTGATAATCTTGTATGACATTATCAACCATTTCTTCAACTTCTTTAAATAAAATTCCATTTACTTTCGTAATATCATCTGTTTTTCATGGTTAGTGATTTCATTGTGTTTTTTAGCAGAGGAACCTATTTAGAATTTTTAATTATAGGTCCTTCCACATGAGAGTAGTTGGTGTTCCATGAATTGAAAAAATTGTCATATTAAAAAATCATGGAAGAATTATTTTAGTTTTTATATAGTTTATAAAAAAATTAAATATTTAAAAGATATGAATAGAGAAAAATTAAATTAATAACTAATGGGATCCATGAAAATGGATCCAGTTTTGACGCATGAAATACTTAGGGAATGGAAAAAAGAAAATTTCAATTTTTCCTCATGCACCATAGAGGCTGACAGAGGTCATCTCACTTCAAGATTATTCTTAGTAGTTCACTCAAAAAATATAATTCATCTAAAGTAATTCATTTATATTGTTTTTTATTTAATATATGAATGTGTCTAAATTTTAACTAATGATAGTATTAATCCAACATTAAATGATAATATTTAGTTAATGGAGAACGAACATGGCCATTATGGTTTGATTTCTATGTCCTATCATTCCCCATCTCTGTGATTAGATTAATTGTGATAATTCAATTATGTGATCTGGAGCATTAATTACTATTCTTTTATTTAATGGTGTGAAATATTTAATTAATTTATCAATATTTACTTTACCTCCACCTATAATCATGGTTGATGGAACACCTCAATTGAGAGTGTGACATCTCACAAGATTGGGCTCCATCATATGAAATTTCAGCCTCTAAATTTCTCAACTCAATCTTATGAATAAAATTTATCTACTATAATATAGGGAAAAGATTTAAAAAAATAATAGAAATTAGTATTGGATTAGTTTAATAGTGGATAATTTCCACACCCATTCACATCACTCTGGCTCATCACAAAAATAATTATCACGACCTGTCCCTTGGGGCTAGTGTCGTGACTACCCCATTCCTGCCTTCAATAGACCATAGCCTAGAGACTTGCACCGAAAGGAATACTCCCTAAAATAGGAAGCCATTGCCTTTAATCCTGTAAGAACACACGGTCCAAGAACACAATAAGAAGAAACTGTGATGTAAACTGTTGTAGTAAAAGAGTGATAAAATTAAAAGGGGACGGAATACAAACCCAACTGTAAAGGTGTAACTGAAAATAAAATAAAACTAAAAGAAAAAGGAAAACATCTACTGGATCCTAATATGAGGTTCCTACTTGAACGGTAGGTACAAATCACCTCCTTAGCACTCTACGTCCATCTGCCTCCTACACGTCACATCATGTCGAATGTTCCACCTCCATGCACTGTCCAGTCCAAGCTCCCTCAACCTCGATCAATGTTGTACATCGTCTGAACAATACACAACAAGGTGTGGGGGAAGCCCGTGCTGGGGTGAGTATGGTGATACTTAGTGGGGACCCCAAGACCAAAGACTTCTCCTAAATTTCCACAATCGAAAACCAAATGCAAGACATCAACCCTACTTAGGTATATACCCATACAAACACCTACGTTGTCATTATATACACATCTCATACATGAGGGAAGAATATGAAAAATGTAATAGTACCACATAGGTGTAACAGCCCGAGATTTTAAGAAAAATATTATTTTTAATTTTATTAATGTCTTGTGTTGTAAACTACACCAAAAGAAGCTTTCCCAACACACATCCTTGACTTTCCTTTCATTACACGCAATCGCGACCTTCCATGATAGCGTGTGTAGTACGCAATACCGAGTTTCACTAAACAACGATATGCTATTAAAATATTATTAAAACTAGCCGTTATGAATAGTAATAACCACTTTTTGAAAATTTGTAAAATATTTTTCAAAATGGACTTCATTTTTGGATTCGGAATATCGAAATTAGCTTAGGGTGAAATTTTGGTAATTTTCGGATAACTTTCATATGTTGATGAATAGTGAAAATTACTAAATGTTAGTTAAAAACAACATTTTCAATCGAAATAATTAATAGTGATAAATTATTAATTTGAGTTGTTTTAAACTATATTTAGAATATATTTTTACAATTTAATACAATGTTGTTCATTGGATGTAATTTCACATTTAAACCAGACATAAACAAGTGTCAATCTTTTGATAGATATTGTTTCTTAAAAACATGCTATTTGTTTTAACAATGGGATTTAATTATAAAATTAATTAATGAATCTTCTATGTTAAGAATTTGGTAAAATAGACTTAATTTTTGAATTCGGAATATGAAATATATCTTAGGATGAAATTTTGGCATTGTTCTGAAAAACATCAATTTTTGATGAATAGTGAAACTACTAAGTGGTAGTTAAAAAACTGAATTTTTAATAAAACATAATTTTACCGCTTCTGTGAATGGAATTTCAAAAATCTAAGAGACACGGTTGATGTCAGAAAGTAAAATGTGGTTCAATGAGACGAAAATAATTTTTGGTGAATAGTAACTTTTTACTTTTATTTACCACGGTTAAAAGTAAATAGGGTAATTAAGGGTAAGAATGATATTAATATTACCCTGACACATGCCCTAATTCTATTGGACAAGTGTATCTCGACCAAAAACAACCTTAACTGTAAAATATTATAATTTAGGCCCACCTGGATTAGATTAGGACATTTATTATTATTTAATTCAAAGAAGAGTTAAAAGAGCTAAAATCAATGATTATTTTCTAAAACATTTTTAATATGGGGTTATACATAAGATAAATTCGACTATAAATATTCCTTAGAAAGATAAAAATCTTTCCTACGTAATGATATTTTATTTTTAATTTTTAGACATCAAATAATTTCATTTATGTATGACACAACGATGATGTAGTAATTATCTTATTAATGAAATATTGACATAATTGATGTTATAAATACCAAAATAAATGTAATTTGAGACTTTTTATGAATCCCAATAATTTTCAAGGTTTATATGACATGTTAGTATTGATGTAATTAACGTTTTTCGAACTTATCATTCTGTTATGATTTTCACAAAAATCAATTACTAAATAGTGTCAAAATTGACATAAAATAGTTTTTAAAACAAATATTATATTATTAATTGTTATTTTATTTCTAAAAATCTATGGTTCGGCCAAATGACTTAGATAAGGTTATATATATTAATAATAAACTAGTTGGGGTTCGTTTGGCTTGATATAGTAAGTTTATTAACCTTATAGTATAAGAACACAAGAAGACACGATAAAAGTAAAATTATTTAACTTAATGTTAAATCTAAATGATAAGGTTAAAATAGGAATCTAAACTTGTCTAAATTCTATTGTATGAGATTATTTCGACCCATCCCCACCTTAGATTCGAAATAAATCAATTTGGAGCTATTTAAAACCGAACATGGCTTTATAATAAAATAATATTTTTAGTTATTCCAAAGCTGCCCCTCTCCTCCCTTATAAAAGGGCACCTACTCCCTCTCCTCCTCACACCGATTTGAGCATTCAAGCTCGGCCAACCCCTGCCAAAATATCTTCTCCACTTCCCTAGTATCATCCTAGAGGTCATGGTATTCTTAAACGTCCAATTTTAGTTGCCTAAAAGGAGGTATCAAAGAAGCTCTTCAAAGAAGAGGAGGTTCGGACACGTACAAAGCAAGTCGGACCTAAGGTAAGGGAAATATCACAATCTCATTTTTATCCGAGATTGTTTATACTTTGGTATTTACTGGGGTGTATTTTATCATCCACATCCATGTTTAATCAATATTTAATATTATTTCCATCCACCTACAATTTTTTAAATCAAATTTTACCCTTCGGTGAGTTTTTAGTAAAGGATATGAAAGGAATCTTTTGTTGTTTTTCGTACGAGGTAATTTTTGACTTTTCCGACAAAAGTACGAAGAATGTTTTGTTTAACTTATACGGAATGAATGGATTTTTAAAACATTATTTCCAAGAAGATTCTTTTACAAGTTTTCATGTTTATTTTTAATCAACTTCTTTTAGTTTATAATTGTATGACATGTTAAGAAATGAAAAGTGTTTTTGAAGTAGAAAGGATATTTTCCTCAAGAATGGAGTTCAAATGTTTTATCAAAATTATGTTCCATCTAAGATAATATAGGGTTCTGTTTTTATCCCTATTATTACATTGATTTGATTATGTTGTGAGGGACTTATTTTTATGATGTCATATACCTTATATGATTTGTTTTATGATTTCATGATGTTTCAAGAATCCCATTTTTGTTACAGGTGTTATGCGATGATGTATGCTTTATGATTATATGGAACACATAATAAAGGATTCATTATAAGATTTGTGGGACCTATATCTCCCTCCAATGCATTGGGTAAAGATTTTATATCTCTTGAGATAGACATGGCTGGAATGGTAGGTTATACCGGTTCAGTGAAACAGGACTGAAATGAGGGTGACTCGGTTCAGAAAGGGACTTTGTCCACTAAGATAGTCTTGGAAATGAGTCTTGACTAACGAAAAATTATTCTCTATGATTATGTGTGTATTCCACAAAGTTTCAGGTTTTATGTTATGATTATTGGGATTACATTTCACTTCTATGATTTATCCCATGTTATGATATTATGAGCTCTTTTGCAGGTGAAGATTTCCAAAAGCTATGTTCTTATGTGTATGATGTGATTGATATTTATTTTGTTTACCCTTACTGAGCATTTGAGCTCACCCTTTTATGTTTTCTTTTCCCCAGGATATAATGAACGGTTTTAGGTAAGGAAACAAAACGGGGAGAATCGTTATGAGAGGTGTTGAAGATCTTTCAACATGATAAGAAGTTTATACTCCGAGTTTCCAAAGACACTAAACTATTACGGTCCTTGTGTGTGTGTTATTGTTATGTACTAAGTATTCTGCAAATGTAATGTAATGACCATGTACATCAAGCTTCGGGTCTCTACAGTTGGTATCAGAGGAAAGGTTTAGTCATCCTTTGGAAACTAGGATGTGAAAACGTTAGTGAGATCCCTAGAGATATTTCTAAGGTATGTCTAGGGATGTCCCTAAGGATAAGTATACATATAGTATATAGTTTTAGAACTATGGTAATGATATTAGATTAAACCAAAGATGTTAGATGTTGAAGTTACTCCCCCTTTATTATGATTTTTTCCACTCACACTATTCTTTTTGGGTTTTAGAAAATAGCTGGAAACAAGATTATTCACGATAATGGAGGATATGATAGACAATGGAATGATATTCATCATGAGAAATCAAATGAAATGGGATTTGGAGGTCCAAACATCATTATTATGCCGAATCAGCAATCTCATAATATGATCAATAAAGTAAAATTTGGTAAGTTTCCTGACTCGGATAATAAGAGAAAGATGGAGTTTCATGATGATCATATAGGAAAGAAAGTTCAATTTCCCCTATGTAAATAATGAGGGAAGAGGCATCAAGGAGAATGTTTCAAAGGAACTGGAAGATGCTTTGGGTGTGGAAAAGAAGGACACAAAGCCAGTAAGTGCAAAGGAAAAGGTTCAGTTATCACTAGGGATGAGGATAATGGTATTGCTACGACATCAACAATGGTTAAATGTTTTAAATGTGGAATGTACGGGCATTATGCAAACCAATGCCCTAAGGGAAAGTCTCATGAAGAAAATCAATATTGTCATATGGGTAGTATTTATGTTGATGATGATGAAGAGACTACAAATGATATATGAGATGAAAGAATTGATGAAGCTCGTTCAATGGTTTAATAATGTAGTGGAATGATTACATGTTTATCATGTGTAATGTTGTATAAGTAATATCATGGTACTATCGAATAAAGAGACATATAAGAATTGTTACACTGTTGCCTTTCCTTGAGTTTTGAAAGTGTATGATTAATGTTACCAGTATCCATGAAAGGTTATTCAGATATTTTTGTAATGTAGATGATATGCGCATAATGAAGGGATAAAGAGAAAATTAAATGTTTTATAGTATTCATGAGCTCATGACTGGTATAAGGAGAAGGTTATATCATGGTTTGAGTATATAGAATTTTTGGATTTTGGTATGTCGAAAGAGTTAACTTTTGATAGCATTCATGTTTTCACTAAGGTTTAATGGGTATTCAAGATAGTACATGATTAAGGCCTTTGAATGTTTTGAATGTGACCAACAAGATATATCTTATGATATATGGGGATCAACGACAGTATTAAATCTCTGGTAATCGTTTTCACTATATTATGAGAGTGGACTGCAGTATTATGGATAAGCCTAAAGATTAGAATGGATTATGTTGGACATAAGGTAGTATTGTTTAAGGATCGAATATTTTTGATATTATTGATGGTATGTTATAGTAATGTAATTTTAGAAAAAGGACAACCTGCAGGACGGGTGACAACCCATCGCGTCGGACAAGGCTGTGGGAATTGAACCCACAACCGAAGTGCGACTAGCCTTTATTGCCTACCACTGGCCTACAGGAAGTCCCTGTTTAATAGAATCTAGTTTTATTTTATTAAGAAGTACGATATATGAAGTATAAGTCCATTTTAGGAACCATATATGATTAATCTCACTATATATGGACTTATGTATTTTTTGATAACTTTCTATCCTTTTGTTTGAGACATATGGAATGACCCATCATTCTATCACATGATCTACTAACACATTACGAATGAAAAATTCAACTTCATTTATTTAAGAGATGAAGTGGAAATTGTCCAAAGAATGGAAAATGGTGAGACTATACCAAAATCACGAAAGTATTTCTTCTAATTCCAATTCCATCAACTTTAGGGAAATGATCTTGAAAACCAAAAATGTTTTCCTAGTGATCTTATATCTGATGAATCAGATGGTACCGTAGATCATCACAAATCTATGGCTTTATGATTGTTGGATATTTCATAGCCATGTTCTCTACCACTCTCAATTAGAACTTGATGGTTAGATTTTTCTTCCATATCCATATTTTCACCTATGTTCTAAAACGTGGAAACCCAGTGATGAGTTAATTTGGGTAACCGTTACATTTCATACTTTTGTTTTTTAAAGATTGGTTTTGGTATTCTTTTTTACGGTGTGGGTTTCTATTAAAGAAACTTTCGAATAGTAAACCATTTATAACCCCGATGAATTTCGAGGGCGAAATTCATTTTAAGGGGGGTAGAATGTAACAGCCCGAGATTTTAAGAAAAATACTCTTTTTAATTTTATTAATGTCTTGTGTTGTATGCTACACCAAAAGGATCTTTCCCAACACACATCCTTGACATGCCTTTCATTACACGCAATTGCGACCTTCCTTGATAGTGTGTGTAGTACGCAATACCGAGTTTCACTAAACAACGATATGCTATTAAAATATTATTAAAACTAGCCATTATGAATAGTAATAACCACTTTTTTAAATTTTGTAAAATATTTTTCAAAATGGACTTCATTTTTGGATTCAGAATATCTAAATTATCTTAGGGTGAAATTTTGGTAATTTTCGAATAACTTTCAGATTTTGATGAATAGTAAAAATTACTAAATTTTAGTTAAAAACAACTTTTTCAATCGAAATAATTAATAGTGATAAATTATTAATTTGAGTGGTTTTAAGTATATTTAGAACAAATTTTTACAATTTAATACAATGTTGGTCATTGGATGTAATTTCACATTTAAACCAGACATAAACAAGTGTCAATCTTTTGATAGATATTATTTCTTAAAAACATGCTATTTGTTTTAACAGTGGGATTTAATTATAAAATTAATTAATGCAACTTCTATGTTGTGAATCTGGTAAAATAGACATCATTTTTGAATTCGGAATATGAAATATAGCTTAGGATGATGTTTTGGAATTGTTCTGAAAAACATCAATTTTTGATGAATAGTGAAACTACTAAGTGGTAGTTAAAAAATGAATTTTTAATAAAACTTAATTTTACCGCTTCTATGAATGGAATTTCAAAAATCCGAGAAACACGGTTGATGTCAGTAAGTAAAATGTGGTTCAATGAGACGAAAATAATTTTTGGTGAATAGTAACTTTTTACTTTTATTTACCACGGTTAAAAGTAAATAGGGTAATTAAGGGTAAGAATGATATTAATATTACCCTAACACATGTCCTAATTCTATTGTACAAGTGTATCTCGACCAAAAACAACCTTAAGTGTAAAATATTATCATTTAGTTCCACTTGGATTAGATTAGGACATTTATTATTATTTAATTCAAAGAAGAGTTAAAAGAGATAAAATCAATGTTTATTTACTAAAACATTTTTAAAATGGGGTTATAAATAAGATAAATTCGACTATAAATATTCATTAGAAAGATAAAAATCTTTCCTACAAAATGATATTTTATTTGTAATTTTTAGACATCAAACAATTTCATTTATGTATGACACAATGATGATGCAGTAATTATCTTATTAATGAAATATTGACATAATTGATGTTATAAATACCAAAATAAATGTAATTTGATACTTTTTATGATTTACACTAATTTTCTAGGTTAATATGACATGTTAGTATTGATTTAATTAACTTTTTTCGAACTTATCATTCTTTTATGATTTTCACAAAAATCAATTACTAAATATTGTCAAAATTGACATAAAATAGTTTTTAAAACAAATATTATATTATTAATTGTTATTTTATTCCTAAAAATCTAAGGTTCGGCCAAATGACTTATATAAGGTAATATATATTAATAATAAACTAGATGGGGTTCTTTTGGCTTGATATAGTAAGTTTATTAACCTTATAGTATAAGAACACAAGAAGACACGGTAAAAGTAAAATTATTTATCTTAATGTTAAATCTAAATGATAAGGTTAAAATAGGAACCTAAACTTGTCTAAATTCTATTGGATGAGATTATTCCGACCCATCCCCACCTTAGCTTCGAAATAAATCAATTTGGAGCTATTTAAAACCGAACATGGCTTTATAATAAAATAATATTTTTTGTTATTCCAAAGGTGCCCCTCTCCTCCCTTATAAAAGGGCACCTCCTCCCTCTCCTCCTCACACCAAGTTGAGCATTCAAGCTCGGCCAACCCCTGCCAAAATCTCTTCTCCACTTCCCTAGTATCATCCTAGAGGTCCTGGTCTTCTTAAAAGACCAATTTTAGTTGCCTAAAAGGAGGTCTCAAAGAAGCACTTCAAAGAAGAGGAGGTTCGGACACGTACAAAGCAAGTCGGACCTAAGGTAAGGGAAATATCACAATCTCATTTTTATCTGAGATTGTTTATACTTTGGTATTTACTGGGGTTTATTTTATCATCCACATCCATGTTTACTCAATATGTAATATTATTTCCATCCACCTACAATTTTTTAAATCAAAATTTACCCTTCGGTGAGTTTTTAGTAAAGGATATGAAAGGAATCTTTAGTCGTTTTTCATACGAGGTAATTTTTGACTTTTCCGAAAAAAGTACGAAGAATGTTTTTTTAACTTATACGGCATGAATGTATTTTTAAAACATTATTTCCAAGAAGCTTCCTTTACATGTTTTCAAGTTTATTTTTAATCAACTTCTTTTAGTTTATAATTGTATGACATGTTAAGAAATGAAAAGTGTTTTTGAAGTAGAATGGATATTTTCCTCAAGAATGGAGTTCAAATGTTTTATCAAAATTATTTTCCATCTAAGATAATATAGGGTTCTGTTTTTATCCCTATTATTACATTGATTTGATTATGTTGTGAGGGAATTATTTTTATGATGTCATATACCTTATATGATTTGTTTTATGATGTCATGATGTTTCAAGAATCCCATTTTTGTTACATGTGTTATGCGATGATGTATCATTTATGATTATGTGGCACACATAAGAAAGGATTCATTATAAGATGGGTGGGACCTATATCTCCCTCCAATGCATTGGGTAAAGATTTTATATCTCATGAGATAGACATGGCTGGAATGGTAGGTTATACTGGTTCAGTGAAACAGGACTGAAACGAGGGTGACTCGGTTCAGAAATGGACTTTGTCCACTAAGATAGTCTTGGAAATGAGTCTTGACTAAAATGAAATGATTCTCTATGATTATGTTTATATACCAAAAAGTTTCATGTTTTATGTTTTGATTATTGGGATTACATTTCACTTCTATGATTTATCCCATGTAATGATATTATGAGCTCTTTTGCAGGTTAAGATTTCCAAAAGCTATGTTCTTATGTGTATGATGTGATTGATATTTCTTTTGTTTACCCTTACTGAGAATTTGAGCACACCCTTTTATGTTTTCTTTTCCCTAGGATATAAATAAAGGTTTTAGGTAAGGAAACAAAAATGGGAGAATCATTATGAGAGGTGTTGAAGATCTTTCAACATGATAAGAAGTTTATACTCCGAGTTTCCAAAGACACTAAACTATTACAGTCCTTGTGTGTGTGTTTTGTTATGTACTAAGTATTCCGCAAATGTAATGTAATGTCCATGTACGTCAATCTTCGGGTCTCTACAATAGTTATCACCAGAAACATTGTACCACAAAGGAAAAAGTACCACACAGGTATCACCATGAAGATAGTTTACCACATAGCATAACCTAAATCACCAGCACAAGGTAAAGAAAAATCACATTGGAATTTTTTCTAGTGGTAGTAATAAGTAACATCCACAGTCACAACGTCGAATGCCTATGCTACGGGGGAACTCCTCATTCGAGTAAAGTGGGCATGCCGCATCACAAAGAGGCACTTCCCACTAACGATGGACTACTAAGGTGCTCCTATTATCGAGCATTGTGGTTCCTCCACCTCACATGGATGCGGTCCCCAGCAGGGGTCTTCTGTGTCACACAGAGGTGCTCTCCTTCGTGGCCTACAGAGTTACCCGTCCTGTAGGGTAACACGGGTTTTCCATTTCACATATAGGTACACTCCACTGTGGGTTTGCTGCATCACATCAAGGCACTCCCCACTAGTCTTATGGAGTCACACCAAGTCGTAATGGTCAGCAGTAATCAAGTCTCATCAAGTCGTAGCATTCCGTACGTAGCCCACTTGGGAGAACCGCTCCCCAAGACATCGTTCATACCTCAACCTCCTTGATGTTCCATGAAAAGTATCTCAAAGTCCTGTCGCATCAAAAGGGACCCAACACAATAGAAGGCGCATCAATCAGCTGTCTGGTTTGTATGTAATTAGTGTTTCTGCTCTAAGGGCCCAGTTGGATTCGGCGTCCGATCCTACCCATCTATACATCATCATGGTCTTTAACTCAAGTAGATTATATAAGAAGTACTATATCGATCCATGGATTCTGTTTCCATTAATGGTTCGCCAAATGGACGCTCAGATCACAAGTTAGGAACAAAAAGGTGACATTGGGTCGAGATGGGCCCGGGTCCAATCTGACCCCATCGGACCGACCCGGCCCAACCGGGCCTGGGAAAACCTGACATAGTTTTGGTCCCTTGAATCAGTCTGAGTCCGGCTTGGATGGCATGGGCCATGGAGGGCCTAGACCGACCCGCAAAGGGGTGGCCCGAACCGGCCTAATGGCGCGACCCGATGAGCGTGGGGTCCGCAAGAGCAGGCGCAGATGGGGGACCAACCCCTTCTAATTTTTCATGAATGGTCCATCAGATAGTTTGGTTGGGTGGAATGAGGTACCCACCAGAGGGGTTCCAGCCGATCAGGCACGGCTGGCCGGTAGACTGTTCGATATTCCTTTTAGTGGCACGGTCACACGCTGCTGCTCCACCATGGCCGAACGGAAGGCTAGCCCCCCTTCAGCTTCTGTCGTAGCCAAGAGGTCGTGGGAACCTACTCCACTGGCGGCACAGGAGCATGCCACTGTTCCACCATGCAGTTGTCTAGTTCTTGGCTGTCGCCCTGCCCCATCGTGGCTGACAGGCCGGAGCCTCCTCATCAACTGGTGGTGCGGAGGCATTCCGCCCTTCATTCTATGCGGCCAGCTGGGTGTTGGTCACCACCTTCTTCCATGGGCCTCTGCTTCTTTGTTCCAAGCCTGAAAAACTAAACGATCACATATTCGTGATCCTTGCATCGAGGTGTCCACTTCCATATATCACATTCTACAAAACTCCGTGTTTCCAATGTTAATAAATATTATTCATTGAAGAACCCATGAAGAACGTGTGAAAAATAAAAATAATAAGGAGCAAGGTTTATGTGTGGGACGATAGCCATATTTGTTTGGCCATCATTGACGTGAATTTTGGATAAAAAGAATCAATAAATTAAATTCAAACATAAATAAAACCTCGACCTCATGTTCATTGAAGAGAGTTCGCATTTGAGGAAGTGTCGGTGCTTGTCATCCCCGCAACAAGCCTCCAACGATGCCATTCAATTTTCATTCTTCGGTTCTTCGTTCTGGGTCGCTCATCACTACTCGTTGAAACCAGAAATGTCCTCTAGGAGTTGGGCATCACGACACTTTACTAGAGATTCATCGCATGGTGAAGTTGTTCCAATTTCTCCTCTGAATCTCTATATAAATAGGATAGGGGTAGGGTATGTAAAAATTGTGGGGTTTATGAAAGTTGATCTAATCAGAACCTTCCTAAATTCCAATGATGTTATTACATAGTATTTGAATGGTCTGTCCATTTAATGGCTTGACTCACAACTAGTATCAAACTATCAGTTGTCTGCCGGTGGAAAAAGTAACAAAATAGTGAGATTATTTTATTTCATCTCCTTTTAAAAGCCACAAAAATAACTTCTTCTCTGGACCTACTATGGTCAAAGTAAAGCACCCATTTAGAGAATCCTAGTACTACAAATTCAATGGTGCCCTCAGATTGAAATTCTGAGCACCGGTTCAAAATTTACAATACGCCGCTCACGTGTTTACAGATTATACACAAAAAAAGCATGAAAAATTATTAACAGTCACCCTTGACCCGCTCTGGTCATGATTTGGCTCTGCCTAAGGGAAACACGCACCACGGTAATCTCGGATTTCCAATCCGAGTAACCGTATAAATGTTATGGATTTTAAAATAAAATATTCGTCACTTAATTATTTTATTTATGGCAAAAAACTAACTTTTATAGGTTGCCCACTTCGACCAATGTTAGTATCTTCCTAAAGAAAGAATACCCTCACATGTTCAATGGAGGTCTCATATTTTTAATCTGAGTTTCCTTTTGTGAGTAATAGGAATTTGAAAAACAAAATAACTTTTTTTATTTATTTTATTTATAGTTATGCCATTTTCCGGTTTTCTCACAGTAGGCTTGCACCGACTAAACTTATGTTGTGCCAAAGGTAAAACTGCCATCCTGAGCGCAATGTTGCCCCCAGATTTCTGATCCAAGTAACCATTTAAGATTTATTCCACTTTTTTAGGAATCCTTCTTTTGAATGCTAATTAAACCTTTACAAAACATCAAAAGATTATTCTGGGAACTCTGGGCCTCATAATCGTGCATCGTTAGATTTCGCGGTATTGAAATAATTCTATATAATTAAAAAAATATTACTGAATTTCCGTGACATTATATTCTCTCCATCTTAGGGATTTACGTCCCCAAAATCCCTAGCATAGACTATGGAAACAACTGGGGTTACTGATCACGGATCTAAGCCTCCAATTTCTATGTGCTCTCTTGGAGGTTCCTTGGCTGCCAACCGACATGCACCAGAGGTATCGACCGCCCACGAAGGACCCGCTCCTGTTGATCCTCAAACTCTACCGGGAACACTGTAAAATTCAACCCATCATCAAATTACCACTCTCCCTAGTTAATAATGTGTGATGGATCATGCACGCATCTCCTCAACTGCAACACATGGAAAACATTATGCACTAGTTGAATCTGTGGGGAAGGAGATAGATTTTACACCACCTCACCCACTCTGCTGAGAATATGGAATGGTCAGATGAACCTCAGAGATAACTTGTCACCCTGGACAAATCTATACAAACCTTGTGAAATGCACTGTGTTGCATTTGTTGTCAATAAGGCATGAAGTTTTCTTGGAATGAATGGATGTCAAGGAATGTCAAGATGTGAATGACAAAGGATGGGATGGTATTGGTGAGGAATGGAGAATGACCATGGTACTAAGATGCATATCAATTAGGTGATTCACTAAATGGTATTGGATGTTGTGGTTAAAACATTCTCCATGAATATCAGATGATTGTAGAACTGATCTCAATGTTTCAATACTTGTATAAAGATGATACTAAGTTACACCACTTGAAGAATTGATGATGATGGAGCATCATCATTACATCAGACGATTGTTGAACTGATCTTTAAGTTCCAAGAACTTGTATCAACTGGATACAATGTCACAACAATGTTTGAAGACCATGCATTGTATTGACAATGCATGATGTGATGAAGTGATCCATCCACAAACACTAAGTGGATGAAGTGTATTGATGAAGTCCTTGCACTAACACTTAGTGCATGTGAATGTGAAGATGATTCAACTTGATCTCTAATTAGATCAATGAAGAACATTGAAGATCTATGTGATTCAGGAGCTCAGTTGATGAAGAACCTTCAGGAATTCCATTCCTAAGTGATGAATAAATGTTGAAGAGAATTGGAGGAATTCTAATGAAGAAGAAGAAATGAAGAAGAGTAAATGAAGAGGAAGATGGCTTGAAGCGGCATTTGGCATTTCACATTATGTATGTGGTTACTTTGTTTTTATACAAAGTACTCTCTATCCTTTGCCAAAAAATATGGCCAGCCAAGGCACCTTGAGGGTTCAACCCCAAGGCATGGGCGCTAGGCACCACACACATGGGGGAACCCGTGGGGCGAGCCCAGGGCGGCAGGACGCACCCAAGACACCGCATAGGCGTCCGGGGCACGCCTGGAGGAGCGTGGCAGGGGCGCATGAAGCGCGCCCGGAGTGCATGGTGGGCGCTAGGAGCGCGCCCGTAGGGAGCAGAGGTGGGCGCAGAGCGCGCCCGCAGAGAGAACCCGGTGCGGGGCGGCACCTGGAGGGGAGAAGTTCAATTGCTGAGCTGATGGAAGCGCTTGGGTGATAAACCGCGGAAAAATCGGCCGCCGTTTCGATGTGGGACGCGCATTTTTTCACCAGGAGCGAATCCTGGCCGCTCGATCGATCGAGCGCCAGATCTCGACCGCGCGAGATCTTCAGATCCAGGCCGTCCAAAGTCTTCTGATCGCCCGATCCAACGGCCGGAGAGTTCTTCCTCTTCCTTGAGCTCGCTCGAAGCCACCCGCGAGCCTCCGACGAACCAGGCGCCATCCGAGGGATGATTTCGAGATTCTGGCCACCTCCGACGAAGATGAAGACACCATTGAGTTCGTCTGGCCCAACTGAACCTAACCATGCAATTAAATAAGCATGCATGCAAGGTAATGAGGATTTCGAACAAGGCCGAGGAAAAATGAAGTTGCCGAGGCCATGTGGTGTTCGTGTTTTGCATGGGATGGCCTAAACAGAGGCCATGCACACGTTCCACGACTCATGAATGAGAAGGAGCGAAAAATAAATTAGCCCGCGTGAAACAGATAGTAAATTCATGATTTGGAATGTTTTTAAAGAACCGAAACTTTCGGGGATTTGGAATTATCACACGCGGATGATATGAGGCTTCTCTGCCTATAAAAGGAGAGCCCATGCTCTCTTTTTTGCTTGCTGAAAATCTCGAGAGAAGTCCCGTGAGTCCTCTCTGCCTCGCGAAGGTTTGAAGCCCTGAGCAAGTATCTTGCGCGGCTGAAGTTCCTTGCGCGCAACCTCTTTGCGCGACAAGAAGAGAGGGTTGGGCAGCACGAACTTGTGCGCCGCCTCTGTGCACCGCTGCCCCCTGCGCGGTTTGCACTTGCGCGCCCGCGGTGCTTTGCAACTGTGGCTTGCGCGACCAATGGCCAGTGGCACATGAACGGCTGTGAAGATAAGAACAGGGGAGCACCCCTTGCGCAACTCCTTTGAGTTTGCCTTGTGTGTTCTTAGTGGAGTGAAGGCCGTAGCCTTTGGTGGTTGTGCAAAATAACATGTGAAGGCCGTTGCCATATGTGAGTGCACACCTACAGGTTGTGTGCAAGAAGGAGTGGAAGGCCCCAACATTTGTGTTTGTGAAAAACAAGAGGAAGGCCGAGGGCTTAGTGCCTTTGTGTGCAAATTGAACAAGTGAAGCCCGTAGCCTTGTGGTTGTGCACACTTGAAGATTAAAAGAGAAAAACAAAGTGGGTGTGCAAAGTGGAAGAGTACAAGAAGGGAAGAAGGCCATAGGCATTTTGTGCCTTTTGTGCAAAAAGAAAAGGAGGAGGCCGTAGCCCTTGTGTGTAAAAAATGGAGAACCAAGTGTGTGCATAAGTGAAGTGCACACTTTGAAGATGATTAAAAGAACAAGGAAGAACCCGAGACCTTGGCCTGGGTATGTGCAAGTGGGTGAAGTGAAGAGCACACCATTGTGTGTGTGTGTGCAAACAAAACAAGAAGTGGGCCGAACCTAGGTGTGTGCACTAAGAAGTATGTATACAGTTAGAAGAAGAAAAGGGAGGACATCCACACTAATGTATAACACACATTCAAGTGTGTAAGCAAATTGAATAATGTGTGTGAAGAAGTGAGAAGCTAGTGTGTGCTTAAAGATACTACACCCTTTCTGGGTTTATTTCACCGAGAAGAAGAAGGGGAGTGCATGTTTGCATGCATGCATGTGCACACGTAAACAAGTCAAATCTGCTTGTGTGCATTTGAGTTGTCCAAGACTTGAAGATCTTGAAGAGATTTGAGAAGGCCATGCAGTCAGTGCATGAGGATGCAGAGTTTCCATGCACTCTGTTCATGAAGTTGAAGTGATGTGAGACTGGACCAGACTGATGTTAAAGATATCAGTTGTATGAGTATTCAGTAGTTGGAGAGAGAAGCCAGGTCATCCTGAGAAGAAGGAGATAAATCCTAAGCAAGACGAGAAGACCTGATCAACTCAAGTGATCAGAGGTACAGAGCAAGGCCAGTAGTCTTTATCCCAGACTGCTGAGGATACTTGAAGAATCTTAAAGTGAAGAAGAGCTACTCGTGCGACTCGAGGAGCCAAGAGAAGACCCTGTGGGACTCACGGAGAAGAAGTCTTCAGTGGGATTCTGGAGCAGGACAGTGGGACTCTGGTAACACTGTGGGACGCAGTATAAAGACCTTCATGTGGGACTCAGGAGAGATACAATGGGACTCTGTATCGACCATTGTAATACTAACAGATTATAATGGGAGAAGACATGTTGGGGCGTATAACCAACATGGCAAGGACGTAGGCCTTTAGTGCCGAACCTTGTAAATCCTTGTGTCCAGTGCCTTTACATTTACTGCATCATTTTTGGAAAGGTGAGAGATACAAGAAGAGTGGATCGAGGATTTAAACAGCCATAGATGTTTAATTGATAAAGAATCAATTAGTAAAAAGTTTTAAGGGATCACTGATTCACCCCCTCCCCCTCTCAGTGATTCACACTGATCTGGGCACTTCAATTGGTATCAGAGCGAAGGTTACCTCTAAAAGATCCAAGAGAGTCTATATGGAGTGCAGATTTGAGGAAATGAAAGAACAGTCTCAAATGGAGATATCTGCCAAGACTCTGAAAAACAGAATGAAGAAACAGGCCAAGAAGATGAAGAAAGCATGTCCTACCTGTGATGATGTTGGAACAATAAAAGATCTTCAAAGTGCAATCGAATATCTTCAGAAGAAAGTCCCCAAGGAAGTGGCAATGTGTATAGCTACAGGCATCCTTGATCTTCAAGAAGAAAATTTACAGCTAGAAGAAGAAGCCAATACAATGGAAGATCAGTTGGCTAAAAGGGTTGGCATAACCAACACTCTTAGAAAGCTGGTGAAGGATAAAGATGAAACTGTTTCTCTTTGCAATGAAAGATATGAAGACACTGCTGAAGAATTTCAAAGAAGCCTTTCTTAGAAATATTTCTTTAAAATAATGGTCAGAGATGTTTTCCATGCACTGGAAAAGAGGCACAAAGTTTCAATGAATGTCAGAGATGCTCAACTTGAAGACAAAGTCAAAATGGTGAAGGAGCTTGACAACTCATTACATGAAATAAAGAAGGTGCATGATGACCAGATGGAACAGCTGAAACAGAATTCGGAAGGTAGGCTAAGAACTATTGAGGATGAGAAGAACTCCCTCAATATGAAATTCTTAGAACTGAAGGTGATATTGAAAAATCAGCAATCACCCAAAGCCAAAGCCTCCCAGACAGCTGGAAGAAGAAATGTTTCCACTCAAGTGAGCTTTGAGAAGGATGATTCTAAAAGAAATACATCCTCTAATGAAAGGGAAACATCTTCTACAAAGAAGGTACCATCCATACCATCTTGTACTAATGCTTCTAATTGTGTTTCCACAAAAAGTGCAGGATGGAAGAATAATTCCAAACAAGTATAGATGAAGACAATGAAGAAAGAGAGATCTCCTGAAACAACACAGCAGCCCCAGAAAAGTACCCTAAAATCAGAAGGACTGAAGAAGTCAAGATTTGTGGGTCAATGTTGGTGTTGTAATAAGTATGGGCACTATGCAAAGGATTGTTGGTACAATCCACTAAATTTCAAAGCACAAAGGAAGCCCATGCCAAGGGGGATCAAGCCAGAAGGAAATAAGCAACATCCACAGGTCCAGAGACATCTGTTTACTGCTAACAGATTTGGATTTCTTGACAACATCTGGGATGGTTGCAAAAGTGGTCAAAATGATACATGTAAATCTCCAACTGTATCTAGAGCTAAAAAAAAGAGAAGATCACAGAACCTGGCTCAGAAAGAATCCTTGGGAAGAAAGCATAACAATGTGGAAGATTCTCCCAAGAAGATTATGAAAAAGGAAGAGAAGTCCTTGGAATTCAAATACAAGAAGGGTGATGCATCAAGAAGAGCCACCAAGAATACATTCTTCTACTGTGGAAAGAAAGGTCATACCATGGATCTTTGCAAACAAGCCATGGAAATCAATAGAAGCCAACTGAACTCAAACAGACAATCAATCCAAAAGAAGCAGAAGGGATTGATTGAAAACAAGTTTCCTAAGAGAGGTTGCTTGACAACATCAAAGGAACCATGTGAAACTTCCAGAACTAAGGCCACACTTCCAAATGACTTGTTAGTCATATGGCCAAATCAGTTGCAACTTGCCAAAGATCTACAAAGAGCTGATGATGAAGTTCTGGAAATTGCTAAGGCAAAAGGGAAGAAGACGATTTCACATGAAGATGTATTGAGAACCACACCAGCACAATCATCAATGAAGATCAAACGTGCAAGTGTGAAGACTGGTGAAAATGGGACATCTCGGTTGAGAGAATCTTCTCAACCTTGTTGTTCACATTGATGAACCAAGGAGGTTCCATCTTATTCCCTAATCACTTGTATTTACATGTGCTGACATTGCAGGTAATTGAAGATGATGATTCTCAGCTGGAGGATGGTTTAGAAAGAATTGAGTGCACCCCTTGAGGGGGAGCCAATCTGTAGAAGATGGGATTCTAAGATTTAATACCATCTTGAGAAAAGTGAAGGTATTCCAATCATACTTTCATCCCTTGTTTCTTAATTGTATTCATCATGACAATTAAGGGGGAGTATTGATTGAAGGCAAATGGTTGAAAGGGAGAGCTTTATCTTTTCACCTGAACTTTCTAATGAGTTTGGTGAAGTATGTGCAGGATTTAGCAATTCATTGATATATCTGAAAAATTTCAAACCCTTGAAGCATGATCTCACATGTATAATGAATGATGGACATCATTGAGTACCTTGGTTACATCACTCTTGTTTTCTACACCGGGTTAGCCCATGTAGACTTAGAGTTGATTTACTAAAGGTTCTTTTCTAAAGAGAACATGTGACATCATCCCTCTCTCAGTGTTTTTTCAAGAAAATACTTTTCAAAGGGAGGAATAGATTTTTGAAAGAGAACCACACCAAACCTTTGCATTTGATTGCCAATAAGGGGGAGAAAAGATTGGGCACACATATTGACCCATTCATATGTGCTGAATTTGTGATACTGACAACAAATACAAAGGGGGAGATTGAAATGCACTCTGTTGCATTTGTTGTCAATAAGGAATGAAGTTGTCTTGGAATGAATGGATGTCAAGGAATGTCATGATGTGAATGACAAAGGATGTGATGGTGTTGGTGAGGAATGGAGAATGACCATGGTACTAAGATGCATATCAATTAGGAGATTCACTAAATGGTATTGGATGTTGTGGTTAAAACATTCTCCATGAATATCAGATGATGGTAGAACTGATCTCAATGTTTCAATACTTGTATCAAGATGATACTAAGTTACACCACTTGAAGAATTGATGATGATGGAGCATCATCATTACATCAGACGATTGTTGAACTGATCTTTAAGTTCCAAGAACTTGTATCAACTGGATACAATGTCACAACAATGTTTGAAGACCATGCATTGTATTTACAATGCATGATGTGATGAAGTTATCCATCCACAATCACTAAGTGGATGAAGTGTATTGAAGAAGTCCTTGCACTAACACTTAGTGCATGTGAATGTGAAGATGATCCAACTTGATCTTTAATTGGATCAATGATGAACATTGAAGATCTATGTGATTCAGGAGCTCGGTTGATGAAGAACCTTCGGGAATTCCATTCCTAAGTGATGAATAAATGTTGAAGAGAATTGGAGGAATTCTAATGAATAAGAAGAAATGAAGAAGAGTAAATGAAGAGGAAGATGGATTGATGCGGCATTTGGCATTTCACATTATGTATGTGGTTACATTGTTTTTATACAAAGTACTCTCTGTCCTTTGCCAAAAAATATGGCCAGCCAAGGCACCTTGAGGGTTCAACCCCAAGGCATGGGCGCTAGGCACCACACACATGGGGGAACCCGTGGGGCGAGCCCAGGGCGGCATGACGCACCCAAGACACCGCATAGGCGTCTGGGGCACGCCCGGAGGAGCGTGGAAGGGGCGCATGAAGCGCGCCCGGAGTGTATGGTGGGCGCTAGGAGCACGCCCGCAGGGAGCAGAGGTGGGCGCAGAGCGCGCCCGCAGAGAGAACCAGGTGCGGGGCGGCACCGGGAGGGGAGAAGTTCAATTGCTGAGCTGATGGAATCGCTTGGGTGATAAACCGCGGATAAATCGGCCGCCGTTTCGATGTGGGACGCACATTTTTTCACCAGGAGCGAATCCTCGCCGCTCGATCGATCGAGCGCCAGATCTCGACAGCACGATCGATCCCGCGCGAGATCTTCAGATCCAGGCCGTCCAAAGTCTTCTGATCGCCCGATCCAACGACCGGAGAGTTCGTCCTCTTCCTTGAGCTCGCTCGAAGCCACCCGCGAGCCTCCGACGAACCAGGCGCCATCCGAGGGATGATTTCGAGATTCCGGCCACCTCCGACGAAGATGAAGACACCATTGAGTTCGTCTGGCCCAACTGAACCTAACCATGCAATAAAATAAGCATGCATGCAAGGTAATGAGGATTTCGAACAAGGCCAAGGAAAAACGAAGTTGCTGAGGCCATGTGGTGTTTGTGTTTTTCATGGGATGGCCTAAACAGAGGCCATGCACACGTTCCACGACTCATGCATGAGAAGGAGCGAAAAATAAATGAGCACGCGTGAAATAGAGAGTAAATTCAAGATTTGGAAAGTTTTTAAAGAACCGAAACTTTCGGGGATTTGGAATTATCACACGCGGATGATATGAGGCTTTTCTGCCTATAAAAGGAGAGCCCATGCTCTCGTTTTTTCTTGCTGAAAAACTCGAGAGAAGTCTCGTGAGTTCTCTCTGCCTCGCGAAGGTTTGAAGCCCCGAGCAAGAATCTTGCGTGGCTGAAGTTCCTTGCACGCAACCTCTTTGCGCGACAAGAAGAGAGGGTTGGGCAGCACGAACTTGTGCGCCGCCTCTGTGCACCGCTGCCCCCTGCGAGGTTTTCACTTGCGCGCCCGCGGTGCTTTGCATCTGTGGCTTGCGCGACCCACGGCCAGTGGCACATGCACGGCTATGAAGAGAAGAACAGGGGCGCACCCCTTGCACAACTCCTTTGAGTTTTCCTTGTGTGTGCTTATTGGAGTGAAGGCCGTAGCCTTTGGTGGTTGTGCAAAATAACAAGTGAAGGCCGTTGCCTTATGTGAGTGCACACCTACGGGTTGGGTGCAAGAAGGAGTGGAAGGCCACCACATTTGTGTGTGTGCAAAACAAGAGGAAGGCCAAGGGCTTAGTGCCTTTTTGTGCAAATTGAACAAGTGAATCCCGTAGCCTTGTGGTTGTGCACACTTGAAGATTAAAAGAGAAAAACAAAGTGGGTGTGCAAAGTGGAAGAGTACAAGAAGGGAAGAAGGCCATAGGCATTTTGTGCCTTTTGTGCAAAAAGAAAAGGAGGAGGCCGTAGCCCTTGTGTGTACAAAATGGAGAACCAAGTGTGTGCATAAGTGAATTTCACACTTTGAAGAAGATTAAAATAACAAGGAAGAACCCGAGACCTTGGCTTGGGTATGTGCAAGTGGGTGAAGTGAAGAGCACACCATTGTGTGTGTGTGCAAAAAAAACAAGAAGTTGGCTGAACCTAGGTGTGTGCACTAAGAAGTGTGTATAAACTTAGAAGAAGAAAAGGGAGAAAATACACACTAAAGTATAACACACATTCAAGTGTGTAAGAAAATTGAATAAAGTGTGTGAAGAAGTGAGAAGCTAGTGTGTTCTTAAAGATACTACACCCTTTGTGGGTTTATTGCACCGAGAAGAAGAAGGGGAGTGCATGTTTGCCTGCATGCATGTGCACATGTAAACAAGTCAAATCTGCTTGTGTGCATTTGAGTTGTCCAAGACATGAAGATCTTGAAGAGATTTGAGAAGGCCATGCAGTCAGTGCACGAGGATGCAGAGTTGCAATGCACTCAGTGCATGAAGATGAAGTGATGTGAGACTGGACTAGACTGAAGTTAAAGATATCATTTGTCTGAGTATTCAGTAGTTGGAGAGAGAAGCCAGGTCATCCTGAGAAGAAGGAGATAAATCCTGAGCAAGACGAGAAGACCTGATCAACTCAAGTGATCAGAGGTACAGAGCAAGGCCAGCAGTCTTTATCCCAGACTGTTGAGGATACTTGAAGAATCTTAAAGTGAAGAAGAGCTACTCGTGCGACTCGAGGAGCCAAGAGAAGACCCTGTGGGACTCAGGGAGAAGAATTTTTCAGTGGGATTCTGGAGCAGGCTAGTGGGACTCTGGTAACACTATGGGACGCAGTATAAAGACCCTCCTGTGGGACTTAGGAGATATACAGTGGGACTCTGTATCGACCATTGTAATACTAACAGATTATAATGGGAGAAACCATGTTGGGGCGTATAACCAACATGGCAAGGACGTAGGACTTTGGTGCCGAACCTTGTAAATCATTGTGTCCAGTGCCTTTACATTTACTGCATCATTCGTGGAAAGGTGAGAGATACAAGAAGAGTGGATCGAGGCTTTAAACAGCCATAGAGGTTTAATTGATAAATAATCAATTAGTAAAAAGTTTTAAGGGATCACTGATTCACCCCCTCCCCCTCTCAGTGATTCACACTGATCTGGGCACTTCACCTTGTCGAGGTGAGAC
Organism: Viscum album; assembly: GCA_963277665.1. Classification (NCBI taxonomy): domain Eukaryota; kingdom Viridiplantae; phylum Streptophyta; class Magnoliopsida; order Santalales; family Viscaceae; genus Viscum; species Viscum album. Next base: position 1,776,028,368 of record OY728133.1, on the reverse strand, counting down.
CAGTAAAAAGACATGGAATCCCTCCTCATGTAGGCATAAGACTTCATCCATCGCTGAGCAGTTTTCACTTGCTAATATGTGAGGCATCATGATAAAAACACATCCACTTATTCCTTCATCCTGGGCAATCAATATTGATGTCGGAGGTCCTGGTACATCTTTACCACTCTAGGATATACTTTTAAAGGGGGTGTATGGATCTCCATCAAAACCTCCTTCTGAAACGTCAGTGCTACCATGGTGCATCCTATGAAGAAGATGTCGTGCTCCCCACCTTCATAAAATCCTTTAAGAGACCATCCTGAGGATATCTGAGCACGTCTGGCCTCGCAGTCAACATCTCAGGTAGTGCCCCCTGAAATTTCTGAAGAATTGGGGGTGTGATAGTCATAGACTATATGTACCTTCTCTATCATTATCCATGAAGGGTATCCATAGCACAATTAGCTTCTCTAACGCAACACTCAATAGTTTTGGACCAGACCTCTTGATGAGTGCGTCTACTGCCATGATCCACTTCCTAGGATTATAGACTATCTTGAAGGACCTCGGGACACCCTAAGAGTAGTGGGGTGAATCAGGGTGTCAACTTTTTCATTTAAAAAAACAAGGATCGTGTTCCCACGTTGGTAGGAACTAGTTAACCATGTATGATGGATATGATCAATAATTAAACAATCACATGTAAAGAGATGACACATCAATTTTTACTTTGTTCACTCCTAAGGGCTACGTCCATGGAGAAAACACAGACAAGTTGTCAGACATACCAAATTCCACTAATCTTCACTAGTTGTGGATTACAATGGTTCAGGAAAAGTCACTCTATCCTATGATCACTACCTTTACAAAGGTTCAAGGATAGCCCACTGCTTCCCTCGGGTCACTCCCGTTGACTCCCCCTGGTTCACTACCCTTGGTGATATCACAGTCAATTTATAGACATGAGGGTCTCTTAAGAAGATTTTCATTGAAGTCTTTATCTCTAATCATCACGAGACTATGCTTTCATCGAAGCCCTGAATTGATGCTCTTGAACACACTGAACCACTGATCTGGATAATCAAAAATGAATAAACATGTTTCACTGACAATTGCGTGCAACACCAACCCATTTCTCACAAGACATTACTATTGCAGGCAAAATTTACTTTTTCACGTGGAAAAATATTTCGCACAACAACACCATTTTTTGCGCAACTCGTAATTTTCTGCACAACCCAAATTTTTTTTCGCAAACCAGACTATTTCACGCAAGCCCCTATACGCAATCCTTTTATGTGCATCAGACCTCATACCTTCTCTAGTCTTCAACCTTATGGAATGAGGGGGTCATCTCTTATTTATAGGCGTTTGAGGCCCCCGCACGCAAAACCCCATGTGGCACGAAAAACATCTCATCTAGTACATAATACATCGAGCAGGAATCATTTTTCGCGCCCGTCTCCAGATATTTCATGCATCCCATGACTTTTCCATTTTTTGATGTTCGGATTCATAAATCCTATTTGTGTGAAAAACTTCGATCCTCTATTTCGCACACCACACTGTTTTTCACGCCCAACGCATGTATTTCGCACACATACCTTTTTTATCATGCACCACTTTCTCTTTGTGTTCACCTGCTTTTACCAACAATCCATGTCTTTGTTTTCCGATTTTGAGGCCCAAAAATTTTTAAAACACTGGGAAACAGCGCCACATTCAATACTGTTTTTTTCTTGAACTGTATGATCACTTTTCTGGCACACATTCTGAACGTCCACTTAGGATTGAAAACAAACAAAAACCAGTATTCAATTCATGCTTAGATGACCATGGTTCCAATATTCTACCCCTTTGGGTTTGTTTGCAATCAAAATATAAATTCAATAGATCACCATCCTCATGGAAACCCAAAATGCAAGAATCAACTCAACTGACACTCTAAGTCTACTTGAGCAATGCTCGGTGTATAAAATAAGAGAGGAAGCTTGAATTGGGTTCCTGTGTTTTGTAATTCTCAATGACGCGCAAGAAGCATTACATGTCCAATGTATTCCTTCTCATCCTTCTCAACATATCACTGAAATGGAATTCAAATCGTGTCACATAAGCGTTACATGCCTGAACATTCCTGAATTTATTCCTTTCTCCCCCATCGACAAGAAACCCAAAGACCGGTAATGAGTTCATTGTTCATCTCAAAGCACATTCCCCCTTGATATTATCTTTCCCAAAAACCTGCATCGCATCGAAAAACAAATTAAAAACTATCAACATAACTGTATAGAGGGGATTTTCATAACCTGCTTATCCATCAGGAGGTGGCTGAACACCGAGGATCAACTGATGTTTTTCAAAAATAGCCACTGACAGTGGTTTGGTTAGGATATCAACCACTTTCTCATCAGTTCCCACAAGATCCTTTCTAGTCACTCCTTTCTCTACTTTTTCATTGATAAAGTTATATCTGATTTCAATATGTTTTCTATGAGAATGTTGAACAGGATTATTCGTAAGATCAATTGCACTCTTGATATCACAGTAAATTACCGTTGGTTGCTTCACCTCATCACCAATATCAGTTAGTTGTTTCCTCATCTATAGAAGTTGAGTACATGCCTTTGTGGCGGAGATATACTCGGCTTCAGTAGTACTAATAGAATTAGTTTCTCCTTTCTTTCTCAACCAGCCAACTCATATATTGCCAATATAGAATGCTCCACCACTGGTGGACTTTCGGTCAACCACATCTCTAGCCCAGTCAGCATTAGAAAATGCTGATAATTCAATGTTTCTTCCTACATCAAATTATAAACCACAATTGTAATAACCTTGAATATACCTCATGATTCTTTTTTAAAGGTGTCATATGTTCCTCCGTTGGATTGCTCTGAAAGAGGGCTGCTAGGAAGGTAGAAATGACAATATCTAGTCATGTCGCTGTCAGGTACAGTAGGCTCCCAATAATTTTCATGTACATAGTGGGGTCTACAGATTCTCCATCCTCATGCTTTCCAAGTTTGGTTCCAACTGCAATCACAGTTGATATTGTTTTTGGAGTCTTTCATATTATACTTCTTCAATAGCTCTCTTGCTTACTTTTCTTGAGAAATGAAAGTGTAATCCTTCCATTGAATCACCTACAGCCCCACGAAATATGTGAGCTCCCCAATCATAGACATTTCAAATTCTGATTTCATGTGATTGGATAATTCATCCACTGTTTTCAACCTGCTTCCACCAAATATAATGTCATCGACGTAGACTAGAACCCTGAACTGATCTTTTGGATAATTCTTCACGTATAGATTGTGTTCTACTCCTCCTATTTTAAATTCCATCTTCTTGAGATAAAAGTCCAGCCGGGAATTCCATGCTCATGGTTCCTACTTCGAACCACACAGAGCATTCTTCAATTTGAAGACTATTGTTTCATCAGTACCAAGAAAAAAACCCACTGGTTGTTCAATATAGACTTCTTCTTCGGGTACACCATTCAAGAATGATGTCTTGGCATCCATTTGTTATACTTTATACCCTATTTGGAGTTCCATGGTAAGGAAAAGTCTGATTGACACCATTCTAGATACTAGATCAATGGATTCTTCAACATCAACTCCGTCAATCTAGGAATATCTCTTACATACCAGTCGTTCCTTGTTTCTAATAACCCTTCCATGCTCATAAAACTTGTTCTTGAAGATCCATTTTGTACCAATAACATTGTGATGGTTGGGTCTCTGGACAAGATCCCATGTCTGATTCTTGTCAATCTGATCTAACTATTCATTCATGTCTTTCACCCAAGATTTATCCTTTGATGCTTCTTCAAATGAGGATGGCTCCACAACTGATAGAAATTCAGATTGTATGTTATTCCTCCATCCCCCTTGTTTGATTGGGTGAAATCATGTCCCCAATTATGTTAGATCGATCAATCTTAGCTCTACGATTTCTTCTGTGTGGTTCAGTTTCATTCTCTCCCCCCATAGTTTCTTCTTTAGGTTCTTCTTTTGAGTCAACATCATGATGTGACTTCTGAGTGTTTTGTACAATTTCCTCTATTTCTGTATTTTTATTTTCTCCACGTTCACTTTCTTCCTCACATTCTATCATATCATCATATGATGTCCTTGAAGCATTTGTATTTTTATTTTAAATTATCATAACATCACTGCTTACAAAAATCTTTCCTAATCTCTTGTTGAAACACTTGTAAGCTTTGTTGATCATTGGATACCCAAGAAACATTCCTTCATCAGCATTGTCACAAAACTTCCCTTGATTTCCTTCTTTATTCTGGATGAAACATTTGCTTCCGAAAACACGAATGTATTTCAACGAAGGATTCCTTCCATGAAATAATTCATATGGTGTCTTTGGTTTTCCCATATAAATACTTATTTGATTCTGAATGTGCACTGCAGCTTCAACAACATCCTTCCAATAGTGGCAAGAGATATAACTCTCAATCAGCATAGTCATGGCCATGTTGTTGACCTGTCAATTCTGGCGCTCACCAACTCCAATTTTCTGTGGAGTTCTCATAGCAGTGACCTCATTCTTTATTCCATGTTTTTCTAGGTAATTCTCAAACTCAATATATGTGTATTCCCCTCCATTATCATATCACAACACTTTGATTATACTTACAAAATCATTCTCGGTGATTCACTGATATGTTTTCATGCAGTCAAGAACTTGTCGTTTCGTGTGAATAACCATTAAACAATCCATTCTGCTGTAATCATCTATGAAAAGAATGAAGTACCTTTCTCCATGTGTTCTAGAAACATTTATCGGTCCACAAACGTCTATATGAATGAGATCAAGAAGACGTGATGTCCTTTTCTTCTTTGGCTGATATCAATTACAGACCAGTTTCCCACAAAAGAAAGCATCAACAGATTTTTACCTTTCACATTTCAGAATGGGGATATCCATGGCTATCTTCAGCTTAGATATCTTTTCCAAGTCTTTTTAGTTAATGTTCCCTAGCCTTCGATGCCAAAAATTGTTATCTTCTTCAACAGACAAGTTTCAGGAGTTCCCTTGCTGTCAACCAGATATAGGTTTCCATCTGTTTTACAACCTTTCATAAGAGAATTCCATATTTTTCCCTTTATAGTGTAGCATTTTGATTCAATATTACTATGAGTCCTAAGTCACGAAGTTTACTTACACTAAGGAGATTGTGACGTAGACCGTCCACATAAAGAACTTCAGTCTTCTGTATCTCTCCATTGGTGAGAGCAGTATTCCCCATTCCATTAATCTTCAAGGCACCATCATTACCAAACCTCACTGTTCCATCAACCTTATTTTTAATGTTCATCAAAAGATCAGAATTTCCCGTCATATGGGAGGATCATCCACTAATCAAGAATCCAGGTGATGCTACCCATTGTATCACTGAGGGATACTTCTGGAAGATTGGATTTCTTGATCTTCTTATTTTCTTTTCATGAGATATTGGATTGAGTATAGGATACTGATGGCCTTGAAATACATTCCTCCACATATTCTGATTCTTCATACCCATAATATTCTTCTTGAGGAGACAAATTGTTTGTGAGAAAAACACTATCAGGAGGGTGAAAACCGGTCCGTCTCAGAGAGTTGTACAATTTTCTCCTGTCGAACCTCTGCCTGCAAAACATAGCTTTAGTTCCAACTTTATAGCAATGGAAACAGTAACCGTAGAAGCTATATCTTCTATAATATGGAGGATATGAAATCGGTCACCCTTTTTGACTTCCCATATCTTCCCCATTCCTATAGATCCTTTCCTCTTCGCAATATGACATGGTATGCCCCAGATAGCCACAAAACTGACACTTCATAAGAGGAAGTGTCTTCTTACATGAATGTTTCCTCATACATTCTTCCTTGGGAGAATAGTTGGACTGCCTGTCATTTAATAATTTCTGGGGATAATTTTCTGTTCTCCTTTTAGTTTGGATTTAGGGTTTCTTTTTCAGCCCTTCAGTATATGTCTCATCAAGTCCCACTTTCATCATGTCTTTCTTTTTCCTCTCTTTACTTCCAGCATTTGATGTCTCAACTTCATAACCAATTCCACTCTTTCCCTTGCAAGCGGGTCTTTGATCACTCAATATTTTTCCAACCCCATACGAACCACTATTTTCTCTTTCCAGTAATTCTACATCTGAGAGTCATCCAAACTGTATTTTCTTCCTTTATTCTTTCAGAATTGATTCATTCTCATGTTTAATCCTAAGAGTACCAACATCCTCCTCAAGACCCTCAAGAGTCATGGATTTTTCTTCTAGTCTGAAGGTGAGGTCATTGATGACCTTTTCATATTCCTTAATTCTAAGCTTTAATTCTAAAATTTCGTCTGTGCTTTCAAGGATTGAAGATTGAACTCCCACTAGATCTTCTAGTATTTCAATTTTAACTTCAAGATCATCCACATATTCTGATGATTCTTTCACCATTTCCTTCCACTTATTACATCTCTTGAATTTGTTCTCAATCATTGAAAAGGAATCGTTAATTTTCATCATTTGATCACAATTATGAGTCACATGATTGTATCTATATTTATTTATAGAGGGTTCTAAAGTTTCAATGGTATCCATCATGGATGCATGGTTTGCAGTTTTAAAATTCAGGTTCTTCTTCTTCACACAATTCAATATCATCCTCCTCCTCTTCGCAACAAAATATATTCTGTTGTATTTTCTTTCCAAACAAGAAGTCTCCCTTTTTGAAAAACCTTTTCTGAGGCTTTTCATTGTCTTCTACTTCACATTCTTCATCATTGAACTTTCTTTGGCACTGAGAGGCAATGTTCCCAACTCCTCCATAGTGAATGCATGCCATAGGTAACTTACCATTAAATTTACCTTCTCTCTTACTCAGCTTCTTGGAAATGAGAGAGATAATTTCTTTCTCCTTATCATCTTCATCACCACTATCTTCTTATATTTTCATTTTGTCCATGTCTTTGAATCCCATTTCCTTTCTGACATAAGTCGTAGCATCATTGGGGTTGACTCTCATCTCATATGCCACCAGACTACTTAGCAGATCATCCAGATATAATTTAGAGATATCTCTTTCTTCAAGTGAAGATACCTTTTAATTGTACATAGGAGGAAGTCTTCGCAAAATTTTCTTTATGATATAAATGTCATTGATTTCCTCTCCATGCCCTTCAATTGCTCCCACTACTTCAGGGATCTGATTGAAGAATGGATCTGCATTCTCATCAGGATGAATCTTTAGATCATAAAACCTATTGTGCAGGAGGTGATGTTTTTCTTGTTTCACATTGTTGTCTCCTTCATAGATATTTCATATTTATCCCATATAGACTTTTCTGAGGTGAAACTCATCAAATTTAGATAAATTTGATCAGAAAGAGCTCCAATGATATAATTTTGAGCATTAGCATCAGCATCAAGAACATTCATGTCTGTATCAGTCATAGCCAATCCTGTTGCATCAGTAATATGTATTCCTTGCACAATAGAAAAGAGAACATACAATCCTAGAGATCTCAAATGAGATCACATTCTATTCTTCCAGATCTGGAAATTACTTCCATCTAAGATTGGGACTCCCTAGCATTGACTGCATTCTCTATGACAACAACGGACATATTCAACACCATCAACCTTTACCCTCTGATACCACATGGGGAACCCTAGGACACCCTGAGATGGGATGGGTGAATCAGGGTGTCAACTTTTTATTTTAAAAGAACAAGGATCTTATTCCCACATTTGTTGGAACAAGTTAAACCTCTATGATGGATATGGCTAGTAATGAAACAATCACATGCAAAGAGATGACACATCAATTTTTACTTGGTTCACTGCTAAGGGCTATATCCAAGGAGTATACTCCAACAATTTTTGGGTCGTACCAAATTCCACTAATCTTCACTAGTTGTGGATTACAATGGTTCTAGAACAGTCACTCTGTCTCAGGATCACTTCCTTTACAAAGGATCAGGGATAGCTCACTACATCCCTCAGGTCACTCCCTTGACTCCCCCTGGCTCACTACCCTTGGTGAAGTCACAGTCAGTTTATAAACGTGAGGGTCTCTTCAGAATATTTGCATTGAAGCCTCTGTATCTAATCAGCATGAGACTATGCATGCATCGAAGTCCTGAACGGATGCTCTTGAACACACTGAACCACTGATCTGGATAATCAAAAACGCGTAAACAAGTTTCACTGACAATTGTGTGCAACACCTACCCTTTGTGTGCAAGACCTTAATATTGTGCGCATAATTTCATTTTTCGCGCAGAAAAATATTCCATGCAACAACACCCTTTTTCAGGCAACCTAGAATTTTTCACACAGCCCAGAAAATTTCATGTAAACCATACTATTTTGCGCAAGCCCATTTACGCGATCCTTTTACGCACATCAGACCTCGATCCTTCTCTAAGTCTTCAACCGTACGGAATGAGGGGGTCACCACTTATTTATAGGCGTGTGAGACCCCCGCGCTCAAAACCCAATGTGGTGTGAGAAACTTCTAATCTAGCATGTAATCCTTCATGAATGTATTGATTTTCGCACCCATCCCCAGATATTTCACGCATCCCATGCCTTTTCCATTTTTCGATGTTCTGATTCCAGAAAACTATTTGCGTGAAAAACCACAATATGTGATTTCACACACCACACTGTTTTCCGCGCCCAACTCAAGTATTTCGCGCACATCCCTTATTTATCATGCACCACTTTCTCTTTGTGTGAACCTGCTTTTACCAATAATCCATGTCTATATTTTCTGATTTTGAGGCCCAAATTTTTTTCAAACACTAAGAAATGACGCCTCCTTCAATACTGTTTTCTGCTTGAACTGTATGATCACTTTGTAGGCACACATTCTGAACATCCACTGAGGATTGACAACAAACACAAACCATACTCCCATTCAGGAATAGATGGCCATGGTTCCAACATATCTCAAAGTAATAGTCCTGGAGGAACTCAATCCATAATCATTATCTCAGGTTCAGGACCATCTTTGAGAAGATATAGTTGAAAATCTTGTGATCAGAGTAAGCAGTAAATTGTTCACCCATCAAGTACTACCACCACATCTTCAGTGTAAAGGACACTAAAGCAAACTCCATGTCATGGGTAGCATAGTTCTACTTATCAGTCTCTAGTTTAGCTCCTGAAAGCTCTGCTAACACTTCTCCATCCATAGGAAAGGCCCCCCTTTTTTTCAATGCTGACAAGGGTCCCAATACCATAGAGATATCGGGTAAAAATAATCGGTAGTACCTAGAAAAGGAAGACACCCCTCTTCCTTCGGGGAGGTAATCCTGGAAACATCTTTTGAAAAGAGGTCCCCATGCTATTCCACTACTATTTGGAGCAGAAAATACAATACTCCTACTACCATGACGGTAAGTCTAGACAACTCAAGAGTGGTCAGCTAAACCTCATATGGATTATTTTATCATGTGTTGTCTGGGTTTCCTTTTATGTAGACTGAGGAAAATCCCATCCCAATATTGTAGATTAGCTTCATCCTTTTTGCCTAATACAGTCAATACGAGTATGAACTGTTGATGTCTATTCATACCCATCCTTGCTTCATAAGGCCTCGACACTGTCTACAAGGGGTTCCAACCAGAACTCTCGCCTCATGGGTCAGATCACTCAATCAGCGTAATTGGGATTTCTGAGTCTCCTCTAAAAGGTATCTCCAAGCATGAGGGTCAAGTAAATGGTTTAACCGGAAAGTCTAGGTCTTTGAAAATATTTTTAGAATAAAGGAATTATTGGTATATATGTATATTGATAAAGCATCTAGTAGTAGACACAGATCGTACCTCTAATAATTTATGGACTCTTTAGGTCAAACTCCTTGACCACATGCAGCTACTCCCTTCCCCTATCCTCTAGCTCCCTAAGCCTGGTAGGGACCACATTGCGGTGGTGGTTGTAACATGTTGAAATTTATACCACCTCATGATGATCTCATAGATTCACTTCCACATCTACTTCCCTACAGATTCATCTATCCCGATCAATTCATCTTCTCAAAACATTTTACATGCCCAAGCCTCCGAGACTGGCGTCAATTTACTACTTTCTTACAGCTAGAATCCAATGGCTTTATTCGCTCATCAAACAAACATTCAACCACAAAGGTCATCTCTAGCACCCTAATATAAGTGGGAATGCATAGAGGATTAGTGTGGGATTAGATGTCCCTAAAGACTCCCAGCTCAGATTTATGAGCCCTGAAGCACTGATCATATCGTATTCATCGAGTACTAGGAATGGTCGGTATGCCTCGATGAATACTCAGCAACAACATGTCATCCTTCCAAAGTTGTAGAAGCCCTAGTGAACTCTCAGCCACCTTCTAAAGCCAATCCGTAGCAACATGTTAGTCGTGCTTACCTCGGAACATGAGGGGTATCTAATGCTGAAACACTAGTAAAGAACAAAGCCTATATTTTCCATCAACCGGTACTGCTAGTTGTAATATCTGACCAAGGGGCAGTGATATAGATAGAACACTACCCGAAGGTACAATCTCGGGAAACGGTCCGTGTACTGAAGCCTCATCACATTGAAAACCATCCTCATGGTCACTCACTGTAAAAGAGTAGTAGTTAAGATCACCATATGCTCTACTAGTGTCTCAACTAGGTGGTAGATTCTAGCCACATCCTCGATCTATTCTTCAGCTACCTGGGAATCTGTTTTTCATTTAATCCTTAGAGGCCTCTACTACTGGAACTCGTGAAATGCACTCAATCGGTGTCCATCGTCTGCCTTTGTGGATGTTTCCAACTACTACCCAACATGTGGTGGGGTCTTAGGTTCACTACCTGAAGGTGAAAACACAGTAATAGGGCCATGCACTAGAGCCTCATCACCCGGTGGTCCATCATCGCATACTCTCTCGGGAATCCTAGCTGGCTGTCTAAGCGGCGGCATCCTGATAAGGAACAAGTGTTCCACTGTCATTAAGTTATACATATTGAGATGACTCCAATGTAATAAAAATAAAAACATTTCAAAAACACAGAAGTTCATTGTTTTCATCAGTTGTGTCGGAAATCAAAATTCAGGGTCCGTGTGTATGGATATGACGGCCGACGCACCAACACTGGACTCCCCGAACATGAAAACCACACACATAACACTTAACACTATTTCTTCACAAAAAAGATTAGAGTCTTATTTATTTGGTAGAACCAGACTCCTCTGATACCACTTGTCACGACCCATCCCCCAGGGCTCGTTCCCTATCTACCCAAATCCTGCCATCCATAGTCCATGGGTTGGGGACTAGCACCGAAAGACATACTCCCTAAAATGAGAAAGTCATTGCCTTTAATCTTTTACAAAGACATGGTCCAAGAACACAACAAGAATCAATTGTCAAGTAAACTGCTATAGTAGAAGTGTGCTAAAAGTAAATGGGGAGGAATATAATCCCAACTATAAAGATAAAACTAAAAACACAATACAACTGAAAGAAAAAGGAAAACATCAAATGGGTCATCCATCGAAGTTCCAACCTTAAGGGTAGTTACAAATCCCCTCCTCTACACTCCAGGTCTATGCGCCTCCTCAGCGTCGTTGTACGTCGTCTGCACAAGACACAACATGGTGCGGGAAAATATCATGTAGCAGTAAATATAACGATACTCAACGGGGTCCCCGAGACCCCGTAAGTCTCCTAAAGTCCCACAAATGAAAAACACAAAGTAATACACCAACCCTACATTGGTATATTCCCATGCATAAAACTAAATTATCAATATATACACATCTCATACATGAGGGAAGAATTCCACAAGGGTAAAAGTAAAACACAGGTATCACCACAAAGATAGTACCCCAAAGGTAAAATTACCACAAATGTATCACCGCAAAGATAGTTTACCACATAGCATAACCTCAATCACAAGAACAAGGTAATGAATGTTCACATAAGGATTTATTCAAGGGGTGGTAACAGGTAACATCCCCAGTCACAACATCAGACACCTCTGTAACGTCCCGGTTCCCGAAGCCACCATGAGGCGCCCCATACCCAGTTGGTAACACGACCTCAAGTGCATTTACCCGAATGCCAGAGACTACCGACTAGCATTGAGTGCCTTGGGTTTGATAGTGGGAAAACTATGACCTCATTGGAATAGTACACATCGGAAGTAACAAAACATACAACCACGGAAGCAGTAAATATCCAACATCAAAAATAGGGGAAGACTGATAAATAAAAAACTGGAGTAGAAATATATGTAGATGATGCATGATACATATATGTCTAGAAAAATATCCAAAAAAAGTCACAATAATGAATACAGTACTAAACCAAATTACAAAATAAAAACAGATGAGCAAATCCTCAGCATTGCAAACCTCGGCTTGGTCCCATTCTCTCCAGCTCCAGTGAATCAAAGAAACTAAATAGGAGGGAGCTTTCCATTATCCGTACCAGTAACAATATAATATATTTGGTCCCAAAATCATGACCCAAATAGGTTATGAGACAATGTACCAGTAGATAACCACCCCATGATCTATGCCTAACCGTGGGAATATATGGCATGTAAAAGTACAGAAAGCAGTAAAAAGGGAAGTACTAAACAACAAGCAGTCCACAATATCTAGAATATAATTTTCAAAAAAGTAAGAATCCCCTAAAGAAAGTAGAACAATCAGGTAACCTCCTGTTATTTCATACAGCCTAACCTCTATGGTTCAACGTACAAGTAATAGCAACCCTCTGGGAGGCACACACAGTCTCAACCCTCTGGTTCAGCTAATGAAATAGACTCTATGGGGAAGAACTCACCGTCACTTCCCCCTATAGTCTCGTATCTTAATAAAGGCTCTTTGGGGAACCACTCAATGTCTCATTACCCCTGTGGCCTGTGTCGAGGAACTACAGACACTTTGAGGAAGCAATCAACGTCAATTCCCATGTAGTCTCACATCGTATTACAAAGACACTCTGGAGAAGCCCATATGTCCATTATCCATATGGTCTACAACACTAGGTTCCGATAGCCCTTTTTAAAGTCAGTAATCATCGCATCGCGTAACAGCCAAAGTAACCTCAAGAATTACTTGGCTAGCATTCTACAGCATCTCAGCATGGAAGAACGGTCACAGTATTTTACCAACATGCCATGGAACTGACGATACCCTAACCAGAAAAACTAGACCAAACGGTCATAAACATGTAGAACATGCATGGAAAAACATCCAAAGCATAGTAAATTACCCTATTCGCAAACAACAACTCTACTCAGGAATATAAGAAAAATAGGAAAATAATAGGGGGAAAACAGGAAACACGCAATACCCCATTCAAGGGTATTGGTGTAAATTGTGCAAAATACTCAAAAACATCCAACAAAAAGGCACAAACCACCTACCTCGATGTTTGGAGATCGATATACTTGAACATCGAATCTTGATTCTCCATAGAACTTCATAGATCTAAGAAAACATCCAAAACGCTCAACTCACGATAACTTGATAAAGTTGAGGAATTGTAAAATGAAGCTCTTAGAGAAGGAAGAGTTTACCGTTGTGGTTCCAATGCAATCAACGGCAGTTGATTTGGAGAACAGACTGAGGCTCGGGGCTGGGGGGAGATTCGGGGCCTTACGGGATGCTATCGGTCAAAGAAACTGGAGAAGAAGATAGTTCCGGGGTCAAGACGTGCCCCGATGCGTTTAATGAAAAAAAACGAAAGCACGCGGCGTGTACTATGATTTTCTGTACTCCGCTTTAGGTGGCCTCCATGTCATCCCTACTTGGCTATGTGTGTGACCCTGACACGGCCTGTACACGGCAACGAAATACACGACATGTATTCATAAAGTACAAGGTGTGTACTTCAAAAATTTCTAGAAACTCCTCTTTTCTCATAAACTCTAGAAAAATGAAAAACATACCTGAAAAGAAGGTCCGGGTTCTTACAAACTTACCCCTTAAAGAAATTCCTCCCCAAATTTACCTAGAGAGGCGTAGAAGAAGAAACCCCGAACAACTCCAGAAAATGCAATCGTACATCATCCTACCTCTCCCAAGTCTCATCATGTACTCATCTGTGCTGCCATAACACCCATACCAGAGGAATATACCAACCATGGAGAACCTATGTAATGCGATCAACAATCCGGATAGGATGATACTCAAACGATGCATTTTCTTCGAGCTGAACCTCGTTATGTTAAAAGTCATGGGATGGGTCTGAAAAGTATCATCAGAGCTGAGAAACGTGGAAGACTCCATGCATAGCCTGGTACCTCTGAGGTCCCTACAACCGATAGTAAACTAGTTCAACTCTCTCCAACACCTAAAATGGTCTGAAGTACCTCGGTTAAAGCATACCCTGTCTCTGAATCCTCTTGTATCCCAACCTCGGTGTGACACGCAGGAAAACCAGATCCCCAACCTCGAACTCTAGGGGACGTCTCCATTGATCAGCATAATACTTCTGTCGAGACGGTGCATTGGCCATCCTCATCCGAATAAACTCTATAATCTTAGTGGTCTCCTGAACAAGATGAGGTCCCAACAAAGCTGACTCTCCTGCCTCCAGCCAACATAACGGTGATTGGCATTGCCTATCGTACAAAGCCTCATAAGGTGCCATCTAAATAGTTGCATGAAAACTATTATTATAGGAAAACACCACAAGTGGTATATTCTTATCCAAAGAACCTCCAAAGTTTAGAATGCAAGCCTAGAGCATATCCTCAAGCACCTGAATCGTACCCTCATACTAGCCATCTGTCTAAGGATGGTATGATATATTCAAAAGTACCTATGTACCCAATGCCTTCTGAAGCCCCTACCAGACCTAAAAAGTAAAATGTGTATCCCTATCTAAAACCATGAATTGTAGAACCCCATGTATACGTATAATCTCTCGGATGTACAACTGTCCCAACTCATCAACCATAAAGGTCTCCTTGATCGGAAAGAAATGAGAAACCATCGTAAGTATGTTGATGACAACCCAAAAAACATCATTCCCACGATGTTTTCTTGGTAACCCTATCACAAATCCCATTGCGACATCATTCCACTTCCACTCCAGAGTGGGTTGCTGTTGTAGAAGACCTTCTAGTCACTGATGCTTCACTTTCACCTACTGACAAGTGGAACACCTCATGACAAAACCAAAAACATCTCTCTTCATACCTGGCCTCCAATACTGACGGTGTAGGTCATGATACATCTTGGTGATTCTAGGATGAACTGCCCAAACAGAGGACTGAAAATCCCGTATTAGCTCCTTGCGTATGTCTGATGGCACCCATACTCGTCTGTGGAAAGACAAGATATCATCCTCGCCCACTGTCCATCCAGGAATAGGGTCCTCCCCTGACACACTCTCCTAGAAGACTATGCCTTCTGAGTTTGATAGCTACCTCATCCGGACCTGATAAATAAGTGTAGAGGTAACAACTATAGAAGATAGAAATGTCTTCCCCTATCAGTCATGCACCTCTAGATGCATCAAATAGAACAGAGCCATAAGTTGCCACTCAATGCTGGCATCCTGAACTGCATGCATCTAAGTCTTTCTACTCTATGCATCAGCCACTGCATTCCACTTTCCCGACATATAGGCAAGATCAATATCATAGAATTGTAGATACTCAACACATCTGTGTTGTCTCAGATTTAGATCATGCTGAATAAAGATGTACTTGGGACTCTTGTGGTCGGTGAAAACTACAAAGTTCTCTCCAAGAAGATAATGTCTCCAACAATGCAAGGCATCAAAAACTACCACCCACTCGAGATCGTACGTTTGGTAGATCCGCTCATGTGGACTCAACTATGGATACCTATATGCAACGACAACATCTTCCTGAATAAGAACAACTCCCAGCTTGATACTTGAAGCATCAC
This sequence comes from Viscum album, assembly GCA_963277665.1. Classification (NCBI taxonomy): domain Eukaryota; kingdom Viridiplantae; phylum Streptophyta; class Magnoliopsida; order Santalales; family Viscaceae; genus Viscum; species Viscum album. The sequence goes on along the minus strand of OY728133.1, from coordinate 1,776,012,469 downwards.
AGTAAACCGCGTAGCTCTTTCTCGGCTCTAGCAGGACTAGTATTGGTGTTGATGTCAACCTCCCTTTTAGCTCCTGAATGGATGACTCACAAGAATCTGACCATAAAAGATTTACACCCTTCTTGGTCAGACCAGTCAGCGGTGCTGCTAAGTGTGAAATGTCCTGTATGAAGTGTCTGTAGTATCCAGCCAACCCTAGAAAATTCTGTACCTCAACGACGTTCTTAGGATGCTCCCAAGAAACTAAAGCCCTCACTTTCTATGTGTCAACTGATAATCACGCCTCTTAGATAACATGACCAATGAAATGAATCTGATCCATCAAAAAGTGGAACTTTGAGAGCATTTCTTATAACTGAGGATCTATCAGTGTACTCAAAACGATCTCCAGATGGGTAGCATGGTCATGTAGAGTGTGAGAGTACACCAAGATATCATCCAAGAAAACAACCATGATGGAATCCAAGTATGGATGGAACACCCGGTTCATCAGTGCTAGGAAAACTGCAGGAGCTTTTGTGAGACCGAAAGGCATAACCATATACTCGTATTGTCCATACCTACTCTAGAAAGCTGTAAGAGGTATATCAGATCATCTAATGCACAACTGATGATAACCGGATCTCAAATCAATCTTCAAGAACACTCAGGATCCTTGAAGATGATCAAAGAGATCATCGATCCTCGACAAGGGATATCAGTTCATGGCTATAAACTGGTTCAGCTTTTGATAATCCACACAAATCCTAAGGGTGTCATCTGCATTCTTCACAAACAGGACATGCAAACCCCAAGGAGAAGTACTAGGTCGGATGAAACCATTTTCCTGCAACTCCTCCAACTTCTTCTTGACCTCCTGCAACATAGGTGTAGCTATCCAATAAGGATGAATGGAAACCGGTTCCACTCCTGGAACGAGCTTAGTAGAAAATTCTACCTCACACAATAGAGGAAAACCTAAAAATTCCTCTAGAAATACATCCATGAAATGATCCACCACTATAGAAAATTCTAACTGTGTAGTCCCCTGGTCATCCAGATATTGACTACCAATATGAGTTGTAACTACTCCTAGTCCATGATGCTTGGGTCCTTTTCTACTCGCCTAGACGTCCCACTTGTCTCGATGAAGAAAAGATTTACCCTATGGTGATATGAAACTCACCCTATGGAAATAACAGTTGACAAATTCCTGGAAGGGAACTAGCCAATCCATTACGAGAATAACATCATAGCCTGTTATATCTAGGACATTGAGATCCCATTGTAAGTGACACCCCGCATCCTCAATAGGGAACTCTCTACACTGACGTACACTAGCCGTGATAGTCCCCAACGGTGTGTCTAGAGTCAACATGTCGGTTGAAGAAATGATACATAGCCAAAGGCTCTCCACAATAGAAATAGAGATAAAGCAATGGGAATCCCCTATATCGAAAAGATCATAAGTTAAAACTGAGGCTACTAAGATCGTATCACTAACTCTAGAGGGCCTGGGATCCTGCACCTACTAGGTCTGCTCCACTGCAAAACCCTGACCTATACCACGACCTTGTGACCATGCCTGACCACTCTAAGCTGATCCACCCTACTGTCACTGGTTGACCGGTGACTGACCACCCCAACCTCGACCTCCACCTTGGCTCAAATGGCCAGAAGAACTCCAGTTTCCAGACTTGTGAGAAACTAGGGGTGCTGCTCCAGTATGAGTAGTCATAAAATAACCTCTGTCACCAGCTACTAGTGAGAAATACTAACAGAATAACTGAAGGTGACCCCATATTACCACAAGATCGGCACTCCACTGGGTCCCTCTGGCACTGCAGCCTCGTATTCCCACCCCTTCCAAACTGGTAGCATACCACCTGGTACCTGAACATGTGTCACGCAGCCTCAGATCACTGCATTTAGACTCCCTATGGTGCTTCCTTCTATTTGATGGTGAAGCACTAAATCCGGAAGTGGAACTTCCCTAGAACTCAGCTTCAGAATCTCTCAGATTGTGCTCTGCAATCAGTTTCTGGTTGATGATGAAATCAATGGATGTTTGCCTGAAGATATTCACCTGTGAGCAGATCTCCCCTCTGAGACCATCCTCAATCTTCCAGGCCAAGAACAACCCATATCCACCCTGGTGGGATGTGAAACACTAAATCATGATTAAACGAGAGGAATAATCTGTGTCAGAAAGAGTACCTTGCTATAGTCTCATGAACTCTTGGGCTCAGTCGGCCCTCAAGGTCTCCAGATAGAATTAGTCGTAAAAGACGCAGTGAAACTCCTCCCACACCATAACATTCTAATGACCCACCTGTCAGATCACATCCCACCACCTCTTGGGGGAGTCTCATAACATAGAAGAAACGATCATGACCAAACTTTCTGGAGGCGTCTCCAGATTCTTAAAGATCTTCATCATAGCTTCTAGCCATGACTCTACAGCCTGAGATCCTCCATCCCCTGACAAGGTGGGAGGATGCTGCTACTAGAAAACCCATGTCATGTCCTCCATAGACATGGTAGGAGTCAAAGCTCCCTATATGGTCTGCATCATCCTCATAAAGCCCACTCTGAACAGAGCATCTTCTCCCGTGTCAGGTATAATGGCTGGTGCAAAAACTGGCATGATAGGAGGATCTTCAGGAAGTCCCTGATCAGCCATATTCAGTGTTTGATCACCGGCTGGAAATTGGCATACAATCGGAGGATGTCTCAGTTACATGACTCTACAAGGTCAAATTCACACTATAGATTCAGGATTAACAAGGACTAAAAAACTGAAGGCACGTGGAGGAACAAAAAAATAATTCATTCAGGTTATGAAAAACATGACTACATTGCATGTTCTTTCCATACACTGAATGTTCCCTTAATTAATTCACATGGGTGGGTAGTTATACATAAATTGGTAGTGTAACACCCCAAATACATGACGTGTTGTCTGAACACATGGTGTGTACTTGAATCCTCTTCCCTTCCTGAGTCCTTCTACATGGTTAAGACACACGGCTCCTCTAAGACAAAACTACACGGTGCATTCAAGGCAGACACGGTGTGTACTAGACTTGCCTTACCTGGCCCGTGTTGTCAGTGACATGGCCTGACACACGCCTGAAACTGAACAGCATGTTTCATACCGATATGTCGTGCATGAGAAAGGTTAACACCGACCTGTGTTGTTCATGGCAAGGCCGGGTACCTAGATCAGACTACATGGCGTGTAAGATTCAGACACAGAATGCATGTGAAATGTTAACATGACTCGTGTTGTTCATGACACGGTCGGGGTACCTATTTCATAATACATGACATGATAAACTAGTATACTTCATGTTCCTCCAATATTTATCACCACCATGTGTCCCTGATCGTACAGTCAGTGACACAGCTATAGACTACACGACATGTATTCGTAATGTACACGCCGTATATTCTGGGTTTTTCCGGACAGTAGCCTCAGAAACTGCTCTGGAGCCCAGAAAACAAATAAAACCAGTGTTATGTTTCCAAATTCCGATCCATCAGGGCCCATACTCCCTGCGAATCAAATCATGGCATCTTATACAAGCCATAAAAAGGTAATCATCAATGATCAACCAAATTTTGGTCCATGGGGGCCAATAACACCTCATGAAAAAATGTTTTGTGTCCATCAAAGCAAGTCACTACTCAAAAAAATTCCTATCAAGCAGTAGGGATTCTATCAAAGCATCTATCAAAAAATCATGCATAGTCTACACAACATCTATCACAAAAAGATGCAATTGCTAATGCATTATAAATGGCATGGAAGGAATGCCTAACATGGGATTTTTATCATGTTCCTGTATGATGCATGAGATTTAATACCCACATATCATCGGGTTGCAAATAGAAATAAAACTATAATAACGACAACAGTAACAGTACAAAGCATGTGAATCACCAAATGGTGAAATCAAATCAACTGTAAAATTTCAATCCACTAAAATTGCAATAATGAGGTACTATGGGTTTTCCCTGTACACGAGTTAGATACTCCTGGGAACAGCTTATTAACAAGTACCTATTAAATCCTATCCCTTACTAAAGGCTCCAAATAGTATGTCAAGAGAAAAGAGATCCTCCGATGCAACTTTGTAACGTTCCCATTCCGGAAGCCACCTAGTGGAGCCCCATACCCAGTTGGTCACAAGGCCTCAAAATCATTTCCCCAAATGCTAGAGGTTTCCGACTAGCAGTGAGGGCCTTGGGTGTGACAGTGGGGAAACTATGACCTCATTGGAAGAGTACACAACAGAAATAAAAACACATATTACCATGGATGCAGTAAATATCCAATAATAATAACAGTATAAGAGTGATAAATAAACAACTGGAGCTGAAATATATGTAGATGATTCATGATACATATATGTCTAGGAAAATATCCATACAAGTCAAAATGATGAATACAGAACTAATCCAAAGTACAAAAGAAAAACAGATGAGCAACTCCTCAGCATCGCAAGCCTCGGCTGGGTCCCATGCTTTCCAGCTAGAGTGCAATAAAGAACCTGAATTAGAAGGGAGCATTCCCTTATTTATACCTGCATCAATATAATATGTTTGGTCCCAAATCCATGACCCAAACAAGGTGTGAGAAAAAGTCCATATAGGAAACCACCCAAAAATATGTGCCTAACAGTCAGTGAATATATGGCAGGTAGTAGTACAGAAAGTAGTAAACAGGGAAGTACTAAACAAAAACAATCTAGAGTCTCAAGAAAATAATTTACAAACTATTAAGCATCCAGTAAAACAGGTAGAACAAACAGGTAACCTCTGGGTAATTCTCAGATCCTAACCCCTATGGTTCAACTTATATATACTAGAAACCCTCTTGGAGGCACACATAGTCTCACCGCTCTAGTTCAACTAAAGAAATAGACTCTCTGGGAAATTACTCACCGTCAATTCCCCCTATAGTCTCATATTGTACTAAAGGAACTCTAGGGAAGCACTCAACGTCTCATTCCCCCTGTGGTCTACATTGTATTACAAAGACACTTTGGAGAAGCCCTTATGTCCATTCTCCCATTGGTATACTACACTATATTCCCACAACCCTGTATAAAGTCAGCAAGAATCACATCACATAACTGCCAATGTAACCTCAAGAAAAACTGGGCTAGAATTCTACAACATTTCATCATGGAAAAATATTCACACCATCCTACCAACTGGGCATGAAACTGGAGATATACTAATAGGAAAACTAGACCAAACGGCCAAAAACAAGCAGAACATGCATGGCAGAACATCCAAAGGATAGTAAATTAGCCTATTCACAAACAAAAACTCTACTGAAACATATAATCAAAATAACAAAACAACATGGTAAAAATAGGAAACACGCAATACCTCATTTAAGGGTATTGATGGAAATTTCACAAAATGCTCACAGACATCCTACAGAAAGCATAAACCACCTTCCTTGACATTAAGAGATCGATATACTTGAACCTAGAAGATTGATTCTCTTTGGAACATTTTAGATCTATGAAAAATTCCAAAATTATCAACCCATGATAACTTGAGAACGATTATGAATTGGAAAATAAAGCTTTAGGAGAAGGAAGAGATTATCGTTGCAGTTCCAATGCAATCAATGGCGGCTGATTCGGAGAACAGACTAAGGGTCGGGGGATCGAAGGAGATTCACATCCATAAAGGATGATCTTATTCGATGAAGTTGGAGAAGAAGACAGTTTTGGGGTTAAGACGCGACCCTGTTGCATTTAATGAAAAAAAAGAAAGAACGCGGCGTGTACTTTTGGAGTACCCGGCGTGTACTAGGATTTTTGAAACTCTGCATTAGGCGGACACCTTGTCACCCCTACATGGTCGTGTGTGTGTGGATATGACATGGCTAGAACAAAAACTCGAGTGGAAATGAATTACATTGAATGTAATCATAAAGTACACGGTGTGTACTTCAAAAATTTCCAGAAACTCCTCTTTTCTAATAAACTCCAGAAAAAGGAAAAACATACCTGAAAAGAAGTTCCGGTTACTTACAACCTTGGATTATGGAGAAATCCTCCTCTATCGAAATATAGTGGTCCTCCTGCGTCACAAAGAGGAGCTTCCCATGAACCATGGACTGCTGAGGTGCTCCTCCTGTTGAGCACCGTGGGTCTTCCTTGCCACACAGAGGCCTTAACTACCATTGGTCTCCCACATCACACAGCGGCGCTCCCCCTCTTAGCATGCTGAGGTAATCCTCCTATTGAGTATTGTGGGTCTACCATGTCACAAGGAAGAGATCCCCACCATGTTTCTACCGCGTCATGTAGAGGTGCTCCCCACTAGGCCATTCAAGTCACTACCAGTCGTAATGGTCAGCACTCCTCAAGTAATGTCCAGTCGTAGGGTTCATATGTATCCCACTTGGGAGAACCTCTCACCAAGACATTGGTCATACCTCAAATGCCATGAAGTTCCATTAAAATGTATCCCAAAGGTCTGTCACATCATAAGGAACCCAACGCAAAAGACGGCGAGTCAATCTGATGTCTGGTCTGTTAGTTATTATCATTTCTACTCCAAGGGCCCAGTTGGATTTGGGGTCCATTCCATCCAAGTCATACTCCAACCTTATCCAAAATGAATGTGGATTATACCAAAAGAGCCAGCGCAATCCATGGATTCGGGCATCACTAATGGTTCATCAAACGGATGCTCGGATCATATGGTATGACCAAAATGGTGAAACTGGGTCATGATGGGCCCGTGTCGGGTCCAAACAAGCCTGGGCTGACCCGACCCAATTCGGGTCCTGCCTAGATTCCTTGTGCCTTGGTGGGACCAGCCTGGCCTAGTCCGCCAGTACAGCCCAGTGGTGCGGCCTAATACAGCACGACCCACTGGGCGTGTGGTCCGCCCAAGCTGGCACTGAAGGTGGACCACCCACCTTCCGGTTTACCCGAACGGTCCATCGGACTGTTCGGCTATGTGGCACTCGTGACCCTACAGAGGGGTCATACCCGGTGTTGTAAGGCCGAACAGAAGGCCGACTGGTCTTCTTCTCAGAGGCCCAGTCAGGCGTCGCTGTGCCACCACGGTCGGCTGGAAGGGTGGCCTCCCTTCGGCCTTCGCCGTTGCCAAGCATCTGCGGCCCCCTGTTCCACCTGGAGCGCAGATGCGTGCCACCATTTCGCCATGTGTCTGGCTAGTTTCCAGCTGCCTCCCTACCCCTCCATGGCTGATTTTCCATGACCTCCTCATAAACCTGCAGTGTGGATGTGTGACGCCCTTCCTTCTTTACGGTCGGTCCGGTGTCGGATGTCGCCTTCTTCCACAAGCTACAGCAGCTTCTTCCCTTTCCTGAAAAATTAAAAGATCATGTATTCACAATCCATGCGTCGAGGGATCCATATCCATATATCATGCACTGTAAAACTCTATGCTTCCAGGATCAATAAATATTATGTGTTGAAGAACGCATGAATAATGAGTGAAGAATAAAAAGAAAGAGGATCCAAGTTCATGTGCGGGATGATGGCCATGTTCGTTTGGCCATCATCATCATGAATTTTGTATGTGAAGAATAAATAATGTATATTCAAACATAAATAAAACCCATATCTCATGTTCGTTGTAGAGGATTCGCGTTTGAGAAAGTGTCGGCATTCTTCGTTCCCGCAACAAGCCTCCAACGATACCACTCAATCTTCGTTCTTCAATTTGTCATTTGGGGTTGCTCGTCACCGCCAGCTAGAACTGGCTCTGTCCTCCAAATGTTGGGCATCACGACACTCAATTTGAGCTTTATCGCTTGGTAAATCCGTGCCAATTTCTCTCCTCAAGATTCATATAAATAGAATAGGGGGAGAGTATGTAACGATCATGGAATTTAGGAATGTTCATTTAATAGCAACCATCCTAAATTCCAACGATGCTTTTACTTAGTATTTTAAAGTACAAGACATTTAATGGCTTGACTCACAACTATTCCCACACAACATATTTTTCATTGGTGGAAATGAAATATAATAGTGAGATTATTTTATTTCATTTCCTTTTAAAAGTCACAAAAATTACTTCTTTTCCGGACATACTAAGGTCAAAGAAAAGCCTCCATTAAGAGAATTCCGGCACTATGGATTGAATGGTGCCCTCAGATTTAAATTCCAAGCACCGATTCAGATGTTACATAATGGTGCTTGTGCATTCTTTGAACATACCTGAAATTTTTTTGGAAAATTATTAACAACCACCCTCGAACCGCACCAGTCGAGGTTAGGCTCTGCCTAAGTGAAACACACCCCAATGAACCCAACGGTACTCTCATATTTCCAATCATAGTTAAATTTAAATGTTATAGATTTCAGAATAAAATAATTTTCACTTAATTATTTTATTTATGGAAAAAACTAACTTTCACTGGTGGCCCGTACTGGCCATTGTTAGTATCTGCCTAAAGAAAGCATACCGTCACAAGTTTATTGGTGGTGTCAGATTTTTAATTCGAGTTACCTTATGTGAGTTATATGATTTTCAAAAAAATTAACTTTGTTTAATTATTTTACTTACAGTTATTCCATATTCAGGTTTTTTCACTGTAGGCATGCGCCGACTAAACTTATGTTTCACCTAGGGAAAACCTGCCATCCTAAGGGAATAAGTTCCCTTAGATTTCAGATCCAAGTAACTATTTATGATTAATTTCACTTTTTTAGGAAAACTGCTTCAGGGTGTTAATCAAACCTTAAAAAACATCGACAGATTATTTCGGGCACTCCGGGCCTCATAATCGCACAACGTCAAATTTTGTGGTGTAGAAATAATCACATATAATTTAAAAAATCATACATAATTTTTGAGACATTATAATAATAAACCACATTCCTTTTAGCATAAAATGAATGGATTTTCAACTTACCTCCCACATTCGATTCCTTAGGTTATCCCCAAATTTATGAGTGTACGAGGTCATAGTGGAATGATAAATAATGAGAAAAATATAAAATAAATGAAATGAATAAGGATGGTAAAAAAAGAACAAGAATAATAATACACACGTGAAATCAAAAAATATAAACTAATGAAAAATATGAGGAAAAAAGGGTGGATGGATGAAATAATACACAAAAGTAAAAAACTATGCCTGAATTAAATTCTATTTAAATGAAAAATAAAATAAATTACATTTTAAATATTTCAAATGTGATAATAATAAAAAAAATAGGGTGCATAAACTTCCCCTCAAGATTCGATCTCTTAAAATATGGATCATGTTGGGCACTCCATATGTTCGAATGTGCCCAATTTCACTTCTTATAGGATTTTTGAAATATAATATTTTTTATAAAATACATATTTCAAATATATTTTATGCTCCAAGTGAATGTTATTTAATTTATAATAACAATGAATTTTCTAGACGAGAAATCCAAGAAGCTTCTTCTAATATAAAACATTCAATTTATATATTTATGGTTGAATAACTCCACAATATTTATTGGCATAATGCTATTATGATTCTGTTTTCTTATCAAGGTATATTAGAATCAATTTGAGGGGTGTAGACCGATTTTGAATTCATTTACAGTGGTGGGGTCCACATTTTCTTCCAAAACAATTTTCCACACTGATTCATTTTTTTGGGCTTCATATTGTTACAATCAACTCTTGGTCCTGAATTTAATGATTAATAATAGAAATCAAAGAATACTAAAAAAAATATTTGTTAAATATATTGTAAACAATTCCCAAATAGCCTTATGATTATAATCTGTTAAATTTCAAGAATTATTCACTTTTCACATTTTCTCTCAAAATAGTCCACAATGCCAAAATTGTTATAAATGAGCTTAAATTGTTAAATTTGGAGGATTTATATCAATTAAATACAAATTAAATATGAGGAAAATATTAGCTCCATCATAAACATACTACAAATTTGAAATATAATATTATTATTCATTAATTATTAGTTATATTATGAGTTACAATTTGATTTATTTTATCTAATTGGATTTGAATTAATATTTAATAAGAAAAAAAGAAGTTTATAACCAAATTTTTTGGGTAATATTTCTGCCTCATTTTAATTAGTTTTCTAAGATGAGGTGTTTAATAAATTTTTGATATCATTTTTTTTGTTCAACATTGTTTATGTGGATATACATTTGACATACATAATCAATTATAAAATCAAGGATATGGTCTTTTCAAGGGTTTAGATCACAATTTTTTTTTGTTCATGATTGTACGGACTTTAATTTCCATCAATAGAAATTATTGGATCATGGTCCAATGAAAAATATATTTTTATCCCCATATGGTTATTCAAGACCATTTCATGTAATAGTACAATTTTCAATATTTTATACTCAAAATGTTATAGAAAATATTTTTTAGAAATATATACATCGTTTTACTCTTTAGTCGGAGAACTTGTTTTTTTCTAATTTCTTTATTATAATGTTTTAAAATTTTATAACCACTCAAAATTTATTTATTTAATGTATCATTACCCTTTGGTATTTTACAATATTTTTCAAAGGCATATTCTTTTCACTACATGAACAATGAATTTTTTGAACATAATTACCTTAAAATTGGATTGTTCTTTTTACCTCATAATACATCAACAAATTTACCCATAATAATTTCTTTGAAGGATTCATTTAATGTTTAAATGGATAAATATAAAATAATTTTTTTAATAGTGATTTTCAAAGAATAATTTTTTCTAAATAAAAATGTTATTTTCTACAATAATGTTTTTAAAAGATATTTTAAAAAAAAATACTAGTATTGGCATTCAATTCATTGATTTCGTTGTTATTCTGAATGTTATTTTCTATTATATATTACCATTGAACATTTAATTTTCCATTTATATCTACATCATATATAATTTATAGGATTATTTTATAAACCATATATCATTTTTAACAGTTGTGTGTACATTATAGTTATTTGATTAACTAAGGAAATATTATTAAATCTATATCTCTTATGGAATAAAGATATTAGAAAATACACATTGTTCATGAGTTAAATTGATTAATCGATATATAAGGTATGATTTTTAAACATACGACAGGGGTATGACTAGTTATTAATATCCCCTCAAAGAATTGGTAGTCTCAAGGGATGAGTCATTTGACTACCCTTAGTAGGGCTTTTACCCGTTATGCTAAACCATCATGAGAAATCTCTTGACAGTAATGTCACCTTGTACATAGAAGTCATAATGTTCAATAATTAAAGATTTCACTCATTTACAATTAGTTATTATTATTCTATGATATTTTTCATTGGAATATATATGGATGAAATCTATTATAATTTAATTGATTAAATGGAATGGATTTTAGTTTTAACCATGAAATATTGATTACACATTATCAAGTTATTCAAATGGAATGTGTTCATGGATATTTTCTATTACATCTGGATTGTTATAAACAAATCATTATTATTTATACTATACATGACCCTTACAAAAAATTTGAGCACACCCATAATTTTGTTTCATTTCACGTGTATTCCAAGAAGTGTACTATGAATGATATGAAAGTATATTCTAAGTGGGAACAAATTTAGACACCAAAGTAAAAAATTTTGTTATAATTAGTGTGTTCATTGTAATAAAACTCCCATTTCAAAATAAAGTTTACCATTACAACTAAAATCGTAGATCCGTAGGGATTTTGACCTTATAATCATGAAAATGAAATGGAATTGGACATTGATTCCATAATTCTAGGGTTAGGTCGCTATAGACATGATGGATTGGGCCCACAATGATCAATTATATTGAATGATGATTTTTCAAGTATTCATGCGAATCAATTTATTGGTAACATAGTAGACATCCATATTGTTGAGAATTACAAAATTAAGTAATGGACGTATGTCTACTAAATTATCAAATATTCATTCTCATTTTGTTATTATGAAATTCATGTGTATAGTAATTAACCATGAGTTACCAATTATTAATTTCACTATAATCGACATAAATTTTTTTATCCTTATAATATATTTTATGAAATGAATTTCCAATATAAATTTGAATAAAAAATTATGAATCATATAAGGACGTTCCCACCAATCGTCTGATACATTTATATACTATCTGATAGATGAATATACTAAATGGTCACATGTGTTATTAGATTTCGGTGATTATATATTTCATACATTTCATGTGGATCAAATAAATTATTAATCATCACATACTATATAAAAAACATGCCTACAGAACCATTAAAAATATAATCACAAAACAAACATGAATATAACGTGTTAAAAATATGTAGTCTGATTATACACACCAAATGTGTTATTGAAATAATTATAAAAAATAATTATTTTTCATTTTAAGAAGGAAATAAATATATTTTCCATTTAAGTGGAAAATAAATATATAAATCATATGATATAATTTTAGAAACTTTCCCTGAAGTGACACGAGTACTAAGAATATTATGATATCATAATTATAATTTATCATAATATATCTGTATTTTTAAATTATTACAAAAATAACATGTGACAATATATTATTATAGATGTTGACACCGTAATAATGTGACAAAATTATCAATGTAACTTCTGATATTCTCAACATATAGGGATTTGGGATTATTGTCCACAATAAAGACTATTTAATATAAATAAAATTATTATATTAAATATTATTTCTTATAAATTTTTAAATTTAATTGTGTTTAGATTATTCCCAATTAGTTTTGTCACTATTTATTCATTATGAAAACTATATATGAATTCCCAATGTTTTTTAAATTCCTGAATAATATTCAAGACAATAAAATATTCACACAATATGAAAAATTATTTTTTCGACTTAATAAATTGTATTTCACGTATCCATAAAATGATGAGTAAGAATATAAAATTGAATTTTTCAACCTATTGTTTGTAAGAATAATTTTATACATATTGTAATCAAGATGTTTTGAAAAACCTCTAAAAACTCAATGTTTTTTATGAAAAATTAAAACATTAACTGATTATTAAATCACATGTAATGTCTTTTTATTTAGAATTAATAATAAAATAGATGAAATATTAAAATTTGAACTGAATTTACCATTAAGGAATAATTAACTCTCTAACTACCACAAATTATATATTTTATACTTGAGAGGTCGATGAATAACTTACTTTTCACATACAAAATTAATATAAAAGATAATTTTATTTATTCATAAAAGATATATATAATAAACATGCATTAGTACATTGAAAAAAAAATATGATTGATGGTAATGTTATTCCTTATTTAGTGAAATATACAGGGTATACATTTGTGTTATTCAAAAGTATAAAATCTGAATGTTCTAATTATTTATTAGTTATGGAAATTCTAGGAGATAAAAAATATAGTGATGAACATTATGAAAGTAAGATATAACTAATGAACTCCATTTCCATTATTCATGTTTTTATAATTGGGTTTTTAGTATAATGTTTATAATGAGGCAATAATATGGGGACATTGTGTTATAGTAATTATTTAATAATCAAGGGGTTTTCCCTAACAGGGTTTCATTAATGAGGTTTTTAATGAGGTAATCAGAAATTATAATGGATATCAAATTTAATGTTGTATTTTATAATGGATATCTATAATTAATTTAAATTTACTTCCTTCTCCATGTGTTATGATATTTAATACAACCATTCATTATTACCTATAGTCTTCCTCTCATGTCTATAAAACATAAAAATATTAATTGATGCCCTAAAGACACTATTAAATGATAGAATCATGTATAGTTGAGAATGTTACACTATTATTTCCTTCTTTAGTTTTTTCCACTACGTATTCTTGTTATTGATTTAAATGAGGCATTATCACATGAAATTAAATTACATTGTCTAGACTTATTTTCTCTATCGGGTTCTTAGTAATATAATATAAGATTCCACAATATTATGACATTAAATTGAGATTTTTATAAAATATTAAATGAAGATGTCATAATTATATTAATCCCCATTCCCAATAAACCCCTTATTCTGCACAACTTTTCATATGCCAAATTTTAGTATTTTTATGTAGTCTATAAATAGATTGAAATGATAATGAATGTTGGGTGTTTTTATGCTCCAAATTATGTTCATTTTCAAACTTCTTATATTTATCTTCTTTTTTTATTTCTCGTTAACATTGTTACCATTATACACAAATTAAGAATCTCATTTCTTAATCAATGTCCTTCACCTGTGACCAGTCTTACATTTCTGGTTTTGAATATTTTTTCAGTTTCAATCGATTTAATAACATTTTCACAATTTAATCCTAACCATTTTAAAATAAATTAATTTCATTAAAAATAATATTTATTTTTTTATTATATAAATATTTTCATTGTTGAGTTTATCCTTTTTCTGATATTTGAAATTATTTTATTTAATAAAAATATGTTAATGATGTTAATATAGTTATTTTTTATAAAACATTCATTCTTCCATTATGTATAATAATATATAATTTCTAGTAACATGTATAGTATAATAATTCCATTTGGTACAATTTCCCCTTATTGAAATCAAATTTATATTACCACACATTAATCAGTTCATTTTTTGTTGGGTTTATGTCATTATTTTTTCCTATACTAAGGTATGACTAGTTGATAAATGACATTTTTTTAGTATTGAAAATCATAATATGGGAATATATAAAATTTAAATCCTTAGAATAACTCATAATACCTGAATTTCCCCATTCATCTCTGATATTTAAAAGGATTCATGAAAAATGGATTTGAAATTAAAATCCTTGTTTGAAATGATGAACTCTATGTTCAAATTATCCATTATGATGTTTAAGGAGAAACATGTTAATTTCAAAATGGACGGAGATCAATGATTAATCAAACATGTAATGGATATTTCATTTCGTAACATATTAGTTCATATTCCTTATATAATCCCATGTTTTACAATTAATTCCCTATAAATTTAGTCTTTGAAAAATAATTAAATACTAACCTTTATAAAAAAATGTGATCAATAAGTATTTTGAACATCCATAATTTAGTGAAGGGTTTCTGATGGATAATGATGGACGATACCAATAGACAAGAGGTCTAGTTACATTGAAGAATGTTAGTTGGATCGGGTATATTCTATATAGCCTCTGATTTAAAATTTTAAAATATTCTCAACTATATATACATCCATATTGGGTGATTTTCATTATGTTGGAAATATAAGAAAATGTTCACCTTTTACTTAAATCCCATTATTGGAATGTGAATCCATCATTCTCTCTAACATTAATGGTTCCTGTATTGGAATTTGGTTGGGTGTATATGGTCATCCAATTTAGTGGATTTCAACATTAATGCTCAGGATGTTTTAATTTTCATTATTCATATATGTGATACCCTTGACATGTGTTTGAGATATTCTAAATGTTTCATTCAAGATTTAATTAAGATAAATAATACTTTTTTTTTCTAATGATACTATATTATAAGGCAGAGAGATTTATTTATTATTAATGAATATTAGTTAAGTAATATTTTCTATTCATATGATAAATGAATATGAAATATTAAGTGACGAGTGGGGACCATAATTACAAATATCCCTTGATGCATTCGTAAGTCCCTTGAGAAAGATGTATTAATTATTTTCCATATTCAATACCCATTTAGGTAATGTATTTGCATGAGGCCTCGAAAGTCTGTTTATGATGTTATACATTGTACATTACATCATTATGAAATAAATTATAGACATAAATTTTATTATTCAAATAGTTGTGTTATCCCCAGAAAATATTTAATCTCATGTGTTTGTCTATAGGAAATTATTTGATCACCATTTTTTCAATCCATATTAGGACTTCAATATTTATACTATAATAGATTCTGATTTACAAATTATCATACTAAGCATCGAATCTCAACCTGTTATTTTGTTTCCTTCCCCTAGGATGTCAAGAAGTGTACTTCGATTGATATTAAAGGATATTATAGATTGAATTATTTATTATCAGTGAAAATAATAAGTCATATTTTATATATTCAAATGTAATGAGAGATTTCAAACATGTATCATGTTGTACAGAAAAACTAAACAATTCAATCCATCATGATGTGGTGACATGTATCTTGTGTCAATGATATAATATTTTCACCAGTTCTGAGATGAAATTTTTAGCTTTGATACATTTGGTATCTGATAAATTATAGTATAATCGTAGAGAAAAATATTAGGAAAAAAATATTAGAGAACATAACCCTATGAATGAATATGAGGATTATTTTATTAATATGATACAATCATAATTATTTGGTAAATTATAGATTGTGTTATTTTACTATAAAATACATCCATATCATCATATTTGAATGTGAATGCAGTGGTGACCCAAGTTCACCTAGGGGTATCTAATTTGAATCTTTCAAATTGAGTGTTTACTTAATCGTCACTAGTGCCTGATGAGTGGGCATAAGAGTGAAGACCAATATAAAAACACATGTTGGGTATGATTTGGTTTATTCACACACTTATTACAAAAAAATATGATACATTTGATTTTTTTTTGGATTTTGGATATACCCAATGATTAATTACTTATGATAATGGTATTATGTATGAATAATTTTATATTTATATTAGGTGTTGCACAAAATTTCTAATTATATACTATGATTTATAATCCTCAATGTTATTAACTAATTATATAAATTCTATTATTTGTAAATAATTCATTTTTGTAAGAATTAAAACATAATCATTTAACATAATATAAGAAGGTATTACCTACATTGTAATTAAAATGAAGTTGGATAAAGAGAAGGAAAAATTATAACTATATTGGTGTAATTTAATAATGTTGTGATCAATAACCATTACTATGTAGAGATGACTACTGATCTATTATGCACTGTAACAATGATAGAATATTTCTTGAGATAAGAATCTCAGTCAGTCAATTCAACTACAAATCTAATATTGGCAAAAAAATTAATTAATTCCATATATATGATATTTATTTATTTGGGCCATAATGAATAAAGGAATATTTTCATGGATATTTATCATCTCACGTTGGATTCAGATCAATGTTTGTCATTTATCTAAAACAGTATGTATGTTTAAGAAATAAATTGTATGATGTGGAAATATTTTAATGAAATTTCCATAGGAAAATATTTTCCTTGCATGAAATGAAAATATATAGAGGGAATATTCATGAGTCTAACACAAAAGGTAGTTGAAATGTTCTTAAGTATGAAAGAAACATTATAATTATAAAAAAAGATATTTTGGACTACATGCATAATATCCAGAGTATAATTGATAATTTCATTGATGGGATAAATAAAATCTTATTGAAAGGAACATGTCTCTCAATCAATCTCGTCATATTAAGAAATAGTATCATGTGATATCTAGAGAGATAAATTATTCTTCAATACTTATAACTTTAATTAAAATCAATAAAAAATATAGGATGAATAAGAACCTCATGAAGTAAAAAATAGATAAGGGGATGAAGATAAGGAGAACCAAAAATATGTGATAGTTTACGAATGAAAAACCACAGTACATTCTTGGATGGTACATTAGTTTTTCACATGTTTGGAAATTAATACTATCGGGATTAACAATTCAATGGTATGGGAGAGTCCATCAATGAACAATGCTTTAATAGTAAGGATATGATAAAATACTCCCAAAAATTACCCAAATATCAAGGTAATATATCATATAATATGCTATTGGTAAAAGAGAAAACTTATGCAATTACTACATTTTATGTTGAAGTTTATAATTTTGTCGTGACATGTACATTGATCAAAATTTAATATTTACCCAATTATTTATTTGATTCTTGATCCCTAAAATATTTTAAATTTATATTTTTTCTAATAAAATTAAATTATTCTCTATCACAATAAGAAGACACTAATCAATCACAACACCTAGAGGTGATATTATTTCAATAATGATATTTTAGTCATTGCCAATTAGGATGCATTAACATAACATATTAAAAAAATTTATTATTACTCCCATGAATGACGTTGATATAATGATTGATATTAATTTACATTGAATTTAGAATGAATGAAATTCTTTTCAAGGTTAGGAGATTAGGATTTTTGATGAAAATTAGGAATTCCATATCTTTATGAAAAAGAATTCATAATCGGAATCCTGTTCGGATCAACCCTCAATAACACGTCATAATGAAATTATAGGTTAAAAAACGCAATGAAATCATATGGTTGAGAAATGTGACCCTAGGATAAGTATGTTCTTATTGTGGAATAATACATTGATGTTTTTCATGAAGAACTACCAAAACAACCACCTGCTCATTGTGATTAGTTATCTATTAAATTCATTCCTAAAGAAAACCTATATATAAGAAACTTTACACAATAAACATAATAAATCAAGTGGATTTAATAAAATGATTTTATGAGGTATGTGATAAGGGACTCATATGACCTAGTTTTGTTTCTTGGTTGGATCCAATTCTTTTTGTGAAAAAAGAAGGATGGGACTGTAAGGATAATTGTTGATTACTGGGAAATCAATTCCATTATTTAGAAAAATGAGTATCATCTACAACTAATTAATTATTTTTTGATCAAATACATTTAAAGAAATATGTTTCAAAAAATGATATTCAATTTGGGAATCATGAATTATCAGTAATAAAGGAAAATATTCCACACATAACATTTTGAATGAGGTATGATCATTTTTAGTTCGGATAATTTCCTTTTTATTTAATAATGGTCCCTTTTATGGATCTGATGAGCATAATAATCACGTAATATCATGATTATTTCGTTTTATTATTTATTAATGATATATTGGTAGACTAA
This sequence comes from Viscum album, assembly GCA_963277665.1. Classification (NCBI taxonomy): domain Eukaryota; kingdom Viridiplantae; phylum Streptophyta; class Magnoliopsida; order Santalales; family Viscaceae; genus Viscum; species Viscum album. The sequence goes on along the minus strand of OY728133.1, from coordinate 1,775,993,600 downwards.
AAAAGTTATAAAGATCATAAGGGTCATTTACGAATCATTCTATAGACTCTTAGATAAAACCAATTATAAGGGAAATTTAGAAAATATAAATTTTTATATTAGGATGTTTTTAGAGCCATATTTTCTTTAATTATAGAATATAAGTTGATCCGTAAAATTTTTTTTCCAACGAATGACCTATGATGGAAAAAATAATAGAGTATGTGGCCTCCATAGATTAGCTGGTTACTATTTGAAATTTCATAAATCTTTTTCTTGAATGTAAACCCCTTACGAAAAATGACATATAAAGGGTATAAGTTCTTATGGATAGTGGAATGAAAATAATGTGTTCAATAAATAATATAGATGTTGATAAATGAAATGACAAGGAAATTGACTTTGGTAAGGGAAGAATTTGTGACATATAGTGATGCATAAAAGGACATTGATGGGTCATTATAGAGAGAGATAAAGTTGTTTCTTACACATCAAGATAGTTAGAGGTCCATAAACAGGACTATCCATAAATGATCATGAGTTGGTATTCATAATATTTCTTTGATTATATGGAGTCGTTATCTATATGGTAAGAATTGAGAGACATATTAGTATCATTAGAGTTTAAAAACCATATTTTCACTAAAAAATAGATCAACATGAGGATAATGTGAAAGAAAGATCTAATCAAGGATTATATTTTAGCAATACACTATCCACCTGGTTTAAATAATATGGGGTTGGAGTATGTTTCCAATGAATAGTTTTTATCATTAATTTCTTGTATATTTTATGTATTTAATAATAATTAAACAACTGGTTATATATTTTTCATTTTCATACATGGATTTAATGTAATAATGTCCTATAGCATTTTTCACACTGATAAGGTCATAGGAGATACCCACAATGATGAGTTCCATATAATTCTATGATGATATTTTTAATATATATTTTTTGGATGAATAATGTAATATAAAGGGAAACATATAATTTATATTTTAAGGTGTTTTTACTCAAAAAAATATTGGGATTTTTCTCACGAATTTTTCACATTGTAATCACCATAGTCATTATGAGTATCATTGGTGTGTGACTCACTCACTTATATTTACTGATGAAACCTATAACACAATATTTTGAAGGGATTTTGGGTACATTGTACCACATTGAGTATTTATGATCCATTTTTTTAAATGAATTTTCATTTATGTATAACATTTCACTTAATCAAAAATTCATTTCACACTAAACTGACCTATCTTGTTCTAAACATAACACTATGATTCTACAAAAAAATATTATTATTGTTTAAGTGGTATAGTTTTAAAATTGCCATTAAAATTAGTAATATGAATATTAATGTCTAATTTAAAATTATTTTTAACAACTATTTATAATAAAATAATAATATTGATATTGAAAAATATAATTTTGGAAAAAACCATTATATACTAAAAAATTATTTTCTCAAATGAAATGTTTTTCATATATTGAAATAAAAAAAGTAATATTAATTTTAGAAAAATTAATAAATTTAGTTTCAAAAAATAAATATCATTTTTGAATATATTATTTCATGATTAGTCAAGGGTTATTATTTTGGATTTTTCTCCGAAAAAACATTTTGGATGAATATTCATAAATACAAAATTATAATTCAGAAAATCTTTTTCAGGTAATTAATTTTTATATTAAAATTATATTTTAATTTATTTTAATTCAAAATTAGATATAATATTCATTAATTAAACCAATTTAGAATTGGTACCAATTTTAAAATGAAATTGGATATAAAAACATAGAAATATTTTGTTCATTACAACTTTCAAAATGAGAGGAATCGTCCATTATGTAGAATTAAATTTCAAATAATATATAAGACTTCTATGATTTGAATTTGGAAAAATTGATTCCATATTTTGACTAATAATAACTTATAATATCTGATAATTTAAATATATTGTTTCAACAAAAATATTTGTGAATGTATTTAAAATTATTTACAATGAATAATGTGTAATTAAGATTAAATTGAATAAACCTTTAATATAAGGGAAATATAACCTACATTTATTTAAAAAATCCATTAGATTGTAATATTTATAACATATCATTCATTATCTTTACATTAGACTATTAATTAATCAACATGATATGGGAAAAACAGAGGTGAAATTTCTTTCCTAAAAATATACAAGTGTGCCACTCCACCTCCACTATTAAACGACTCAACGGCTCCAACAACATTACGCCTCTCAAACATCTTTGGTTTAGAATATTGTTGGCCTATAAACATAAAAAATATGCCCCTCATTGTAACGCCCTGACCCAGTTAACCAGATTCGGGGAATTTATACATAACATTGGAACGACTACATGGAATCAAGTCTCGAAGGACCGATATGTTTAGAAATCTTGGAAAATAGATTACATACATTAAGTTCAACATTAAATCTTGAAAAGTAAAACAACAATAATTTATTCCATTATAAATGTCCAAACCTCGTAGATTATTCCTACAAGTCACTCATAACTAACTTCTTCAAATTGTGGGAAAATAAAACATGCAAAAGGGGTGAGCTCAGATTCTCATTAAGGCTAAATAATTTAGCAGAAGATATAAAATTTTAATGAAAGATGTGTAATAAAACAACATATTTTTTAAAGATAAACCGGAAAATAATATTGAAAAAATAAATAAAAAATTACCATATAAACATTCACATGGGTATTCTACTAGTAGAATAATTACATGTAATAACTAATTTCATAATGAGTGAATGTATAGTACCGAACATTAATTTTTGAGTCAGGGCATCATGTCAGGACCTATGGGCTAACTGTAACCAGACCCAAACCAAGAGAGCCTCTATAAGAGAACTCCATCCCGGAGAGGCTATGTAACTGGACTCCAACCTAGAGAGCCTCTATAACAGGACTCCAACCCGGAGGGTCTGCTGTAACAGGACCCTAACTCGGAGGGCTTACATTTAATGGTTCCCAACCCGGAACATACTAGTCCAATACATTCATCTTATTAAAAGGTTTAAATATAACATAAACATTCATATTAAAACTAGCATATGAAATTTCAATACATTAACAATAAACATGAATGGTCTAAAAATATCAAATCCACACTCAAACATATCACAAAACAGTCAATACAATATGGAAAATTTGTATCACAATAAATCAACTTCAAACAAGTTCAATATCCATTAAATGATGTTGACATAGATGAAAATTGTAACACCCCAAGTTTCCATGGTACTCTTTTCTTTGAATAATACAGTAGTGTGTGTTGTACGCATCTTCAAGTTCTAACACACACCACAACCAATCAAACTAGTCTTTATTAATAGTAATACCCAATTTTTGAAATTTTATAAATTTTATCTCTCAAAATTGACTTCATTTTTGTATTAGGAATATCATAATTATCTTAGGGTGAATTTTTGGTATTTTTCTGAAAACATTCAATTTCTTATGAATAGTGAAAAACACTGAGTTATAGTTTAAAAAGGAATTTTTATTTAAATAAATAATTATTTTATTTAAATTTATTTTCGGTAAAAATAGATACATAATACCTACATAAGTTCAACGTAATTCATTGGATTCTGTTTATAATAATTGTAGATATATAAATATTTTATTGAACATTCAATCGTCTTTCACCCATCTCCTAGGAGAATTTTCAAATTCATATAAACCATAATTTTACCGCTTCTGTGAGTGGAGTTTTAAAAATATGATATACATGGTTAATATAAAGGATTAAAATGTGTTTCAAAAAGATAAAAATAATTTTTGGTGAAGAGTATCTTTGTACTTTTATTTACCATGGTTAAAAGTAAATAGCATAATTAAGGGTAAAAATGATATTAATATTACCCTAACACATGTCCTAATTCTATTGGAAAAGTGTATCTCGACCAAAAACAACCTTAGGAATAAAATATTATCATTTAGGTCCACTTGGATTCGATTAAGACATTTATTATTATTTAATTCAAAGATGAGTTAAAATAGTTAAAATCAATGTTTAATAACTAAAACATTTTTAATATAGGGATTTTTATGAGATAAATTTGATTATAAATATTCATTAGAAACATAAAAATATTTCCTATATAATTTTATTTTATTAATAATTTTTAGACCTTAAATAATATAATTTTTTTATGACAGAATGATGATGTAGTAATTACATTATTAATGATTGATTAAAATATTGATATTACAAATACCCAAATAAATGTACTTTGAGACTTTTTATGAATTAAAATAATTTTATAGGTTAATATAAAATATTAGGATTGGTTATATGAATTTTTTTAAAGTAATAATGCTTTTATTAATTTATCAAAAACAAAATACCCAATAGTGTCAAAATTGACCTAAATGAGTTTTTAAAACAAATATTATGTTATTAATTGATATTCTATTCTTAATAATATAAGGATCAGCCAAAGTACTTATATAATGGTAGTTGAATCATTAATGGACAACTTGGGGGTAGATTGTATGTTTATAGTAAGTTTATTAACCATATAATATAAAAATACAAAGAGACATGCCAAAGGTCAAAGTAATTAACTAAGAGTTAAAACTAAAAGATATGGTTAATAAAGTGACCAAAACTCTTCTAAAACTAGTTGGTTGAGTTTCTTTCGACCCATCCCCACCTTATCCTCTAAATAAATCATTATGGAGCCATTATAAACTGAATATTAATTTATTATAAAATTAGATTTTAATTTTTTCCTAAGGTGCCCCTCACCCCTCTTATAAAAGGCCACTCCCCCTTCACTCTAATTCACACCTTCAAAGCCTTTTGGCTCGGCCAACCCCTACCCAAATATTATTTCAACTACAATAAATTCATCCTAAAGGACTTAGTTTGATCATAAAGACAACCTATGGATCCCTTTTGATCAAATCAAAAGGAAGAACTCGAAGAAGAGGTAATATTTTCACCATTATCTCTCAAGTTCCTTTATTCTTCCATTTCTTCTTTATTTTTTATTTCCATTATAAAATAATAACTCCAGTATCATATATATAATTTGATGTTATTATAAATACAGTACATCTATATTCACTACTCTATCCATCCTTTGAATGACATGTCACCATAAGTGCATACGTACGGCTTACCATCTCCACGTCATGGTGTAATTTTTATTCAATGCATTATTATTTGGATGGGTATAATAATGTAGTGTAATTCATGTAAATAGTAAACTTAACATTATAATGATTCTCTATATAAGATACACCATTAAATTATATATTATTTTAATATCAAAAGAAAGATATTGTTGCCCGTGCATACAAACAGACTACTGTCTCCACGAATGCGATGAGATTCTTTCCCCATCGTATCCATTCAAGCCTAATTTTCATTTGATGATTAAAAATAATTTTTAAGGACTTGATATCATTCTGGATATAAATAAGATACAACCTATGGATAAAAAACATGTCTTATGTAATAAAGCATATAAAATAAAACGAGTAAGTGAACACCTAAAAAGTCAATAATACTAAAATAATATTAACAATTAAATATTAAAAGATCATATAATATATCATATTTATGTATATTATTATTTTATAATTTAATAACAATGATTTAACAATTATATATGAGGTTAACCAACCCCCGACCAAGGAAAAGTACAAGGTAAGGGTTAATTTCACAATCTATTTATTATCCGAGGTTGTTTTCACACAAGTATCTACTGGGAAATATTTATTATCCTTGACCATGTTTCATTAAATAGTTTTCAAAGGGATTCTTTTAAGGTACCATTTTACTAAAAAATAACTTTAAATGTTTTAATGATTGTTTCTTCTAAACCATTCTCTTTAATTTCCATGTTTTCAAAATGGTTTCAAGGATTTATTTAAATGGACATGAATGTTTTAAAATGTTATTTACATTCAAAAGTTTCAAAGTGGTATGGGACACTTTGACTCAAAAATTTCTTTGAATGTCTTCCTTTCAAAATTGTGCGACTTTTAAATGTTTTCATGAAAAAGGGATATTTCTCTCAAAGAGTTTTACAAATAATTTTCATCTACTTCAACATGCTTTGATGGATTTTAAGCTTATTTGAAGTTGATTTATTATGATACAAAACTTCTATATTGTATTGAAGGTTTTGTGATATGTTTGACTGTGGATGTGTTATTTTTATACCATTCATGGTTTATAGAGAAAGTATTTACATTTCATATGCTAGTTTTAAAACAAATGTTTATATTATGATTAAACCTGTTCTTAAGATGAATGCATTGGACTTAGTAAGTGACGGGGGGAGCCCGCAATAGCTCCTCGATTCATCATCTGGTCTCATGTGACAAACTAGTGTATTGGCACAAGGCCTTGACAAAATCTTATTTTTAGTCTTGGCACAATGCCTTGACTATGTGGTTATGATAGTATGGTATTATTCATTCCATCATTATGAAAGTGGTTATTGATATTTCAAATGATTATTAGACTAGTGGAAAATCCATGTGAATAAATAAATGGAATTATTTGATTTTATTTCTTCCATTTTATGCTATAGTTCAAGATTAAAAAGCTTTTATTTTAGTTATACATTTCCTTAAATGTTTAATATTATTTATAAAAGTTTCCACTATATTGTTATCCTTACTGATCATCTAATCTCAAACCTTTCTATGTTTTATTTTTCCCAGGATGCAAAGAAGTATTTTATAACTGACCTATAGGGATAGTCTAAAGGGATATGAGTGTGGACTACGGAGACTATGTTGTCGTAGTTTTTCACTTTAATAAGTAAGGTAAGACTTCTGAATGTATCTAGTGATTCTACGTCTACTAAACTAATCGGCCTTTCGAGTCTTGATCTTTTGTGATCATGCAAATGTTATGTAATAATGCACCGACTCTAGGTAACTAGGGTTGTGGCATTACAGTTGGGATCAGAGGAAGTTTAGTATAAACCTTGGATGCTAGATTTAGATAAACTCTTATTAGAGAACATAACCCTAAGATAGACTTTGATGATTAGTATAGAATAACTTCCTAGAGTTTGGGTACTATGGAGATTTTGTGAGTTTTCTAAGAAATTCATCCCATTCTGGATATGAGAAGGTAGAGGCGGCTCTAGCACAGATGTGCCTAGGGGTAAAACCGGAAAACATCACTTTGAGCTATACTCGAACGGGAACTGGTGCATGAAAATGGGCCTTACTACACACTTGGTTACGACACTCTCAGGTGATATGCTTAGGATAATTCTCATTGTCTTTTCAAACCATTATGAAGGGTTTATGATTATATACTTTCTTATAGTATTTTTTATGATTATGGATTATATCCATAAACAGTTCAATTTATGTTAGTTATTTTACAAGTTTGGAATTACTCATTGTAATTCATAAACTGACCTATTGTATGCCATTGTATAGAAATTGCATCTAGTAGAAGGAATGTGAACTACAACAATACATATGATCCAAAGAGTAAGAAGGATCATATCTTCCACTGTATTAAGCCAACATTTAGAAGTGAAATAGTCTCTCATGATTTCTCAACATATGAATAAATAGTATCAAGTGTTAATAATATAAGTAAAGAATTTTCTGAGTCCAATTAATGTGAATGGAAGAAAGAGAATAAAAGGATATAAGAGAGAAATATGGATAAAGGGAAGAGGGAAAAAAGAATTTTCCCATATGTGATAATTGTGGGAAGAAACACCCTAGAACTTGCCTAAAGGGAATGAGAGTTTGTTATAAGTGTGGGAAAAAAGGACACCAAGTACGTGAATGTAAGGGTAAGAAAAATGTTTCAACTTTACAATGCTTCATCTGTAAAGAGTTGGGACACTATGCGAACCAATTTCCAAATAATCAGAGTATGCCCCAAATGATGCTATTGGATAATAATAAAGTTATGATACTACCTCAGATGAAGAAGAATGACTAGTTTTCTTATGTTGTTATTATAGTATTATATCATTTGAGTGTTTTGTCAACAATATACTGGTTATATTAATTATGGAGATAAATAAATATTTTACTGCACTACTATTTTATTGAGGATTTGAGATTATATTGTTCTAATAAATGTGACTTAATAGTGAGCTACACTTTTGGTAAAATACATGGATGAAGGAAAGTTAATCTTTAACATGGTCCTGATAATGAGGTAGTGATTTTGGAAGAAGAGATGGTTGATCTGAATAAATTATATGGGATATTCTTTACTACCATGAAACAGATTAATGATTTTTCATCATTATAGTTTACAACATTTTTGGATCGAAAGATTATATCCAGTATTCTATGAAGAATAAGACAGCATGAATATAATCAATAAGTTTTTATGGTAATTTAGGATGTTACCATGTTTTAAAATAATACATGATGATGGTGTTCACATGTTATTACAAGGAAAATATTATCTTCATTGTGTTTAACTTCCTTATAAATTTTGAACCGTGAGTCAGGATAGTGGTATTATTGATAAGTCTAAAGGATGGAATGGGTTAACTATGAAAGGTTATTTTTTTTGGATTTTTATAAAAGGACAACACACAGACCATGTGACAACCCATCACGTCAAACAAAGCTGTGGGAATTGAACCTACAACCATAGTGTAATTGGGATTTATCACCTACCGTTGGACTATGTGAAGTTCCTGGATGGTATAATGTATTTTTTTACGGTCTGATATGTGAATTATAAATTCATTATATTTGGAACCCTATAAGATTAGGATAAATAGAGTATTTTTGAGTTATATTATGTTTTGGAGTGAAAGTTGAGTTTGTGGTGGAAATTTATTAATGGATAAAACTCTAATTATAAATTAATTATATCTCCATATGATCTTATCCAATCTCATAAATAAATTCCTCAACATTAAGAAAAGGAACGTAGAACAAAAACATTCTTCTAGATGGTTCCTTAGATCATCACAAATTTATTGCTTTGGGATTGTTTGCCTTTTCATAGCCATGTTCTCTACCACTCTCCATCAGATATTGATGGTTACATTTCTCTCCCATATCCATGTTTTCCTACATGGAACCCAATTATGTGTTATTTTTGGTAACCATCATACTTACCACTCTATTTCAAATAGAGGATTCATTAATCCATTTTTTGATGTGAGATTTCAACTAAGATATTTGGAAATGTCAACCCCATGATTCCAATACCGAGCATAAATTGTGAGGATGCAATTTATTGAAGGAGGGGAGAATGTAATACCCCAAGCTTCCAAGGTACGCTTCTCTTTGAATCATACAGTATAGTGTGTTGTACGCAACTTCGAGTTCTAACACACACCACAACCAATCAAACTAGCCGTTATGAATAGAAATACCCACTTTTTGAAATTTTTTAAATTTTATCTCTAAAAATGGACTTCATTTTTGGATTCGGAATATTGAAATTATCTTAGAGTGATTTTTTGGTATTTTTCTGAAAACATTCAATTTTTTATGAATAGTGAAAAACACTGAGTTATAGTTTAAAATTGAATTTTTATTTAAATAATTATTTATTTTATTTAAAATTTTTTTGGTCAAAATAGATACATAATATCTATATATGTTCAATGTAATTCATTGGAGTCAGTTTATAATAATTTTAGATATATTAAAATTTTATTGAACATTTCACCGTCTTTTACCCATCTCCTAGGAAAATTTAAAAATTTACATAAAACATAATTTTACCAATCCTACGAGTGGAATTTCGAAAATCTAAGAGAAATGATAAATATAAAAAAGTAAAATATGGATCAATAAGATAAAAATAAATTTTGGTGAATAGTAACTTTTTTCTTTTATTTACCATGGTTAAAAGTAAATAGGGTAATTAAGGGTAAAATTGATATTAATATTACTCTAACACATAACCTAATTCTATTGGACAACTGTATCTCGGCCAAAAACAGCCTTAGGAATAAAATAATTTCATTTAGAACCACATGGATTATATAATAACATTTATTATTATTTAATTCAAAGAAGAATAAAAAGAGTTATAATGAATGTTTAATGACTAAAATATTTCTAATATAGGGTTATAAAAAGGATAAATTCAATTATAAATATTCATTATAAATCTAAAAAGATTTTCTACATAATAGTATTTTATTTATAATTTTTGGAAACTAAATAATTTAATTTAGTTATGACATAATGATGATGCAATAATTACCTTATTAATGAAAGATTAAGATAATTTATATTATAAATAACAAAATAAATTTAATTTTAGACTTTTTATGAATTCCAATAATTTTCATGGTTAATATGACCTATTAGGATTGGTTATATGAATTTTTTTCAAAGTAATAATTCTGTTATAAATTTATGAAAAACAAAATACCCAATAGTGTCAAAATTGACATAAAAGTGTTTTTAAAACAAATATTATTATATTAATTGATATGCTATTCCTAAAAATCTATGGTCAGAAAAAAGAATTATATCATGATAGTTGTATCATTAATAGACCACTTGGGGGTCGATTGGATGTTTATAGTAATTTTAGTAACCATATAATATAATAATACAAAGAGAGGTGGTAAATGTCAAACTAGTTAACTAAGAGTTAAAAATAAAAGATAAGGTTAATAAAGTGAGCCAAACCTGTCTAAAACCTATTGGTAGAGTCAATTTAGACCCATCCCCACCTTATAATTGAAATAAATCAATTTTTAGCCATTATAAACTGATTAAGAATTTATTATAAAATAATATTTTAAGTGTTTCCTAAGGTGCCCATCACCCCTCTATAATAGGGTACTCCACCATATCTCTAATTCACCCCTTCAGAGCCTTTTAGCTCAGCCAACCCCTAGACAAATATTCTCTCAACTTCCTTCACTACATCCTAGAGGCCTTAGTTTGATCAGAAAGCCAACCTAATGATACCTTTTGATCAAATAAAAAGAAAGAACCCGAATAAAAGGTAATGTTTTCACCACCCTCTTTCAAGTTCCATTCTTCTTCCACTTCTTCTTTCTTTGTTATTTCCATTCTAAAATAATAAATACAATATCTTAAATATAATCTGATGTTATTATATATATGGTACAACCATATTCAGTATTCAATCCATCCTTTGAATGACATGTCACCATACGTTCATACGTACGACTTATCGTCTCCACATCATGGTGTAATTGTTATTCAATGCATTATTATTTGGATTTTTATAATAATGAAGTGTAATTCATGTAAATAATAGAAATAACATTATAATTATTCTTTATATTTGATACACCAACTAATTATATATTATTTTAATATCAAGATAATGATATTGTTGCTCATGCTAACGTACGGACTACCGGCACCACGAACGCGATGAGATTCATTCCGCATAGTGTCCATTGAAGAGAAATTTTTATTTGATGATTAAAAATAATGTTTAAGAACTTGATATCATTCTGTATATGAATAATATACAACCTATGGATGACAAACACAACTTATATAACAAAACATATAAAAGAAAATGAGTAAGTGAACACCATAAAAGACGATAATAATAAAATATTATTAACAAATAAATATTAAAAGATCATGTATGATATCATATTTATGTATATGATTATTTTATAATTTAATATCAATTATTTAACTATTATTCATGCGGCTAACCTACCCTCGAACATGGAAAAGTACAAGATATGGGTTAATTTTTCAATCTCTTTATTATCCAAGGTTGTATTTACGTAAGTATCTACTGCGAAATATTTATTATCCATGTCCATGTTTCATAAAATAGCTTTAAAAGGGATTATTTTAAGGTACTCTTTTACTAAAACAACATTTTAATTGTTTTAATGATTTATTCTTGTAAACCATTCTCTTTAATGTCCGTGTTTTCAAAAAAAATTTAAGGATTTATTTAAATGGATGTGAATTCTTTAAAATGTTAATTACTTTCAAAAGATTCAAAGTGGTATGAGACACTTTGATTAAAAAATGTCTTTGAATGTCTTCCTTTATAAATTGTGTGAATTTTAAATGTTTTAATGAAAAAGTGATATTTCTCTCAAAGAGTTTTACAAATCATTTTCATCTACTTCCACATCCTTTGATATATTTTAAGCTTATTTAAAGTTGATTTATTATGACACTAAACTTCAATATTGTATAGATGGTTTTGTGATATGTTTGACTATGTATGTGTAATATTTATACCATTCATGGTTTATGGAAAAAGTATTGACATTTTCTATGCTTGTTTTAATACGAATGATTATGTTATTCTCAAACCTGTTCATATAAGGAATGCATTGGACTTAGTATGTGATAGTTGGAGCCCGCTATAGCTCCTCAATGCATTAGTGGGTATCATGAGACAAACAAGTGTCTTGGCACAAGGCCTTGACAAAATCATATTGGTAGTCTTGGCACAAAGCCTTGACTATGTGGTTATGATAGTCTGGCATTACACATTACATCATTATGAAAGTGGTCATTGGTATTGCATGTGATTATTTGACTAGTAAAAAATATATGTGAATAATTAAATGGAATTATTTAATTTTATTTCTGTCATATTATGCTGATGTTCAAGTTTAAAAGTCATTTTTAGTTATACATTTCCTTAAATGTTTAAGCATATTTATGAATGTTTACACTATATTGTTATCCTTAATGAGCATCTGATCTCACCCCTTTCTATGTTTTATTTTCCCTAGGATGTGACAAAGTATTTTATTACTGACCTGTAGGGATAGTCTGAGGGGATATGAGTGTGGACTATGGAGACTATGTTGTTGTAGTTTTTCACTTTATGAAGTAATTTTAGACTTATGAATGTATCTAGTATTTACAAGGCTACTAAACTAATCGTTCTTTCGAGACGTGATCATTTGTGATCATGCCAATGTTATGTAAAAATGCACCGACGTTGGGTAATTGGGGTCGGAGCATTACAAATATGATCAGTAAAATTCTTTGAAAGAAATACTGATTTTTCAAGAAATCATTTAAAATTCTCAAAATTTATAAAGGTAGTCATTTAAAAGTTATTTTTCAATCAAATTGTCCCATAACAATTTGAAACTTTTTAAAATAATTATCATTTCAAAACATTCATGTCCATATAAATAAATCCTCAAAATAATTTTGAAAACATGGACATTAATTAAAAGGATTTAGAAAGATAATTCATTAAGACATTTAAAATGATGATCTAGTTAAATAGACCCTCCCATAAAACATTAATAGATTCCTTTTGAATTTTTTTTATAAAATATTGGTATCTATGATAATTATGTCCCAGAAAATACTTACACATGAACAATCTCAGATAATTATGAGATTGAGGAAATAACCCTTACCTTGTTGTAATCAATCAAGTCATATGAAAAATAGTAAATAACCACCAAATGAATCACAAAATATCATGAATATAAAGATAATAATGATAATATATATAAAATGGAAGTACACAATACACCACATTCAATAAATAAGTGGTCAACAATGAAAATCTCAAGGAATTAAAAGTGAGATAAGAAACCCCTTACCACGTGTCCGACTTGACTTGCTGGTATGTTCCTTGTTCATCCTAAATAATACACTTAATTTAATTTCTAAATGAATAAGAATATTTTTCTAGTTTATTTTTCCTTTTATATCACTTATTACCTTGCTATAACAATTTGTTAATGGTTTGAGTTCATATTTGACATTTTTCCGATGTTCATAACTTGAGTAAAAAATGAACTTTTTATAATTATAAATTGTCCATGTTCTCAAAATACCATTATCTATAGAATGATATTACTAATTTAGATTTCATATATATCATATATGTCCAGTATATATATGTATTTATAATAGTACATAACATTTGGAGATAAGAAATGAAATGCACCGTTCAAGGAGACGGTAAACCATACGTACTCATGAACGCTACTTTCATTTCTATTTTGTATATTAATTGAATTAAAACATAGTGATACATAGTTATATTATAATTATATTATAATATCATATATAATCTAATTAAATCCATACTTTATACATCCCACATAAGTCATTAATGAGTCATATAACTTTCAGGGGGCGGTTGTCCACACTTCCTCAAAAAAAATTATCGTGGTTTACCCATAATGGAAACCATAAAGGTATGATATAAATGGAGAATACATAAGCACAAAGAAAAAAAAAACATAATATATATATATATATATATATCATATTAAAATAAAGATCCATCTTAATATCCACCAAGAGAGGTGTTAGGAGATAATTGAACAATCATCGTTTCATGAAGTGTTAGTTTTCCAACCACAGAAACAGTATGTTCTTCAAACATTAGATGGAGTTGTGTGTAAGTGTAGTTATATTACATCACATAAAAACATCATAGTATATTGAGGATACTGGTTTTGTCAAAAATTAATTGAATAAAAAGAGTTTATGGTGGTTGGAGAAGTAAAATAAAACAAAATAAAAGAAAAGAATTTAAGAGAAACTGTTACCTTTAATATGGGCAACATTCTTTTGTTTGTACCAAAAGAACTTTTTGAAGAGAGATATGCCTAGGGTAAGGCTTTTATGTGTTATATAAGGATCTTGAGAGCATATTTGGGTAGGGTTTTGATGAACCAAGGGTCTTGAGAGGTGGGTGTAATGGGTTAGAAGTTGTGTCCTTTTATAAGGGGGGAGGGGATATTTTGGAAATTGTTAAAATATTATTTTATTATATAGTGATTTTCGGTTTCTAAGGGTCCCAAACATATTAAAGATGAATATAAAATCACACATAGTCTAAATGAAATCCTCTAATAAGAAATGGACAGGTTTTGGATATATTTTCAATGTTAATAATCTTATTTATTTAAATAATTTATTAATGATGTAAATACTACATCATTATTGTATCATTAATAATTAATTTATTTGATGTCTAAAGATTATAATAAAAATTTAATAATTCAGTAAATCCTTTTAGATTTCCAATTAATATTTATAGTCGAAAATATAAGTTATATAACCCCATGTAAAAATTGATTTACTAAAATATATTTTTATGTCATTTTTGCCTTTACTTTATGTTTGTTAAAATAAAGTGTCATTACCATTCATAAGTGGCCTCATGGGGTCCCAAAATCAACCCAAGGATTCCCATGGTCTTCAATGATGCATCCAATATGGTTATGACAAGTTTTAAGGTAATTTTTATTATTATAATAATTTTTTAATTGAATTACCCTATTTACCTTTAAGCGCGGTAAATAAAAGTCAAAAGTTACTATTCATAAAAAATTATTCTCATATTATTGAACAAAATATAACTTACAGAGGTTAACTATGTCTCTTGGATCTTTGAAATTCAACTCATATATGTGGTAAAATTATTTTTTATGCAAATTTGCAAATGCTCCTTGGAGGTGGGTAAAAAACGATAAAAAGTTCAATAAAACTTTTATATATCTAAACATATTATAAAAGGGCTCCAATGAATTATATTAATATTATATATGTATTATTTATCTATTTTGAAATAAAATATATTTAAATAAAATAAGCAATTATTTAAATAAAAAGATGGCTTTAACGAATCACTCTGTGGTTTTCACTATTCATCAAAAATTTAATGTTTTCAGAAAAATACCAAAATTTCACCCTAAGATAATTTTGATATTATGAATTCAGAAACTAAATATATTTTAACAAATTCAAAACAAAGAAGAAGAATTCATTAATTTAAAATTAATTCTCATATTCAAAACCATAAAGCATGTTTTCAAAAATAATAACTACCAAAAGATAGATACTTGTTTGTGTTCAATTTCAAAATGAAAATTTTTCCAATGAATAACATTGGATTAAATGTCAAAAATATAATCTATTTATAATTCCAAACAATTAAAATGTAAAACATAACACTAAAAATTATTTTGATAAAAATGTTTTTTTCTGTTAAAATATATTATTTTCACTATTCACCCAAATATGAAAGTTATCAAAAAAACGCAAAAAATTTATTGAAACTAAATTCTTATGTCCTGATTCTAAATAACAAGTTTATTTTTTTCAAATTGAATATATAATTGTTTCATATATTGGATTTGAAAACAGTTCTCCATTAAAAGGCTGTAAAATTGCACTTTTTTAAAACTCTTATTTTTTCTGAAAAAATGAATTTTTTTCGTTATGTATAAGAAACTGTTAATATGGATTCTAAAATTATTAGGATTATATAATGTTCAAAATATAGTTATTATTATTCAGAATCTCTTTTGAATAGAACATTTGGTAAGTCGTGGTGCGCTTGAACATAGTGTTGTGTGTAGTGAAAGTTATTGAATCACATTGCTGAAATAACGTACTATGAAATATTCGGGTTTTACATTCTTCCCTCATTCAATAAATTAATTCCTCGCTATTTGAAATTGTTCTTCAAAGATAAAAGGTTGAAAATTGAAAATATCTTTGTGGGAAAAACCACATCAGAAATTAGGTTAACAAAATTTAGTCTTAATAGGATGAAAGAGGGGGTGAAAAAGTCATCACAAAATTATGATCTCGATTAGGAGAGCATTGGTGGAAATTAGAGACACATAATTGGAGGAAAAATTTAAATATTTATAGGGATTGATTGAGGTCATCACTCACGAACAATTGTTGAATTGAGGGCCTCAAAGCCATCAATCTGTGATGATTAAAAATAGTATCGGTTCAATAAAAAATAAGGTATTAGGATCACCCATTTTTAGTTTTAGAATCCCTTACCTATAGTTTAAGAATTAATTTCTTCATAGAATAAGAGAAGGAAAAAATATATACATGAAAAATAGAGTTCCATCCGTTAATAAATTTATACCACAAACTCATCATTCACACTAAAAGATAATAGAACATAAAAATATATTCAATTTATCCTTTTCGTATAGGGTTCATAAAAAATATGTTTATAATTCATCAACTAGACCTTTTAAAAAACTACATTATTTAATCCAGGACATCACGTGGGCCAGTGGTAAGTGACACACCCTTGTCGCCCTTTGACTACGAGTTCAAGTCTCACAGCCTTACTGAATGAGACACGTTGCCGCTCGACCTCCGGGTTGTACTTTTTATGGAAATCCAAAAATAATCTCAAAGAAGACTTATCCAAAATAAATTTTTCTGAACTCACAGTCCTAGATTTATAAGGAAGGTAAACATAATGAAGATCCTTTTTTCAACGAGATAACATGTGAAAACCTTCATCATTATTTATTTTAAAACACTGAAACATCCTAAATTACCATAAAAACTTATTGATTACATTCATGCTCCCTTATTCCTTATAAAATACTAGATATACTTCTTCTATCCAAAAATGTTGTAAACTCCAGCAATGATGGAATATAAAAATCATTAATCAATTTCAAGGTATTCAATAATATCAATTATAATTCATCCAAATCAATACTGTATTATTCCAAAATCATTACCTCAGTATCAGAACCATATTATGGTTTATATTTCTCTCAACCATATAATTTCCAAAAATTTTACCTTCTATTGATTCACTTTTCTTGGTTCCACACAATCTAAAGTCCTTAATGAAATAGTACTACATTACAATCCTTATATACTCTATAAGTCTTATAACATGTACATCATTAATACAATAAATGACACAATACTTTAATAACAATGTAAGAAATCTATCATTCCTCTTCATCTTCGGTAGTATCAAAACATTTTTATTATCCAATAAAAGCATTTGGGGTATACTATGATGATTTGGACATTGATTTTCGTATTGTCCCAACTCTTTGCAGATGAAGCATTGTACATTTGGAACTTTTTTCTTACCCTTACAATCACTTACATGGTGTCCTTTTTTTCAGACATATAACAAACTCTCATTCCCTTTAAGATTTTTACCAAGGTTATTATTTCCACAGTTATCACATATGGTAAAATCCTTCATCTCATTCTTCCATTTATCCATCTTTTTCTATTCCATCCTTTCATTCTCTTGCTTCCCTTCAAATCCATAGGCCTAAGTGAATTCTTTACTTATCTTATTAACACATGATACTAATTTGTTATATGTTGAGAATATATGGGAGAATATCTTCCATCTAAATTTTGACTTAATACCATGAAAGATATGATCCTTCCTATTCTATGGATCATGTGTATTGTTGGAATTCACATTCCTTCTACTGGGTGCCATTTCTATACAGTGGCATACACTAGGTCAATTTATGAATTGTAATGAATAATTCAAAACATGTAAAATACAAAATGTAAATTTAACAGTTTATAGATATAATCCATAATCATAAAAATATTTACTTTGATGAGGTATATACTCTTAAATTCTTCATAATGATTCATAATGAAAATGAGGATTATCCTACGCAAATCCCCTGGGAGTGTCGTAACCAAGAGAGTAGCAAGGCCTGTTGTTGTGCATTAGTTCTCGTTCGAGTCTATCTTAAAGCTGTGTTTTCGGGTTTTAACCCTAGGTACATATGTGCCAGAGCCACCGATACCTACTCATATCCATATAGAGATCTATTTTCTTGGAAAACACAAAAAATCTCTACATTAACAAAATTCTAGGAAGTTATTCTATACTAATACTCAAAGTCTATCTTAGGGTAATGTGCTCTAATCAGAATTTATTTAAATCTAGTTTCCAAGGTTATTTATAATCTTCTTATGATACTGACTTTAATTCCCCTAACATAGTTATATAGTGTTGGTGCATTATTACATAACATTGGAATGATTACTTGTAATCATGTCCTTATGGACCAATCAGTTTAGTAGTCTTGGAAAATAGATTACATACATGAAGTTTAACATTACAACTTGAAAAGATATACAACAATAATTTATTCCATTAGAAATGTTAAAGCCTCATTGATTATGCCTACAAGTCACTCATAACTAACTTCTTCATATCCCAGGAAAATAAAACATAAAAAAGGGGTGAGCTTAGATGCTCAGTAAGGGTAAATAATTTAGCGGAATCTATAAACGTTTAATAAAATATGTTCAATAAAAAAACATCCTTTTAAACATAAACA
Organism: Viscum album; assembly: GCA_963277665.1. NCBI lineage: Eukaryota > Viridiplantae > Streptophyta > Magnoliopsida > Santalales > Viscaceae > Viscum > Viscum album. The sequence goes on along the minus strand of OY728133.1, from coordinate 1,775,974,545 downwards.
TGAACATAATATGGAAAAAATAAATAAATCATTACCATATAAACATGCACATGGATATTCTACTAGTAAAATAATCACATGTAATAACTAATATAATAATGAGGGAATGTATAGTACTAGAATTTAATTTCTTTGTCAAGTCCTCGTGCGAGGACGTATAGGCTAACTGTAACTAGACCCAAACCCGGAGAGCCTCTGTACCCAGACTGCATCCTAGACAGCCTCTATAACCGGACTCCAACCTAGAGAGCCTCTATAACCATACTCCAACCCAGAGGGTCTGTTGTAACCGGACCCCAACCCGAAGGGCTTACTTTTACAGGTCCCCAACCCGGAGCATACTAGTCCAATACATTCATCTTATGAAAATCTTGAAATATAACATAAACATTCGTATTAAAACTAGAATACGAAATGTCAATACATTAACCATAAACCATGAATGGTATAAAAACAACACATCCACTATCAAACATATCACAAAGTATTCAACACAATATAGAGGATTTTTATCATAATAAATCAACCTCAAAAAAGTTTAAAATCCATTAAACGATGTTGACATAGATAAAAATGATTTGTAAAATGATTTGAAAGGAATACCCTTTTTTCAAAAAATCTTTTAAAATTACCACAATTTATAAAGGTATTCATTTAAAAGGTATTTTTTAATCAATTTCTCCCATAAGAATTTGAAACTTTTTAAATGAATTATCATTTCAAAATATTCATTTCCATATAAATAAATCTTTAGAATCATTTTGAAATCGTGGAAATTAATTAAAAGGGTTTGGATAGATAAATCATTAAGACATTTAAAATGATGATCTAGTTAAATAGATCCTCCCATAAAACCTTAAAAGATTTATTTTGAGATAATTTTTATAAAATATGGGTGTCTATGATAAGTATGTCCTAGAAAATACTTACAAATGAACAATATCGGATAATAATGAGATTGAAAAAATAACACCTACCTCATTGTAATCAATCAAGTCGTATGAACAATAGTCAATAAACATCAAATAAATCACATGAATATAATGATAATTATGATAATATATATCAAATGGTAGTACAGAATACACCACATGCAATAAATAAGTGGCGAACAATGTAAATCTCACAGAAATAATAATGATATAAGAAACCCCTTACCACGTTTCCGAATGGACTCGCTCGTATGTTCCATATTCCTAATGAATAATATACATAAGTTAATTTCTACATTCATAAGAATATTTTCAAGTTTATTATTTCTTTTATAGCACTTATCACCTTTCTATAACAAATTAGTTAATTATATGAGTTTATATTGGACATTTTGTCGATGTTTAGAACATGAGTCAAAAATGAACATGTTATAATTTTAAATTGTCCATGTGGTCAAAAGTCCATTTTCTATAGAATGATATTACTCATTTAGATTTAATATATATATCATATATTTCCAATATATATATGTATTTATAACAGTACATAACATTTTGTGATAAGAAATTTAATGCACCGTTCATGGAGATGGTAAGTTGTATGTACACATGAACTCTACTTTCATTTATATTTTTTATTTTAATGGAATTAAAAAATAATGATACAGAGGTATATTATAATTCCAGTATAATTTCATTTATAATATCATTAACTCCATACTTTGTATGTCCCACATAATTCATTAACGATTCAAATCACTTTGAGGGGGCGGTAGTCCGCATTTCCTCAAATGAAATTATCGCATTTTATCCATAATAGAATCAATAAAGTTATGATATAGATTGAAAATACAGAAGCACAAAGAAAATATAAACATAATATATATGTCATATATAAATACATTTCCATCTTATTGGCCACCAATAAAGGTTGTAGGAGATAATCGAACAATCATCGTTTTGTGAGGCGTTAGTTTTCCAACCACAGCAAAAGTATGTTATTCACCCATTAGATGGAAGTGTGTGTAAGTATAGATAGAATCATTCTCATATAAACACCCAAGTATATATAGTATACTAATGTTTTCATAAATTAAATGAATAAAATGATTTTAGTGGTGTTGGAGAAGTAAAATAAAACAAAATAATATAAAATAATTTAAGAGAAACCGTTACCTTTAACTTGTGTATACTCCTTGGATTTGAACCAAAAGGACTTTTTGAAGTGTCATCTGCCTAAGGTAAGTATTCTAGGTGTAATATTGGGATCTTGAGATCTTATTTGGTCTGGGGTTGGACAAGCCAAGGGGCATGAGAGGTGTCTGGAATGGGATGGAAGTGGTGTCGTTTTATTAGGGGAGGAGGGGCTCTTTAAAAAAGTGAGAAAATATAATATTATTATATAGTGATATTCGGTTTCTAAAGGTCCAAAACTAATTTAAGTTGAATAGAAGAGGAATTATTGTCGAAATATAATCATCAAATAATATTAGGAAAGGTTCTGGATAATGTTTTAATATTAATAATCTTATTTATTTAAATTATTTATTTATGAGGTAAATACTACAACATTATTGTGTCATACATAATTTAAATTATATGATATCTAAAAATTTTAATAACATTCAATAATTTAACAAATCATTTTATCGTTCCAAATAATATTAATAGTAGAAAATATGACTTATATAACTTTATTCAAAAATTGATTTACTGAAAGATATTTGTTTATTTTATTTTTGCCTTTACTTTAAGTTAAATAAAATAAAGTGTCATTATCATTAAGAATTGAATCCATGGGGTCTCAAAATAGAACCAAGGATTCCTACGGTCTTCCATGACGTGCCCAATAAAGTTAGTACAAGTGTTAAGGATATTTTGTATCATTATAATATTTTTTTCCTTGAATTACCCTATTTACCTTTAACCGTGGTAAATAAAAGTCAAAAGATAGTATTCACCAAAATTTATTTTCAACTTATTGAACCACATTTTACTCACTGAGGTTAACTGTGTCTCTATTATTTTTGAAATTCAACTAAGATAAGTTGTAAAATTTTGTTTTATGCAAATTTTCAAATGCTCCTTGGAGGTGGGTAAAAGACGGTAAAAAGTTCAATACAATTTTTATATATTTACAGTTTTTATAAAATTACTCCAATGAATTATATTAATCATATATAGGTATTATGTATCTATTTGGACCTAAAATAAATTTATATAAAATAAATAATTATTTAAATAAAATGTCTGTTTTAACCATTTACTTAGTGGTTTTCACTATTCATCAAAAATTGAAAATTTTCAAAAAAATACCAAAATTTCACCGTAAGTTAATATTGATATTATGAATTAAAAAAGTAAGTCAATTTTACCAAATTCAAAACATAAAGTTTCATTTATTAATTTAAGATAAATTCCCATTGTCAAAACCAAAAAGTGTGTTTTTACGAAATAATAAGTAACAAAAGATTGATACGTGTTTATGTTAAATTTCAAAGTGAAGTTATTTCCAATGAATAAAATTGGATTGAATTGTAAAACTATAATCTATTTGTACTACCAAAAAATTAAAATGTATAATTTAACACTAAAAATACATTTTATTAAAAAAGTACTTCTCAGTTAAAATATAGCATTTTCCACTATTCACCCAAATATAAAAGTTATCAAAAAAACCCAAATATTTATTGAAACTAAATTTTTATATCTTGATTCTAAATAATAAGTTTATTTTCTCAATTTGAAGATATAAATGTTTAAAATATTTTATTTAAAAAGGGTTCACCAATAAAAGGTGGTAAAATTGAATTTTATCAAAAATAATTCTTTTATCTGAATAGAATGAAAATTTTTCATCAGGTATAAGAAAATAATAATATTGATTTTAAAATTATAAGGATTATATAATTTTCAAAATTTAGTTAATCCTATTCATAACCACTTTTTAACCGCATGTTTGGTAAGTTGTGGTGCGCTTGAACTCGGTGATGCATATAGTGCAGGTTATTTAATTACTTTGAAGAAATAACATACTCTGAAATATTGGGCTGTTACACTCGCCCCTTGAATTTCCCTTTGGGTAATAATTCCAATCAAAGAAATCCTTTGGTGTAAATCAAATGGAATTACACAAAGAGAGATAGCATTCTTCCATAATCTCCTTTCTTTTATTTCAATATTCCATCATCTCATATATTATTATTACATGTACAAAGAATATAATGAGTATCATAAATATAATAATATAATATTTTTATGGTTTCAACATTAACATAAAGACTGATCCATATAATGAATAATGAATTTACCGTTCTTCTGTACGGTGAACTACCGCCTCATAAAATGATGTCGTTCGTTTTACCTTCACTGCCTATTATGGTTGGTTATTATGATATAAAATCAATTTTTATATGATATTTATTTTATTTATGATTTATTAATACTTATATATTTATTATATAGACCTTACCATCAATCTTTTCATCTTTTTTAATATTATTACTTTATTTATGGAAATGTGGATTATCACCTCCTCATAGCGATGTGATTCGATCGAAATTTACATGGACTGTATAAAGGATGGGTTTAGTAATGTTTTATGATATATAATACCTAATAATTTTAATAAAATGTTGTTATATTCCTATATACATATATTTCAATTACTTTATTTCTTTCAATACGCCATGAAAATGGAAACAACATACATTCATACGTACGATCTATCATCTCCAGGAATGATCTATTCCATTTCATATATATATATATATATATTAAAGATTACTATAAAAGATTATATATTGTATATTTATGATATATACGTCATGTATAAACTCATTTAAATAATTTATTCATTATTTAAGTAAGAGGATCAAGAATGACATGTCAAAACCCATTCGATAACAAATGTGGTTATTACCTGATCTGTTACTCTAACAAATAATTTTTATTAAATGAGTAAAAATTTTAATAAAAAATTATACAATAGTATATATATTAATATTTTTCTATTATAAATTTATAATAAACATATACATATTATAGATGTGGCTTGTACGTGTAGAACATATGTCAAGAAACAAGGTACGGTAATTTCATATAATATTTCATTTCCCTAAAATACAAGCCATATTCCACTATAATTTATTTTTCGTGGTGTGTATAGTTCAAAAGTATGTATTCTATTCATATTATAAAATAAATATTTGTATTCACATATTAATTTTCTAACCATATTACATGGGGTTTATGTTTCAAAATTCACCAAATCGGTAATGTAATTTTCTCTCAATTTTCATTTTTTGAGACACATTTCATGTTATACCCATATATATTTTCATATGGATTTTTATTCTACCTCAGACATGTTAAATCATGAATATAATTCATTTTATGATATTTTCATCGGTATTTTTTATTATTCTTTCCATTAATTTTTTATTAAATTTTATCAAATTGGTAATGGTGTATAGCAATAATCTCTTTATTTACAGAGACTGCTTCATATTATTCTCAATTGATTAAATATTCTAATCCCTCACACAATAATTCTCATCATTATTATTACCCTTCATTTATTCATGTTTTAAACAAATAATGGTACCATTTTTCACAATTTTTTTATATAAGGTGACCAAGGATGTGTTTTTAAGAATGTATGGATTTACATATCACATTATTTGGAAATTTGTGTTCATTTGAATCCATATTTTTTAAAAGGCTTCCATTAAGATTGTAATTATATAATATGGAATGTAAAATAATTTTTTACCCATGTTTTAATTTTTTATCAAAATGGGTTTTAAAATGCAATCTTCTTTTCCTATTTTGGTCAACGCACATTCTAGAAATTTAATGATGCCAAATGAATGTTCGACATGTATAGATTTACCCACCATGATAACATTAATTTTAATGAAAATTATTTTAAAAGATTAAAAAGTTATTTTAAAGAAAAAATTTTCTGAATATTATATAATTTTAGTTTTATATTTTTTTTTTCAATGGAAATTATATTCTAAATGTATTCAAGGTTTTTTATAAGTAATCATGGAAAAATGTTTTCAAGATGACTTCATGAATTATTTATATGTTTTCAAAGTAATTTCTATTATAATATTTTTCAAAATGTTTTATGATTTAATGTTATATTTTCATGTATGAAATTATATTTTCTTCACGGAATTTTTTTAAATTACATTACAAAATTATTTTTCATCTAAGATGACATATTTTGATATTAATCATGCCCTTCTGGTAAATTATCCAAATGTTCCAGTCCTGTTATTTATTGAATGGTTTGTGTTTTGTTGGAATGATTTTATGAGACTAATCTTTTACCATGGGTTATATTCTTTTGAAAGAGACTTATTATAACAGTTTATGAATTAATGAATTGATTTGGAATCATATATAGTTTTCCAAATTTTATGATGTCATAAAATGTTAAGGTTACCCATATCATATCATGTTTCATTATCAATGTTTATTAAACCCATTTCTTTTATGGGGTCTTGAGCTAATTAATTTTTTATTATCTTGGGGCACAGGTATGAATTATTTTATTATAAGATTTTTGGGAACAATATCTCCCCCAATGCATTGGGTAATGATAAGCTGTATATGAACTCAGTGGGTACAACAGGTTATAGACCAAGAATGAATGTAAACGGGTACGTCGGTTGTAGCCAAAGCCTGAATGTTAGTGGTAACATTGGTTTTATCCCATGACAAAATGTAATAGGGAAGACAGGTTGTATCTCAAGCCTAAATGTAATAGGGAACATGGGTTTTAGCCCAAGCATAAAATTATGTGGCTACACGAGTAGTAATCCAAGACCAAAAACAAGAAGCTACACGAGTTATAGCCCATGCCTATGAATAATTATGTAAATAGTTCATTGACAATTCCTAACATGTCATAATGTTTTTGGTAGGTATACTTGATAAAATATTTTTTATGCCTATGTGTATGCCACAAATACCATGTCTTATTCCTCATATTATTCTTTTATATATTCTTCTTTTGATTGATTTATGATTCATGTCTTATGAACTGCCATAATTTATTCAATGAATCTAGATTATGATATTTTATATAAATGTATTGATATTAGAATGTTATTATCATGTTCTAAAATCCTTATGTTCATGTTATTATTACAAATTTCAATTTTTTACTCTTATGGAGCATCAGACCTCACCCCGTTTATATGTCTACATTCCCAAATTTATGAACAATGATTTTTACGTATGATTATTAATGGTTAGAACATATTTGGAATGATTGAAGATTATTCAATTATTTATAAAAAAATTTCTATGTCATTAAGGCACCATAATAAAAGGGTATTTTGGAGTATTGTTTTTTAATGTTTTTAGTATTCCAATTGAATGATGTAATGTATATGTTATTAAAATAAACGGGGACTATAATTTGCATCAGAGTGAAGGTTTATTAATACATTTTAAACTAGTTTGTGAAAACATTAGTAAGATACCATGGTATATTTTTAAGGATATTTCAATATATGTCTCTAATGATAATTAAATGTATTAGTCAACAATTTGTAAAATTTACTCAATTTTTAGTAAAGGATAGAGAGAGCAGCATCCTACAAATACATCTATGTTTGAATAATTTAGGTGGACATGGTTTTTAAATATATGTACCTAGGAGTAACCACATAAAAATTTTGTGTTAAGAATGACTCAGTGTAACCTGGTACATGACAATGGACCTTACAATATATCTAGCCTGACACTCCCATGAGATATGATTTGGAAATTAATAAATTGTAATATCCCAGGTTAATAATGAATATGAAATTTTCAAATTTATTAATATTCCTGAATTAAATATTTATTTTAATTTAAAGGAGATTCAATGTCTGATAGTTTACTAAACACACAACAATAGATTTTCTGAAAATCTTACATTGCCCACAAGAATGAGTTATACCAAAAAATTATATAATATTATTATTATTTTTTAGGGATGTTAATGCCTTGTTGTAGTAGTGGTGGGAATGAATAGGACATATTAAAATTTGATTATACATGTTTGTTAAATGTTTTTTCATTTATCCAATTTATTTTAATGGATTAAAATAATATAGAATCCAATTTAAATCATAAATACTATAATATACTCTGATGAAATGATTTAACTCATTTTGATGGAGAAACATTTTCTATTCTATTTTTTTCACTTTTATATGTTCTATTTGACAATATAATATTCGTATTTAGAATAGGGACACCATAATTTACTTTGGATTAAATTTTTTTATTTTTCTGATAATGTCCATTTTTAAATAATACTGAAAAATACTGTGTTTTAATTCAAAACTGTATTTTAATATTATTTAATTATATGGATAGATTATATTTTTAAATGATTTTAAAATTTAATTCGATTATATTTTTACCATTTAATCCAATTTTGGTCATTGGATGTAATTTCTCTTAGAAAATAGACATAATCAAGTGTCCATCTTTTGGTAGTTATTATTTCTTAGAAACACATTTTTTGTTTTGACAATGGGAATTAATTTTAAATTAAATTATGCCACTTATGTGTGTTGTATATTGAAAAAGGGATTCCATATTTTTAATCATGAGTTCCAAATTATATAAATATGTAACTTTTATTTTTAGATATTGTGAATATTAACTTCAGTAAATATTTTATTTAGCATTGTTAAATGGTATATCTTGTAAATAAGGGTAATTAAATATTATAATAATAATATTAAATTATCCTAAAATGTGTCTTAATAATATTGTTTGAAACCCTTATTACCATGTTCATCCTTGGGTCAATTTTGGGACCCCATGGAGCCTCATAGGAGTGATAACGACACTTTATATTAATTAATTTAATGTAAAGACAAAAATGACATAAACATATATCTTTTAGTAAATCAATATTTGAATGTATTTATATAAGTTATATCTTTGAATAAAAGATTTCATTTGAAAGATATAAATATTTCCATAATCAGGGTATTTTATTTATAATTTTTATAAAACAAATAAATAAAATTATTTATGACACAATGATGATGAAGTGATTACCTTATTAGTGAATGATTTAAATAAATTAGAATATAATGTTTAAAAAATATACAAAACCTATCAAATTTTTATTAGACGATTTTTTTTCGTCAGAAATTCATCTTATATTTAAATTTAATGATTTTTGGACATTTTTAAACCAAAAATAAATTTAAATTAAAAAAATACATTCAATCTTTCCAAAGGATCCCCCCCCCCCTTATAAACGGACACCATCTCTAACCCATTAATCACACCTCTCATGCCTCTTGGAATTTCCAAAATCATCCCAGTTAGGGTCCCTAAATCCCTTTATTCCTCATTTAATTCTTCCCTTAGTCATACTGCTATTCAAGTAAATGTTTTGTTCAAACCATAGGGAGATACCCGATTTAAAGGTAACGCCATCTCTTAAGTCTTTTTCTTTTATTTTACTTATCCAACACCCTAAACCCTATTTATTCCGTTAATTTATAACAAAACTAGTATCATAAACATACTAGTATTTTTTTTATAAAAAATATTCTAACTACACCTCCACACACCTCCATCTAATGGAAACGAACAAACTATTTTTGTGGACATTGAACTATAACCTCACGAAACGAAGAATGTTCAAATATCTCCAACCACCTATCATGGTAACCATTTTGATGGCACATTAAATATATCTGATATATATTTTACATTATTTTATAAATAGTCTTATGTAATTTTCATTTATAACATACTTCTATGCTTATCATGTTGTATAAATACAATTATTTCATTTGAGGATGTGCAAACTACTGCCCCCTCAAAATGGTTTGACTCATTCATTCCATACATGGAACCTATAAATTATGGTGTTAATAAAGTTATGTAACATATATAAAATATGATATTATACTATAATTATAACATACCTATATATCATTATTTTTCATTTATTTAAAAATGAAAAAAATGAAATGAATGTAGCATTAATGCGTACATACGGCTTACCATCTCCATGAACGGTGCATTTCATTTATTATATCCAAATGTAATGGAATATTATAAATACCTATATACTGTATATTTATGATATATATGATATCTAAATCATGAATATAATTCTGTAGATAATGCACTTTTGACCACATCTAGATATTGTAATTATAACAAGTTTATTTTTAACTCAAATTCCAAACATCAACAAAATGTCCAATATGAAATAAAATAATTAACTAATTGTTATTGAAAGGAAATAAGTGATATATAGGGAATAATGAAGTTTAAAATGGTTCAGATGAATTTATATGTTAACTTATATTTATGATTTAGGAAGAACAAGGAACAAAAGAGTCATGTCAGAGACAAGATAAAGGGTTTCAATATCACTTTTTATTCCAGTGTGATTCAGGCTATATTATCTACAATTTACTTTTTGTAGGGTATGGACATCCCATGATTGTATTATATATGTAATATAATTTAATTTTTAGGTATTAACATCTACATTGTATTATCCTTCTTTCATGGATTGTATGTTTCATAATTTACCAAATTGGAAAGAGAACCTTTAACCGCACTACATTAGTAAAAGATTTCACTTATATCATGTACTTAAATTTAATTTATCTTATAATGGGAAATGTTATTATATATCCTTATTTATTTAAATTTTATTTCTATGTGATGAGAAACCCATTTCCTTCTCATCAACTCATTTTTTGTATATTAATGCGACGTTGTTTGGCTATCTAATTTCTGTAAGGGTACATCTTAACCCAATATCCATTTTTTGGGTTAAACATCTACTTATTTATCATGTCTTGATATAAATATTTGAGAATTTTCTATGATTGTTTTAGACATAATATCAACATATATTGGGTGTATTTATATTTTTCACTCGTAATTATGTCATTGATTTATCCTTAATCTAATGGTATGATCATCATAACAGATTTCGTCTCAATTTATATTCCTTTGAATCTTATTTGTTGTTATGAACCAATTCACTATAAAATAGAGTATATATAGCCCTTTAAAATATTATAATATGAATATCCTTATTATCATGACATTATACATTTTGTTTTGTTTTATTCTTTAATTATGCTCAGTCAAGTGTTTCTCAAGTGTTATGAGACTCTTAAAGTAAAAAATAATTTTAAAATCTTCAAGGATTTATTCTTATATATATGTCAAATTATTTCCCATGTTTTCAAAATGGTTTTAATAATTTAATTTTATGTACATTAATGTTTTAAAATTTTAATTCCATTAAATGTTTCAAAGTGGTATGAGACACACTGATTTGACAATATATTTATTAAATGTTTTAAATTGTTTTGAAAATGGTTTTATAAAGCAATGATTAATGATATATTTTGTTTGCAATGTAGAAATTTTTTCTTTTCCGTTATTCTTGTTTTATGTGTTATGATTATGTTACAGTTCTTGGGTATTTTTTACATAAATTTGTGGTTCTATGATAAACATAGGGTGGGTGAGCCCAAGATAACTCTCCAATGCATTGGGTAATGTGACGGAGGTAAACAATAATATTTCTCCTAAGAGGATTAGGGATTATACTATGATGGGTATTATAAATGTTACACCCTATGTAACTGTGGAAGCTATAATGTATGTATGTTATGTATTACATAATTTGCCTTTTTGATTTTTGATTTCTGTGAGTTATTCATAAATCATATGATATCAGAAGAATTGTTATGATTAAAAATTATGGATTCATTGATTTATATTTATTGATGGGTTAATGTTTCTTTTACTTTTTTTTAAAACCATTACAGAGCTTTTTATGCTCATCCAATATTATGAAATGTTTTTCACAGGACATAAAGATGAATATGGTAAAGTTTAGGATCAATGAAAATTCATGTTGTTTGAAACATGAAAGTAGACCTGGCATTTTTTTTCAAGATTTTTTATTTTATGAAAAAATAGAAACTGGGTAAAAGTGTCTACTTTGAAATTTTTGATATTTAATTTAATATTTATTTCCTAATTCCACAAAACACTAAACCTGAAAATATCCTCTATGTGAATTATTTATTTAATTCAAGATTTTTTAATTCTTTACGGTTGTGTCCTTATAGTTCGTATCAAAGGTTGGTTTAGATAACATCATAGGTTAAGGTGTTATTTAATCATAAGTTACATAACCATAATGGTTAACATATTATAAAGTGTTATCTTTATTTTAAATAAATCAAATGACTATAAGATAACATTAAAAATTATATCATAGCTTTTACCCTCCTCACAAGATAATATAAGATGATTTTACTAATATACTCACACAGCCCTTTTTAGTAAATGGATTGATCTAGCAGGAATCAATGTAATAATGGATTTTAATGAAACTGTGGTGGTTTTCTGAATGAGAAACCAAATGAAATGGGAGGTGCAATGAGAAAACTTGTGGTTATTCTCTTCCAACTATCAGGAGACATGATTGGCCACTAGAACCTTGGGGATTTTTCTATAGTATCATATATGTGAGAAATGAATCCCTACAAAAGTTAAGGTAATAATAATAATGGTAAGTATATTAAAAAACCTATGTGTCAAGGATGTTGAGAGAAACGCCTCGAAAAATCTTTCAATGTGATGGGATGATGATTCAGATGTGGTAATGAAGGTCATAAAGCATGAACATTCTATAGAAAAAGGAAGCATCTAGTTGACTCTTGGAAAGGGAAAGATGTTCTTTCGAAGGGATCAATTAATTTTTTGAAATGTGATGTTCATGGTCATTATAAAAACAGATTACCAATGAGTAAGGTTTGGGAATTATATCACTAGTATCATACAAATATATTTTTACCAGTACCTAATTCCATTCCAATTTTAGATGAGAAAACTGACAATGACCAACAAAATGTATGGTTTATTTCTTAGCTGATGTTTCTAAATTAATGAATCATAAAATATGATTCGTGATTTTATTTGTAAGAAAGAAGTATTATAGATTAAGATGTAAATTATTGGAGATGTATTATGGAAGAAGATTTAAATTAATTGTTAATGGATCATGAATAACATTGAATTATTAAGAAGATTACATGTAAGGTATTCAAGAGTTATGGTAAATTTTACGATTTTGAAAAGATTAAAAGTATTAAGGATCTTTTGATGATAGGATTACTTTGGAATAATTTTTCTAGTACTTGTAACCATGATGTTTGATATGTGAAAATGTTATTCAAGGAAGAACTAGCATTTATTTTGTGGATATAGTTATAGAGAAACATTTGGTTTTATATTATCCTTGAATTTTAGGCAATTACAGGTTATTTATTTTTGGGACAAAAATGCGAAGTATGAGATAAAATATGTGGTTAAAATATGTTATGGTTATTTTTTAGAAGTATGCCTCATTTTTTTGAATATTATAATATTATATAGTTTCTGATAGAGAGAAACACACAGACCATGTGACAGCTCATTGCATTGGCCAAAGCTGTGGGAATCAAACCCACAACCAAATTGCGATTTGGATTTATCGCCTACAACTGTACTATGTGAATTCCATGGATAGTATGACTAATTCTTATTAGTTAAATTTTTTTTAGATCTATAATAAGTTGATTTTAGGAACATATGTTTTATCAAATTTATATACTTTTTATAGGAAAATAATTTGGTGATTAGGTGATAAAGGTTATTTTGAAAGATGTTGTCTCTTTTAGGGAAACACTATATGCCTAAGAAAAATAGAATACTCTAGGATTTTATTTATGGAGTAATCGGTGAAATTTTATTTTGGAAAAAATCTATGTTTTTATTATGAACATATGAAATTTTTTGTTATTTATAGAAATGATTAACATACCATAGAGAATATTTGATTAGGTTAATTACTTTTTAGTATTTGACATTAAGAGTAGTTGATGTTATATAGAGATAAATGATAATATTAACTAAGGAAGACTCTGTGATTAAATACATCTGAGTTTTGAGTTTCAATCATAATTTGGATTACATTGATGAAATTTATGGAAAATGTTTTATTGAATGTTCTTTTTAGAACATTGGGTATTGTTTGTCGAATTTTCAAGATTAAGAGTTGTATTTCTTTATATATTGTATTATCATTTATGGAGATTATGTGATCTGGTACTAACCATTTTTATATTGGTTAATGTCTATAGAAATGGGAAATATAGAGTTCACCTTTTATGGATTAAATGATTTTCTAGAAGTTGATTCCAGCGCTTCTAGTGTGACTAATGCATCTTGGATACTCATCATTTGGAGAAAATATGTGTTTTTGGTAAAAAATTATTAAAGGATAAAACTCCAACTAAAATTTCAGTATATTTCCCTATGTTCTTATTCTATGTAGTAAAATAATTCTTCAATATTATAAAAATGAACCTAAAACAAAAACGATGTCCATTTACTTTTCATACTGGGGAATCAAACACTGTTAGACATATTAAATAAATGTGTTTTTCCGGTGGTTAACATTCTCTTAATCATGTTTTAATTAACTCTCTATAATAACATTATGGTTAGTTTCTATTCCATATAAATGTTTTCCTACACGATATCCTAGTATGTGTGATTTTTGGAGACCTTTTTACTTGTATTAATTTCTTTTAAAGTGATATTTTTATTGACTCTTTTTCTAATGTGGGACTTTTAATGAAGTTTCCTAGACAAATTTGAAAATTGTGAGGATGAAATTCCCAAAAGGGGGAAGAATGTAACATCCCAGGTGAATAAAGAAAATAGAATTTTCATATTTATTAAATTTTGTGAATTAATTATTAATTTAAATTTAATGGGGATTCTATTTCAGATATCTTACTCAACACACAACAACGGATTTCTCCAAAAACATACATTGCACACTACGTTGAGCTATACCAATAAATAATATAAAATTATTATTATTTTCAATGGTATTTAATGTATAACCATTATAATGGATGGAATGAACAGAACTATCTACAATATTATTATACATATTTGTTAAAGTATTTCACATTTATCCAAAAAAATTTATATTCTTTAAATAAGAAAGAATCCTAATTTAAGCATAAATATTATGATATTCTTTAAATGACTAATTTTCAACCTTTTGATGGAAAACAATTTTTAATTCTAGTTTTTTTCACTTTTATATGTTCTATTTTCCAAAATAATATTCTTATTTAAAATAGGGACATTGAAATTTACATTGGATGAAATAATTTAAATTTTTTGATAATGTTAATTTTTTAATGAATTGTGAAAAATAGTTTATTTGAATTCAAGATTTCATTTTAATGTAATATATTTATATTGGTTGATAAACTTTTTAATTGCTTTTAATGTGTAATTAGATTATATTTTTACCATTTAATCCAATTTTGTCCATTATATGTAATGTTTCCTTGAAATTGGACATAAACAAGTGTCAATATTTTGATAGTTATTATTTCATAAAAACACGCTTTTTGGTCTGACAATGATAATTAATTTTCAATTAATTTTTTCCACTTCTTCTTTTTAAATTTGAAAAAACGGATACCATATTTAGAATTAGGATTTTCATATTGTGTAAATAGGTAACTTTTATTTTAATAAATTATGAATAATTACTTTAGTTAATATTTTATTTACCAATGTTAAATGTTAAATCTTGTATATAATGGTAAAAAATATGATTATAATAATTTTAAATAACCCTAACATGTGTAGTAATAATATTTTCTGATACCTTTATGACCATGGGAACACTTTTGTATATTTTTTGAGCCCATGGGGCCACTTAGGAGTGATAATGACACTTTATATTAATTAATTAAAAGGATACACAATAATGACATAAACATATATCATATAGTAAATTAGTTTCCACATGGGTTTATATAAGTTATCTCATAGACTATAAATATTAATTTTAAATCCAAAAATATTTCCAACATCATGATATTTTATTTATAATTTTTATACATCAAATAAATAACATTATTTATGACACAATTATGACGAAGTGATTATCTTATAAATGAATGATTTAAATAAATTAGATTATAAAATTTTAAAAAAATATCCAAAACCTATCCAATTAATATCAGATGATTTTATATCGAACAAGAGTCATATTATCTTCAAATTTATTTAGTTTTAAACCTTTTGAAACTAAAAATATGTTTATAATAAATAAATAATTTCAGAAATTCTTAAAGACCCCTCCTCACCCATATAAATGGATACCAACTCTAACCCATTACTCACACCTCTCAATACACATGGATCGTCAAGCCTCTCCCTTATTAAGCTCCCTACATCCTTATTTTCCTCCTAAAATCCTTCCCTTGGGTATAAGAAAATTTTGGTTAATATTTTGGTTTACACCAAAGGGAGATACCTGAATTAAGAATAATGTCTTATCTTAAGTCCTTTTATTTTATTTTACTTCTCATACCCCTACACTCTATTTATTCCATTATTTTATAAAAAACACTAGTATAATAAATGAACTAGGTTTTTATGAGAATAATTCGAAAAATCCGTCCACAAAGTTCCATCTAATGGAGACGAACATATTGTTTCTATGGACGTTGGACTACTGCTTCACGAAACAATGATTGTTAAAATATATCCAACCACCTCTCATGGTGGCTATTATGATGGAACTGTAATTATATATGTTTTTTTTAATTTATCAGTATTATTCTTTAATTATAATTTAGGACCTAATTTTATGCTTTTCATGTTGTCTAAATATGAAAATTTCATTTGAGGAAGTCCAGACTACCGGCCCCTCAAAGTGATATGACTCGTTCATACCATACATGGAAATTATAAATGACGATGTTAATGAAATTATGTAAAATATATAAAATATAATATTTCACTAGAATTATAATATACCTATGTATCATTATGTTTTAATTTCCTTAAAAATTAAAAAATGAAATGAGAGTAGCGTTCTGTGTACGTAAGTCCTACCATATCCATGAACGTTTCATTTCATTTATTATGTCCAAATATTATGGACTATTTTAAATAAATATATACCATATATATATGATATATATTATATCTAAATCATGAATATAATTCTGGAGATAATTTACTTTTGACCACATGGGCAAATTGTAAATATAACAAATTCATTTTTTACTCACATTCCAAACATCGAAAAAATGTTCCATATGAACTGAAATAATTAACTAATTGTTATTGAAAATTAATAAGTGATATAAAAGGAATAATCAACATGAAAAAGTTTCATAATAAAGTATAAATTCAATTATCTTTATTATTCATGAAGAATAAGGAACATACTAGTGAAGTCGGACACAAGGTAAGTGGTTTTCAACTCACTTTTTATTCCCGTAGATACATGATATATTTTCCACTATTTACTTTTGTGTGGTGTATTTTCTTACCATGATTTTATTCTATGTGTATTATTCTTTAATTTATGGTTATTTAAATAATAATTTTATGATCTGTCTTTCTTGGGGTGTATGTTTTGTAATTTACCAAAATAGTAAGTGAACCTTTCACCGTACTCTTTTAGTCAAAGACTTCATTTATGTCATGTATTTTAATTTCGTTTTTCTTATGTTGGGATATGTTATTCTACATCCATATTGAGTCAAATTTTATTTACATGTGATTAGTGAACCTTTTCACTCTCATAAACTCACTTTCGTAATTTTAATGAGAAGTTGTTAGGCTATCGAATTTCAATAAGGGAACTTTTACCCATTTTCCATTTTTTTGGGTTAAACTTCTACTTCATGATTATGTCTTTCTATAAATATGTGTGAATGGCCTATGATTGTTTTACACATAATATCCTGTTATATTTGGTGTATAAATTTTTTTTCCACATAATTATTCCATCGACTTATTCATTATCTAATTCTATGATTATTGTTAGGGATTTCGTCTCAATTTACGTTCAATTGAGACTTATTTATTGTTATGAACCAATTCACTTTTATATAGTGTATATAATACCTTTTGAAATATTATATCAAGAATATCCTTATATTCATGATATTATATGTTTTGTTTTGTTTTATTATTTAATTATTTTTAGTCAATTTCTTCTCTAGTGTTACATGACACTTTACCTAAAATATCATTTTAAAATATTCAAAGAGTTATTCTACTAAATATTACTCTTTATTGTACATGTTTTAAAAATGGATTTAAGGATTTATTAATATGTACATTATTGTTTTAAAATTTTAATTCCATTAAAATTTTCAATGTGGTATGGGACACTTTGATTCAAAAATCCCTTTATTTAATGTTTTAAATGGTTTTGAAAATGGTTTGATAAATCATTGATTTTGTAAATATCATGAAATGATATATTTTAATTACAATGTGTAAATGTTATCTTTCCTTAATTATTTTTTTTATGAGTTGTGAATATGTTATGGTTCTTGGGAATTTTTTACGCATACAGGTGGTTCTATGATAAATATAGGGCAGATGAGCCCGAGATAGCTCCCAAATGCATTAGATAAGGTGACATAGGTAAACATTAATTTTCCTCCTAATTGATTTAAGGAAGATACTGTTATGGTTATTTCAAATGTTACTCCCTCTGTAGCTATGAAATCTACAATGTATGTATGTTATGTATGCCATAAGTTTCATTTATGATTTATGATTTCATTGGGTTATTTATATGTCTTTTGATTTTACAGGGTTTGTTATGATTGAAAAGTATGGTTTCATTGATTTGTTTTTATTGATGGTTAATGTTTCCTTTCCTTATTTTATAACCCTTAGTGAGCCTTGTATGCTCATCCCTTGTTTTGAAATGTTTTTCACAGGACATAAAGATAAATAGGGTCAAGGATTGGATCAAGGAAAATTCATGTTGTCTAAAACATGGATCCCAACCTAACACTTTTTTTCAATAAATTATATCTTATGAAATAACTGGAAACTAAGTATAAGTGTCTAATTTGTAATCTTAGAGATTTAATGTAATAGTTATGGCCTAATTCTATCAAACCCTAAACCTGAAAAGATACTCAATGAGATTTATTCATTTAATTTATAATTATTTAATTTTTTATGGTTGGTTTCTTATAAAAAAACTCTTCATGAACAGTTAAAAACTATTCAAAAAAATATTCGATATGAAAAACCCTCGATAAACCTAGTGAGTCATATATTTTGTAAGGTGTCATAATTTAAATATCTTGTAAGTGGGTTTTTATGATTTTGGGGTCCACACTATGAAAAATGTTTCCTTATCTATGATATTTGGTTTTAAAAATTGTATGGAACTAGAAGGAAACATATTATAGATGAATTTTATGGAAAATGAAATGATTTTTAACCCAAACATCCAAATTCTATGGGAGATGGAATGAAAAATTCATTTCTATTCTGACATGGATTTCTCTATCTATAAGTCATGATGATATTCCAATCAAGGTAAGGAGGGAACAATGACTTATAGATTACTTAATGAGTAAATTTCTACCTTATTTCATATGGTCATACTATCCACATGTTTTTGAAAACTGGATAAGTACCACAAAAATTATATTCATTTTTACCCATTGTTCATTACATGAGAATGTCATTCTAGATGTTTATCGGTAGGATAGTGAAGAATATTGATGGTGTACTTTAAGCAAGAATAAAATGAATAAATATTAAATTGAGTCTATGGTATGTGATGATGTCAATAACATATTATTAAATATGTAATTTATTTATGTTCCTTGTTCAATGTTAGAAATGGGTTTCCGTCCATTGAAACTAAAGGATGATGAATCTGTTGGTACCTATGATGATAATTTCACAAGACCTTGAAGTTATTCTTCTTTAATTATCATCCAACTCGAATGTAAACATGATATGTTCTTCAATTGATTAATGTAAATTATAATAATTTCGTTGGATATGGGAGACATTAGTAGTGATGAAGATATCCCTCACTATGAAATCAATTTTGAAATGAAGGTTAGAGTTACCAAACAATATCATGGATTTAATAAGTATGTGAAGGTGTAGTTTGAAGGGAAATCCAAAAACCATGAACATAAGAAGGTTATCCTTCCTTTATTCTCTATGAGTGGATGAATTATGGATGAAATATTCATAATGTGTCATGAAAAAATTTTAAGTGAAGAAAGAAGGATATCAAGTAGATGAATTCTAAAGTAAAAGTAAAATGTTATATAAAGATTTGAACAATGATAAAACTCCATAGTATGAAACTACCAAACATAAGTGTTTCAATTCCAAATATTTTCATATTTTTTTTCAAAAATATCTCAAATCCATCAATTAATAATGTTGATCAGTGCCAATAACCTCTTAATAAAATGGAAAATGGGACATAATATTAATTCAAAATGGATGACGTGTACCATGATAATTGGTGAACTCCATATTAGGGAATTTCTTGTGGGATTTTTTGAAAATAATATTTATGAAAATATTTGTTTTCATTATTTAGTGGAAGTTGATATGATCTTACCTATTTATTATCTCTCTATAGGAACATTAGTTAACTGAAATCACATTGATTATCATGATTTATAAGGATGAACCTAATATTCCAATAATATTTTTTTTATATGATGGAATTTAAGAAATAATTGGTTAATTATCTTATGAGGGAACTTATGTTTTAAATAGGTATTTAGAGAAATTCAGGTTATTACTATATTTAATGAGAAAAAATGATGGAGGTATTTATATGTTTTTTATGTGATGACCTATGGGGTTTAAAATTTTAGATGATTCCATGAACTTATTTATAATTTTTTGTTCTTTCATAATTACTAAGTGTTATAAGATAAATTGTTTATGGAAGGTTTAAGCTAAATTTTTTATGTAGGTTTTTAGATTAAAGTATTAATTCACCAAATGAGTATTTAAGCATATTTGATAAAGAGTTCTAAAAAATATTTGATCATAAATATTGATAGATGGGATATATTATCATTGATCTCAGGATATTATAATGTTTCTAGAATAAAAAAATCAACATCAATTTTCTTGTATAAATAGTTGAGGTGGAAATTGATCATGTAACAACAAAGGGTGAGGTTTTCATAGAATTATAAAAGTATATATTTTTAGGAAAACACTTCAAATTAAAGAAAAAGTTATTGAAATAAAATGTTCTCCTATTATAATAATTTTTCATTATATCTAGGAAGAATTTTATTATTCATCACAATACATTTTTCTGACTGTTAACTTTCATTGGATCACCCACTTTCTTATGATCAATGTTAAATCAATATGAATATTGAGGATTTTTCATCCATATCCAATCCTCACATCCATTCGGTGTACTCCTATCTGTAATCCTAATTATGTGATACTCTGGGAAGATTTTTTGTTTACAAATTCACTTTTTAAAATAAGTTTTGGTATTCATTTCTATGATGTGGGTTTATAGGAATTGAACATTCATGTATCAATCCTTCGATAACGCAGAAAAATTTCAAAGGAGAAATTAATTTTAACGAGGGTAGAATGTTACTACATGACTTTGTATAGAATATTGTTTAAATAAATTTTCATTTATTTCTTTAATTTAACGATTTCAAACACTCCTTTCACAGTACACAAAATTGTCTTGTGCTACACGCAACACTGAATTTTTATGAAATATCATTTTATTATTATATTTATTTAAACTAGATAGTTATAAACATGTTTTTAAACATATTAATATGAATATAAATATATAATTTCAAAATGTTTTTTATAATTTTTTTATAAATAATGTATATCTATAATGAAGAAGATAATTTGGACATTTATTTATATAATAAAAAATAATATTTCCTCAAATGAATTGTTTTTCATGTCTCTCTATGAAAAATTATTAATTTTAATTTTAAAAAAATTTATAAAGCTATTATGATAAAATTAAAATAAATTTTGAATTTATAATTTTGAAATTATACTAGGTTTAATTTTTTTTAAGAAACATTATTTTTGGAGGATTACTAAAGAAATACTGAATTTAAATTCATAACAACTATTTCATATAAAATATTTATTTTGATAAATTATATTATAATTCGATTTTAAAGTATAATTATATCAATTATATATCAATTAATACAATTTAGTTAATTGGAACCAATTTCACTGTGATATTGGATATAAGTATATAGTAAAACTTTGATAATGTTTACTTTAAAACCCCGCAGTATCGTCCCATCTGCAGGATTAAATTGAAATTAATTTCTACCATTTAGGAAATTAAAATTTTGATATATTTGTTCCATATTTTAAATAAGAATAATTAATAATTTCTAATAAGGTATACAAAGTTTTTTACCAATAATATTAGTAAATGTAATTAAAATTAATTACAACAATTATGATGAAATTAAGCAAAACAATGCCCTAAACCTTAAGAATAAGTGCCAAATAACCTATAAACATTTCCAAAGTCATTGTATATCCATATATAGATCTATTAATAAATTTATTCTACATTTTACCAATATATGATCCACTATACATGGAAAAAAAACTCAGTTCATTTCCATTTCCAAAAATTTACACGTTTATAACTCCTCCTCTATTATAATAAGTGATCCCCTCCTACCATTTTTTCAAACCTCTCAAAATTGTTTTGATCGGACAATATCTTCTCAATAATATTATTATAGTCCCCTAATAACTACTTTAATATTCGTTCTTGGAAGAAATCTTATCAAGGAATCCCTTTGTCTCAAATCAAACAGAGTTACCCGAAGAAGATATAACATCCTTCCTCAAGATCCTTTATGTAATTTTATTTCAACATCATCTAAATTATTATTATTAACTGAACAAACAATATCCTCAGTACACTGAATAAAAAATATGTATTTATGTTATTTTTTCTACCTTCACTAACATGGATCTCCATCTAATGAGTAACAAACTTATATTTCTTGTGTACGAAGAACTACAGCCTCACAAAATGATGTTCTTCATTTTTATGTTACCACCTCTTATTATTGGAAATTGTGATGAAAAATATATTTTAATATGATATAAATTATATTAATGATTTATTTAAAATTATTTATATGTTATATAAATCAAACCTTCAGGTATTCCATTTTGTGTAAATATCATAACCTCAATTGTGAAAGTGAGGACTTCCGCATCCACAATGAAATGGTATTTGTTCACAAATTACATTGAATGTATTAAGGATGGGTTTAGTAAAAATATATGATAAATATGAAATAATGATGTTTCATTAATTATTTAATATAAATATATAAATATATTTCATTTAATTTATTTCTTTCAAAACGCCATGAATATATAAACAACATTCATGTGTAAGTTCAGCCTACCGTCACCATGAACATAGTATTCCATTTCATATATTTATATTTTATAGATTATTATAATTCTATAAATACTAAATATATATATCATATATTATTCATGTTTTAAATTTAATAAATAATTTAATCCTGATTTATATAAGAAGATCAAGAATGACAAGTAGAAAAAACTACGATAAATAGAGCAGTTATTTCTAGAAATGATAATTTAACATAGAATTGTTAATAAATATGTAATAGAAGGACATAATAAAATATTATATTGGAATATATATATATATATATATATTAATATGGTTATATGATAATTTTATAAGATTCATACAACTATTATAAATGGGGTTTTATGTATATGAAGAATGTCAAGAAACATTGTAAGGGAGTTTCATCACCCTTTTTATTTCTGTGGGATATATTCTTTATTAAAAAGTAATTTCATTTTTTGTGTATACTGGCCATGGATATATTAAAATATTTGTATACTTAAATTTATCATTATTTAGATATCCTATTTATGACCATTCTTTCAGGGATTTATGTTTCAAAATCTACTAAATTGGTAAAGTAATTTTGTCTCAATTATCTTTCTTTGAGTCACATGCCATGTTATGCCCCTATATTTTTTCACGGGGTTTTTATACTACCTATTACATTTTATATAATAATTATTATAAATTTTATTATATTTTATGCTTCATGTGATTTTATTCTTTCTGTTGTAATATTATTCAATGTTTACAAATTGGTAAACGTTTATAGCTAAAATCTCACTATTTATCGAGATTGTTTATGATTATGCTCCCATTGATTAAATATTCTAATCCACCTCTAAATAACTCTTATTAGTGTTCAGAAACTCAGTTTATTAATGTTTTATCAACTTAATGAAACAATATTTCCAATCATTTTTATATAATATGAATATGATTTTTTTAAATAAAGTCCTCCTTACGTCCCTATTTGGTTAGAAATTTGTATTCCTTTAAAACCATGTATTAAAAAAGGCTTCCAAGTATATGAAAATGTTAGAATTTGGTATTTAAACTAAATTTTCACACGCATCATAAAATTTAAAATAAATGGTTTTAGAAAATATTCATCTTCTTTTTTTCGTGTTGAGGAACATTTGAAAACTATTTACCGTGCAAAAGGATAATTTAACCAGTATATATTTACCTGCCATCACATCAACAATTCATTTTATGATTAATTTATAATTATTTAAATGTTATTTTGATAAAAAAAATATTTCCCAAATATTCGTTATATTCTTTATTAATGTGGTTTTCGAAGTAAATGTTTTTAAAATGATCATCCTTCATTAATAAGTTCTCATGGAAACAGGGTTAAAAAAGTTTTAACGAATTATTTCAACATTATATAATTAATTTCTAGGAATATGAGTTTTGAAAAGTTTTTATATTTAATAAATCATTTTTCAAATATTAAGGGATATTTTCCACATAATTTTTTTTAAAAATAATTCAAAATTATTTTCTATTTAATATGACATATATTGATGTTACTCATTCCATTATGGTAAAAGATTCAATTATTCAATTTATATTCATTGTTGTATGGTTTATGTTTTGATGCAATGATTTGTATGACACCATTATATCCTCAATGGAAACTTTCTTTTGAAACCTGCTTCTTTTCACAGGTTATTCATCAATGGAATGATTACAAATACTATATATTTTCTATAGGTAATTATGTGATTAAATTTTAATGATACCCATTTAATTTCTTCAGTCATGATTGATGTTTGTAATACCCATATATTTTTATGGTTCATGATATGTTGAATGTTTTATTATCATGTTTCAAATGTTTTAATTATTTTATTATGATATATGTGAGGTATATATCTCCTTCCAATACATTGGGTTATGCTAAGTTGTATATGAGCTCAAAGGGTAAACTATATGTACCCCAAGCCTGAAAGTAACCAGGTACCTGGGTTGTAGAAGAATCTTGAATGTAATATAGAACCCAGGTTGCATCCCAACACTAAAAGTAATATGGAACACGTGTTGTTTCCCATGATTATAACTAAGAGGGAACACAACTTGTAGCACAAGGTATTAATTAAGATGTTCTAGGAGTTGTAGACCCTGCCAAAAAACAATAATGTAAATGTATTGTGGCCTAATCCTAAAAATAAAAAGGTACATAGGTCGTACCCAATCATAACATGTTATAGAGATATTTTCGGTTATCTTGGGAATATTATTTTATATCCTTATATGTATTCAACAAATTCCTTATCTTATTCCTTATATTATAATTTCATGGAATACACACTTGATTTACTCATGATTCATGTATTATCATTAGATAGAATTTATATGGTGATTCCTGATTCTAATCTTTTATATGATGTGTTTCATCATTGAATGTTCTTCTCATATTCTCATACCATTAAGTTCATGTTATTCTTATGAATTTCCTTTATTTACCATTACATAGAATTTGAACGCCCCCAATTCTAATGTTTCCTTTCCTAGGGTTAAGAAAAATAGGTGTTATATAGTATTACTACATGGGAAGATCTTTTTGGGATACATTGAATATATTTAGTTGAGTTATATAATTTTTTTTCAAGCATACAATAGAACTAAACTAACACAGTATTTGAGCATCTGATTTTTATGTTAATATGTATTCTACAAAAATGGTTTAATTTCTATGTATTTAAAGATATGGCCTCTATATAGATTGGGTGTGTCACGATTTACATTACCATAATCAATTAGTTGAGGGAGTATTTTTCCTTTCTATGTTTAAATATGTTGACATCATGGACCATTGATTGGAGTAGAACCATCACCCTAAATTCCATTCCTTGCTATAATGACTTTGTTATTTTAGATAGTCAAAGAAATAAGTATCAAGAATATAGGTTGGTGACATGTATGAGAAACCTACTTGATAAGATATTGTGATAAAGGGAATATATTAGACATTAGTATTTTTCATTTGGTTATATTTTTTATCATATTAACATTATTCTCTTAGGTTCATTGACCTGTTTCTAGAATGAAATCTTGGACATTAGGTAAGCATACCTAATGAAAATAAGAAATAATCCAAGAGGTTCACAAACTATATGTTTCTTATGTTCTCTATTAAATTATATTTTAATATTATTGTTAGAATAAATATTATTATAATGTAATAGGATTAATTATATTCTTGTATTATTGATTGATAATATTCAAAAGGTTATAAATAATTATTGGATTAATAACAAATAATAATCTAATTACATGAATATATAAATAATTTTTAATCACTCGACTGTGAATAAAATATTTATTTTATTTTTTGATAATTTTAATGAATATTTATTATCTATATTGTGAATATAATATATATTTATGAATATAATATTTATTTGGATGTTCATAAAATTCTAGATGAGTAAGAACAAACCAAGACTGAGTTCAAGGACAAATACTAATTAATAATAGTGTTAAATAATATTTATTATTGCGCAATTTGACTCACCCTAATATAATAATATTAATTATATTAATAATATATGGAATTTTTATTATTAAATTTTTTCAATTTTACTTAATTGATGTAAGGAAATTAAACATTATTTTAATGTATAACTTATCTCTATAAATATATGAATATGCCTATTGTATATTGCATCTAATATAAAAAAATAGAGAAATCTTGTGCACTAAAAACTCTATCAACTCAAATCTACCTATCAAGAATGATAAAAGCAATAAATATTTCATAAAGACTGAAGAACAAGAGATCAAGCATGGAAAATGAAAGACATTTACATTCCATGCTCTATCCTAGAGATCTAGTGGTGTTTCTTAGAGATCATATGATCACATGTAGATCACCACTAAAGGGTTTCAATCCTTGGATCCTCACAAAGTTAAGAAGGAAATCCAAAAGGTACTTTTCTTATGACCAACACTAATAGAAGAAGAAATTTCCAAAGCCCATTTTTTCATTTCTTAATATTATAAATAAATTAATTATTTTCATGACATGAAAGATCCTCATTCATGGTTTTGGGAAATGTTAGTTTAATGATTTGTTAATATATCTCCTGCCACCATTTGTTTCCCCTAAAACCAACATGTGGTATCAACGTGTTCAAGTTACAATTGATAATTATTTATTAGATCATTGATATATGAAAAATTATGGATATATTATCATTTCATGTTAATCATCCTTTAATCATATTTGAATTAAAATTTTATCAACACACTAATAAAGTCAGTTTAGTGGTTTATTTTTGTAAAATTTTAAGAAAAAATGAAAATAATTACATAATCCAATGGAAAGTTACAAATAATGGACAAATATAACAATGTTACATAGTGTGTTGCTAGGAATATTTTATTGTACCCATGAAAATTTTACCTGGATGTATTTTCCAGTTAATTACAAAAAAGTGAATTTATTTCACACAATGTGTTAACCATGGAAACCTAGAACATGATAATAATATACATGGCATGTAGATGGAATGTAAATTCCATGTAATCTTACCAAGATAACACACTAAATCCCCCGGAATGTGAGTTAGAAACACGACAAACATGTTTGAAGGTCTACATATGGATTGTACACTCCAGGTAGTTTCCCTTTATAAGAAATAATTAATAATTTCATTAAATTGAAAATTTCATCATTAAAACTATTTTTAATTGATTGTCACACCGATGCATTTTTGAAAATTTCAAAATGGTTAAATATAATATTAAATGTTTAATTAATTTATTGTAACAATTAATTCATTATTGGTTCTATAATTAATTTTAGATGAATTCGTAAATGATGGGTATATCCAGTTAATTTTTAATGATAATTATGATGAAAACTATTTAATTAATATATTTATTTTTTAATGCATTTTTGTTTATCATAATAATAAAGGCATAATAAATAAATGAATACTAGATTATTAATTTTTCATATTTTCTAAAGGAAGGATTATTCATGATCTTTATCATGACCTTATTATTTGTTGGTATTTATTTAATTTAATTTATTGCATTGTGATTTGGTTTTTAATATTAATTTAAAATTATTGTCTTAATTTTATCAATCCTATAATTATTATATAGTGTGTGGATGTCCATGGTTATTTATGTAATCCCTTTTGTCTAATTCTTTGGTTCCCCTCACATGCATATGAGTTATAAATATTGGTAATTAATAGAATATCCCTAGTTGTGTGGAGGATATTCAAGATGGAACCATAATTATGCTAACTCATGTGATACATTAGTGTACAAGTTTAATGTTATAACTCATGTGATGATCAAAAAATGAAGTTATTTATCCTTGGTAATAGGTTGATTTATTGTCTCATTATAAAATCAATCATTATATTAAGTTCATGAACATTTTATTTGATTATTTTTTTATTTACATCTATGCAATTAATAATTAATGGATTTGTGGTCATCGAAAAATAAATTAATGAATTAATATGAAAAGTAGGAATTTAAATAATATTTTTTGTATAAATATTATATCGAGCATGGTTAATTAATTATGTAACAAAAACTTAATATTAAGAAGACATGAAAAGGATAAACCAAGATCAAATTTCTGCATAATAAACCAAATATATTTATTATGAATGAATGGATAATCCAAAATGGTTAACTAATTAAGTGAAATACACTTATTCATAACAAGACATGTAAAGGATAAAACAAGATAAAATTTATTAATAATAAATTAAAATCCTTCGACATAAAATTAATTCATACTATGTATTTCATTATGTAATTTGAAACAAAACTCAATTGAACTATGTCATTATCCAACTCTTTTTGGGACACTTACTTTTATAAGTCGAGCTTTTATAAAGGATACAGATTTACATAACAATTTTACATAAAGAGGAGTATTCCATATAGGATATGGATTAATTTAGAAGAATATGTTAAATAAATCCATGTTAGAATATCATGTTTGGGGAATCCACTCAATGAATCAAGGTGATAGAGGACCATAGTTGTAAATGACCTTCCTACCCAAATACCATTTAGTTGATTGACCAAACCACGTTGGGGACATGAAAAAGGGAATATGGATTGTTCCCACTAATATATTAAAGTAAATAGATATTTTTTCATTTAATAGTGATGGTTATTGGGACTTGATAAAAAAATTAGAATAACAAATAAAATAAATTTATTTATTTATTATCACAAATGTTGTAATAAATAAAAATTACAAATAATTCACTCATTTAATTGTAGAATAATTTTAAAATCTCATCATTAGAAGTATCCTTATAATATATATTTGATACAGACAATAGTTGAACTGGAAGAATAATACAAGAGTGTTTTGGGAACATTTAGATTTATTTCCAACATGACCAGAAATCTTACATATTAGAATCCTCAATGCATAATCATCCTACTAAATAAGCAACTGATGAGAAGATCATTATCTAAAAAATAAATTTGGGTGAAGTGGTCGATTTTCAAAGTTATATGATTTTATAAATTTAGAGTGAACTCATGAAGTCTCACAAAAACATGGATGTGTATAGCATGCTAGAGAACCTCCATGGTATTTAACATAAGTGAGAAAGGAAGGAACAATTTGAAATTTTCATGGTTCTATTTTAGAGAAATCCTAGCAATGGATCCCCAAATGGTCATCTAATATTTAATAAAAGTGGCTAAAATGAGCACCTTGTAGTTTTTGGGATTAAACTCCTAGATGAATTGGGCATTGATCGTGTTCTATTATCACTCCATCATAGACGATCCATTGTTGTTTTGAATATTAATATGAACAACAGTGAGAAGTATCTTCCAGATCTTCTAACTCTTTATTTATAGGTATATAAGGATTTGATGTGTGAAAATACATCTGACCATATGGAGAAAAATAAAGATGGAATGGGAATGTATGTAATCAAAAATCTTCTTTACACACTTCCATGAAGTGGATGACCAAGGGGAATGTAATGGAACATGATGATAACTGTTTCGAAGGTGGAAAGAAGGGTCATTGAAAGAAAAAATTCACCCACAAAAGATGAATGGGAAAACTCTTTTTTCATTTTTAATCGAGTGAAATTTATCTATTTTTATAAATTATTTATTATTTAATTCTTGGGTACTCGGATATATTTTAAAATACTATCACTACATAAATTCAGATAGATTGAACAAGAGTAGGTAGAAGTCTGAGAAGACAAAAAAAATTATTATTATATATATTGGGGACTACGACCTCGTGTTTCCAAATGGAATGATATTGGATTTGGAAGGATGTTATTATGTGTCCTATATTACGAAAAAAATTATATAAGTTTCCAAACACGATAAGATTGATTTATTTCAGTATTTACAAATAAATGTTACGTCTTTTATAAATATATAATTTTTTATGGTAAGGAACATTTAAATAATGGCCTTTATGAGTTTTATTACATAAACCATGTAATGGAAATTGACAACAAATTCACATAACATGACTCATACCGCACTCAACCATTCCATCACCAACTAGGCCATGTTGGAAAACGTAAATGACTAAATTACGTCATAATGGATATTTGGATTCTTTTAAATTAAATCTACATGGTGTATGTCACACATGTTTGTAGGGAGAAATGACCAAATCACTATTTAGTGGGAATTGTGAATGGGATAATGAACTTCATGAATTAGTTCTTATATTAATATTAATTCCATTAACTATTAATGGGATTCAATAATGAGCATGATAACCATCAAGGTAAGAAGATTAAGAAACATATCTTGGACAATGGTAAAGAATATCTTAATCAGAACTTCATTGATTACTTAATGGAGTTTGGGATCCTATCCAAAATCACACCTCTTCACATGCCTTAGTTGAATAGTGTAATTGAATTATGAAATTACAACTTGTTTTACAGTGTGAGATCAGTGATGAGTCATTTGAGTTGTCAATTATTTTGAGTATATGAATTACAAACATCTTTAGACATAGTCAACCAAGTACCAACAACATTGATAAATGTTATTCCATAACAATTTTAATGGAGAATAAAAATAATTTTATCGAATTTACATGTGTGGGAAATAAAATCAATATTTATGACCACTTTAGGTAATAATTATTCACCACAAGGCTCAAAGTGTACCTTTATAGGATATCCCATGGAAACAAGGGGATATTACCTATATGAGATCTTATAAATATATGTTATAGTGGAAACATGTGACATATTTTTTTGTAGGGGACACATCTCTAAATGTTATAGTGGTGGTGAGATAGACATTAATGAAGTCAAGGCCTAAGGTAAACAATAGTTGGTATAGGAAATGATTCAAAAAAATACTTGTGGAAGATGAAGTTATTATGGAGACACAAGTACAACATAAGAGTACACGGGAGGTTAGATATCAATAATATTTCGGTTTTCTAGTAATTTATTATGGTGAACCATTATTTGTTTAATAATAATGATCCTATAACCTATAATGAAATGTAAGTGGAACATATTCTTTGAAGTTAAATGAAATATCGAATTCTGAAATGAATTCCATGTACTAAAGACAATGTCTAGATTTTTATAGACCCTCCAGTTGATGTAAATAATGTTGGTTAAAATTGGTATTCAGGAAAAAAAATTGACATGGAAAGGCACGGTACTACCAATATGGTGTGACTGGTTGTAAAAGGGTTTAAACTGATTCATGGAATTGACAAAAATGAATCCTTTTCAACCATTTCAATTTTAAAATCCAACATAATCCAACATTCCATTTTGGCATAGCATTATTATGGGATTATGAGAATGTATTTAAAAATATATGTCCTTAATCGGAACCTTCAATAAGATGTCTATATGACACAAACTGAAGGTTTTGTGACACTAAAAGATTCCAATCTCGTATGAAAAATTAAAAAATCTCCAACTAAATATTAAACAATTCATTATAGAAATGGAATATTAATTTATATGAATATATTACAGAATATGGTTTCATAATTTATGAGTGTGATCTTTGTTTCTAGAAATATTATTGTGGGAGTACAATCATTTTTTTGATAGAATGGTTTTAAGACATATTACCCATTGGAAATTAAATACTAGTCTCAGAGTCTGTTAAACCAAGGTTGACTAAATTATTCTCTATGAATATATAGGTTGAGGAAATATATATTCCTTGAAATAATTTACATTTTGATAGATCCAAGGGGTTTATCTACTTTATTCAATGTACATACAGTGACAGGATGCTTAAGAGTTCTAGTATAGAATAACCCAAGTGGGTATTTCTTCTAGTGTCACATTACGTTAATCATTCTAGGAAAAGTTTTCCTCAAATACATGAGTAATTAAATCTTATTGTAAATATTTCATACACATAAATGATTGGGTCAGTCATATATGTTGTTTTATGTATTATGATAAATTCCACATTCACATTAAGTGTTGGTAAAATGTATATATATGATCCAAGTGGTCACCACTAGATTGAATTATTGATAATCCTTATTTATAAGAGGCATAGTAAGGTTGTGTAACTTATTTATGGAGGGGATGGAGAATTATTTAATTAGAGGATATGTATATTCTAGTTTCCAAATAGATAAATATTTAATTATGTCACAAACAAGATACTCCTTCACCTTGAAAGGAGGATATATGATCTCGAATAGATCAAAGAAATCTATTCTTGCAGATTCTACTGTAGAGTCCATGTATATCGGAACATTTAAGATAGCTATGGAATCCATATTAATGAGTACCTTTATCCTAGTTCTTTATATTTTAACAAAGGTTAAATATCCAAACACATATAGATTGGAAAATACTCCATTGTTGGCTAATGCAAAAGATACATGGTCATAGTAGTCGATGAAGCACACATATCAAAATTAATATCACATGAGAGATTTTTCATGGAGAGGTGAGGATTTAGTGAGAATTATTTCCATGTAAGGAAATGTTGAAGAAGTATTCACTAAATCCATAACTCAATAGTAACATGATTATAATGTGGGGTCTAGAAAATTGAATGTCATTGGTAGTTGTCTCCAGTCCAAGTGGGAGTTTGTTAGAGTTGATGTCCAATGACCATCTTTTTTAAATTGATTACATATATATTTTATTTTATTAGTTTTTATTGAGAATATTATTATATATTGTTCATTTTTTCACATGGATGTAATGTAAATATTTCCAGGAGTGTTTTTCACATTCATTAGTTATAATTCTATGATAATATACTTAATACAGTTTTATGGTTGGATTACGTACTATAATGGGACACATATTTTTTATAACATGAGGTTTGATTACTCATATGAAAATGAGGCATCATCTAATTAACTTCACAATTGGTAATTTTCAATATGAGATATTATGAGAATATACCAGAAAGAATTAATTTTACATGTCTTGGTTTCATTAGAAATTCTTATCTACGAGCATGTGAAATTGTCCTTAGAATTTAATATTATCATTGGTGAATTTCATGACCCGTGTAGGAGGACAAAATTACAAATATAATCATTCCATATGTTTTTGGGAATTACGGGATATGGGTATGATACAAATGACTTGTAATTAGTGGATATATCAAGGAAGGATTTGTTCCTTTTGACATCATGGATGTTTATATATCATCTCATTGATTGGAATATAACTATCATCCAAAATTATGTGGACCTTAT
The DNA here is from genome assembly GCA_963277665.1 of Viscum album. Lineage (NCBI taxonomy): Eukaryota > Viridiplantae > Streptophyta > Magnoliopsida > Santalales > Viscaceae > Viscum > Viscum album. The sequence goes on along the minus strand of OY728133.1, from coordinate 1,775,940,560 downwards.
GTAATTACAAATTTATTTCAAATTGCCAAAGAAAGATGTATAATGATTATAGGTTGGTGGAATGGATGTGTAACATTCCTTATGGGATATTGTGACCTGGGGATTATTTTATACAGTAAGAATTCGTATGTGGTTATCATCGTTGTGATAATAAGATCATTATAATGTGTACCTTGACCCTTTGATAAACCAAAATCCCATAAATTAGTAAAGCTCACCTAATTCCAATGATAAATAATTCTAGAGGGTTACAAACTATGTGTTTTTTATGATCTTGATTAAATTTGATTTGAAATTAATTTTTGAAATAAATATTTTTTCAAGGCCGAAAAAAAATTATTCAAAAATTATTGATAATTTATATTATGAAGCTAATAAATAATTATAAGTATTTTAATAAATAATTTCGTTAATTTCATAAATATATATAAAAAATTATTCACATTATTGTGAATAAAATATTTATGTTATTTATTGAATATTTGATAATTAATTATTCACTAGATTATGAACAAAATTCATATTTTTGAATAGAATATTTAATCTGGTGTTCAGTAAATTCTATAAGAGTTTGAAAGGAACAATACATAGTCTGGTGACATATATTAATTAACAAGAATTCCAAATAATATTTATTATTCAGCAAATTATCCTGTACCACAATCAAATAATAATAATAATAATATATTTTTATTATATAAGATGGGAATTATTAAATCTATTAAATGTTATTTAATGGTTGGAATGAAATTAAATAGTATTTCGGCATATAACCTGTCTCTATAAATATAGATTTATGTTTATTTTATGTTGCATCAATATTTAAAATAGATATTTTTTTTTCATAATTAATTCTCTATCGCCTTTCCCTTTACAATTTCTATCAATAATGAGAAACACCAGAGGGATTTCTTCAAGTCCGAAGAATGGTCGATCATGAATAAACAATGTCTAAAATATTATTGGTAGCACTAGAACCGCTAGATCGAGTGTAATTTCAAGGAGATCATAAGATCAAGTGTGGATCACTTCTAGGGGGATTCTATCCATAGATCCTTATAGCATAATGAAGGTTATACCTAATCTAAAGAAATATTTTTTAAATGAAGCTCAATTCATGAATTTATCTATACACCCTATAAGCACTGAAATGATTCTATATTTGAGGGAATATATTTTGACAAATAAAATGAAATGGGAAATCATAGTCTGTTATAACTTGAAAAATCGAATTTAGCCACATTCTTTTAGTTACATTTATAAAAGTGGCTAAATCATTTAGTGGTGTTTTGTAAAAACATATTGAGATAATGTGTCGTTAATTTAGCAACATTTTCAAACGTCTCCAATTAGCTGCATTTATAAATGGAGATAAGTTTTAAACATTTAAAAGCATGTTTATATACATCAATTTTACTCATTCACCACATATCTATGTTGTTTACAAATATTGGTAAATGATATACCAATTGTCCATGTTTCATGTAAATGGGTGTAATTCTTTTTTTCATTTTGTTTTTAATTTCAATTTTTTAAGATTATAAATATTTTTTTTCAATTATGGTTATTTTTTAAAATTGTTCTAACCCCATCAGTCATTTTTGTGCAACCCTGACTTGTTGCCTTCCACAATCATTATACAATCCCCCCCATTTACATTTAACATTTTCCCCCACCCCCATTTCAATAAATATTTAATACTAACTTATATATATCCTAATATTTATTCATATATATTTACTAATATCTATAAATTTATATCTAAATTAATTCATGTTAATTTATATAAAAAATTATTTATTAACATAAAAGATACTATAAACAATATAATATAATAATATATATATACATATATACAAGAAATAATACATACATATATAAATGCACATAAAATTTAACACATGCACATATATATTTGTACACATAAACATATATATACACATTTACATACATAGATACATACAAACATACATATATATATATATATATAAACATCCATACACACGTGTGCGCTCATGAAGAAACTAATATATATACATGAATAAATGTGTGTATAAGTATTTTAATTTAATAAATGATTATTATTATATGTACGTATGTGTTAATACAATTATTCATTTAAACTTATATACCAATTATTATATTAATATGCATATATTTATAAATTAATTAATATAGAAATACTCTTATGTTTATATATACATATAGTTGTATATAAATTAGTGTATTAGTATATACGTGTATTTATAGTAATTATATGTATATTTATAAATATTTTATTTTCTGTGTGTGAATAGATATATAAACATAGTTATATATTCATAAATATACTTCTAAATAAAAAAATATAATATTAATTTATACATTAATGATCATTTATTTTGTTATTTTAATGTATTTATATTATATATTCACATATAAATAAATATATAAAAACAAACAAACATATACATATTTGTGTGTGAGTGTGTGTATTAATTTATAAAATGATGAGAAATTATAATCTTATTATAAATAAATATATATATATATTAATTATATTTATCTTTTAACATATATGTCCTTACGTTTGCCTATTTATTTGTATATTTTTAGTTCACCTTCCCTGACCATTTGTATAATTGTGTGTATATATAGTTGATGTTTGATTTCTGATATCATGGGCATGAGTTGGTCGAACATGGTGCTAAAGATATATATCAGGGATGAAAAGTCAATTGATAGGGAGAATTTTAATATCCCAAATTTTTTATGAAAGACAATATCATCATTGTTAATAGTTTAGGAGTATTTTTATGTGAAAATATAATATTTCAATAAAAATATGGTAATTAATTGTTTAAAGGCTTAACTTAAGGGTGAGATCTTTATTAGCATCCACGGATATTATGTGTAATATTCTCAAATTTAGACGCTGAGTTACAACCAGATTCCATGACACGTAGTACCTCAGCATTTATATAATAAAAATACTAAATATATTATATCATGTGAGAATGATTTTTTATAAAATAAAGAATTATATCATTAATAGTGTTTTAGATGGAAAATTAAATCCCACCATTGGGATGAAAATTCATGTTTTACCCTTAGCATGAAATAAGTTTTTTGTGCTTTGGGTGTTTGGTTATTTCTCACATAAGGGTAACTATTTATCCATTATCAGTTTGTGAATTTTTATTAAAATTCCGAATATATGTATCTAAAGGCATTTATCAAATTGTTTTCATTTTTTTTGAATTGAACAAATTATTTTTTATTTGAATATTTTTGTTTAGATATTTAAAATAAAATTAATAAATGTATTATTATTACTAACTACATGGGGGGGAAAGGAAATATACATCTGTAATTAAATAATTTAGATTTATGTTAATTGGGTAGCAACATTTCACCTTGGGTGAATATTTATTTGGAGGTTAGGCAATAATAGTGATATTATCACTTGTTTAAAATAAATGAAAAAACTTTATGGTTGTAATAACGGCGGATATTTAATAAAAAAATTTACTATTATTAATATAATTTTTCATTTAAAATAATACTGGTCTATTTTTTATAAAATATATACATATATGGGATAATATAAAAGAATATATATATTTGCTTATGTGTATATAAATTTTTTTATTTTTTTGATATATATTTATGGAATTGTTAAATGGATTTGTAAGGAAGATAAAAATAATAAATAAATAAATAATGGGGGTCATGGGGGTGACACACAAGAAATCTTAGAGGGTAAAATGACCATATTTTTACCCACTAAAGACTAATATATGAATTAATGAATTTTTAAAAAATTGGGTACAATGGAAAATATGGAACGCAAGACAAAAAATAAAATGCACGTAAACCGCTTTCCATGGGACATGACCTTGTGACCATTCCCCCAAAAACCTCCCCACCCTTACCACCCCATCCAATCATGGGGGGAATAAATTAATTAATGAATTTTTTAAAAATAATGAATAGAATAAAAATTTTAATAAAAGGGTGGAAATAGGGAGTTGCGTAGCATACACGGTGAATTCATCTTCATCGTCACACCTATCTCATTTCTTTTTTATCCCACTCCATTATTTTTTATTTTATTATAATATTTTATAATCGAGAAGTTATATACTCAATATCTTTGGTGATACTGATCAGATTTACGCGTTTTTGGGTTTGTCTCAACAAATATAATTTAAATCCAAAATGTTTTTTAAGGTATTGAGGTTAGAGTTTATTTTATTTCATTTATTTTTTAATTAACAATCATTCCAAAAATTATAAATCATTTCAAAATAGGAATTGTTCAATTATTCATTTCTACAATTGGACATTTTTGGGGACCCTTATCATCATAAAATCATTTCACAAAAGCATTGAAGTACTTTATCTCTTTGGATTTTGTAAAAAATGTTTCCATATTATATTTTATGTGTTCAAATAACTGATATGTGATATTTATTGTTATCATGTGTGGATGTGTGTAGCCTATGATTCCTATGGTATTCTATTCTACGAGTACAATTATAGTATCTTGTAACCATCTTTTATGATCAGAATTTTTTTATGTTTTTCTACTTTATTTCTCATGCTGATTTATGATTCATACCATGTATTCTTACAATGTGATTTATGATACTATTTAAATGGATGTTGTGTTTGGTACATGTAATTGTTTTTTCAAAGTGATATGATCATACCTTAGATGGAGAGTATAAATGGCGTACAAGGATGGTCTTGATGGACCTAATAACAACATGGAGATAAGGTGATATCATGGGTCAGTGTTGAAGATGCACTAAGGAAATTAGAATCCATGTATTTTTATTCTCAATATCTAGTTGAATTGTGACTAAATAACTCAATTCCCTTGTTTATATGTAATAAATATTCTTGATTCATAGTTAATTTTTGAGGGGCAAAATTTATACCAAGATGTTGAGATACATTCCCTACTTGAGGTCCATAAGATAAATGAGTCATATGTACACAAAATTACATGAGGTTTTCATGAAATTGATTCAAAATCCTAATTTCTAGTTTGGTCACATTAAGAATCTCCATTTTATCCTCCTCGCATTGAACCAAATAATTATAACTACTAGAAAGTGGTTGTATGATTAGTACAGATCACTTATTTTAGGATGATATGTTTATTTTCTTGTTACACATTTTGTATTATTTTTTAATAAGATGGTATACATTGTCACACATCATTAAGGATTCAATAGTTGTATAATAAAATGTCTTTAACTTGAACCCTCATCACATGTTCCACTACGTTTGTATATGTTATGACAAAAGATCTTACGAAGGGAAGGGGAGGTGTTGTGGAGGACTGAGTTGAGGAGAAAAAAGATGGCAGTGGACTAGGACATATATTCATGGATTCCATTATTTATTTATTTTATTTTTTATACTTTTTATTCCATGGATATCCCTTCCACTTTGGGAGCTTCTTTTTATTTTATTCCATGTATGTTATTTATTCAATTTCAATATGTTTAATTTGATTATTTATTTGTTTTTTATTATTAATTTTAAATCCCATGACATGATATTGAGGGTATAGTATCCCCTTGGACTGACTCACTCACTCATTTCTCGTTAAGATCATCTTGTCTACGATGAGGCATACATGAGGTCATGTGGAACTCTAGACAAGACCCAGTGGTTTTTGTCAGGATGTTACACCTTCCTTAGGAATATGTTCTCAAGAATGTAGAGAGGATGTTTGTGATGAAAGGTTCATGAGGTGGGAATTGGTTGGTTTTATAAAATCATTAACTCTTTCAGTGTTGAGATAAGTTATGTTGTATCCTACATCAAATGTTTTTGGTTTCAATGGTAGGGTGTATTTGGCATCATTGTAGTCTTTCACCCATGTTCATTGGATCTAAGGCATAACCCAAGTCGTGAGGCTTGATTATGATTTTATCTATAAGGATATGCCCTTGTGGGTTCTGTTATGTCATAATCCTCCAAATTTGATCCTATTTTTGGGAGTGGGCTAGTATATTGCATTGTGATCTCTTTATATACTTTATATCTATAAGTAAAACTAGAATCTAAACCCCCATTTTTAAAATATCTTCCACTCGAATTATATGTTCTGAAAAAATCTTTTATTAAGCATTCAAATATTAGTTAAATCAAATTAAATAACCTCCTTCTATGGATATATCCATTTTGAGCTTGGACATCTATTAGAAACCTCTAAGCATCCCCTTTGAACACGAATATTATTCTATTGGATCATGGTGTTCTATCCCTAGAATTGTAATAGAGAAGCATCCAAATTCTAATATTTATGTCTATAATTTCTTGTTTCTTCCCTATTATTGTGTTAGATGGTCTAAAGAATTCCATGGAAAACTACATTCAATCCTTCTAGTATTGGTGGTAATTGTAGTCACACTAGAAATCTGAGAAAGGTACTCACATAATTGAATAAATATTGGTTTGTGATGATCAAATTGAATAGACCTAACATTTTTTTCTATTTGGTTTATTGACATTGGTACCAATCTGGTCGCCACCCACAAGTTGGGCCTGCCCCTCAAATTCTAATGGACTGGAAATTTTGATAATGTAGATTTTGGATTACCAATGTGATTTATTGTTGGAATAATATTATTAATTATCATAACATGATAATTGATGTCTTTTTGTGAAATAAAATCACATGGACTACAATTATTGTATTGGTATATAATTCATTTAGCATACTGACATGATTTGATATAGATATATGAATGGAATGTTAATTTCTTTTGGGATAAAATTTTGAAAGGAATGGAATGTTCTGTAATTTATATTATATGTGGGAATATAATTTTAGGTATTATTAATGGCTTGAAAATTTGTAATTATGTGAATTAGAAATTATAATTTATGATGTCGTGTCTGATATTCCTAGAACATGGATTTTTTCATTTCTTAACATTATATCTTGATATGACACTTTTTTGATTGATGCCTTGGTGTAAGCTATTACATGACATGTTGTGATTTTTTTTATTATTATTTGTTATTGTGTTTGGTGATTTCGACCAACACAATTGGTTCTTGATGGTAAGGTTCATGGTTATGTTTCCACCAAAGGGTAAGATTTTGGGATTTTCATGCTGCAGAAGGGTAAAATGCTTGGGATGTGAACAAATTGAGAGTAAGGTTCAACAATTATCAGATACCAAAGGGTGATATTCTTATTAACATTTGGTTATGGAAAACATGATCATGAAATGTTATATGAGATTAATACTTGGTGGGAGATTATTTCACCGAATTTGGTACTCTATCCTAATGTAGGAGGACCCACCCCTAGATAGAGATATCCGACATAATGTCAATTTAGGTTTGGATGACCCCATTTATGATCTACATATTGAGGGTCAATAGATTTATTTCATGTGTAGTATTACATTTTAAATTAATACTTCAGTTTTATCATTATATTGAATGCACTATATATTCAGACTAGATTTTTTATACATGACTATGTTTCCCTACTACGTTTCAATCTGACCTGTTCTAGGACACTATTTAGTAGCTGAACATACATCATGATTCTGGTATGGACACAGAAATGGAACCCTCTTGTTGACTATTTCGATCGTGATAGGATTGAGTGTTGGGATGAGGCCAACATGGGGCTCAAGAATGAGGATTTTGTAGTTTTTTTAAATTTCAATTCTTTTTTTATTTTTATAAAACACTACATGTAATTTAGATACATTTTATCCTTAAATTACATGGATATATCATTACTAGATTGATTTAAATTCCTTTATTTTGTAATGAATGCATGTTTGATTATATATATTGTGTCCTCTATTTCTAATACACTATTATTATTTTTGTTGTAATTGATGCACTATAACAGAGGGTATAGTTTACCAACTATTTTACAAACACCCTCTCTACTATTTGTTTCCTATTGCATATGGGGAGGTGCGCCTGAGGACACAAAACCACCCAGCATGGTCAAGTGAGGGAGTACAGAGTCAAAGATGATATAATATGGAATCAATGGAATAGATTTATTTTTTATTACTTTACAATTTGGTAAAGTTACAAAAGATAATGGGATGTTTTGGGGCTTCGTAATGAGCTTGGGATTGGGAGTAGCTAACCCCTATGATAGGGAAAACTCTTTTTCCTATAGACGACACTATTTTTATACTATTCTCTAGTCACAATTTTAATTACATTTCACCTAGGATGATTCAATTGTGGTTTGATGTACATGTTCACTTATATTTTATAATTGAAATATATGGTGGAATAAAATTATGCATGAATTAGGTTAAACACATATAGATATATTTTTACATGAATTGTTCATTATAAGGATATAATTATTTCATCGAACTATGAAATGATATACCGAGTTAAACCTGATAAAAATTTAAGAATGAAAAATTTATATTATATAAATTTTCATGTTAATCCAACTGATAATAAATATTATCTAGTGGTTCTATTTTGTTTTCGATAATTTAGGTTGACCTTGTTATGTAATATTTGTTATATGTTGGGTGTTAATCCTTGTAGAGAAAATTGCTCATTGATTTTGGGTTGTGCTTTAGAAGTGTGGTAATAATCACACACATAATGTGGCAATGACAAAACATCATACCACTCTATAGAATCAAATGGATGTTCATCATCATGAATTATTCTTGAGGTTCATTCAATCTAGGGAATGGGAGACATTTAACACTATACCAATGATTTTATTTCTAACTAGATAGTTCTAGTAGTAGAATCTTCCTAAGTTTACTAGGGTGGGAGGTCCCATATGAAGGAGTTCTATATTGATTCTATCAAAATGATATCTAATAACCTTTAGAGACAATTGTTTTGGATGGTGATGACTTAGTCCTATGTATTACATGATCTGGATAATCATTGGAGTGATATTATATAGTAAGTCTGAAAGTAAGAGTAGTTATCCATGGAAAAAATTGTAGCAAATTTTCTGAGGCAGTAATATCCAGAAATGCTAAGGGATGAGCGAGGTTGCGAGTTCATGCAGTTGACACTCTTGGACATTTCAATGATGGAAAGCGTAGGATGACACCCTGACCAATGGTGTTTTCCTCCATCGTTGGATGTTGATGATATTTTCAAGGTGATACATTTCTAGGATATGATATAATATGAGATAAGTTAACATGTGAATTCATTTAAACTTAGAAGCTTCCCATACATTATGAATTAGGCTCTCATCAAGGAATGGAAGCAGATAGATGACCTGAGTGGTGGCTAGGTAGTTTTAGCAGGCTGATCTAGGAGATAATATTATGGTGATCAGAAGTACCATTAAGATACTTATAGTCGAGGCAGTAGTTGTTATACCATCCAATGAAGTAGAAAACTATCTTAGAAAAATTGATTTTGTAGTTGTTTTAGTGTGGAAGGGTTTTACATATGTGCCATCTATGATTGTTTCATGTAATGGAGTGTCATGAATGAAACAAGTTAGTTCATCTATAGAAGATATGTAGGAAATTTTCTTAGATGTGAATTGGAAATGTATCTAGATAGGAACCTATGTTTAGGAAGGACTCAACAACCACTTAACAAAATAGTTTCTTCTGTCTCACCAGGTTTTTAGTTTCAGAAAAGGGACGTGGTACCCGAATGTAGGAGGAATTGTACCAGATATGGGGAATAACATAGGTAAGTCATACATGAAACCATGGAAGTGTGTCGAGTCAGTAGAAAAAAATAATGTCTTCTCTGGCGAGTTGTGATTATAGACCTTCTACCGTTTGAGGGTTGATTCTTTTATCATTCACCCTTGATTGTTTATTTTTTGTATAGTCTTATCACATTATTTTTTTCTTCCCTTTTTAAAAATTGTTTAGTCTTTGGTGTTGAGATATTATATGTTTTTATGAACATTAAAACACAACATCGATTATTATCATAGGATGTTAATAGAGGAAGGAACGTTCTCTTGAAATTATTGGATACTATTTCATATAGGAAATGTTTATGATGGAAATTATATGTTTTGATTTGATCCTCAAAATGAAATGTGTAGTTCTATACTATGATCATATCATCTATTACCAGAGTATAGTTTCCTTTATATCTTAGTATGTAACACCCCAAGATCTCATAGTTTGTTATTTTCTTTAAATTCAATAGCTTGCGCTACACGCAACAGCGAGTTTGAGCGCACCACGACCTACCAAATAAGCCGTTCAAAAGAAGTTATTAATAGTATTAACATACTTTTGAATTTTTTATACTCTATATAATTTTAACTTATATATTATGTGTTTCTTAGAGATATTATAAGAAAAAAATTCAATATTTCAGATAAAAAATGTATTTTTTAAAAAAACTCAATTTTACTACCTTTTAATAGAGAACACTTTTTAAATCCTATATTCGACCCTTTTACATATTCATTTTTACAAATTAAAACTTTTATTTAGAATCGAGATATCAAAATTTAATTTGGATGAAATTTTTGTATTTTTCGAATTATATTAAATTTTTTATGAATAATGAGATATAATGTATTTTAATTCAAAACTGCCTTTTAATCTAATTTATTAATATGGTTATATGATATATTAAATTGGATTTGAATTTTTATTAGATTATATTTTTATCATTTAATCTAATTTTTAAAATTGGAATTAATTTAACTTCGGAATTACACATAAACAAGTGTCTATATTTTGATAGTAATTGTTTCTTAAAAACATACTATTTGATTTGACAATGAGAATTAATTTTAAATTAATTAACTAAACTTCTATATTTTGAATTTGGTATAATAGAAATCATTTTTTAATTAGGGATATCAAATATAGAATAGGATAAATTTTAGGTATTTATCTGAAAAACATCAATTTTAATGAATAGTGAAACTACTATGTTGTAGTTAAAAATCTGACTTTTTTATTTAATTGAAATTTTACCGCTTCTGTGAATTAAATTTTGAAAATCCGAAATACAATATTGTTATTAGTTTGTAAAATTTTGTTCAATATGATGAAAATAATTTTTTTGGTGAATAGTAACTTTTGACTTTTATTTACCCCTGTTAAAGGTAAATAGGGTAATTCAAGGTAAAAAATATATTATAATAATACAATATTTCTTTAGCACTTGTGCTAACCTTGTTAGATAAGTCATGGACGACCATGAGAATATTTGAGTCGATTTTGGGACCCCATGGAGCCTCTTACGAATGATAATGACACATTATTTTATTTAACATAACGTAAAGACAAAAATGACATTAATAAATATCTTTTAGTATATCAATTTTTACATGGGGATATATAATTGAACATTTCGACTATAAATAATAAATGGAAAGATAAAAATATTTCCTAAATTAGTGTAATTATTATTATTATTTTTAGACGTCAAATATGTAAATTTATTTATGACAAAAAAATGATGTTGTATTTACCTCATTAAAAAATGATTTAAATAAATATGATTATTAATATTAAAATAATATCCAAAACCTATCCAATTCTTATTGTATGGTTTTATTTCAACCATGATTTATCTTATCATCTACTTTAATAAGTTTTGGTCCTTTAGAAACCGAATATCACTATATAATTAAATAAAATTTTCACACTTTCCTAAAGAGCCCCTCCCCCCCATATAAAAGGACAACACTTATATCCCATTCCACACACCTCTCAAGCACCTTGGATCATTCAACCCTTGCCCAAATTATCTCTCAAGACCCCCGTATTCCTCTTATAATCCTTGCCTTAGGAAGAAGGAACTTCAAGAAGTCATTTTGGTTCAAAACAAAGGAAGTTTCCCAAATTAAAGGTAACGATTTCTCTTAAATTATTTCATTTTATTTTATTTTAATTTACATCTCCAACCCCCTAAAAACTTTTTGTTACATTATTTTATAACAACACCAGAATCCCCAATATAAGAAGATGTTTTTATGAGAATTATTCGAACATAACTTACACACACCTCCTTCTAATGGGTGAAGAACATACTGTTTCTATGGATGGAAAACTAACATCTCGCGAAACGATGAATATTCGATTATCTCCAACCACCTCCCATGGTGGCCATTAAGATGAAACTGTATTTATATATGATATATATATTATGTTTATGTTTTCTTTATGCTTATTTATTTTACATTTATATCATTATTTTTTGGTTTTTATTATGGGTAAAACGAGATAATTTCATTTGAGGAAGTACGGACTACCGCCCACTCAAAATGATATGAATCGTTAATGCCTTATGTGGGACATATAAAGTATGGAAATAATGATATTATATATTATATTATACTGTAATTTTAATATATTTATTTATTATTATGTTTTAATTCCATTAAAATAAAAATCTAAATGAAAGTAGTGTTCTTGCGTACGTACGACATACCGTCTGCATGAACTGTACATTTCATTTCTTATCTCCAAATGTTATGTATTGTTATAAATAGATATATATACTTGATATAGAGTATATAAATATATATGATATCGAAATCATTTATATCATTTTGGATATAATGGACTCTGGACCACATGGAAAATTGTAATTATAACAAGTTCATTTTTGACTCATTTTTCGAACATCGATTAAATATCCAATATGAACTCAAATAATTAACTAATTGTTATAAAATATTAATAACTGATACAAAAGGAATAATAATGTTTAAAATGATCTTAATCAAGTATAAATTAACTTATAATTATTATTCAAGAAGAACAAGTAATATACAAGACTGGTCAGACTTGAGGTAATGGGTTTCTTATCTCACTTTTAATTCCATGAGATTTACATTATTCGCCACTTATTTATTTCATGTGGTGTATTGTGTACTTCCATTTGATATATATTATCATGATTCTTTTTATATTCATTTTATTTTGTGATTCATTTTGTAGTTACTAACTTTTTTCCATATGACTCGCTTGATTACAACAAAGTAAGAGTTTTTCATCTTACTTTTTATTTCAACGAGATTCATGCTATATTGGCCACTATTTCTTTTTTGTGTGGAATATATACTGCCCATGACTGAAATGTTTGTGTAATATACTTTAATTTATGTTTATTTACAACTTCATTGTATGATCCATCTTTTCATGGGCTGTTTGTTTCGTATGTTACCAAATTGGAATGGGAATTTTGAATTTCTATTTACACTCATTCAGTTGTAATTATACTTCATTGATTATTTTACTCCAAGATTATGTGTCGAATCACTATTTATTATTTATGTAGTAATTTTCACTCTCCTTTTTGTTTATATAATTTTGATTCACATAATCACCCCATTGATAATTTCTCGATTCATTGATATAAACTTTATCAAAACTCAATTTCTATTCGTTGAGTTAAACATCCAAGTCATTGGTGTTGTTTTTACAGGAATATGTGTGGAATTCCTCTGATTGATTTAAACTTAATATCCAATCATATTGAGTGTATTTATATTATTCACAAATAATTATGTCATTGATTTATCCCTTACCTAATGATACTATCCTTATAAGGGATTTCATCTCAATTTACATTCCTTTGAGACTTGTTCATTGTTATGCACCAATTCACTTTTATATGGAGTATATACTATCCATTTACATAGTATATAATGAAATAATTTATTCTCAGGATATTATAATGTTTTTATTACCTCAATTATTTGTATTCAAGTGTCTCTCATTTGGTTTGGAAGTCTAACTAAAATATCATTTTAAATATTTTACAAATGTATTCTTCTAAATAATTCTCAGTAATGTCCATGTTTAAAAATTAGTTTTAAGGATTTATTTATATGTACATTAATGTAATAAATTTTAATTCCTTTTAAATGTTTCAATGTGGTATGGGACACTTAGATTCAAAAATCTATTTTTAGATGGCTTCTTGAAAAAAACTGTGACTTTTAAATGTTTTCAAGAAAAAACGGGATATTTCTCTCAAATAGTTTTGATGATTATTGTCATTTATGTCAATATCCTTCATTATTCTCAATTGATCTTAATCTATTACAACACAATCTTCCATATTGTATTGAATGATTTATGTTTGACTATGGATGTGCTATTTTTATTCCATTCATGGTTTGTGGAAAAAGTATTGACATTTTATATGTTATTTTTTAATACAAATTATTATGTTATGTTTCAAACATTTCATATGAGGAATTCATTGGACTTAGTATGTTATGGGTGGAGCCCACTATAGTTCCGCAATGCATCGATAGGTCTCATGAGACAAACTATTGTCTTGGCATAAGGCCTTGACAAAATCTTATTTGTAGACTTGGCACAAGGCCTTGACTATGTGGTTATGAAGTGTGTCATTATGCATTCCATCATTATAAAAGTGGTAATTGATATTTCATGTGATTATTTTACAAGTATAATATCCATGTGAATAAGTAAATGGCATTATTTGATTTTATCTTTTACATATTATGATGAATTTCATGTTTAAAAGGCTTTTGTTTTAGTCTTATTCATTGCCTTAAATGTTTATGATTATTTATGAAATTTTCTGCTATATTGTTATCCTTACAGAGCATCTGAGCTCACCCATTTATAAGATTTATTTTTTTCAGGATGAGAAAAAGTATATTATGACTGACCAGTAGGGATAGTATATGAGATCTCAGTGTTGTATATGGAAAGGATGTTGTAGTAGTTTTCCATTTTATGATGTAATGTAACCCTTATGATTGTATCTAGTACTTCTAAGGCTACTAAACTAATCAGTCTTTCAAGACGTGATCTTTTGTGATCAGGCAGATAATAGGTATTAATTCACTGACTCTGGGCTTTTGGTGTCGGGGATTTACATAGTATGTGATAAATAATTTTTACTATAGAACATAATATTTTAATAATGGCAATGCAAGGATAATTTAGTACATATTGAATTTTTTAATGTCTTAGATAGAAATTCATGTTCTAGATTATGTGGTAATGTATTATGATAGTTATAATCTTATTGTGAACCTTTTTAGGAAGTATTTCTTATAGAGTTCTTTGGCTTACCACTCGATTGTATGATCATGTTTATAAATATGTTGGTGTTGTTAGATTATCCCATTTATAACCTATGCAAAAGAATGACATCTGTAGAGATTAGATATTTGAAATTTAAAATCATAATACATATAAGAAAATGTTTTTTTATTTTTTTGTATATTAGCTTGGGGTTATCATGTTCTTTTTTAAAATAAGGATGATGGGAAATTTTTTTATGTGGGGATTATTGAAGACTGAGCCAAATGATATTCAATAACCAACATCCCCTTCCATACATCAATGATCAATATTATTAGATAAGAGGTTCCATGAACTTCACTATGATTGAAATGATAATTGGGAACCATTAGTTGAGGGTTATAAGATCAGACATGCCCTGGATGTATTTTAGGAGATGGTATGTCTTGTAGGAGTTCTTAATGATGTTTTTCGGTCTAAAAAATACAGTGGTGTTATTCACGGCCCTAATATAGTTTATTTTAAAAACATTTCCAAATAATTTTGTAGTTTTTTATTTCAAATACTTATTAGAATGCCCCTAGTTTTTAGATAATCATTCCCAAATTCCTAACATAATAAGGTGTACACTGATTGTGAACCGTCTTTAAGAATATATATCTAAATAAAAAATAAGTATTGTTATATTACACTTCATAGGACATGTTATCTCTGATGGTATAGTGTTAGGGGAACTGTGAAAGGAAGATGATGTAGAAGGTTGATAATGACCCCAGAATGTCTTTGATATTCTATGTTTTTATTGATTGTCAGATTTTTATGAGTGTTTCATCCATGAATCTCCCTTATATATGTACTTATGTATAGAATAACCAATAATGTGGTGAATTTTATATTAGAAAATTCTTATGAGATTTGTTCATAAAAGATTAAGAGTAGGATGACCAGAAAACTGATCTTCACTTTTCCTATGATGGGAAAATATTATACCATATACTATGATGGATCTATAGTTTGGACAAAAAATAGTTTTGATATGGGAGAAATGATTGGTATCTTATGGATCCAGTCTATTGATACTACATGATATTAATTACCTTACTTGTGATTTGGATTTGGCATCAATGGTACACACCTAGAGATGCTAGAAGCACTATATTTTGGGTAATATATTTGTGGTGTACATTGACATTAAGTGTCTCATGTATATCATTTACCAGTGATACATGGACCTTTGGTAGAGGATTTTGGTCATGTATCTATATTCGTTCAACATTGAGTTTGTTTATAAAATAGAAAAATGAAATGTTTTTTCCAATTCATTGAGTTGGAAGACAAAAAAAGAGGCCTTATGGGAGTCTTTTGGTGAGTTGTGTTTGATGGTACTCTTTAAATACATGAATCATTATGTTTCGGAGTCATTGTGACGAGTATCTCTAACATTGACATATGTTATACCTACACTCCTATACTAGTAAATGATATAGTATTTACCTTATCTTTAGAGATTATATCTTATGGACATCTTATATGTTGGGGATCTTCCATTAGGATGGTCTCTTTGTAGTGGATATGTTCTTCTTATCCATGGAAATGTATGGGATCATACGAGCTTTCGCGGGGATCTAATTAGATTTTTTATGAATCTAAATGGGATGTACATCCATGTCTGTAAAATATATATGAAAATCATTATAGGAAATACTAGTGTCTTGGGATGATGGAGTTAGAAATATTTATGGAGAGATGGTTCATCTATTAATAGGTAAAGTCTAGGGACTAGAGTTTTACAATGATTTTATTGACATTATCCATACTAGAATGGATGTTGGATGATTTCACTATAGAATTCGCAATTGGATTACACAAGGAACATCATAATAATGATGCAGTATGGGTGATCATGGATCAACTAACAATGATATCCCACTTATTTTCTACCAAGGAGACCTTCATCATCAATAATATAGGTTGTATATATGTGTGAGATATAATTTGATTTCATAATGTTTTAACTATAATTATTTCTAATAGATTTCCTCATTTTACATCTTGATTTTTACATGATATTTTGAAGGTACTGGGATCAACATTCATTGTTTTTATAGCTTAGTATTCATAGGTTTACGGTAAATCTACCCATATAATTCATGATTAAGAGTATTATTATGAGACCATGTTTTGAATTTCAATTGACCATAGAAGAAACATATGAATTTCATAGAGTTTATATTTAATAAATTATTATAGGTGTTTATTAAAAGTGAATATTTTACATATTTTTATGAATATCCTTTTGATTTTCCTCTTTTCTAGACAGAAGAACATTAGTCAATGATAGTAGGACCAACTCTCACATAGAATATGAATGAGTTGGTTTATTCGATCATGAAAGAATTGGTGACCATACAAATCTATAATAAATCATATAATTACCATTGGAGTTGACCTCTAGTTCTTGAGGATTATTATTATGTTTTCCTTCAGGTATTGGCTAGTTTGGTGAAATTCTACATTAAGAAACAAGAGATGATATTTCCCACATTTATTAGGTTATTTTTAGATATATTAGAGGTTATTTAAATTGGTTTTCCATTTTCCCTTCCAAAACACTATAATTCTATGAAAATGGTTATTTATGTGTTATATTATCAAATATATTATCCTAACCCTTCTCATCTAAAAAACATTGATTAAATGATCTTGATTTAGATGTTCCCTATGAGAGGAACTAGATTTGTATTGTGGATCATAGAGAAAATAACCTCTAAAAGAAGACCTTGAATTTATTTCGATTATCATGTAAACATGGGCATGTATAAAAGAATAATTGGGAGTGGGAGTCATATATGTTGAAATAGTGACCGGAATTGTTCAGTGTAATGACCGGAATTTTGAACCGGGTTAAAAAGTGGAGAAATTTGAACTTTTTCAATTATTGAACCCATAGTATTTAGAACGGGGCTTTGGGATGAGATTTTGAAGGTTGGTGCCCTTCCTTTTTATGCTTTTGGGAGTGGGAGAAGGCCCGTTAAGTTTCTCAGGTGTCCCGAGGGGTTTCGGAAGCCCCGAACCCCAGTTTTTTAAAGAGATGCCGAGGGCATGCGGTTGGCGCACGACATGACCAAGCCGTGTGGCCTAAATAGTGCGGCCCAAATCATGTGGGATGTGGCTTGCACACGGGCTGCACACAGTTTCCCAAACTGTGCGCCTTGCCAGTGAAGTGTGTGTCTTCGAGGCCGTAGACCCCGCACGGTTTGCGCACAGTTTGGAAAACTATGCGGGTTAAACCATGTGGTTTGGGTGTGTTAGGTATGTTAATTAAATTAAAAATAAAAATAAATACAATAAAAACCTAAATAAATCATACCTCACCCTCTCCCCTCTCACTCAACGAATAGCCCAAGGGGGCTCTCTCTGTCGTGCACTCGACCCCCCACCTCGGCCTCCCTTTGATCGGAAATTCCTCCACCGATTCAATTCGTTTCTCCTTCGAATCATCGTGGTAAGTTCTTCTCCCTAGTCTCCTCCCTTTTTGACCAGTTTGTGGCTTCTCCCTCATCCGAATCCCGATCGTACAATCCCTATGATGGGGATTGGTTCTTTATTTCGTTTTCTTTCTTTGTACGTATGTTCCATGGTTATGTGGAGGGTCCCTCGGGACCTCGTGGGTGTGCGTATGCTGTCTGCCATCGAAGGAGTAGCAGGTTACAGTGATTTGGAACAACAGGATTGTTTCTGAGGTAAGGTTTTTCAACCGTTGGTTGTTTCACAGCTTCCAAGTAATGTCTTTAGTTGTTATGAGGGATCCTGGTGTGTTCTGGTTAGTGTGTTGGCGGTTTTGGTCATGTTTCGGGTTGCCAATGATTAGGCGACTCGCTTGCTATTGAATAAGTATGTATTTAAATGTATGTGGGTTCCCCCTTGTATGTGTATATTCGCGCATTGCAATGAATATACACATACTGGGATTTTTAACCCCATATCATATATAAAATTTCCTATGCAGGTGAGCGGAGATAGGTATATGTGTATAAGGATAGGTATAAGGATCCTCTGGCGCATGCCCATGGCCATGCGGGTGTTTGCTTAGGGGATATGTGTCACGACCCGCCCTCGGGGTCCGTGCCGTGACTACCCCAATCCCGCCTTCCATAGGCCAGGGGCTGGCAACTAGCACCAAGGCGTAAATTCCGGTAAAAAGGGAAGGCATTGCCTTTGATAAGTAAACACACACCACAGAGTAAACAAGCGGAAAGTAAACACTAAACAAGCAGAGTACAACTGAAAGTGCGGAAAAGTAAATGGGCCAGAATACAAACCCAAACTGAAAGTAAAGTACAACTCGAAAAGGGAAAAACAGCAACTGTAAAGTAAAAGCCGCTACTCCGAGCTGTCCACCGGAAATCCCACCTGAAGGGTGGGTACAGATAGCTCCTCTGCTCCACGGGTCCCGCCGTCCGCTCCGTGTACGTCCCGCCCAGTGGTCCACCTCCGGGTACCGTCCCGCTCTACAAGCCTCAGCTAAGGTCAACGCTGTCCGTCGTCTGCAACCAACACAACGTAGTGCGGGCAAAGCCCGTGCAGGGGTGAGTATAAGCTACTCAGTAGGGACCCCGAGACCCCTGAAGGTCTCTCAAATCCACAAAGGATAAACCACGAAGAAAAGTACAATCACGAAGTAACAACCGACACTGCTTAGGTATATGCCCATACATATATCTAAGTCATCAATTAAAATACGCTCCAACCTCCGAGCCCAAGTACAACTCAGTCCACGCAGGAAAGTATACGTATTCCACATAGGAAAGCAAAACAGAATCCACACAGGATTGCACAACACAATCCACACAGGAAAGCAACAGGATTCAGCTCACACAGGTATACTTCTTCAAGGACGATAAAGATGATCACTGATCCATCTAAGTCGTCGGACCCACGAAGGATCGATAGGTAACTAACCCCCGCAGAAGACCCACACAGGATCGGGCTCACACAGAACCAGTAGGCGCTGGCTCACACAGAACCTCTGAGCGCAAGGACCCACACAGGATCGGGCCCACACAGGACCTGTAGCACTGATCCACGTAGGATCGCTGAGTGCTGTAGTCGTCGTTGTCGAATCCACATAGGATCTCTGTACTGTCGTCGTCGAATCCACACAGGATCTCTGTACTGTCGTCGTCGCAGTCACAGTAGCAGTCGTAGCAGAAGAACAGTCGCAGCCAGCACTAGGGTTCCCGCACACAGCAAGCTCGTACGGAGGGTCCGCTCCACGAGCCGAGAGGCTGATACATCAACTGTCACAAAGACCAGAGTTGATGTATCCAAAAGTTCCGTATCGTGAACAGGAACTCAACGCAACAGACGGCGCGTCGATCGGACGCCCGGTCTGAGAGTTATTGGCGTTTTTGTCTCCGGGGCCCGGTTGGTTTTTAAGGCAAAACCAACCCGACCGTACTCCACCTGCGTCCAAACCTCGGGCGGATTATGCCAAAAGATCCGTCTCACTAATAGGAACACTACGCGACTGACGGCACGTCAATCGGACGTCCGTAGCTCAAGATATGAGCGTTTCCGCTCCGAAGGCCCGGTTGGTTTCGTGAACGAACCAACCCGGCCGAACTCAAAGTAACCCGAAACCTTGAGTGCGATATACCGAAACGACCGTCTCGATCCAAGGATCGTGTTGCCGCTGACGGTTCGTCGATCGGAGGTCCGAGGCTCAAGTTATGAGCCAAAAACCAAATCTGGTTCGAAACGGGGGGGTCCGGGTCCGGGCCGACCCGGCCCGACCCCCACCCCCCCCCCCCCCCCCGGGGTGGCGCGGCGGCGCGGCGGCGGGCCGCGGCGGCTGGTGCTGGCGCCGCACGAGGGAGGAACGCGGGGTGACAAACCCCCGCGTTTTGAGGGGCGGCGCGGCCTTTGTGCCGCGCCGGTTTCTTTTAAAACCGCCCCCCCCCCCCACGTGGGGGGGCCTGCTGGCGCCGAACCAAGGGGGCCGGCTGCCCCCTTCCCTCAAGAACCTCCCCCCTCATTAAGAGGGGGGATTTGTTGAACCGGCCGGGGGATTTATTCCCCCGGTTTTATGTCATCCGGTCGGCCAGCTGGCCGGCCGGTTTTTACCAACGGGACCGGAAATTCCGGTCCCGCCTTCGACTTCCGACGCCGGCGGCCCGGCCGCCGGTCTCCTCTTCCGCCGCGGCCCGGAACCGGCCGCGGTCTTTTCGTCCCGCCGCGGCCCGGAACCGGCCGCGGTGTTCGTCATCCGGCGCGGTGCGACGGCACCGCGCCCCCTTCGCCGTGCCATGATTCTTTTCAACGCGGCGCGACGGCGTCGTGTTCTTGATGATTTTTCCTTGACGTAGTGCGACGGCGCCGCGTAAATTATTTGTACGATCATCCGCGTGGTGCGACGGCACCACGCCACTTGCTTCCACCCGCATGAATAAACATGAACAATGGTGGGGGGTTCGGCCGTGTTCATGCGGTCCGGCCCCCCTCGCGTTAACTATAACACTTAAATAAAATATTTCAAAGCCTCACGTAGACATACGATCCACGAGCAAGAAATGGAATAATTAAAGAATGAAACAACAACCCCTACCTCGGGTTAAAGATTCGAAGATTCGTCTACGTTCCGCGGAAGACGGCGTCGCGGAGGTCGGGCGTCGCGGTCGTTGTTCGTCAAATCCGTTGACGAAGAGATATGCCCGAAGACACACGTCGTTGGCGGATCTTCGTTTGCCGACGAAGAAGGTCCGAGGAGGAAGTGGTGTTCCCTCTTGTTGACACCGAGGACGAAGAAGAGAGGCGTCGTTCTTCGTCGGAGTTTGAGCGTTCTTCGTTCTTCGTCAGAGCTTGAAGATGAAGAGGAAGCTCTCCAAAAGCTCTCAAGGAGACAAACAAACAACCCATCATAAAATAAGATAACATCTTATTTTATTATTACAAAACACATAAGAATTTCAAAAGATTGAAATTCAAAAAGGGGTTAACTCCCAAAATTAATTAAGAGTAACTTAAGCCAATTAAGAGGGGGTTAAGGGAACATGAAAAGTCTAGGGGTTCGTGTGGGCCCCACCACACTTAATCCTCCCAAGGGAGGTTAAGTGGGTGTGGGTCCCACTTCCAACCCCCTTTGGTAGGTTTTTAACAAACTAAAAATAAAATTTGTCTTACACAAATTTTATTTAACTCAACTGAAAACCCCAAAACTTAACTTTCAACCCGCAACAAACGCAACTCCCGAAAAGGTCTCTTTAAGCGAAAATCGGCGCTACGAGTTCATCGGTGCCCTCGGATTTCAATTCCGAGCACCGGATCAAAAGTTAAGAATTCCCGCTCGTTCGTTCACTGAACGTACCCGAGCCAAACTTCGGAAATTAATTCCGGGCACTCCGGGCCTCGGAATCAGGTGCCGTCTGAAACCGCGCTCTTGTAAAATTCTAAAGAAAATTAAGAAAAAAAAATTCCCTTGAATTTTACGGGTCTTTACATTACTCCCACCTCAGGGCTTTACATCCCCGTAAAGATATA
The DNA here is from genome assembly GCA_963277665.1 of Viscum album. Taxonomy (NCBI): domain Eukaryota; kingdom Viridiplantae; phylum Streptophyta; class Magnoliopsida; order Santalales; family Viscaceae; genus Viscum; species Viscum album. The sequence goes on along the minus strand of OY728133.1, from coordinate 1,775,918,037 downwards.
TCAAAAACTAGGGAAACAAATTAGGGTACTGAGCACGCATCTGAGCCTCCCGCTCCCATGTGCTCTCCTGGAGATTCCTGTGCTGCCATCTGATGCGCACAAGAGGAATCGATCGCCCACGCAGGACCCGCTCCTGTCGATCCTCTATCTCCACCGGGACCTCCGTAAAAGTCGCCCCATCATCAACGTCAAGCTCCCCATGGTCAATGATGTGCGTCGGGTCGTGCACGTATCTCCTCAGCTGGGATACGTGGAAGACGTCGTGCACCCGGTGCAACTGAGGTGGTAGAGCCAGGCGATAAGCCACCTCGCCAATCCTGCTGAGAATCTGGAAGGGTCCGATGAAGCGCGGAGATAACTTGCCGCCTCGGCCAAATCTCCGAATACCACGTCGAGGTGAGACCCGCAAGAAGACGTTGTCGCCATCCTCGAACTCCAGTGGCCTCCGCCTCCTGTCAGCATATGACTTCTTCCGGCTCTGAGCTGTCCTCATCCGCTCCTGGATGACCTGGACCTTCTCTGTCGTGGCCTTGACCATCTCTGGTCCCACCAGTGCTGACTCTCCGGGGTCTGTCCAGCACAAAGGAGATCTACAAGGTCGGTCGTACAACGCCTCGTACGGTGCCATCCCGATGGTGGAGTGGTAGCTGTTGTTGTACGCGAACTCCACCAAAGGTAGGTGGTCCTCCCAGCTACGACCAAAGTCAAGGACACATGCGCGGAGCATGTCCTCGAGAGTCTGAATGGTCCTCTCCGTCTGACCATCTGTCTGAGGGTGAAAAGCTGTGCTAAGACGTAGCTGCGTACCGAACGCCTCCTGTAACCCCTTCCAAAGCCGGGAAGTAAAGCGGGAATCTCGATCGGAAACGATAGATGATGGCATGCCGTGGAGCCGCACAATCTCCTGAACGTAGAGACGTCCCAAGCTCTCCACTAAGCCCTTCTCTCTGATGGGTAAGAAGTGTGCCGACTTGGTGAGTCGGTCAACAATCACCCAGATGGAGTCGTGACCTCTGGAAGTGCGTGGAAGTCCAGTCACGAAGTCCATAGATATGCCGTCCCACTTCCACTCCGGAACCTCCAAGGGTTGTACCAAGCCTGCTGGTACCTGATGCTCTGCCTTCACCTGCTGACAGGTGAGGCATCGAGAAACGAACTCTGCTACAGCTTTCTTCATGCCCGGCCACCAGTGCTGTCGTCTGAGATCCTGGTACATCTTCGCCACTCTAGGATGTACCGCCAAAGGAGAAGTGTGAAACTCCCTCAACACTTCTTCTCGCAAAGCGACTGGTACCATGGTACGTCCTCAGAAAAGGATGTCGTACTCTGATCCAAGGGAGAAACCATCAGATGCCTGTTCCGAGGATATCTGTGCACGCCGTGTCTCACAGTCAGCGTCCCCGTGCTGTGCCTCCCTGACTCGCTGCAGTAGTAGAGGAGTGACTGTGAGAGACTGAAGAAAGGCTGCTCCATCTCTATCCACGAAGGATATCTGCAAAGAGGCTAGCTGCTCCGTCGCCTCCTCGAGTAGCTGAATGCCCGTCCTTCTGCTGAGGGCATCGGCTACTACGTTCCCCTTCCCAGGGGTATAGACTATCTCAAAGTCATAGTCCTGTAGGAACTCGAGCCATCGTCGCTGTCTCAGGTTCAGGTCCTTCTGCGAGAAGATATACCTGAGACTCTGATGATCGGAAAAGACTGTAAAGCGCTCGCCCATCAGATAGTGTCGCCATGTCTTCAGAGCGAAGACCACTGCTGCTAACTCCAGGTCATGGGTAGCGTAGTTCTGCTCATGCGGCCTCAACTGTCGTGATCCATAGGCGATCACTGCCCGCTCCTGCATTAGTACACATCCGAGTCCGGTCCATGATGCATCGCAGTAGACTACGTACCCTACTCCCTCCTCAGGCAACCTCAAGATAGGTGCGCTAGTCAATCTCTGTCTCAGCTCCTGGAAGCTCTGCTGACAACTGTCTGACCACACGAAGGGTTTCCCCTTCTTCGTCAAAGCTGTTAGTGATGCCGCAACTCTGGAGAAGTTCGACACAAATCTCCGATAGTATCCAGCTAGTCTCAAGAAACTCCGAACCTCAGTCACGCTCCTGGGTGGCTCCCATGCTAACACAGCCTCAATCTTAGCGGGATCCACTACAACTCCCACCTCAGAGATAACGTGTCCCAAAAAGTGGACCTCACGTATCCAGAACTGGCACTTCGAGAGCTTACCATAAAGCTGGTGCTCTCGGAGTGTGTCAAGGACAACTCGCAAGTGATAGGCGTGCTCCTCCTCTGTCGTAGAGTAAATCCGAATGTCGTCGATGAAGACCACGACAAACCGATCGAGGTATGGCTGAAAGATCCTATTCATGAGAGCCATGAACACTGCTGGAGCATTGGTTACACCGAAAGGCATAACCAAGAACTCATAGTGGCCATACCGACATCTGAAGGCCGTCTTCTGCACATCCTCGTCTCTGACTCTGAGCTGATGATAGCCTGACCTGAGGTCTATCTTCGAGAACCACCGTGCTCCCTTGAGCTGATCAAAGAGGTCATCAATCCTCGGTAGCGAATACTTGTTCCTCACTGTCACCTGGTTCAGGCGACGATAGTCAACACAAAGTCGTAAGCTCCCGTCCGCCTTCTTGGCGAACAATATCGGGGAAGCCCAGGGTGAAACACTGGGTCGGATGAACCCCTTGCCCTGCAAGTCCTCCAACTGTACCCGTAGCTCTCGAAGCTCGGCGGGGGCCATCCGATATGCTGGAGTGGATATCGGGGCTGTCCCGGGGTACAAGTCAATATAAAATTCTACCTCTCTGCGAGGAGGTAGCCCTGGAACGTCGTCGGGAAAAACGTCCGCAAACTGATCCACCACTGCAGGAAAACCAGGACTCTGCACGTCAACTGCTCCAAGGATAAGGCTAGCCAACTGATGAGTGATGGGCTGTCCTCTCCTCCGCGGAAGTCCATCCTGTGCTGCTAAGGCTCCCTTCTCGCCGGTGAAGGTGAACCTGCTCCCGTCGGTGCGTACACATCGCACCTTGCGCCTAAAACAGTCAATCTGTGCATGGACCGTAGACAACCAATCCATGCCCAAGATGACGTCGTAAGGCCTCGACGCTGCTACAAGAAGATCCCAGCCGAAGCTCTCGCCTCCTAGAGTAAGCTCACACTGCCGGCACCAGTGCGTAATCGTCGAGTCTGCTCCCGTAGGAGTCTCTAGCCGTAAGGATCGAGCCAACGGCTCTGTCGGAATCTCCGAGCTCCGAAAAAGGGCAGCGGCTATGAAAGAGTGACTCGCTCCTGTGTCTATATGAACTGCAGCAAGGGTGGAATAGACACAGATAGTACCTCGAATCATCTCAGGTGCGCCGTGGTCGTAGGCCTCTGCTGCCTAGAGCTGTGCCTGTCGCTGCCCGCCAGCTCCCTGTGGTCGGGGTGGACCTCCTGGTGGTGGTGGTGGTAGAGCCTCAAAGCGTCGGCAACCACCAGCTGCTCGTCCAGCTCCTCTGCCTCGTCCGCCTCCTCCCTACGGACCACCACGGTCGACCCTCTGCCTCTGCCTCGGTGGTCCATCAACTGACTGCTGCTCCTCGGCACGACGGGTCGGGCAGTCGCGAGCCATGTGGCCCTGTCCGCCGCATGAGTAGCACTGTCTGCCTCTCGGAAGACTGGCTCTGCGCTGTGTGCCCCGCACTGCTGAGCCAGTGCCCTGAGATCGTCTGCCTGAAGGTCTGGTCTGTCTGGACCCCTGAGTCATCCGTCGACTGCCTGCTGCAGATGACTCCGCCACGTGCCGCCCTGCGGTGGGTCTCTGTGCTGGTGTAGACTCAGCAAGGAAGCCCTCGATCAGAAGGGACCGCTCCAGTACTCCTATCTGAGTCGGTATGCTGAGGGAGATCAGCGATGCCCTGATCTCGTGTCTCAAACCCTGCTCGAAGGTTCGGGCCCAGAAGAATGGGTCTCGTACCATGTCGGTCGAGTAGCGCGAGAGATCGGTAAATCTCGCCGAGTACTGAGCGACCGTCATTCTGCCCTGCCGCAGCTGTAGAAGCTCCTAGATGCGCACCGCTCAGAGGGTTGCCAGGACGAACTCAGAGCGGAAGAGGCTCTCAAAGTCCGTCCAAAGTAGAGATGCCTCATCGTGCACCTGGAGCATCAAGCTCCACCATCGTCCAGCTGCTGCGTGTAATAGGCTCGCAGCGAGGATCACCATGAGGTCTGCTGGTGTCCTCACTAGCCTAAACACTCGAACTACTGCCTCCAGCCTGTCCTCTGCTGCCTGGGGATCCATCTCCCCGCGAAACCTGGGCGGTCGCTGGCGCTGAAACTCATGCAGTGCGCTGAGGCGACGTGCATCGTCAGCGGCTGCTGCTGGAAGCATCGGGGGCTCGGCGGGTAAAGCTACCGCCGGTGCCACTACTGGAAAAGGGCCCTGCACCGAGGCCTCGTCGCTCGGTGGGCTGTCGTCATGCTCGACTCTCGGAACCCTAGCTGGCTGCCGTCGTGGGGCCATCCTGAAAAGGAAACAGGTGCGCCACGGTCAGAACAGTATACCTGGTGAGCTGATATAAGTAATCACAAAGAAAACTTTGAAACACACACGCAATCAATGTTTTCGTGCATTAAGGCTGAAATCAGAAGTCAGGGTCCTGGTGTACGGATACGTCGGCCGCCGCACCAACACTGGACTCCCTGGACTGATATCCACACTCAATACGCTAAACATTATTGCTTCACATAGAAAAGATCATAGTTCGCGGTAGAACCGAACTCCTCTGATACCAATTTGTCACGACCCGCCCTCGGGGTCCGTGCCGTGACTACCCCAAGCCCTCCTTCCATAGGCCAGGGGCTGGCGACTAGCACCAAGGCGTAAATTCCGGTAAAAAGGGAAGGCATTGCCTTTGATAAGTAAACACACACCACAGAGTAAACAAGCGGAAAGTAAACACTAAACAAGAGAGTACAACTGAAAGTGCGGAAAAGTAAATGGGCCAGAATACAAACCCAAACTGAAAGTAAAGTACAACTCGAAAAGGGAAAAACAGCAACTGTAAAGTAAAAGCCGCTACTCCGAGCTGTCCACCGGAAATCCCACCTGAAGGGTGGGTACAGATAGCTCCTCTGCTCCACGGGTCCCGCCGTCCGCTCCGTGTACGTCCCGCCCAGTGGTCCACCTCCGGGTACCGTCCCGCTCTACAAGCCTCAGCTAAGGTCAACGATGTCCGTCGTCTGCAACCAACACAACGTAGTGCGGGCAAAGCCCGTGCAGGGGTGAGTATAAGCTACTCAGTAGGGACCCCGAGACCCCTGAAGGTCTCTCAAATCCACAAAGGATAAACGACGAAGAAAAGTACAATCACGAAGTAACAACCGACACTGCTTAGGTATATGCCCATACATATATCTAAGTCATCAATTAAAATATGCTCCAACCTCCGAGCCCAAGTACAACTCAGTCCACGCAGGAAAGTATACGTATTCCACATAGGAAAGCAAAACATAATCCACACAGGATTGCACAACACAATCCACACAGGAAAGCAATAGGATTCAGCTCACACAGGTATACTTCTTCAAGGACGATAAAGATGATCACTGATCCATCTAAGTCGTCGGACCCACGAAGGATCGATAGGTAACTAATCCCCGCAGAAGACCCACACAGGATCGGGCTCACACAGAACCTGTAGGCGCTGGCTCACACAGAACCGCTGAGCGCAAGGACCCACACAGGATCGGGCCCACACAGGACCTGTAGCACTGATCCACGTAGGATCGCTGAGTGCTGTAGTCGTCGTCGTCGAATCCACAGAGGATCTCTGTACTGTCGTCGTCGAATCCACACAGGATCTCTGTACTGTCGTCGTCGCAGTCACAGTAGCAGTCGTAGCAGAAGAACAGTCGCAGCCAGCACTAGGGTTCCCGCACACAGCAAGCTCGTACGGAGGGTCCGCTCCACGAGCCGAGAGGCTGATACATCAACTGTCACAAAGACCAGAGTTGATGTATCCAAAAGTTCCGTATCGTCAACAGGAACTCAACGCAACAGACGGCGCGTCGATCGGACGCCCGGTCTGAGAGTTATTGGTGTTTTCGTCTCCGGGGCCCGGTTGGTTTTTAAGGCAAAACCAACCCGACCGTACTCCACCTGCGTCCAAACCTCGGGTGGAGTATGCCAAAAGATCCGTCTCACTAAGAGGAACACTACGCGACTGACGGCACGTCAATCGGACGTCCGTAGCTCAAGATATGAGCGTTTCCGCTCCGAAGGCCCGGTTGGTTTCGTGAATGAACCAACCCGGCCGAACTCAATGTAACCCGAAACCTTGAGTGCGATATACCGAAAAGACCGTCTCGATCCAAGGATCGTGTTGCCGCTGACGGTTCGTCGATCGGAGGTCCGAGGCTCAAGTTATGAGCCAAAAACCAAATCTGGTTCGAAACGGGGGGGTCCGGGTCCAGGCCGACCCGGCCCGACCCCCACCCCCCCCCCCCCGGGGCGGCGCGGCGGCTGGCGCTGGTGCCGCACGAGGGTGGCACGCGGGGTGAAAACCCCCGCGTTTTGAGGGGCGGCGCGGCCTTTGTGCCGCGCCGGTTTCTTTTAAAACCGCCCCCCCCCCCCCCACGTGGGGGGGCCTGCTGGCGCCGAACCAAGGGGGCCGGCTACCCCCTTCCCTCAAGAACCCCCCCCCCCCCTCATTAAGAGGGGGGTTTTGTTGAACCGGCCGGGGGATTTATTCCCCCGGTTTTATGTCATCCGGCCGGCCAGCTGGCCGGCCGGTTTTTACCAACGGGACCGGAAATTCCGGTCCCGCCTTCGACTTCCGACGCCGGCGGCCCGGCCGCCGGTCTCCTCTTCCGCCGCGGCCCGGAACCGGCCGCGGTCTTTTCGTCCCGCCGCGGCCCGGAACCGGCCGCAGTGTTCGTCGTCCGGCGCGGTGCGACGGCACCGCGCCCCCTTCGCCGTGCCATGATTCTTTTCAACGCGGCGCGACGGCGTCGTGTTCTTGAAGATTTTTCCTTGACGTAGTGCGACGGCGCCGCGTAAATTATTTGTACGATCATCCGCGTGGTGCGACGGCACCACGCCACTTGCTTCCACCCGCATGAATAAACATGAACGATTGAGGGGGGTTCGGCCGTGTTCATGCGGTCCGGCCCCCCTCGCGTTAACTATAACACTTAAATAAAATATTTCAAAGCCTCACATAGACATACGATCTACGAGCAAGAAATGGAATAATTAAAGAATGAAACAACAACCCCTACCTCGGGTTAAAGATTCGAAGATTCGTCTACGTTCCGCGGAAGACGGCGTCGCGGAGGTCGGGCGTCGCGGTCGTCGTTCGTCAAATCCGTTGACGAAGAGATATGCCCGAAGAGACACGTCGTTGGGGGATCTTCGTTTGCCGATGAAGAAGGTCCGAGGAGGAAGCGACGTTCCCTCTTGTTGACACCGAGGACGAAGAAGAGAGGCGCCGTTCTTCGTCGGAGTTTGAGCGTTCTTCGTTCTTCGTCAGAGCTTGAAGATGAAGAGGAAGCTCTCCAAAAGCTCTCAAGGAGACAAACAAACAACCCATCATAAAATAAGATAACATCTTATTTTATTATTACAAAACACATAAGAATTTCAAAAGTTTGAAATTCAAAAAGGGGTTAACTCCCAAAATTAATTAAGAGTAACTTAAGCCAATTAAGAGGGGGTTAAGGGAACTTGAAAAGTCTAGGGGTTCGTGTGGGCCCCACCACACTTAATCCTCCCAAGGGAGGTTAAGTGGGTGTGGGTCCCACTTCCAACCCCCTTTGGTAGGTTTTTAACAAACTAAAAATAAAATTTGTCTTACACAAATTTTATTTAACTCAACTGAAAACCCCAAAACTTAGCATTCAACCCGCAACAAACGCAACTCCAGAAAAGGTCTCTTTAAGCGAAAATCGGCGCTGCGAGTTCATCGGTGCCCTCGGATTTCAATTCCGAGCACCGGATCAAAAGTTAAGAATTCCCGCTCGTTCGTTCACTGAACGTACCCGAGCCAAACTTCGGAAATTAATTCCGGGCACTCCGGGCCTCGGAATCAGGTGACGTCTGAAACCGCGCTCTTGTAAAATTCTAAAAAAAATTAAGAAAAAAAAATCCCCTTGAATTTTACGGGTCTTTACAATATGTGTCCTTATACCTATGCAATGTCACATATTCCTAGTGGGGGAGCAGCAGTGACAGCTTTTGTTAGATAGCGCTGAGAGTCGGAGTGGATGGATGGATACACCTTGAGTTAGGATCCCTCTCCTTTCCCTTTAAATTAAAGTGATGCCTTTAAAGAGTTTAATAGTGCATTGCTTTAGTATGTTAATTAGGCAAGTTTATTTCCAATGAAATGCTTTTGTGTAAAGAGTGTGAATTGCAGGGACAAGATTAAAATGGTTGCTTGGTCACTTAACTAATGATTTAATAATAAAACCCCTCGATCCTAGGTGTGTTGTCTTCAAGATAAAAATGTAGAAAGTAGTCATTTATGATTTCCTGCTTGTGCTTCATTGTTATAATAATTAAATTTCATGTTCAACTGCTTGTTCCTTTATTGTTCCATTTTCCCAAGTGGGAAGTGGCTTTGCTTCCATAACGACCCTTATTATTTTTGGACCCTTGAACATAGTTGCTATGAACTATTAAGATAAATGGTTGGGTTGAGATAAGAAGAATAGTTAGTATGTCTTGAAAGAGAAAATGAAGACATTTAACTGAAATGGATAAGACACATGAACCATGAATCAATTTTCCATGAATCGGCAAATTGAGTGAGATGATGTGTGTGTGGAAGTTTTCATATAATTAATAGCTCCTTGAAATGGGTTGGTGCATAGTTATTGACTTACATGATAAGTCTCTACATAATGGGATGTATTGGATGTGACCAAGCCTTAGTCAGTGTCCTAATTGTAATTCATAAGATATACTTCCTTATGGATTCTAATGTAATTGTGATAATGATTATGAGTTGTTATGGATGATTGTAAATTTTATGTGTTTACATGAAATGAATAAGAGGTAATTCATTATGCATTGTGATATGAAACTGATGGAGAATGTGTATGTTTATGAATGGGAGGAATTCATACCCCATTCTATCTTCTGTGTATGTTTATGAATGGGAGGCATTCATACCCCAGGCTATCTTCTGTGTTTGTTTATGAATGGAAGGCATTCATACCCCATGATATCTTCTATGTATGTTTCTGGATGGGTGGCTGGAATACCCCATTCCAGCATATTCTGAGAATGGGTGGGAGCCATGTTACCGCACGCCAGATGTGATCTCTATACATGCATAGAAGGGACGCATTCTACCCCTTTCCAGTTGATCTATAGGGACATGATGCATTCTTACGCCATGCCCGCTAATATTATTAATGGGTGGGAGGCATTCTTACACTAAAACATCTTTGATCTAAGTGATATATATATATATATATATGGTTCCATGATCATGTTACTTTACTGGCAACGGGCCGAAGCTGGTATAGTCGTCGGGTGTCCATAGGGAACCTAGACGGGTGTTGTCTATCTATGTTTTCCTTTATATTGAATCTTGTTATTCCTACTTACTACTTTAATTAATATTACACTGTCTGGTTTGGGATAGACATCGGTGGTGTCGGCCTACTAATATTTATATCTCACACCCTACCCGGGCCGCCATTGCACTGGGGTACCCGAGTAGACCTTTCTTGTTTGGTGGACCTAGGTTGGTTGTTGTGTTGCTTGTATGTGGGGATAGGAGCAAAGGACCGAGCGGGAGCTCGGGATGCTCAGGAGAAGGTCTGTTGGGCCTTGTTGTCTTTTATTTATTCTTTTACATTGTATTGTAAGCATGTTGTATTGTTTTTTGTTTTCACATTGTATCATTCATCATCCATGTATCGTGTAAACTGGATTCGTCCACCTTTAATAAAAATGACCACTATTTGTGTTCCAATGCTATTTGTTAATTTCTTATCTATTACTTTTTCATCTATAGAATGTTATTTACTCTGAGATACCGCTGTTCAACTCTGATAAGAGGGTATAGTCTCCCCACTATCACCTCCAGAGACCCTCACTACTAGTCGGCAGCCTCTGGCATACGGGGAGACGCACTTGAGGCCATGTGACCTACCGGTACGGCCACTAGTTTGATGGTAAGCTGGGTTGGGGCATTATAAAGTGGTTGTAACACCCCAAACATCCATGATACGCTTCTCTTTCAATAATTCACTAGCATGCATTGTACGCAAGTTTGAGATTCTAACACACTGCGACCAATCAAAGTTGCTATTATGAATTGTAATACCCACTTTTTGAATTATATAAATTTTATATTTCAAAATGGGCTTCATTTTTGGATTCATAATATCGAAATTAGACTATGTTGAATTTTTTGTATTTTTCTGAGAACATCCAATTTTCGATGAATAGTGAAAAATACTTAAAAACAAATTTTTTAATCAAAATAATTTATAGTGATAAATTATAATATTGAGTGGATTTAAAGTATAATTAGATTATAATTTTACCAATTTATCCAATGGTGGTCATTAAAATTAATTTCACTTTGAAATTGTACATAATCAAATGTCAATCTTTTGATTGATATTGTTTCCTAAAAACACGCTATTTATTTTGAAAATAGGAATTAATTATAAAATTAAAAAATGAAAGTTATATATTTTGAATTTTGTAAAATATAAATTCTTTTTTAAATAATAATATCAATTATATCTTGGGGTTAATTTTTGGTATTGTTGTGAAAAACTTCAATTTTTGATGAATTGTGAAACCACTATGTGGTAGTTAAAAAACTAATTTTTCGATTAAATGAAATATTACCACTTCTATGAATTGAATTTCAAAAACCTGACATATATGGTTGTCATTAGTATGTAAAATGTGGTTTAATGGGATGAAAATAATTTTTGGTGAATAGTAACTTTTGAGTTTTATTAACATCGATTAGAGGTAATTATGGTAATTTAAGGTAAACATGATATTATAGGAATATAAAAATATCATGACACATGTACTACTCTTATTGGATGTGTCATGGAGGACCGATAAAAACCATGGGAAGATTTTTTTGACCCCATGGAGCCACTTGGGTAAGATAATGACATTAATACCTTTTATTTAAAGTAAAAAAAAATGTCACAAACATGTATTGTTTTACTAAAACAATTTTTACAAGGGGTTATTCAAGTTATCATTTCTACTATAACTATTAATTGGAATGATAAAAATATTTCCTACATCATGGTAATTTTTTTATAATTTTTCTACATTAAATAAATAAATTTATTTATGACATTATAATGATGAAGCGATTACCTAATTAATGAACGATTTAAATAAAATGAAAATATAATGTAAAATCTAAGACATAAAATTACCAAAAACCTATTGTATGGGTCCATTTCGAACCCTTATCACCTTATATTCGAAATATATCATTATGGGACCTTTATAATCCGAACACCATTTTATAATAAAATAATATTTTCAATCTATCCAAAAGAGCCCCTCCTCTCCTCTTATAAAGGGCCTCCACCTCTACCACATTATTCACACCTTAAAATCCATTTGGATCGGCCAACCTCTGCCCAAATACCTTCTAAACATTCCCCCCTGCATCCTAGAAGCCTTATCTTAGGCATAAGGCACTTCAAGAGTCCTTTTGGTTCAAGCCAAAGGGAGTTACGCAAACTAGAGGTAAAGATTTCTCTTAAATTCTTTTCTTTTATTTTTCTTCTACAACACCTAAACTCTTTTTATTTTTTTCATTTATAGAAACACCAGTATTATAAATATTCTTGAATTTTTTTTATGAGAACTATTTGATTTACACTGAAACAAACCTCTCTCTAATGGTTAAAGAACATATTGTTTCTATGAGTGGTGAATTACTGCCTCACGAAACGATGATTGTTCAATATTCCATTAACACCTTTTATGGTGGCCATTAAGAAGTCACAATATTTATATATGATATATATTATGTTTATGTTTTCCTTATGATTCTATATTTTTCAATTATGGCATACCGTTATGATATCCATTATGGGTAAACGCGGTAATTTCATTTTAGGACGTGTTGACTACCACCCCCTCAATGTGATTTGAATAGTTAATCCCCTATGTGGGATGTATAAAGGATGGAGTTAATGATATTATATACGATATTATACTATAATTATAATATACCTTTATATCATTATGATTTCATTCCATTAAATATGTAATATAAATGAAAGTAGCATTCATGCGTACATACAACTTACCGTCTCCATGAATGGTGCATTTCATTTCTTACCTATAAATTTTATTTAATATTATAAAAGCATTATATACTGGATATATATGATATATATGATATCTACATCATTAATAAAATTCTAGAGATAATGGAAATTTGACCACATAAACAACTTGTAATTATAAGAAGTCTATTTTTGACTAAAGTACCAAGGATCGACAAAACGACCGTTATTAAATTAAATGATCACATAATGTTCATAACATGGTAATAAGTTATATAAAAGGAATAATGAACATGAAAAAGGTTCTTAAACCAATATAAATTAACTATAGTTTATTATTTCGGAGATTAAAGAATGATCGAGTCATGTCGGACATGAGGTAAGGGACATTGTCTCAATCTTCTTTCATTGAGGAAAATTTTGTTTTATACACAACTTTGTTTTATACAGTGTATAAACACCTTTTACTTTTACATTTATTCAAAAGAAATATTTTTATACAAAGCGTTTTACTAAATGACAAGAGGAATGTTTTGTATTACGTATACAGCGACAACGACTTCTCTAACGTTGTGACCATTATTTGAGTTTCGGTTTCCTCAAAAATCCATAAACATTTTTTTAAATGAAAAATAAATACCATGTATTAATTTTCTTTTATTTTGGTGTTGAAAATGGTTTTTATAATGCTTTTATTATATCAATGTGTTGTATTGATATATTGTGATTTAAATGTGGAAATGTTATGTTTCCTTTATGTATGTTGTATGTGATACGATTATGTTATGGTTCTTGGGCATTGTTTATGATATGTTTAAACCTTTTCATATAAGGAATGCATTAGACTTAGTAAGTGATGGGTGGAGCCCACTCTAGTTCATCTATGTATCAGTAGGTCTCATGAGACAAACTAGTGGCTTAGCACAAGGCCTTGACAAAATCTTATTTGTAGTCTTGGCACAAGGCCTTGACTATGTGGTTACGATAGTCTGGAATTTTGCATTCCATTATTATGAATTTGGTTATTGATATTGCATGGGATTATTCAACTAGTATAATATTCATGTGAATATGTAAATGGAATTATTTCATTTTATTTTTTCCATATTATGTTGTTGTTCAAGTTTAAAAGAATTTCTGTTTAGTTATACATTTCCTTAAATGTTGATGCATATTTATAAATTTTTTTGCTATTTTGTTATCCTTCTTGAGCATCTGAGCTCAGCCCATTCAATGTTTTATTTTTCCAAGGATTTGACGAAATATTTTATGATTGGCCTGCTTGGATAGTCTAGGGGGATATGAGTGTGGACTACGGAGACAATGTTGTTCTAGTTTTTCACTTTATGATGTAATGTAAGACTTATGAATGTATTTATTGTTTCCAAGGCTACTAAACTAATTGGTCTTTCGATACTTGATCTTTTGTGATCATTCCAATGCTATGTAATAAGGCACCTACATTTGGTATCTGTGGTCGGGGTGTTACAGTAGGTATCAGAGGCAGTTTAGTACTAATTGTGGAAGCTAAATTTAGATAAACTATAATTAGAGCACATAACCCTAAGATAGACTTTGAGGATTAGTATAGAAAAACTTCCTAGAATTTGGTATTGTAAAGATTTTATGAGTTTTCTAAGAAATACATCCATGCCTGGATACGAGAAGGTAGAGGCAGCTGTGGAAAAAATGTACCAAGGGATTAAACCTGAAAACACCGCTTTGAGCTAGAGTCGAATGAGAATAGGTGCAATACAATATGCCTTTATTAACTCTTGGTGACGACACTCCCGAGAGATAAGCTTAGTATAATTCTCATTTTCATTAGAAACCATTATGAAGGGATTATAAGTATATACTTCCTCAAAGAAAATATTTTTTATGATTATGGATTATATCCATAAACTGTTCAATTTATGTTAAGTGTTTTACAAGTATGTAATTATGTATTTCGATTCATAAACTAATGTAGTTTATGAAATTGTTTAAAAATAGAGCCTAGTGGAAGGATTGGAAACCATATCAATGCACGCACTCCTTGTAGGGATTTCCCTCCTGCCGAAGATAATTATAGTGGAGCTGGTGATACAACTGGTGCTGATCATCTTATCACCATACTGGGACAACTCACTCAGGTTATGAATAATAACCATACTCTTATGAAGCACCCAGATCCGCAATGTGGAGGATCAATATTAGATGGCTTCATGAGGCAACAACCACCAACATTTAATGGGGGTACAAAACCATTAGTTGTAGAGAAATGGATAAATTCCCTAGAGAAAATATTTCAGGCATTAGGGAGTAGGGAAAGTGAAAAACTTGTCATGGGAGTTTACCGCCTCACTGGAGATGCTGATCAATTGTGGTAATTGATTCAAAATAAAAAGGAAGATGAATAAGTATCAAGTATGGAATGGAGAGAGTTTAATGATATTTTCATAGAAAAATACTTCCCTCATGGCCATCGAGCGGATACGGAAAGATAATTTCTGAGTCTGAGGAAAAAGGAAAATTAGAATGTTACAAAGTATGAGTCTAACATTACAAGGTTTTCAAGGAATTTTGCATATTATATACATAACCCAAGAAGTATTATTGATCATGTAAAGACCTGGAAATTTCATGGAAAATGTTTCTTAAATTGCTTTGAAATTTTACAACAACACAGTTTCTTACGGCACCTGATTCCGAGGCCCTGTGTGCCCAGAATCATTTTCTGAAGTTTGGCTCAGGTACATTCAGTGAACGGATTAAAGGGTTTTTCTAACTTTTGAACCGGTGCTCAGAATCGAATTCCGAGGGCATCGATGAAAGCACAGTGCTGGTAATTGCTTAGAAACAAATTTTCTGACGTTTCTTTTTCACGAGAGAGGTTGATAAAAATTGTAGAAGATAGAATAAAAATTTCACTACAATTTTTATTTTCTCTAAGTGGATTTATGCTTTGGGTGGAAGTTGGGTAACTACCCATCTTCCCATGAAAGGTTATGAGAGTGGTGGGGCCCACACGAACCCCACCCCTTCACATTCCTTACCTCCCTCAACTCACATTTTAATTGGATAACTTAAGTTTTGATAACTTATGATATTAATGAAGTGTGTTTAATGTGAGTGTTTGAATTTCAAACTCTAGAATTTCAAACCTTATGTTGTGTTAATAAAATAAGGAAGGGACTTATTTTATTTTGTGTTGGAGGCTTGTTGCTTGAGAGATTTGGGAGAAAAGAAAAGGGAGACTTGAGTTTCTTTATCATCATCGTCGAAGAACACGAATAACGTGAAGAACGTGAAGAATGCCAGATTCCTCAGAGGTCGGCGTCTTCTTCCGTGACGTCTCCTTCCGTGACACCTATTACCGCGACGCCGACGACGTCTTCTTTCGCGGCGTCTCTTTCTGCGATGAATCCTCGTTCGACAAACCTCTGTTCAGGCAACGTCGAGGTAGGGAATTGTTTTGTGAATATTAATCAACCCCATTTTACTTCCTTCTAAATCAAAAAACGCGGATAAACTAAATATCAAGTTGATTCGCGAAGAATATGTTGCGGGTTGGGAATTCTTGTTTGCGGGAAAACTGTAGGGGTTTATTTAATTATTTTGTTCATGATTACTACTTGACTCTCTTCGTGGAATATGATCAATTGCTATCGATTAACGAGAGGGGGTCGGACCGCACAAACACGGCCGACCCTCCTCCATTATCCATGTTTAATTCTAATGTGGTTGGAACGGAAATGGCGCGGTGCCGTCACACCCCACGGGATCGTGCGACAAGGAATGCGCGACGCCATCGTGCCGTGTCGCGAAATTGAACCATGTTGCAGCACCGTCGCGCCGCGCCGGAGAACCACAAAAGCACCACGGCCGGAGCGGGTCCGCGGCGGAGGGGTGCGGCGCCATCGCACTGCACCTGATGAATGAAGGCCGGGGCCGATACCGGGCCGCAGCGGAGCATGGGAACCGGCGGCCAGAAATGGGCCCCCGGTGTCGGAGCAGAGAGGGGACTAGTCGTCGCTGGTCCCGTTGCAGTAGAAACCGGCCGGCCGGGGCGGGCCGGCCGGACGAGTGGAAAGCCGGGGGTTTAAACCCCCGGCCGGCCAGCTGAGTGGCCCCCAATAAGGGGGGATTCGGTTACAAACCCGGGGGGCAGGCGCCCCCACCCCAAACAGCTCGGCCGTTTGGCCGAGCACCTGACCAGCGCGATGCGCCCAGGCTGGGCCAGGACGCGCCCAAGAGGGCTGGACCCAGACCCGGATCGGGTTGACACGGTTCGGGTCGACCCTTGGGTATCGGGTTGGGCCCGAACCCCCTTAATACCGAATCTTTTCCGGTCGGACGCCCATAACATGTGATACAGGCCTCTGATCGATGCACTGTCAGTTGGGATGCGATCCTTGGATCGAGACGGTCGTTTTTTTATATTGAACTCAAGGTTTTGGAATACTTTGTGTTCGACCGGGTTGGTTCGTACACGAAACCAACCGGGCCCTCGGAGCGGAAACGTTCATATCTTGAGCTCCGGACGTCCAATTGACGTGTCGTCGACTTCATTGAATTCCTCTTGATGAGACGGAACTTTTGGAATACTTCGCCTGTGTTTTGGTTGTTGTTGGATAGTGGCCGGGATGGATTGTACCCGAAATCCAACTGGGCCCTTGGAACGGAACAACATATATCTTTCAGACTGGATGTTTGTTTGAAGAACCGTCAGCGGAGTTGGTGATCACGTTGAGAATCGGTCCCTATGAGTTTACCCAATGAGTGTTCGTTGTATAGTTGAGATACGACCGGGTTGGTTCGCTCACGAAACCAACCGGGCCCCTAGGACAAAAAGTCTAATAACTCACAGATCGGGCATCCGATTGACGCGCCGTCTATTGCGTTGATACCCCTATGACGAGGAGATCCTTTGAGATACTTCTTCGTGGTACTTTGAGATACTTGGAGTATCGACCTATAGCTCATGGAGAGGACCCTCCCAGAGACGAGCGTGCGGAGTACGGAGACCGTGTAGCCGACTGAGACCTAACGACTCCTTGACCGACTCGACATGGAGTGAGTCGACTAGCCCAGTGGACTGACCACTACTTTGTTTGGGTGCAGAACCATGGCGGACTGAGCACTACCTCTGTGACAGTGCAGACCCGCGGTACTCGTCCGGACAGTACCTCTGCAGGCTACTAGGGGGTGTGCACTACTGTGTTTGGGTGGCATACCCCGGCGGGAAGCACTACTGTGTTTGGGTGGTTGACCCACGGTACTCGACAGGAGGAGTGCCTCAGTAGTCTTAGGTTAGTGATCAGTACCTCAGAGTCGTGACATGACCACTGTACACTCTAGAGACGGGGCTCTTCAGCAGTTACGGTTTCGATAATGAAAATACCGGTTTGAGCTGAGTCTATGACCTTGTGTTTACCTCGTGATTGAGATGGGTCACTTGATAACTTAGGTATATGTATGGGCATAAACCTGGGTAGTGGTTATCCATTGATTTCATGATCTTTGTGTTACCTCATGTTTGAGATGAGTTACATGATAACGTAGGTATATGTATGGGAATATACCTAAGTAGAGGTTATCTGTTGAGATCTTCTTTGTGGTTATCCTTGTTAGTTTTAGTGAGACCTTGAGGGTCTCGGGGTCCCTTCTGATTATCATTATACTCACCCCTGCACGAGCTATGCTCGCACCTCGTTGTGTTGGTTGCAGACGATGGGTAGAGCTAACGGAGGCCGAGTGTTCGAGGACTAGACGATATCCGGAGGTGGACTTCACGACGAGATGAAACTCAGAGGGGGTTGACAGGCGAGAACATTGAGAAGTTGCGCTATCTGTACCTACCCTTCAGGTAGGATCCGTGGTGGACAATCCAAGAGCTGCACTATATGTACGTACCCTTCAGGTAGGATCAGAGGAGGACGACCCGGGAGCTGCATCCTTTCTTCCAGCTGTTTTTCTTTTTCTATTGTACTATCATTCAGTTGTAGCTGTACTTTCAGTTGGGTTTGTATTCTGGCCCATTTACTTTTCAGCACATTCTTTTGTATTAGTGTTTTACTTACTTTTGTACTCTGTGGTATTTTGTTTACTTTTATAAAGGCATGGCCTTCCCAGTTATCGTAATTTCCACCTTTGGTGCTAGTCGCCAGCCCCTGGACTATGGAAGGCGGGATTGGGGTAGTCACGACACGGGCCCCGAGGACGGGTCATTACAAATTGGTATCAAAGGAGTCGGTTCTACCTCAGAACTTATAACTCTGATATTTTCTTTCTGTAAAGCAATAGTGTTAAGAGTACCAAGTGTGGTTTACAGTTCAGGGAGTCCAGTGTTGGTGCGGGCGGCCGGCGTATCCATACACCAGGACCCTGAAAACTGATTTCTAACATTGTGCACAAAAACAATGATTGCGTGTGTGTTTCTAGAAGTTTTTAAATGTCAGCTCAAACCAAGTCATCTCACCAGGTGTAATCGTTTGACCGTGTCATGTTGTTTCTTCAGGATGCCTTTTCACGGATGACCAGCTAGAGCCCAGAGGGATGTGCGTACTGACAGCCTTCCGAGTGACAAGGCTTCGGTACAGGGCCCTTTTGCAGTTGAGGCAACAACGGAGGCACCAGCGGTACTACAATACGTTGGGCCACCGATGCCACCAGACCCAGCAGTAGCCGATGCATGCCACTTGAACGCGCTGCTAGAGTTCCAGCTCCAGAGGCCACCTAGGTTCTGGGTAGAGACAGACCCGCAGGCGGATGAGGATTGGCTGGAGGCTGTGGTGAGAGTCTTCAGGCTAGTGGAGACGCCTGCAGACTTCATGGTGATCTTTGCTGCCATCCTTCTTCAGGCTGCAGCAGGCAGGTGGGGGAACCACTTGTTCCAGTTTTGCGATAGGATGACCTTAACGTGGGAAGACTTAGAGACCTTCTTCAAGGTGGAGTTTGTGCCAGTAGCTCTACACCCCGAATGTGTTCAAGAGATGCTGCCTTTGCCGCATGTTTTTCAATCAGTAGCTGAGTCATCTGTGGGTAGTAGACAGATGATGCAGAGGTCCAGGAGGACCAGACCAGTAGTTGGGCGATCATTGTTTTTAGGTTCGGTGGTGCAGGGCACCCTGGGTGGGGACAGAGCTAGGCATGACAGAAACAGACAGTGTTACTCATGCTACAGGAAGGGTCACCTGGCACGTGACTGTCCGACCCCCCGCACAGTCGATCCACAGGCATTGGAGGAGCCACCCAGGCAGAAGCAGCGGCAAGTGCTTGAGCAACAGCCGAGCAGTGGAAAATGCAGTAGAGCTCCGGGAGCAGGTGGACTGGAGCGGAACTAGTTGATATGTCCCTTGTACTTCTAGTTCCATATTTTTGTTGGATTCGTGTCTTTGTACTATGAGCTACAATAATAAAAATACACTTATCTTTGTGATGTTTTCTTTCCTATCCTTTTTTTGGTTGATACTGAGAGTTCCCGGTTAAAACTATTGACTTGACCCTCACTTTCGAGATTTCTACTAGAGGAGACCCAGTGACCTCACACTGATGCCGACAGTGTGACTCGACCCTTGGAGGCGAGAGTGACGGTTTGATCTCTTGGTAGTTACGTCGAGGCCTTACGACATCATCCATGGCATGAATACATCATTCATGTTAGGATTAACGGTATTAGTTAATGGGCGTCGTTCATCCAAGGGATGAGACCGAGTTTCTATTTTCGACCAAGGAGAAATTTTTTAGTAGCTCTTTCAGATCGTAGGCAAAGAAGGTGCAGATCATCCCGGAGCAGATGAAGACTGCACAGTTTAGTAAGAAACAGGAAATCGACACCAGTCTTAGAGACTCTAGCGTGATAAATGTTTCAAGAAGAGGAATATTTAAGGAGAGATGACTCTACGATGCAACAGATGTGGAGGCAGATCTAGGAGAGCATCATGAGGTGATGTACATCTAAACATTCAACAACCACCCGCCTTAGTTATGCCCACCAGGCTTTGGGAGCGGGAGGGCGGAGGATGAGTGCGACTACATGCGGTCATGGAGTGTGACCCAATGGCTCTAAAAATGATTCAAGTGACATTCTGTGTCCACTTCTAGCTGCTGTAGTAACAGACGTCGATATGAATCATTCCTTGCTTTCACAAATCTTGTTCCAGACCTAGAGTTTCCGGTAAGCCGTGGACATGACCCTCACATCTGGAGATACCTTGGGAGGATACTCGATAATCACACTTACGCCGACGGTGTGGTTAGACCCTCGAGGCGAGAGTTTCGGTTGGAATCTCTTGGTGGCATCGTCGAGGCCTTACAATGTTCGTTTGAGTATGGAATGGGAAATAACTGTTCATACTCAAATTAATGGTTTTAGGAAAACTTCGGGATGAGTTTTCCTTGTTCGGCGAAAAGGAAACCCCAGGAAGCACAGGATAAACTATTGCACAGGAGGGTTTGAATGATCACTCATGAGTCATTCAACCTTACCCTCGTGGCAGCAGTCGTTTGAGTTTCAGTTCTAACAAGAATTGGAGACCTCTAGAGTTTGAGGATGACGATCACGTCCTTATATGGGTCTCACCTCGACGAGGTTTATGGAGATGTGGCCAAAGTGGAAAGTTATCTCTGAGGTTCAACAGACCTTTCTAGGTCCTCAGCTGGGTAGGCGAGGTGGTGTACCGCTTGACCTATCCACATCAGTTGCACCAGGTGCACGATGTTTTCCAAGTATCTCAACTGAGGAGATACGTTCTCGACCCTTCACATATCATCGACCATGAGCAGGACGATGGTGATGGGGTTACTTCCACAGAGGTTGTAGTGGGGATCAAGGATCGACAGGAGCGGATACTACGAGGATGTTCAATTCCTCTGGTGTGCTTTATTTTGTAGTACGGGAATCTCCAGGTAAGCACATGGGAGCGTAAGGCTCAGATGCGTGCTCAATACTGCTTTTGTGACCCTAGTTTGTGTTGAAGCTTTACAGGGACGTAAAGCCCTGAGGTGGGAGTAATGTAAAGACCCTGAAATTTCATGGAAAATTTTTTCTTATATTTATTTAGAATTTTACAAGAACGCAGTTTCTGAGAGCGACTGATTCTGAGGCCCGGTGTACCCGGAATCATTTTCCGATGTTTGGCTCAGGTACATTCAGTGAACGAACGAGCTGGTTTTTCTAACTTTTGAACCGTTGCTCAGAATCGAATTCTGAGGGCACCGATGAAACCGCAACATCGGTAATTGCTTAGAAACACCATTTCCGGAGTTTCATTTTCACAAGAGAGGTTGATAAAAATTGTAAAAGATAGAATAAAAATTTAACAAAAGTTTTTTTTTCTCTAAGTGGATTTAAGCTTTGGGTGGAAGTTGGGTAACTAACCAAACTTCCCATGGAAGGTTATGAGAGTGGGGGGGCCTACACGAACCCCACCCCTTCACATTCCTTAACTCCCTAAACTCACATTTTAATTTGATAACCTTTGATTTGATAACTTATGATATTAATGAAGTTTGATTAATGTGAGTGTTTGAATTTCAAACCTTTAGTTGTGTTAATAAAATAAGTAAGGGACTAATTTTATTTTGGTTTGGAGGCTTGTTGCTTGAGAGCTTTGGGAGAAAAGCTAAGGGAGACTTGAGTTTCTTCATCCTCTTTGTCGAAGAACACAAAGAACGAGAAGAACGTGAAGAATGACGGATTCCTCGGAGGCGGCATCTTCTTCCACGATGTCTCCTTCCGCGACGCCACTTACCGCGACGCCGATAACGTCTTCTTTCGCGACATCTCTTTCCACGACGAATCCTTGTTCGACGAACCTCCGTTCAAGAAACATCAAGGTAGGGAATTGTTTTCTGAATATTAATGAACCCCATGTTACTTCCTTCTAAATCAAAGAACGTGGATCAACTAAACATCATGTTGATCTGCGAAGAATATGTTGCGGGTTGGGAATTCTTGTTCGTGGGAAAACTGTAGGGGTTTATTTAATTATTTTGTTTGTGATTACTACTTGACGTTCTTCATGGAATATGATCAATTGCTATCGATTAACGAGAGGGGGCCGGAACACACAAACATGTCTTACCCTCTTCCATTATCCATGTTTGTTTATAATTTGGTTGGAACAAAAATGGTGTGGTGTCGTCGCACCGCGCGAGATCGTGTGGCAAGGAATGCGCGGTGCCGTCGCACCAGGCCGGAGAACCGCAAAAGCACCGCGGCCGGAGCGGGGCCGCGGAGGAGGGGTGCGGTGCCGTCACACCGCACCGGATGAATGAAGGCAGCGGCCGATACCGGGCCGCAGTGGAGCAGGGGAACTGGCGGCCGGAAACAGGACACCGTTGTCGGAGCAGGGAGGGGACCGGTCGTCGCCGGTCCCGTTGATGCAGAAACCGGCAGGCCGGGGCGGGCCATCCAGATGAGGGGAAAGCCGGGAGTTTAAACCCCCAGCCGGCCAGTTGAGTGGACCCCATTAAGGGGGGCCACGGTTACAAACTAGGGGGGCAGGCGCCCCCCACTCCAAACGGCTCGGCCGTTTGGCAGGGCGCCTGAACAGCGCACTGGGCGCGCTGCGCCCAGGCCAGGCCGGCTGCCTGGCCGGTCCGCCAGGCCAGGCTGCGCCCCGGCCGGGCTATGCCACGCTGCGCCAGCCGGGCCGGGCCGCGCCAAAGAGGGCCATACCCGGACCCGGATATGGTCGACCCGGTTCGGGTCGACCCTGGGGTATCGGGCAGGGTCAGACCGGGCCCAAACCCCCTTAATGCCAAATATTTTCCGGTCGGATGCCTATAACATTTGCTACAGGCCTCCGATCGACGCACCGTCAGTTTCAATGTGATCGAGACGGTCGTTTCAGTAATTCGCACTCAAGGTTTCGGAATACTTTGGGTTCGGCCGGGTTGGTTTGTACACGAAACCAACCGGGCCCTCGGAGCGGAAACTCTCATATCTCGAGCTCCGGACGTCCGATTGACGTGTCGTCGACTTCGCTGAATTCCTCTTGAAGAGACATAACTTTTGGCATATTTTTCCGGAGTTTTGGTTGCTTTTAGATAGTGGCCGGGTTGGATTGTACCTGAAATCCAACCAGGACCTTGGAATGGAAAAGCTTATATCTTTCAGACCGGACGTTCGTTTGACGAACCATCAGCGGCATTGGTGATCACATTGAGAAGCGGTCCCTATGAGTATACCCTATGATAGTTCAGGGTACAGTTGAGATATGGCCGGGTTGGTTCGCTCACGAAACAAACCAGGACCCTGGGACGAAAAAGTTAATAACTCACAGATTGGGAGTCCAATTGACGCGCCGTCTGTTGCGTTGAGACCCCTATGAAGAAGCGGTCCTTTGAGATACTTCATCGTGGAACTTTGAGATACATGGAGTATCGATATGTAGCTCCTGGAGCGGAACCTCCCATAGATGAGTGTGCTGAGTACGGAGACCGTGTAGCCGACTGAGACCAGACGACTGCTTGACCGACTCGACTTAGAGTGAGTCGACTAGCCAAGTGGACGGAGCACTACATTGTTTGGGGTAAAACCCATGGCGGACGGAGCACTACCCGTGTGACAGTGCAGGCCCATGGTACTCGTTCGAAGAGTATCTCTGCAGGCAACTAGGGGGTGTGCACTACTGTGTTTGGGTGGCATACCCCGGCGGGAAGCACTACTGTGTTTGGGTGGCTGACCCGCGGTACTCGACATGAGGAGTACCTCAGTAGTATTAGGTTAGTGATCAGTACCTCAGAGTAATGACAAGACCACTATACACTCCAGAGATGGGTATCTTCAGTAGTTACAGTTTCGATAATGAAAATCATTGTTTGAGTTGAGTCTATGACCTTGTGTTTACCTCATGATTGAGATGGGTCACTTGATAACTTATGTATATGTATGGGAATATACCTGAGTAGTGGTTATCCATTGATTTCATGATCTTTGTGTTACCTCAGGTTTTAGATGAGTTACTTGATAACTTAGGTATATGTATGGGCATATACCTAAGTAGAGGTTATCTGTTGAGATCTTCTTTGTGGTTATCCTTGTCAGTTTTAGTGAGACCTTGAGGGTCTTGGGGTCCCTACTAAGTATCGTTATACTCACCCCTGCATGGGCTATGCCCGTACCTTGTTGTGTTGGTTGCAGACCACGGGAAGAGCTGACGGAGGCTGAGTTTTCGAGGACTAGACGGTATCCGGAGGTGGACTTCACGGTGAGACGACACTCTGAGGGGGTTGACGGGTGAGAACATTGAAGAGTTGCGCTATCTGTACCTACCCATCAGGTAGGATCCGTGGTGGACGATCCAGGAGATGCACTATCTGTACCTACCCTTCAGGTAGGATCTGAGGAGGATGACCCAGGAGCTGCCTCCTTTCTTCCAGCTATTTGACTTTTTCTGTTGTACATTCATTCAGTTGTAGCTGTACATTCAGTTGGGTTTGTATTCTGGCCCATTTACATTTCATCACTTTCTTTTGTACTTAGTGTTTTACTTCCGCCTGTACTCTGTGGTGTTTTGTTTACTTTTATAAAGGAAATTCCTTCCCAGTTATCGGAATTTACGCCTTTGGTGCTAGTCTCCAGCCCCTGGCCTATGGAAGGCGGACATGGGGTAGTCACGGCACGGGCCCCGAGGACAGGTCGTGACAGATCATTTCTTTGATGGGTCAAAACCATTTCTCCATTGAGATTTAGTATCACAATCCTTCTCATCGTACGAATATAATGTATTGTCTGCTATCAAGACAAAAAAGGAATTCTATAATTCTTATGAAAATAAATTAAAACAAGAGGTGAAGAGAATGGTGGAGCAAGAGACAGATAACGGGAAAAAGGGAATGAAGTATTTTCTATTATGTGATAATTGTGGTAAGAAACACCCCGATACTTGCCTAAATGGAATGTGAGTTTGTTACAAATGTGGAGAAAAAGGACACCAGACTCGTGATTGAAAGGGAAATAAAGAGTTTGCCAATGTTGAATGCTACAATTGTAGAGAAATGGGGCATTATTCAAATAAATTTCCTAAGCGCCAAGGAATATTACCTCAGAAAAGCCCAAGGGAGAAAGGCCAAGCTTATGTTGGTACTACAGATGACGTTGAATAAATATTGTATTTTTGTTTTTGGACTCAAGAACTATATTATGGTTATAATAATAATGTGATATATATAAGTATTTTAATGAAGTAATTATTGTTTTCATTAAGGTTTTAATATAATGAAGGTAATCAGATTATTATTGTGTGAAAATAAGAGAATCTTTACATTGTTTGGGGAATCTGATTTACAATTGATTTTGGAATTTAGAGACCTTTTAGAGAGAGTCTGGACAGAGTTATTTTGGATAATAATAAAGGTTGGAAAGGATTAAGTTGAACTTTGGATAGTATTTTTTATGGTTAAAACATTTCTGAAGATTATTTTTGGAATATTACAATACTATAGATTTAGGAAAAGGAAAACCTGCATGTCGGGGGATAACCCATCTTGTCAGACAATGATACAGGAATCAAACCCACAACTATATTGTATGTGTTAATATTTTAACCTTGTACGATTTGGATAAATATAATATTTTTGAGCACTATTATCTTTTTGAGTGAAAGATGAGTTTCTGGTAGAAATTAGTTGAAGGTTGAAACTCTAATTGTCAAGTATATATATATATATACCTCTCTCTTATTCTATGAATAAATTAATTCCTAAAATATAGTAAAGGGATATTAAAAAACATTTTTTATCCTAATACCTTCTGTTTTGTTGAACTGATGATATTTTAAATCACCATAGATTACAGCCTTTCAGGCCCTCAATTTCACACTTGCTTGTGATTGATGACCATAATCAATCCCTACAAATATTTCTGTTTTTCCTCTAATTATGTGTCTCTAATTTCCACCAATGATCTCCTAATCGAGATCATAATTTTGTGGTGACTTTCTCATTTCCTTTTCCCTCTTATTAAGACTAAATTTTATTAACCTTATTTCCGATGGGGGTTTTGCACAACGGTATTTTCTATTTTCAAACTTTTATTTTCAAAGAACAATGTTAAATTTTGAGAACGAAATTTATTGAAGGAGGGGAGAATGTAACACCCCAAGCTTCCACGATACGCTTCACATTAAATAATATAGTAGCTTTCATTGTACGCAAGTTCGAGATTCTAAGACACCGCGACCAATCAATGTAGCCGTTATGAATAGTAATACCCACTTTTTGAATTATATAAATTTTATATTTCAAAATGGACTTCATTTTTGGATTCGTAATATCCAAATTATCCTATGTTGAATATTTGGTATTTTATGAGAACATCCCATTTTTGATGAATAGTGAAAAATCCAGAAAAAACATCTTTTTTAATCAAAATAATTTATAGTGATAAATTTTACGATTGGGTGGTTTTAAAGTATAATTAGAATATACTTTTACCATTTTATCCAATGGTGGTCATTATAATTAATTTCACTTTGAAATTGGACATAAACAATTGTCAATCTTTTGATTGATATTGTTTTTTAAAAACACGCTATTTGTTTTGACACCGAAAATTAATTATAAAATTAATTAATGCAAGTTATTTGTTTTGAATTTTTTAAAATAGACATCATTTTTGAATTCGGAATATCAATTATAGATTTGGGTGAGTTTTTGGTATTGTTTTGAAATACTTCAATTCTTGATGAATAGTGAAACCACTAAGTGGTGGTTAAAAAACTGATTTTTCGTTTAAATGAAACATTACCACTTCTATGAATTGAATTTTAAAAATCCAACATACATGGTTGTCATTAGTAATTAAAATTTGGTTCAATGTGATGAAAATAATCTTTGGTGAATAATAACTTTTGTGTTTTATTAACCGCGATTAGAGGTATATAGGGTAATTTAAGGTAATCATGATATTATAAGAATATAAAAATATCTTGACACATGTCCTACTCTAATTGGATGTGTCATGGCCGACAAATAAAAACCATGCGATGATTTTTTTTACCCCATGAAGTGGTCTAACATTGATCCTCCGCATTGCGGATTAGGGTGCTCCATATGAGTAAGGTTATTATTCATAACCTGAGTGAGTTGTCCCAGTATGGTAATAAGTTCATCAGCACCAGTTGTATCTCCAGCTACACAATAGATATCTTTAGCAGGATGGAAATCCCTACATGGAGTGCGTGCATTGATACAGTTTCCATTCCTTCCACTAGGCTCCATTTATAAACAATGGCATAAACTAGATCAGTTTATAAATCTAAATACATAATTCCATACTTGTAAAACACATAACATAAATTGAACTATTTAAGGATATAATCCATAATCATAAAAATGTTTTCTTTGAGTATGTATATACTCATAACCCTTCATAGTGGTTTGTAAACAAAATGAGAATTATCCTAAGAATATCCCGCGGGAGTGTCGTAACCAAGAGTGCAGCAAGCCCCGTTGTCATGCACCAGTTCGCATTCAAATCTAGATCAAAGCAGTGTTTTCAGGTTTTACCCCTACGTACTTTTGTGCCAGAGCCGCCTCTACCTGCTCGTATCTAGACATAGATGTATTTCTCAGAATACTCACAAAATCTCTATAATACCAAAATTCTAGGAAGTTTTCTATAATAATCCTCAAATTCTATCTTTGGGCTATGTGTTCTAATAAGAGTTTATCAAAATCTAGCTTCCAAGGTTAGTACTAAACTACCTCTGATACCAACTGTAACGCCCCAACCCCAGTTACCTAGAGTCGGTGCATTATTGCCTAACATTGTCATGATAAAAAAAGATCAAGTCTCGAAATACCGATTAGTTTAATAGCCTTGGAGAAACTAGATACATTCATAAATGTTACATTACATAATAAAGTGAAAAATCAGAATAACATAGTCTCCATTTTCCACACTCATATCCCTTTCAAGCTATCCCTTCAGGTCATTCCTAAAATACTTCTTCACATCCTGGAAAAATTAAAACATTGGAAGGGGTGAGCTCAGATTCCCAGTAAGGATAACAATATAGCAGAAGCTTTCATAAATAAACATAAACATTTAAGGAAATTTATGACTAAAAAAATCCTTTTCAACTTGAACTTCAACATAGTATGGAAAAAGTAAATTTATATAATGCCATTTACTTATTCACATGGATATTCTACTGGTCGAATAAACCAATGAAATATCAATAACCACTTTCATAATGATGGAATGCATAATGTCAGACTATCATAACTATGTAGCCAAGGCCTCGTGCCAAGACTAAAAATATGATTTTGTCAAGGCCTTGTTCCAAGACACTAGTTTGTCTCATGAGACCTGCCGATGCATCGAGGAGCTATAGCGGGCTCCATCCGTCACTTATTAAGTCCAATGCATTCCTCGTATGAACATGTTTAAACATATTATAAACGATAACATAATCGTATCACATAAAACATGCATAATGGAAACATAAAATTTCCACATTTCAATCACAAAATATCAATACAACACATTGATATAATAAAAACACTTTCAAAACCATTTTGAAAACCAAAATAAATGAAAATGAAAACATTGTATTTATTTTTCTTTTAAAAAAAAGTTATGGCTTGTAGAGGAAGTTGAAACTCAAATAATGGTCACAGCGGTGGAGAAGTCATTGTCGCCGCATACGTACGAAAACAAAAACATTCCTTTTTGTCACTTAGTAAAACGCTTCGTATAAAAAGATTCTTTTTGAAAAAAACATAAAAGTCAAAGGGGTTTATACACCGTATAAAAGAATGTTGTGTATAAAACAAAATATGCCTCAATGAAAGGAGATTGAGATGAAGTCACATACAAAGATCATTTTTTAAATAAAATATATCTTTTATGTGTATTCACTATATTTACACATAAAGAAAGTATAAATATCATATAGGACATAATAATATCATGACATAATTTGAAAGTAGGAGATTAACCCAACGAATGGAAATTGGGTTAAGAAGTTCCCTTACCTCGGGTCCAACTTCACTCGACCATTCTTTAATCTCCTAAATAATAAACTTGAGTTAATCTCTACTTGCATAAGGACCATTTTAAATTTCATTATCCCCTTTATATCACTTATTACAATGTTAAGAATATTATGTAGTCATTTATGATAATAATGGTCATTTTGTCGATCTTTGGTACTTGAGTCAACAATAAACTTCTTATAATTACAAGTTGTTTATGTGGGAAAATATACATTATCTCTAGAATTATATTCATGATGTAGATATCATATATATCATATATATCCAATATATACATTCATTTATAATATTAAATAACATTTAGAGGTATGAAATTAAATGCACCGTTCATGGAGACGGTAAGTCGTACGTATGCATGAATGCTACTTTCATTTATATTTCGTATTTAATGGAATGATATTATAAATATATAATGGTATTATATAATTCCAGTATAATATAATGTATAATATTATTTACTCCATCCTTTATACATCCCACATATGGCATTAACGATTCAAATCCTTTTGAGGGGGCGGTAGTCCGCACTTCCTAAAATGAAATTATCGCGTTTACCCATAATGGAAAACAGAAATGTATGCCATAAATGAAAAATAAAAAATAATATGGAAACAAAATAATATATATCATATATAAAAATAGTTTCATCATAATTTCCACCATGAGAGGTGTTAAAAGAAGATTGAACAATCATCGTTTCGTGAGGCAGTAATTCGCCACCCATAGAAATAGTATGTTTTTTGACCATTAGATGAAGGTGTGTGGAATTGTAAATAAAATACATCTCATAAAAACATCCAAGTATATTGAGTATACTTTTTTTGTTACAAAATAAAGTAAAAAAATATTTTAGGGGGCTGGAGAAGAAAAAAAATACAAAAGAACACAAGAGAATACATTACCTTAAAATCGGGTAACTCTTTTTGATTTGAGCCAAGGGCTTCCTTGGGAAGAATTATGCCCAAATTGAGGCTTCGATGAGTGAGAGAGAGGAGTTGGGAGATTATTTAAGCATAGGTTTCCTGTGGAAAATGTATTTCAATGTGTGAATAAGGTGGTAGTGGTGGGGGCCTTTTATAAGAGGAGAGGAGGGTCACTCTTGGAAAGATTGAAATGTTACATTATTATGAATTGATTTTCGGATTATAAAGGTCCCCCAATGATATATTTCTAGGATAAGGTGATAAGGGTTCAAAATATGCTCATTAAATAGGTTTTTGACAAGTGTACGCTTTAGATTTTACATTATATTTTCATTTTATTTAAATCGTTAATTAATGAGGTAATCGTTGCATCATCATGGTGTCATAAAAAATTTAATTTATTTAATGTCTAAAAATTCTAAAAAAATATCATGATGTAAGAAATATTTTTATCTGTCCAATGAATATTTATAGTCGAAATTTTATCTTATATAACCCCATAAAATAATTTTTTTAGTAAAACAACACATGTTTGCGACAATTTTATTTTTACTTTAAATAACAAGTTATTAATGTCATTTTCTTACCCATGTGGCTCCATGGGGTCCCCAAGTTGACACATGGATTGTCGTGGTCGGCCATGACTCATCCAATAAGTATCAGACAAGTGTAAAGGTATTTTCGTATTTTTATAATATCATTTTTCCTTAAATTTCACTAATTACCTTTAATCGCGATTAGTTAAACATAAAAGTTACTATTCACCAAAAAAATTATTTTAATCCCAATGAACCACATTTTACTTCCTAATTACAACCATGTATGTCATATTATTGAAAATCAAATCACATTAGTGGTAATGTTTCATTTAAACGAGAAATCAGTTTTTTAACTACCACTTAGTGGTTTCACTATTTATCAGAAATTGATGTTTTTCATAACAATGCCAAAATTTCACCGTAAGCTATAATTGATATTCCGAATTCAAAAATGATGTATATTTTAAAAAATTACAAACATATAAGTTTCATTAATTAATTTTATAATTAATTCCCACTGTCAAAACAAATTGCGTGTTTTTAAGAAACAATATATATCAAAAGATTGACAATTGTTTATGTCCAATATCAAAGTGAAATTAATTCTAATGACCACCATTGGATAAAATGGTAAAAATATATTCTAATTATACATTAAAACCACTCAATAGTATAATTTATCACTATAAATAATTTTCATTAAAAAAGTTGTTTTTATGTATTTTTCACTATTCATAAAAAATTGGAAGTTGTCAGAAAAATACCAAAAATTCAACATAGTCTAATTTCGATATTCCGAATCCAAAAATGAAGTCCATTTTGAAATATAATATATATATATATATGTTCAAAAAGTTGGTATTAATATTCATAATGGCTATTTGATTGGTCGCGGTGTGTTAGAATCTCAAACTTGCATACAATGCAAGCTATTGCATTATGGAAATAGAAGCGTATCGTGAAAGCTCGGGGTGTTACATTACATAACATTTAGAGGTAAGAAATGAAATGCACCATTCATGGAGACGGTAATCCATACGTACAAATAAACACTACTTTCATTTCTATTATGTTTTTAATGGAATGAAATCATAATGATATAAAGGTATATTATAATTCCTGTATAATATCATATATAATATCATTTACTCCAAAATTTATACGTCCCACATATGGAATTAATGCTTCAAATCGTTTTGAGGGGGTGGTAGTCCGCACTTCCAAAATTGAAATTATCATGTTTATCCATAATGGAAATCATAATGGTATGCCATAAATGAAAATTACAGAAGCACAAGGAAAACATAAATGTAATATATATCATATATAAATATAGTGACATCATAATGGCCACCATGAGAGGTGTTAAAAGAAGATTGAACAATCATCGTTTCGTGAGGCAGTAATTCGACACCCACAGAAATAATATGTTCTTTAAAAATTAGACGAAGGTGTGTGTATGTGTAAATCAAGTCATCCTCATAAAAACAACCTAGTATATTGAAGATACTGGCTTTGTTACAAAATAAAGGAATAAAAATAGTTTAATGGGTTTTCGAAGCAAAATCAAACAAAAGAACATAAGAGAAGACATTACCTTAAAATCGGGTAACTCTTTTTGATTTGAGCCAAAGGCTTCCTTGGGAAGACTTTTGCCCAAAGTGAGGCTTCTAGTAGTAAGAGAGGGAATTTGAGAGAGTATTTGGGCAGAGGATGGTCGATCCAAATGGCTTTGATGGTGCGAATAAGGTGGTAGAGGTGGGGGCCTTTTATAAGAGGAGAGGAGGGGCACTCTTCGAATGTCATGAAATGTTACTTTATTATGAAATGTTTTTCCGATTTTATTGGTCCCACAATGATATATTTCAAGGATAAGGTGATAAGGGTTCGAAATATACCCATCCAATAGATTTTATACAAGTGCATGTCTTAGATTTTTCTTTATCTTTTCATTATATTTAAATTGTTCATTAATGAAGTAATCGATGCATCATCATGGTCTCATTAATAAATTTATTTATTTAATGCCTAAAATCATAAAACAATTACCATTATGTAGGTAATATTTTTAGATTTCCAATTAATATTTATAGTCTAAAAGATAACTTATATAACCCCATGGAATAAGTTTTTTAGTAAAACCAAACATGTTTGTGACAATTTTATTTTTACTATAAATAAAAAGTTATCAATGTTACCCTAATTACCCTTAATCGCGATTAATAAAACATAAAAGTTACAATTCGCCAAAAATTATTTTTATCTCATTGAACCAAATTTTACATACTAATGAAAACCATGTATGTCGTGTTTTTGAAATTCAATTCACAGATGTGGTAAAGTTTCATTTAAACGAAAAATTAGTTTTTTTAACTACCACTTAGTGGTTTCACTATTCATCAAAAATTGATGTTTCTCAGAACAAAACCAAAAATTCACCCTAAGATATAATTGATATTCCAAATTCAATAATTATGTCTATTTTACAAAATTACAAACATATAAGTTTCATTAATTAATTTTATAATTAATTTCTATTGTCAAAACAAATAGCGTGTTTTTAAGAAATGATATCAATCAAAAGATTGACAATTGTTTATATCCAATTTAAAAGTGAAATTAAGTCTAATGACCACCATTGGATAAAATGGTAAAATTATATTCTAATTATACTTTAAAACCACTCAATATTATAATTTACCACTATAAATTATTTTGATTAAAATTTTCATTTTTAAGTATTTTTGACTATTCATCGAAAATTGGGAGTTCTCGGAAAAATACCAAAAATTAAACATAGGCTAATTTCAATATTCATAATCCAAAAATGAAGTCAATTTTGAAATATAAAATTTATATAATTTCAAAAAGGGGTATTACTATTCATTACGACAACTTTTATTGGTCGCGGAGTGTTAGAACTCGAGGTTGTGTACAACACACACTACTCTATTATTCAAAGAGAAGCATACCATGGATGCTTGGGGTGTTACATTCTACCCTCATTTAATAAATTGCGTCCTCAAAATTTTAAATTGTTCTTAGAAAATAAAAGGTTGAATGTAGAAAATACCTTTCTGGAAAACCCAAATCAAAAATAAGGTTAATAAAATTTATCCTTAATAAGAGGGAAAGTGAAATGAAAAAGCCACCACAAAATTATGATCTCGATTAGGAGAACATTGGTGGAAATTAGAGACAAATAATTGAATGCAAAACGTAAATATTTGCAGGGATTGATTGAGGTCATCAATCACAAACAAGTGTAAAATTTAGGGCCTCAAAGCCTTCAATATATGGTGATTTAAAATATCTTCAGTTCAAAAAAACATAAGGTATTAGGATAACACAATTTTTTTAATATACCATTCCTAAAGTTTAAGAATTTATTTATTCATCGAATAAGAGAGTGGTATATATATATATATATATTTGAAAAGTAGAGTTTCAACCTTCAACTAATTTCTACCACAAACTCATATTTCCCTCAAAAAGGTAATAGAACTCAAAAATATTATATTTATCCTAATCGTAAAAGGTTCCAAATATTAACACATACCATTTAGATTAAGAAAACTATTTTGTAATAACCAGGGACTTCTTGTAGGCTTGTGGTAGATAATAAAGGCATGTCGCACTATGGTTGTGGGTTTGATTCCTGCAGCTTTGTCCGACACGATGGGTTATCTCCCAACCTTCAGGTTGTCCTTTTCCTAAAACTATAGTTTTATAATATTCCCAAAATAATCTTCAGAAATGTTTTAACCTTAAACAATAATATTCAATGTTCACCTTAATCCATTCCAACAATTATAGTTATCCAAAATACCTCTTTCCCGAATTTCTCAAAAAGGTCTCTAAATTCCAAAATCATTTGTAACATCAGTTTCCCCCCAAAAAGTAAAGTTTGTCTTATTGTCACAGACTAAAAATACGATTACCTTCATCATATTAAAACCTTAATGAAAACAAGAAGTATTGTAGTACAATCCATATATATATCACATTATTCTTATAACCAGAATATAATCCTTGAGTCCAAATGCACCAATACATTATTTATTCCACTTCAACTGTAGTAACTGCATAAGATTGGCCTTGATCCCTTGGAATTTTCTGAGGTATGTTTCCCTGACGCTTAAGACATTCAATTTCATAATGCCCCATTTCTCTACAATTGTAGCATTCAACATTTACAGCCTCGTTATTTCCCTTGCAATCATGAGTCTGGTGACCTATTTCTCCACATTTGTAACAAACTCCCATTCTTTTGAGGCATGTATCTGGGTGATTCGTCCCACAATTATTTCATATTGGAAAATCCTTATTTCCCTTTTTCCCTTTATCTGTATCTTTTTCCACCATTATCTTCTTATCTTTCTTTACTGTATTTTCATAAGATTTAGAGAATGCATTTTCAATCTTGATAGCATAAGAGAATATATCTTCATATGTTGAGAAAGATTGTGATACTAAATCTTGATGGAGAAATGGTTTTAACCCATCAAAGAAATGATCAATCTTACTTCTTTGGTTACATATAAAATTCGTTGCATGCCTCGCTAACCTTGTAAAGTTAGCCTTATACTTTGTGACATTCTCATCCTCCTTTTGTCTCAGACTCAGAAATTTCCTTTCCATATCTGCTCGATGGTCATGAGGAAAGTATTTTTCTATGAAAATCTATTTTAACTCCCTCCATTCGATATTTTATACTTCATCATCTTCCTTCATGTTTTGTATCAATGACCACCATTGATCAGTATCTCCAGTGAGGCGATAAACTACCATGACACATTTTTCCCTTTCACTACTCCCTGAAGCTTGAAATATTTTATCTAGGGAACTTATCCATTTCTCATATACTAATGTATTTTTACTCCCATTGAATGTTATTGGTTGATGCCTCATTACTATATCTAACATTGATCCCCCACGCGGCGGATCAGGGTGCTCCATACGGGTAAGGGTATTATTCATAACCTGAGGGAGTTGTCCCAGTATGGTGATTAGATGATCAGCACCGGTTGCATCACCAGCTCCACTATAATTATCTTTAGCAGGAGGAAAGTCCTTACATGGAGTGTGTGCATTGATACGGTTTCCATTCCTTCCACTAGTCGCCATTTCTATACAATGTAATAAACTAGATTAGTTTATGAATCCAAATACATAATTCTGTACTTGTAAAAAACATAACATAAATTGAATTATTTATGGATATAATACATAATCATAAAAAGAAATGTTTTCTTTGAGAAATTATACACTAATAAACCCTTTTTAATGGTTTGTAAAGAAATCATGAATTATCCTAAGCATATCCCCCGAGAGTGTCGTAACCAAGAGTGCCGAAAAGCCTGTTATCGTGCACTTGTTCCAGTTCGAGTCTAGCACAAAGTGGTGTTTTTGGGGTTTACCCCTGGGTACATTTGTGCCAGAGCTTCCACTAACTACTCATATCAAGGCAGGGATGTATTTCTCGGAAAACTCACAAAATCTATATAATACCAAAATTATAGGAAGTTCTTCTATACTAATCCTCAAAGTATATCTTAGCGCTATGTTCTCTAATCAGAGATTATCTAAATCAAGCTTCCAAGGTTATTACTAAACTATCTCTGATACCAACTGTAACACCCCAACCCCAGTTACCCAGAGTCTGTGCATTATTATGTAACATTGGCATGATCACAAAAGATCAACTGTTGAAAGACCGATTAGTTTAGTAGCATTGGAAGTAAAAGATACATTCATAAATGTTACATTACATCATCAAGTGAGAAACTACAATACCATGGTATCTATATTCCACACTCATATCCCCTTCAAAACATCCCTACAGGTCAGTCATAAAATATTTCTTCACATCCTAGGAAAAAGAAAACATATAAAGGGGTGAGCTGAGATGCTCAGTAAGGATAACAATATAGAGGAAACATTCATAAATAAATATAAACATTTAAGGTAATGTATAACTAAAACAAAATACTTTTAAACATGAACTTTAGCATAATATGGAAAAAATGAAATTAAATAATTCCATTTACTTATTCACATGGATATTCTACTAGTTGAATAATCACATGCAATATCAATAACCACTTTCATAATGATGGAATGCATAATTCCCAACTATCATAACCACGTATCCAAGGCCTCGTGCCAAGAATACAAATAAAATTTTGTCAAGGCCTCATGCCAAGACACTAGTTTGTCTCATGAGATCTACCGATGCATCTAGGAGCTATAGAGGGCTCCACCCGTCACATTTTAAGTCCAATGCATTCATCATATGTAGAAGCTTAAATATAACATAAACATTCGTATTAAAACTAGCATACGAAATGTCAATAAATTCTCCATAAACCTTGAATGGTATAAAAATAACACATCCACAGTCAAACATATCACAAAACCTTCAATACAATATGGAAGTTTTGAATCATAATAAATCAACTTCTTATAAGCATAAAATCCTTCATAGGATGTTGACATTGATGAAATCAAAACTAATTGAGAGAAATATTTTTTTTAAATAAATTAAAATTAAGATAATTGTAAAAGAAAACATTTACTTTGAAAATATTCTTATAATCTTGTAAGGGAAGCTTCAATGACTTTATAACGGTGTAAAATAGCCTCACCCACCGTATAAGTTAAAAAACATTCTTACCTTAATTTTGTCGAAAATGTCAAAAAGGTACCCTGTTTGGAAAATGAGGGAAAGATTACTTTCAAAAACATATAAGGACAAATAAGGGTATAAATGACTTTAAACCATTGTCTAATAAATAGTAAATTTTTTTTGAAAGACACTTTTAAGAAACATGGATGTGGATGATAAAGAGGTCCCGTTAGATAATAACATATGAACAACCTTGAATAATGTAGAGGTTGTAGAATTAACCCTTACCTCGGGTCCGACTTGACTCGATCGTTCTTTAATTTCCTAAATAATAAATTAGAGTTAATCTCTACTTGCTTAATAACCTTTTTCATGTTCATTATTTCTTTTATATCACATATTACCATGTTATGAGCATTATGTAGTCATTTAGGTTAATAACGGTCGTTTTGTCTATCTTTGGTACTTGAGTCAAAAATAAACATCTTATAATTACAAGTTGTTCATGTGGTAAAATATCCATTATATCCAGAATTATATTCATGATTTAGATATCATATATATCATATATATCCAGTATATACATTCATTAATAATATTACATAACATTTAGAGGTAAGAAATGAAATGCCACGTTCATTGAGACGGTAAGCCGTACGTACGCATGAACGCTAGTTTCATTTCTATTTCATATATAATGGAATTAAATCATAATTATATAAAGGTATATTATAATTCCAGTATAATATAATATATAATATCATTCACTCCATCCTTTATACATCCACATATGACATTAACGATTCAAATCACTTTAAGGGGGAGGTAGTCCGCACTTCCTAAAATGAAATTATCGCATTTACCCATAATGGAAATCATAAAGGTATTCCATAAATGAAAAATAAATAAGCACATGGAAAAAATAAACATAACATATATCATATATAAATATAGTGACATATTGATGGCCACCATGAGAGGTGTTAAAAGAAGATTGAACAATCATCGTTTTGTGAAACAATAATTCTCCACCCACAAAAACAGTATGTTCTTTAACCATGAGACAAATGTGTGTTTAATTATAAATCAAATAATTCTCATAAAAACATAAAAGTATATTTAAGATAATGTTTTAGAAAATAATGGAATAAAAAGAGTTTAAGGGGATGGAGAAGAAAAATAAAACAAAAGATCATAAGAGAAGACATTACCTTAAAATCGGGTAACTCTTTTTGAATTGAGCCAAAGGATTCCTTGGGAAAACTTCTGCCCAAATTAAGACATCTAGGAGTAACAAAGGGAAGTTTAGAGAGTATTTGGGTATATTTTGGCCAATCCAAATGGCTTTGATGTTGTGAATAAGGTGGTAGAGTTGGGGTGATTTTATAAGAGGAGAGGAGGGGCACTCTTGGAACATCATGAAATGTTACTTTATTATGAAATGATTTTCCAATTTTAAAGGTCTCGCAATAATATATTTCTAGGATAATGTGATATGGGTTCGAAATATACCCATAAAATAGGTTTTAGACAAGTTTAAGGCTTACATTTTACCTTATTTTTTATTTTA
Source organism: Viscum album (assembly GCA_963277665.1). Taxonomy (NCBI): domain Eukaryota; kingdom Viridiplantae; phylum Streptophyta; class Magnoliopsida; order Santalales; family Viscaceae; genus Viscum; species Viscum album. The sequence continues at coordinate 1,775,879,085 of OY728133.1, read as the reverse complement.
TTTAAATTGTTCATTAATGAGGTAATCGCTGCATCATCATGGTCTCATAAATAAATTTACTTATTTAATGCATAAAAATTATAATAAAATTACCATGATGTAGGAAATATTTTTATATTTCCAATTAATATTTATAGTCTAAAGGTTTACTTATATAACCCCATGTAATAATTGTTTTAGTAAAACAACACAAGTTTGTGACAATTTTATTTTTCCTTTAAATAAGAAGTTATTAATGTCATTTTCTTACCCAAGTTCCTCCATGGGGTACCCAAGTTGATCCATGGATTTTATTGGTCGTCCATGACTCATCTAATAAGGTTAGGACACGTTTAAAGGTAATTTCATATTATTATTACATTATATTTACCTTAAATTTCACTAATTACCTTTAATAACGATTAATAAAACATAAAAGTTACTATTCATCAAAAATTATTTTCATCTCATTGAACCAAATTTTACATACTAATGACAACCATGTATGTCATTTTTTTTAAATTCAATTCACAGAAGTGGTAATATTTCATTTACACGAAAAATTAGTTTTTTTAACTACCACTTAGGGGTTTCACTATTCACAAAAATTGAAGTTTCTCAGAACAATACCAAAAATTCACCCTATGCTATAATTGATATACCAAAATCAAGAATGATGTATATTTTAAAAAATTCGAAAAATATAAGTTTCATTAATTAATTTTATAATTAATTCCCGTTGTCAAAACAAATAGCGTGTTTTTAAGAAACGATATTAATCAAAAGATTGACAATTGTTTATGGCCAATTTCAATGTGAAATTAGTTATAATTTCCACCATTGGATATAATGGTAAAATTATATTCTAATTATACTTTAATAGCACTCAATAGTATAATTTATCACTATAAATATTTTGATTAAAAATGTTGTTTTTAAGTATTTTTCACTATTCATCGAAAATTGGATGTTCTCAAAAAAATACCAAAAATTCAACATAGGATCATTTCAATATTCTGAATACAAAAATGAAGTCAATTCTGAAATATAAATTTTATATATTTTCAAAAAGTGGGTATTGCTATTAATAACGAATACTTTGATTGGTCGTGGTGTGTTAGAACTCGAGGTTGCGTACAACAGACGTTGCTCTATTTTTTAAAGAGAAGAGTACCATGGAAGCTTGGGGTGTTACAATGTGAAGAGATATTTTATGACTAACCTACATGTATAGTCTTTGGGGATATGAGTGTGGACTTTGGGGACTATGTTGTTTTAGTTTTTCACTTTATGATGTAATGTAAGACTTATGAATGTATCTAGTGTTTCCAAAGCTACAAAACTAATAGGTCTTTCGAGAATTGTTCTTTTGTGTCATGCCAATGATATGTAATAATGCACTGACTTTGGTTAACTGGGGTTGGGTCGTTACAGTTGTATGAGAGGAGTTTTCTCTTTTGATTTTTTTACTGTTTGGCGACATTATACATGGATAGGAAAGAATTGGAATTTGGTCATGAGCTGTGTCCAGGATTGGACACCCCATGCACATGGAAAATCTAAATTTCCTCGAATTCAATTATTATTTTAATGATTTTGATTATTATGGTTGATTTGTTTTCACCGTTGGGTGACACACATGATTTCTATTGATACTGTTGGTGCAATTTTCGGTTCTATTTCTGTGGCAACCTGATGATACGAGGGTATGCCATCTCATGCATCATATAGGGAAATGTTTAGAAATCACATGCCATGCCATCTAGATGCATTAGTAATTCCTACTGTTGTGATAAGTGATGTGGTAGCTATTCTATGCTTCTATGATATTGCATGTTCTGTGTTACTACTTACAATAACATGCTGTTTTTGATCAAAAGTGACATTGATTTATTTTGATAAATTCAGTGATTGCAGTTACAACAGGAGCCAATTTTAAGTTGTAAGGTGTATTGGAGACTTATAGCTGGGAAAGGGTATCCTGTGTAATCAGATTTTCAAAAAAGGTCCATTAATGTTTTAATTGTAAAATGGAATTTGTTTTGATTAAATGGAGCCAAATGCCAAACTATAAGATGTATGGGCGCTTTTCGGATTGGTAGGTGGCCACCCTTATGATTGGATCATTGTATTTGAGGATGTTGATTTCTAAAATGTGATCTATTTTGGTTAATGGGAGCCAATTTTCAGTTTATGGAGTGTATGGGCGCTTCATGGGTTGGGAAATGGCAACCCATAAGGAATGTAATGGCGGGGTGCTTTGTGTGATGTTTATATGTGTCAAATATGTTTGATTTTGATATGAAATGTTTTGGCTTTTTGGGACCCTTGTAGGTCGCCTGGGGGGTAAAAGGAAGTTGGATGAAACTTGCATGTTATGCTTTGATCAGTTTGATAAATTGATCAAGTACCTAGTGATTTTTTTTGGAGAAGGGTACTTGATGTGTTGAATTTAATCTTTTTATTTGATTAAATGATTAATGTGAATAAATATAAAGGTCTTGGTAAAAGGAACCTGTAGTGGTGTCCTCTGTTCAGACCCCGTGTGTGGGTAGGATAAGACTTTCTTGTGAGTGCCTTGGAACGGAACCATACACGTTTTCTATAGGCTGTTTTATTTTAGCAATAAGGTTAATTGTTAGTCTTTGAGCCTGATGACTTTAGTTGGGCATGACCAAGTGCTTGGGTCGTCGCTTGTTTTTCGTGAGGGGCTAGCCCGTGGTAGGTAGCACCCGTAGAACTTATGTGCTTTTCTTGTTCGATGAACTTTCTGAAGTTTGGTACTATTCGGGTACTGTTGTCCCATGTAGTACTTCCAGTTCTAATGACACCCTTGTTTGGACGGGTGGTCATACTTCTTTTGATCTTGTTAAGGGTTTGAGCATCAGGTAATGCACTGTATCAGTTGGTTGGACATGCCTCGGGCTTGGTCGGTCACCTTGTTGGTTTTTTGACCCTTTCTTTTTGCGCTGTAATGGATGACTTCACATTTCATCATCCAAGCGAATTGTTTTATGGGAAAATACAACATTTGGTTGTATCTCTTGCACTGCTATGTACGGTCTCTTGTAATCTCCATGGTAGAGGGACCTGAGCATTTGAGAATCAATTTGTCCTAATGCACGGGATGATTTTCGGAAGACTTGGGAGGTTGACATGCCGGTATTGTTTGTTTGTATTCCTGGTGCATTTGATGTGGTGATTGTGGATCAGAGGAGCAACGCACTTCCGTTCAGTTAATTATGAACAAGTCTTCTTATGAGCAGCTTGTCTTTCTCCTTTCGATGACGTCGACCCTTCTAAGGTTGGAAGCGGCATGCCAGTTGTGTAAAGCATGTCCTTCTGGGTAGAAGAAACATTCCAAGAAGGACCATCTTGGAAAATGGTCGGGTTTTGATCGAATTATTTTGGGTTTTGGTGGTATGGTTGATTGAAAAATGCCTCGTGTGGGAAGAGGCATTGTGATCGTGTGAAATTTTGACGTGTTGGCAGGTGAAGTTGAGTTTCTTCATTAGAGTCGACCAGGGGTGGTTCGACTGATCTTCTTTCCAGTTTTTAGGTATAAATTAATGGAATCCATTTTCAATCCTCTTAGTGTACTATGCTACACGAAGAGCTTGTCCCCTATATTGCTTTTTTCCTGGATGCACTAAGAGAGCGTCAGTCTTACACCGCACTAATGTTTTAAACAGCTGTTGAGCTTGGTTGGTTGTTCCATTTCGGTGTTGCACACTGAATGCATAGTTTCGTTCATGGTTTTATCTTTGAGACATCACCCAGAGTCGAGTATGATCTTTTCGGTGAACGTCCTCATGGTTAATGCGGGATGCCTTGGGAGAAGGCATCATTGTTTATCTTGTAAAGTGCTAGCCGCCTAAGCGGGGCCTCTTCTTGAATAGTAAACCGGATTTGCTTGACTCTTTTCGACTTGGCATTACAGGACAATGGGGAAATCGACCATTTGATCATTTCAAAATCATGCTAGGTGCATCGTTGGAACGCTTAGAGCGTGCTTTTGAAAGACAGTTCAAAATGTGGTGGAGCTGTGGTTTGAGTCATGGTCGTTTAACATGAAAAAAATAAGGTTGAAAGTACCATTGTTTTGTTGATTGAGGAGATGACAATGTGATAATGTCTCTTGTGGAATAGGCTCGGCTAAGAGCCTTCATGTTGGTTTGGTGGGAAAATGAACGTTGGATCGGGTGTTGACGACTTATGTTTTGTGTGCTTATGTGGATGATCATTGAGCATTGAATGTTTGGAAACGTAATGTGATCGTTGAATGAAACTTCATGACCCTTGTAGGTTGGATGAAGTGTGTATTGTTCCGATGGGATTCTTGGGGATGAGAAGTTCTATGGTGGGAAGGTTGTAATGACCCACGTTTTGATTTGGATTAAAAAGTGGAGAAATTTGAACTTTTTCAATTACTGAACCTGGCGTATTTAGAACCTGGCTTTGGAATGAGATTTTGAAGGATGAAACCCTTCCTTTTTATGTTCTTGGGCATGGATGAAGGTCCATTAAGTTTCCCAAGTGGCCTAAGGGGTTTCAGAAACATCGGACCCCAGTTTTATAAAGAGCTGCCGAGGGTGCACATTTGGCGCATGGGATAACCAAGCCTTGCGGCCTAAACTGTGCGGCCCAAATCAGGTGGGCAGCGGCTTGCGAACGGGTAGCACACGGTTTCCCAAACCATGTGCTTGGCCCGGACAGCGGGTGTCTTAGAGGCAGTAGACCCCATATGGTTTGCGCACAGTATGGAAAACCGTGAGGGTTAAACAGTGCAGTTTGGGTGTGTTAGGTATTTTAATTAAATTAAAAATAAACATAAATAAAATTAAAACATAAATATCTAATACCTCATCCTCTCCCCTCTCACTCGATGAACAGCCCAAGGGGTTTCTCTCTACCGCGTTCTCAACCCCCCACCCTAGCCTCCCTTATACTGGTGATTCCTCCACCTATTCCGTTCATTTCTCCTTAGAATCATCGCGGTAAGGTCTTCTCCCATGTCTCCTCCCTTTCATGGTTGGTTTTAGGCTTCTCCCTCGCCCTAATACCGTTCAACCAAACCCTAGGTTGGGAATTGGTTCTTGATTTCGTTTTCCTTCTTGCATATCATGTTTCGGGGTTATTCGGAGGGTCCCTCGGGACCTCGTGGGTGCATTTATGGTGTCCGCCGCCGAAGGCGTTGCGGTTTACAGTGATTTCAAAAGGCCGGTTTGTTTCTAATGTAATGTTTTTCTACCATTGGTTGTTTCACATCTTCCAAGTAATGTCTTTAGTTGTTCTAAGGGTTCCTGGTGTGTTTTGGTTTGTGCTTTCATGGTTTTGGCCATGTTTCGGGATTCCAGAGCTTAGGCGACTCGCCTGCGCATGCATAGTTATGTATTTATATGTATGGGGGTTTCCCCGATATGCGGATATTCGTGCATGGCTGCGAATATACACATACGGGGCTAGTAGTCCCAATTTAATATATAAAATTGCCTGTGCATGTGTGTGGAGACATGTATATGTGTATAAGGATAGGTGTAAGGATCCCCTGGCATAGTCCCATGGCCATGTGGGTGTGTGCTGAGGGGCTAGGTGTCCTTATACCTATGCGAAGTCACATATTCCTAGTGGGGGAGCAGCAGCGGTAGATTTAGTTAGAAAGTTCCAAGAGCAGGAGTGGACAGATGGATCCACCTTGAGGTAGGATCCCTCTCATTTCCCATTAATTTAGAGTGATGCCTTTAAAGAGTTTAATACTGCATTGCTTTAGTACATTAATTATGAAATTTTAGTTCCAATTAAATTCTTTTGTGCAAAGAGTGTGAATTGCAGGGACAAGATTAAAATGGATTCTTGGTCACTAAACTAACGATTTAATAATAAAACCCCTCGATCAGAGGTGCACTTTCTTCAAGATAAAAATGTAGAGAGTTTACATTTATGCTTTCCTGCTTGTGTTGATTTTCTATAATTATTAAATTGCGTGTTTTTCTGCTTGTTCCTTTGTTGATGCATTTTCCAAAGTGGGAAATGGCTTTCCTTCCATAACACCCCTTATTATTTTTGGACACTTGAACATAGTTTCTATGTCCTATAAAGTTAAATGGTTGTGTTGAGATAAACGGAACAGTTAGTATGGCTTGGAAGACATAATGGCGACCTTTAACTAAAATGGCTAAGACACTTGAACCGTGAATCAATTTACCATGCGTAGGAAAATTGAGTGAGATGACATGTTTGTGATAGTTTTCATATAATGAATAGATCCTTGAAATGGGTTGGTGCTTAGTTAAGGACTTACATGATAAGACTCTACCTCATGGGATGTATTGGAAGTGACCAAGACTATGTCGGTTTCCTAATTGAAATGCATAAGATGTACTGCATTATGCATTCTAATGTAATTGTGATAATGATTAGGAGTGGTTATGGATGATTGTAAATTTAATTTGTTTACTTGAAATGAATAAGAGGTACTGCCTTAGGAATTATGATATGAAACTGATGGATAATTTGTATGTTTATGAATGGGAGGCTTTCATACCCAATGCTATCTTATGTGTATGTTTATGAATGGGAGGCATTCATAACCCATGCTATTATCTGTGTATGTTTATGAATGGGAGACATTCATACCCCAGGCTATCTTCTGTGTATCTTTGTGGATGGGAGGCATGCATACTCCATGCCAGCTTATTCTGAGTATGGGTAGGACGCATGTTACCCTGCGTCGGAGTTGATCTCTATACATGTATGGAAGGGATGCATTCTACCCCTTACCAGTTGACCTATAGGGATGGGAATCATTCTTACATCGTGCCTGCTAATCTTATTAATGGGTGGGAGGAATTCTTACCCCATGCCAGGTAGGATCTACGTGCTTTATATATATATATATATATATGGTTACATGATCAGGTTACTTTACCACCAACGAGCTGAAACAGGTATAGTCATCGGGTGTCCTTATTGAACCTGGATGGGTGTTGTATATCTATGTTGTCCTGCTTATTGAATATTGTTATACATGCTTACTGATTTAATTAATATTACACATTCTGGTTTGGGATATACACCGGTGGTGCTGGCCTACTGATATTTATATCTCACACCCTAATCATGCTGCCATTGCACGGGGGTACCAGAGTAGACCTTTCTTGTTTGTAGGACCTAGGTTGGTTGATGTGTGGCTTGTACTTGGGGATATGGGAAAAGGACCAAGCGGGAGCTCGGGATGCTTAAGGGAATGCCCATCGAGCCTTTCTATCTTTTCTTTATTATTTTACATTGTATTGTATGTATGCTTTATTGTTCCTTGTTTTCACATTGTATCATTCATCATCCATGTATCGTGTAAAATAGATTTGGCCAACTTTTATAAAAATGATAAATATTTGTTCATTGTTTATCTATTAAGGATTCCAGTATTGAATTTTATTTACTCTGAGATACCGCTGTTCAACACTGATAAGAGGGTATTGTCTCCCCACTATCACCTCCTGAGACACTCACTGCTAGTAGGTAGCCTCTGGCATACGGGGAGATGCACATGAGGCCATGTGAGCTACCGGTCCATCCACCGGTTCGATCGTAACTCGGGCCGGGGTGTTACATTCGGTGATACCCCACAGTGATTTGTGGGGTAGCTCATGTTTGAGATATAATATAGTGGGGGGGGGGTTGAAATATAAAATAATTTTATAGGTACATCACTATATATGTTCTGTTAAATAATATAAATTGGGTTTTTCAATTAAACATTGGTTGAAGATCCTTAGTCTGGATGGGTACTTCTTGGAGGAATTCGAAAGAGTTGAATAAAGAAAGAATTATTCACTATGGATTCATGGGTTACGTCGTAAGCATGATCATTGTAGCATGGAATATCTTGATATGGTATATGGACCTTAATAGATGATGTTAAAATCCACTTCCATTTGAGTAATAGTTGTGATGTGGTGGAAGGTTCCACCATTTCCCTTCCTCAAGCAGATGACCTCTACAATATAGATGGGATTGATATAGTTCAAGGTCCTCTGTGTGGGATATAGTCAGTCATGCCAAATATAGTTCCCTTATGAAATGGATCTTGGAAGCATCATAGCTTAATTATTTTTTTTGGTTATTTGGCATGTTGTGTTATACTACACCATTTTCCATTGAACACGTTTATAATAGATGCAGCAAAGTCATAGAGATGATCCTCAGTTGTAGTTTTACCGAGGAGGCTGAAATATGGTCTCTTACACTACGTATCAATCCATCCCATGTCATCCTATTATGTGGTGTGGATTGGGAGGTAGTGTTGTGGTCTCCTTCTTCATAGGATATTTGTAAATACCCAAATCCTACAAAATCATTTTTCCCTCATATCATCTAATCAAACCATAGGTTCCCCAGATAGATTTTATATGGATTTTAAAGAACCTTTCAATCAGATTCAATCCCATCTTTTATGGGATCAATCCATGATAATTCAAGCCTTTTAACAGTGACCTTCGAGTGCACAACTCAATCTAGAAGAATTATTTATTGGATACTGGTACTCCAAAACTAGAGTATCAAGGGAAGGGAGAAAGAACCAAACACTACCTTATACATCTAGCATTTACCATCTATTCTACACAATTGTTGTAGGTAGATTATAAAAATTCCATGAATATCTATTTTAAATACTTCTAATATGTGTAATAATTCTAATCGCCTAGAAAATACATTCACGGAACCCATGAAAATTAATTAAATATGTATGATCGTAATCATGTTTCATACATCTCTAATTGGATTCCATCAGGTCTAATGGAATTGATAACATGTTTTCATCCAACAATGAGGTGTTCATACCATTGAAACCCTAACAAATCAGTTATTTTGATAAGGTGGATTTTGGATCAATGATGTAATTTATTGTAGGTATAATATTATTAATTGGAAAAACAAGTGAATTGTGGTCACTTATTGAAATAGAATCTCATTGACCAAAATGTTTGTATTGGTATATAATTTATTTACCATGTTGACATTATGAAATATGGTTATATATTGTAATGTTAATGAGATTAGGACTAAAATGATGGATGTAATAAAATGTGTTATAATTAATATCATAATTGGGAACATGATTTTATTTAATGTCAGTGGATAGATAAAAGATAATTAGATTAATTGACCATTATGGTTTATGATGACATGTCTTATATTATTGGATTTTTTATTTCAGTTTTTATTAATTACTATTCTTTCTTGATATGAATTTGGTTGTGAATGATGTGTGAGGGAAAGATGTCAATTGAAATTTAAATATTTTTTCATGTTATGACTTATGTTTTTGAATGGTGTTTGAGAGAACTATAATGATTCATATGGTTGAGGAGCATGATTAAATTTCCATCTTATGGTAATATACCTTTTTCATAACACCATATGATAGAATGATGCATGAGATACCAATTTACTAAGTTTATGTTTCACATAAACTATATTCATGTGGTAGTTATTCTTGATAGACAGCAGGAAAGGACCAATTTTTTGGTATATGTCATCTGTGATTCATCCTTGGTAAGAGAATATGTTACTGTCTTGGGTGATCCTTCATACTGTATTGTTACAAAATATTTTTTTCAACATATTGAGTGTTTATCAAACCCTAATCATACAACTATTTAGTACAATAATAGAAATCATGGATATAAGTATGTATAAGGTTAAGGGACCTTTATGTTCTATTTTTTCCTTCCAGATGAGTTGGATTTTTCAGACGGGAGAGACATGGGGTTGAAGACTGGAGATTTTGGAGTATGACATCATTTTCAGTATTATCATTTATTTATATGATATAAAATACATCATTTAGATACCTTCATCTGATCCTTTCATGTTTATATCAATATTAGATTGTTTGATTTATCGTTATTTATCAATGGGTACATGTTTGATAACATGAATTGTTTACAGTATTTCTGATACTCTATTATTATTTCCACTGTTATTGAATCCACATTCTAGAGGGTATATTCTAACCACTATGTTCTTAAAATATCATTTCTATTTTCTATCCTTAGGTATCTGGTCAGGCATGACAGAGGACATATAGTCTCCCGAGACTATCATGTGTGGTACCACCAGGTTGAGGATGTTACCATGTTTTATCAATGGAAGAATTTTCATTTCTATTTTATTATTTTTCAGAAATGTTATAAAGGATACTAGGATGGTTTATTTTTTGATAATGATATTTCTTTTGTGGGAGTATATGACCCATTTGTGGGGGTGGATAGGAGATCAATAGTATGGTAATTTTGGTCATGTTGTTCTCTTCTTATAGATATTATGTTATTTCACCATGGGAGATTCACTTGTTTTGTGATGTTATTGCTTATTCATATTTTACTCACTAATTGGTATGGCATGGGGATACTATGAATGAATCATGACTAGAATGTAGGGATATATATTGACATGAATTGATCATGCTATAGACATAATTATTACTCGTGACATAGCTTCCCACATGAACTAAGAAATGTAGTCCATTGATAAAAATAATATAAAATAATGAAAAAACTATTAATTTTGAAAAATTATTTTATTTAGATAAGTTAATAGAAAAAATAATCTTAGGGTTATATTTTGTTTAAAACCATTTATGTTGACCTTATTTTGTAACATGTGTTCTGTGGTGTGCGTTAAAACTTATAAAGAAAATGCCTCCTCACCATCTTCAGATCTTGCCTTAGGAGAGAGGTAATTAGTATGATCCTATAAAGACTCTATTGAAACTTCATATAGATCTAGAGAATTTTATGGATGATTAGATTTGGGACATCTCTTGGAGGGTAATACTATCCATATATAGGGATATTGTTAATGCATTACCATCGATGTCTGAGCTAATGAGAGATTTCCAGCAGCATCTTCCCCCTATATTTATAGTGGCGGGAGTTCCATAGGTAGTGTAGTTTTGAAATGATTCGATCGAAATTATCTTTAATAACCTTGAGACACTAGAATATATGAGGTCATATCTTGATTACTATTTGTAATGAGGACTACTAAAGGGTTGGTAGGGCATTTTAGAGAATGCTGAGTATACTAAAAAGTTTTCCTAGAAGGAATCCGAGGGTAGAATTAGGATCCAACACTATAGATAGATATTGAGGGATGATAGGGAATGTGATTTCCAAAATATGACATAGGAGGTTGTGTCATTGATTGAATATATAGTTTATTAACAGACATGAATAATTTTTCACCATTATTAGGAGCTGATGATATTTCCAGGGCAAGACCATTAGATGATGGAATTAGATATAAGCATTATAGACATGATGAACTGTGATCTATTCATAGGAATGATCTAAAGAGAGGCCATCTGTGGTGGCCAATTTGTTTCATCAGGGTGATTTAGGCTCTCTTCTGTTGGAGTCAGTAAGCACAATAGTGATAGATATCGCTAGGGCAGTTGGTGATAGAGCTTCCGAATAGTATATATACATCTCAGAAATATGTCTCATTTTATTACAGTCATTATAGAAGGTCTGGTAATGAGAACACTCTGTTTTCATACCCTATTGTATAGTTTCATGATCATGAAAAATTGGGACATTTTGACTTGTTCTATAGAATCATTCAATATAGGAATAATGGAGGGGGATCCTGATAGGTTCTTCTTTCTATAATGGACATAGCCACCCCTCAGTAGACTGGTGACTGGGGTTCTGCTGAGTGTTTAGGTCGAAGTAGGGAATGTGTTACCATAGTTTAAAAGTGGAAGTACCATTCATAGGGAACAAAATATAGTATTGGGACTCAACTCTAGGGAAGATAGCCATTACATCTACACACTATGCATCCTACTCTGAATTCATTGGATGTAGGAAATTCAACCATTAGATGTATTATTCTTCTATCATCCACCCGTTATTGTGTTTTTTTGAAAAATTTTCTTCACATTAATTTGTATATTATATTTTTTAAATGATTTGTGACTAGATGGGATGTTTTTAGAGGATGATATGACTATAAAAACACCATTGGGATAACAGTCATAATATTTTAATAACTACATGGTGCGTTCTCTTGAAATATTTGGATATAGTTTCCTTTGGAATCCATTTCTTTCAGAAAGGATCGGTTTTTATTTAATCATTGTTATAAATTTTTTATTTTTATATCAGGCTTATATCAAGTGTAATAGGAGGATAGTTACTTCATGTTCTTCAAAAGGGGAAACTGGTTTCCCCAGTGTGAGTAGGAATTTCTATATTTTTGTACATTTAAAATTCAATAAATATTTAATGATTTAATAGATTTGATAGTAATAATTATTCTATCTCATAGTAGAATCTAGCTGGAGACTTTTCTTCTAACAATGAATCATTTTTACGATGTATTTTCTAAATATTTATACATATAACAACCCATGCAGGGGATTGAGTTCATGATTGACATCGTGTGAGATGATGAGACAAATTTCATTCCACATTATTGGATGTCACAAGAGTATAGTTGAGATTTGAATGATCTATTGGAATGTCTGAATCTATGGTATTTATAAGGCCGAGTACTTCACATTGGGATTTTCTCTTTTTTTTCTCCATGATGGATGATGTTACACTGTTCTTATGATTGAATTATCATTACTAAACTAGAAAATAGTCAATACTCATATCCCCTTCTTATACATCAATGACCTCATTAATTAGCTAAGAAGAGTAGTTTTTTCTCTAATATTGAATGTAGCTCAGTGTATCATTAGGTGAGGATAATTCCATCAAATATAACCCATAATACTTCTGGGAGTATGTATGTCTTTTATAAATTCATGGTAATTTCAATCAATCTAGAGAATACACCAATATTATTCATGGGCCTGATAAACTATATTTTTACAATTCTATTTATTGATTTTTTAATTACCTCTTAGTATACATACAGTCCATATAATATCATATCCAATAGCAGGAATTTATCCTATGTAAATTTAGTGATCATTGGATTTATGTCAAGATATCTAAATGAAACTTATTTACTGATAGAGTAGAACTTATGGGAAATGTTTTATCAGAGCCATTAGTGGTAGTGGACACATAGAAGGTAGAATCTATGGTATCTGATAAATGACCTATGAATATTTTTGATATTCAAAGTTTTCATTCTATATAATATTATAAATATTGTTTCATCTATGATTTCTTCCTCTGGGTAATAATGATTTTTGGTGCGGAAAAGAAAGGGGGAAGTATTTTTAATCAGACACTTGTGATAGTGATTTTCAACATTTAATGATCCTGATGACCTCATTATTTATCCCCTCTTTTCTTATGTTGGGAACATATTATATCATGTAATTTTATTTAGCTAGAGTTGGACTCAAATAAATCTTGAAGCAGGAGAACCGATAAGATTCCCATTGCTCTACATAGTAGAGATTGCCTAAGAGGAATTACACAACACATAATATTGTGTAGGATATAGTGGTATGCTCCATGAGATGCTAACAATAATAACTTTTGGGAAATTTATTTGAAGTCATAACATAATACAAAAGATTATTCTACATCTTTTCAGTTAGACTTAATCATTCAACAGAGAATGTGGGTTGAGTATCTGCTACAGTACTGCTACAGTACTGCTACAGTAAGCCGGAAATCGTGCCTCTTCCTGGATTTGATCCCTGGTCGCTTGGATGCACCATCAGAGACCTTGCCAACTGGGTTAAGGCTCATGTGCATGTTTTGTTTCATAAAACATTTTTTTTGAGTTATTGTATGGATGGATTGTTAAAGTAGAAAGTAGGAAGATGTTTCTTAATTTATTAATATATTTCATTGATCCACGGGTTGCACCATAATCATGGTCATTGTAACAGCCCAAGATTTTATAAAAAAATATATTTTATTAAAGTCTTGTGTTGTACGCTACACCAAAAGGAGCTTTCACAACACGCATCCTTGACTTGCCTTGCATTACACGCAATCACGACCTTCCTCGATAGCGTGTGTAATACGCAATACCGAGTTTCACTAAACAACGATATAGTATTAAAATATTATTAAAACTAGCCGTTATGAATAGTAATAACCAATTTTTTAAAACTCTGTAAATCTTATTTTTCAAAATGAACTTCATTTTTGGATTCGGAGTATCGAATTTAGCCTAAGGTGAAATTTTGGTACTTTTCAGATAACTTTCATATTCTGATGAATAGTGAAAATTACTAAATTATAATTAAAAACAAATTTTTTAATCGAAATAATTAATAGTGATAAATTATTAATTTGAGTGGTTTTAAAGTATATTTAGAATATATTTTTACAATTTAATACAATGTTGGTCATTGGATGTAATTTCACATTTAAACCAGACATAATCAAGTGTCAATCTTTTGATAGATATTGTTTCTTAAAAACACGCTATTTGTTTTAACAGCGGGATTTAATTATAAAATTAATTAATGCAAATTCTATGATATGAATTTGGTAAAATAGACTTCATTTTTGAATTCAGAATATGAAATATAGCTTAGGATGAAATTTTGGCATTATTCTGAAAAACATCAATTTTTGATGAATAGTGAAACTACTAAGTGGTAGTTAAAAAAATTAATTTCTTCATAAATCTTAATTTTACCGCTTCTGTGAATGGAATTTCAAAAATCCGAGAGACACGGTTGATGTCAGTAAGTAAAATGTGGTTCAATGAGATGAAAATAATTTTTGGTGAATAGTAACTTTTTATTTTTTTTACCACGGTTAATAGTAAATAGGGTAACTAAGGGTAAATATGATATTACTATTACCCTAAAACATGTACTAATTCTATTGGATAAGTGTAATTCGACCAAAAACAACCTTATGAATATAATATGACCATTTAGGTCCACTTGGATTAGATTATGACATTTAATATTATATTATTTAATGAATAGTTAAAATAGTTTAAATCAAAGTTTAATAACTAAAACATTTTTAATATGGGGTTATACATAAGATAAATTCGACTATAAATATTCATTAGAAAGATCAAAAGATTTCCTACATAATGATATTTTATTTATAATTTTTAGACTTTAAATAAATTAATTTATTTATGACACAACGATGATGCAGTAATTACCCTTTTAAGGCAATATTAACATAATTGATGTTATAAATGCTCAAATGAATGTAATTTGAGACTTTTTATGAATTCCACTAATTTTCTAGGTTACTATGATATATTAAAGTTGATTTAATCAACATGGTTCGAACATATAATTCTCTTATGACTTTCACAAAAATCATATATCAAATAGTGTCAAAATTGACACAAAATAGTTTTTAAATCAAATATTATATTATTAATTGTTATTGTATTCCTAAAAATCTAAGGTTCGGCCAAATGACTTAGATAAGGATATATATATTAATAATAAACAATTTGGGGTTCGTTTGGCATGCTATAGTAAGTGTATTTACCATATAGTGAAAGAAAACAAAAAGACACGGTAAAAGTTAAATTAATTAACTTAGAGTTAAATCTAATTGATAAGGTTAAAATAATACCCTAAACTTGTCTAAATCCTATGGGTTGATAGGATTTCGACCCATCCCCACTTTAGCTTCGAAATAAGACCCTTTGGAACCATTATAAACCGATTTTGACTTTAATATAAAATAATATTTTGAGATATTCCTAAGGTGCCCCTCTCCTCCCTTATAAAAGGGCACCTCCTCCCCCTCCTCCTCACACCACTTTGAGCACTCAAGCTCGGCCAACCCCTGCCATTTTCTCCTCTACACTTCCCTAGAATAATCCTAGAGGTCCGGGTCTTCTCCAAAGACCAATCTTAGTTCCTTAAGTGGAGGATTCAAAGAGGCGTTACAAAGAAGAGGTAATATCCATTACCGATCTTTTCAATTTCTTTCTTCATCAACTTCTTCTTCTTTAGTTGTTTCATGATAAAGTAATAACATCAGTATTACTTACATACTGATATGTTATTATAAATATGAAACAACCCTAATTCACCTTCTATCCATCCTACGGAAAAATGAAATCACCGCGCGTGCGTACGTACGGAATACCGTCTCCACGCCGTGGTGTAATCTATTTTTCCACCATCACCTTACAAGGATGGGTATAATGGTGTAATGAGTAACTATATATGATTATTATGAAGTAATATTGATTCTGAAATAATATATATATATAATCCAATACAATTCCACGATCATAGGAACGATATGATCACTCGTGCGTACGTACGGAATACCGTCTCCACGATGTGATGCGACTCGTTCTACATGATCTTCATTTCATAATGATTATATAAATGAATTGAATGAATGAATATGGTATATACTACACTAATACCATCCTGTAAATGAATTATCTATAACCTAAAGATAAGAATAAGAATTTATTCGACAAAACACGCATAAGAACAAAAAGTTATAAAGACCCGAGTAACAAGTAACAATGAAATATTACCAACAAGAAGCTAATAATATGACCATATATGATATAATATCAATATGTATGACTCTGGAATAAGTCAATAACATTATTTAAACCATTATACAGGAGCTTCAGACACGAACAAAGCAAATCGGACCTAAGGTAAGGGAAATATCACAATCTCATTTTTATCCGAGATTATTTATTCGTAAGTATTTACTGGGGTGTATTTTATCATCCACATCCATGTTTCACCAATATGTAATATTATTTCCATCCACCTACAATTGTTTAAATCCATTTTTACCCTTCGGTGAGTTTTTAGTAATATGTACGAAAGGAATCTTTTGTCGTTTTTCGTACGAGGTACTTTTTGACTTTTCCGACAAAAGTACGAAGAATGTTTTTTTAACTTATACGGCATGAATGGATTTCTAAAACATTATTTCCAAGAAGTTTCCTTTACAAGTTTTTAAGTTTATTTTCAATCAACTTCTTTTATTTTATAATTGTACGACATGTTAAGAAAGGAAAAGTATTTTTGAAGCAGAAAGGATATTTTCCTCAATAATGAAGTTCAAGTATTTTATAAAAATTATTTTCCATCTAAGATAATAAAAGGGTTCTGTTTTTATCCCTATTATTACATTGGTTTGATTATGTTGTGATGGAAATATTTTTTTATGAATTCCTTTATCTTATATGAATTGATTTATGATGTCATGATGTTTCAAGAATCCCATTTTTGTTACATGGGTTATGCGATAATGTATGATTATGTGGCACACATAAGAAAGGATTCATTATAAGATGGGTGGGACCTATATCTCCCTCCAATGCATTGGGTAAAGATTTTATATCTCATGAGATAGACAGGGCTGGAACGGTAGGTTATACCGGTTCAGTGAAACAGGACTGAAACGAGGGTTACTCGATTCAGAAAGGGACTTTGTCCACTAAGATAGTCTTGGCAATGAGTCTTGACTAACAAGAAATGGTTTTCCATGATTATGTGTGCATGCCACCAAGTTTCAAGTTTTATGTTATGATTATGGGGATCTCATTTTCACTTCTATGATTTATCCCATGTTATGATATTATGAGCTCTTTTGCAGGTTAAGATTTCCAAAAGCTATGTTCTTATGTATATGATGTGATTGATATTTCTTTTGTTTACCCAGACTGAGCATTTGAGCTCACCCTTTTATGTTTTCTTTTCCCCAGGATATAAAGAAAGGTTTTTAGGTAAAAAAAGGGAAGATCTTTATGGGAGATATTGAAGATCTTTCCCCACGATTAGAAGATTATGTTCCGAGTTTCCAAAGACACTAAACTATTACGATCCTTGTGTGTGTGTTTTCGTTATGTACTATGTATTCCGCAAATGTAATGTAATGTCCATGTACGTCAAGATACGGGTCTCTACAGTTGGTATCAGAGGAAAGGTTTATTCAACCTTTGGAAACTAGGATGCGAAAATGTTAGTGAGATCCCTAGAGATATTTCTAAGGTATGTCTAGGGATGTCTCTAAGGTTAAGTATACGTATAGGTTATAGTCCTAGAATTGCGCTAACGATCTTCGAATTTAACCTAAGATGTTAGATATTGAGGGTACTACCCCTTTATTATGTTGTTTTCCCTAGCATGATTTTTGCCTCTCATACTATTCTTTTGGGGTTTTAGACGATGGCTGGAACCCGAAGGAACTGTGTTAATGCGGAATGTGATGGGTAATGCAATGATTGTCCCCCTGAGCAACCAAACGATATGGGAGCCGGAATGCAAAATCTTGTAGCCATGCTCACACAACTTTCTCAAGCTATGAATCATGCAGGACTTCCAAACGAGCAAAGGAAGGAGCAACATTCTGTTGAATCCTTCATGAGGCAGCGTCCACCTTTTTTCAGTGGGTCTACTGATCCATTAGTTGCTGAACAATGGATTAGTACTACTGAAAAGATATTTTCAGTTCTTCAATGTTCTGAACATGATAAAGTCATCCTAGTTGTGTATCGTTTGGAAGGAGATGCTGATCAATGGTGGAATCTTATTAAGAATACGAGGCAAAGGGTTGAAATTGAGTCTATGGAATGGGACGAGTTCAAGAACTTATTTTTCAATAAGTACTTCCCTCGTATTCTCCGAACAAAGATGGAGAAAGAGTTTCTTGAACTGAAGCGAAGGGATGATGAATCTGTTGGTACCTATGAAGCGAATTTTACAAGACTTGCAAGGTACGCTTCTGGTATTATCATCCAACCTGAAAGTAAAGTTGATCGATTTTTCAGTGGCTTAAAACCAAGTCTTCGAAGGGCATTAGCTATAAGAGACTTCATTAGCTATGCAGAAATTGTGCGTTGTGCTATCAAGGTAGAAATGGAAGTTGGTGTTACATATCCATCTCATGGGTCTGATAAGAAACGAAAGATGGAGTTCAAGGAGAAAACTCAGAATAATGGTGAAAAGAAGATGAATGTTTCCTTATGCACAAAGTGTGGAAAGAAGCATGGTGGAGATTGTCTTAAAGGGACTAGAAAATGTTTTATGTGTGGAAAAGAAGGTCATCGAGCAGCTGAGTGTCAAAGTAATGGAAAATGGGATTCTAATGAAGTGAATAAAGCAAACACTACAGAGAACATACAACCAACACTTCAATGCTTCAAGTGCAAGGAAATGGGGCATTATGCTAATAAATGCCCTAATCCAAGGGTTAGTGATGATCGACATGAGCAACCGCTTAAGGAAAAGGACAAAGGGAAGTCACATGCGATCACTATTGGCAATGTTGAATATGACAACGATGTGGTGGAATGATTAAGTGTTTATGTAATGGGATTCCAAAATAATGTTGTATCTTGGAATATTGGAATATTAATGTATTGGTCTAATGTGGTATTCAAAGTGATTGAGATATTATGCGCATAATGAAGGGAAAACGAGAAAATGAAATGTTTAACAGTATTCATGAGCTCATGATTGATAAAAGGACTAAGTGATATCATGGTTTGAGTATATAGAATTTTGAGGATTTTAGTATGTGGATGGTGTTAACTTTTAACTGCATTCATGTTTTCACTAAGGTATTCAAGAGAATACACGATTAAGGACTTTGAATGTTTGGAATGTGACCAACAAAACATATCTTATGATATATGGGGATCGATGATGGTGTTAAATCTCTGGTAATCATTTTCACTATATTATGAGAGTCGACTGCAGTATTATGGATAAGCCTAAAAGATTGGAATGGATTATGTTGGACATAAGTTAGTATTGTTTGTTTTTTCGATATTATTGATGGGATGTTATATAGTTTTGGAAAAAGGACAACCTGCAGGACGGGCGACAGCCCATCGCTTCGGACAAGGCTGTGGGAATCGAACCCACAACCGAAGTGTGACTGGCCTTTATCGCCTACCACTGGCCTACAGGAAGTCCCTGTTTAGTAGAAACTAGTTTTATTATATTAAGCAGTATGATATATGAAGTATAAGTCCATTTTAGGAACCATATATGATTAATCTCACTATAGACCGACTTATGCATATAATTTTTGCTAACCTTTTGTTTGAGAGAGATGGAATGACCCGTCATTCTATCACATGATCTGCTAACACATCATGAATAACAAATTCAACTTCATTTATTTAAGAGATGAAGTGGAAATTGTTCAAGGCACGAACAACAGTGAGATTGTACCAAAATAAAGTAAGTATTTATTCTAATTCAAAATTTCAACTTTAGGGAAATGATCTTGAAAACCAAAAATGTTGTCCTAGTGATCTTATACCTGATGAATCAGATGGTACCTTATATCATCACAAATCTATGGATTTGTGATTACTGTCTTTTCCATAGCCATGTTCTCTACCACTCTCCATCAGAACATGATGGTTAGATTTCTCTTCCATATCCATATTTTCACCTATGTGGAAACCCAATGATTAGTTTATTTGGGTAACCGTTACGTTTCATACTTTTGTTTTTAAAGATTGGTTTTGATATTCCTTTTTACGATGTGGGTTTCTATTAAAGAAACTTTCGAATAGTAACCCATTTATAACCCCGACGAATTTCGAGGGCGAAATTCATTTTAATGGGGGTAGAATGTAACAGCCCAAGATTTTATAAAAAAATATATTTTATTAAAGTCTTGTGTTGTACGCTACACCAAAAGAAGCTTGCACAACACGCATCCTTGACTTGCCTTGCATTACACGCATTCACGACCTTCCTCGATAGTGTGTGTAATACGCAATACCGAGTTTCACTAAACAATGATATACTATTAAAATATTATTAAAACTAGCCGTTATGAATAGTAATAACCACTTTTTTAAAACTCTGTAAATCTTATTTTTCAAAATGAACTTCATTTTTGGATTCGGAGTATCGAATTTAGCCTAAGGTGAAATTTTGGTACTTTTCAGATAACTTTCATATTCTGATGAATAGTGAAAATTACTAAATTATAATTAAAAACAACTTTTTTAATTGAAATAATTAATAGTGATAAATTATTAATTTGAGTGGTTTTAAAGTATATTTAGAATATATTTTTACAATTTAATACAATGTTGGTCATTGGATGTAATTTCACATTTAAACCAGACATAATCAAGTGTCAATCTTTTGATAGATATTGTTTCTTAAAAACACGCTATTTGTTTTAACAGCGGGATTTAATTATAAAATTAATTAATGCAAATTCTATGATATGAATTTGGTAAAATAGACTTCATTTTTGAATTCAGAATATGAAATATAGCTTAGGATGAAATTTTGGCATTGTTCTGAAAAACATCAATTTTTGATGAATAGTGAAACTACTAAGTGGTAGTTAAAAAAATTAATTTCTTCATAAATCTTAATTTTACCACTTCTGTGAATGGAATTTAAAAAATCCGAGAGACACGGTTGATGTCAGTAAGTAAAATGTGGTTCAATGAGATGAAAATAATTTTCGGTGAATAGTAACTTTTTATTTTTTTTAACACGGTTAATAGTAAATAGGGTAACTAAGGGTAAATATGATATTACTATTACCCTAACACATGTCCTAATTCTATTGGATAAGTGTAATTCGACCAAAAACAACCTTATGAATATAATATGACCATTTAGGTCCACTTGGATTAGATTATGACATTTAATATTATATTATTTAATGAATAGTTAAAATAGTTAAAATCAAAGTTTAATAACTAAAACATTTTTAATACGGGGTTATACATAAGATAAATTCGACTATAAATATTCATTAGAAAGATAAAAAGATTTCCTACATAATGATATTTTATTTATAATTTTTAGACTTTAAACAAATTAATTTATTTATGACACAACGATGATGCAGTAATTACCCTTTTAAAGAAATATTAACATAATTGATGTTATAAATGCTCAAATGAATGTAATTTGAGACTTTTTATGAATTCCACTAACTTTATAGGTTACTATGATATATTAATGTTGATTTAATCAACTTGGTTCGAACATATAATTCTGTTATGACTTTCACAAAAATCATATATCAAATAGTGTCAAAATTGACACAAAATAGTTTTTAAATCAAATATTATATTATTAATTGTTATTGTATTCCTAAAAATCTAAGGTTTGGCCAAATGACTTAGATAAGGATATATATATTAATAATAAACAATTTGGGGTTCGTTTGGCATGTTATAGTAAGTGTATTAACCATATAGTGAAAGAAAACAAAAAGACACGGTAAAAGTTAAATTAATTAACTTAGAGTTAAATCTAATTGATAAGGTTAAAATAATACCCTAAACTTGTCTAAATCCTATTGGTTGATAGGATTTCGACCCATCTCCACTTTAGCTTCTAAATAAGACCCTTTGGAACCATTATAAACCGATTTTGACTTTTATATAAAATAATATTTTGAGATATTCCTAAGGTGCCCCTCTCCTCCCTTATAAAAGGGCACCTCCTCCCCCTCCTCCTCACACCAATTTGAGCACTCAAGCTCGGCCAACCCCTGCCATATTCTCCTCTCCACTTCCCTAGAATAATCCTAGAGGTCCTGGTCTTCTCCAAAGACCAATCTTAGTTCCTTAAGTGGAGGATTCAAAGAGGCGTTACAAAGAAGAGGTAATATCCATTACCGATCTTTTCAATTTCATTCTTCTTCAGCTTCTTCTTCTTTAGTTGTTTCATGATAAAGTAATAACATCAGTATTACTTACATACTGATATGTTATTATAAATATGAAACAACCCTAATTCACCTTCTATCCATCCTACGGAAAAATGAAATCACCGCGCGTGCGTACGTACGGAATACCGTCTCCACGCCGTGGTGTAATCTATTTTTCCACCATCACCTTAAAAGGATGGGTATAATGGTGTAATGAGTAACTATATATGATTATTATGAAGTAATATTGATACTGAAATAATATATATATATAATCCAACACAATTCTACGATCATAGGAACGATATCATCACTCGTGCGTACGTACGGAATACCGTCTCCACGATGTGATGCGACTCGTTCTACATGATCTTCATTTCATAATGATTATATAAATGAATTTAATGAATGAATATGGTATATAATACACTAATACCATCCTGTAAATTAATTATCTATAACCTAAAGATAAGAATAAGAATTTATTCGACAAAACACGCATAAGAACAAAAAGTTATAAAGACCCGAGTAACAAGTAACAATGAAATATTACCAACAAGAAGCTAATAATATGACCATATATGATATCATATCAATATGTATGATTGTGGAATAAGTCAATAACATTATTTAAACCATTATACAGGATCTTCGGACACGAACAATGCAAATCGGACCTAAGGTAAGGGAAATATCACAATCTCATTTTTATCCGAGATTATTTATTTGTAAGTATTTACTGGGGTGTATTTTATCATCCACATCCATGTTTCATCAATATGTAATATTCTTTCCATCCACCTACAATTGTTTAAATCCATTTTTACCCTTCGGTGAGTTTTTAGTAATATGTACGAAAGGAATCTTTTGTCGTTTTTCGTACGAGGTACTTTTTGACTTTTCCGACAAAAGTACGAAGAATGTTTTTTTTAACTTATACGGCATGAATGGATTTCTAAAACATTATTTCCAAGAAGTTTCCTTTACAAGTTTTTAAGTTTATTTTTAATCAACTTCTTTTATTTTATAATTGTACGACATGTTAAGAAAGGAAAAGTATTTTTGAAGCAGAAAGGATATTTTCCTCAAGAATGAAGTTCAAGTATTTTATCAAAATTATTTTCCATCTAGGATAATAAAAGGGTTCTGTTTTTATCCCTATTATTACATTGGTTTGATTATGTTGTGATGGAAATATTTTTTTATGAATTCCTTTATCTTATATGAATTGATTTATGATGTCATGATGTTTCAAGAATCCCATTTTTGTTACATGGGTTATGCGATAATGTATGATTATGTGGAACACATAAGAAAGGATTCATTATAAGAAGGGTGGGACCTATATCTCCCTCCAATGCATTGGGTAAAGATTTTATATCTCATGAGATAGACAGGGCTGGAACGGTAGGTTATACCGGTTCAGTGAAACAGGATTGAAACGAGGGTTACTCGATTCAGAAAGGGACTTTGTCCACTAAGATAGTCTTGGCAATGAGTCTTGACTAACAAGAAATGATTTTCCATGATTATGTGTGCATGCCACAAAGTTTCAAGTTTTATGTTATGATTATGGGGATCTCATTTTCACTTCTATGATTTATCCCATGTTATGATATTATGAGCTCTTTTGCAGGTTAAGATTTCCAAAAGCTATGTTCTTATGTATATGATGTGATTGATATTTCTTTTTTTTTACCCTTACTGAGCATTTGAGCTCACCCTTTTATGTTTTCTTTTCCCCAGGATATAAAGAAAGGTTTTTAGGTAAAAAAAAGGGAAGATCTTTATGGGAGATATTGAAGATCTTTCCCCACGATTAGAAGATTACGTTCCGAGTTTCCAAAGACACTAAACTATTACGATCCTTGTGTGTGTGTTTTCGTTATGTACTAAGTATTCCGCAAATGTAATGTAATGTCCATGTACGTCAAGATACGGGTCTCTACAGTCATCTCCCTCAATTGTTCTTCTAATTTCCATTCATTGTGCTCCTAAGATATTTTTGTATTATGACATAGAGAATATGAAATTAAATTACCTTCATATGGTGGATAGTTCATCTCACATTGTAATGTATTTAGGTACTCCATCCATCGCC
The DNA here is from genome assembly GCA_963277665.1 of Viscum album. Classification (NCBI taxonomy): domain Eukaryota; kingdom Viridiplantae; phylum Streptophyta; class Magnoliopsida; order Santalales; family Viscaceae; genus Viscum; species Viscum album. Next base: position 1,775,854,398 of record OY728133.1, on the reverse strand, counting down.
ACTACCTCAAAACAGGATCTGCCTATGAGAATATATAAAATATTTTATTATGGTTTTTGTAATTAAATTTCTCAATAAATATATAATGTGACCATTATTTAAAACATTAAATCACTTAGTACTACTCAAAATCATGAGTAGGATACTTCTTCTTCTAGGTTCATATGTGATGTGTCCTTTCAGAGACTCCCTTCTCCCACTGAGTCAATACCGCACCCAAAACAATGTCTAATGCATTATGGTATATGTTATATCCAATATCTATATTAGGATGAATAAACACTAGATCCATATTCAAACACTAGTTTATATCAATAAAAACCACCTCACACTAGTCCAACCCCTAAAACATTACAACATTATTGTCAACATAGTCATGGGTGTTGTTAAAAGGGAGAAATCCTGGATAAAACACTAATAGTATGTAACTAATCTGAGAAATCACTTGATCTCAAATACATTTTTGGGATATGTAAAAGACATCATTACCTCTATATTATCTGATTCCATTGATATTTAAGTCTCATAAATAATATTCCAAAAATATTATGCATATTGAGTCATAATGTTACACTTTGACATCTTAACCTATGGTTGATTTTCTTGAAGTGTACTAAGTACTATCTCAAGATTATTGACATGATTATCCAACGTTAGTGATTATATGAGGATAATATTGATGAACACCGCAAAAAATGAGTCATGGTGTTAGTGGATGATCTTCTTCATGAGAGCTATAAACACTTCTAATTCATTCATTACTTCAAATGACTTCATCATGTAATCATATATCATATATAAGATATGAAACATGATATTCATGATTTCATACACAATAAATCAGAATTAGTGATATCCTAATAAATGACCAATCATGTATAACCACCATACCCGCACCCAATGTGGATTGAAGAGTTCATAAATATTTGGAAAAGGATACAAATTCTTTATCAGGGTCTGATTTAGTTTCTAGTATTCTATGGAAAGTCATCTAATATAATCCAATTTAATCAATGAAAAAATTGTTTCACACCATGGAGTTATACTAATCCTGGGGAAATACATTTATTTCATGTCCTCAAACTATACCATGTTCTCCTTCAATATATCAAACACCAAATGTTATGGGGATATCAAAATTGGTTACACACCCAACCCATGTTATACCTCAAATTCAACTCATTTATCAAAGGGGGTATTATGATTTTATCTTGGAAGATGTACTAATAAAGATCCATAATTGGAGAAAAATATGGGGGTGCTCTCATTGATACTATTGAATAATCCCAGCCTATAATCATGATCATAATTGGCCCAAGCAAGAACATGTCAAGTTCCAATGTGCTGGCTCTCAAATCCTACTAATCCATCATCATGAACTTCTCAAAATTTATAAATTTAATCTAAACCCATCTCTGATAGAAATCAATGTGGGCTTAGAATCTATTTAACCATACCATGTTGAGAATCACAACAATCCTCAAAATCTTTAGAATCATAAACTCACAGAGACTTCCATAAGTGGAACTTTCTATAAGAAAATCAGGGCATCACTGATGTTGGTCGACATTCATTCTTAACAGTGTATAGTGGGGAAAAACAAAGAAGGTAACTTGACTAATAAGTCTAGTCTAGTGAATGTTTTTTAATTTATAATGGATTGAAAAGAAAAAATAGTAAAAAAATATTTGTACAATGAAAAGTAGATCAATACCATACCTTAAATAGTATATGTTTTTGCACCATATTCCATAGGTGTTTAATCTTCTTTATATACTTTTCCATCCTCACCTATGTAACTCAGACCGTGATATACATTAATCACCTAGGTCATCATTTTCTGTGCTCATTGATGAGGACCCTAACAAAATCACTAATCCATAAACCACACCTCTCTTGTACCCATAGGTAAAATCATCCTCGAAGCATGGAAGTAGAACTATTGGAGATTTTTAATCTTTGTGAACTACGTAGTGTATCTCTATGATGTAGTAAAAAACATGTATTAATTTCCAACCATTCGATAAATGAATAACTATAAAACTCATCATGATGGAAATGAAGTAGTTATACATTCATCCTATTTAAAATAATTCATATCAATGATCTTCATCTTATTAATAATAGATGTGTAGAGACCCGAAGCCTGACGTACATAAACATTACATTACTTTTGCGGAATACTTAGTACATAACAAAAAAATACACACACAAGGATCGTAATAGTTTAGTGTCTTTGGAAACTCAGAATAAAATCTTCTAATCCTGGTGAAAGATCTTCAACATCTCCCATAAAGATCTTCCTTTTTTTATACCTAAAACCTTTCTTTAAATCCAGGGGAAAAGAAAACATAAAACGGTGATCTCAAATGCTCAGTAAGGGTAATCAAAATAAATATCAATCACATCATATTCATAAGAACATAACATATTGGAAATCTTAACCTGCAAAAGAGAGCATAATTTCATAACATGGGATAATCATAGTAGTGAAATGAAATCCCAATAATCATAACCTAAAACAAGGAACTTTGTGGCATACACACATAATCATAGAGAATCATTTCTTATTAGTCATGACTTATTGCCAAGACTATCTTAGTGGACAAAGTCCCTTTCTGAATCGAGTCACCCTCGTTTCAGTCCTGTTTCACTGAACCGGTATAACCTACCATTCCAGCCATGTCTATCTCATGAGATATGAAATCTTTACCCAATGCATTGGAGGGATATATAGGTCCCACCAATCTCATAATTATACCATTCTTATGTGTGCCACAAAATCATAAATCATACATCATTTCATAACCCATGAAATAAAAATGAGAATCTTAAACATCATGACATCATAAAACAATTCATATAAGATAAAGGAATTCATAAAAATAATTCCATCACAACATAATCAAATCAATTTAATAATAGGGATAAAAACAAAACCCTTTATTATCTTTTATGGAAAAATAATTTTGATAAAACACTTGAACTCCATTCTTGAGGAAAATATCCACTCTTCTTCAAAAACATTTTTCCTTTCTTAACATGTCATAAAACTTTAAATTAAAAGAAGTTGATTAAAAATAAACTTGAAAACTTGTAAAGTAAACTTCTTGGAAATAATGTTTTAAAAATCCATTCATGCCGTATAAGTTAAAAAAACTTTCTTCGTACTTTTGTCGGAAAATTCAAAAAGTACCTCGTACGAAAGACGACAAAAGATTCCTTTCATACATATTACTAAAAACTCACCGACGGGTAAAAATGGATTTAAACAATTTTAGGTGGATGGAAATAATAATACATATTGATGAAACATGTATTTGGATGATAAAATACACCCCAGTAAATACTTACGAATAAACAATCTCGGATAAAAATGAGATTGTGATATTTCCCTTACCTTAGGTCCGACTTGCTTTGTAAGTGTCCGAACCTCCTGTATAATGATTTAAATAATGTTATTGACTTATTCCAGAATCATATTCATTGTTATTATATCATATATGGTCCACTTAGGACTTTATATTACCCGTTCTTTTGTAAATTCATGTTAAAGTAGCGTTTTGGGTAAAATCGTCTCATTTGTCGTTCGTGTTTTAACTTGTAATTATTCATATGATTGGTTAGATCATAATTACTTAATTCCAGAATATAAAACATGATTTATGTATAATATATATTCAGAATATACATACTTAATAAATCAGTAAATGGAAAAAAATACACCGTTCATGGAGACGGTAGTCCGTACGTACGCATGAACGCTGTTTTCGTTTCCTTATTGAATTGAATGGAATTAAGTATATGACATACATATAAATATAAATAATTCCAGTATCATTATCAGGTCATATATTTCATTAGTACTTATTATATATACTTTATAATCATTCATGAATGGTTAATCATTGAGAATGAATCTCATCGCGTCGTGGAGACGGTAGTCCGTACGCACGCACGAGCGATGATATCGTTCCCATGGTCGTGGAATTGTGTTGAAGTGTATGTATACTATATCAGTATCAATATCACTTTATAATAATCATATATAGTTACTCATTACACCTTTATACCCATCCAATTAAGGTGGTGGCAGAAAATAGATTACACCACGGCGTGGAGACGGTATTCTGTACGTACGCACGCGCGGTGATTATCTTTTTCCGTAGGATGGATAGAAGGTTAATTAGAGTTGTTTCATATTTATAATAACATATCAGTATATAATAAATACTTATGTTATTACTTTATCATTAAAAAACTAAAGAAGAAGAAGTTTAATAAGAAAGAAGATGAAAAAGATCGGTAATGGATATTACCTCTTTTTGACACGCCTTTTCTTAGCCTCCACTTAAAGAACTAAGGATGGTCTTTGAAGAAGACCAGGACCTCTAGGATGATACTAGGGAAGTGGAGAAGGGATTTTTTCAGGGTTTGGACGAGATTGAGTTCTCAAATTGGTGTGAGGAGGAGGGGGAGGAGGTGTCCTTTTATAAGGGAGGAGAGGGGCACCTTAGGAATACCTCAAAATATTATTTTATATTAAAGTCAAAATCGGTTTATAATGGTTCCAAAGGGTCTTATTTCGAAGGTAAATTGGGGATGGGTCGCAATCCTATCAACCAATAATATTTAGACAAGTTTAGGTTATTATTTTAAACTTATCAATTAGATTTAACTTTAAGTTAAATAATTTAACTTTTACCGTGACTTTTTGTTTTCTTACACATATGGTTAATACACTTACTATAACATGGAAAACGAACCCCAAGTTGTTTATTATTAATATACATATCCTTATCTAGGTCATTTGGCCGAACCGTATATTTTTAGGAATAAAATAACAATTAATAATATAATATTTTATTTAAAAACTATTTTGTGTCAATTTTGACACTATTTGATATATGATTTTTGTGAAAGTCATAACAGAATTATATGTTCGAACCAAGTTGATTAAATCAACACTAATATATCATAGTAACCTATAAAATTAGTGGAATTCATAAAAAGTCTCAAATTATATTTATTTGAGCATTTATATCATCAATTATGTTAACATTTCCTTAAAATGGTAATTATTGCATCATCGTTGTGTCATAAATAAACTAATTTATTTAAAGTCTAAAAATTATAAATAAAATATCATTATGTAGGAAATCTTTTTATATTTCTAATAAATATTTATAGTCGAATGTATCTTATGTATAACCCCATATTGAAAATGATTTAGTTATTAAACTTTGATTTTAACTATTTTAACTATTCATTAAATAAAATAATATTAAATGTCATAATCTAATCCAAGTGGACCTAAATGGTCCTATTATATTCATAAGTCTGTTTTGGTCGAATTAAACTTATCCAATAGAATTAGGACATGTGTTATGGTAATAGTAATATCATATTTACCCTTAGTTACCCTATTTACTATCAACCGTGGTAAAAAAAAGTAAAAAGTTACTATTCACCAAAAATTATTTTCATCTCATTGAACCACATTTTAGTCCTTGATATTAACCGTGTCTGTAGGATTTTCTAAATTCCACTCATAGAAGCGGTAAAATTATGTTTTATGCAAAATTCAGTTTTTAACCTACCACTTAGTGGTTTCACTATTCATCAAAATTGAAAGTTTTCAGAAAACTACCAAAATTTCACCCTAGGCTATAATTGATATTCCGAATTAAAAAATTATTTCTATTTTACAAAATTCCCAACATGTAAGTTGCATTAATTAATTTTATAATTAATTTCTGCTGTCACAACAAATAGCGTGTTTTTTAGAGATAATAACTATCAAAAGATTGACACTTGTTTATAACTAGTTTAAATGTGAAATGACATCCAATGTCCAACATTGTATTAAACTGTAAAAATATATTCTAAATATACTTTAAAACCACTCAAATTAATAATTTATCACTATTAATTATTTCGATTAAAAAATATGTTTTTAATTAAAATTTAGTAATTTTCACTATTCATCAGAATATGAAAGTTATCCGAAAAGTACCAAAATTTCACCTTAGGATAAATTCGATACTCCGAATCCATAAATGACACCCATTTTGAAAAATAAAATTTAAAAAATTTCAAAAAGTGGTTATTACTATTCATAATGGCTAGTTTTAATAATATCTTAATAGCATATCGTTGTTTAGCGAATCTTGGTGTTGCGTACAACACACGCTATCGTGGAAGGTCGCGATTGCGTGTAATTCAAGCCAAGTCAGAGATGTGTGTTGTGAAAGCTCCTTTTGGTGTAGCGTATAACACAAGAAATTAATGAAATTAAAAAGAATATTTTTCATAAAATCTCGGGGTGTTACATTCTACCCCCCTTAAAATGAATTTCGCCCTCGAAATTCGTCGGGGTTATAAATGGTTTACTATTCGAAAGTTTCTTTAATCGAAACCTACATCGTAAAAAGGAATACCAAAACCAATATTTAAAAAACAAAAGTATGAAACATAACGGTTACCCAAATAAACTAATCACTGGGTTTCCACATAAGTGAAAATATGGATATGGAAGAGAAATCTATCCATCATGTTCTGATGGAGAGTTGTAGAGAACATGGCTATGGAAAAGCTAGCAATCACAAATCCATAAATTTGTGACGATCTAAGGTACCATCTGATTAATCAGATATAAGAGCACTAGGACAACATTTTTGGTTTTCAAGATCGTTTCCCTAAAGTTGATGAATTAAAAGAAATACTTGCATGATTTTGGTACAATCTCACTGTTGTTCGTGAATTGAACAATTTCCACTTCATCCCTTAATGAAATGAAGTTGAATTTTTTATTCGTGATGTGTTAGCAGATCATGTGATAGAATGATGGGTCATTCCATCTCTTTCAAACAAAAGGTTAGAAAAAGTTATAAGTCCATCTTATGGTTAGATTAATTATATATGGTTCCAAAAATGAACTTGTACTTCATATATCATACTGATTAATATAATAAAACTAGTTTCTACTAAACAGGGACTTCTTGTAGGCCAGTGGTAGGCGATAAAGGCCAGTCGCACTTCGGTTGTGGGTTCGATTCCCACATCCTTGTCCGACGTGATGGGTTGTCGCCCGTCCTGCAGGTTGTCCATTTTCTAAAACTACATTACTATTACATCCCATCAATAATATCGAAAAAAACTTCTATCCTTAAACAATACTAACTTATTTCCAACATAATCCATTCCAATCTTTAGGCGTATTCATAATACTGCAGTCCACTCTCATAACATAGTCAAAACGATTACCAGAGATTTAATACCATCGTTGATCCCCATATATCATAAGATATGTTTTGTTGGTCACATTCCAAACAGTCAAAGTCCTTAATCATGTATTCTTTTGAATACCCATTGAACCTTAGTGAAAACATGAATGCAGTTAAAAGTTAACACTTTCCACATACCAAAATCCTCAAAAATCTATATTTTCAAACCATGATATCACTTAGTCCTTATATCAATCATGAGATCATGAATACAATCAAACATCTCTTTATCGTCTTATCCCTTCATTATGCACATATCATCTACATTCCAAAAATATCTGAATAACCTTTCATGGATACATGTAACATTAATCATACACTTTTAAAATTCAAGGAAAGACAACAGTGTAACAATCCTTAGATGTCTCTTTATTCCATAGTACCATGAGATTACTTATACAACATTACACATGATAAACATGTAATCATTCCACTACATTCTTAAACCATTGACCGAGCTTCAACAATTCTTTCATCTCACATATCATTTGTAGTCTCATCATCATCATCCACATAAATACTACCCATATGACCATACTTATTTTCTTCATGAGACTTTCCCTTAGGGAATTCGTTTGCATAATGCCCGTACATTCCACATTTAAAACATTTAACCATTGTTGATGTTGTAGCAATACCATTATCCTCATCCCTGGTGTTAACTGAACCTTTTCCTTTGCACTTACTGGATTTGTGTCCTTCTTTTCCACACCCAAAGCATCGTCCAGTTCCTTTGAAACATTCTCCTTGATGCCTCTTCCCACATGATTTACATAGGGGAAATTGAACTTTCTTTCCTCTATGATCATCATTAAACTCCATCTTTCTCTTATTAGCCGAGCCAGGAAACTTACCAAATTTTACTTTATTGATCATATTATGAGATTGCTGATTCGGCATAATAATGATGTTTGGACCTCCAAATCCCATTTCATTTGGTTTCTCAAGAAGAATATCATTACATTGTCCATCATATCCTCAATTATCGTGAATCATCTTGTTTCCAGCCATTTTCTAAAACCCAAAAAGAATAGTGTGAGAGGCAAAAATCATAATAAAGGGGGAGTATCCTCAATATCTAACTTCTTAGGTTAAATTCTAAGATCGTTAACGTAGTTATAGGACTGTATCCTATACGTATACTTATCCTTAGGGACATCCCTAGACAAACCTTATAAATATCTCTAGGGATCTCACTAAAGTTCTCACATCCTAGTTTCCAAAGGTTGACTAAACCTTTCCTCTGATACCAACTATAGATACCCGAAGCCTGATGTACATGAACATTACATTACTTTTGGGGAATACTTAGTACATAACAAAAAAATACACACACAAGGATCGTAATAGTTTAGTGTCTTTGGAAACTCGGAATAAAATCTTCTAATCCTGGTGAAAGATTTTCAACATCTCCCATAAAGATCTTCCTTTTTTTACCTAAAACCTCTCTTTATATCCTGGGGAAAATAAAACATAAAAGGGTGAGCTCAAATTCTCAGTAAGGGTAAACAAAAGAAATATCAATCACATCAAATTCATAAGAACATAACATATTGGAAATCTTAACCTGCAAAAGAGAGCATAATTTCATAACATGGGATAATCATAGTAGTGAAATGAAATCCCAATAATCATAACTTAAAACATGGAACTTTGTGGCATACACACATAATCATAGAGTATCATTTCTTATTAGTCATGACTCATTGCCAAGACTATCTTAGTGGACAAAGTCCCTTTCTGAATCGAGTCACCCTCGTTTCAGTCCTGTTTCACTGAACCGGTATAACCTACCATTCCAGCCATGTCTATCTCATAAGATATGAAATCTTTACCCAATGCATTGGAGGGAGATATAGGTCCCACCCATCTCATAATGATACCATTCTTATGTGTGCCATAAAATCATAAATCATACATCATTTCATAACCCATGAAATAAAAATGGGAATCTTAAACATCATGACATCATAAAACAATTCATATAAGATAAAGGAATTCATAAAAATAATTCCATCACAACATAATCAAATCAATTTAATAATAGGGATAAAAACAGAACCCTTTATTATCTTTGATGGAAAAATAATTTTGATAAAACACTTGAACTCCATTCTTGAGGAAAATATCCTTTCTTCTTCAAAAACATTTTTCCTTTCTTAACATGTCATAAAACATTAAACTAAAAGAAGTTGATTAAAAATAAACTTGAAAACTTGTAAAGGACGCTTCTTGGAAATAATGTTTTAAAATCCATTCATGCCGTATAAGTTAAAAAAACATTCTTCGTACTTTTGTCGGAAAAGTCAAAAAGTACCTCGTACGAAAAACGACAAAAGATTCCTTTCATACATATTACTAAAAACTCACTGAAGGGTAAAAATGGATTTAAAAAATTGTAGGTGGATGGAAATAATATTACATATTGATTAAACATGGATTTGGATGATAAAATACACCCCAGTAAATACTTACGAATAAACAATCTCGGATAAAAATGAGATTGTGATATTTCCCTTACCTTAGGTCCGACTTGCTTTGTAAGTGTCCAAACCTCCTGTATAATGATTTAAATAATGTTATTGACTTATTCCAGAATCATATTCATTGTTATTATATCATATATGGTCCACTTATGACTTTATATTACCCGTTCTTTTGTAAATTCATGTTAAAGTAGTGTTTTGGGTAAAATCGTCTCATTTGTCATTCGTGTTTTAACATGTAATTATTCATATGATTGGTTAGATCATAATTACTTAATTCCAGAATATAAAACATGATTTATATATAATATATATTCAGAATATACATATATAATAAATAAGTAAATGGAAAAAAATACACCGTTCACGGAGACGGTAGTTCCTACGTACGCATGAACGCTGTTTTCGTTTCCTTGTTGAATTGAATGGAATTAAGTATATGACATACATATAAATATAAATAACTCCAGTATCATTGTCAGGTCATATATTTAATTAGTACTTATTATATATACTTTATAATCATTCATGAATGGTTAATCATTGAGAATGAATCTCATCGCGTCGTGGAGACGGTATTCCGTACGTACGCACGAGCGATGATATCATTCCCATGGTCGTGGAATTGTGTTGAAGTGTATGTATACTATTTCAGTATGAATATCACTTTATAATAATCATATATAGTTACTCATTACACCTTTATACCCATCCAACTAAGGTGGTGGCGGAAAATAGATTACACCACGGTGTGGAGACGGTATTCCGTACGTACGCACGCGCAGTGATTTCCTTTTTCCGTAGGATGGATAGAATGTTAATTAGAGTTGTTTCATATTTATAATAACATATCAGTATATAAGAAATACTGATGTTATTACTTTATCATGAAACAACTAAATAAGAAGAAGTTTAAGAAGAAAGAAGTTGAAAAAGATCGGTAATGGATATTACCTCTTTTTGACGCGCCTTTTCTTAGCCTCCACTTAAAAAACTAAGGATGGTCTTTGAAGAAGACCAAGACCTCTACGATGATACTAGAGAAGTGGAGAAGGGATTTTTTCAGGGGTTGGCCAAGCTTGAGTTCTCAAATTGGTGTGAGGAGGAGGGGGAGGAGGTGTCCTTTTATAAGGGAGGAGAGGGGCACCTTAGGAATACCTCAAAATATTATTTTATATTAAAGTCAAAATTGGTTTATAATGGTTCCAAAGGGTCTTATTTCGAAGGTAAAGTGGGGATGGGTCGAAATCCTATCAACCAATAATATTTAGACAAGTTTAGGTTATTATTTTAACCTTATCAATTAGATTTAACTCTATGTTAAATAATTTAACTTTTACCGTGACTTTTTGTTTTCTCACACTATATGGTTAATACACTTACAATAACATGCCAAAAGAACCCCAAGTTGTTTATTATTAATATATATATCCTTATCTAAGTCATTTTGCCGATTCTTAGATTTTTAGGAATAAAATAACAATTAATAATATAATATTTGATTTAAAAACTATTTTGTGTCAATTTTGACACTATTTGATATATGATTTTTTTGAAAGTCATAACAGAATTATATGTTCGAAAGAAGTTGATTAAATCAACACTAATATATCATAGTAACCTAGAAAATTAGTGTAATTCACAAAAAGTCTCAAATTACATATATTTGAGCATTTATATCATCAATTATGTTAACATTTCCTTAAAAGGGTAATTATTACATCATCGTTGTGTCATAAATAAACTAATTTATTTAAAGTCTAAAAATTATAAATAAAATATAATTATGTAGTAAATCTTTTTAGCTTTCTAATGAATATTTATAGTCTAATTTATCTTATGTATACCCCCATATTGAAAATGTTTTAGTTATTAAACTTTGATTTTAACTATTTGAACTATTCATTAAATTAAATAATATTAAATGTCATAATCTAATCCAAGTGGACCTAAATGGTCCTATTATATTCATAGGGCTGTTTTTGGTCGAATTACACTTATCCAATATAATTAGGACATGTTTTAGGGTAATAGTAATATCATATTTACGCTTAGTTACCCTATTTACTATCAACCGTGGTAAAAAAAGTAAAAAGTTACTATTCACCAAAAATTATTTTCATCTCATTGAACCACATTTTATTCCTTGATATTAACCGTGCCTGTCGAATTTTCGAAATTCCACTCACAGAAGCGGTAAAATTAAGTTTTATGCAAAATTCAGTTTTTAACCTACCACTTAGTGGTTTCACTATTAATCAAAAATTGAAAGTTTTCAGAAAAGTACCAAAATTTCACCCTAGGCTATAATTGATATTCCGAATTCAAAAATTATTTCTATTTTACAAAATTCCCAACATATAAGTTTCATTAATTAATATTATAATTAATTTCCGCTGTCACAACAAATAGCGTGTTTTTAAGAGATAATAACTACCAAAAGATTGGCACTTGTTTATAACTGGTTTAAATGTGAAATTACATCCAATGTCCAACATTGTATTAAATTGTAAAAATATAATCTAAATATACTTTAAAACCACTCAAATTAATAATTTATCACTATTAATTATTTCGATTAAAAAAGTTGTTTTTAATTAAAATTTAGTAATTTTCACTATTCATCAGAATATGAAAGTTATCCGAAAAGTACCAAAATTTCACCTTAGGATAAATTCGATACACCGAATCCATAAATGAAGCCCATTTTGAAAAATACAATTTAAAAAATTTCGAAAAGTGGTTATTACTATTTATAACGGCTAGTTTTAATAATATCTTAATAGCATATCGTTGTTTAGAGAAACTTGGTGTTGCGTACAACACACGCTATCGTGGAAGGTCACGATTGCGTGTAATTCAAGCCAAGTCAGAGATGTGTGTTGTGAAAGCTCCTTTTGGTGTAGCGTATAACACAAGACATTAATGAAATTAAAAAGAATATTTTTCATAAAATCTCGGGGTGTTACAAGATGATTATCTCATCATAGTAGTAGTTGGTCTTCATACATGAGTACTAAAAACATGAAGAAGATGAACTACTCTATCCACCTCCCAGCCATTCTCAATAGTCAAAGCCTTACGTAGAACCTATGATTAATTCGTGAGGTTGAAACTCCTAATCCCCCACAAGATTTCATTTTTAAGATCTGTTTATAACTTCTTACCCTGTTATATCTCTATTATATAAAATAGGAGATCAGAACTATGTACGTAATTGAATCGAGTGGATTATTCCTATACCGGCAGGGAACCATTCTATAGATCCATGAACTTATGTGGTTGGTTTAGAAACAACATATCATGAATTAATTAAACAAAATATAGGCCCTTTTTGTGATTCCATTTTTTCAAATATGAAATCATGCTCCACTATTTCTAGGTGGGTCCCTATAGTGTGAACATTTCAAAAATCACAATTACGTCCTCAAGTGTCTCTATGAGGTCAAATACATCTTTGATAATGTATATTCGATAATCTAAATCTGATGGACGTACAGTTCTTTTAATGTATATTGGATAATAGATCTCAAATTCTATATCATATTCAAGAATGGAACATGATGCCTATATTATATAGGTAGATATAAGTGGGAGAGATCTGAGATGAGGTGGAACTACTATTAATATTGGGTTTTTAGAACCAATTTTAATTAATTTGGAATACATGTACATTAAAATAAGTGAATATTAAATAATAATATTATTTATATATCATTTATTGTTTTTTTGTGACATTGATGTAATTATGTCCCAGAGTATATGTCCCATTAAAATGGTCATAATTATTCCCTAGTATAATTAGAACCTTGAAATAACCTGATGATATTCTTAAATTTTTTTAAATAGTCTGATAACATTCACTGAAGTGGAATATATTATATTTAATGTGAAGTGTGATTACTCCTACGAAAATTAATATTTATTTCATTAAGTTTGAACATGGTAATCACCAAGACAAATGATTATATGAAAAATCCTTCATTAAGAAGTCTATATGATTATGTGTTATCAAATATTCCAAATGGTGAGTGTTTATAATGTTCATTTAATTACTAGTTATTATTAACACATATCACGACTCATAAACATATATTTTCTGGACAAAATCATTAATCCATATATTCACATGATGTAGGGTATGTTTTTTATGTCACAAATGACATGTTAAAATTTAAAAAATTGAGGAAGGATTTTTACCTTCCATATTAATGTAAGATGATATCTAAACCGATTTGATTTAAATGGTACCATCACATTAATTTCCATCTACATGGTCTAACAAAGTCATTATTTCATAACGTCAATGAAACATATATCATGTACCTAGGTTTGTGGATTGAGTGAGTGACTAGCTTGATTATATATTCTGACAAATGGATTATATTAAAATGTGAGCACTCACATGCGGTTGTAGACATTAAAATATTAAATTATATATATTTGGTGAATTGACCCACTATTATGATGTAATTTAGGTCATTAAGAATTCTTCCAAATGAAAATGAAAACAATCATAAAGGCTCACATGTTCAATGTTTTTGTTCATCTCAGTTAAGTTATCGTTGAATTTATTTATTGGAATAAATATTATTCAAAAGACGGTGGTATAATTTTATTCATGATTTATTGATCAAAAATATAATATAAATATTTATTCATAAGGTAATAATTTAATTTTGAAAATACATAGAATATTTATTTTTTTATTAATAATGTAAAAATAATTTATTTAATTTTATGAACATTTCATAAATATTTATTTACAAGGATTTGAAAAATTACTTTCACAATTAATTTAATGAATAAATATTTAATAATTTATTTATTTTCAATTTTGATAAAATTTTAGGAGGACAAGAATACCATGACTATGTTTAATGATGAATATTAAATATCAAATCAGTAAAATAATTTCTATCATTATGCTAGTTTATATGTTCCATGTAATAAATAATAATACTATTATTATTATTACAAGGAGTGATGTTTTATGGGGTTTAATAAATTATTAATGGGTCATTTTACAATTAAATAATAATTTACCCTAACTGAAAATAAGTAAATATATGACAGTATCTTCTGTATAGAGCTCGATCAAGATTGATTGACATTTATAATTGTTTTGTATATCGAAATATAGAAATTTGCAAAAAGACTAGAGAATATTATAAATATTATCCTACCTTATCCATCATATTAAGAATGAGAGTTCAAGTATGATTCTTCATTATAAAAGGACTATTCACAATGATCAATAAGGACACTAAAATATGATATATCCACCATAGTATGACACACAAAATCAATCAGTGTTGTTCAGAGTTCGTAGGAGTAGTAGTGGATAACTGCTAGAGGAATTATACACTTGAATTCTATTAGAGAAATTAGAGATGGTCAAAAATGGTTTCATAAAATCAATATTTTCATCAATGAATTATCTAAATACCAAGATATTCATCTTTTGGGCTGTTTAAATTAATTATAAATTTAATGTGAAAAGTTATTCTTCTAGTTATAACGACATTCCTTTTCCATATACATTAGAAATTTTTTAACAATATTGTATTTCATGTCCTGTAAAATATGATAAGGATACATTGATCCAAAAATTGTTGAGTAAGGATTGGCATAGATAAAACATTTACTGTTCCACAAAACATCACTTACTGCCTTTTGCCCAATAACATGTGTGGGAGTTTTTTCTAAAGTAGGAAATGTAAACGGGGTTTCTTATCTAGTAGGACCACTCCATCCCAGTATAGTTTGTTCTTACATCAGTATCTGTTATGGTGGTATCTTTTTAAATATAATTGTGGCATTTTGACGCTTAATTCCATTAGATAAAATCATAATATGTTTATAGGATCAAAAAAATGTTCTCTATTGGTGATAACTATGGGGACCTATACATTTCATACATAAATATTGCATCTTATTAGTAAAATATTCATTAAAAATCAATGGTTTTAATGATATAACCATAATGGATTAGTGTTGCTGATAACATGGATACATAAACAAGAGATATATAAAATATCTATATAAATTTCAATCACAGTCTTATTAACTTCCACCATTTAAAGAGATATCATACTTAAAACAATTTTCCATTACCTGGGGATGGTAAACTTAAGAGAGTTTGAGATCCGATGATTATTAAGGGTAAAAATAGGCTATATTAATCATTATTCATAATTGAGCATAAGATAAGAATAATTATATGATAACATGATAGAAACATACAATAATCATACCCAAGCATTAAAATATCTTTTAAATGGAATCATTTCCTTTGGTTTTTTTCAACCAAATTATGTAATACCTAATAAGGAAGAATAATTCGTAATCAATATGGATCCATGAGAACACATAATAACCATAATACATAAGTTTTTGGCCTTCACATAAGCATAAGAAATCATTTACATAGTCATGGTTCACTCCCAATAATATCATTGTGGAAAATATCCAATAATGGAAATGCCCAAGCAGTCATTTCCAACATTGTCTTAAAAATAAGTACCAAACAATTAACTCCTTTTTCTCTTAGGAGTTTATCAACTCATTCATCTCTTGGGTGTTTCTCAACTCCATAATTTTCACGCAATGCATTTGATTTATATAACGTACCCAACCATCCTTGATTTATAACATAACCACTTTTCCATGGTTTATAACAAATACACCCATCATTGGTTTATAAAAGGGCCACCCATCACATAAATATAATATATTCATATATATTCCACATGATCATGAAAAAAATCATTACATCAAAGAATAACATTTATAAAAGAAAATAGTTTTCATAAACATTGCATTATCATTATCATAAACCATACATAGAATGAGTAAATATGGTAATTGTATCATGTACCTAGTAATGTATAAGAAACATCTATAAATCCCCATTATAAACTATTGAGTCTTGAAAAGAGTACAAAAAGATCTCATGTGTGCCTCCCTATATATAAGAGTGTGTCTAGTTGAGGTAAGTGTCCATGTCTATTAGTGGGGAGATTATACCCTCAGCATCTTGTCATTAATCAAATAATAATATAACATAATAATCTGAGAAAAAATGTAGAAACAAAACTAGTGGAATACCAATCATACAAATATGTATACTGGGATCCCAATGTGGAAATCCAAACCAATGTGTAAATATAGGTAAATAAAATATTGTGGAGTGCTCTATATTCAAGCTCGGTCTACCACCAGTTCTATCCACACCAACTCATCTATCATCCATAGGCCACTCTCCTATATAAGGATCACAAAACCTGATGTCTATAGGCGAATCAATATTCCATTGTATGGTGTTATTGTTAAAACCTCATATGAGTCCTGTAATAAATCCTAAAAAATTATTCATAGTTACAAAAATCATATACCATGATAACAATAAATGTGAACCAAACCTAACAAACATAAAATAAATTATCAAGCTATTGTAGACTATTTGATCCACCACTAACCCCCCCAAGTGTACGTTCTTCATCTCCACATTATAAGAACAATCAAAACATGTAATCAGTGAGAAAAAACTTCCCGAAATAATTATAATAATATCAATCGGTGGTCTTCGGTCAATAATACAAATTACGTCGCACAATAATCATGTGTCTGCTCCTTCATGGGTCATAATTTTAGACTGTCTTACCCCATCAATGCCTTGGTTCATTCCACTAATCCATCATGCACCTCTTGAAACTACCTCAGGTTTGGCCCACATAGCATCCTTCCCTAACCATATGATTATGTCTATTATAACCTATTTCTCTTCCTCCTATAAGGGATAATCATCACATGACAATCCATCCATCTAATTTACTGAGAACAACCTCCATGGAATGGTAACAATCGTAATATTGTTTGTAAAATATAAAATCATAGAATATCATCATGAGATAAATAGTACAAACATATGATAACATCTGATCATCATCAAACATGGAATGAATGTACTCTAGGAAATATTTCTGAATCTTGAATTATATCAGGTCTCACATGACTTGAACATACCCATAAGCTATCAAAATGAATAGAATTTAAAAAAGGTATAAATTTAAATTAATTATACCATTGAGAAAAGAGTTTAAGAGATAAAAAAATCATTACTAATGACCTAAGTAAAGTTTATTTATTTCCACATCATGGTTCATCAGGGAATCATAGAATGAACATATCACAAACCAGTGGAGAACATATCACATTCCACATGTGTCAGAATCTAGTATAGATTCATCATAAAAGAATTTTAAAACATAGAATAGAGGTATTTATAACATAATAAGGTCTTTTTAATATCAAATAACTTTGGTAATCCTTCAATTATATAAATTATGAGGAATATTGAAGCAAGTGGGACAAATTCACCAGGTCTATTATCATTCAATGAATTAGTGATGAACTCAATTTATATTCTATAGAAGGGTCTTAGGTTTGGCCAGTGGTCACTAATATTTCATCAATACATTAATTAAAAATAGATAATATGAGATTCAAGAATAAATTATGTCTCTTGATTATAATTCATAAAATAATTATAGAGAATCAATCACTATTCTTGAGATTTATAACCTCGATCAGGGGTTTCACTGTTAAAAAGTTTAATCATCCATCGATATACCAATGATTCTTTAATGAATTAAGGATCCATTATCAATCCACCATCTAGAAGAGGTATAGTAATGATATTTATTAATAATTAGGCATATAATTATTGTATTGATTAGTATGTATTTATTTTAAAATGTTATAATTTTAGATTTATACATTTGGCACTGTCCTACAATGAGAGATAAAATTACCTTGGATCATCATTAAAAACACAGAACCCTGATAAGAGTGGAAACAAAATATAATATATTATATTAAAAAAAATTAAAATCCCATACACTAAGAAAGAAGTGATGATGTGGAAATTATCCACCTCTAATGACTTATCATCCCTAAGAGGTATATTCATGTGTTCTTTGAAAACAACATGTGCCACTGAGTTTACACATTATCCTCATGAACCAAAATCATATCCTAGACAAGTCCATGATTCCATAGAATCCAGATTAGTGGTACCTTCTTATTTTTAAGTATTTTACCACTCTAAACAACTAATTGTACAGGGTGATCCTTGTATGATGCATCAGGATTCATCTCAACATACCTATAGTTGATGAAATACATCAGATTGTGTATATTCCTATGAAGATAAGACACATGAAACAAATTGTGCATACCTTTTCTAGTGAGAATGAATTTCCATTAAATATGACCCTATATAGATCTAATAATTTATATTTATATGTCCAATATAACATGGAGTTAGAATCCCTTACTTCCTCAAGCATCATTGACCTAAATGTGTAGTCACCGTATAAAAAATCTGATCACCTACTATGAACTCTGAAGGTCTCATCCTATGGTAGGAATATTAATTCTGCCAAATTTATTGGGTGATGAACAAATTATAGATTATATTCACTCTATATAAGTTATACTATACCACACTAGGCCCCACACTGTCTACATTACCAGCCTCATGCAAGAGGATATGTGAATGAAATTTCCTCTCGTAATAAGCCTTATAAAGATCCATATGAATCTAATCCTGGTGAATTTTTTTTGCTGAAATCTCATTGAATGATTGGTTATCATCCCAAAATAATACTATATTTTAGGCAAAATATAGAAGAAAATACTTCAGTATGTGAATCATCCTCTTGGACAATCCTTCTATCTGAGGACGGTATATTGTACAAAATTTCAGGTAATTATACAAGGACATCTGCATGTTCATCCAAAACAACAATGTAAAAATTTCATCACTATAACATTCAATTATCAAGGTAACTCTATTTAATTACACTATCTCATGGAAATATAGTTTTCCCATATTTTCTACGGTATGAGTCTCAAAGATTTTTATGAAATCGTCATCTTTTGTTAGTAGGTTGATAATAATAAAACCTCATGTATCATTAGGTTCTTAGATAACAACATCACAAAGTCCATTATGTTTTCTTCCCACTTTCATATGTTAATAGGATGTGGTTGTATTATTACCCCAAGACATTGATGGAAAACATATATTCCTTGGATAGTAAGGAATCCTGAAAAAAGTACCACAATTTACCTCTTCTTCCCTTACAACCAGAATTATCACCAAATGTCCTAATACATCATTTTCACACTAGGATTTACAACCCACCTATAGTTATAGATGACCCTAACCAACTCTTAGCTAATGTAATTATGTACTATGACTTTCCCAAGAACTAGGATCACATTATCACTGTCCAATGACCACCCAAGTCTCAAGTAAACACTATCTAGTTATTCCCCCATCATAAAAAAATATGGTCGAGTCCCCTATATAACATTTTTCTTGTCTACTAAAGAAAATGTGACCTCTCATAGAGAATATGTCCTCAATCCCTTGTCCTCTGAACCATAAACCCCTAAAAAACAAAAATATCACCAGGTGAAACTATCCCATTGAATTTCATTCACTAACCACCGATGTTACCTAAATTATATGGCTATGAGAATCGACAATTATTTTTTCCTTACTGATGACATATTCCTTCCTAAATTAAAGTATTTTTAAATACTATAGCTAGTTCCCTTTCTTCAAATCCATGTCATGTTGTGTGAACATGTAACAAATGAAATTATGATCAGTCTGAAAAAAAAAACCTTTCACTGAAGGTAAAGAGACAATAAAAAATAAAATCATAATCCATGCCTACGATAACAATGTGATATGTATGATAGTTATACTTGTGGGGGAATAGTTGACTTGACCCATAAGCTAATAACTTCTCTCTCTGTATTAGTACCACTCCTTGAACAACATTGGATACATCACAGTAGAATGTATAACCAATCACTATCATGTAAAGTATCCAAATAGGTTCTATATTCGACCTCATATTCAGCTCAATAAATTCTATTTGAAATTGTCCTGACCAGTGTAACGTTTCTCCCGTATTCATTGGTGTAGTCATATGTGATGTTATATAACAGATGTCATAGATAAAACATCTATATTATCGATCTAAACTAAATAATATCCTAATCTCAATAACATTCAAAATAAATATTAAAGAGAAAACATAATACATTTTATTTGGTTCCATATATATAATTTTCTCATAGATGACATGCCCAATGAATTTCACCTCATGAACCTTAAAGTTATACTTTTTTCAATTTGTCATACCACTGATGTGCTCATAGTGTAATCCGGACTATCTGAAGTTGTATAACATGAAACTATCAGATCCGTGAGTGGATGAGGATATTTTAAATGAATCCCATGTTGCATAATTATATATATGGGTGAAATATATTTTTTATGAGATCCATGAAAAATTCCATTACCATATTCAATCCAAATAACATCCCCAAGTACTCATATAAAACATACATGCTCTGAAACACTATCTTCGGGATGTCATACATTCTAAAATATAGAGAGTGATCGTGTGAATGATGTTCAATATTATAGAACCACTGGGAGACCACTAACTAATAAAATTGATTTCCAATCCTAATAAAGGGATATATATTCTTCATCAACACCAAATTTAGTTTTTGGAAAACAATAATAAGCCAAATATTATTATCGAACTTCTTCGTGAACAAAGTAGGTGCACCCCAATGTGAAGTACCTGCCCTAATAAATCTCTTATTTTAGATCCTTTATCTATCACAGTTTCATTATATAAGGGGCTATCAAAATGGTCTGCATAGCTAGAACATGATATTTTTCAAACTAAAATCCTATATCAGGGGGTGCCTAATGAGGACTTCTAGAAACACACTTATATAGAGATCCAAAACTGGTGGAAAAAATGAGAGGGATTCCAGTAATACTACTTAATGAGACAATACTACAATTTTTTCATCATGAAGCCATGTAAACTAAATTATGTACCAACTATACATGATCTCAATTCCCATTATCCATCCATCACATACTTTTTTCCCTTTAGTGATGTTATCTATAATCATCTATGATAGAAATCCATGAGATCTTAAATGCTAGTCCAGTATTTTATGTAGAGAATCACATAGAATCTCAAAATTTAATTAATCATGAGGCCCCATAAGATTCCATAATTTACAATGAATATAAGTTATTTTCAGAATCAATAAACAAAGTCCATATTCAGGTCAAACAACATATTAAGGGATAGTTACTTAGAATAGAACCTGATAGGTATGTCTAGTACAGTAATAATAGGTTCATATATGATGGAATTAAGAAGCACTGGTATCCAAAAATGTCGTTTATAAAGAATATATGATAAAAAATATCATGAATATTACCTATTCCCTCACCACTACCTGATGGATTATTATCCACTGCATAAATATGGTATTCCACAGTTCCACGAACCTTCCCTTGAGACCCATGACCAGGTTCACATTTGATCATTTGATCCTGCTACTAGGGACCCCATTGATATCACTAGTTCCCTAACCATGTAAACCCTTAATACTCTATGGAATCATGAGTTCAAATATATATGGAATAATTATTAAAGGTACCCCATCATTCAACATTTTTATCACCTTATCTATGTTGTTGAGGAGTCCCATGGGTAGTTTGTGAATATTATATAGCTAATTTGATGTAGATCACCTCTTGAGGGAACCCAAGAGGAAAATATGTAGTTAATATTCATACCACTTTTCTATAGAAAATAATTGGTCCTCCTCTTCTTACAATTAAAAATGGTAATCACTATAGCAGTCTAAGGTCCACACTTTTAGGATCTAAAATTTATAAGAAAATAATCTACATGATCCTACCCCAATAAATTCTCAGTGGTCAAGGCCTTATGAGGAACCTCTATATATGTGGCTAGTTCAAAACTATGTATCTATTTTTTGACGATAATATTTAGTCCATTCATGAACATCCTATTCTTTTAGACCATGATTTTGTCTAAGAAAAGATACAAAAATGGAGTTCATTCTAATGATTATAGCTGGTAAAAACTTCATAGACCCTTATATTAGCTACATGTTCTCCTATACGATCTATAGATTTATTGTATCCAGAAATAATTCCCTATAGAACATTTCCTTGAAGGACTTCGATTTGATACACTTTATTTCCAACATATCCCATGTTTTCCCATTAACAACTGGCTGGTTGTTGTTGAATAAATGCTTTAAGATTCACGTTCTAGTCATTAGTTTCCCTAAATAAGTTTAATGCAACCCAGTGACGTCTATCTAGTCTTTAGTAACCATTTTTCATCTAATGAATAGAATGTTTAAAGGATGTTGGAGTTGGAAGTCTCTAGAATTGCTGACCACGGACCTAGGTACCCCTCTTCTTTATAGATAAACATGTGTGAAGGATCATGGCCATGGTGGAACTACTGCCTACCCCACTAAAGCAGATGTGGGTGTTTACACATGTGACCCTCCTATATAATAGGTTTTGGAATATGGGAATACTTACTAGAATGAGTATCCCAACCCACATTAGCTAGTAGTGACAAAAATTTTATACGAGGTTAAATATTATATAACATTACAGGAATAATTTTATACATTTAAGAGTGATCTAAATAGGTCTAAATGATCACATAATGTTTTCCCAAGGAGTCTACCCATAACCCATGGTATATAAAACATAACACTAACCAATGTTTTCATCCCTACACATTAGTCATAGTCATATTTAATAAAATATAACATCTTTCACAGATTTTAATAATTAATTCTAATATTGATATATCACAACAAAAGATAAAATTGGGTATATCCTGCAAAAGAGTACATGCCTATCCTGACCAAATAAAAAATATCAAGGCATTGAATTTATGAAACAATGTGAATCAAAACAACAATTATATTTATATATGAAATGTGGTCCTACATTAAAATACATGAATCAATAACAGACCCAAAATAACATAGAACTATAACAACAATACCTTCAATGATAACTATGAGGTCTAATAAACATGTGCTGGCCATGCACCTGATGAATCCCCTATCTGTGTCATAAAAAGCCTATATACATTCTACCTTGTTCTAGGTTGGTCATAAAAAGTTGAAAATTGTTCTTTTATTCCATTTTGTATGGAAGAAACATAAACCACTATGTTAAAAATTGAGTTCCACATGAACTCATTTTCTCCTACCACTGCACAAAAGGTTATTAACTAACATTGAGGTCCCAATCCCATTAGTGGGGATACTATACCCATAGTATTGTTTTCGTACATAATTAATAATATATTGGAATATAATATAATAATTTCATCATTATAAACATGAAATAATTAAGAAAATTCCATACCAATCATTCAAATAAGTAAATTGGCCACCAATCAGGCTTCTGCTCCATGCTATAGGAATAGATCTAGCATGTCATAAGTTACATAGAACATGACACAAGGGTTATAATGAAATATTTAAATGGTCTCAAGGAATCGAGTTAGATCATCCCCCTATACTATTGTGTCTCAGATCTATCATGGTTCAAGCCTCGGGAACATTGTATCTCACCTATGCATTGGGTCAAGCCTCGGGGATGTAATTTCCATTACACAGCAACCTTTATTCAGACTAATTCACTATGTTTTCATTCACCTAACATATGCTTAGGTCCATCCCCACAATATTTGTGTACTCACCATTGAAGGGATAATCAACACTTGAGGCTCCACATATCTCAAGGACCATGAATAAAATAAAAGGCATTGTAACACACAAAACATGGTTGAGAATACAATGAAATAATTTCATATCATCAAGAGGGAAATACTTGAAACATATTCCAACATGTGATCATCATCATACATGGAATCAATATACTCTATAAATACTCATGTAATCAAATATCATAGTGGGAGAAATGGTATACACCCACACACACCCACATCTGATTACACTCAATCTGGACAAACAAGGTATTGATTAATATGAATTATACTATGAAAACATGACTATAAAAGATACCAAAATGTTCTATAACTTCCTAAATTGAGGATACCAGTGTTCACATTATAATTTATCAAATAATCAATGATCAAACACATCACACACCAACAGATATCATATCCCACATTAATGGTGTATAACATGGGTTTTACATAATGATGATAGATGTTTAGAATGAGGTTTTAAGAGAATTAAATTTCAAGAAAATTTTTATAGAGTCACATACTAAAGGTGTTCCATTAATGGAATCAATTAACAGGTACGTCAACGTAAGGAATGTTAATTCACCAAATACATTTTTGTTCAATGAATGGATCAAGAAAGCATTATATTTTCTAGAATATGACCTCATGTCTAGACGATCATCATCAAATAATCATTAAACCATCAAAAGAAAATATATTCACGATGAGATTCATGAATATGTGTGGTATCTTGAGGGTCATCCTTGAAAGAAATTTCTAGAAACATCTAATGTTCTTGAGAAATCTATATCTGATCAAGTGTTTCATCATTGAAACATTCAATCCTTCACCATTCCTTCTAGTGGATTTCAACAAATTATGTTTTCACCATCAATATTACATTAATATGAGGTATATGAAGAATATTAAACTATTATAACCCATAGAACACTAGAATTTATTTGTATACATTGGTTGGATAAAGGAATGGAATCTACTTTCTAGGTCCCCCACCAATATACAATGAATGGGATAAAACATCTTATGATCCTTATGGAATACACACATTTGAAATAGATCCATTCATATCTCACAAGTATTATGAAGAATATTTCATGGATATAGGAAAAATAATCGCTATCCTTGCTTCATAGATAGGAAAAAATGATAAAGATCCCAAAATAGATGTATTGGAGAGTCTATAAACCAAAGTGGATGTTTAAAATTCATAATCAGACATGGGGTAGATTTTGGTATTAAATAAGGTATCATACAATGTGAAATTAAAATGTGTGTGGTGCATAAAATACACCCTCATACATGGTGCACCAGCTAGTTTATGTGCCTAGAAGAATTTGATGCATTATCCCTTGTCCACCACTAGGCTGGTGGGGACTTTTTTGGAAATTATACATACTGAATACCCTTCAGATGGTTGCTGGTTAGTTCATAACTAATACACAAATAATCCTTTATTCAACTTATCAACTACCAAACCCAATCCATTTCACCCCAAAAACCAAAATATTTTGAAGCCACATAATAAAGGAACCACAAGAGAGATGATATTTTTAAAACATTAACATCCCATACATAAAAACCCTGATTGGAATTTACAACATCCAAAGATGTTTTGATATATAAAAATACCATTAAAAGATCAATAGAAAATTTCTTGGGGAAAATGAACATTAAAAATTAAACTGGCTTATTAAAAATCTAAATTTTTTTAAAATATTAATAAAAAATTTTCATTGAAATTTTTGAAATAAACATATAATATATGTTTCAAGGAAATTATTATTCATAATTATTAGTAAATATGTTCTTGAATAATTTTATTAGTATAAGAATTGCAGTCAAATTATTTCAGAAATGTTAAAATTACCTCATTCTGATTGAAAAGATGATTCCATTAAAATATTATAGAGGGTAAAACATTGTTAAAAATTAAATTAATAAATTTTAATAGATTAATAAATACAATTTTTCAATCATTTTTTAAATCATTTTTGAAAACATTTTAGAAAACATGGATGTGGAAGAAAATGTATTTTCAAATAAAGGTAGTGATAATTTTTTTTCCAAATAAACATTATTGCATTGTCTAGATTAATTAAAAAAGTAAAATAATATATAATTTTTTTAATATTTATTAAAAACAGAATTATAATATGATTCATTATATTTGGGATAGATAAATCATATAATTTCAATATTGGGAAATTTATGCAAGACCAATCCTTGTAAAAAAACAGATTGTAACATAGAACCATTACTGCTTTCGTAAATTTTGATTCATAACCCCCATGAATGAAATAAAATCATGTGAAACATTAGACACCATGAACAGAAATATATTTTTTATTAAAAATATCAATGTTTTAGTAGACACACCCCATAAAATAAGATAATATTATAATCATAACATATGTCCCAAAGAAGTCAATTTGAGATGGTATAACCCTAATTATTTGTAACATAAGAGTCAAATCCCAATGGATGAAATAATTTGAATTTTAATTTTCAATACCACGAATTAAAAATTATACAAGATATAAAATAAAATGGATTATTATATAGTACATATAAACATAAATACATTCATAATATCAAATATGTCTTAGTGAATTATACTTCAGATGAAAAAAAATTATTCATTTAGTATTTTTTGAAAATAATGTCATTTGATGGATTTAAATAATATGTTTAATTAAATAAATTTAAATAAATAATTTATTATGAAAGTATAAATTTATTGGGTTTACATACAACATAGAAATAATAAATCAGTGCAAAACATTAAAACATGTCTCAATGAAAAAATACATCAATGATACACTTACAACATTGATATCTTTTGACTAAAATGACATCTAAAAAAATAATATGATATATATACGAAAAACCAATTAAAATAATTAATATTTCAATAATAAATTAAATTTTATATAATTACACCACATAAAAGAAAGAATGTTGTGAAATATGAAATATTTCTCATTAATTTGAAAATGAGACCAAGAAACTATCACAATATATTCGAATTGATTATTAAGTGCTTTAACCTCATTTATAATAAAATAGTATTTTATAAAATATTATAAAAGAATAATAGTCACATATATAATATTGTATATGACCCACTTGTGTCATTTAAACACCTATTTATTATCCATTTTCTGTTAAATACATTATTTCAGATGTTAATCACTTCATTTTTCATGTATATTTTGGTTCAACAATTATGGTCCACGCACATTAAACAATATTCCTCCATATATAGAATGAAAATAATTATATAAAAAAATATATATTTATTATATAAATATTTATAACTATTTATAATAATTAATTTCTAAAAAAATATTTACATCACTATGTGGCGGCTATAATCTATATGTACAAATGAGTGATGATTACAACGTTCCATTATTGAATCAAAATAATGGTAAATGATAATTCAACATTTAGGATTTATTTATTTATCATAACTATCATATATGTTCATTAAATTTTTCCTTTTTTCCAAAAAATTAAATAAAAATTGATTATCAAATAACATCGCTTCATGGAGGTGGTAGTTATAAATACCAATGCTTCTCATAAATAGATATTTCATCTTATTAGATAAGTATAAATTTAATAACATTAAAATAAATTCTTAAACAATAATGGTTTGGTTTAACTGATAATAAATACGTAATATTCTTATTTCATGATGATATTCCACATCTCCCATAATGGACTTCCCACATAATATTCCTCTCAGACAGAACCTTTTTAAAAATGAAATTATGTCCCTTAGATGAATTAATTATTGAATATCTTTCACATATCATAAACTTTTCACCCATTATGATCATCCCATATGGTATTCTTCTTAGACATAACATACAAAAAATTTGTTGAAAATTTTATATAGATTTTTAATACCATCTCTAAAAACTACTACAATTTTTAATTTTTCCAATAGTTGTTGCTTCTTTTAATCTTACTATCCTTTCTGATGGTCTTACATCTTCACATTAAATGACTTTAGAAAATCTATTTGTGTTATCTATTTTTTTAAACTAATAGTACACTGATCAACATGTTATTATATAGTTGATATTCATTAAACTTAATGCTTCTCTAAGATATTGTCCTACCATAGAACCTTATAATCGAAGACAACAACAATACTTCTAAGAGTTTTTTTATAATCCAACAATGGATATTAAAATTTTTTTTCCAATAACCAAGGGAAAAAATTAGAAATTTTTTTCATGTATGTTTTTGCCCATAAAATTTACATGTATATATGATAAAATATTGAAGGTTCAAAAAGGAAAAACATCCATCATTTTCCATTCTACAGCTCCTCTAGATGTTCCTACCTAACTACTCAGTTTGTTCTCTTGATGATGAGAAAATAATTGCATTGAGTTCCTTTTCCCAAATAGTCTTATGCATTATCAATTAAAACATAAAAATTATGGATTTCCCTATAATGGTTCAATATAATAATTCCACTATATCATTATGTTTGGGAGTTCAAGGAATCATACTCTCATTACTTATCCTTTTCTATATTAAGAATCCATGAAGTTGCATATGGTGTACTCGTCAATGTTATCCATTCAGATGTACTTCATCTAAAAGTGTATACTTCTCTTCCAACACATTCTAATGAATAAAAACATGAAATACTTCTTAATTATGATTCAAGAAGTAAATTAATACTTTCATTATATCATGATAATTAAATGTACATAAGTAATTACAACCACTATAATATTGAACTTGTGAAACCCCCCATATATACGAATGTACTAACTCTATATTTAGGTCCCAAAGATTCTGACCATATATTATTAAAAAATTATATTCTTCTTTCCTATCAAATAAATCTCACATTTTCAAATTTATGTGTGATAAATATTCAGTATTCACTATTCCTTCATAAAATTATAGTTATTTTCAATGTGACTGAACATGAAGTCCCATACTTATGGATCACATAAAATTTTACATCCAAAGATAATAACCCCATCTATATTTATAATCATGCATAGGGTCTCATCTGTTACACCTTTTACAATCACCATAGATCCTGGAGTATCTTTCGAGATTCCATTTTAATATCCTATTCCATATCAATCATCATGAAAATAACTGATAATAATTAGATTCCTTGAAAGGAAAAAAGATTTGGTGAAACTATGATAGTTCCATGAATTCACCATTCATCATTATAATGTTGACATCTACATTTCCATCAATATATAATGCTTAAACTACTACTAGATTGACTTTCTCAAACTTCCAAGATATATATTTTGACATATATTGTTATCACCAAATGAGTGTAATTATTATCTATATTCTACCACCAAATATTTAATTGGACTATATAGACACAAAATATATTATTTTCATTATTCAATTGATTTGAAAGTATATGAGAGAATAGGTGTTGATATCCTTTTTATTTATTCCTTTTGACTCTCACAGTCATTTTCAAAATGTCCATTCTTCTTAACATTCCCAAAGGTTGTACTAAGACAACCTGACATTCCTCGACACTACTCTTATTTCATTTATATTGATTTATCTAACCATTAATTTTTCTAATAAACTTATTTTGGATTGTGTGGTCTATCCCATCCATCATAATTAGGCACACTACTAAGAGGTGCATGAACTTCCCATCACTGATGTATTTTATTGTGTATCAGATTCATGATATCGAAAACACAATATTTGATTTTACACATGAGTTAATTAATGAAATAACTATTTCATCCTTTATCTCTATAAGTGATGATAGGATTATAAAAAACCATACATCATTATTAAAATTCAACATTACTAGTTGGATCCACTCCTGAATATGTTGAATTCAATCACAGGATTTTACAATGGTATACGTTATTTCAACCTTACAGTGATAAATCATCAAAAGATGATGACATCATTATGGACCATTGGAATTTTATATATGTTTTACAACACGTTCCTAAAATCGTTTATGGTCATATACTCTTGAAAGACTAATGGATCATTCTTTGTGAGATAAATTTTCACCTATTCAAATTTATTCATATATAATTATTCCCATTCATGTTTCACTATAAAAATAATACTCACTCCTAAAAATATAACCATTAAGTATTTGTAAATTATATATTATTAAATTATCAATCTATATAATTAAAAATATAATCCATTGAATTTATTAAACTAGATATTTCCCAAATCTGATGTCATTCTCGCATTGCTATTAGTTTGTATAGAATGTTCTTAAAATCAATCCCTTCAATACCACTTATTGGGGATGGAAAATCCAATAAACAATATCCTAAAGAAAGATCTATTATGCTAAAAATAAGCCCAATATATGTAACATAGAAAAATAAATTATAAATTCATATTTTATAGCGGTGTATCAGAAAAAAAATATCTATATGTTCTCTTCCTCCTCGACTAATTATACATAATGTATGATGTCACCACCCCTACAAACCACCCCAATTCCCATTTTCAGACACACCTTAGTAAAAATAAAAAAGTACGTGAATTATATTCATTGGCATAAAAAATAAAAAAATTATAGGGAAGATGAAAAGGAACACAAAATTTTAACAACCTTTGATTAATGTCTTTAAAAAATTGTAGAAACCTGAAAATATAATTTAAAAACCTAAGAGTACCTCCCTTAGATGATATTTTTAGTTCTTCCTAAAAATTTCAAACTACCTCCCTTACATGATCAATTGGATGATCATTAAACTTTCTTTATACAGAAGTATCATTGAAGCATACATTATTAAGAATATTAATGAAGGGTTTTAGAACCTAGTCCATGAGCCTCATAGAGGTTCTAGTGGTGTTACATTTCCCAAAAGGCATCAGTGATTCCTTATAATACCTCTTTATGATATGGAAGGGTGTCTTAAATTCATCCTATGGAAAAATTAGAAGCTTTTGATAACCACCCTAATGATCCATCATTAAAGAAAAAGTCCCCGTGGTGAATATCATGTATAACATCTAATATTGAGATTCTTATTTTGTACTTGATGTTGATATTTCTAATGGTATGTATATCAACACTCATCTATAATGATACATCGTTCTTAAGAACTAGTAGATATGGAACAACATAAGGGATCATTATATATCACATGAGTGGTTTTTTAAGAAATCCTTTAACTTTATTATGAAGGATCTCTTGCTCTATCGGGTTCAGGTGGTATTGTGTAAAATATGGTGGAGCATATCTCATGGCTTGCTAAATGTGGTGTTGGATATCCCTATTTGGTGGTAATACAACTAGTAACTTACCAGTCATAAAGTCACAACACTCATTAAGATTCTCTAGGAGTGGTGCATGGATGTTAGTTTGGTTTTCTAAAAATAATTGACCTACAATAGAAAGGATGTTGTTTTCCTCTCCCACATACTTCCTATAATGAATAGATACAAATAATGTGATAATTTCTTTTCCATTTTCGTAAGTGTTATAGAGCATCATCATGGGAGAAAAGATGAAATGAGCTTCTTCTTTGGTTGAATACACAATGTTAGATGGGTCACAGTGGCTAGAATCAAGATAAAATCTTTTTTTTCGTTGCAAATTAATTTGTTACACATCTATTTCAACCACATCACACATTAATTGGCGTTTTTATTGTCCTATATATAATGGTATACTCAATTATTCAGTCACACAATCATTTGGGAACTGAAATTTCATCACTAGAACCATTTCTTCTTTATCCTCATGTTATTCATGTCCATCATAGAAATAATATCATCCCATATTTTGATAGGTTAATTTTTTAGTGTTCTACTAACTCTATCATAAAAATTGGGTTAAAAATAATGACATCGTGAAAATGTAGAACGTAAAAAATATCATGTTTGATAATTTGAAAAATTGAATAGTTTTTTTCAACCAATATTATTATGGTTTTTCTATGATGGGGAACCAAAAGTTGTGGAAAAATATTTTACAATCTCACATAGTTTACTAGCTATTAGTGGGGATACCATTGTAACATATCCATAATTCCCATCGAATTATGCCATTTGAGATCGGTATTTATGTCATTGGGGTTTAAATTTGAAATGTACTGGAAAAAAATATTATAATAATTTTTGAGCTTAACAAATTGTTTACCTTATTTAAAATTTGGAATCCCTTGATTTTCATTAATGTTTTATCCTGAGAAATATCCATAAGTATGACATTAATTTATCATCCCATACCACATGGCTCTCAATGTGTAATCTTCATCTTTGTAAGATTAATAAAATTTTAGACTCGAATCCCATTATAATTTCATGTATTCAATCAGTAGAACCAAATAAAATACAATGTCATTACCATCGTGATTTGGTTTTGATATAAGTAGCATCAAAAGATATTAGTTTCACTAAATACATGTTTGACTTCATAAAATCATGTAGGGGTGGGAATGGAATGTGGGGTGGTGGTGGCCTAATATTCCCCTGATAGACATATTTCCACATCCATTCTGGGTAGTTTTTAATGGGTTTTAATCATGGAAATAAAAAAACAAAATGATTCCATTATTTATTATGTTTCAAGGACATGTATTCCAAATGCTGGTGGTAACTGGTTAATAGATCCAACAATGCTTAGGGACTCAAATTGTTTGAGAGAATATGAGGTGGGGATCATTATACAATTTTAGGTGAATTTTTTCTACAATGGTGCTCTATTATTGATTTATCACATATTCATGAATCCATTATTATATCATAAGTATGAAACATGTATCCTTTTTTTTAACAACAAATGGTTATAATGTGTTAGATTTAAACTCATCTAAATGTATTTGAGGTTTTCCATCCATGGGGATATCTGTAAATATATGAGGTTTACTATAGATTTTTCCACTCAAAAATAGATTATATATTTTTTTTTCATTTATTATCATGATGCTGGTTTTCTTCCACATAGTAGAGAACTCTAGAATTTATCATATTCTTGGTATATGATAGTTATTTTGATGTTGGTATGAGGCCCTTGATATGGGCTTCCAACATATCCTTGTAAAAGGAATCAGAACCCATGTAATTTGATTCAAATTAATGGAATACATCATACATTTTATGGACATGTGAAGAGGAAACAATTACATAGTGAAACATCATATGGTATATAAGTATATGTGAAAGATGCCTTGTCAAAGATGCTGTGGGAATTACCTAAAATAGGATCAAGGGACCGGTAAAGGATGTTTCCTCCCATGTGGGATCTGACCCTATAACGGACATGTCCTATAGAATATTACGATGTGGTTGGGGTGTTGGTATTGAACCTCAAGGATTCTTCCTACATATCTAATTTTTATA
Source organism: Viscum album (assembly GCA_963277665.1). Classification (NCBI taxonomy): domain Eukaryota; kingdom Viridiplantae; phylum Streptophyta; class Magnoliopsida; order Santalales; family Viscaceae; genus Viscum; species Viscum album. Next base: position 1,775,820,597 of record OY728133.1, on the reverse strand, counting down.
GGAATCAAATCCCTTGTTTTTATGATGAATTATGGATTACACCTATTAAGGAGACCATTTTTAATTTTTTACAAGCATCATGATCAAAAGAGGGAATGGAGTAACCAATATCTTACCCTAGAAAAAAACTTTTATATAAAAATGATCAAATAATATATGTATTATTTCATATTACATACAAAATAAAAAATACACGATCTCTAAAATATATTTAATTAATTAAATTCATTATTAAAAAATAGAGAAACTTTTTTCTTCCAACCATGAACTATTTTTTAGGAATTTCTTCATAAATATTTTTTAATTTCATAATAAAATTCAGTATTTAACATAATATGGTTTATTTATTTTCATGAAAAATAAATAATAGTTTAATTTTTAATGGATAAAAATTCCATTTGATAAATTCAATTTTAAATTTATGGTGGAATATTCCAAGGAAATAATTTTAGAGGGTGTGTATGCTTTAACTGGAATTTTATAATGGAATAGGTACACAATAATATACACATAGAATTTCACATTTCCTATTGAATTATTTAGTGGAGGTTTCAATAATAATTTTCCATAGGTATATTCTAAAGCCAATTCAATTAGATGTTTTAAATGGAATTTTCCAATGGAATTCTATATTTTAATTTTCAATAGGATGTTTCCAAATAAATCTTCTATTATTGAATTCAATATGAACTTTCTTAATATGTTATATTTTTTGTTTTAAACATTCTAATTTATGATTCAATTGTAATTTCCTAGGTGAAGCTAAAGTATATACTATGACATTATAGCAGATGATTTCATTGTAATTTTATTGTGTATGTTCCAACTGATATTTTCCATTGGTAGTTTCATGTGGGATATTTTATTTTATTTTTTACGTGGTATTTTTCAATGAGAGGTTTCATTGAAATTTTTAAATAGATGATTATATATAAATTTTTCAATGTAAGTTTCAACCAGAATTTTCCAATAATGGTTTCAACCTGAAATTTATAGTAAAATTCAACATTTGAATTTCTGACAATTACATTGACATATTCAACAAAAATATTATATTTATTTGTTAAACATGAATTTTGTAGTGGAAATTTCAATTGGATTCTTGCGAAACATCGCACATGAATTTTCGTATTGATGTTTCCATAGAATTTTCAATTATTTTTTTAAATATGAATTTTCTAATGGACGTCTATATAGGACATGTCTTGTTAATGTTAGCATTTGAAAATGTAAATGAATATTTCTATGGGAACTTTTAGTAAATTATTATGGCTTAATCCATAAATTAGTAATAATATTTTTCATTACACTAATTGAAAAAAATATCTTAGTATAAATTTAAGTGAAAATTTGTTTTGAAAATTTTTCATTCAAATTCCATAGTGATTGAGCTCCCCATAATTTTTATTAAGACTTCTGATGATTCAATGAATGTTACACTATAGGTTTCTGGGAAATTTCAACTATAAATTTCAATGAATGTTTCTCTATATGTTTTTTGTGAAATTTAATCTAAAACATTTCAATAAAACATTACAATTGGATTACTGAAATTTTATGTGAAAATTTTAGTTAAATAATTCTCTTAATATTTTATATTGAAAATTTCTTATAAATTATTCTATTGATTGTTTTTAGTTTAATTGATGAATTTTTTGTGAAAATTAATTTTAGTAGTTTTCAATGATAATATTTTGTGGCATTTTACTACATTTAATATTATTGAATGTTTTCATCTGAATGTGTGAGTGATTTTATGAAAATACTAAGTTGGAGGTCTCAAATTAATTTTCATACAAACACTTCACTTGAAAAATTCCAATAAATTCCCCCAATTTTATTTTTGAAATTTTATAAAAAGTTATCATTCTATTTTCCTTTAAATCTTAAATAAAATATTATATTCATATTAGTGACCATTTTCATCATATTTTTAAAGTGAATTTTTAATTGAAATTGTTTCACTTTATTTTTTTGTTGAATTTTTGATGTTGTATATAACATTTTTTCATGAAAATTATTTTTATAAATTTTTATAATATTTTCTAGTTGAAGAAATGAGTTTCATAATCAATTTTTTATAAAAATGTTTGTTCTAGTTTTTAGAACATAATATCCCATATAAAAAAAATTAATTTATTTTTTACTGGTATTTAACATCGTGAATTCTGTGATTAATTATTAAAATAAATACGTTTACTTGAAATTATCTTTTAAATTTCCAAAGAGAGTTTTCTAACAAATTTTGTTCATTTTCACTAAAATATATACTTTTATATAAAGGGGTGTCTAAATGAAATTTTAAACATTGATTTTTAGATGAAAAAATAGTGGAATAATAGTGGTTGTATGGAGAACACCTTCTTTGAGGAGTGACTGGAGGTATTCTTCACATATTCTGAATGGAACTCCATATTCATCCTCTTTCAAGTCTCCACCTCAGACCATACTTGTCAGACTACTACCTAATTCTCATTAACCTTTCCACTGGACACACAAATATGAGATCTTAGAGACATTATTTTTTAAATCTAATGCATAATATAAAAAGATTATGAAGATGTGATTAAGGATGAATAGACTATGAATAGACCCAATGTTCACAATAAAATCACTAGGTAGATTCAAACCTTAAAAATGGTGAGGTATTTACTTCCGCAAACCATATCAGCAGTGGGAGACCATCCAAAACAAATCTCTCCAAGAAAAACTCTCTCCCACATTCATATATGAAACAATCCATAATTTCCATACTAGAGAATGACAATAATGAATCCCTTATAAGAAAATGACGATACATTTTTATAGGTGATCACGACATTCATATAAAACAGGGGAACTAAAATACACATTACTTCCAACAAAATGAATCTGGAAGGCATCACATGAACGCTAATTTAATTCCTACCTCATGGGACCTAATGTATCAACCCTAATAATATAACATTGTCATGGGAATGATTATGTTTCAACCATCTATGAATCCCTCTTAAATATCATTCATAAAATAAAAAAACCCTCTATGTTATCTTATTTTATACTCATTACACTTTTCAAGGTGAACTATAAAAGTTTATCCAAGATTATGGTTAATCGGATATACACCTGGCTCCCTTCCATTATCCCTAAAATACATATCACATTTCCCCAGATAGGCATGTCTTAGGTAATAGAATTATTTATAAAGAATTATTTTACTACTTGAATACCCAAAATCTAGCCTAATAAAGCATCAAGTCCTGGAAGGTGGACATGGATAAATCATTCAACAGTTTTGAATGCCCCTTCGTCTGATTCATGTAGAGAAAAATGGGATTCTTCTCAATATAGTTGAAATAATTATGCAGTTCATTTCATCAATTTTGTCGAAGATCCATATTAAGGGAGGAATTTCATGGAGAATTTCCACCTCTTTCGGACTTCTTTAGGGAGACCCCATTTCCTATTTCTTATTCATTTTAATGGATGTTCTAACATCTATTCTCATTCTAGTTGTAAAAAAGGATAATATCATTCATTATGTGATGTCTTATCAACGAAGACCTCCCATATCCCATCAATTCATTATTGTTGATATTTCACTTTTCTACCATACCATATTAGAATAATTCTATAGAATTTTCCTTCTTGTCTTCCTTGATCATAACGATTCATGGAAAAATATCATCCCCTATAAATTAGAAATTTCATTCAGTGATGGCGTGCTCCCAAATGGGAATGTCATGGTCAAAATGGTGTATATCTGGTAAATGGTTGAAAAGAACTATAAGTACATTTGGTCTCCCTATGTTATTAATTAATTTTAAATTTTAACATTCACCACCTTTTTTGAGAGAGTGGTTAAAAAATACATGATTATAGATAAAAAAGTGGCTCTAGGAATATAAAATAAATACTAATTACATTCATCTTGTAGTCTATCCACTCATATTTCATGACCCTCTTTATGTTTCTCATCATCATCATTGATAATATCAACTCATATTTTTCAATTTTTTGTTGGGATAACAATGAATGGAAACACAAGGCTTGCTAGATTGAATGGGGTTAGCTTTGAAAACAAATTATTTATTAGGGAATAGGGTAGAGGTACCTTCATCTCTTAAACAACATGTGTCTTCCCAAAAAATGGGTGGTTCATCCAACACACACAATCTCTTTGTATGATGGTTTTCATGGTTTTATAGTTCTCCCATGAATAGTTTTGCATTTCTCAATTAGGCTTCTAACCCAGCTTCATCTAGCAAGTCCTATTGAGATCACGATAGGCCCTTATAGGGGTGATTTATGGGAGAATTAGAAATTAATATTCAATTATTGTAATAACGGACCCATGTTATGTTTATGGTAATTTGAAAAAAGAAACTTCCATATCTCCGTAATGTGTCAAATATGAAATTGTTCTCTCCCTATTTAAGGAGGATGGAATTTGGTGGTGCAATGAGAAAATATCCTCCTGGATCAAAGAGATATAATAAAAGATTATCATTTATATCTTAGTTGTAATAGATATGGGTAGTAATCACAAATACAAGATAAGGGATATAACATGCAACTTATATTTGGAAAATTGGCTATTCTCTTACTACAGCCGCAAAAGCACTAGAGGTGGATGCTATTTGGAATTTTATAAGGATTCTACTCATCTCCCCCAAGCCTCTTTATTTATTGTATAAATTTTATATTGGAATCCTCCCTTCATAGATGTTCCTTATCCCTCACTATAAATCATATAACCCAGCAATACCTATCAGAATATAGTTTTATGAAACATCCAGGCAAGCTATTTTACAGTACCCTACTGCGAGGAAAATCTAGCACAACTTCAACCCTCATTTTGGCCACCTTATATTATTATCTCTCGATTTCAGGTCTTCTCTCACAAAAATAAACTCCGTTTGTCACCATAATGAACCTAGCAACCTGTTTCACAGTGGCATGGATCATTTTGGTGAGGATGAATGAAAACATTTTTAACCAAGTTTCCATTCCATGCACTATTAGGGTAGAGTAAGCATCACACTAGTTATCAGTGTAGAACAACATTGAGAATATTATTGAAAACCATTTGATCAAGCCTGATCCATCTTCTTGGACCCCCCCCATCAAAATCAACCTAAATATTAATTTTTAACCATATCCTTGGGAAAAAGGAATCTCCAATTTTGGTGTTATCACTCATGACTCTGTTAGGTTGATCATTGCGGCTATTATTACTTCTCTCAAGGCATTTCTTTTACATGCCTCTATAGACTATTAAGAAATCATTATTTAAATGGAGTTCTATCTAGAATAATAATGTGTATCTATCACTTTGTAATCAAATTTTATCATTGTCATTTTTTTAATCTCATCTAAAAAATCATGAATCTAGCCTTTTAGACTTCTAGTATAAATTATTCTTTCACTAAATATCCAATTTTTAGCATGCTCCATCTATTTTACCAAAATAGAGTATAATATGAAAACTCTTCATTTAGCAACAACATGTATCTCACATGACTCAATTTTATGGTCAGATTTGTTCCCCAGTTGTTTATAAACTTTTTTTACCCAATATTTGATCTCTTAATATATGAGTTCCTCATTTTTTAGAAATAATATAATTATATCCCTATCAATCTAAGATAATTTTTAATAAAAATTATACATTTTCATATTTTATTAAGTGATCTATTATATTAAAAATTCTCTCTCAAAAAATATATTTGAATAAGATTTTATAATTATAAAAACATGTAATAATTTTTTAATAATATTTGAAAATATGATATATAGATTGCCTAGATGATGAATTTTCATGAGTGAAATATCATATTTTTGATTGAAAAAAAAGCAAGACATCATTTTTAATTAAATATTTTATCAATAAGTTTTATATTAATTTTTAATATATTTTTTCTTTTTTAAAATTTTATCAATATAAATGATTCTATAAGAAATTTTTAACATTAATAAAAATTTTCATAGAAAAATGGTTTGCGTAAAATTAAAATTTATATTTAAAATATCATTTGTAGTTTTCATTTTTAGGAATATATTTATAATAATTTGAATACATAATATACACACATATATATATATAGAAAATTCTAATTATTAAAAATAATAATTATTTATAAATAATGATATAAATTGAATTTGATGATGAAATGAACAAATTCAAAATATTGGAAAATAAAAACTTCTTGTTTTTTATTGCATAATAAAATTAATATTATATTTTAAAATATAATGTATGTGAATATTATCTAACCTATGTCTAAAAAATGTTATCATTACATTACGATAGAGGGGGGTATAAAAAATATAGTTGGCGTCAAAAGGGAAATGGAATATGAAAATGTGATAATTTTCATAAAATAATATTAATATTTATTTATATGGTCTAAGGATTATACAAAAAATAGAGATATAAAAAATATTATAATAAATTTAAATAAATTTAGAAACAAACGTTATCCAATATAATTAGACCTCGTGTCCATTTGGAGCCTCCTTTTTTCCATCTAGCAGACATATTTTATTTATAACTTTTAATTCCTATAAATCAGACCGCACCTCCTTCAACAAGTAATTAAATTTTTCATAGTCTAGTATTGCTTCATTTTCTATAGTGTCAATATGATGTATTCACTGGGAAACAAAATAAATACATAAGAAATATGAATTCATATATTACTAAATCTATTATCCATTGTTGTTTGGACATCCATTAGGTTGATAACCTTCTATCTTGTCGTTACGAAATGCTCAAGTTGCATCATAAATATCGCAATATATTAATGAACCATAGAGTCCATCTCTTATAACATGGATAATTGTTTTAAATCCCATTTCATTGAAACCATTTCATAATCAAAACTTATAGGTCTTGTGAATGAGGTGTTAATATAATGATATAGAAATCATGCATCAAAAAATATTTTCAATACTAAAAAATACCAATTGAAACTAAATCCCATATATTGGGTTTCAACCATTAATATCCTTTATCAGCACTATTAAAATATTGATAAAGGATCAATAATTATTAGTGCCAACAAAATCACTGATAAAAGGTGTTTTTATCAGTCCTTTTTCACACTGATAAAAGAATTCCTAATATTAGATCAAAATGAATATTTTATTCATTGACAATAGTTATATTTCATAAAATATATATATAATTAATAATCATATAATAATATATAAATATATTGATATTGATATAAATATAACATATTTTAGAAAATATAGTTTATATCATAAGAAATAATTAAGAACAGTTGGTATATAATATTTTTATTCAAAATGGTTTGTAAAATAATTAAAAATCATATTGATTAATAGTATTCTAATTATTAATGACTTACAATAATATAGTAACAATTTGAAAATAAAAAACCCTAATAAATCATAAAATTATCTGCAATAACTTGAGATCTTGACTCAAACATCAAATGACCATAACTTTTGATCAATGTGACAACTTGAGCTCTACCACATATCAAAAAAAATCTTGTGAAAAGAGCATTATCATGATGATTTTGAGGAACCCATTGATCATTATACCACTAGATGTTTTACAAAAAGACCCACCATATTCAATTCTAGTTATTATACTTGTCTCCCAAGATGGAAATACTTCGAATAGAGGGACTATGCCTAGTACTGTTTAGACCGTTAATTCCATTCCAATAGCAAATAATCATGTAATGCATGTGGAAAATTATCTTTAAATGGGAGAAATAGGATAGAAATCACACAAAACTGTTGTGAGAATAGAATATGAACTATCTTCTTGAGAATTTCCCTCATTGATTGGACAATAACTCATACTCTTCATCACCAATAAGTAAGACTTAAATTGTATAAATAATAATTTATATACATATTATTCACCAGTTCTTCCTTCATAGTAGTAATTGTTGGGATGTGATAAACAACTTCATTAGAAACTGTGATTTGAGATGACTCTCCTAGAATTTTAGCAGGGTTTATCTTAATTTATTCATCTCAACTAATGGGTAATAACATATTCAATTAAACATTCTAGTAAAACCCACTTCATACTAATAAACATACACTTATTGTAGTTATTCCATGAAAATTAATTGAAATAGTGTCTCCCAAAAATGCACTAACCTTATGGATAATTACCTCAAAATCCTTATAATGTGATAATAATTCACTCTTATTTTGAATTTCACACATATACATCAAAATTAAACCATATATATTTATAGCTTTCGTAATAATAAAGAGGTATAATAACATAATATCATGATAGGGAACTTTTCTTGAACTTACCATTATATTGTGAAATGGTGTACTGAATGAACTTTACAAGAACCTTCCTTTTGATTTTCAAAATTATTCATTATATTTTACTCAGTGTCGTCCATTCTAAACAAATACTTTCTCATTTTTTATAGACATAACTTGTGTATATAAATGAGATAAGAATTGATTTTTTTTATATACATCATGAGGACATTTGAATGGTTCATCAAAAACCAATAAAGTAGTAGAAAAACATTTCTGAATTATAGTAATTTTAACCAGATCTTCATTGGAAGGAAAATGATATACAGTTGTCTCATAAAACTCCCAATCATCTTATTCATAGACAATCTAATCTCATTTTTCATCAAAAATGAATTCCCATTCTTGAATATTTATAAAAATTGTATGTAACATATTACTTCATCCCTCCAACTATAATATGTGGCTCTTCAAATCCGCACTTTTCTAGAATTTTAGGAATATTTGATTCTGATAGAGGTTTATAAGTAATTTATATTGGATTTTCCCACTTTATAAAGGGTTTTAGAAGATTTTATGTATAGGGTAGCAAGGATCCACTAGTAGAGAGATGATGTTTTAATGGTTTTGAATGTTATTTACATAGAAATGACTAACATTATTTTGTTTTATGGTTATTTAAGGTTCCTCTAATGTGATGGAAAAATTAATCATAAAAAAACTAGGGGATGTGTCCAATTTTAATGTGAATAATGAAATAATAAAACACTAACTCACAAAAAAATAACTCAAATATTATATTAACTTAATTAAAAAATACACAAAAAAATAAGTAATCGTGAAGCAGAATTAATAAAAATTAAACAAACCTAATTAGTATTTGATAAATTAAAATCAGTTAGTAGGGAGTGGTTTGGTAAAAAATATCTAATAATTTATTTTCAATAGAAATAAATTCTATATATATCACACTTTTTTCATGGTATCTTAATAAATGTGGTCTTAAATGGAATTTCATTGTTATATAATGGTTTATTGGGTTGTATAAAATATTTATGGAACTCATGTTATCACATTTTCTTGGTTCATAATTAAAATTGAATCCAAAAACCATTATAGGGTGTTTTGTCCACGACAATCATGCACAATAAATTCCTACTGTAATATTTTCAAATTCAATATTTGACAATGATAAATTCTATTGTTTCTTCGATGACCATGATATTAGAGATTAAGATAGAAAATGGAATCTTTTTGAGGTGCTTTCCTATTTAGTCTACATGCTCTCAAATCATCATCTGAATATAAATCTAACGTAAAATCAATTTTTTCAGAAAAGGAATAGATAAATACATAGTTTCTATTAAATATATTCAAATCCATTTTTAAACATTAATATTTTATTCTTTTGGATTTTTTATAAATCAGTCACAAATGCATAAGGAAACAAAATATCTGATCTACATTAATTAAGATAATGTAAACATTGAATAATTACTCTATAGAACTTGTTATAGACAGGTTTTCTTGTTTCATCCATAGCATTTTAATATTAATTCTCATTGGATTTTAGTACATATTAAAATTTTAAAGTCCAAATACATTCAGTGAATCATTTATTTATATTCATTGTTTTAGGATATTTATAAAATCCTTTTGAAAATTTTAAAAACCTAGAAACTTGTTTAACTCAACCATCATACCCAATTCAAATTCCCTTTTCATAATTTTCTAACAATCATTACTCGATATTGGGTTTGATGATCAAAAAATAGAATCATCAACATATATATTTACCAACAAAATATTGGAAGATGAAATTGTCTAAAATAATTAATGATGTTCAGTTCTAACTGAAAAAACATTTCATAAAATAAAAACCATAATCATTCATTCCATGATCCGGGTTCTTAGTTATGTCCCTTGAGAATATTGTCATGTTTAAAATAAAACATTTGAATGTGAGGGTATTCCAAAATATGAGATGATAAACATAAACATCCCCAATTAAGATTCCATTTAGAAATATAGATTTTACATCAATATTTTACAAATAAAAATTCATATAAGATGAATATAATATATGGATTATAATGTATTATATCACTAATATAGGGTAGAATATATCTTCATAATCTATTCCATCTGGTTAATTATAAAATTTCTAAAATAATCTATCTTTATTTCTAGTGATCACAACATTATACTCATGTTTGTTTCTAAATACCCATTTAGATCCAATGATGGGATAGTAAAAGGTTCTTATCAACTATTTATTATTCCATGATCCTCTTCAACTAGTTTAACTCTTATTTCATATAAACAAATGAATAATTCATCACCTAAAAAATATACTGTAGTTTTAGGTTCTAGATGCGATAAAAAAGAAAATAATTAAGTTGTGTTTCCTATATATCTTTTTATTCATACTCCTTTTTCTAACAATTTTATAACTATTTATTGAGGATGATATTTAGGGTTACTTGGTTGTCTTGTAAGCATGTATACCAGTTCACTAGAAGCAACCCTTACATGATTGAGCTCAAAATAATCATGTTCAAAATAACCATCCTTATTGTTGTTAATGTGAGTTTTATGTCTCCTTTCTTTATTATATTAATGTATCTCATAGGATTAAATCATTTTTGTTATCAAAAGGATCACATTAATCAAATGTCATCTGAGTTCGTCATTTAATATTCATTTGAATTATTTTAAAAACACAATCAGCTTTGGATGTAGTAAAATATCACAGTATGTTACCTTTATCATATTTTGGATCAAACATTCTAATATTATACGTGGTGTATAAGATATAACCCTTGAATCTAAAAAAATTAAAGAATCCAAAATTTTTATTTCAATTATTCTGTAAGAAAATGGTTTTTTCATTATGATTAGCCTTATTAGTACTTTGTTAGTGACATAACAAGTCGTGTTAATAGCTTTAGTCCAAAAATTAGTTGTCATATTACACTCACAAAATATCGTTGTTGTCATTTCATGAAGTTTTATATTCCCCTTTTCAACAACACTATATTGTTTATGTGGCTTAGGGGTTGAGAAAATATGTTTCATTCATTGGTTTGACTAATATGAATTAATTTCATGATTTTTATGTTACCCTTCATGGTCACTTATAAAATTCAACATTTTTTAAAAATTTTCTTCTGTCATATGTCAAAATAAATTAATAAAAACATAAAAATCATCAGTTTTATGTATCAAAATGTAAACCCTTGTAAATCATGAAAATTATCATACAATACATAAAAAACGTTTTTCTAACAAGACATAATGTTCTAGTGGGTAAAAAATCCATATAGATAACCCTAAGGGTCAATGTGAAAAACTCTCAATAATTGGTTTAGAATATAACATTTGTTTCTTATCCGTTTGAAAATAATCACAAATATTATTTTTATCCAATTTCAGATCAATAAAATTAAAAATTAAATGTCTTTTGGATAACTTTTTTAAAGAGTTTCCACTACAATGTACAATACTTTTATCAAAAAACCTGATTCATTAATTTCTACATTCAAAAAACAATTTTTTCTAAATATATCATTATGTTCTAATGCACAGAAATTATCAATTATATGTGCCTTAAACATGAGATAATTTTCATTGAAAACTAAAAATGCATTGTAAGAAAAATCAGTTGAATAACCATCATTACTAAGTTGATAAATACCTATAATTTGTTTCAATAATCCTTCAACAGAAAGTAATTTTTTGATGTGTTTATATTTTTTATTTCCATCCTATCCAATGCCAATAATTTTACCATTTTATATATCACTAAATTTTATAAACCCTCTCTAAATCATGATGATTTAGTGAAATTTCAATAATTATCCACTCATATGTATTGAAAAATCACTTTCCATAAACCATGTTCACTGTTGTTCATGTGGTTTGTTCCCTATAATGAAAAATCATACAATATTTTTTCTTTGTATACAAATACTCTTGGTATGAAAAAGCTATTTATCTAAAAAACTCATGGGGATCTTAATATAATTGTGTTTTCCAAATAAAATACCAAAAAATTATGAAAAACATTAGTATCAAAAACCTTTTCAATTCAAAAAAATAATGGATTATTCTTACTACAAAAATTATTATAATTGAGTTTTTCTCTATAGTTAAAAAAGTAATCTTGGAGATGTTTTTATTTTTAAAACTTGGAAAAAAAGTGTTTTAATAAAAAAATAATCCTTTCACCCTAACATTATATTCAATATTTTTTGTTATTAATTTGTTTTAATAAGTAATTTTCTCTGTAATCCTCCCCCTTAGTGAATACAGTTATGGAAAAATTGATGTTTTCATCCTCCATTTGTAGGTTCCCAATTGTTCTAAATTTTCTACTACAAGATTTATTATACATTTCTAACTAATGATACAATTCTATCATTTGTGTTCTTAGGTTCTATTCATAATTAAAATTAATTTATAGGTATTTCTGAGATCATTGTTTTTATTTTTTTTAAATTTTATTTTTAGTATGTAACATGGTTTAATATTAATTTACATTTTCATAATATTTTTATTTTTATTAATAATATTTCCCTAAAGAACAATAAGAATGTACCTCATTTGAATTTTCAATGATGCACATAATATTATTTTAATTAAGAGACTTAGCTTCCGATTATAATGATTTACATTTTATAGAGTCTTCCTAAGAATTTTAAATGACCTTAATGTAATGATGGGATATATTCTTATATATGATTTTTTGGAATACATTATTTTCACATATTTTTATTTTCATGCAATTGTGTAATGACTGACATGATATGTACTCTATTTTTTCCCAAATATTATCTCACTTCTTTTGAGTTGACACCATTTTTACTACTCATGTTGAAGGGACTTTTTAAACATATTCACTTGTTATAGAACTTTCTAAACTTTAGATAAATTATTTATCTTTAAAAATTATATCCAGAATATCTTGAGGAATATTCTTCATTATATGTTTCCGAGATCAATATATCATTGTTCCTTTTTCATCATTAAATATTGAAACCTTCAAATATGGATTTTATTTCATGGACATTTTATATTATCTAGTTTAAAAATCCATTTTTTATTCATACATCATAATTGTTCCAATGGGATAATTTATTATAATAATTTTAATGTCTATATATTTTTTGATTGTATCAATGATTCCACTATTCTAAGTCCGTAAAACTCTTATAATGTTCAATGCTTCCTCAAGAACTGTAATTATTATTTCTATACAAGAAAAATTATTCTCTATCTTTTTTGTACTTCAAATCAGTTATTTAATTAATTATCCTTCATCATTTTTAAAGGTCTCATAAATTATTTTGGCAGAATGATATTTAATGGACTTCACATTATATGAACCCTCATAAGAAAATAAAATAATAGTAAACATTTCCTTATATTTTAACATTGGTAAACTCAATTAAACTCATTTCAACATAGTCCACATATTATAGCATTGATGGAATTAAAATATCGATCATAGATTTCTTCTGTTCGAGAATCAGACATTTCTATTTATTTCATTGGATTTTCAATAGGATTTACTACATTAAGATAAAACTTTAATACCTGGTTTTTCAAATAGATAGAAATTCATAACTTCTAGAAACCATAATATTCCCCATTAATGTAAAGAGTTATAAACATTAACATACCTTCTCAGTAGCCATTCTTAAGAATGATTTGAATGAAAATATTTGTAATTCAACCTTTTAATGTTTCGTACTCAAGGGTCCCATGCGTGGATATAAATTGTTTCCCTATATATTTTCTAATTGAAAAATCAAGATGGAATGAATTTTGTTCCTAAAAATACAATTTTAAAACCCCATATTTATGTTATGTGAGATATATTATTTTTCATAATAAAATGTTTAAAAGAAAACATAAATGCTCACTGAATGATATTGAACAATAGAGTTTTATAAGTGTTTAAGGAATAGAAATCTCATAGTCTATTCTACAAACACTATAATCTATGATTATGGTGATTTTCACTAGGAAAAAAATTATTATAGGGGAAAATAGCTTATTGAAAGTAGATGTTACATGATAAAATGGTACAATAGAATTCCATCTGACTCTCACTTTACATGACTTATCCATAGTCTTAACATACATAGTTTCAATGATTGTAAATAAAATACATATTAACGAACTATAAAGATTTTTTGCAACATATAGTTAGAATAATATACGTATAGTTGAATAAGATACATTATGAGAATATAAGTATATTCAAATAACAATAATAGATGATTTTTATTACCTCTAGTAACAACACACAATCATTGGATGTGATTTTTTCTATATATATTATTTCTTTATAAACGTTATCAGAGTATACATATCTACTTTCATGTATCTATATTTTTCTATATATAGGTTCATGTAGTGGATAAATCCTTCTATTAATGTGTCCTATTTTATTTTATATTTAACCATATGAGATACTCAAAATGGCTTACTGAATAATCCATTGATATGTTTATGGGAAATGCTCTTAATTTCATGTGTCCATTCCTTAAAAATATAGAGTAATATTATCTAATAAAAATGTTTCAAATAATCTTTTAAAATCATTCAATTCCTGAAAAATGAAACTGTATACAAATAAATATTTCAATAAAAATTAAATTCCCTTTCTGATACACGTTAATGTAAGGAATGACATATCAAAATATTAAGAAAGAATTATAAATGAAATAATTAATATCAATATAATTTCTTTTTCCTCATAAGATAACTAATTGATAATTTTATCTTCAGATAATAAATTTCATAGTGGCTTCATAAGAAAAAATATATCTCCTACATCAACAATGATAAAGGTAAAATGAATTAAATATTTTTTTATAATAATTCTTCTATATAATTGAATTATGTCATTGAAGTGTGATTCATAATGTTCACAACCTCACTTGGTTATTGCATGAAAATATTATTTTAATATTCATTTAAGAAGATAAAACATTTCATAACTAAACATAGACTAATATATCTGGCTTTGAGAATGTGGCAGCTTATTTATTCTCCTCATACGATAATCTCTTATATAGTTAAATAAATTTTCAACATTATTTTTTTTACATTGATAAAATAAGAGATAAACATTCAAAATTATATTCCCATAGGATAAAATATTTTCTCACCTGATGAAGAAAGTACATAGCATAAGATAATCAAATATTCTAACTGTATAATATATTTCATTGAAATTAATATCTTGCATTAATAACAGTATAAAATATTAAACTCTTTAGGTAAACTCATTCGAATAAAAATATGGATTTTTTGAATTATAAAAACACATTAAACTAATATATGTTGGAATAATATAATAATATCAAACACATGCTACTATACTATAAATTTAAAACTCTATAAATCACAATTTCTACTCATTATATGGAATCCTACCTTTTTTATATAACATTACATAGAATTTTACAAAGAGATGATATTTTAAATTTTACTATCTTGGATATGAGGAACATAATAAATGAAAAAAGTCACATAGTACACTAGAAATTCATCATCAATGTTTCATCCAAAATTCAATTACTGCATATCATATCATGGGGATATACATCAAAAGAATTGGTGAGAAAAATGATAAATAAAGTAAATTAAGAGAAACAATGTACAAGTGATCATGGGGAATATCAATATGAAAATGATGAAATACCTAATTAAATGAGACATTGGTATATAATAATAATCTTAACATGAATAATGATACAGAAATTTGGAAACAATGTTTATTTTATACATTCATAAGCATATCACATTGGTTTTTCACTGAGCTTTCGTGAAAATTAACAATGCTATTCACTAATGTATCATAAATCATTTCATCAGTAGAGATTAAATTATTTACCCAATACAATGGAAGGATATCAGAACACACCCTTAATAGGTATTAATTTTATTATTATAGAAATATATCTTAACTAAACATCTCATAAATAACCATTGATAATAAATGAAATTAGTTTCATATAAATATCATAGTGTTTTGAAACTAAGTTATCAAATATGAGATATTTATGTCAGTACTACCCAATAAGAATGAAGGTGGATTTAATTTATGTTAATCCCATAATA
Organism: Viscum album; assembly: GCA_963277665.1. Taxonomy (NCBI): domain Eukaryota; kingdom Viridiplantae; phylum Streptophyta; class Magnoliopsida; order Santalales; family Viscaceae; genus Viscum; species Viscum album. The sequence continues at coordinate 1,775,804,214 of OY728133.1, read as the reverse complement.
AAATATATCATTTTTTAATATAAGTGAATACACATTGAAAATAATCTGGTTTGGTTGTTTAAAAAATAATCTAAGAGGATTTCTTTAGAAAAATAGAGTTGTTTAGAGAAGAAAATTTAATAGTACAACGGGTATGAATCATAGTTTCTAAAAACAATAAACATATAGGGGAAAATTGACACCCATTATTAAGAGACAATTAATAAATTAAATATTGAAAAAAAATGTTTAAAAGATCATATTATAGAAATTTTAAAGACATAACACATAGAAAGCGATCATGAAAAGAAAAGAGAAGTTGAGATTTCCATTACCTTCAAGAGTGACTCCTAAAACATGATGATATCATCCATGGGGGCTTTAGGAAACCATGTTAGGACTCTATGGAAGTTAATACTATAATATATTTGAATAGAAATTATTATAAATGAATGAAAACAATTAAATTGATGGGTATTTTAAAAAATGATGGAGTTTTGTATTACATTCCATGGAAACCTTAGTATTGGAATTTGAAAATCCACGCTAATTCTTATGGTATTAGACATGTAAGAAATATATTATGTTACTTTATTACACAATAGTCTTCTAGAATTTAATATTTCTTATAACATCAATTTGAATTTGTTTTTATCTCATTAAATATACTGAAAAACCCAAAATGCATTTTTAATATTCATAAAAAAGAAATTGTTCTATAAAATTCTCATAAGTTCACCCTAACATATTATCAATGATATGATTTTAATAATTACTTTTATTTTTTAATTATAATTAAATTAATAAGATAAATTTAACTGTTATCAATAAAAATAAATATATATTATAAATAATATCATATAGAAAATGCATCGTAAAATTTCAAGCACGTGAAAAAATATTTTATCATTTAAATTTAAATAAGAATCTTCTAATCATAATATTTAATTAAATAAAAATATTAATAATACCATAGTTTATTATAATAATTAAATCATTTTTAAAAACTAAAATTTATGACCAAAAAATAAATTTATAAAATTCATGATATTTTTTTATAAAATCTAAACTCAAAACCCAAAAGATGGACCACAAAATTTCTTCATACAAATGGATTATACAATTTGATTTTATGGGCTCGAATAAAAATCCCTTATAACACTAGAATACTACCTAATGGAATTGTGTGTGATGGTGATAGATTCATGGGGAATGTTGGCTAACATCACCTAAGTTGTAATCTCCCCTAACTTGAACTTCTCTTATAGGTGATTTGGTTCATTATTAACTTATTGATGCTCATATTGGAAATGGTCAAGAATGAACCAAAAAGTCTCTACCTCCTACCCAAGATCTATGAAAAGGGTTTCTTATGAGAAGAATCTACTAGATGATTCCATCAAATTTTTTCTATATTAATTTTTATTTTTCATTTCTACTTATAAAAAATACTTATAACACTCAAATATTTTTGAGTATGGTTTCTAAGGGTCATATTGAACAACGATCATAATTGACCAATGACCATGTAATAGTTAAAACTATATGGTCACATTTCAAAATATAATCAATTCATTATTAATGAGATGAAGTTCTATTTTGTAATATGATATAAAATAAATTTTCCAAAAAAATATCATTCAAAATTTTTGGGTCATTACATTCCTCCCCCCTTTAGATAATTCATCAAAAAAATTCAACAAGTACCCTCAGTTAAAAAAATCTAAAGATAGGTCTACCTCATTATTTCTACTGGTTCCTATAGGTATTCATCATATTTTTTGTTCATCTGCAACACATTAACAAGGTGCATAGTCTTGTTATGAATAATCTTGTCTATATGATCAAAGATATCCAGTGGTTACTCCACATAACAGAGGACTTATTCCAGTTGTACTACCACAAGATTTAGTACATGTGAAGGGTCTAGTACATACATCTTCAGGAGATATATGTGGAATAAATCCAGAACTTGATCTTTATTTGGAAGAAGGGGAGGATGATAAGCCACTCCTCCTATATGATCATTTATTTTATAGGGTACCTAGGGTAGAGATTCCCTTTTTTCAAAGACGACATGACTCAATTCCATGGTGAAATTTGAAGGAATACTTTTTCACCAACATAAAACACTATGTCCCTTTAATGATTGTCAACATAGCTCTTCTACAGACTCCGAGTATCCTTTAGGTGTTGTTAGGTGGAATGATCCTTTTATTTCCTCTCTTGATTATGATATGATCGAAGAAACTTTACCTCACCTGCTTCATCCCAACAATTATGATTTTTACATTGCTTCCCATATAAACCTTTAATAGATATCATTTGAATACTGTAATTGAAATTGTTATTGTATGAGAACACAACTACTGTGGGGTGTTGATCCTATCCACTATTAAATTCCATTCAAAATTTTCTCATAATATCCTCGAGTGTTTGAATAGTTCGTTAATATTTTCTATCAGTTTGAGGGTGATAGGACATACTAATATTAAATTCATTATTCAGAGCATATTGAAGACTTCCCCAGAATATTTATTTGAACCATGGATCACAATCCAAAATGATATAATGTGGAACTCCATGAATCCTTATCATGACCATTACGTATATCATGGCGATTTTTTCAAGTGATAAATCTTCCCGAATAGAGATAAAATGGGCAGTTAGGGTGGGGAATTCCATTATAACCCATATGGCATGGTTTCCTTAGGATTTTTTGGCTATCTAATGACCAAGTCCTTAGTGATATCATTCCAATTACATTTTGGTATGGGTAGTGGTTGTAAACCCATTTATAAATTTGTTTCTTTTCCTTCTCTTGCTGACACAACATTAAAAATGAAGTGTATTCGACAATCTCTATATTCATGTTATCCCACAAAACATTATCACGAAACTCCATATACTTTTTCATGATTCTATGATTTAGAGATAATCTAGTGCTATGAGCTTCATCCAACAAATCCTTCTTTATTTCCAGAATAAATGGTAACCATATCCTTGTATGAAGTTTTAGTACACCTCAATGATCAATATTAATGCGTAGTCAATTTATAGAGATCTCAGATGACTGAAGGAATGATTCCCATATACTCTTATCAATCAGAACTCATTTTTGCAGATATAAAACCCTAATGATATAGAGTAATTATAATAAATGTATACTTATTCAATGGGTTTTCCAGTTATATTATGAAATATAGGAATTCTATTGACAAAGAGTTGATAACTACATTTCATAAATTATATAATGAATCCTCTCCCATGTTTTCATGTCAATACAAGTGAATCGTATTCATTTTGACCCCTTTTAAATAATTTTTAACATTACTAAATATAAAATGGAGAAACAAAACGTTTGATCATATCATGTGATTCATATATCATATTGAAGTGTATATGTTTCCTAAATATCATAAATGATCAGATTTTTTTCATATGATTATCAATCATTCTAATCTCATTCGCTTGGTTTATACCCCTACATGTGTGATTTTATTATTATTAATAATTGTTACTCATGTTAAATAATAAAATTTTTAAACTATTCTGAACTATTTGAAATTTTATTCCAATAGATCACAAATGATTTTAGGAATGATCACCTATGATTTCAATACAATTGGGATATTTTATCTCAGTTTTGACCTCTATATGGTAGATATGTCATTTAAATAAATGAATTTATTTTGATAATACTGAGACATAACATCACATGATTGAAACACAGTTGATTCCTAAAAATCTAAAGTGACTCAATGATAATTCTCCTAAGTTTATATGGAAATCCTTGCGTGTTTTAATGTTTTTAATACTTTTAAATTTTTTGTTTCTTTACAACAACTGTGAATGGAAAACAATGTTGTAATAGGGGTTTACCTATACATAATTTAAATGGTAGTTTTAGAATATAATTAAATTTATACAATTAGATATGCATTGTTTTTTACTTAACATTATATTTTTGATATTTTTGTGCCAACTATTTAAATGGGAATATCAATAGATTACATGTAAAATCAAATGGTTTTATCAGTTCCCAAGATGTTATGTGAATGTTAATATACAATGACATTAGTAATAAACATATTTATTTTGATATATATATATATATCAAACTGTCTGGAAATAGATGATGTATAACTATCTGGTGTTAGGGGATCATAATAATTGACCATTCTTCTCATAAAGGTCACACATGGTGGTATCAAGTAGATGAGATCATGAATACTGACTCAATAATAAGAACACAAGTTGTTTCAATCAACATTCATAATTAAAATATGTGAACACATATAATGATATCATGAATTAATATTTTTATTAGTTTATACTATTTGGAATCATACATTTATGAAATCATTGATGTCATCATGTTGTATCTTTCAGTGTATGCATCATTTATTATATTAAATTGATTCAATAATACGTTATGATTTTTCTCTTTTGAAAGGAAGGGATTTCTTGGGTCTAGTTGATCAAGATTATAATAACTTTACTAAAACTATGTCCTTGGTAGTAGAAGGTAAGTCTATTTAATTATGTAAATGAATGATATTACAAGAAATGATGATTGAATGAAATGTTCATCCTACTATATAAGATATCACTTGACAAAGAGATTATATTACACATTGTCTATTCATATAAATGTTTTTCCTTTCAATGAATTTTACTGATCTTTTTAGGGTCCATTATGGATTTCAAAACTCCACTCATGGTCATTGAATATTGTTCCCTACTATCGATATAAGGTCTTACATGGTCAAATAGTTATCGTATTCAGATGTCCATCCAATATGTATGGATAGATGTATATGATATAGTGGGCCCCACTATAGGGTATGAGAAATGTATGAAAATATACAATAAATAATGAATTTACAAATTAACTCATGTTTTTAATGATATTTATTAAATTTATTTTAAAAATATATTTACAAGTATTAAAGCCACTACATGGAAAATATTTTATGCACGAATATTATTTTAATATTTATGGGTTGTTTAAAATTACAAGGAATGACATTTCGATTTAATGGATAATTTTAATGATGTAATGAATTTTTTATATTATAATTAGGTGATAAAAATATAAATTATACTAATGACTTGGTAAAACAATCTTAATATTTCATTTATAGTGGGTAATAAATTTCAATGGGTTGTGATCGATTGTTGAGTCTTTTGGAATATCACTATATAAGGAGGAAAGGGGCTCTCATGAAAATGGATATTCACTAAAAACTACTTCAAATCGTATATTGAACCTCAATTATCATATATTAATATTACAAAACTTTTGGGGAATAACAAAAACATTATACAAACAGACTCCCATAAACTGTCCTAGTCTAGTCCCTATAGAAACATTGAAACTTAATTACTAGTACGGATTCAAGATACAGTACCACCCACTTGGTTTTTAATTTCTGGATCCCTTCATAGAAACATAATACAAAATACACATCTTCATAACCAAGGGAGGGATACATAAAAAGGGTTGATCTCAGATTCTCAATAAGGGTAAGAAATATGGACATGTAAACACAAACATGATCATAGGGGAATGAGAATGTGATCATAAAAATAGAATATCATACCCTTTATGTCAAAATAATCAAGAAGAACCATGGCACAAATATTCTCAGTTCATAAGACATGAATCGTATGTAAATAAAGTTAAAAATCCATGAAACCATAACATAGTAATAAAACATGGAATTGTGGAAAACACATAATCATGTAATATGATTTTTATATTATCTATGGCATCACTACAAAGACCATCTTAGAAGTATGGTTTCACTCCATATACCAACTTTATAGTCTTGGATCACTCTCATTCCTATAATTTTAGCATGAGTTTACTACTCATACTCTCATGGTAATCAAGTTTCACTCTTATATCTATATTAGTATCCAAAGTTCACTCATAATACCATATTTATCTATCTCATGAGATATAAATCATTAATCAATTCATTGGAGGTAGATATAGGTCACACCCATCTCACAGTTAAATAATACATACATGTTTAATGCCCTGACCCCAATTACCCAGAGTCGGTGCATTATTACATAACACTGGCATGATACAAGGATTGATGTCCCGAATGATCGATCAATTTAGTAGCATTGGAAGTACTAGAAACATTCATAAGATTTACTTTACATTATGAAATAAAAAAATCAACAACCTTTTGTCCCCTTTTGAACACACTTAAATCCTTAGACTATTCCTACAGTTCAACCATAAAATACATCTTCACAACATGGAAAAAATATAGAAAACGGTGAGCTCAGATGTTCATTGTGGATAAAAATATAGCAGAAACAGTCATAAATAAAAATAAACAATTAAGTAATTATATAAGACTAAAACTAAATACTATTAAACATAAAATTCAGCATAATATGGAAAATATAAAATCAAATAACCCCATTTAAATATTTACATGGATATTCTACTAGTCGAATAATAACATTCCATATCAATATCTAAATTAATAATGATGTAATTCATAAGGCCAAACTTCGTAACCATATATTCAAGGCCATGTGCAAATACTACAAATATGATTTTGTCAAGGCCTTGTGCCAAGACACTAGTTTGTCTCAAGAGTCCTATCGATGCATCGAGAAGCTATAGCGGGCTCGACCCATCACTTACTAAGTCTAATGCATTCCTCATATGAAAAGGTTTAAACATAACATAAACATTCGTATTAAAAATATCATACAAAATGTCAATAATTTATCTATAAACCATGAAAGGTATAAAAATAACACATCCACAATCAAATATATCACAAAAAATTCGATATAATTTTGATGATTTACTTTATAATAAATCAACCTCAATCAAGAATAAAATCCAATAAAGGATGTTGATAGAGTAGAAATTGGTCAATAAAAATCATTGAGAGAAATATCCCTTTTTATGAAATCATTTAAAAGTGGCATAATTTATAAAGGAAGTCATTTAAAAGATAGTTTCAAATCAAGGTTTCCCATACCACATTGAATCTATTGAAATGAATTAAAAATTTTAAACATTCATTTCTATATAAATAAATCCTTAAAACCATTATGAAAGAAAGGAAATTAATGAGAAAGGTTTAGAAGAGTAAATATTCAAAACATCTAAAATGATGTATTAGTAAAAAAATTCCCTTAAAAATAATCAATTTGAAAACACTTAAATGATATATGGACATGGATAATAAATATGTCCCAGTAGATACATACATGAAAAATACCATAGATAACAAATTGATTTTGAAATTATCCCTTACCTTATAATATTGCTTTGTTAATAATATTTTAGTAGTATCATTGTTTCCAGTGTTAACTGATCTGTTTTCATCTTTATGCTCTGTTACGTAAGAAATTTATTTTATGGATAGAATGTATTTTATCAATATATAGAATGATATTAATTTATTAATCATTATTTTTAATCATAAAATAAAAATTATTCTTGAATGATTATGATGGGGAATGAATCACATCGTGTTCGTGGAGATGGTAATCCGTATGTACACATGTGCGAATATATCATTATATTGATGGTGAAATATTATGTAATTTGATGGTATATCATATATAAAGAATAATTAACAAGACATATTTATTATTTACATTTGTTATACTCATTATTATACCCATCCAAATAATGAAGTGTTTGAATAACAAACTACCCCATGACATGGAGATGGTAAGCTGTACGTACACACGTATGGTGGCTTTTTCACTCATATGATTATTTGAATAATTAATATGGTTTTAGAATATTTATAATAAGCTCACATATTATATAATAAACTTGAGTTAATTTTTTCAGAATTGAAACAGCAATGAAATAGGATATGGAAAGAGAAAAGAACTTGAAAGAGGTGATGAAATATTTACCTCTTCTTCGAGTTATTTTTTTTATTTGATCAAAAGGGATCCTTAGGTTGGCTTTATTACCAAAGGATTTCCACTAAGATTAAGGGAGAAAAAATGGGAGGATATTTGTGCTGGTGTTGGGCGAGCCAAAAGGCTTTTTAGGTGTCAAATTAAGAGAAGGGGAAGTACCCTTTTATAAGAGAGGTGACAGTCACTTTAGAAAAAGTTTGAAATGTTATTTTATAATAAAATAATTTTATATTTCTAATCACTCAAAAATGATTTATTTCAAGGATAAGGTAGTGATGGGTTGAAACCTTTCATCCAATTGGTTTTAGATAGGTTTAGGTCATCATATTAACCTTATCTTTTAGATTTAACTTTTAGATAAATACATTGACATTTACCTTGTCCCTTTGTATTTTTATATAATATTATTAATAAACATCATATAACAAGACAAGTGAAGCCCATGTGGTTCATTATTAATATATATAACCTTATCTATGTTATTTTTCTGATCTTTATATTTTTAGGAATATAATATCAATTAATAATATAGTATTTGTTTTGAAAACTCTATTATGTCACTTTTGACACTATTTTGTATTTGATTTTCTTGAAAGTCATTAAAAAATTATAACAGTGAATAAAATTTATTTAACCAACCCCAACTGGTCATATTAACCTAGAAAATAACTCTAATTCATCAAAAGTGTCAATTTACATTTATTTGGATATTTATAATATCATTTATTTTAATATTTCATTAATAAGTTAATTACTACATCATCATTGTGTCATAAATAAATAAAACTTATTTAATGTATAAAAATTATAAATAAAAAAAATTATGTAGAAAATATTTTTTTGTTTTTAATGAATATTTATAGATTAATTTATATTGTGTGTAACCCTATATTAAAAATGGTTTTGTTATTAAACATTTAATTGAACTCTTTTAAACATTCCTTAAAAAAATAATAATAAATATCTTAATCTAATCCAAGTGGACCAAAGAGGATCATATTTTATTCCTATGGTTTCTTTTTTTCCAGTTATACTTATCCAATAGAATTATGACATGTGTTAGGGTAAATATAATATCATTTTTTACCCTTAATTACCCTATTTACTTTTAAACATGGTAAATAAAAGTCAAATGTTACTGTAAACCTAAAATTATTTCAATATTATTGTGCCACATTTTATATAAAAATATTAACCGTGTATCATTGAATTTTTAAATTAAACTCACAGAAGCAGTAAAATTATGTTTTACATAAATTTGAAACTGCTCCTAGGAGGTGGGTAAAAGGCGGTAAAAAGTTCGATAACATTTTATATATCTAAAATTATTATAAAATGACTCCAATGGATTAAGTTTGAAATATATAGGTATTATGTATCTATGTTGTCCAAAAATAAATAAAATAAAATAACTAATTATTTAAATAAAAATCCCTTTTTGACCAACAACAAAGTGTTTTTCACTATTCATAAAAAATGAATGTTTTTAAAAAAACAAAAATAATTCACCGTAAGCTAATTTCAATAATCTATATTAAAAAATGAATTCTATTTTGAAAAATAAAATTTATAAAATTTCAAAAAAGTGGGTATTAGTATTCTTAACGGCTCGTTTGGTAGGACGTAGTCTCTTTGAATCTTGAAGCTGTGTATAATGGCTGCTATTGCATTTTTCAAAGGGAAACATAACATAGAATCTTGGGGTGTTACATTTTTCCCTCCATCAAATAATGTTGTCCTCAAACATTCTAGAATACTACGGCACAAAATGCTTCAGGTGGTTCTTAAACATAAGTTCCAATGGTTCCCATGTTGCCTCTTCCATCTTACGGTTTCTTCATAGAGCTTTTAACAGATGAGATGTCTGGTTTCTCAACACTTGTTCTCTGGTACCAAGAATCTTGACAGGCTCTTTACAGTAAGGCATATTAGGATTCAGTTATTTTTCCTCTTAGGTGAGTACATGTGTTGTGTAAGACATGTATTTTTTAATAGTGATGGGTGGAACACATCGTGAACTATGGAGAGACTTAGAGGCATTTCCAAACGGTAAGCTACTACCCCAATTTGATCTAAAATTTTAAAAGGTCTGGTGTACCTAGGGCTACGTTTACCCTTCTTAATGAATCGTATAACTCCCTTCCATGGAGATACCTTTACGAAAACACGATCTCCTACCGGAAACTCCAAATCATTCATTTGGTTATCAGCATAGATCTTCTGCCTACTTTGATATTCTTTGATGTTGGTTTGCATGACCTTCACCTTTTCCATCATTTCCTCAACATGCTCTAGTCCTACAAGTTTTCATTCACCAACATCATCCCAACAAGTTGGTGTGTGATATCTCTTTCCATATAACACTTCATATGGTGCCATTTGAAAATTTGAATGGAAGCTATTGATATCAAAAAATTCTACCAAAGGTATATATTGATCCCACATAACTTGAAATGGTAGTGATAAATATCTCAACATGTCTTATAAGGGTTTAATAGTCCATTCAGACTGCCCATCAGTTTGAGTGTGGTAGGCAGTGCTCAGACGAAGTTTAGTATCCAAGGCTTTCTGAATACTTTACTAGAATATTGATTTAAAATGGGGATCACGGTCTTAAACAATCGATAGGGATACTCCATGAAGTCTTACAACATCATTAATATACATTCTTACTAATCATTCAAGTGGTAAATCTTCTCATATAGTAAAAAAATTTGTTGACTTGGTATGACGATCAACAATGAACCATATTGCATCATTCCTTCTAGGAGTCTTTGGTAGTACCTTGAAGAAGTAAATCATAATATCATCCCATTTACATTTAGGTAAAAGAATAGGTTTCATGACTCCTCTTGGATGTTTTCTTCCAACATTCACTTATTGGAAAACCGAACACATTGACACAAAATTAGCAATCTCTCTCTTCATGTTGTCCCACCAAAAATGTTTTTCAAATACCTATACATCTTTGTGCTACTAGGGTGTATAGTGAAATTGGAGGTATGAGAATCATCTAACAATTCCCTTTTCAGATATGGTATATCGAGAACAGAAATTCTCTTCCCAAATTTCAAATTCCCATCTTCATTTATGAATTCAATCAATCTTCCATCATTCACAGCTTTAATTTTCTTTTGAGACTCCTCATCAGCAGCCTAAGAACATTTTTTCCTTTCTAGTAAAGATAGTTTGGAAACCATTTGAAATGTTATATATGGTTCAACATAAAAGATTATTCACATATCAATTTTTACAATATCCATTAAAATATGATCCCTTTCAACTCTCATCTTGTTCAAAACTCCATGATCATTTCTGCTCAAAGAATTTGCCAACTTATTTTCCTTCCCTAGGTGGCAGTGTATTGTTCAATAATAATCCTTGAGTAGTTCAAGGCATCTCCTTTTCCTCATGTTGAGTTCATTTTTGTGATAAAATATAATTCAAACTCTTGTGATCAGTATAAATCTCACATTATTCACCATAGAGATAGTGTCTCCATATCATCAAAGTAATGATTGCAACTGATATCTCAAGATCATGAGTGGGACAAATTTGTTTATTAGTTTTTAGCTGTTTTGATGCATATGCAATAAATATATCATTCTACTTAAGAAGAAAACCAATTCCTTTCATTGAAGCATCACTATAAATAACAAACCCATAATTCTATGATGGAAGAGTCAAGAAAAGAGCGTTGACTAATCTTCTCTTTAGTTCATCCAAACATTTTTCACAATATTTTGTCCAAGAAAATTTAACCCATTCACATGTGAGCATGGTTAATGGGTATTCCAATTAAGAAAAAATTCTGGAAAAAACACCAATAATAACCTTGTAGACCAATAAAAATGCGTACCTCAGTTATAATCGTTGGTGAGGGCCATTCAGGGAATGCCTTTGTCTCAGAAGGATGAACAAGGATTCCATCCTTTAGGACAATATTTCCATGAAAGGAAACCTATTGAAGCTAAAATTCCCATTTTCTAAAATTCCCATATAATTCATTTATTTAGTGAGTCTTTATGATAATGTGTATGTGATTTTCAAGATCTTCATAGATTTTGGAGTATACCAAGATATCATCAATTATTACAACTACAAATTCATCACGATATTCCTTGATAAATCTGTTCATTAGATCTATGCAAATAGTGGGTTCATTAGTTAATACAAAAGGCATTACTGTAAACTCTTAATGCATGTTCCTAGTTTGAAATATTGTTTTCGGAATTTCATCCTTATTCACACACAACTGATGATATCCAGATCGAAGGTCAATCTTTGAAAAATATTGAGGTCCTTGATGTTTGTAAAATAAATCATCAATGTGAGGTAGGGGATAATTGTTCTTTATTATTATAGCATTGATCTCCATGTATTCAATGCACAACCTCATAGATACATATTTATTTTTAACAAAAAGGACAGGGGCTCTCCATGGAGAAACACTAGGTAAAATAAATCCCTTATTACTAAATTCCTCTAATTGTTTCATTAGTTCCACTAATTACCTAATGTCCAATCTATAAGGGGTCTTCAATATAGGACTTTAAACAAGATTTAAGTCAATTGAAAACACAAATTCTCGTTATCGAGAATGTCCAGGTAAATTATCTAGAAACACATTAACATATCCATTCAAAATATGTATGTCTTCTATTCGAACATTCATTTCATCACCTATAGTTATTTCATTCTTACCCATAGTTATTCATTTCATCACCTACAGATATTTCATTCTCTACTAACCATAAATTTTTTGACTGAAAAATCCCCTGTTATGTCAAATGGAAAATATCTACTTTTCATAGTAAACTGGGATGATATGAAATAATGCGATGATCTAGAGTCAAAATAAAGCATTGGCAAAACTTGTAGAAACCATTAAATTACCTACCACCACGTCTTTCAGAGATTTTACCTCAGCAGTAGTGGTCTCATAATCTTAGCCTTTCTCCCTTGACATTTTTTGAGCTATGTTCCCTTGGAACTTAGGAAATTAGTTTGCATAATTACCCTTTTCTCTACAACTGTAGCATTCAACATTGACAACATCTTTCTTCCCCTTGCAATCACGAGCCTAGTGGCCTTTTTCACAACACTTATGACAGACTCACATTCCCTTTAGGCAAGTACCGGGGTGTTGTTTACCACATTTACCACATGATGGATATTAAACTTTTCCCTTCTTCCCCTTATTTCCATTTCCAGAGTGTTCTGCCGATCTCTTCTTCTCCTTCTTTGCTTTAAAGTTGTAAGGCTTAGAGAATTATTTTTCTGCCTTGATAGCACATAAGACTATTTTATCATATGATAAGAAGAATTTTGATACTAATTCACACAGGAGAAATGGTTTTAACCCATCAAACAATTGATCAATCTTACTCCATAGGTTATCCATATAATCTGCAGCATGCCTTGATGACCTTTTAAAGTTATCCTCATATTTTACGACATTCTCATCCTCCTTTTGTCTTAGACTAAAAAATTTCCAATCCATATCTGCTTGATGGTCACAATGAAATTATTTTTCTATGAAAATCTCTTTAATCTCTCTCCATTACATATTTTATACCTCATCATCATCCTTTTTGAATTTAATCAATGAACACCATTGACCCGAATCTCTCGTGAAGCGATAAAATACCAAGACAACTTCTTCAATTTTGCTACTCCCTAAAGAGTGAAATGTTTTCTCTATGGAATTTATCCATTTCTCATAAACTAATGGCTTTATACTATCATTGAATGTCAGTGGTTGTTTCCTCAGGAAGCAGTCTAACATTGGTCCCCTGTGTTGTGGATCAGGGTGCTCTATATGGGTAAGGTATTTATTCATATCATGAGTGAGTTATCCTAGTATGGTGATAAGTTGATCAGCACTAGTTACATTACCAGCTCCACTATAATTATCTTGAGTAATGGAAATCCCAACATGGAATACGTGCATTGATACAATTTTCAGTCCTTACACTAGGTTCTATTTCTAAACAATGGCATACCCTAGATTAGTTTATGAATAGAAATACATAATTCCAATCTTGTAAAATACTTAACACAAATTGAACTTTTTATTGATATAATCCATAATCATAGAAATGTTATCTTTGAAAATTTTTATTCTCTTAAACCCATCATAATACTTTGTAAAGAAAATGTGACAATTAAAAGCATATCACTCGGGAGTATCGTATCCAAGAGTCCAGCAAGGACCGTTGTCGTGCACCAGTTCCTATTCGAGTGTAGATCAACGTGATGTTTTCAGGATTTACACCTAGGTGCATCAGTTTCAGAGCCGCCTCTCCCTGCTCATATCCATACATGGATGTATTTCACAGAAAACACACTAAATCTCTACTGTACAAAAATTCTAGGATGTTATTCTATAATAATCATCAATTTCTATCTTAGGGTAATGTTCTTTAATCAGATTTTTTCTAAATCTAGTCTCCCAGGTTTGTACTAAACTTCCTCTAATTCCAAATATAATGCCCCACCCCAGTTACCTATAGTTAGTGCAATATTATATAAAATTGGCATGATACTAGGAATCATGTCATGAAAGACTGATAATTTTAGTAGACATAAAAGTACTAGATACATTCATATGTTTTACATTACATCTTTCAACAAAAACATCAACAAGATGTGCTCCCCTTTTGAACATACTTATATACTTAGGCTATCCACATAGGTCAATTATAAAATACTTCTTCACATCCTGGGAAAAATAAAACATATAATGTGGTGATCTCATATGATCAGTACATATATTAATATAATGGATACATTAATAAATAAGAATAAACATGTAAGAAAATGTATAAGGCTAAAACAAAAGCCTTTTAAACTTAATCATCTTCATAATATGAAAAACATAAAATCATATTATTACATTTGATTATTCCCTTGGATATTCTACTAGTCAAATAATCAAATTCAATAACAATATTCAAATTCATAATTATGAAATGCATAATGTCTAACTTCATAAGCACATAGTCAAGGTCTTATACCAAGACTGCAAATAAGATTTTTTCAAGGACATGTTCCAAGACACTAGTTTGTCTCTTGAGACCCTCTGATGCATCAGGGAGATATAGTGGGCTCCACCTGTCACATACTAAGTCCAATGCATTTCCCATATGAAAAGGATTAAACATAACAGAATCATTCATATTGAAAATGGTATAAAAAACGTTAATACTTTATCCATAAACCATGAATGGTATAAAAATAACACATCCACAGTCAAACATATCATAAAACCTTCAATAAAATATGGAATATTTGTATAATAATAAATCAACAACGATCATGAATAATATCCCATAAAGGACGATGACATAATTGATAATGGTCAGTATAAATGTTTGAGAGAAATATCCATTTATTATGAAATCATTTAAAAGTCACATTATTTATAAATTAATTCATTTAGAATATAGTTTTTAATCACCAGTTCCCATAAAACTTTTAATCATTTGAAAAAAATTAAAATTTTAAAACATTCATGTCCATATAAATAAATCCTTATTACCATTTTGAAAACATGGACATTAATGAGAATGGTTTTGAAGAATAAATCATTAAATCATTTAAAATGATTTTTCACTAAAAAACTCCCTTAAAATAATCCATTTGATAACTCTTTTATGAAACATGGACTTGGATAATAAATATGTCTCAGCAGATACTTACTTAAATATGGCCTCAGATAATAAAAGATTGTAAAATTAACCCTTACATTGTACTTTTCCTTGGTCGATGTTACAGTAACCTCCTCTATAATAGTTAATAATTGTTATTAAATTATAAAATAACCATATAAGTACATTTGATATCATATATGATCTTATAATATTTCTTTGTTAATAATATTTTAGTAGTGTCATCATTTCGGGTGTTAACTGATCTATTTTCCTTTATCTGATCGGTTATGTAAGCCTTGTTTGTTATGGATAAGATGTATTTTATTCATATCAATAATTATATTTAGTTCATAAACATTATTTTTAATCATAAAAGGATAATTATTATTTAATGACTACGATGGGAGATGAATCATATACCGTTTATGGAGAGGGTAATCCGTACGTACGTACGAGCGACAATATCATTATATTAATGGTGAAATAATATGTAATTAGATGGTATATCATATATCAAAAATAATTAACATGTTATATTTATTATTTACATCATTTATACTCATTACAATACCCATCCAAATAATGAATTGTTTGAATTCCAAACTAAACCATGACGTGCAGACGGTAAGCCGTATGTACGCATGTATGGTGACTTTGTCATTAATGTGAAGTATAGAATAATGAATATGGTTGAAACCATTTTATAATAAAATCAAAGTATATATAATAATATGGATTTCTTATTTTAGAATGGAAAATACAATGAAAGAGGAAGTGGAAAAGGAAAAGAACATGAAATTTGTGATGAAATATTTACCTCTTCTTTGGGTTCTTCCTTTTGATTTGATCTGAAGGAATCCATAGGATGGATTTATGACCAATGTAAGGCCTATAAAATGAAGGGATGAAAGTTGGGAGGATATTTTTTCAGGGTTTGGCTGAGACAAAAATCATTGGAGGTGTGAAATTAAGATAAGGGGAAGTTCCCTTTTATAAGAGGGGTGGGGGTCTCTTTAGTAAAATCTTGAAATATAATTTTGTAATAAATTTATTTTAGGTTTATAATAGATCAAAAATAAACTATTTCAAAAATAATATGGGGTAAGGTCGAAAACTGCTCAAAAATTATTTTTATATAGGTTTAGGTCATCATATTAACCTTATCTTTTAGATTTAACTTTTATTTAAATACATTGACATTTACCATGTCTCTTTGTATTTTTATATTATATGGTTAATTATCTTACCATAACATACAAAGATATTACCCATGTGGTTTATTATTTATATATATAACCATATATAAATTCTTAGGCCTAACCTTATATTATTATGGATATTATATCAATTAATAATATAGTATTTGTTTTAAGAAACCAATTATGTCAATTTTGACACAATTTAGTATTTCATTTTTTCAAAATCCATAAAAAATTTATAACTTCAAATAAAATTTATTTAACCAACCCTAACATGTCATATTAAATTAAAAATTAGTGTAATTCATCATAATTGTCAATTTACATTAATTTGGAAATTTATAATATCAATTATTTTAATACTTCATTAATAAGTTAATTACTGCATCATCATTCTGTCCTAAATAAATTAAATTATATAATATATAAAAATTATAAATAAAATAATATTAGGTATGAAATTGTTTTATCTTTATAATGAATATTTATATTAAAATTTATGTTGTCTGTATCCCTATTTAAAAAATGGATTCGTTATTAAATTGGGAATTTAACTCTTTTAACTATACTTTAAATAAAATAATAATAACTGTCCTAATCTAATACAAGTGTACCAATGAGGATAATATTTTATTCCTAAGGTGTTTTTTGGTCATATTATTCTTATACAATATAATTACGTAACATGTTAGTGTAATTATGATATCATTTTTACCCATAATTTCTCTATTTACTTTTAACCGTGATAAATAAAAGTCAAAAGTTATTTTCCCCAATAATTATTTTCATCTTATTGACCTCAATTTTACTTAATTATATTAATGGTGTCTCTTTTATTTTTTAAATTCAAATCATAGATGAAGTAAAACTATGTTTTATGCTAATTTTCATATGCACCTAGGAGGGGTGTAAAAGGCGGTAAAAAGTTTGATAAAATTTTATATATCTAAACTTTTTATAAAATATGTCCATTGAATTATTTTAAACATATATTGGTATTATTTATAAATTTTTACATAAAATAAATTTAAATAAAATATCTAATTATTTAAATAAAAGGTTGGTTTTAACCAATAACGCGGTGTTTTCACTATTCATCAAAAATTGAATGTTTTCAGAAAAATACCAAAAATTCACCATAAGATAATATTGATATTATGCATTCAAAAATGAGTTCTATTTTTTCAATTAAAATTTATAAAATTTGAAAAATTGGTTGTTAACATTCATAATGGCTAGTTTGATTGGTCGTAGTGTGTTAGAATCTCGAAGTTGCGTACAATGCGAGCTATTGCATTATTCAAATAGAAACATATCGTGGAAGCTCGAGGTGTTAAACATGTGTAAAAATAACATAAATAACCATATCACAACAAATGAAATTAACTTAGTCTTATATTCATATAATCATATCATAACCTTTGTGAAAATATAGGTTTCATAATCACCTCATCATAAACATAACACGTAAAAATAATTGGGTTTCAGAAGCAAATAACCCATCAAAGGGAAAGAAGTTTCATCTAAATCATGACATCAGAACATAATAAATTCAGCGAAATAATATTAATGGAATCATGGAATAATTTCCCCTTAAAGGAATGATTTACACCAATTAGTGATTTCTTTGAGGTAAATTAATTTTTAAATATCATTTTAAATCATTTCTTGGGGAATATATCATTTAATAATTGAAAATGTATTTATTAAATCTAATTCCATTTGAAAAACATTTATATTTGAAAAAATATTTAAATACTTATAAATGTATAATTAGAAACTATATAACAATTTTAAAAATTCTTTTCCCTTGAAAATATGATTCAATGATATTTTGGTAAACAAAATAAAACATGTTTTCTTAATGTAGAATATTTCCAATTAAAGATAGAGACATTCATATTTTATATATAAACATTATATAAAGTACAAATGGGTGATAAAATGGTTCTTAATGCATGATTATATCATGAATAAATAGGGAACAATAGAATTTGTGAGTTCTATTTAGATACGGATAATGTGATTTCATTAAATTAATTATAATAACAAAGAATCTTGAAAAGTGATGATATTGTATCAATAAACACTTATCACATTTTAACATGGGATAATACATTACATTTAGGAAAAAGAAATTAAAATAATCTTAAAATATGATGAAAATATATAGATTCATGATAAACATGTCAAATGTAGGTATAAACATGTAGAAGAAAATGTAGGTTTATACCAAAACATGTGTCTCAATGAAGTTACATTGAGATAAAACAAGTCTTACTGATTTGGTGACTTCAGAATCATTACATAAAATATATTTTTGAATAGGAATAAGTTTAATTATAAGATACATAGAATACATTCATGGGAATTATGTAAACCAAAAACATAAGATAGTGGTTATTAAGTCATGTATCTCACAAAAATAAATGTGAGATGAAATTCCATTTCCTTGTGTCTTGACTCTCATTAAACTCATCTGCAAAAAAAACTATTTTAAATAGATATTTATTATAAAATTGATAGTGAACCATATTATTATATATAATACCATATATATGTTGAATATGAACTTATATTACCATGTTGGTAACAATTTTATGTTAATAATTCACTTCGAGTAATATCCACTTTTTTCATTGCATGTGTCGTAAATTGTTATATCATCGGTCCTTATATGTATATCATAATTATAAAAAATAAATAATGATATAAATATAACTTATTTTTTTATATTTTTTTATAATAATATATATAATATAGATGTATGAAATAGAATAAACCTTTCCTGAAGATGGTAAGTCGTACATACGCATGAACGTTGTTTCCGTTTTTTAGTCATATTGAGAAAAAAATGAAATATATGAATATAATTATATAATATCATTAATAGATTATTATAATTTTATTTTTACGATATAAATTCACTAAATTTCCGATTTTAAGAACCTAATTTTTTTATAGGTTGGAAAAATAGGGAGAGGTGGTGGCCTTTTATAAGAAAGAAGAAGTGGAACTCTATTAAATATTTGAAGAGACAATTTCACCCAAATTTTTCCGGATTCAAGTGCATCCAATAATTGTATAAATTCAATACATTTGAGTATATGGACATTATATTACCATAAAATGTCTTAATTGGATGTTTAAATGCCTTTTTGGGCCTTCTGGTTATGGTTTAGTCCCCTTATTAAGCTTAATTTTACCTCAACCGTTCAATTAATTTGCATCACTTTTACTAATATTTTTGGTTAAAAACTAAGTTGAAATTATCATATATTATAAATTATTATTATTTCATATATGGTATCAAATTTGAAGAATAATTTTAATATAATTTTCATAATTTTTTATAAATTTCATCCCGCAGTCGAGTCAAGAATGCTGGTTTTTAAAGTAAAAACATTCACAAGAATGCTGTGTTTTTATAACCAAGTTCAAAATGAATCTTATCTACATGAAAAAAATTTCTACTAGTTGAAAAATATATTATATAATTTAACTTTTAAGAAAAATTAAAATATAATTTACCCTTATAATTAAATTATATGACAAAGAAATTTAGAATTAAAATCCAGTATTTTTCATTATTCATCCAAAAAATGATGTTTCTCAAAAAAATCAAATAAATTATCTTAAACAGAATTTTTATAATATATACATAAAAAAGAAAATATTTTATTATAAAATTAATTTTTAAAAATTTTCTAAATTTGGGTTTATTATTTTTCGTAGATGGGCATTAAAAGTAGTTCATTTGAGAAAATTGTATTTTAAGATATATAAGGACATTTCCGAAAATTATATCCTTCATAATGAATAAGTTTTATTTATATGAAACAATTAGAAACAATAATTTAGAATTAGTAATTACTATTCATATAACTATGTTTAATATCTAGGTTATAAGTATCTCATTTAATACTTATAACAGAAAATGATGTTTTATAGAAACTTCATTGTTACCTGCTGCGTACACAAAAACATTGTTTCATGTATCATAGACTGATTCTATGTTCCATTTTAATGGAATTCATAAATTTGTTCAATGTAATACATGATTATAAATTTAATTTAGTTTAGAATAAAAGGTTACAATTAAACATGGGTTGTTACATTCTAACCCCATAAAAATGAATTTCTCCCTAGACATTTATCACTTAGGTAAAAGAAAATGGGGATACTGCATCTCTGTCTTATCCTCATGTTTTTATGAAGTATACTCTAACTGGAAATTTCTCAACAAAAAATTTACCAGGTGAGTGGTCCTGTTTTGTAACTATTTATTTGTATGGTCAAGAAATACAACTAGTTGTTCCTCATAAGGAAAAACCTTCTCCATTGGTATGACTTCAGTGTTCAGTACATGTGAAGGTTCAAGTATGTAATATCTTAGGAGAGATATAAGGAACCACTACAACAAAACTATCCTTTATCAATGCTAGAATGTTCCTTTATTAGTGATAGAAAAGTGCTGACAGTGTGAGAAATATTAAAAGACATGTACTTTTAAAAATTCTTATAAAAGTGGTGATAAAGTGGAATATTGTAGTATGTTGTTACAGATCCACTAGACTGTGCCGTAATAGCATACTACAGCACCTAAAACATTTTATATGACAATAAAAATATGACTCAAAACATAATTTAAATGAAATGAAATTTACAAAACCAATACAAAAAACACTATATTATAACAATTTATAACAATGGTTTATAAAATTAAATAAATAAAAATTATTACATTCAAACAAAATAATAATAATTTTCAATGTCACCATTATTTTCAATTACTTTCTTTATTAATATTCCAACATTGCATTTTTGTTTGAACAAACCACCTCAACTCAAAAAAGAATAATAATCAACTTATATAAGGAAAAAATTATTTTATGTAATACTAAAAAGAAAAAAACTAAACAAATATATGAAATAATTCATTAATATTATGGAAAATTATTTTCCTATGAAAATATTAATATTACCAAAATGATTGAGTTAGGGAGGTAACTTGAATGAAAGTGATAAATTTCAACACTATGGGAGTGAGAGTATTTTTTAGAGAAGACGTTTGTGTATGTTTTGTTATAGAAAGGGATGAAAGATGGATATAGCACCTAATATAGAAATAAAGAATCCACTAGTAGAAGAAAAAACATATTATGTAAGTAATAATAAATAGAAATAAATTAAAGATACATATGAAACAATATATTAATTCTATGTAAAATGATTTTACTATGAAATCATCAACATTTCCTCTATAACTGACAATAGGAAGCATCATTTCTCATCCTGCAAAGGTAGTGGTGATAACCAGAAATAAAGTTCTAAATTCCCTACAATAGGGTGAAAATGTTTTAAGGGAGTAGTATCATGAATGTTGGATAGAGCACCCCCATATAGAACAAAATAATCCCAATTTTATAGGAAAACAATTATTATGTGAATAATAAAAAAAATTAAACATATATTCAAAAAAATACATTAATTACAAGGAAAATAATTTTTCTATGAAAATGTCAATATTACCTTTGTAATTGAGCATAGTTGACGTTGTTTCTATTCCAGCAAAGTAATTGGAGGAGACATGAAAAATAGTGAAAAATTCACAATTGTTTGGGTTAAAATATTTTAAGGGCTATGGAATATGAATGTTGGATATTATACCACCATATTGAACAAAATAATCCATCTGTATAAGAAAATAATTATTATGTGATTATTTATAAATAGAAATAAATTAATCATACGTATGAAGCAATACATTAATTTTATGGACAATAATTTTACTCTTCAAACATCAATATTACCTCTGTAATTGAGCCGAGGAAACGTCATTTCTCTTCTTGCATAGGTAGTAGAAGTAACATAATTGAAAGTGATAAATACCTTACTATACGGTTAAAGAGTTTATAATTGATAAGGAGATTGAAAGTTGGATAGAGAACCCCCTACTCAAATAATAGAATCCTCCTATATAAGAAATATTTTATTATGTGTGTAGTAATAAACATAAATAAATTAAAAATACAAATAAATAAATATATTAATTACATGGGAAATGATTTAACTATGAAAAAATCCACATTATGTCTATAATTGAGCAGATGTAGTGTTTTTTCTCTTCCTACTAAGGCCTTGGATGTTACATGAATGAAATATATAAATGAAACAATCCAGGGTTGACAAGAATTTAATGTATAAGGATCCAGAAAGTTATATAGAGTACCCCCCACATGGAAAAAATATTTCACTTGTATAAGGAAAAAATTATTATGTGAGTAATACTAAAAAGAAATAAACTAATAATACATATCATAATTACATTAATTCTATGGAAAATTATTTTACTGTGAAAACATCAATATTACCTATGTAATTGAGCATAGTTAGCCTCATTTCTCTTCCTATAATGGTAGTGGAGGTAGCATGAATGAAACTAATAAATGCACCATTATAGGAGTGAAAAGATTTTAGCAGAGAGGGAGAAAGAATGTTGGATAGATCACTACCTACTCAAACAATAGAATCCACCAGTATAAGAAAAAAATTATTACTTGAGTAATACTAAAATGAGACAAATTAAAAATAATTATAAAATAATACATTTATTATATGGAAAATTATTTTACTGTGAAAACAATAATATTTCCTCCATGATTGAGAAGAGACAACATCATTTCTCTTCTTGAAAAGGCACTAAAAATGGATAGAAGTCTTATAAAAAATTGAACTCTACAAGGAATGTTGACATTTAAATCAACGTTCCATTACATAATTTTTTTGTATAATATAAAAAGTATATTGTAACATTTCCCTTGCATATATCCAAAGGGATTACATCATCATTATTTGTTATTACGAGTGGTTGGTAGCATCATCATTAGTAGAAGGCATTGTTTTCAAGGGTAGTCAGGCATTTAATTTAGATTATGTTAATTTACTAGAGAATATATAATATTATGTGGAAAAATATAATATATTAAAAAAATTACCATCTCAATTAACTCTATTTATTTTTTATTTATTTTAGGGATTAGTTTCCACTCTCATGAATCAAAATCCCATCATTAGGGTCCCCTTCAATGTACAAGATATTGTCAATAGTGGGACTTCCATGAACTGATTGTGATGTCCCAATGAAAGGGTCATCTTCAATTGAATTTACATCTCAGTCAACATTTGTTTTATTCACTAGTATGATAATTAAATAATTCATGTTTATTGAATTAGAGACATAAAATAATGTCAGTGCTTGTGATCTCATTATGAACAACTCATGTTTTTCCCATCTATACTGAAAATCACCTTTAGAAAGCCCATTTAATCAACCTTCACCCCATTTATATTATTAAACCATTTTCAATGGGAATGTGATACATGAAATGTTTTATAATCCAACATCAATCACTCTTTTACAATTAAAAAAAATGAGATACTTTTACAAATTAGATATATATATATCCTTGGAATTAGATATGTGCATCACTTCAGCCACAAGCGTAACACCACTATTTTACAATGTGCTAATGTCGTTGTGTTATTTTATATAGAACATATAACCATTTATTCCAAACACAATTAAATATATAACATTTTCATTTGGTCCTTTGGCTATCCATTTAAATAATTTGGCACTTGAATTATAATTTCCAAATAACTCCATATAAATTTGATCTCTGAACCATCATATAGACTTTTTAAAATTAGTGTATGATATCCATCATTCATCCCTTAAAGGAATAAAATCATTAAAAATTTTATTGTGAACATCAATGTAAGGAAAAAAATCTTCACTATTATGTAATATGTAATGATGTTCTTTCTCCAACTCTATCATGGAAATTGTAACAACATCTCTACCGAAAGTACATTCACTGATATGGTATTCACCATGATGAGACTTTGGTAACTGATGCTTTAAAAAACTAATAGATAATTCGTACAAATTCAAAATATTCCTCAACAATTTATCATTATCAATTACATATTTCTTTCTAACATCGATTCATGAAATACAATTTCAAATTTTTCATATACTATTCAAAGGGGTACATCAACCGTTAATGGATATGACCAGATCGTTTAACCTCTGTAACCAAGTGAACCATCATGTGGCCCATTATATAAAATAATGATAGGTGTAAGAACATTTCTAACTGACCCAATATGAATTTTCACTTCACTCATAGCCAAAGATTAGAGGTATAATTTACAAACCTATTGGTCCAAGTAATGTGAGTACTGCATTGTATGCCAAAAGGATTTATCCCTCTATAGATAATGCAAGATGAAATTTTATTATCTCATCTCCAAATTTAGTTAACACGCAATAAATTTTCTTCCACTAAGGATAATATTATGGATGATTTATGTTCCGATATTTAATTCACGTATTTTTATTATATGTTAATTTTATAGTGGTTTCCTGACATCCATATAGTCTAATAAATAGTGGAATGATAGGAAAGTACCATATCTATTTCAAAGGACATGTTCCATTTTTCTTGTATCGATCTACACCAAAAATAAAACATTTGAAGGGAGATTCATGGTCCTTGAGAAATAATTTCCAATTATTTGGATAAGTATATATTTTAATAGATCATTCCCATTAAATGTAATAGAGAAATATGTTCAACTTGGAAGATCATTTTCAACTAGTGGAATATCATTTAGAAGACCAAGTAGTTCTATAATTCTAGTGTCACTCCAACTATTTCCAGATTTCAAATAATATAAATTTTATTCAACTAAAAATGTTGTGTATTTAGTATACAATGGTTTATGGGAATAGAAATTTTACTCCTCAAACAACTTTGTACAATAAAGACAGTCATCTACAACTAATATTTTATTTTCTCCCAAGTGATCTCCCACATTTTTACAATGGTATTTATATCAAATGAATCATAAATTATACTATATTCCCAATTAATTTCCAAAATAACTTTTTTCCCATGTTTACAGCAACATTTATATATTTCATCTATTCTATGAGAAATCAATTTTCATCCTACATTTCTGGACTAATTTGTCTTGTATAACAATAATTTAAACACTGTCAGAAGATTTTAGAAGTGTGTCCTACAGAATCTCTAATAAAATTAAAGAACTTGTTATCTTCATCATCAACTCATTTTTCAAACGGTTAGCAGACATCCATTTTTTGGTACATATATTTCAAAATTAGATCATAAAATATTAATTTCATAAAATGTATAAAGAAACACACATAATATATTCATTATCAAAACTTACATTTATAGAAAATTCTAATAAGGTAAATATATATCATTTCTACAGGAAAATATGAGAACCAAGATATTCCAAATCTAATAATAAGTGACATTAAAATTTAACGGAAAAATAGAGGGAGAAAGAGTAAGATAATAAATGATATTATCACTAAACATTATATGTGTAACCCATAAGATAGATAGTGTAATGACCCTAGTTTGAATTGCCCAAACAATGTTAGGTCAGATAATCTTATGACTTGTAGCACACCTCAGTGTCACTAAAGGATGGTGTATAATTTGGGTGCAAAACTCCATAAATGGTATGTACCTACCCCCAAAAGATAAAATTTAGTACCATAGGTCAAAAAATTTTATCATGACCCTTAGTGTCAATGGACATGCAAACCCAAAATCAGCATCACCCGAAATAGGCATACCTGTTAGAAAATATACTATTAAAATAAAGGATGAAATAGCTATATAGACCTTCATACATGTAATGACAGTGTAAACTCACACTTACATATAGTATACAAGAAATATAAAATATATAAAAACTTATATTCAAACATAACATGATCTAAAGGAACCATAATGAATTAAAAAGTAAAGGCTTGATGTTATAAAACCTCCTGGACATAACTGGGGATGACCCCATTGAATCTGATCCATAATTAAACAAATGGCCATATTGAATTCATAGAGGAACTATATACTATGATACATATAACCAATAAAGTAACATAAATTACCCAACTAACATGGTTCCTTAAAAAAAGAATATGAAGCTGCATGTCCACATAGATGTCCATGAATGGAGTCAGAATATAATTAATCAACAGGGAACCAAAATTTTGCCCCAATTTAGTAGTCAATAAACAAGAATATACATGAAAATTTCTTCAAATTTATATACATATATGAAATAATTAATTAGTAAGAAAATATAAAAAATAGTAGTAAAACAACAACGACTAAATCCATGGTTCAGTGTCAGATATAAACAATATATCATTCATCAGATGTCAATACAAATAATTGACCACAAATCATTCCATTTATAATGAATCACAAAAAAATTCTAAAAATAACATAAGCAATGTATCATAAATAACTTGTAGAATAAGAAAACAAAAATGAAACCTAGAGTAAAAAAAATCAGAAGGCCTACCTCATTAGGTTGAAGAAAATCTTGAGGCCCACTTTGGATGTCAAATGAGATGTATAGAGGTAGTCGAGGGGTGTGATTCAACATTTGATTCGCCGAGGAGGAGCGGCGACTGTAGGTGGCTTGTGTAGAAAGCTTCTATATTGCAGCACATTCTCAAATGGTTAGAGTTTTGAAAATAGATCAGGCAACGTTTATCAGTGCTTACCAATAAGCACTGATAAATAGCCCTCTTATCAGCACTTATTATATAAGAGCTGATAAAAATGAATATTCATTAGCACTAAAAATATAGCGCTAAAATTGTTCCTTTATCAATGCTTTGTTAAGAGATGATAAATCCTCATCATTATTAGTGCTTCATACTAAATCACTATAAAAGGATTTATAATTATAATTATAAATAAAATTTTGTAACTATTTATAAATACTTGATATATATATAGTAACTATATTTTTTTTAAAATATATTTATTACTATTTTTAATTATTTATTTATATTTTAAAAAATATTTTAATAATTTTATTTATATCATTATAAATATTTATATAATTATACATATAAATATTTAATAAATATATATAAATATAAATATAGTAATGATTTTTTTTATTTCTGTAAATTTAGTATAAATTTAATAAATATTTAAACATATATATTTATTTATTTATAATTCTACAAATACTATTACATAAATATTTATTTATTTATCAATATAAATATATAATTATATATATATATAGTGAATGTACATTTATAGATATATATTTTTTATTAATACTTTTTTCCAATATTTTTAACAATATTAATGTATATCTAATTTTTGAGTGAATGCATATATGTGAAAAATGAGTAAAATTGAATAAATTAACCGTATAGGTACACATTACCAAATATTAAAAAAATGGATAAGTTCATTCTTTATGAATATTTTATATAAAAACACTTTAATTTTATGTATCTATGAAATAATTATAAAACACATTTGATCTATATTAAATTGAAAAAATCAAACTACATTCAGTTATATTTTGAGTACTATGAAATTAATCAATATTTTTAATTTATATAAATATTTTATTATATACAATTATTCAGTAAATAAATGAAAATTTAATTTCAAGAGAATAAATATTTTGTAATATATAATCATATTAATATATATTAATATATATTAAAATATTTTATATATACAATTTCAAAATAATAATAATAACAATTATCCAATTTAAAAAATGTTTAATATTTAATAACGAATAATCCATTAATTCACTTTTATCGAAAAATTATTTAATTAAGAAATGTGTATTAATTTTTAAATAAACAATTTTTTAATATTTTATTTATTTACTTATTTCATTTTATCAGCACTAAAAATCCATTGATGAATGAAATATTTTTCAACTCTAAACATAAAGCTCTGATAAATAGCAACCTTTATCATCTCCAAAAATAAAAAGCTGATATAAGATACCCTTTATCAGTCCTAAAATAAAAGCACTGATAATGGTTTCCTTTTTTAGTGATAAAATTAAAGCCATGATAAATATGGAATTTATCAGCATTTTCCTCTAGAAATGATAATTAACAGAACTGTTATAGGTCAGTTTTGTAGTAGTGAACACATCATAGACATCAGACATATTTGGAGGATGTGCCAACATATAGGGTTCCATCCCAATACGATAAAAATTATCAATGTGGATAATATACCTAGGGATTGGTTTCCCATTCTTTCTTAATCTCATAACATCCATCTAGGGTGAGATTCACAGAAAAAAAAATTTATCCAACATAAAATTCTACATCACACCATTATTTATCATCATAGTATTTCATCTGAATCATAGATTCCATGATATGATGCATAATGGCTCTGACCATGTAGATCATTTATTCATCAATCCCAGGTACCAATAGCTTTCTTTCAGCAACCACATCCTTACATGTTGGATATTTTTATTTCATCCCATAGAGGGATTTATACAATGCCATCTAAATGCTTGAGTGAATGATACTGTTGTAAGAAAATTCATTTAGAGGAATGTGTTGATCCCAACCACCTCTGAATTTCAGAGATTAAGATATCAACATATCTTCTAGTGTTTGAATTGTTCTTTCAGACTAACCTTCATTCTTAAGACAAAACGCAGTGCTGATACTCAATTATATATCACGTGTTTTCTAATGACTCCTCCAAAACATTGAGGTGAATATTGGACCTAGATCTGATATAATATAATGTGGCACTCTATGCAACCTTACCACTTCCTTACCATATATCATGGAAATATGGTTGAGTGAAATTTCTTTTCTGATAGAGATGAAGTGTGCTGACATAGTAAGGTGATCAGATACCACCCATAGAGAATTAATCCCTTTACAGGTTTTGGTAGTCCAACAATAAAATCCATAGTGTTTTTCTCCAATTTATATTACTGTATGGGTAAAGGATGCAACATTCCATTTGAATTTTTCCTTCTAACTATAACATGTTGGTATACCATGAAATAAGATAAAAACTCGGTGATATCTCTCTTCATCCCATTCCACCTAATGTATTCATTCAGGTCCCCATACATCATTTTTTACTTTGAGGATGAATAGACATTGAAGAACAATGAGATTCCTCTAACATATCCTTCTTCAAATCTAGTACATGGTTCCTAACCTATATCATTCTATCCTATTAAAGGTTAGTCATAAGAACATTTCTACCTTTCTTTTGTAGCTCTACATCTTCCTTTTGTGCCTCCTTAATCATAAAATTGATAGAGGATTAAAAAATCATTTTACATATATAATATTTTATTTATTCTTTCAGGATTTCAATATCCATCATTTTCTAATCCAGAAATATTGGATCTTTTCTAATCCTCATCCAGGAAAAGCTATATCAGCCTTATAATTCAAATAATTGACCACCTTTTCTTTTTTTAACAGGGTGGTAATATATAGATCATTCTTAACTATTTATCCACTCTATCTCTATTCTCTAGTGAATCTCAAACTACATATCTGTAACTATATAATTTAGGATTTTTTGATCATATATAAATATCAAACTTCTATAAATATAATGCTACTATATCATGAATGGAAAAATTGTCGTTGGTACCTCCAAAACATGAGTTGGGTAATTATTCTCATTAATATTCAACTATCACAAGGAATAAGTGATAACCATGTAAATCTGCATAAGAACGCACCCAACCCCTTTTTGGATGCATCACTATAGTTTACAAATCAGTCTCCACTATATGGTAATGTAATAATTGGTGCACTGACTGGCCTTCTCTTTAGTTCAATTAGATTTTCCACAGATTCAAATGTCCATAAAAACATGATTCCCTTTCATGTTACCTGGGTCATAAGATTTTATCATCATGAGATATTTTACACAAACCATCGATAATATCAAGCTAAACCAAGAATTTTATGGATCACATCCATTGTGCTTGGTCTTGGCCAGCATTCAGTAGACTTCACCATTGAGGAATCTACTAATATAAAATCTCTTGAGATAATTTGACCCAAAAATGTGAACTTTTACATCCAAAATTATCAATTTTTAACATTTTCGTATTGTTTTTCTATCCTTAGGATCTTTAGTACTATTCTAATGTGATCTACATGCTCTTTATTACCCTTTGAATATTTAATAATATCATATATAAAGACTATAAAAAATAATTGAAGTAATCTCTAAAGACTCTATTCACTAAATCAATGATTATATAAGTGTAATTGGTAATAACAAAAGGTGTCACTATATATTTCTAGTTTCCAAATGTTGTACGTAATTTTGTCTGGCATATATCCACCTACTAAACACTCAATTGATGATATCCAGAATAAATATCAATCATAGAAACGTATTTATCTCCACAATGTAGATATAATAAGTCGTTAGTACGGGGAATTAGATTCTTGTTCTTTATTATGGTACTGTTCAACACCCAATAATCATTACAGAGTGAGATTGATCCATATTTCATATTCACAAAACTAATGGTTTCTCCTCCATGGTGACACACTTTCCCAAATAAATCCCTTTCATGGTTTTCATAGAGTTCCATTTTCAGTTACTTCCACTCAATTGAGGCCATTATTTAAGAGACTATGATTATTTTGGAACCAGGTATGAGTGACATTGAAAACTCAAATTCTCATTTTGGTGGATGTATTTACAACTCTTCCTAAAATACATTCTGAATATCCTAAATAATAATCATATAATCGATGTCAATTTTCACCCCAACCATTTGAGATAAAAAACCCCATTGAATGGTAATTAAGACCCATACACTAGTTCTTATCTCCATAAGAAGTTCACACTTATCTACACATTCATGTATGATCATATTTGGGTATGAAATATAAAGTGTAACTTACCTTCCTTCACAATTGAATAAGGATTTATGTAGAGAAATTCAATCCATGCATAAGATGATACCAAATTAAACCATAGTAATAATGAAAAGATTTATTGGAATCACATTCCCAAAAAATTCAACCAGATGTGATTCATAGACATAGGATTCAATATTCATTCCATTAGGGGGTTTCACATACAATTTAATGACTAATTGTTTTGGTTGAAGATTAATGACCTTGGAAAATTATTTAAGTATTAATGAGTGTGTTGATACAGATCAAATATAAAATTATCACTTCTATGGTGGATGGTTAGTGTACCTTTTCATAATGTTATTATCACACCCATAATTATAAATATAGATTTCGTGATATTTTTTCTGTTTCCCTTTGGATTATGAGGTTCTTGGCATTTATTATCATCACCCGCTCTTGGGATTGGGAAGTGGTTACCATTATAAATTTTTTCTTTAATCAAGTATCATTGAATTGTGGAAGGATAATTTGGTGATATATTTTATCCATTTTAAAAATTATCTAACATCTTCCAATCACATCAAAAATAAAATTTCAAATGTAAAAACATTCTACACATAAAATATTTGTTAGACCCATTGTGGAATTTGCATCTATGCTTCTTCCTATAATTAGATCATAATAGTAATCTCATCTTCTTCTCTTCATGGAATTCATATTTTCTTTTAAAATCCATCTTCATCTTCTCAAAAAAATGAGATTGATATATGACTCCAACCTCCATTTCACACTAGATTATACAACACACAATCTCTTTAGTGATACTGATGTCTCTTGTGGACAACATTCTTCATGGACATGGATTTTTTCCACTAAAGAACCGATCAACTATAATTTCTTACTGGATGATAATTATTGAAGCATACCTCATATATCTCATGAAATTAGCCTAGTTGGTACTAATAGAATCATCATCCCATTACATCAACACAATGAACTCTTTCTCCAACATGGTATGAAGAATTTTAGAAAATTACCTATTAAATGATAAATTGTTGAAATGGTCACTATCCATGGATTCAATCTGATGTTCTAACCTCATATTCTTGACTAGATTCCACCACAAGTCTACTTCACCTTCTAATAGACACAGGTCCATAATGACTCTCTAATGCTCTGAACACTTGAGAATGGAGAATATCATTTCAGCTGTACTGTTCCATTGTTTACAAAAAAGTGGATAAGAAACCCTCTGAAAGTATGTGGATGTTTCCACATGACTGAATAAATAGAGTATTATTCTACTCTTTTCTCATTTGAATACTCACCAGGATTCATATCTAGAGAATGTTTTGTGAGCACAACAATATTTGTTTTCATTCCCGCTCCCATAGATATCATTTTATCAAGAGTACAATCAATGTATTTTATATCACAATCTTCATTAAAATGATTTGCATAGGTTCCAACCATTTACTAAAACCAAAAAATAATATGTTGAGAAACATTTATCATATATAATAACCACCTAACCATGAAAAGTCACTTATATGATGTCAAAATTATGACACCATCCATAATCTATGAAAAAATAGGTTTATACTATGTACTTCATAGATAAATTATATTTATGTCATTCATGATGGTTCTGGAGGTGTCTGTGAATTCCAAAAGGATATTACTACGGAATGTAAAACAAGGCCTTTTGCAAGGATCATTGTTCTATACTAGGTTACCTTATATCAAGCCCGAAAAATCATACTGGAGTTGTTTCCGCTAATTATATCTATCATGTAGCCACATCCACTTTTGGTATCCTAATAGGGATATATTTCAAGGAAACCTCTCACATTATCAATTAGCTAATTTCCAATACATTTTCCTATACTTTTCCTTATCCTGAGACATATTCCCTAAATAATTTCATATAGTTCTCACTATGGTTTTCTCATCCTATCTTCCATTGGTTAACTAAAACTTTTCACTGATACCAACTATATAGAGCCACTCTTTTCAAACCGTTACATTACATAATATATTTGTAATACATGTAATATAAAAAAAAATATTCCCAAATACTGTACAAGTCTACTACATTTGGAAATAACGAATCATAAACACTGGTATATAAGAAAAATACATTATCTCCAAATAGTTTATTCTTGATTGTCACCCTTATTGGACACATAAATCATAATACATATCTTCATATCTTGGGGAAGGAAACACAAAATAGGGTGATCTCAGATTCTATGTAAGGGTAAAAAAGGAGGACATGCAAGCATAAACATGAGCATAAGGGTTTGAGAATGTGATCACAAAAATCAAATATCACATATGGAATATAAAAGATCATAAACTGAAATCATGTAAAAAGAATTGGTAGTTCATAAGACATGAATGAAAAGAAATAAAGAGAAAAATACATGAAAGCACAACATAGTAATAAAACATATAATTATGGTAGGAACATAAGAAAATAATATGATTTCCATAGTGGCTAAGACATAACTACCAAGACCATATTAGTTGTGTTGGTTCACTCCCATTACAACCTTAGTATTCATGATTCACACCCATGGGAAATTTATTAGAATGATCTCACTCCCCATACCATCTTGCTTGTCATATTTCACTCACATGGTCATCTCAGCAGTCTAGGTCCACTCACAAGATCTTCCTATTCTATATCATGAGATATAAAACATTACCCAACACATTAGAGGATGATATATGTCCCACCCATCACATAGTGAAATCCTACATACATGTTCCATAAGATCATAAATATACATATCATAAACCACGAAATTAAATGGGTATTATAAACATGTAATCATTTCATATCATGTGGAAAAATAATGGTTTCATAATAATTTCATCATAAACACATCCCATGAAAATAAGTGAGCTTGCAAATCATATATGTTATGAAAGGGAAACTGGTTTCACCACATTTTATAAAAACATAATCCATTTGGAGACACAATATTAATGTAACAATTAAATACTTTATCCTGAAAGTCAGTAGTAACAACAATGGATGTTATCATAGATGAGAAATAATTTTAAAATATATTTTAAAAACATTTATTGATGAAAATATACATTTTTAATTGGAAAATGTCTTTTAAAACATTTATCCTTTTGAAAACCGTTTTCATTAAATATCGATATGAAAACAAAGGATGTAATAATTGAAATATATAAAAAATTAAATTCATTTTTCATAGAAAATGGGATACAAATATATTTTGAAAACATTTATAAAAGTGTTTTGAAAACATGTTTTTTTAATACAATAGATTTCCAATAGAAGAGAGAGACTATAATATTTTACATAAAAACATTATCATAAGTTACAAAGAGTGGAAAATGGAACTAATACATCATGATATCTTAAATAACTAGAGGATTTGAAATTTCATGAGTTTAATTGAGGTATTTATCATGCTATTTCATTAAATTAAGCATAATCATAAATAATCTCCAAAAGTGATGTGATTGTTTCATTAAACTATTATCACAATGTAATTTGGGATCATACACACCATATAATAAAATAATTTACATTAATATTAAAATATCATGAAAATAATTATATTCAATATATACATGTAAAATGAATGTATATATACCTTAAAAAAATTGAAGGTGTATAACAAAACATGTTTGTAAAATAAGGTAAATGAAGACCAAACTGTCCTCTTGATTCGGTGACTTTTGAAACATAACCAACATGATTGAAATAAAATTGAATGAATATTTTAATACCCATAAATTTATTTGTAATATACATATAATACATCCTTGGTAAGTATACACACCATCATAAATAAGTGAGTTTTTATTATGGCATGTATCTAATGAATATGAAAGTTAGATGAAATTCCCTTACACTTTATCTTGAATAATGTCATAATCATTAAAACCAAAAAATTTATAATTATAAATTTATTATAAATTTTATATATTTACATATTTTTTTATATATAATAACATATATGGTTTGATTATAGTATTATATTACCATCTTATTAATAATCATATGTTATGGTTTCATTTCGAGTAATATCTACTTTGTTTATTATATGTGTCTTAATTCTTCTTATCATAGATCCTTATTCTTATTTATTTTTAAATTAATGTAAAATATGATATAATAACAATTTCTATTCAATATAGTATTTCTCTAATAATCAATAATTATGAAATTTAATACACCATTCATGGATACGATAAGGCATACGTACACAGGAACGATGTTACTTTTTTTTATCATATTGAATGTCTGAAAAAAATGAAATATATTAATATATGTATGTAATATAATTAAATTATAATTATAATGTAATATAAATCATATATATTCTCTAAAATCATCCTTAATACATTCCATGTAGTTTTTGAATGAATCACATCGCATTGTGGGGTGGTGGCTCACACTTCTTCCAATAAAATTAACGTATTTACAAAAAATGGAACGTAAAAATGATATGTGTTGTAAAATTAATATGGAAGATTAATGACATAATAAAAAAATTATATGAATTATATAAACATAGTTTCAATCAGAAATTCCACCATGAGTGTCAAAAATGTAAAAATTAACAATCAACATTTAGTGAGCCAGTAGTTCTCCATACATGTAAACAGTGAGTTCTTTACCCATTAGATTATGGTGTGTGTATTCATAGTTATAATAATTATCATACCAACATCATAGTATATTGAGTGTAATTTTGTTCTTATAAAATAGTGTAATACATATAGTGGATGGTGGAGATATAAAATAAAATAGGTATGATGATAGAATACATTGCCTCTTAATCAGGTAACTTCTTTGGGTTTGGGTCAAAAGGATTCCTTATGTTGTTTTCTATAATAGGTTAGGCTTAAAGAAGGTAGATAGGGGTGCTAGGAAGCTTATTGGGTAGATAATGGCCGAACCTAAGTGGTTTTATGTGCGTGAAGATGAGGGTTAGGTGGTGTCCTTTTATAATGAAGGAAGAGTGGCACTTTTGAATAATTTTTAAAAGAGAATTCCACCCATGTTTTTCTTATTTATTGTGGATCCAATATTGATAAAACATAAATATATGGGAGGATAGGGTCACATTATTTCCATCATATGGATTTTGTTTAACTGAATATGTTTTTTGGACCTTAAGGTTGTTGTTTAGTCAATTTTTTACTTAATTTAACCTTTACTATAGTATTTAATTTTACTCATTTCACTAATATTTTTGGTCAAATTTTTTTATCATATTAGATGTTATAAATTATGGTGATTAAATATAAAGGATCCATTTTTAAAATTCTAATAACTTAATTGGAAAAACTAAATTACAATTAATCATGGTATAGTGTCGACAATGTTGGGGTTTTAAGCAAAAACAGTCAAAATTTGGCAAAGATTTGATACCCAAGTTCAAAGTGAAATTTATCACAATGTCCTACATTGAACTAATTTATCAAAATATTTTACAATTAAACAATAAAAAAAATTATAAAAAAATTATTTATTATAAATAAATTAGATGAAAAAGCACATTTGAATTAAAATCTGGTAGTTTTCACTATTAATCCAAAAATGTTGTTTCTCAGAAAAATCTCATTATGCCACCCTAAGATAATGTTTAAATAATTATTTAATAATTGAATTATATTTTATCAAATTAAATTTATATGTGTGTTAATGATTAACTTTATTATTTTTCACATAAGGACATTAAAAGGTGTTCAATTAAGACAATAGTATTTTTAAACATATAAGGACTTTTCCAAAAATTATAAATTTCATTATCAATATCTATTATTTATGAAATATTATTATTAAAAATATATTAAATGTAGTTATTACTATTCATATAGTTCAATTTCATTTAATGGTCATAATTATCTCATTAAAATAATTATAAACAGAATAAGATGTTTTATAGAAACATTGGTGTTGCGTGTAATTTACACCAAGACGATGTTACATTTAAAATACGTTGAGTCGATGATCTATGTTAAAGGAATGTTTGACTTGATACTTTTCAAAACATAATTGAAAATTTATTTTATTTGAGAAAAAATGTCCATAAAAACTCACATTGTTACCGATAATATCTTTCATCTCCCTCTTTTAAAAGATAGAAGAAGTTGATATGAACTTTTTATCTGAGTTCCTCTACATAGATCGATGGATCATCATTGTGGGAATCGTTTTTAAATCAAAGGATCCATCATATCTTCATGCTATAATTCCAAATTTTATGATTGATTCTTTGATATAATTTTAAAGCGCATGTGGATGGCCTCGAGAGATCCATATTTTGTTCATTTAAAAAACATTCACTGATGATGAACAAATTACGAATGTTGATTTAGATCTAATGAGGTATTTTTTATATAATATTTCTTCTTAAAATTCATCAAAGTGGAACCTCTATAATTGTATTGGGTTACACATTTTTGGCGATGACGTTGTAATGTCGACTATCTATGAAATGTTTTAAATCTATAGTCTATTTGCTTCCACTGTGCACCCTGATACCAATAATTAGTATCATAGGGAGCAAATGATGGTTTAAGGAAATTAAAAATTAAATTAGAATTAAATTCTTTTAGATGGTATTATATTGGTCCCAAAAACATACACTTAAATTCAATATGTAATTGGATGATGAAGTTGCGACAATCAGTTGTTTAAAATTTTATTAAATTTAGTGTTTGTGGGGTTAAAATTTTTAGAACATATTTATATATGTGTGTTAATTTTATCCATCATCAAGTATCATTTTTTTGTTTACCATGATTTTTGGTCAGTTTTTTGTGGCAAGAAATGGGTATTTCAGCTCAAAAAGATTTAAAAAATTAATTTTTGATTATAATAATTATTATTATTTTTCAAATCGCTATTTTCATAGGATTTTGAAAAATAAACAATAAATAATTTGATATATGGGGCATCAAATGTCTATAACATTGAATGTAATGAGAAAATGGTGGCACCCCTCAGTCATTATTGGAATTTAAAAAAAGGATTAAAATTATGGTTTAGTGCCTACTGATAGAAAAGTAATATTTTCCAAATATATATATTCTACTCACTTTGGGTATAGAAGAACCATAACCCTCCTCTGACATCACATCGCTAGACGCCATCTTACTTGGTCACACCATCCTCGACCACTTCCCTCTATGAAGTTGGCCTCCCACAACATATCATTTCAAGCCACCTCACGTCCACACTATTATTATTTTATAATGCCGCAAGATCTTGGATCATCTCACCACACCGTCACACTACCTCTCGCTCATTTCCCATATTTGATACCCCAGTTTACGACTCAGCACATTTGGATCATCATCCATGATAGACCTTGTGGGGTCCACTGCCAATTTGAAGAGTGATTGGAAGGTGGTGTAACACCCCATGTAAATAAAGAATATGACATTTTCATATTTATCCATATTTGTGAATAAAATATTAATATGACTTTAAAGGGGATGCTATGCTCGATGGCATACCCGACACGCAACAATGAGTTTCTTGGGAATCTTACGTTGCACTCTAATAATAAAATAATATTATTTTAAATGGTAGTTAACATGTAGCCGTTTTATTGGCGGTAATGGATATAAATAACTAAAATATTATTATATATGTTTTTAAATGTTTTTACATTTATCCAATAAAATATAAAGGCTTAAAATACGGAAAGAATCCAATTTTAGGCGTATATGCCCTAGTTTTCACTAAAGGTTCACTTATCGCCTTTTGATGGCGAACCGTCATTAAATATAGATTTGTTCACTCTTATACATTCAATTGGAACAAATAAAACTCTTCTTAAGAATTGGGACATCAAAATTTACTTTGTGTAAATTTTTTGTATCTTTCCAATAAAGTTCATTTTTATAATGAATAATGTAAAATGTTGTATTTTAATTCAAAACCTCTTTTCAATCTAATTTATTTATATGATTATATTATCTTTTGAATTGGTTTTAAATTGAAATTAGAATATATTTTTACCATTAAATCCAATAGTGGTCATTGGAATTAATTTCACTTTGAAATCAGACTTAAACTAGTGTCAATCTTTTGATACTTATTGTTTCATAAAAACACGCTATTTTCCCTTACATCGGGAATTAATTATTAAATTAATTAATGTGACTTATATGTTTTGAATTTTTTAAAATAGACTTCATTTTTGAATTCGGAATATCAAATATATCCTAGGGTGAATTTTTGGATTTTTCTGAAAAAACTTCAATTTTTGATGAATAGTGAAACCACTAAGTGGTATTTATAAAAACTGATTTTTCCGTTTAAATGAAAATTTTCCATCTTTGTGTTTTGAATTTAAAAAATCCAACATACATGGTTCTCATTAAGAAGTAAAATGTGGTTCAATGGGATAAAAATAATTTTTTGGTCAATAGTAACTTATTAAGTTTTTAATCGCGATTAGAGGTAATTAGTGTAGTTTATGCTAAGAATAATGTTTTCATAAAATGAAATGAACTAGACACATGTCCTACCCTCATTGGATGTGTCATGGCCGACCATGAAAATCCATGGGTCAACTTGGGGACCCCATGGAGCCACTTTGGTTGGAAAATGACATAAATATCTTTTTATTTAATGTTATAGTAAAAATGACACAAACATGAGATGTTTTACTAAAATAATTTTTATACGGGGTGATACAAGTCCTATTTTTGACTGTAAATAGTCATTGGAAAGATAAAAAGATTTCCTACATCATAGTAGTTTTATTATAATTTCAAGACATTAAATAAATTAAATTATTTATGACATCATGATGATGCAGCGATGACCTCATTATTTAACGATTTAAATAAAATGGAAAGATAATGTAATATCTAAGACCTACACATGTCCAAAACCTATTGGATGAGTGGATTTAGAACCCTTATCACCTTATCCTCTAAATTCATCAATGTGGGACCTTTAAAATCCAAAACTCTTTTGAAAATAAAGTAACATTTTTTAACTTTACAAGAGTGCCCCTCCTCTCCTCTTATAAAAGGCCCACACCTCTACCTCCTTACCCACACTCCCAAAGTCTTTGGCTCGGCCAACCTCTGCCCATTTTGTCTCTCCACTTCGCTCTCTTACTCCTTGAAGCCTTACATTGGGCTGAAGTCTTCCCAAGGAAGCCTTTGAGCTCAAACCA
Organism: Viscum album; assembly: GCA_963277665.1. Classification (NCBI taxonomy): domain Eukaryota; kingdom Viridiplantae; phylum Streptophyta; class Magnoliopsida; order Santalales; family Viscaceae; genus Viscum; species Viscum album. The sequence continues at coordinate 1,775,763,491 of OY728133.1, read as the reverse complement.
AAGGGAGTTACCCGATTTTAAGGTAATGTCTTCACTTGTGTCCTTTTGTTTTATTTTGCATCTCCAACCCCCTGAACTCTTTTTATTAATTTTTTTTGTAACAAATACAGTATCTTCAATATACTCGTATGTTTTTATAAGACGTATTAGAGGTACACTTACACACACCTACATCTAATGGTTATAGAACATACTGTTTCTGTGGATGGCGAATTTCGGCCTCCCGAAACGATGATTGTTCAACATTCATTTAACACCTTCAAAGGTGTCCATTAAGATGACACTATATTTATATGTGATATATAATGTGTTTATGTTTTCCGTAGGCTTTTTTATTTATCATTTTTGGCATACCTTTATGGTTTCCATTATGGGTAAACGCGATATCTTCATTTAAGGAAGTGCGGACTACCGCCCCCTCAAAGTGATTTGATTCGTTAAATACCATATGTGATACGTATAAATGATATATTTAATTATATTATATATGATTCCATAATGGAAATAAAATACTATTATGTATAATTATGTTTTAATTCCATTAAATATGAAATAGAAATGGAAGTAGCGTTCATGCGTACGTACGACTTACCGTCTCCATGAACGGTACATTTCAATTCTTATCTCAAAATGTTATGTAATATTATAAGTACATATATATAATGGATATATATGTAATATATTAAATCTATGTTATGGATAAAATTCTGTAATTATAACATATATATCTCTCTCTCATTTTTTTAATTCCATTAATATGACAAAAAAATAAAAGTAGCGTTCATGTGTACGTACGGTCTACCGTCTCTATGAATGGTGCTTTTCGTTTTTTATCTCCAAATGATATGGAATAGTATAAAATGAATATTTACTGGATATATATGATATTTTAATCATTAATACTATTCCAGAAATTATTTACTTATAACTACATGGGAAATCTTTTTTCAATCAAGTTCATTTTTGACTCATGTCCCAATCATCGGCAAAAATGTCTCTTATGAACTAACATTATTAAAAAATTATTATAACATTATAATATGTGATATGAACTGAATAATAATATCTAAAGGAGATACTTATGAAATTATTAATTGACCAAAGTTTATTATTCAGGAATATAAATAAACGAACAAGAGAAGTTGGACTTGAGGTAAGGGATCCTACTCCTCTCTTTCTTTTTAAGTACTCTCTTTTATGTAATTCCATATAAGCTCATCTTTCATGTTATTGGGATGTTATTTTATATTAATCTTACTGTAATTTTTATGTTCATATGATGAGAGACCCTATTCTCTCTCATCAATCCATTTTGGATGTTTTGAGTGGCGCCGTTAGGCTGCCAAATTTTCGTAAGAGATCTAACCTCTCTCTTCCTCTTTAAGTACTCTCCTTTATGTCACTTCTTTTAATATCCTCTTTGTTATTATGGGGGATGTTATTTTATATTCCTATTGCTATAAATTTTATTTTAATGTGATGAGATACCCTATTTGATCTCATCAATCCATTTTTGGAAGTTTTAAGTGGCGTCGTTAGGCTGCCGAGTTTTCGTAATGGATTTTTCATCTCACATTTATTCCCGTGAGATTGATGCTACATTTTCCACAATTTCCCTTGAGTGGTGTATGTACTGGCCATTATTTTACTCATTGTGTAATATTCTTTCATTTATGAGTATTTACATCAATTTTGTATTGTCCTTCTTTCACGGGGCGTATGTTTCGAAAGATACCCATTTCTGTAAGGGAACCTTTCACCCTCCCCTTTTTAAAAGACTTCTTTTGTTATGTCTTTTAATTAACATACTATTATGTTGGGATATGTTCTTATATATCATTATTGATTTAAATTTTATGAACAAGTGATGAGATACCCTTTTTATCTCTCATGAACTCTTTTTCTCAATTTTGATGTAACGCCGTTAGGCTGTCGAATTTTTGCAAGGGAACTTCTTAACACAATTTTGATTCTTTGGGATAAACTTGTACTCCTTGAATATGTAGTTCTTTGATTATGTGTGAATTTCCTCTGATTGTATTACCATAAATACCCACTTATATTTCGTGTATTCGTTTGTCACACATAATTATGTAATTGATTTATCCTTAATCCAAGGATACCTTCTTTGAATGGGACTTCGTCTCAATATCCATTCATTGAGGAATATTTTGTTTTATACACAAAAATCTTTTATTCAGTGTATAAACCCCTTTGACTTTTACATTTATCCAAAAAGGAATCTTTTTTATACGAAGATTTTGCTAAACGACAAAATTGAATGTTTTTGTCATACGTATGCGGCGACAATGACTTCTCCGCCGCCGTGACCATTATTTGACTTTCGGCTTCCCCTACAAGCCATACCTTCTTTTTAAAAGAAAAATAAATACCATGTTTTACATTTCTTTTATGTTGGTATTGAAAATGGTTTTTATAATGTTTATATATCAATGTGTTGTATTGATATCTTGTGATTGAAAGGTGTAAATTTAATGTTTCCTTTATGCATGCTTTATGTGATATGATTATGTTTAGGTTCTTGGGCATTATTATGAAAACGGGTGGTTCCGTGATAAACTAATGGTGGGTGAGCCCTATATATCTCTCCAATGCATTGGGTAACGCGAAGGAGTGAAGCGTTACGGTTTCTCTGAAGAGATTTAGGGAATATACTGTGATTGGTATTCCAAACATAACCAAGAGGGTTACTCCCTACGTAAGAATGTTATGAATTCCTCAAGTTACATTATGTCTTATGATTTCTACGATTTATTCATGATTTGATGAGGTATGTTAAAGTGGCTCTATTTTATGGGTAAAGTATGATTTCATTTTTATGTATATATGAACTCATGTTTCCTTTCCATATTTTTATAACCCTTACTGAGCATTTTATGCTCATCCCATGTTTTTGAAATTTTTTTCACAGATCAAGGGAAAGGTACATGACGTGATGATAGTGTCAAGGATGTCTCAATAAAGAATCCGTCTTTTATTTTAAATATGTTTCCGTTGATGGGAATAATGAATACTGTCTTTTATATAACCACTTTGTTTAAATGTGGAATGAAATGCAAGTTTCATGATCTAATTCTCTAAAACTCTAAACCTGAAAAGATCCTCAATGTGTAATCTTGTAATAGCTCAAGATTAAGTAAGGTTTAAGGCTGGGGACTTATAGTTGGTATCAAAGGTCGGTTTAGATAACTTTAGAGGTTAGGGTATTCTTTAAGCATAAGTGGCATTACAAGAATTGTTAGGATTTCAGAAAGAGTCCTAGTTTTAGATAAAGTGAATGAGTAAGTATATCTTAGTGTTTATCATCCTCATTAGTACATGATGGTTTTTTTGATATACTCACACTGACCTTTTTGGTTTTAGTAAATGGCTGGATCTAGCAGGCACCAAAGTAAAAGTGGATGTGAAGGAAACTATGACATTTTTTTAGCAAGCAACTGAATGATATGGGAGATGTAATGAAAACTCGTGTGATTATCCTCAACCAACTATCTGGAGTCATGATTGACCACCTAAACCTTGGTGATTTCTCTAAGGCATCATATATTTGAGAAAACAATCCCTACGGAAGTACAGGTAATAATCATAAAGGTAAGTGTGTTCAAAAACCAATGTGTCAAAGATGTGGAATGAAACACCTAGAAAAATGATTCAAAGGGATAGAAGTATGCTATAGATGTGGAAATGACGGTCATAAAACAAGAACCTTCCATGGAAAAAGGAATCATCCAGTTGACTCGAGGAAAGGGAAAGAAGATATTTCTGAGGGATCAATTGAATGTTTTAAATGTGGTTTGAATGGTCATTATGCAAACACATGTCCTATGAAGAAGTATCATGAATGGGATCACCAAGAGCGTACAAATGTTTGTTTACCAATACCTAATTCCATTCCGATTGAGGATGAAGAAACTGAAAATGACCAATCAAAGGTATGGATTATTTCATGACTATTGTTTTCCTATTTTGGAATCTTAGGATATGATTCATGATTTTGTTTGTAGGAAAGAGGTATTTCGGAATAAGTTGGAAAGGAATGGTTAATGGACCATGAAGATGTTAAATGAGTATGATGTCAACATATAAGGGCTTCAAGAGTTATGGTGAAATTCTTAAGAGTATTAAGTCTCTTTTGATGATGGGGTTACATTAGAAGACTTTTTTTATTATGTGTAACCCTGATGGTTAATATATGAAAATTTTATTCAAGGAATAGTTATCTTTTCTTTTGTGTACATAGTTATAAAGAACCATTTGGTTGTATATGATCCTTACTTTTGAGGTAACTATGGGTTACTATATGTTATGATTGAAGTGAAAGGCATGAGATAATATTAAGGTTAAATTATGTTATGGTTATTTTTGATTATTTTTTCCCTTTTTGGGGAATGATTTGAGAATTATATAGTTTTGGAAAAAGGACAACACGTAGACTGTGTGACTACCCGTCACGTCGGACAAAGCTGCGGGAATCGAACCCACAACCAAAGTGTGACTAGTATTTATCACCTACCACTGGACTACGTGAAGTCCTTGGATAGTTTGACTGATTATTTTTAGTTATATGATTTTATGAATTAAGATTAAGTTTATTTTGGGTTATTTATGAAAATGATTAACCTATCATGGAGGATATGTGATTAGGTTAATTACATTTCAATACGAGACTTTAGAAGAAATGGATGTTGTTTGGAGATAAATGTTATGATTTAACTTGGAAGACTATGTGAATGAATCCTTCAAATATTTGGGTTTCAATATTAGATTGGTTTACATTGAATAATTTTATGGAAAAATTGTTTATCGGATGGTCCTCGTTGATCATTGGGTTTTGTTGGACAAATTTTGAGATTAAGAATAGATTTTCTTTTTATAAAGGGTTATCTTTTTTTGGATTATCTGACCTTGTACTAACCTTTCTGGTTTTGGTTTTGGATAAAGCCTAAAGACATGGGATGTATATAGTTATCTTTTGTGGATTAGGTGATTCTCTAGAAATTGATTATAGTACTCTTAATGCGAACAAGTCTCCCTAAATAATCGTCTTTTGGAAAAAATATGAGTTTGATTAAGGAATCTAGTAAAAGTTGGAAGTCAACATGACAATTAAGTATGTTTCCTTATGTTTTATTTAAGCTCAAAAAAAAATTCCTCAATAAAAAGTTACTTAATGCAAAAAATTTGTCTATTAAATTTTCCTACTGGGGAACCCAACACCGTTTAACCCATCACAAGTTTGTGATTTTCTTATTGTTAACTTTCTCCTAAACATGTTTTATATCACTCTCCATCAGAACATGACCCTATGTTTTCTCCTCCATGTCCATATTTTTATACATGGAATCCTAGTATGGGTTAACTCAGGTGACCTTTGTTCTTATCTTTCTTTATTTTAAAGTGATTGTTTTACCGACTGTTGTTCCTATGTAGGACTTTCAAGGATGTTTCCAAGAGCAGTTTTAAAATTGCGAGGACGCAATTCCCAAAAGGGGGAAAGGATGTAACACCCCAGGTAAATAAAGAATATGAAATTTTCATATTTATCCATATTTGTGAATAAAATATTAAAATTACTTTAAAGGGGACGCTATGCTCGATGGCGTTCCCAACACGCAACAATGAGTTTCTTGGAAATCTTACGTTGCGCTCTAATAATAAAATAATATTATTTCAAATGGTAGTTAACATGTAGCCATTTTATTGGCGTGAATGGATATAAATAACTAAAATATGATAATATAAGTTTTTAAATGTTTTTACATTTATCCAATAAAAGATAAAGGCTTAAAATATGGAAAGAATTCAATTTTAGGCGTATATGCCCTAGTTTTCACTAAAGGTTCACTTATCGCCTTTTGATGGCGAACCATAATTAAATATAGTTTTGTTCACTCTTATACATTCTATTGGACCAAATTAAACTCTTCTTAAGAATTGTGACATCAGAATTTACTTTGTGTAAATTTTTGGTATCTTTCCGATAAAGTTCATTTTATAATGAATAGTGTAGAATGTTGTATTTTAATTCAAAACCGCTTTTTAATCTAATTTATTTATATGATTATATTATCTTTTGAATTGGTTTTAAATTGAAATTAGAATATATTTATACCATTAACTCCAATAGTGGTCGTCGAAATTAATTTCACTTTGAAATCAGACTTAAACTAGTGTCAATCTTTTGATACTTATTGTTTCATAAAAACACGCTATTTGCTCTGACAGCGGGAATTAATTATTAAATTAATTAATGTGAATTATATGTTTTAAATTTTGTAAAATAGACTTCATTTTTGAATTTGGAATATCAAATATAGCTTAGGGTGAATTTTTGGGATTTTTCTAAAAAAACTTCAATTTTGATGAATAGTGAAACTACTAGGTGGTACTTATAAAAACTAATTTTTCCGTTTAAATGAAATTTTGCCATCTTTGTGTTTTGAATTTCAAAAATCCAACAAACATGGTTTTCATTAAGATTTAAAATGTGGTTCAATGGGATAAAAATAATTTTTTGGTGAATAGTAACTTATTAATTTTTTTATCGCGGTATAGGTAATTAGTGTAGTTTATGGTAAGAATAATGTTTTAATAAGATGAAATGACCTAGACACATGTCCTAACCTCATTGGATGTGTCATTGCCGACCAAGAAAATCCATAGGTCAACTTGGGGACCCCATGGAGCCACTTTGGTTGGAAAATGACATAAATATCTTTTTATTTAATGTTAACGTAAAAATGACACAAACATGAGATGTTTTACTAAAAAAAATTTTACATGGGGTTATAAAAGTCCTATTTTTGACTATAAATAGTAATTCAAAATCTAAAAAGAATTCCTACATCATATTATTTTTTTATAATTTCTAGACATTAAATAAATTAAATTATTTATGACATCATGACGATGCAGTGATGACCTCTTTATTTAACGATTTAAATAAAATGGAAAGATAATGTAATATCTAAGACCTAAACATGTCCAAAACCTACTGGATGAGTGGATTTAGAACCCTTATCACCTTATCCTTTAAATAAATCAATGTGGGACCTTTAAAATCCGAAAATCCTTTGAAAATAAAGTAACATTTTTTAACTTTACAAGAGTGCCCCTCCTCTCCTCTTATAAAAGGCCCCCACCTCTACCTCCTTAACCACACTCCCAAAGCCTTTGGCTCGGCCAAACTCTGCCCATTTTGTCTCTCCACTTCACTCTCTTACTCCTTGAATCCTCACATTGGGTGTAAGTCTTCCCAAGGAAGACTTTGAGCTCAAAACAAAGGGAGTTACCCGATTTTAAGATAATGTCTTCAGTTGTGTCCTTTTGTTTTATTTTGCTTCTCCAACCCCCTAAACTCTTTTTATTCATTTGTTTTGTAACAAATACAGTATCTTAAATATACTAGGATGCTTTTATAAGAAGTATTCGAGCTACACTTATAGACACCTACATCTAATGGTTAAATAACATACTGTTTCTGTGGATGGAAAATTTCGGCCACCCGAAACGATGATTGTTCAACATTCTTTTAACACCTTAAAAGGTGGCCATTAAGATGCCAATATATTTATATGTGATATATATTGTGTTTATGTTTTCTTTATGATTATGTATTTTTCGTTTTGGGAATACCTTTATGGTTTCCATTATGGGTAAATGCGATATCTTCATTTAAGGAAGTGCGGACTACCTCCCCCTCAAAGTGATTTGATTCGTTAAATACCATATGTGGTACGTATAAAGGATATATTTAATGATATTATAAATGATACCATACTAGAATTAAAATACTATTATGTATCATTATGTTTTAATTCCATTAAATATGAAATAGAAATGGAATTAGCGTTCATGCGTACGTACGGCTTACTGTCTCTATGAACGGTACATTTCATTTCTTATCTCAAAATGTTATCTAATATTATAAGTACATATATATAATATATATATATGTAATATATTACATCTAAATTATGGATAAAATTCTGGAATTATAACATACATTTCTCTCTCTCATTTTGTTTTAATTCCATTAATATGACAAAAAAATAAAAGTAGCGTTCATGCGTACGTACGGCCTACCGTCTCCATGAACGGTGCTTTTAGTTTTTTATCTCCAAATGATATGGAATAGTATAAAATGAATATTTACTGGATATATATGATATTTTAATCATTAATACTTTTCTGAAAATTATTTACTTATAACTACATGGGCAATCATTTTTCAAATAAGTTCATTTTTGACTCATGTCCCAAACATCGGCAAAAACGTCTGATATGAACTAACATTATTAAAAAATTATTATAACATTATAATATGTTATATGAACTGAATAATAATCAATAAAGGAGATACATAGGAAATTATTAATTGACCAAAGTTTATTATTCAGGAATATAAATAAACGAACAAGACAAGTTGGACTTGAGGTAAAGGATCCTACTCCTCTTTTTCTTTTTAAGTACACTCTTTTATGTAATTCCTTCTAAGCTCATATTTCTTGTTATTGGGATGTTCTTTTATATTAATCTTACTGTAATTTTTATGTTCATATGATCAGAAACCATATTCTCTCTCATCAATCCATTTTGGATGTTTTGAGTGGCGTCGTTAGGCTGCCAAATTTTCGTAAGAGATCTAACCTCTCTCTTTCTCTTTAAGTACTCTCCTTTATGTAACTTCTTTTAAGCACCTCTTTGTTATTATAGGGGATGTTATTTTTTATTCCTCTTGCTGTAAATTATATTGTAATGTGATGAGATACCCTATTTGATCTCATCAATCCATTTTTGGAAGTTTTAAGTGGCGCCGTTAGGCTGCCGAGTTTCCGTAAGGGATTTTTCATCTCACTTTTATTCCCGTGAGATTTATGCTACATTTTCCACAATTTCCTATGAGTGGTGAATGTAATGAACATTATTTTACCCATTGTGTAATATTCTTTCATTTATGAGTATTTACATCAATGTTGTATTGTCCTTCTTTCACGGGGTGTATGTTTCGAAAGACACCCATGTCGGTAAGGGAACATTTCACCATCCTCTTTTTAAAAGACTTTTTTTGTTATGTCTTTTAATTCACATACTATTATGTTGGGATATGTTCTTATATATCCTTATTGATGTAAATTTTATGAACAAGTGATGAGATACCCTTTTTGTATCTCATGAACTCTTTTTCTGAATTTAGAAGTGACGCCGTTAGGCTGTCAAATTTTTGCAAGGGAAATTCTTAACACAATTTTGATTCTTTGGGATAAACTTGTACTCCATGAATATGTAGATATATGATTATGTGTTAATGTCCTCTGATTTTATTACACTTAATACCCACTTATATTTCATGTATTTGTTTGTCACACATAATTATATAATTGATTTATCCTTATTCCAAGGATACCGTCGTTGAATGGGACTTCGTATCAATCTCCATTCATTGAGGCATATTTTGTTTTATACACAACCATCATTTATACGGTGTATAAACCCCTTTGACTTTTATGTTTATCCAAAAAGGAATCATTTTTATACGAATCTTTTACTAAATGACAATATGGAATGTTTTTGTCATACGTATGCGGCGACAATGACTTCTCCGCCACCGTGACCATTATTTGACTTTCGGCTTCCCCTACAAGCCATACCTTCTTTTTAAAAGAAAAATAAATACCATGTTTTACATTTCTTTTATTTTGGTATTGAAAATGGTTTTCATAATGTTTTTATATCAATGTTTTGTATTGATATATTGTGATTGAAAGGTGGAAATGTTATGTTTCTTTTATGCATTATTATGTGATATGATTATGTTGAGGTTCTTGGGCATTATTATGAAAACGGGCGGTTCCATGATAAACTAAAGGTGGGTGAGCCCGATATATCTCTCCAATGCATTGGGTAACGTGAAGGAGTGAAGCGTTAAGGTTTTCTGAAGATATTTAGCGAATATACTGTGATGGATATTCCAAACGTAACCAAGAGGTTTACTCCCTACGTAAGAATGTTATTAATGCCTCAAGTTACTTTATGTCTTATGATTTCTACGATTTATTCATGATTTTATGAGGTATGTTAAAGTGGCTATGTTTTATGGGTAAAGTATGATTTCATTCTTATATATATATGAAATCATTTTTCCTTTCCATATTTTTATAACCCTTACTGAGCTTTTTATGGTAATCCCAAGTTGTTGAAATGTTTTTCACAGGTCAAGGGAAAGGTAAATGATGTGATGATAGTGTCAAGGATGTGTCAAGAAAGAATCCATGTTTTATTTTAAATATGTTTCTGTTGATTGAAAGAATGAATACTGCCTTTTATGTAACCCCTTTGATTAACTGTGGAATGAAATGAAAGTTTCATGATCTAATTCTATAAAACTCTAAACCTAAAAAGATCCTCAATGTGTAATCTTGTAATAACTCAATATTAAGTAAGGTTTAAGGCTTGGGCCTTATAGGTGGAGTATTAAGCAGAGGTTTTTTTGGCAAAAATTGGTGCAAAATTTTCCTCGATGGCCAACCGACCATGGATGAGTAGTAAGCAGAAAAGTAAATTTCAAGGGTAGATGAACAACCCCATCCACCAGAGAAAACTGATTTTTTCATCTACAAAAGGGGATGTAATTCGATTATTTGTAATTAATGTATTCATATGTGTTGTGAACCACTATTGAGTTTTATCTGGATATATGAAATAAAAGAGTTCGCCCTTCTCCTGTGGACGTGTGTTCACTATTATTCATCATTTTTGTGGATTTTTATTTCCATGAACCTCTATTGTGACCTTGAAAGATGTATCAGAGGGATCTTGAGTGAGCAGAGTCAAAATAGAGAACTGGCAGGAGGCTTTTTCAGTGACCATAAATTTGAATGTGGTCTCATAAATTTTCTGAGGCAATATCCAGGAAAATGATGACGGGATGATTCCAACAATGTAAGTGGTGTTGAAAACAGAGCTGAAACGAATGAGATATGCTTTAACAAATATTGGTCAAATCCATGGCTGAATAGTCACCCCATGTCAGAGAAAGTGGTACATTTCAAGGCACCAGTGATCATTTTGAAATGATTCTGGTAGTTGATCTGGTGTTCCACATCAACGCCAAGTCATTACCACATCAGCAGATGATCTGGACCGTTAGTTTTTTGGAAATAACACAGCCAGTCAGTGTCTAATTTTGACAATTTAGGAGTCGATTCTGAATTTTTAGACCATTCAAAACACATTCACACAATTAATTTTTAAAAATTCATAATTAATCAGGTAGTTTCATAACGGGTGCGACATCTATGGTGGTAATCTTTTTTTTTGCAACCACAATGATGGCTAGTGGTGGTGCACTGTAAAATTTTGAGATGTAGATGTTTGATTATTTGATCAACTTCATCTTGTTCGATAGAATGATGAAATATATTCATGTGCAGCAGGTCTTGATCAGACCATTGATTGATGAAATGATAAATAAAACTAGTAATGTTGACTGGGAAGAGCTTGATATGTGGGTCGTTAGCACAGGTTGATTTTTTCTGGTGAATGATGTAAAATACTAAGTGTTGGACAGGACCTCACCAAAGGGGGTCTAGAAGAAGTTAGAGTAGTAATATATGTCGAATTCACTCAAAAAAAAATTATTCCTAAAAAATAAATTGTACTTATTGCAGATGGATGACTGAGAAATTTTTTTGGATCCCACTAATGAATTCAACAAGATCCTGACATAATTATTGGTGCTCAATGTAAAGGATGTAGAGGAAGCAAAATCACTTTTTCATTTGTTATCTCATCCAATTTCATTGAATGGGCTTGCAAAAACATTGCCTGTGTGGAAGGAAACATTGAATCCAGACAAGTTTATGGTGTTTCTTCAGGATTCAGTGGGATTCTGAAGACCCATGACGCATTCAGGAGAGGATATCTTGGTTATCTGATATGGTCAATGTTGGAAGAGCTAACGTCAGAAGTCATGAGGTAAAGAATAGATGCCTAAATTCAGAGGAAATGACCCTTGAGAAATCACTTGTTTTCGGTGAAATAAAAGTGGTCCCTATAAAATTGACTATTCTGAGCGCAAATGGTACATTACTGATAAAGATAATGTTGATGATACGAATGCAAAAATCATAGAATTATAGGTAGATTAAAAAGTCTACATGACAACAGGAAACTTGCACTCATATGAGATAGTTGAATGGGGTGAATTTCCGTTTCATTACTACAAAATATAAAAGAACATGAAGTAGGAATGTAGACATATAAGAGTAGGTAAAAAGATAGATCAAAATCCAAAAGAAGACAGATGGGTTTTTTTATTTGGGGAGCTCAGTGCACATATTCATGAAGAGAGGTGCATTTCATACTTTTCATAATGTGAATGACATGGTGAGACTTGGTGATGGTTCGACATCCGACATTCAAGGATTCATGACATTGAAATTCAAGACACATGATAGAGGAGTTCGTAAACTGGTTAATGTGAAATTAGTTCTGAGGATGGGATAGAACATGGTATCATTAAGTAGGCTCGATGTGAAAGGGTTCTAGATTTACATAATATGTTGAGCATTGGAAGTATCACATGGGGATGCAATGATGTTGAAATTTAAAAGATTACCAAGGGTAGTATCATTTGATAGGGACTGAAGTAAACCCATGATCGATTGAAGTAAGTGGAAGTGCCACATCATCTAACATGATGAAATGTGTTGGATATTCTTGTGAAGTTTTAAACACCTACAAGGAGATAGTAGGTCAAGAATCTATCCCAAATTGGTCATGAGGAGGAGATTTGTGGGGGAAAATCCAAATCTAGGGAGTTATTTGTAGGTGTAGTGTTCAGCGGTGGTCTTTGTCAGCAAAAACTAGTGCAAATTTTCCCTTAATGGGCACCAACCATGGATGAGTATCCGGCAGAAAAGGAAATTTCAAGGGAGATGAACAACACCAACCATCGTACAAAACTAGTTTTATGTTTTCAACAAAATTGTATGTATTCCCATGATTTTTAATTAGTTTAAACTGATGTGTTGTGAGCCTTTGTTGAGTTTTATCTACATAGAATAAATAAAAAAGTCCCCCTTCTCCTGTGGACGTAGGTCATCTAACCTAACCACATTAAATCATTATGTTCTCTATTTTACTTCCTTTTCATGTGTTTTTGGTTCCACACACCTCCACTACACCCTTATAGCCCCTTTTCTTTCTGAAATTGTCTCTCATGGACCAAGTGTATGCCAACCCTGAATATTGGTGCCCCATGCTATGATCCTTCCCACTGCCAGCAAAAGCCTCTACCTCCCTATGTTTTCACCAGGCCATATATGGGCACACCTTCCCTCAGTCGGAACTCCTTATAAAGAGACCTCTCTTATGAAGGGAAACTTTTCCATGGTTTTCTCCAGTCACCTCCTACTTTCCTCATACTGGTGACCCACATTCATATTTTTGTTAGCTTAAACCGGGCCGAGGTAGGTGGGGTTATACTCAACCTGTTGTGCCCATTTTCGGTACATCAAAGGCCCATTATCCTTTTTATAGATTTTTCAAGTTCCACGGGGAATGAGGATAAATGTATGTATATATATACATACACACATACATATATCTTAATTTTATAATAAGTTAATTTTTTTTAATAAATATTATGTGGAACTGAGAGATTAAAATTTAAATTTAAATTAAATGAATTATTTTAATTAATTTATTTCCATTTATATAAATTTTTCACATATATAATTTTATTTTCCATTTAATTTACTCTTTTCCTGATATTGAGAATTTTCAATTACAAATAATGGACTCTTTATAGGTAATTTACTGGCGATGGGTTCTATAACATCCTCATATTAATTATTTTGATTATTATTTTATATTCAATGTGAGTTTCATAAAACCACCACTAATAGTTATATTTAGTAGAAGTTTTATTAAAACTATCACTAAATCCTTAAAAAATCTAGTAAACCTCCTCTTAACCCCTACCCCACACTCCACTCCCACACATTGATCAGCCCACCCCCCCATACACCCCTCCCACAATGCCAACCACTAACCTCTGGTAACCAACCCCCCTCCCTCTATGCCAACCCCCGACCCCCTCCCATGTCACTGATCATGATGATTCCCCTAAATGTGTCTTATTTACAAAGGAAGAACCATTTTAACTATTTATCAATGAAAACCACTCGACAAATGTCATCGAGCCCTAACCCCTTCCCCATTACCCTATAATTTTGTCAGCCTCCTCGATTTCCCCAAATTTTGTATATTATCAGTCTCATATCTAGGACCTCCACGATGTCTGTTTCTATCTACTTGCCTCAGTTACCTTATTTAAAGATATATGTAACAGCCCGAGATTTTAAGAAAAATATTCTTTTTAATTTTGTTAATGTCTTGTGTTGTACGCTACACCAAAAGGAGCTTGCCTAACACACATCCTTGACTTGCCTTTCATTACACGCAATCGCGACCTTCCTTGATAGCGTGTGTAGTACGCAATATCGAGTTTCACTAAACAACGATATGCTATTAAAATATTATTAAAACTAGCCGTTATGAATAGTAATAACCACTTTTGAAATTTTGTAAAATATTTTTCAAAATGGGATACATCTTTGGATTCGGAATATTGAAATTAGCTTAGGGTGAAATTTTGGTAATTTTCGGATAACTTTCATATTTTGATGAATAGTGAAAATTACTAAATTTTAGTTAAAAACAAAATTTTCAATCGAAATAATTAATAGTGATAAATTATTAATTTGAGTGGTTTTAAAGTATATTTAGAATATATTTTTACAATTTAATACAATGTTGGTCATTGGATGTAATTTCACATTTAAACCAGACATAAACAAGTGTCAACATTTTGATAGATATTGTTTCTTAAAAACATGCTATTTGTTTAAACAGCGGGATATAATTATAAAATTAATTAATGAAACTTCTATTTTATGAATTTGGTAAAATAGACTTCATTTTTGAATTCGGAATATGAAATATAGCTTAAGATGAAATTTTGGCATTGTTCTGAAAAACATCAATTTTTGATGAATAGTGAAACTACTAAGTGGTAGTTAAAAAACTGAATTTTTCATAAAACTTAATTTTACCGCTTCTATGAATGGAATTTCAAAAATCCGAGAGACACGGTTGATGTCATTAAATAAAATGTGGTTCAATGAGACGAAAATAATTTTTGGTGAATAGTAACTTTTTACTTTTATTTACCACGGTTAAAAGTAAATAGGGTAATTAAGTGTAAGAATGATATTAATTTTACCCTAACACATGTCCTAATTATATTGGACAAGTTTATCTCGACCAAAAACAACCTTAAGTGTAAAATATTATCATTTAGGCCCACTTGGATTAGATTAGGACATTTATTATTATTTAATTCAAAGAAGAGTTAAAAGAGCTAAAATCAATGTTTATTTACTAAAACATTTTTAATATGGGGTTATACATAAGATCAATTCGACTATAAATATTCATTAGAAATATAAAAATCTTTCCTACATATTGATATTTTATTTGTAATTTTTATACATCAAATAATTTCATTTATGTATGACACAACGATGATGCAGTAATTATCTTATTAATGAAATATTGACATAAATGATGTTATAAATACTAAAATAAATGTAATTTGAAACTTTTTATGAATTCCAATAATTTTATAGGTTAATATCACATGTTAGTATTGATTTAATTAACTTTTTTAGAACTTATCATTCTGTTATGAGTTTCAAAAACATCAATTACTAAATAGTGTCAAAATTGACATAAAATAGTTTTTAAAACAAATATTATATTATTAATTGTTATTTTATTCGTAAAAATCTAAGGTTCGTCCAAATGACTTAAATAAGGTTATATATAGTAATAATAAACTAGTTGGGGTTCGTTTGGCTTGATATAGTATGTTTATTAACCTTATAGTATAAGAACACAGGAAGACACGGTAAAAGTAAAATTATTTAACTTAATGTTAAATCTAAATGATAAGGTTAAAATAGGAACCTAAACTTTTCTAAATTCTATTGGATGAGAGTATTTTGACCCATCCCACCTTATCTTCTAAATAAATCAATTGGGAGCTATTTAAAACCGAACATTGCTTTATAATAAAATAATATTTTTAGTTATTCCAAAGGTGCCCCTCTCCTCCCTTATAAAAGGGCACCTCCTCCCTCTCCTCCTCACACCAATTTGAGCATTCAAGCTCGGCCAACCCCTGACAAAATCTCTTCTCCACTTCCCTAGTATCATCCTAGAGGTCCTGGTCTTCTTAAAAGACCAATTTTATTTGCCTAAAAGGAGGTCTCAAAGAAGCACTTCAAAGAAGAGGTAATATCCATTACCGATCCTTTCCAATTTATTGTTTCTTCAACTTCTTCTTCTTTAGTAGTTTCATTATGAAGTAATAACATCGGTATCACTCATATACGGATATGTTATTATAAGTATGAAACAACCCTATTTAACCATCTATCCATCCTACTGAAAATGAAATCACCACGCGTGCGTACGTACGGAATACCGTCTCCACGCCGTGGTGTAATCTATTTTCCACCACCACCTTAATAGGATGGGAATAATGGTGTAATGAGTAACTATATATGATTATTATAAAGTGATATTGATACTGAAATAGTATAAATACACTTTAACACAATTCCACGACCATGGGAAATATATCATCGCTCGTGCGTACGTAAGGACTACCGTCTCCACGACGCGATGAGATTCATTCTCCACATTAACCATTCATGAATGATTATGAAGTATATATAATAAGTACTAATAAAATATATGACATAATAATGATACTGGATTTATGTATATTTATATATATGTCATCTACTTAATTCCATTCAATTCAATAAGGAAACGAAAACAGTATTCATTCATA
This sequence comes from Viscum album, assembly GCA_963277665.1. NCBI lineage: Eukaryota > Viridiplantae > Streptophyta > Magnoliopsida > Santalales > Viscaceae > Viscum > Viscum album. The sequence goes on along the minus strand of OY728133.1, from coordinate 1,775,746,543 downwards.
CGTACGGACTACCGTCTCCATGAACGGTGTATTTCATTCCATTTATCAATATATTATATATATGTATATTCTGAATATATATTATTTATAAATCATGTTTTAAATTCATGATTTAATTAATAATGATCCAAGTAATCATATTAATAATTACAAGTTAAAAACACGAAAAACAAATGAGACGATTTTACCCAAAACGCTACTTTAACATGAATTTACAAAAGAATGGGTAATATAAAGTCATAAGTGGACCATATATAATATAATAACAAGGAATATGATTCTGGAATAAGTCAATAACATGATTTAAATCATTATACAGGAGGTTAGGACACGTACAAAGCAAGTCGGACCTAAGGTAAGGGAAATATCACAATCTCATTTTTATCCGAGATTGTTTATACTTTGGTATTTACTGGGGTGTATTTTATCATCCACATCCATGTTTACTCAATATGTAATATTATATCCATCCACCTACAATTTTTTAAATCAAATTTTACCCTTCGGTGAGTTTTTAGTAAAGGATATGAAAGGAATCTTTTGACATTTTTCATACGAGGTAATTTTTGACTTTTCCGACAAAAGTACGAAGAATGTTTTTTTTAACTTATACGGCATGAATGGATTTTTAAAACATTATTTCCAAGAAGCTTCCTTTACAAGTTTTCAAGTTTATTTTTAATCAACTTCTTTTATTTTATAATTGTATGACATGTTATGAAATGAAACATGTTTTTGAAGTAGAAAGGATATTTTCCTCAAGAATGGAGTTCAAATGTTTTATCAAAATTATTTTCCATCTAAGATAATATAGGGTTCTGTTTTTATCGCTGTTATTACATTGATTTGATTATGTTGTGAGGGAATTATTTTTATGAAGTCATTTACCTTATATGATTTGTTTGATGATGTCATGATGTTTCAAGAATCCCATTTTTGTTACATGTGTTATTAGATGATGTATGATTTATAATTATGTGGCACACATAAAAAATGATTCATTATAAGATGGGTGGGACCTATATCTCCCTCCAATACATTGGGTAATGATTTTATATCTCATGAGATAGACGTGGTTGTAATGGTAGGTTATACCGGTTCAGTGAAACAGGACTGAAACGAGGGTGACTCGGTTCAGAAAGGGACTTTGTCCACTAAGATAGTCTTGGCAATGAGTCTTGACTAACAAGAAATGATTATATATGATTATGTGTGTATTCCAGAATGTTTCATGTTTTATGTTATGATTATTGGTATTACATTTCACTTCTATGATTTATCCCATGATATGATATTATGAGCTCTTTTGCAGGTTAAGATTTCCAAAAGCTTTGTTCTTATGGGTATGATGTGATTGATATTTCTTTTGTTTACCCCTACTGAGCATTTGAGCTCACCCTTTTATGTTTTCTTTTCCCCAGGATATAAAGAAAGGTTTTAGGTAAGGAAACAAAAAGGGAAGAATCATTATGATAGGTGTTGAAGATCTTTCAACATGATAAGAAGTTTATACTCTGAGTTTCCAAAGACACTACTCTATTGCGGTCCTTGTGTGTGTGTTATTGTTATGTACTAAGTATTCCGAAAACGTAATTTAATGTCCATGTACGTCATGCTTCGGGTCTCTACAGTTGGTATCAGAGGAAAGGTTTAGTCAACCTTTGGAAACTAGGATGTGAAAACGTTAGTGAGATCCCTAGAGATATTTCTATGGTATGTCTAGGGATGTCCCTAAGGATAAGTATACGTATAGTATATAGTTTTAGAACTATTGTAACGATATTAGATTAAACCAAAGATGTTAGATATTGATGTTCCTCCCACTTTATTATGATTTTTGCCTCTCACACTATTCTTTTTGGGTTTTAAAAAATAGCTGGAAACAAGATTATTCATGATAATGGAGGATATGATGGACAATGGAATGTTATTCTTCATGAGAAAACAAATGAAATGGTATTTGGAGGTCCAAACATCATTATTATGCCGAATCAGCAATCTCATAATATGATCAATAAAATAAAATTTGGTAAGTTTCCTGACTCGGCTAATAAGAGAAAGATGGAGTTTAATGATGATCATAGAGGAAAGAAAGTTCAATTTCCCCTATGTAAATCATGTGGGAAGAGGCATCAAGAAGAATGTTTCAAAGGAACTGGAAGATGTTTTGGGTGTGGAAAAGAAGGACACAAAGCCAGTAAGTGCAAAGGAAAAGGTTCAGTTAACACCAGGGATGAGGATAATGGTATTGCTACGACATCAACAATGGTTAAATGTTTTAAATGTGGAATGTACGGGCATTATGCAAACCAATTCCCTAAGGGAAAGTCTCATGAAGAAAATAAGTATGGTCATATGGGTAGTATTTATATTGATGATGATGAAGAGACTACAAATGATATGTGAGATGAAATAATTGATGAAGCTTGTTCAATGGATTAATAATGTAGTGGAATGATTACATGTTTATCATGTGTAATGTTGTATAAGTAATCTCATGGTACTGTCGAATAAAGAGACATATAAGGATTGTTACACTGTTGCCTTTCTGTGAGTTTTGAAAGTGTATGATTAATGTTACCAGTATCCATGAAAGGTTATTCAGATATTTTTAGAATGTAGATGATATGCGCATAATGAAGGGATAAGGAGAAAATTAAATGTTTGATAGTATTCATGAGCTCATTACTAATATAAGGAGAAGGTTATATCATGGTTTGAGTATATAGAATTTTTGGATTTTGGTATGTGGAAAGAGTTAACTTTTGACAGCATTCATGTTTTCACTAAGGTTCAATGGGTATTCAAGAGAGTACATGATTAAGGACTTTTAATGTTTGGAATGTGACCAACAAGATATATCTTATGATATATGGGGATCAATGACAGTATTAAATCTCTGGTAATCGTTTTCACTATATTATGAGAGTGGACTGCAGTATTATGGATAAGCCTAAAGATTCGAATAGATTATGTTGGACATAAGTTAGTATTGTTTAAGGATAGAAGATTTTTTATATTATTGATGGGATGTTATAGTAATGTAATTTTAGAAAAAGGACAACCTGCAGGACGGGCGACAGCCCATCGTGTCGGACAAGGCTTTGAGAATCGAACCCACAACCGAAGTGCGACTAGCCTTTATCGCCTACCACTAGCCTACAGGAAGTCGCTGTTTAGTAGAAACTAGTTTTATTTTATTAAGTAGTACGATATATGAATTATAAGTCCATTTTAGGAACCATATATGATTAATCTCACTATAGATGGACTTATGTATTTTTTGATAACTCTTCTAACCTTTTGTTTGAGATAGATGGAATGACCCATCATTCTATCACATGATCTGCTAACACATTATGAATAAAAAATTCAACTTCATTTATTGAAGAGATGAAGTGGAAATTTTCCAAAGAACGACAAACTGTGAGACTATACGAAAATCATGAAAGTGTTTCTTCTTATTCCAATTCTATCAACTTTAGGGAAATGATCTTGAAAACCAAAAGTGTTGTCCTAGTGATCTTATATCTGATGAATCAGATGGTACCGTAGATCGTCACAAATCTATGGCTTTATGATTGTTGGATATTTGATAGCCATGTTCTTTACCACTCTCCATCAGAACTTGATGGTTAGATTTTTCATCCATATCCATATTTTCACCTATGTTCTAAAACGTGGAAACCCAGTGATGAGTTAATTTGGGTAACCGATACGTTTCATACTTTTGTTTTTTAAATATTGGTTTTGGTATTCCTTTTTACGGTGTGGGTTTCTATTAAGGAAACTTTCAAATAGTAAACCATTTATAACCCCGACGAATTTCGAGGGCGAAATTCATTTTAAGGGGGGTAGAATGTAACAGCCCGAGATTTTAAGAAAAATATTCTTTTTAATTTTATTAATGTCTTGTGTTGTACGCTACACCAAAAGGAGCTTGCCCAACACACATCCTTGACTTGCCTTTCATTACACGCAATCGCGACCTTCCTTGATAGCATGTGTAGAACGCAATACCGAGTTTCACTAAACAACGATATGCTATTAAAATATTATTAAAACTAGCCGTTATGAATAGTAATAACCACTTTTTGAAATTTTGTAAATTATTTATCAAAATGGACTTTATTTTTGGATTCGGAATATCGAAATTAGCTTAGGGTGAAATTTTGGTAATTTTCGGATAACTTTCATATTTGGATGAATAGTGAAAATTACTAAATTTTAGTTAAAAACAACTTTTTCAATTGAAATAATTAATAGTGATAAATTATTAATTTAAGTGGTTTTAAAGTATATTTAGAATATATTTTTACAATTTAATACAATTTTGGTCATTGGATTAAATTTCACATTTAAACCAGACATAAACAAGTGTCAATCTTTTGATAGATATTGTTTCTTAAAAACATGCTATTTGTTTTAACAGTAGGATTTAATTATAAAATTAATTAATACAACTTCTATGTTATGAATTTGGTAAAATAGACTTCATTTTTGAATTCAGAATATGAAATATAGCTTAGGATGAAATTTTGGCATTGTTCTGAAAAACATCAATTTTTGATGAATAGTAAAACTAATAAGTGGTAGTTAAAAAACTGAATTTTTCATAAAACTTAATTTTACCGCTTCTGGGAATGGAATTTTAAAAATCCGAGAGACACGGTTGATGTCAGTAAGTAAAATGTGGTTCAATGAGACGAAAATAATTTTTGTTTAATAGTAACTTTTTTCTTTTATTTACCACGGTTAAAAGTAAATAGGGTAATTAAGGGTAGGAATGATATTAATATTACCCTAACACATGTCCTAATTCTATTGGACAAGTGTATCTAGACCAAAAACAACATTAAGTGTAAAATATTATCATTTAGGCCCACTTGGATTAGATTAGGACATTTATTATTATTTAATTCAAAGAAGAGTTAAAAGAGCTAAAATCAATGTTTATTTACTAAAACATTTTTAATATGGCGTTATTCATAAGATAATTTCGACTATAAATATTCATTAGAAAAATAAAAAGCTTTCTTACATAATGATATTTTATTTGTAATTTTTGACATCAAATAATTTCATTTATGTATGACACAACGATGATGCAGTAATTATCTTATTAATGAAATATTGACATAATTGATGTTATAAATACTAAAATAAATATAATTTGAGACTTTTTATGAATTAAACTAATTTTCTAGGTTAATATGACATGTTAGTATTGATTTAATTAACTTTTTTTGAACTTATCATTCTGTTCGGATTTTCACAAAAATCAATTACTAAACAGTGTCAAAATTGACATAAAATAGTTTTTAAAACAAATATTATATTATTAATTGTTATTTTATTCCTAAAAATCTAAGGTTCGGCCAAATGACTTAGATAAAGTTATATATATTAATAATAAACTAGTTGGGGTTCGTTTGTCTTGATATAGTAAGTTTATTAACCTTATAGTATAAGAACACAAGAAGACACGGTAAAAGTAAAATTATTTAACTTAATGTTAAATCTAAATGATAAGGTTAAAATAGGAACCTAAACTTGTCTAAATTCTATTGTATGAGAGGATTTCGACCCATCCCCACCTTAGATTTTAAATAAATCAATTTGGAGCTATTTAAAACCGAACATGGCTTTATAATAAAATAATATTTTTAGTTATTCCAAAGGTGCCCCTCTCCTCCCTTATAAAAGGGAACCTCCTCCCTCTCCTCCTCACACCAATTTTATCATTCAAGCTCGGCCAAACCCTGTAAAAATCTCTTCTCCACTTCCCTAGTATCATACTAGAGGTTCTGGTCTTCTTAAAAGACCAATTTTAGTTTCCTAAAAGGAGGTCTCAAAGAAGCACTTCAAAGAAGAGGTAATATCCATTATCGATCCTTTCCAATTTCATTCTTCTTCAACTTCATATTAATTAGTAGTTTCATTATGAAGTAATAACATCAGTATCACTCATATACCAATATGTTATTATAAGTATGAAACAACCCTATTTAACCATCTATCCATCCTACGGAAAATGAAATCGCCGCGCGTGCGTACGTACGGAATATCGTCTCCACGCCGTGGTGTAATATATTTTGCACCACCACCTTAATAGGATGGGTATAATGGTGTAATGAGTAACTATATATGATTATTATAAATTTATATTGATACTGAAATAGTATACATAGACTTTAACACAATTCCACGACCATGGGAATGATATCATCGCTCGTGCGTACGTACGGACTACCGTCTCCACGACGCGATGAGATTCATTCTCCACATTAACCATTCATGAATGATTATAAAGTATATATAATAATTAATAATGAAATATATGACATAATAATGATACTGTATATATGTATATTTATATGTATGTCATCTACTAAATTCTATTCAATTCAATAAGGAAACGAAAAGAGTGTTCATGCGTACGTACGGACTACCGTCTCCACGAACGGTGTATTTCATTCCATTTATCAATATATTATATATATGTATATTCTGAATATATATTATATATAAATCATTTTTTACATTCTGGATATAAGTAATAATGATCCAAGTAATCATATTAATAATTACAAGTTATAAACACGAACAACAAATGAGACGATTTTACCCAAAACGCTACTTTAACATGAATTTACAAAAGAACGGGTAATATAAAGTCATTAGTGGACCATATATGATATAATAACAAGGAATAAGATTCTGGAATAAGTCAATAACATGATTTAAATCATTATACAGGAGGTTTGGACACGTACAAAGCAAGTAGGACCTAATGTAAGGGAAATATCACAATCTCATTTTTTTCCGAGATTGTTTATACTTTGGTATTTACTGGGGTGTATTTTATCATCCAAATCCATGTTTACTCAATATGTAATATTATTTCCATCCACCTAAAATTTTTTAAATCAAATTTTACCCTTCAGTGAGTTTTTAGTAAAGGATATGAAAGGAATCTTTTGTCGTTTTTTGTACGATGTAATTTTTGACTTTTCCGACAAAAGTACGAAGAATGTTTTTTTAAAATTATACAGCATGAATGGCTTTTTAAAACATTATTTCCAAGAACCATCCTTTACAAGTTTTCACGTTTATTTTTAATCAACTTCTTTTAGTTTATAATTTTATTACATGTTATGAAATGAAAAGTGTTTTTGAAGTAGAAAGGATATTTTCCTCAAGAATGGAGTTCAAATGTTTTATCAAAATTATTTTCCATATAATATAATATACGGTTCTGTTTTTATCCATATTATTACATTGATTTTATTATGTTTTGAGGGAATTATTTTTATGAGTTCATTTACCTTATATGATTTGTTTTATTATGTCATGATGTTTCAAGAATCCCATTTTTGTTACATGTGTTATGCGATGATGTATGATTTATGATTATGCGGAACACATAAGAAAGGATTCATTATAAGATGGGTGGGAACTATATCTCCCTCCAATTCATTGGGTAAATATTTTATATCTCATGAGATAGACATGGCTGGAATGGTAGGTTATACCAGTTCAGTAAAACATGACTGAAACGAGGGTGACTCGGTTCAGAAAGGGACTTTGTCCACTAAGATAGTCTTGGCAATGAGTATTGACTAACAAGAAATGATTCTCTATGATTATTTGTGTATTCCACAAAGTTTCATGTTTTAAGTTATGATTATTGGGATTACATTTCACTTCTATGATTTATCCCATGTTATGATATTATGAGCTCTTTTGCAGGTTAAGATTTCCAAAAGCTATGTTCTTATGTGTATGATGTGATTGATATTTCTTTTGTTTACCCTTACTGAGAATTTGAGCTCACCCTTTTATGTTTTCTTTTCCCCAGGATATAAATAAAGGTTTTAGGTAAGGAAACAAAAAGGGGAGAATCGTTATGAGAGGTGTTGAAGATATTTCAACATGATAAGAAGTTTATACTCCGAGTTTCCAAATACACTAAACTATTATGGTCCTTGTGTGTGTGTTATTGTTATGTACTAAGTATTCCACAAATGTAATGTAATGTCCATGTACATCAAGATTCGGGTCTCTTCAATATAAAACCTTTTTATATGGGATGTAATTTTATTTCATTAATGTTTTTTACATATTCATGTATAATTGATTAATTTTCATAGTAAATTTGTAGTCTTTCAAATCAGGACCCACCTTGGTTAGTGATGACATTGATTGAAGTTAAAATCGATGTTAATTATTTAAATAAATATTTATTTCATTATATATAAATACACATAGGGATGTTTCACAATAAAATACATATAGATACAATTTTTATTAATTTACCTTGAAGCACACATCGATATGAATAGTGTAAGAAGCAATTTTTAGATTTTGCGATTGAAAACTGACCAGTGGATGGTAAAATCAAATGTATGTGTCCTAATTGTAAATTGAAGATATGGTCGAATATAAATTAAGTATATGAGTACTTTATATTGAAACATATTCAACTCAATATCATTAGTCAATTTTTTAGGGTGAATCAAATTTTATGGAAGGTCAAAATAATGAATATCCTATCATTGAAACCCAACGTGACCTGCTAGAGAATAATTCAATTTGATACCTAATAAATAATGAATATGGATTTTTAGGATACAATATTCAAGATTTTGGTATATGAAAAGAACATTTAGTTGATCCTATGAAGGTTATTCTTGATCTGAACATCAAGAACAAAAAATGAGTTTTGTGAATTAGTTGAATACGGACCACAATAATTGTATGAAGGCTAATCCATGTATTTAATGTTTTATTTTGTAATTAAGTTTAATCATATAATGTGTCTCTATAGAATTTCCAACAATGAAATTTCCATGATTTTAGAGTATCTTCATGATGCCTTTATGAATTCTTAGATCTTTACATCAATCTATGATAAGAAGAAAATCATCAATAAACCTGGAATTGATTTTACAAAGATACACTAATTCCCTAATTATTTCTTGCTTTATTGGGGAGAAGTGTCCAATAATTAATAATTCATAAGATTGAATGAATGAAGATGAATGTAAATGTGAAAAAATGATAGTAAAAATAAACGAAACACTTGGAAGAAGTAGACTAAGAAAACTTATGAAAATGTATTACAGTAATTTCCCTTAAAACCATGCTATAAATGTTTATTCTTGAAATATATTAAAAAACAAGGCATTATGGGGCATGCATAGGTTTCATTCAATGATATCTTGTTGATACATCTTTCAGATTCAATATCATGGAATGTGATTGATTCATTATATAAATTTTTTTCTTCATTTCTAAGGAATGAAGTTTCAGGATACGCTTCTAATAGTTTTAACCTTTTTTTTACCTTCCAACTATAGAATGTGTCCAGCTGATGAAATCCCCTACAATCCATTACCCTATATGTGTATGGAATGAATTCTTATTTCATTATTATGATTACAATTCTAGGAATGAAAATTCACAGAAACGGCATTTGAACATACCTTCAACCCCTACCACAAAAATTCATTAATTATGTGATGATGGTGTGGAAACATTTGATGCTTAAATGAGAAATTTATTCAAAATTCCTACTACTTTAATGTAGAAAATAATTGAATTTCATATACATGGAATCATATCCACTTGGAATAATAATATTTGTGTCACTTTTCTAGTTTGTATATTTTATATTGAACCTCAACGATTAACTTATAGTAGAAAATGTTACTTTATGTGTTATTGTCAATTTATTGATGCATCTTACAAATTCATTTTCTACAATATTCAATTAAATTATGATATTTAATTGATAAAGACACCGAAGGTGTTATATGATTTATAAATCTTGGTCCAATTAACTAATGTCAATATGGTATTTTTAATATTATATCATTTAAAAGGCGGTAGGGTATGAGGTATAATATCTACAGTTACAAGAATACAAGAGTTGAAGAAATGAGAATATTATTTCAACTTTTATAGTAGTTTAATTTTATATTTCATAATCAAGATGCAATTCATAGTGAGAAGATCATATTTGGAAATATAATTTTCACATTTCTTATTGAGAAGGGTAAATCTACGGATCAACACAATGATCATTTGGATTTGGAATTAATGAATATATATCCAAGATTGTGGGGAAATGAGAAATGAAAGTGTCTATCAGATATTTTTAAAATGAAAAATCATGATAAAGAGACATTCCATAGAACATTGAAGAATGTAAATGCACTATATGGATAGTCAAGTGACCTTTCAAGGTGCCTTGAAATAAAAAATTTAATGTTTCATGGATTGAAAAGACATGACTCGAATATTCTAATGAAGAAACTATTTTTATTATTAATGAAAAATGTGTGACCTGAAAAAGAAACTGATTTTCTAGTTGATTTGTGTACCTTTTTTAAATTTTATTTTGTAAGAAATAAAAATACAACTCATCTTTATAAACATCAAGAATTATTTTTTTGAAACATTTTCATTTATAGATGTTATTTTCCCATTCATTCTTCATAGTAATGACTAATTGGACTGTTTATTTGGTTTAGATAGCTAAACATGGTAGTCTGGTTCACTATGGGTTGATGTATCAAATTTATTGGTATGGTAACATTGTTTCTATTTTCATTTATAATTCTAATTTCAATAAATAATTTTGTAAATTCATTTAATATTATTTTTTTCATCAGTAATATAGATTATTTGAAATAAAATATGGGGAATAATGATCATCTAGAAGGCTCTATTACTTATGGTTAAATAAAAAGAGATTAATTGAAATTCAGTTCTACGAATTTGGATGCGGTTGAGAATATATTCAATAATGTTGTATATTTTGAATACATATCAATTAATTATCATTCTAGAAACTATTAATCAGTATTTCTAACTTTTTGACAAATTATTAGGAAGGGGTCAAATTTAACTCTGATTGAATTGGGGTTACTATATTTAATTGATATCTGATACTCAACAGTTTAATTTTAAATAAATTTTTTTATGGATTCATGTTTCAAACAAAGATGTGTCAATGGAGTTGATATTTAAATGAGATGGAATTAACAAATCATAATTGTAATTAGATCATTAAATGGTTCTCCCATCGTGTGATTATATATTCAAATTCATATTATTTACGTGTAGTTATTTTATTAATTATAAATGTAACTCCTTAAACAATTATTTCTAGATAATTATAGTTTGGAATCATGATGAAATAATTGATTTCAATTTATCATCTCGAGGTCCTTTATTTAAGCCAATGAGGATCAATTCATATAATATTCATAGTTCACGTTTCATACATTTTATCCTGAAAGAGACTTGAAAAAAAATATATTTCTGTATTTTCACTTTTAGATGTGGGAAACAATTTAATGATGATTGATATAATTAAATTAAACAATCATGTTCAATTTTATTTTATTTTTATTAAATTTCATGTGGGTTTAAATTCATATGATTATAATGGATGATTTATGAATTTTTTCTTCTGTTAACTTCTCTCACATGATCCATGTTGACGAGCATTGTGAGCATGATCCCTTTATCTTGGATTTATACATGATTATTTATTATTAACCAGGAATGTCAGTCAAGGGTATGCCCAGACTATTTATTAAATAAATTTAAAAGTATGACAATAATAAAGAAGGACGATTACATATCATAAGCTTCAAAACCATCACAACCCCCATAAGAGCCTCCTTCTACAGTGGTCGTCTCCCATTCTGAGCTTTCATAATGCTTTAGGATCATGGCATACTTACTTCTAAGATTCAATTTCTCAAAAGATATCAAGTCCTACGGAGATTTTTTAAAATAAGACGTAGTAGATAGCGGCTTCGGAAGATCAGAGTAGTCTTTCCTCGTCCTTCTTTTTGCTGTGGAGGTCACCTCCTATCCAGATTTCCCCTTCCCATCCTTGAGAACCTCACAATAAGAAGGCCTAACCATTGTACTATGATTTTCGTTATCACTATCCGAGACGTCCCCCCCCAATTTCCAATTACCATTTCATCATTTAAACCATCAGTCACCCCTTGGTTCTATTCATTACATCCATTATAGTTAATCACAGCCAAACATTACGGCTGCCCTTCCATCGCTTGGCTGACATCCACCACCTTCGCAGCATTAACTGAACTAATCTCTTCATACTTCCCTTCAATCTCCTGGCCAGCATCCGCCTCCTTCACTACATCAATTAGGAATCAACTCATATTGTTTCCATCTTCCACTGAGACACCCATCGCCATTTGGCATCCTTCTTAAGCCTCCAACACTTGGAACCTGTTGCAGGTAGCAGCATAACTCTCTAAGACAGCATATTTCACCTAGTGTCTCTCACTATCCAAACATGGAGTGGCATCAACTAGTCACCCACAACCTAATGAGTTCGAAGGCTCCCCCCCCCTCAGTCGAACCATCACAATTGACACCAGCATCATCAACACCTCGTTTGGTTCCACTCCCCCCATGCTGAGCAATAGAAACAGACCCACCTATTGTTTGTGCCACCATAGAATCCTGCACAACACCATTTCTAGAGGACTCAACCCTTAGGTCCTGCTTCAGCCTCTCAAACACTGCAGAAACAGAAGGATTACCCAAGCCTAGCTCACCCACACCATTTCTACTCTTTGCAGCACTGTCAATCTTCTTCCCCTGATCCATGGCTCTTCCATTTCTTCCCACTTGACCTGATATAATTCCACATTGACATTGTTCCTTCTGATGGCACAAACATTGACACCCTGGACAAAAATCATTCCAGTACTCAAACACCACCACTTTCCTTCAGCGGTACTCCTCACCTATTGTGATCCAAATCCACTCCACGAGCGCCTTTGAAGCATCCACCTCAACACATAGACGCTGATTCACTGGGTGAATAACTGACGCAGTGCAAGAATCAGTGCATGGAAACCACCCTACTAAATTCCCTAACATATGGATGATCCCTGGTTTTTGAAAGGGCAAAGGATGATTTGGAAAGCTTACCCATGTCGCGACGGAGGGTGAGTCCCAGTTCATGCATAGATCAAAAGTCCATCGGAGAAGGAAAACACGACATCCATTGCAGCATCGATGAGCTCAGGACCAAGCATAAATTAAATCTTCACCAGTTGAAAAATGTATCATGAAATGGTGTTTGTCAATCAAACCCACCACCGCGCGATCCTGAAGATCCCAATTAATGAAAACAATCCTATCGGATTCATCTACCGAAGGTCTTCGGTGATTAAATCAAGCTACCAATGTCAAATTCAGAAGATTCGACACTCCCGAGAACTCTGATATTGAAATCTTCAGTGGAGGATCCCCAAGATGAATCTCCGGAACCTTTGGACTCAAAGATATTAATGGAAATTCAAGAATAAAACTAGGGTTAGAGAATGAAACAAAATTTGCATTTGGAGTCGAAGGTCGAGGAGGAATCGTTGCCCCCCTCTTACCTTTAGGGAGGGGGGGAAACCCGTCCACACTCATGGTCTAGTGAACCTCACCAACCAAAAACATTGAACATTTTTTTTCTAAAAATACTAATGTAATATAACCTGAAAGAGAGGGTTGAAATTAAGTACATATCTTAATTTTGATTTCACATAATGGATAAATGAAGACGAATAAAAATGAATGTATTAATTTGTAATGAAACTATATGACAATCTATAACTTATAAGTGTTTTTTAAATATATATATATATATATATTAGACTTATTTCATTTTTGTGAAAATATTTTACTTATAAATTTAATATATTTTGAACCATTTGAATAATAGGAACGACGAGAATAATTTTTTTTATGATCCCTGATGATCAACATCTCATAGCAGTACACCACTAGCATATGAATTTTTTCATCCAAGTGATTCCACTATAAAAGATACTTATTTAATGAAAGTGTCTTCCATAGATATTTTTGGTGGCCCAATGTCTGATGCAACTCTAATGATGAAGAAATTTTTAACCCCTCCATCTAGTGGATATTAGTGAGTCAAAAAATATGGTATATATTTCATTATAAAAAAATATTTTATAAAGTGTTTAATGAATTTATAAAATAGATAAAGATAACAACATAAGATATATAAATATAAACATATTAGATATATGGGCCATGAATGACTTCAATATTATCATTCCATTTGATTAGATCAGAGTTCTTATAGGTGATGTTGCCATAATCAATGGAAAAATTCATGGGTATCATGGTTGTAAGGTGGTGAGAATTCACTTTAATTTTAAATATTTGATGAATATTTCCAAATCATGGAAAAATGAGATATTTGATATTTATGTAAAGGTAATATTAATTTAATATTCATTGATAACTAATTTTAAATACATGAGTAAAATTATTAATATACATAAAAAGTGATATGTTTTTTTATTTCTAGTTTCTTTTTAATATTTGTGACTTTAAATCATTTTTAGTATAATAAACATGGGAGAATATGGGATATAAATAGGGAATTTTTAAAAGGGTATTATGTATTGAATTTAGTGGCATGTCTCGGAGCTCAAGGAAAATGTATGAGAATGTTCCTAGAAGCATTTCCTAGGGGAATATGAAGATGTTTTTTATATTAAAAATACTTCATATCCGGAAATAGTTTTATATTTTATAGTAACATAAAACCATAATCACAATAAAGTAATTTTTTTATTAATGATATGATTTTAAAAGTAATTATTTAAAAAAATAATGTGAATGATGAGAAAAAAATTATTCAACATATTTCAGGGTCTCAATGATTTTCATGAAAAAGAATAATCATGGTTTTATTTTATCCAATATGATATATATTATATTAATATAATTAAAGGTTTTATTATAATATGTAATTTGGTTTTTATAAAGGATAATGAATAAAGTGAATTTGTTGGTCGGACATAGATGTGGCATAAAATTAATATGAAACCCAATGGTAGTTTTATAAATGAACCTACCATATGAGTTGGAATAATTAATTTTCAATATAATTAAATGTTATTAAATTACTATAAAAACATAATAAATATAAATAATAATAATAAATAATAAAAATTTAACCTAATTAAATAGGCCATACTACATGGATTAAATAATGTCAATTAGATTTATTTGGGTCATTAAATATATATAGTTAGCACCTGTTAGTTTAGTTTAAGTTTTGTTTAATGATAAAATTTATTATTAATATTATTTTTTTATAGTAATGTGATAATGTTAATCATTAATGAATAATTTATGAATTAGATAACTTTATGATGTTAAAATAATGTTAAAATCCCATTGTTACCGTTTTGTATTAATAGGCCTAAATTCAAGAAGTCTGGTATTCGAACCCTTTACAATCATCATCAGATTCCTAGAATGATGTAGTTATAATCATTTAATGAAAAGAGTATCTTGGGCTTGTATGGTGGATAAGTTAATGTCCTACTTGATCACCTATATTTGGTAGGGCATCCTAATCATATACATTTACAGCTAATAGGGGTTGGGAAGTGTCGTTGATTGGAAAGCACAATGATAAATATCATGGTTTAAAGGAAAAGATAAATAAAATTAATCTTATAGGAAAACACATGATCAGTGGTGCTCAACAATGGGAAATGCTTTAGTTTTTTATTTTAGAGGATTATTTTCATGTTCCATGAGTATATTTATAATGCTTTAGAGCTCATCCTAACACATTAAATTATAAATATCATAGATCCTTTACAAATTTACAATGAACACCTAGAAATTAAATAAATAAAACTGAAATGAAAGATTTAAATTAAAAATACACAATTTGGGTTATACTAATAGTTTTGTGTTTCTGATTCATGTGTGGATGATAACTACCTGTCAAAAAATAAATATGGATCATTGTTCTCATGATTTAAAACTATTTGAACTTTTTCGCTCTATTATGCATATATGGTCATCATTTTAATGTAAAATGGGACTTATATTGGAAAAATGTTCTTTGACTCATAATCCCCACTTTAGGTATCATATTCACATCAAATAATTAGAAACCCAAAATTGAATTATTCTTTATATAAATGCAATGACTACAAATCCATCTGAAATGTGGTGTTCTTTGGATGAAAAAATATGTTTTTAAAAGATACCAATGTCTTAGAAAATGTGTGTTCATGGATCAAAACCATGTAAATGGAATAATATAGAAATTAAATCAAAGTAAAAAAAACAATAGAATGATTTGTATGATGTAGGAAATTACTACATGTCATTTTGAGTTTGGGTTTTCCTAGGATGCTCGTAAACGAGTTTTCAATATTTTAATAAACTAAATGTGTGTGTAAAAGTCAATAAAATATAAAACCCTCATATTGACATGAAAATCAATGTTTAAATACTATATAATTTTTTGAAATGTTCACATTGACAACATGTCCATAGAATTTTTGGTGTGCTCTGAATAACTCGATAAATAGTTTTTAAAGATACCAAAGTCTTCAAAACCATGTTTCGAGAGGTAAAAACTATAAAAAAAGGGTTATATGAACATGATATTATATGAAAACATATATAGATCTATTTTTTAAATATTTAAACCAACGAAATGTCTTTTTATGTTTTGGATTTCCTAGGATTTCCCTAAAAGAATTTTTAGTATTATAGAAAACTAAAACATGTGTGAAATAACCCAAACCCTATAAAATGACCTAAAATTAATGTGAAATCATGGAACAACCATATTTGAAATATTTATGACATTTATACATATAAAAAACATCCATATGATATATTTTGTTCTAAAAATTACAAAATAAATACTATTAAAAGATACCAATGTCATTGAATACATTTATTACGGGGTCAAAACTAAGTAAACAACATTAAAAGGCCTTGATTTCTTAGAATATTGAAGATATATTTAAATTTAATATGTAAGAACCAACTAAATGTAAATATGATTTCAATTTTTTCCATGATGCCTCTAAACATGTATTTAGTGTTTTGAAACACTAAAACTCTTGTATAACGATCAAAACAACCTTATAATGTTTTGAAATCATTGTAAAACAGACATTAAATTATTTTTTGTGTGAATTTATAGAATAAATATACATTATTTTTCCATTGAGCTCAAAATAACTCAGTAAAAATTTTAAAAGATCCTATGGCCTTTAAAAACAATTGTTTGGGGGTCAAAACAAATAAAATGATGTCAGATGATAGTGAAATAATTCTTCAATGACCATAGATTAATTTTTGAAATGAAGGAACTGATTAAAAATCATTCTGAGATAACATTTTGATGATATTCTCAAAAAAAATTATTGTTTTTTAAAACACTAAAATATTTATGTAAGTGAAAAAACCATAGAAAACAAATTCACATTTCATAGAAATAATCAAATAACCACTATTGAATTATTTTTTAAATTTAAACATATAAAATACATCCATATGACATACAGTGTTCTCAAAATGAGTTAACAAAAAAATTTAAAGGATTCCAAGGACATAAAAAATAGGTTTTATGGGGTAATAACAAATAAAATAGTATTAGATTGCTGAGAAATCATATGAAATTGAACATAGAGTTACCTCTAAAATGTAGTAATCTAACTCACATCAATATGAGTTACATTTTTTCCAAGATTCAGGTAGACAAATTTTTAGAGTTTATAAAAAATGAAAACATTCATGTAATAGTCAAAAACATTGAAAACAACCTTATATTTTTGTTAAATAATGGAAAAACCACCCTTGAATTACTTGTGACATGTATGCACATACAAAACTTTCATATAACTTTTAGTGTGCTGAGGATCATTCAATAAATTATTATAAAAGAAATCACGTTATTTGAGAACAATTTTTAGTGTGTAAAAACCATGGAAAAAATGGCATATTTTAATGAAATCATAGGAAAAATACTTTAGTTTTTTTTAATGTATGATATAGAGATACAACATTCTATGTAACAGTTTTCCATGGTTGCATGTATAAGTGTTTTATGTGTTTTAAAACACTATGATATTAATATAGTGATCAAAACAATAAAAACGAAATTATATTGTTGTTTGATCATAGTAAAACCATAATTGAATTTTTTATATATGTATGAACAGAAAAAATAACCATCTATAAGGTTGTGTTATCTTATTTACTCAATAAAGTTATTTAAAATATTCCAATGTCTTTAAAAATGTGTGTATGGTGTAAAAATCTAGAAAAAAATATGATGACCATTAAATCCTATAAAATGATTCCAAATTTATTTTTGAAATATATCAATTGTTTTATCATTAATCTGAGATATGGTTTTCCATGTCTACCCATAAATTCACTTTTTGAGATTTAATACACTTACATGTGTATATAATGTTCAAATAAAAAACATATTAATATTGATTTGATTTCATGGGAAAAATACCATTGAATTATTTTTTATATGTACGCGTAGACAAAATTTCCATAGGACGTCTGGTGTGAATCAAAATACCCAATTACAATTTTCAAAAGATTCCCATGAATTTGAAAACATGTTTAATGAGGTCAAAACCAAGAAAATTACATTTCAAGGATGTGAAATCATAGTAAAATGGTCCATGATTTATTTTAAAAATGTAGGAAATAAAGACACATCATTCCAAGATATGATTTTCTAAGTAATCCTGTAGACACGTTATTTGTGTTTTTCACCACTAAAATGTACATGTAATTTTCAAAACAACAAAAATAAATCTTATATTTATGCAAACTAATGGTACCAAAATTGTTGACTTATTTATGATTTTCATGCATATAAAATATGTTCATATGACATGTAGTGTGCTCGGAATGTCTTAATAAAAAATTAATAGATCGAAAAATCAATAAAATATATATTGTGGGAGGGGTTAAAAACAATGAAAATTGTCGTATATTGAATTTAAATTATATGAAAATTATCATATTATTATTTTTAAATTTAGGGACTAAAAAATGCCAATTTAAATTACAGTTTTCCTAGGATTCCCATAAATATGTTTTCAGTGTTTTAAAACAACAAAACGTGTATGTAATGGATATGTCCGTAGTGAATGATATCATATTTACCAAGAAAAAAGATACAACCACCATTGAGTTATTCATGTTTTGTACGCATATAAAACAAATACATTTAATGTGTGGTGTGATCAGAATGACACAATAAATAGTTTTAAGATAAACCAATGTCATTGAAAAAATATAACAAGGTGTCCAAACCAATGAAGCTACATCACATGATTATGAAATCATAAATCAATAACCATATATTTATTTTTGATGTTTATGAATTAACAACATGTCATTATAATTTATTGTTTTTCTAGGATGCATGTAAATTCCATTTTACAATTTTAAAACAATAAACTATCTGTGTAAGGGTGAAAAAAATTTCAAAATACCTCAAATTGTCAAAAACAAATATAATACCACTATTGAATTATTTTTAAAATATATGCACCAAAAACACGTCCATATGATGTATGGTGTACATGTAATGACACAATAAATAGTTTGGAATGATCCTAATCTCATTAAAAACATTTTTTGTATGATAAAAACCATGAAACTAACATCAGATGGACATGAAATAATAAAAAATTAGCATAGATTTATTTATGAAATGTCGGAATAGACTTCATGTCATTCCGATTTATGGTTTTCTCATTATTCCCATAAATATGTATTTTGTGTTTTAAAAAACAAAAGCATGCACTTAATGGTGAAAACAATTGAAAATAGCCACATATTTACATGAAATCCTGATACCAATAACATTTAATTATTTTTGAAATATAATACATGTTTTCATATTGATTACATTAAAATATGTTTATTAAGAAAAATTAAGAACACCATATATCAGTTTGAAAATTATTAGATTATTATATTCTAATCCTATCTCTATTATAACTATTGAATCATATCTTAAAAGTTATGTTTATGTTTTCACTATGTTATGCAAGTTATATTATATTTTCCATTGATATTTAGTCACTTTTATTAACAAAATAACAACTGTTATGTGCATCATTATTTTTTAGATTATAGGTGAAAATCTGGGTAGTTAGAAGAGGGTTACTATTGGGATCCACAATATTTTTTTTGAAGTCATTCATGATTGTTATTAGTTTCTATGGTATGGTTAAATACAATCAATTATTATATTTTAATTCTAATTTATTATGTTCAGTTCTAATTAATATCTTATTTTTTCCTTCCAATGACTCGATGTCATCAATTCTAGCTGATGACATGATTTAGAGGTAAATTGATGTAGTGTAGGTCAGGGTATACATGTATATTATCAATGGTACAATAGTTGTTTTTTGGAAATTATTTACATGTATATACTTATTAATGGGGTTATGGGTTGATAGAGGTTGTTTATATTTTATTGTGGATGTATCCATGTGTATGTATGAGGAATTTATTAGGTAAATGGGGGAAAATTTACTATATAACTGAGTTATATACATATATATATTAAATTTCTAAAAATAAAATAGTTTTGTTGTAATATATTTAGAAGTGGTTAATGAAACTTTTTACTAAATATATTTAGTGGTGGTTTTTTATGAACATTCTTGATCATAATAAGTGAAAAAATAATTAGTGGAAGACTATTATTATTATGTTTATTGTTATCAATATCATTTTTGTTATATATTAAAAATAAACCATCTCCATATGAATGAAAAAAACTACAAAGAACCCATAATATATATATATATATATATTAAATGTCGCTAAAAATGATAAACTTCTATTAAATGATTTCCAACCATGAAATATGACGTAGCTTATGTAACCTTCCTTAAACAATGTACTATCGGTCCAAACTACCGAATATATAAATCCAAAAAACCAATACAAATAACACATTTTTTTCTAATGGACTGACCAATATTTTTCTGAATTTTATGTAAGTATTAATTTATTCAAATTCATGTGATAGATGAAATAAATTTATTAATTTTTATGGTATTCTAATCATCTTTACTAATCTGTTATTTATAAGGTTTGTAATGTCCATCAGTATTATTTCAAATTTATTTTTCAACTACTAAGACCCCCTTTTCTACATGTTAGTTTTTATGTTTTATGACAAGTACATTGTAAGAATTGGACCACATCACGATGAGTTAGTATTCTAAAAGAGACGATGATATATTGGACTAGGCTGCAAGCTGTGATAAAATTTAGAGATGACCCGAGTATTTTACCCGTAGGGTCAGGACTAATCCATTGAAAAGAATTTGATCAACCAATATCAATTTCTCAAGATCATTTGCATTATTTAATTAAATTTTTTATTTTTTATTATTTTTATGAGTATTAAATTTTATGCACATATAAGATAATACACAACAAATTCCTAGATTATATATATATTTATTATATGATGCATTTTTTGTAGTTATATCATATATCAATTATGATTGTGATCTCATATTGCATTCGTATCAGATTGAAAATTATTTCCTTTATTAAACAAACACATCCAAGAAATATTATGTTATAACAACTTCCGTTATTTGAATTTCAATAAAATAGGGTGTATGTGGTTCTTTTCAACCCATGATGAGTGTGACTAATATTACATGGGTCATCTTCTAACAGCGATTAAGAGAAATAACTAAATATGTTAGAAAATAACAATCCCAATCTAGCATGTTTTATATTTAGGGGAAAGGAATTGAGTTATTCAATTTTATGATTTTCATAGTAGGGAAATAAAGCAATAGTTCATGGAGCCTTGGATACTTGAGAAACAGAGAATTCTAAATCTAGAAATGATGGATTCTAGGGTTTTATAAAATAGTGAGAGACATATAATGATTTAATTTATCACTAATTATTAATTTGTAATCAAGATGAATATACTGATCTACTAAAATTTTCATTTACAAAAACTTTTATGTAATACCACATGTATACTTGAAAATAATTGGATGAAGAAAATTTTCTCACAATTGTGAAATTACTAGAGTAGTATAATTTCTTGTATAATGAATTTTGTTTTAATAAATTCTATGTTCCATAGCCCCCACTACATGTTAAACCATCCAATGAAGTGAGGGTGATGAATTGTTTTACAGGACATACATGTAAGAAGAATTTTATGTTTACATCATAATGATATCACCAATGTCCAGTGATTTGTAGAAAAATAATTAATACATATATGATTTAATCTTGTCATATCATCTTCGATAAGCATGTAAGGAGAAGGTAAAGTCAGGTTTCAAGGGGTTGATGATTATACCCATTACATGTGAATTGGAAGATTCATTACAGTCTTTCAGTATATCCCTTTCTAATATCATTATCACCTATTTACCCTAGTTTCATTTTGGATTTCTAAACATGAATTATAAAGAAAATGATTCCATAACTTTTGGGTAATGTTTTCCAGGCTGGTCAGAACTCAAAGAATGATTAATATTTAGTTCTTATAAATAACGTGTGGAAGCAAAGGAGAAAAGAGAAATGAAATGTGTGACACCAAAGGCATGTTCACAACATCCTTCACTGAAAATTGGTTGGTCATCATATATGTTTTAATTTTCTTCACTATTAATTATATAATTCTACGGATATTTAAATACAATCAAATGTATTGAAGATGCAATATGCTTCTTCTTCTTTGGGATTATTCATCATTTCATGGAATGTTTATAATGTACAAAAAAAAGGGTTTGAATAAAATATTCATATCACAAATGTGTATTTAAATATAGTAATTATGTAAGAATAGAAATGTTCCGATAAGTAAGGTGATTTCTCAATGAATATGAGTAAGTGATATTCTTAATTCATTGATGATAAGTACACAACTTCTATTTTCTATGTTTAATAAATCATATTGAAATTTTGTTATATATAACCAAATAATTAATCTCACATGTCCCTCGGACACATGAAATCATTATTTTAGTCTTTGGAATGAAATCTGTTTATGGTGTCTTATAATAATCTAAAGGTTCTGTAATTCATGAATCGTTGGAAATAAATTATTAATCTAAAAATTTAGGAATCAATTATACCTAATTTTTGGGTAGATAATTATTGTTCATATAACAAGAGTTCTTTTTTCAAGGATTTATGTGGTATAGATTTTAGACTCTTTGGATTTGAAACCCATTAGTATTATTAACAAGTTTTATTATTAACTTTTTTTGGATGAAGAAAACAATATAACTAAACATACACCACAATGATTTTATAACGTTTTCCCTTGATATTTTAAAAAATTACAAGGTTAAGATATTGGTATATATACTTTATAATATTACATTAATTGTTTTTGATTAGTGTAAAATAGATGTATAAAATATGCATGGTGATAAGATAATAGTCGCTTTGGGAAAATGTGTCTAATAACATCTTGAAAAAGAATTCATCGATCATTATATTTTAGGATGCTGTAATTCCTAAATACATATTTCCTATTACACATAAATGTTATGATGTTAGTAAGGTAGATCAATGATGAGACATTCATTTAATAATTAACCATTAAAATGTACCATATTTTAATTCTTAATAGAAAATGTCATTATACACAATAGATAAATGATGAATTTAAAGGATCCTCAATGGTTTGATAAATAATGATTAATTATAATTACATTAATTTCGAATAAAATCATCTCAAATAGATGAAGTATCCCATATCAATATTCCATCTATAAGGAAAAAATCAATATCATATTAGTTATGATATGATATAAAACCATTATATAATAATAAAACGCATTTTGATGCTAATTGTTTTTAGGGATATAAACATTATTTCATAAAGAAAAAAGAGTTCATCAAATTAAATTATACAATATTTTTCTATGGATATTACAAAAATACCTATGATAAGATAAAATTATACTCATGTGCTAGACTATATTTCTACAAAATGATGCACATATCTATTAAAGATAGTATGAGAGATATTGACTTGAAAATTGTCAATTACACAGATTCACAAATTTATTACATTGGAATAAGTTCCAATGGACCTTGTGGAAATGGAATGTTCAAATGAAACCTACTAAATAAGAAGGATAAAATAATGGAAATGTTATTATATTAACCAAGGATGTTAATAAATTATTCATTGAGAGTAAGGAATCTGAAAAGTAATAAGTATAAATAAATTAGTAAATACTGAAAATGATGATTAAAATTCAAAAATGGATTCCATGTATAAAATTAAATGTAATTATTATTTTGAATACTACTACTCGGATTCAATTGAGGCTCTAAATCGGTGGTACAAGTGTGGTAGCATTATGGACTAATTGGTAATTCCATTCATTATTCCAAAAGAATACAAATTCCACATGTCAAACCTACTATATACCATCATAAAATTGAGCATTGGATCTCAAGACCACCAATTGTGGAATGAATCAATATGAAATAAATATAAAGGATTACTGACACTGTTGAATTCAAAAAGGGTTCAATGTTTTTAATATTCATTATATGATCAATGTAAGAAACATGATCATGGAATATTAAATTGGAATTAATTTTTTTCATATCAATAGAAGGGACTAGTGGGAGATCCACTATTTTTCAAGTAAAAATATTCTTGATAGTATATGGATATCATTAATTAGTATTATAGTTAGTTAATAAAAAATGAAATAACATCCTTAGATTTTTTCTTAAAGCGTCATCCAATATTAAAGGGAATAAGATCTATTGACGTAGATATAATGGGGTTCTTAGACCAAGTCAAATGTAAATATACTAAGAAGGTATTGAAAAATACACTTTGAAAAAATTCAATGGTGAATTTTCACCATTGTAACATAGAATTAATGTCCCAATAAAGACATGTAAGTTACATATGTGGAGATTAATATGGTCAGTAGAATTATATATGCTTCAGTAATGTATTCATCACATAATTCATTATAATTACTAAATATAATATTTCTATGTTATTATCTATTGTAGGAAAATTACAATTTATCAAGGGGAACTACATGTGAATCAGTATGAACTATCCAATTATAGTTGAGAGAGTATAAGTGATATGTATCAAGTATTTAGATATGTAGGGAAATAAGTTTATGGGGACATAAAGTATTCTCACATTATGTCAACAGGATCTAATATCATATTCATACTAATATAATTAGAAAAAAATATCAATCATTATAGATGTAGTTATATCTAAAAATAGTGACTACTTTTGAGATTCTGATGTAGATGATGAAGTAGTGTACAATAAACAATGTTATATTTTTGTTCCTGGAATCACTAATAGTATGTAAAATATTATCTTAATATGAATTTTCATAATTCTACTGCTGGTACTAACCATGATGTCATGTTTTCACAACATAAAAAAGGAATATGATTGTAGATATCTTCCCTTGAGGAGTCTTACTCAAGGATGTGAAGTCGTAGATAATAGAATGGATGTGAAGAGGTGATGTGGAAGGACCATTGACTAAATAGATAACTCAGAAGAATCACGATCTTATCCTAAGAAATCTCACAAGGATAGATAGCTTGTTTTCTCTAGTTCATGTGAGAATAGTGTACAAGTGGGTTCCCTAGACCCATTATGAATAGTAAATTCCAATTACTATATCATGTATAAAGTGTGACATGCATGAAGTATACATACATTAATAGTGTTGATATTTCTACATCCACTCTTCACATGTAAATGACCATATATGATTTTTCATATCAAAATCTTATAATAGTTCCCAATATGTAATTAGAATCTCAATATACAATGATATTATCTTAAACATATGTCATGTGGTCTAGATACATCATACTGACTAGATATAGTTTCTGTGTAACTATTAGGAATTGTAGGATGATAAGTATTATGATTTCTTCCATTGAATTTAACACTTCGTCATATCTAGTATATGAGATCATGTGGACTAACCTGCTACTAGGAACACAACATGTTTTAGTTTCTATTGGTTTTTACTATTTATAAACACAGGAAAGGGTATCCTTACACGATATTATTATATGTTTATTTGAATTGATCTCATGCGTTGATGCCATATTAAAATGATTACACTGATTTCATAGTGAGTTATCTTGCAATGGATGTCTCATTATTGGTATTAAATTGATTGAATAATCAAGATAGAATTTGACTCTTCAGAACGAAGGAGATATCTCAGGCCTAGTAGATAGGGATGCTAGTATATTTAAAGAATACATGGCCATGGTGGATGAAGTAATGTCCTTCCAATTAGGATAATAAGAAATAAAATAAAAAATTTGATAAAATGAATAGTGAATCCAACATTATGAGATGATATGAGACAGAGTTGTGTAGCATATGTAAATAGGAACGTTTTTTGTTTCTATAACTTTAAATTATCTATTTAGTTCTCTTGATGGGTTTCAATACTCTTCTCCTAGGCTGTGAATAAAACTCACTGCTCTTAAGATAAGTCCCTAGAGGGTTTCACAATTTGTGTATTCAAAAGTATTCTTTATTCTGATGAATAGAAGTATACGAAATATTGGGCCCCACTAGATTGTATGGTAGATGTCCAAGAATATATGATTTCCAATGAATAAATAAAATCATATTATACGAATATTGAATAATTACTATTTAATTAAAGAATTAAATAAATTTATAATTATTAAAGTAAATACTTGGAAAATATTATACGAACATATATTATTTTAATTTTCAAGGTTCATTTAATATATATGGGAATGAAGAGTCGATATTATGAAAATATAAATGATATTAATGACCTGGTAAGTCATTAAAATATTGTAATTTGTTGTATGTATTAAAAATTATGGGGTAAGAATCCATTTTAAATTATTCTAGGGTCTTACTATATAAAGAGGAATGGGTATCTCATGAAAAAGATTATTCACTACAAAACGGTTGAGAGCCCAAATCTCCTCTATAAATTTCTAGAGATAGAACTAGATGATCACTAAATCTAATTTGAGTTTTTCCTTATGGAATGAAGGATCATCAATTCGGAGATCATAATGTAATTAATGAATTTATTAGATTTCCATGCTATCACACATAAATCAATGGTTTATGTTACAATATAATTTTTATGAATTTCTGGATGATCTATAGGGATCCGTATTTGATTCTATCAATAAATGATTTCTGTTGATGAATGGTTGAAAGACTCAGCTTCAGATCAAATAATGTAATCATTGGTTGAAATTTTATTCTTAAAAGTCATCATGTGGGATCCTAGAGAGTTGTTCCTGACTATAATTTACTGGTATTGATGTAGTTACATGGAAATAAATTAGAATATTTCAATCCTTGGCCCGTATTCTACTAATACACCCTCTGGTACATAAAAAATGCATATTAAATAATATTGAGTAATTAGGGCATCATATTAATGTGAAGATGATTCCAAAATATTATTAATTAATTAATATTTTTTCCTACATTTTCATGTCTCTCCATGTTTTTTTCATGGTTTGGACCTCCAATTTTTTGAATTTTCCATCACTAAAAACTATTAATATTGAGAATCCTTAATTTTCATCCAACTTGTCAATATATGAATTAAATGGATGTTGATTTTATTGTAATATTTCAAAACTGATTTAATGAATATTATCTATGGGTTTCAAGTCCATTAGAATTTTTTTCATGATTATTTTACTATGATGGGAGATATGTAATCTTGATAATTGTATAGAAGGTTTAATATTATTATTGATCATATCATGAAATATGAGAATCCAATTAATGCTAGGTTTATTTCTATATATCATAAATGAAACTATGATAATTTTCTTTGTTTTCAGGAAAATACAAATTCATTTTCTTATTTTTGACTCCTTTTATATAATTTATAAAATTACTATAAATGTTAAGGAAAAACATAATTCTCAATCATACGAATAAATTTGAATATTATTTTGATTTGTTTATTATTGTCAAGGAGCATAATTAACTTAAAGAGTATTTCCCATGTTTTTTCTTTTTAATTAGAGATTTTTTCATTTTGGACCCCTATATCGGTGATTTCACAATTATTGACAAGTATTAATAATTTTAAATCATGATTTTAATCATTGTATCATAAAGGCCAAACCCATTGGAATGGACTGGGTTAGCGCTGCTACAATCCTTAGGTGACATTCCGTGGACACCAAAGGATGAAAATAAATACCCATGGTGTAAACAAATAACACATGGGGTATTATTTTTCCAGTTGACACACACACGCAACCATAACATGATGGTGATGAATAATTAAGATCATGTAAAAATCTATAAAGATGCATATAACAGAACCCCAGAATGGAAAATAATGATTAACTGAATAATAAATGGGGGAAAAAAGACTAACATCAATGTAACAACAGAATAGTGTAAAAAAGAATAATAAAACTCCAAAGTAGTCATAGACTCTAGAAAAAAGGTGGAACCACTCTAGAACAAAATAGGTACACTCCATGATCCACCTCCATATATCCATATAATTGCATAAAATATCGACATTAGTTATTTAATAATCCAAACCCTTTCATATATCATTAAAAACATCTTCCTACAAACCAAAGTGAATATAGTGTGGGTGAATAATCATACCCAATGGGAAACCCCTGAAGGTACTTTATCCAGAATCCAATCATACCATAAATAGGTTATATAATATGTGTATAAAAATAAGTATGTAGAATATCGAAAGTAGATAAATATTTTTCAAAATATTCAATTAAATAGAGTAACCAGTTTTCCATATACAATATAACTAAAGACGAGTCTTCAATTATAGTAATTATAAAGAACTAATTTGATTCAACATAGAAAAATATTCCACATTCTATCACATGAGAAACTATGAATGTAAAATGATATCCATATGCTTCTGATCGGTGTTACACCCTCTATTAGGTCTTCTCTTGCTATTAATCCATATTGTTCCTTTCTATTCAACAGTATGAAATGTGTCTATCAAAAATCACCATGTACATTGAAAATCATGAACACACACCACCAATGTGACATTTTAGTCAGCACCCACAACTCATTTATTCCATTTACATGTTTAAAAACCAACAATCATTTAATAAAACCCTTCTTTTAAATTTCTTGAACACCTTGTGGGAATTACATTCATTCTAGTTTAAAAAGATAAATACCAAGTGAAAACATCATTATAGTTTTATATTGGTGAAATTTAACTGAAAATAAGGTGATATATCTTTAATAATTCTAAGAGACATCACGTTAAAATAAAAGTAGAAAGTGTAAAACCCACTTACCTCAAATAGTTGATCCATGATTCATTTTCCAAATCAATATGAACCCACTGATTCGGAAAAATAAATGCCCGAATATCATATAGAGTTAGATTTATGATTTATGAAATCTTCATGAATCACTTATAGAAGTATTGGTGTTTGAGATAAAAGGGAGGGGGACTTATGACCGTCATTGGTGAAGGAAATTTAAATCGAACTACTAGGATTTCCCCTATTCACAATATTAATTAAGGATTCATGTTGTAAATATTTAGTTTTCCATATATGCCAAAAAAACTAGCCATATATGCTTATAATATCATAATACCATTCATGTTGGGTGTAAAATCGCACATCATGAATAGTGTTTAGTTAGTCTCCCTATGAAAATTATTCACTCTCTCAAAGTAACTCATGATGTTATCCCAGATAACATTAACATCATGAATATCCATTCACGGTGTGAAATTTTCCCATATCCAAATTATAGATCTCCATATATTATATTATTTCGATTCTTATCGAGATTCATCCAAACATAAATAATAATAATAACACGACGACATACCTCAAACTAGGGTTCAAACATTCTCCCCACCATATGGATTTCTATCCCTATGATGATTGGGGACTTTTTAAATATTGCAATGATCAAGCCACTATTCTTATATAATATTCTATATTTCCCATGTTTATTCATCGATATTTTTATGCTACCATAAAACCCTTATAAGAAACATATTACTCTCGTTTGTAGTTTTCTTTGGTCTACACAAAACTATAATTATTAAATATAAATACATTGCATATGGTTCAAGAGTAACATGGTCCTAGTTGATCAAATGATTGGGATCTAGCTGATACTTCTTCACTTTAGAGAAAAATAAAACATTATGAAAATAACTAAATATCATCTGTATATTTAACTGATACACAACATTTCTAATCCATTCTACAATATCCAATGGACCAACATATAATGGAGATAACATCCCCTTCCTCCCCAAGTACCGACAGCCAAGTCATGGTGACCCATTCAAAAATGCATGATTAGGCGCATTTAATGATAATGATCAATGTCTATTATATGTGTAATACTTCTACCTACTCTGAGCTATATCCATATAAATATTGATCATTTTAATTTTCTCCATAGTCTCATAGACTATAATATGTTTAATCCATGAAATTTATCCTATTTGAACCCAACAAAGTGGAGAATGAAAAGGATGGTTATATAATTCCTCATACATGGTGACAAGTATCATCACCTCATAGTTATTATTATTACATAACTCTATCAAAGGCATATGATCTTACCATAAACCACTAAAATCTATAACACATGCTCTGAGTTTATATTGTAGAATCTGAATTATTCTTTCAAACTACACATTCATCTATAGATGATGGGTAAGACTCATGGTCAACTAAATTTCAGGAGTATGTAACAAAGATCCCTTAAATCTAGAAGATAATCAAGAATCTCAATTAGAGGTAATATAAAGTGGAATTACATGAAACTTAACCATTTCATGAATATATAAATTTTACAAATTCTCTAACATAATGAACTATATAATTGGTAGAATGTGTACTAACATGGTGATTTGATCCATAATCACCCAGATAACATCATGCTCATGAAGCCTCCTAAAAAATATGTGATAATGTTGATGTCAATATTCTCCCACTTTTGTACATATATATGAATAGATTGTAGCATATCAGATTTCCAATGATGATTCGTCTATACCTGCTAAAAATTTAAACATTTCTAACATAATCGTCCATATTTCTTGTCCAACCTGACCATAAGAAATGAGTTTTCATCTCCTTTTACACATAATGAATACCCATATGAATAGACAATTTTGAATGGTGATATTACAAAAGAAGCTATTTGTGGAATGGATGAGGTATGATTTTTCATTTTGGAAAGTGTAAAAATGAATTTAGATTGTCTGTCTAGCTGTAAGAAGTATCCTCATCATTTTTAAACCTAATGGATATGAAATAAAGATATTCTATCTGAGCCTCTTTCACAAAATCCATCATGTATGGGACAATATTAACTATGATGAAAATCTCATGCGCATCATGTGAATCACAATGATTGTTCATGTTAGTAATGATGCTCAACAACTACCATTGGTCACAAGATTCCCTAACCACTTCAATTAATGAATCCCAACTCAAAGGATCTTCAAAAAAAAATTCCTATTCTAGGAGTGAACACTATGTTGAAGTAACAAAATTTGAGATTCGACATCCATCATAGTTGAATATGTTGGATTAGGTTCCCTAGAACTAAATAATTTATACATTGGATTACTCATATATTCAATGAAGTGAATATTAATATTGATATCAGAACAGTTGTTGATTATTATTCCACACAAAATTGATGTGAAAATTTTCTACAGTGTCTTTCATATTGATAATTCTATATAAGTTCCCCTATATGACGAGATTCAAGTGTTTATTTAGAAATTTCTCTTAAATAAATATCAATATTCGAATAAAATATGATGATGGGAAGCATAATATGTTCATTGTCATGTGTGATTACTCAAAAGTGACTGAGACTTCTATCCATGATGTATTCACTTGGTAATCTCAAAGATGAGGTATTGTGATAAAAACACATCCTGTAAGAATTCCACATGTTTGGGGGTCATAAAATTTCATATTTGTGAGTGTGTCTTATGGTCGATAAATATTTAATGTTATTATTAATGCATGTTGTGAATCACACACTATGATTGACTGACCAAAATTGTGATTCGAAATATTCATGGTAAGTATGATATGATGGGTTTGTCATAAATTCCATGTTATTAATAATAATTCAATGTAGGGTTTTTCCCTTCCATCATTATAGAAACTGATAACTAATCCCATTGATTGTAATATAACGGTCATATTAAATATTGTTGTCATAGTATAACAATGAGTTTATTTATGAATGATATATGATTAAGTGTCAAGAATAATAGTTTATAACACAGATGTGCAGCCTAGTTGGTGAGATATTGAGACAATTGGATTATATAAAACAGTGAGCATTATTTTGTGGTAATCTACATTGCAACATTATGTTCTTTCTCATGGGTTCCTTGAATAGTCTCTATATAGTAATCATGGACTATTGATGAAACAATCTAATTCCAATGATAATGAATCCTATATGGTCACAGACTATGTATTTCAATTGATATCAATAAAACTGAATTTGAATTTAATTATAAGAATTGATATTATATTCTTGAATGATGAATACTTTTATTTATGTTCTAATTGATCACTAATATTCATAAGATAATAAATAATAATTTTCTAATTAGTAAACTTTTTAATTGATTATATGAATATATAACAATTATTTATTATTTTTAATATAAATATAATATTCATTTCATTTTTTGAATATTTAATAAATATTTATTTTTAGGATAGGGAAAAAATATTTATTTATTAAAAAAATATATAATTACATATATATTTATGTACTGAATAAATAATGAGGAGTTCTAATAGATGAATAGCATATCTAGTGATAGATAATAATTTCAAAACATCATAAATAATATTTGTTAATGTGAAAGTTAGTGAATGCACCAAAAAAGAATAATAATATTACTTTTATGTAGAATGTTGTTCAATAACGATTGTAATATAATTTCAGAGTTGATATAAAAGATACTTTTATTTTAATGTAAACCCAATCTAATTAAATAGATAGTTATGTCTATTATGTAGGGTTAATTAAAAGATTATAATATAATGTCATATCACAAAACAAATTTCTCTCTATAACACTCTCCATCTCTCAAAACCCTTATTATTCTCCTCAAAAACATAAATAAATCAATTATGAACAAAAAATCGTAATGTGTTCATGATGAAAAATGAAAAATAAGTGATTTTATGGGCTAGCACCCAGAAATAAATTTAACTGGTTTGGAGAACAAAGGGTTATTTTAGGATCACTTCTAGAGGGATTCTATACTTGAATCCTTATAGTACATAAAAGGTTATAAAATGATACATTGAAATTCAACAAGTGATTAGAAATAATCTTTTAATTTTCTAATCCTATAGTTCCTTATTAGGTGGGAAAAACTTTAGGCTCCCAACAACAAGGACTCAGAAATAAACAAGGTGATCATTAATGATAATCCTGTAATTCATAAGAAAAAATGAGATCTTATGGAAATATGTGAGGCCATCAAAGAGGAATAGGGGCTTGAAATTGGAGTCTAATAATTTTTACAACCTAAAATAGTTGATGGATTAGAGTAATAGTCATGTTTGGATTCCCCTCCAATAGTGATGAGCCAATGGATTTGTGAGAAAACGTCTCTATGACTAAGGGAAAATTCATTGAGGAAACTTTTTCCTTGTAGGAGTACAATCAATAATTTCTAGTTGAGGACCAAGGTGAAATGGTGATATGAGATCCCCAATCAGGTAAATTTCAAGGGGAAACACATTACCCCATAAAATTATAATGAAAAATGAGAATCATATATGATATATTTGGAAAGGATCTAGAAGAAAAGTTCATAAGACCACATACAAGGATGACATCAGTGGACATGGAAAATTGAAAAAGAAGATACATCCATGTGGGATTAGTGAATTACTCATATATAAAGTTAAAATGAAATTTTTTTGTAATTTAGTGGAGATACGGTATTTATTTCTTTCTCGTGAAAATTTTATGAATGTCTTGGCATTAATTTCATTCAATATTTATGACTCTATAAGGATAAATCTAAAAAATTACATTAGGGAACTAACATGGTGGTGGATTAGGGCCCCTTAGCAGCTACTGGTTAACCATGATTTGTAGTTGTGATACTCTTATCATGGAATTTTTAATTGAGGTTATTGGATAAGTTGTGGTTTTCTATTGGTTTGTTCAAGGGTACCGCTTTACACATAAAATCGGTTGGTGTTTGTGAAAATCAAATAAAAATGTAATTGATCAAGATATCATAGAGATCATGTATTCAATTTATAATTTTTTACTTGGTTATTGATCTAAATGTTAAATAGTGGTTAGATATCCATTTCATGAATTAATTTTTATTTAATTAATCTATTTAAATTAATATTCCTTTGGACTTTTAATTTCTTTATTAATGATTCGTTTTTTCTTTTGTCAAGAACAGATCAAGAATGATTGGAGATCCCATCAGAAAATAATATGTAATCTTTCAAAATAACAAGGGATTACATGGTTGGTAGTTGTAGTACATGTAAGGTACCTAAGTGAACTGCACAAGGACATGTTGCGGGACACATTATTCATCAAGCTATAATTACATGAGATCAATTTATTAGACATCATGTGTTAACCTGGATAACCTAGAACATGTTTTTTTAAATATCACAGGAGGTTTCCAACATGCTCTTGATGTATTATACACGGTTTACCAGTGAAATATATGTTAACCGTGTGGTCAAATACATGGTCAAAACATCATGAGACTGCAAACCAGGTGAATTAATGAACTAGGAAATGCTTTGTTACTTTAAAACACATGTAAATCATAAATTACCATGAATTAAATACTTGAAGAGTCATGCAGTGAGTTATGTGGACTCATGACATGCATGATACATGATGTGGTGCTGGATAGTACATGTTTGGTAGTCAATGATAGACACATGCTGAACACCCAGGAATGTATCCTTGGTACATGGTAAATGGGGATCATGATGTGTAGCTATTAAGTACATGACGTGTATTATCCAAATAAAATAGAGAATTAAATTATGGTAAATAGTTATTTTTCGTATGAAAACGTGATTATATTCACTGACGCCATTTTCATTTAACAATTCAATAATGGTTTTAATTAATTAATAAATTCTCAAATAATTTATTAAAATAATTTTTCAATAATTTTTCATTCCCTTTATTTTCCATAATTAAATTTATTATAGGTTTGCCCGAGAATATTTCTATGACCCTTAAGATAAGTTAGATTTATTTCATGGATTTATTAATTAATGAAAGTAAAATTATCATAATAATAAATATTAAATATAAATGAATATTATCCAATATACGTATTTCTTACTAATTAAATGTGTATGATATTTCATAAGATTTACCCAGACCTTTGTTTGTGTTTGAGTTATTTAGATTAATATTTTTTTGCTATTGATATTATTTTTATAAAATTATTTATGATTTCTTGTATGTCCTTCCTCCATCATTTATAATATAGGACCTGTGTGTCCAAGTTTATTTATACAAATCCCATTAAACAATCCTTTGGTTCCCCTCACCTGCATTTCAGTTATAAATATATGTTATTAGTGGATTATCCCAAGGATTGTGGTGTAAATTCATGACGATAATAAATTGATTCCATCCCAGGTGATACACTGGTGGAAATGCGAAATTCTCCAACTTATTCCAAAACTGACATAAGGATTCATTCCCCTAGGTCATATGTTGATGAAATGTTCACTAAATAAATCAAACATTTCATAAGCTCATGATTGGGTCATTAATTTATTTTTTATTTATATATTTGTATAATTTAGATAATGAATAGAAGAGGATGATTATATAACTAAATTAATTAATGAAAAATGGTGTAATTTAAATAAAAGGATTATATGTAAATGTTTTATCCAAGATGGTTAACTAATTAGGAAATACCCACATAATATCAACAATTCTTATAATTGAAAAAATAAGATAAAATGTATTCATAATAAATTAAAATCTCTCAACAAAATATTATGTTAGACTAATACCTTCATTACATGATTAGGATTGAAACAAATATAACATAGTGTATGAACAACCCTTATTGGGAATCATAATATTATAACAGAGTTTATGATGATTGTTTTTGGTCAAATTAACCAATTCACATCAAGATGAGTATCCGTTGATAAACATGATGTAATCTGGAGGGATGTGTATAGAAAATTCAAGTTAATATTAATTTATAGAATGTGATTTCAATCAATGGATAAAGGAGCTACACGCCAACATTTGGAAAATCATACCTACCTAAAAAACATATACTAGCTCGATGAAACCTTTTTGGGGATATGTGAAGTGGCATTAGGGTCCTTGACACTTGAATGTCCAAGAAACTAGACATTCTGCTCTTTATATTGAGGGTTTTGGGACGTGATAAAATAGTGGGAGAATTATTAAAATATATTATTATTATTTCTCACATTATTTGTATTCGTGTAAATGACTAATCATTTATATTCATTATTATAGAGGATGAAAAGAAAAAAATAGTGTGATCATTCCATTACTCAAGGAACATCCTTACAAATTCACATTTATGGATATCGTAAAATCGTTTATGTGATAAATTTTTTATGAAAAGATTTTATTATGTGTAAGAATCCCCTACTACT
Organism: Viscum album; assembly: GCA_963277665.1. Classification (NCBI taxonomy): domain Eukaryota; kingdom Viridiplantae; phylum Streptophyta; class Magnoliopsida; order Santalales; family Viscaceae; genus Viscum; species Viscum album. The sequence goes on along the minus strand of OY728133.1, from coordinate 1,775,709,907 downwards.
ATTTTCTCACCCTAGTAGGTGAGTGATGGTGAAAAAAATGTCTACGAAAGATATTTTTAGGTTTCTTAATATGCCGATTGTATTATATTATCTTCTAGGACTAAAGAGTTAATGATGCAACATAAATACAAGGAAACATACACCAAAATTTCTCATTTTTTCTCTTTAAAAAGACAGGGAATGGATTGAAAAAAATAATATTGTCAAAGAACTTTATCAGTTTAAACATGAAGAATTAAATCTAGATATTGATGATACTTTCAAAATACTGGGGTATATTAAACAATTAGTAAAATTAGGATTCCACATGGTTAATAAATTATCAAATAAAATTATCTTATTACCCTTACAACTAAGTTTAGCCTTATTAATCCAAGTATCAATAAACAAATTTATTAATCTATAAGGAAATGTTTATTTATACATCACCATGTTGATAAGGATTTGTTGAAAACTATTTATCCACACCTTTTGTTATAATTTTTAAAATATAAATTAAATATCCAATTTATAATAAAATTCCAAACAATCCCTTGCATTTTCATTTATAGTGACAATAGATTCCACAGTAGAATAACAAAATTAAGGTTACATGCCTCCAATTTGGATCTAATGGATACAAGAAAATAATTATAAAGATTTAAAGAAACTAATTGTTTCATTTACATTAAAAATATTCATTTACTATTATTAATAATATTGTATTAAAATAAAATATGGTTACAACATATATGAATTTATATATAGGATATAGAAAAGAATATAAAGGTTATAGAGTGTTCTCAAAAGGTGATGAAAAATGGATATTCCTGTGTATTCAAAGAGGAGAACAATGGTCTTCATTTATAATGTGATTGATTAATGTTTATAATATGTTTTACCAAAAGAATTATCCCAAGTAATATATTGAAAAAATGAGACATTATTTCACCTTTAGAATAAATTTTGTAATAGAACTTCCATATTAAATTATTGGTTCAATAACACATTAATCATAATTATAAATAATAATGAATTACGAATATAAGAAATGATATTATCAACTAATTGTGGAATGATAATTCTTTTTCAAATAAAACATTAATTAGTGTAATTTTTTATACCCTAAAAGGTTTTTAATCTAAATTGAGATATGATAATAGATATACAGACAAACTACCTATCATTTTTAAGATAATGAATCCTTTATAATTAAAGGTACCACACAAAAAAATTAGTTAAATTGGATACATGAACTATTATAATATTTAAGGTAAATTTATATAATTTATTAGATTATATTAATAAATTTTAGAAAGGGATTGTTTAGTATATCAATGTAGTTGGAAAAGACAAACGAATCTCTATGATGGATTGTCAGAGAACATATTATACAAGAATTTTTTAACCATATAAGTGGAGTAAAGGTAATACCAAACCCCCTTTTCTTAATATAGATCAATTTAATGATGATAGGAAAATGAAATTCATTAAGGAGTCTTATATTTATTTCCAATATTCTATTATTTATTCAAATTATTGTTTTCCAAATTTATTTTAATCAATTCACCATATGGAAACTATATTCACTAAATGATATCATATGAGTTGTTCTATGATTATAATCTATTTAGACACTACCACAAGTATTTTTTGAAGACTATTATAGCTATAAACAATCATAAAAAATAGTAAGGTTCATCTGAGATAATTTTCCAATGACCATTAAAGATATTATCATCAATTAATGATTTTACATATTTACATCTCATTGAATATAGTGGAATAAAACATTACTTATATGAGATATGGTTTTGGAATAACATGAGTTGAAATATGAATATTATACATTGCTGAACATAGTGGGAAGACAAGTTATAGAGACCCATAATAAATAAAAAATTATTTAACTGATTAAGTGGTTTATGTTCCCCATGGTGTGTGATAAATATATTATTCTTTTAGAGAAAACATTCTCATAATGTAGTAGTTATTGATAATATGATGTGGTTGAAATGAATGTATAAATTCAAGAAATTGACTCTATGTATCAAGATTCATGGACTCCATGATATTACTTTTTCTAATACATGATACCAATGGTGAGTATTCAATAGAAACTAGACGTAGATGCTAAAATATGATCCCAATATACATGATAGATTATTGAAATGTTTACTCTATGAAAAACTTTATTCACCACTTAGCATGACTAAAATACTTTTTAAAATATACTTGACAATGAAAATTTATATTATCATTAAATTAAGATATTTATTGGAAGGCCACCTCATTTAGAAGATTCCATATGGAACATTCCTATATTATATGGTGAAAAAATAGACCCTATGATATAACAAAAACAAAAATAAGATATGAAAATTAATTAAATTTATTTATGATTAAATAATGAATAGTTATCTTATAATATTTATTCAGAAATGAATTAGTTACATGTGTCTCGAATAGTTTAGTGGGAGTTCAATTAGTTTTTACGATAAATATGTTGACAATATATGGAAAACAAATGTTATGCCTTAATAGTTTATCAGTACTAAAGAATTATATCTCTCTAAGTATGAATTAAAATATAAAATATGTTCTATGAAAAAAGATTTATAATATTGATCCATGGGTTTTCCAAATCTAGTCATTGATCAAATATTTACATTTTATATAAAAATACAAGTTGAAACAACTCGAGTCTAAGTTTTTTTAATATAATCCAACCTGTAGAAAATTCATGGGAATATAAATGTATTTTAGCGATTCAAAAAATATTAAATGATTAGGTGCCATTATTTAAGATCGTATTCCATGATATGTATCAAATATTTTTAATATTGATTCACAGTTACTAGTAGGTTAATATCAAATATATCCCATATAATTACATCGAATTTTAGTTATAACTATCTGACAGTACATATAAAAGTACAACGGGAAGTGTTTATAGTTTCTTGAGAAGAGGGAATTATTGTTATCTAGGGAATTGAACACTTGTATTTACTTAGTTTGAATTGATGTAGAATTATAAATGTGGCTAATGAAAAACAAAATAATTATTATTATTACTAGTGGTTTCCATATGTATAATATTTGAGTATGTTGTGTCATTTGATGTGAATTTTGGATCCATTTAGAAACATCCAATTATGATTTTGGATTGTTCCAAAATAAATATCCCTATCCTAAATATGATATGATATTACTATTAATGTATTCACAATGTCAATAATTTAACAATTGAAAAAAAATTGGAAAGACATTTATACCACTAAATGATGGATTTTCTCTAGATAATGATAATGTAATAAAAATGTTCATCATATAGACATGTTGATTTACCGAACCCATTCATGGAGACATGGTTGTCCAAGTAGTTATAATCAGAATTAGCATAATAATGCATTTAACGGGATGAAAAATCAATCCTTAGTCATTGTCTCTTTGGAAAGCAGAAGTTTGTTAGATTTGGTTCTCTAGAACCAATTACTTATTTAACATTAAATTACATGTAATTTAAAATAAGTGGATTTTTATATAAATATAACATCACAAATTGATTTCCCTTTTAAATATCATTGATTTGATAATAACCTATAGTATATGTTCCATTGATATGGTCATTGCAGTTCCATGCTATAATGAGTACTTGGAGATGATATGACAATATTTCTCTAAATTAGATCTACAATAAGATAACATTCTATGATAGGGATCATTGTATGTTGACTGTCTTTTTTTATTAATGGCATGAATATAAGGCTTATTCTCGTGAATTTTACACTTTATAATCTCTGTGATGGAATATTATATGAATATACCTATAAGTTTGGATTCTACATGTTCTGGTATCATTGGATATTCCCACAAGTGAGCATGTTTAATGGTATTTGATTGAAATGTTATTATTAATTCATTTCATGGATATTAAACTTGGATTTACTAATGAAAACAATTAGTCCATATATTCACGGGATGTAGGGTAAATTGGGAGTGCATGAATTAAATCTTATTAATAGTTTATCAAGGGATTCTTTCCCCCTTCTATCTTTATACAAGCTAATATGCCATCCCTTAGATTGAAATATAAATGTATCATTTAATTCCATGTCCATGGTGTAATGATGCATTTCTTTAAGAATTCAAAAGAAAAAATCATTAAGAACACATGTTGATGAAACAGATATGAAACCATCATGATGATATATTGTCAAAAAGGTATTATATTACATTGAGAGAATTCGTATGTGGTTGTCGATGATATGAAATTATGCTTTTTCTCTTGGTTATCATGACCCATTTCTAGAATATAAGAATGGGAACTAGGCATAACTGCGTAATACCAAAGAGAAAGAGTCCTAGATGGTCACACACTATGTATTCATGTTGATCTTGAATAAATTCCAATTGAATTTATTTTTTGGGATAAATATTCTTATAAATACTATGAAATAGTTTTATTCATGATTTAATTATTCTCTAATATTAAAAATATAATAAATAATTTATTTATTACTAAAATATATTTATGATTATGTGAATATATAAAAAATATTTATTCACAACATTGTGAAAAAAAATATTTATTTAATAATAAAATTTTTAATTAAAAAATTATTCTGTTATTTAACAAATTTCAATGAGTTCAAATGGATCCTTATCTTTTGTGACTAAAAATATTAATTTACATGACAGTAAAATAATATTTTTTTCCCATGTTAGAACACACACAATAAAATAATATTAGTAATATTATTATCATATGTAATGGGGTTTAATTAATATTAAAAAATCATTTAAGGACAGTTACACAATTCAATAATTTTTTTAACATAATCCCTATCTCTATAAATAGATGTTAATGACTATTATTCAGTTTTAAATATAAATTGATAATAGAACCTTGTTTTTCATAATGGACTTATCTATCTCTCTCTCAAATAAATCATATATTCCACTTAAAAATGAGAAGAACTCCTTAAATGTCAAAGGAACTTTGATAGATCAAGATGAACAATGTAAGACAATTGATTCTCCTTGTCATGACCTCTGGTCACCAAAGATGTGATAATGAGGGTAGACAGAAAATGACCCTCAAGTCCTGCGTCTAGTATTCCTTGGGACATTTAATTTCCACAAGGGTATAAAATTATCATGAAGTAGGGGGAATTTCACTATACAATAATATAGTATGTGGATATAAGATGAATATTCCTAAAGAAAAACAGTGAAATAATATAAAATAAATTAAAAAAAATCCTATAATGTATGTATAAATAAAACTAATTGTGATAAGTGCCTCAAAATTTAAATACCCAAAAGAAATTCTATAATAGTAGTTGGGGTTTGGCTTAGTGGTAAGCACCCTATAATCATACATGAAAACTGAGGGTTCAAAACCCATGGGGCACATGTTACTGTTCCATTACTATAGAAGTATTGTAGCCGTGATGGTATTGTTGATTGGCAGTTACTATAGCGAGGACAGGGTACTATAGCAATGGAGAGCACTATAGAAGCCAGGTTTCTATTCACAAAATAGGGCTTAGGAAAAAGATTGGGGCCTACGGGCTATGCAATGGGCTGAAAGCCCACTGGGCTTTCGGGCTCTGTAATGGGTCTCCCTCTACCCAGTTAAAAGAGGTATTTAATTTTCATTAATAATAAAATGAGGCTTCGGCCCCAACCATTAAAAAAAAGAATTTGTAGTGAGTTAGTCTATGTTAAGGAGAGCGCAATGTAGCCTCAGGAGCACTCTCGGTCTACGGTTTTTGTCACCCTTCCCTTGCATCATCCTCCCCGCTTCATCCCGCCTCTACTGGCTCCCCTATGAACCACAACATCGTTTCTCCATATGGATCCGCCTCACACGACACAGCTGACATCTGGTTTGTTACCCCTCGCGCGACGCCGCATTTCCGTCTGGAAACAGTGTGGCATCCGTCGTACCTGTCACTGTGTTCCTATGTCCGCGGGACACCTGGATCTGCTGTCGCACAACCGCTACCATCTTTCAGCCTCCAAGAAGTGTTGGCGGCTTCATGCTGGAGTTTTCCTCAGATATGTTTCTGATTCGAGCTCAGTTGTTTCGTTTGGCCTTGATGGAGGATGTCGACCTGGTATGGTGTGGTCTCGGCTTCCTTTCATCCGCAACCCCAGTGACGTCTCGAGTGCTCTGTTAGTGAAGACTTCTACACCATTCATCCTTCGAAGACGTGTTGACTATAGATCTTTTGTTTCATCATCGCTCTCCTATAATGTTTGTTTTGTAGGTCCCCTTGGATTCGTTGCATAATCGTCATCTTGGTCATGTACGCGGACAGAGTTGAATGTCGAAGGAATTATATGGTTACTAATTTTTTGGTGGTAGGGATATTGTTTGTTTTCTAGAATTTTTACGCTTATCTGGATGGCAGATGCATTAATTCTTAGTACCGACGATGTCCTCTTCTTTTTAGTTCATTTGTCTTTTTGGTCGGAACAGGTAGGGTCAATATTCTCCCGGGTCATTACGAGGTCGTAGAGGGCAACCTCAGGAATGTTTGGTGATGGAGAAATTTCTTCTCTTGGTCTCACCTTTTTAGACGTTTTCCCTTTTGAGGTTATATTTTGTTTTCTAGGGTCTGACTTCGTCATTTAATGATTCTCGTCTGCTCTTTGGGAATTTCCCTTTACACATGCCTCCTTTTTGGGATGGTTTGAAGGTTTCTTTGGCAAATTGGGATGGTGTTGGCAAATCTGATGATGGCGTTTTGGATCATGGAGGTTCTTCAGTTTGGTTCTCACTTTGCCTCAATTATGTCCACAATGGTGGTTTCCCTTGGAAATGATGCTTTTTCTTATTTTGTTTGTGTTGGTTTGGCGTGTCTCTGCAATGGTGGATCCCCTAGGACACACCGTCTTGGTTAGTTTCTCTTGTTCAGTTCTCACATAACCAAAAAGTTTTTTCAAAAATAAAATAATGAATTTTCAGTCTAAATTAATGCTATAATAGTGAAACTGTATCTATCCAACATGCCAAACTAGTAATGTCTATAACAGTCTACATAGTCCTCATGGGAACTTGAAAATTAGTTAATATATATAGGGTGAGAATACAAGTATACTCAGATGGAAAAAAACCATCTATTGTACAAAAGAGAAAGAAGTATACAACATATGAACATCAGGGAACAATGGAACCAAAATACCTAAACAATCATATATCCATCCCAACCTAACCATGGAATTCCTATTAAATAAGTTATGGAAAGTAAAATAACATAATATGAAGCATATTTATAATGGGTACCCCACACCACTTTCCCATAGTGATTCCACTCTCAAACCAAAATGACATATATCTTAACAATACCACCTCTTCCATAAATAACATTATCCAAAGAACCCCCCTAATGGTAATCATCACATGAAATCTCAGGTGAATACCCCTTGGGACAGGCACCCTACATGCTATTAACCATTACATAAGCATAGTGGTAGGGTATTATTAACATGTATGACGTCAACTTCATATCCTCCTCATGTCATACATGACCTCCACCATATCACCCCACATGTTACTAACCACCACATCTCGACAGTGGAAATTTTTAATTTTGGACATCATAGTAATGCATGTCATCATATCCTAAAAGGGATATTGGGAAGTGTTCTAAGACGTCCATCCATCATCTCAATGGTATTTTTGGAAGAAACACCCACAAACATTTGTCTATTGACACTTGTTTCTCAACATGGGAGAGGTGTCTGATGAAAATCATAATAATTTTCAATATATATATATATATATATAATCCACACACATGATCCCATCTAATGGGTTTACAACAAGAACTAAACAACTCACAACATCACCACCAAAACTCATAACCTCCACCACCTTCACCACCACAACTAAATGAGTAAAACCACACATCAATCCATAAAAAACAAAAAAAACTTTTCATTAATCCCATTTACGTATTCATCCTATTATTATTTATTCCCTTGTAATTGAAATTTTATTTACCAAACCAAAACATGACCGTTACACTTTCATTATTATCCTATAACATTTCATTACTAACTGGGTAATTGACACAACACAACCAAATATCACTAGAAGCTCAACATCCCACAAAAAACTATCACCCCACCACCCCCACAAGAAAGGCTACACATTACATGTAGCTTAACATCCCCAAAACCAACCATCACCCTACTTCCCCACAAGAATGACCACACATCACAAGTAATTCTACAACCCCCAGACAACTATTTCCACATCGCCTCCATGCATGGACACAGATCAACCACTTCCCACCACAAGACAAACCCCATATCACAAATCCCCATACCATATCATCACAATGGCCTTCTCGAAACCCACCACTGCAACCACATAACTACACATCATGTCACCTCATAGGTAATTTTAAATATTTACATAGGTTCTTTTTCACATTCCACTTTTTTATTTTTAGGGGTGATATCACACAAGCCCTAATCATGGGGAAACCATTTCATTTTCCAAATATAAGTTATTAACCAATTTCAAATTTAGGGAGATATAAAAATAGAACACGTAAGGGTTTCCATATCACAACATATAATATGAATTAAAATACCCTCAATGGAAATGATTTTATCTATGGAAGTTACACTATATAATTCACTAAAAAAAATATAGAAAATATATCAAATCATGCAAAACATTATTCCATTTTCCATTCAATTTCATTTGACATATTCCTTTATCATTAATAGAGATAGAAAAACCATCCCCAATATATAAGCATAAATAATACCACCAACATGATGCACATACGTGACAAATGAAGGATTATTTTCCTCAACGAGCTTTACCAACTCACCGCGCATCATAGGGAATTGATAAAATACCCACAAACCACACATACACTACAAAAAATTATATATCAACCTAAACTATACCAAAAGATCATCAAAATGTATCCTATCACGCAGCCAAACCAATAAAACATAACTAAAAAAAAGTCTCTTTGAAAATAACAAAAAACATGAATGGGGAAAATATGAGGCACTCCCCACAAATTGTCAACCAACAATCACTAAAACTAATAGACTGAATAATAGATATTGGTATTTATGGTCCCCACAGAACACCTAGGGCTCATAAAAATTTATAGGGAGAAGGAGTAAGTCCTAATGAGATGAAATTTTACTGAGATTTAATATAATACCTCTAATCCCTCTCATTTTCGATCATGTAAAATTTACACGGTATGTAAACCACGAGTTTTCCCAAACTTGCATCAGTGAACAAAAAAACACATTTCCTTAGACATTAACTAATACATGTCATGAAGTTTACTTACACAACATGTAATCTATATCATATCTTCCTCCTTGTCCATATAAAATTCATGAAATAGTAAGATAAAGAATACATGATCCATCAATACACATCATGTATTCAACTTACATCATGTGAACTTCCAGAAATATCTCTATTGTTCCTCCATCCTCCATCAAGAAATCTTGAATCATTCACAAAACACCTCCAACATCTAAAACTAGAAATATAACATAACATAAATGGAATGAAATATTTCCTTAGATACCTCTCAAATGATTTTACACATGAGAATTTAAACTAAACCTTGAAAGAAAGCGGCTTGAAAAACCACCCCACGATATACCTGTCATGGATATCATCAAACCTCAAAAGCAACCACCATCTAAACACTGTAACACCCTAGGTAAATAAAGAATATGACATTTTTAAATTTATACATATTTGTGAATAAAATGTTAATATTAATTTAAAGGGAACGCTATGCTTGATGGCTTACCCAATACGCAACAATTAGTTCCTTTGAAATCTTACGTTGTACTCTAATTAAAAAATAATTTTATTTTAAATGGTAGTTAACACCTAGCCATTGTAATGACGAGAATGAACATAACTAACTACAATATGATTATATATGTTTTTCAAATATTTTAAATGCGAATGAATCCAATTTTAAGCGTAAACAATCTAATATTCTATAAATGGTCGACTAACTGCATTTTGATGGAAAACCTATTTTAAATCCACTTTTTGAAAATTTTATGTGTTATATTTGAAAAAATAATATTATTCTTTAGAATCGGGATAGAAAAATTTACTTTGTGTAAATATTTAGTATTTTTCCAATAAAGTTCATTTTTTAATGAATAGTGAAAAATGTTGTATTTTAATTCAAAACCTCTTTTAAATATAATTTATTTATATGATTAGATTATATTTTGAATTGGTTTTAAATTGATATTATATTATATTTTTACCATTTAATCCAATAGTGGTCATTGGAATTGATTTCACTTTGAAATTGGACATAACTAGTGTCAATCTTTTAATAGATATTGTTTCTTAAAAACACGCTATTTGTTTTGAAAGCAGGAATTAATTATTAAATTAATTAATTAATCTTATAGGTTTTGAATTTGGTAAAATAGAAATCATTTTTGAATTCAGAATATCAAAATAGTTTAGGGTGAATTTTTTGTATTTTTCAGAAAAACATCAATTTTTGATGAATAGTGAAACCACTAAGTGGTAGTTTAAAAACATAATTTTTGTTTAAATGAAACTTTACCACTTCTGTGATTTGAATTTCAATAAACCGATATATATGGTTTTCATTATAAAGTAAAATTTGCTTCAATGAGATTAAAATATTTTTTTTTGTGAATTGTAACTTTTAAGTTTTATTAATCGCGATTAAAGGTAATTAGTGTAATTTATGGTTAAAATAATATTTTAATAATATGAAATTGCCTTGAAACATGTCCTAACCATATTGGATGAGTCATGGCCGACCAAGAAAATCCATGGGTCAACTTGGGGACCCCATGGAGCAACTTTGGTAGAAAAATGACATTAATACATTTTTATTTAAAGTTAAAATTAAAATGTCACAAACATGTGTTGTTTTACCAAAACAATTTGTACATGGGGTTATACAAGTCATATTTTTGACTATAAATATTAATTAGATAGATAAAACTATTTAATACATCATGATATTTTTTTTATAATTTTTAGAAATTCAATAAATTTATTTATTTATGACACCATGATGATGCAGCGATTACCTCATTATTTAACCATTTAAATAAAATGAAACGATAATGTAAAATCTAAGACCTAAACTTGTCAAAAACCTATTGGATGGGTGTATTTCGAACTTTTATCACCTTAAACTAGAAATATATAAAATGTGTACACTTAAAATCCGAAAATCATTTTATAATAAAGTAAAAGTTTATAACATTCCAAGAGTGCCCCTCATCTCCTCTTATAAAAGGCCCCCACCTCTACCACCTTACCCACCCCTCTCAAGCCTTTGGCTCGGAAAAACCCTTCCCATTTCATCTCTCCACTTCCCTCTATTTATCATTGAAGCCGCTCCTTTGGATTAATGCTCATAAATAAACTATTTTGGTTCAAACCAAGAGGAGTTACCCGATTTTAAGGTATTGTCTTCCCTAGTGTTCTTTTGTTTTATTTTGCTTCTCCAACCCCCTAAACTCTTTTTATTTATTTATTTTGTAACCACACCAGTATCTTAAATATACTACGATGTTTTTTTGAGGAGGATTCGAGCTACACTAACACACACCTCCGTCTAATGGTTATAGAACATACCATTTCTGTGGATGGGGAATTACTGCCTCACGAAACGATGATTGTTCTATCTTCTCATACCAACTCTCATGGTGGCCATTATGATGGACCTATATTTATTTATGATATATATTATATTTATTTACTCTCTATGCTTCTTTATTTTATATTTAATACATACCTTTATGCTCTTCATGTTGTGCAAATGCGATAATTTCTTTTGAGGAAGTGTGGACTACCGCCCCCTCAAGTGATGTGACTCGTTAATGCAATACATGGAATGTATAAATAATGAAATTGATGAAATTTTGTGATCTACATAACATATATGTTATACAGGAATTATAATATATATATATATCTCTCATCTAGTTTTAATTCCATTAATGTGCCAACGAAATGAAAGTAGCGTTCATGCGTATGTACGGCTTACCGTCTCCATGAACGATACATTTCATTTCATATCTCCATATGTTATGTACTATTATAAGTACATATATATAGTAGAAATATTTGTCATATATTACATATAAATTATGGATATCATTCTGGAATTAATATATATATATATCTCTCATTTATTTTTAATTCCATTAATGTGACAAAAAAAGATGAAAGTATCTTTCATGCGTACGTACGGCCTACCGTCTCCATGAACGGTGCTTTTCATTTTTTATCTCCAAATGTTATGGAATAATATAAAATGAATATTTACTGGATATATATGATATTTTAACCATTAATACTATTCTAGAAATGATTTACTACATGGGAAATCATTTTCAAACAAGTTCATTTTTGACTCATGTACCAAACATCGACAAAAACGTCTGATATGAAATCACATTATTAACCAATTATTATAAAATTATAATATATGATATGAACTGAATAATAATCTTTAAAATAGGTCCTTAAGAAATTATAAATTTACCAATTTTTATTATTCAGGAATATAAAGAAACAAACAAGTCAAGTATGACTTGAGGTAAGGGATCCAACCTTCTCTTTCTTTTTAAGTACTCTCCTTTATGTCATTTCTTTTAAGATCATATTTCTTATGTTTGGGGATGTTATTTTATATTAATAATACTTTAATTTTTATTTTCATATTATTAGAGACCCTATTTGATCTCATAAATCCATTTTTGGAAGTTTTAAGTGGCGTCGTTAGGCTACCGAGTTTTCGTAACGTATTTTTCATCCTACTTTTATTTCTGTGACATTTATGCTACGTTTGCCACTATTTCCTTTGATTGGTGTATGTACTGCCCATTATTATATACGTTTTTTAGAATAATTTCATTTATGTGTATTTACATCTTAATTGTATGACCCTTCTTCCATGGGGTGTACGTTTCGAAAGTTACCCAACTCGGTAAGGGGACATTTCACCCTCTTCTTTTTCAAAGACTTCTTTTGTTATGTCTTTTAATTCACATACTATTATGTAGGGATATGTTCTTATATATCCTCATTTATGTAAATTTTATGTCCAAGTGATGAGATACCATTTTCTCTCTCATCAACTCATTTTCTGAATTTTAAAGTGACGTTGTTAGGCTGTCGAATTTCTGTAAGGGAACTTCTTAACCCACTTTCAATTATTTGTGTTAAACCTCTACTTCTTGATTTTATTATTCCAATATTATGTGTGGAATCTCTATGTTGTAATTTCCACAAACCTTTGTGTGGATATATTATTTCTACACATAATCAAATCATGGATAAATTCTTACGATCTTTTATAGGAAATTATAACTCAATATCATTTCATTATATTAAATATCTTGGTCATTGGTTTTGTTTTTCCAAGATTATGTGTGAATGACCTATAATTGTTTCACACTTAATATCCACTTATATTTGGTTTACTTATATTTCTCACACATAATTATCTGATAGATTTATCCTTAATTTAAGGATACCATCTTTATAATGGATTACATCTCAATTTACATTTCCATTGAGGCATCATTGTTGTTATGAACCAATTCACTCTTATATGGTGTGTATACTATCTTTTGACATATTATATCGTGGATCCATTTATTCTAAAGATATTATAAAGTTAGTATTAAATGTTATTCCGCAATTATTTGTATTCAAGAGTCCCTCATTTTGTTAAAAACTCTTTAACAAAAATATCATTTTAAATGTTTTAAAGATTCATTTTTCTAAATCATCATCATTAATGTCCATGTTTTCAAAATGGTTTTTAGTATTAATTTATATGGACATTAATGTTATAATTCCAATAAAAGCTTCAAAGTGGTATGGCACACTTTGATTCAAAAATCTCTTTTAAATGATTTTTGGAAATGTATTGATTAATTAAATATCTTGGAATTACTTATTGTTATTGAAAATGAAATGTTGTTTTTGAAATGTTTATATTTTCAATATTTTATGTGTAATGATGGTACTTGGAAATTTTACGGGTGGTTACATGATAAACCATATGACGGGTGGTGCCGTGAATACCAGGATGGGTGGTTACTTTATAACCTCCAATGCATTCAGTATGGATGTCGGCTGTATGGATATTCGATTAAGTATGTGTAGAAGTCGACCGTATGGTTATTCCTTTTAAGTATGTTTATGTAACAAGTTACCTTTATATGTTATGTGTTTTTTATATTGTTTTTATGGTAAACTTTTGGTTACAAAAGGGTAAGTAATGATCTTTTATTCATTGAAGAGTCTATGATACTTCATAGTGGTGAAAAGTATTAATTTGATAAAGAATTCATGGTTTACTTGTTATTTTGAAAAACTAACAGTTTTCCTTCTTTGTGTATCCTTTACTGGGCTTTTAATTATCATCCCAAGTTTTTTGAAATGTTTTCCACAGGACTTAAAGATGAATAGGGTCAAGGATGGGTTCAAGGAAAGACATGCTATCTAAAACATTGAACTAGACATGTTTCTTTTTAAGGGTTTTTATTTTATGGAATCTTAGTAGAAGTGTCTACTTTGTAATCTTTAGAGATGTAATAGTTATGTCCTAATTCTCTAAAACTATAAACCTGAAAAGATCCTCTATGTGAATTATTCATTTAATTCATGATTAAGTAATGTTTAAGGCCGGGGCCTTATAGTTGGTATCAGAGTTTGGTTTAGATAACTTTAGAGGTTAGGGTATTCTATAAGCATATGTGACATTACCATAATGGTTAGGATTTCAGAAAGAGTCCTAGTTTTAGATAAGGTGAATGAGTAGGTATATCTTAGTTTTTATCTTCCACATTAGTACATGATGGGTTTTTTGATATACTCACCCTGACATTTCTGTTTTTAGTACATGCATGGATCTAGCAGGAACCAAAGTGACAATGGGTTTGAAGGAAACTATGGTGGTTCTCTGATTAAGAGACTAGATGAAATGGGGGATTCAATGAGGAATCTCGTGGTTGTTCTAAACCAACATTCAAGAAGTCATGGTCAACCCCTTAAACCCTGGTGAGTTTTCTAATGCATTATGTACGAGATGACCAACTGGATGTGGATGTTCAGGTAATAATTATAAAGGTAACCTTTAGGGTTTACATGATCCTTACTTTTGAGGTAATTATGGGTTACTATATGTTATGATGGAATATGAACGACATGAGATAAACTTGATGTTAAATTATGTTATGGCTATTTTTGAAAATTTTATCTTTTTTGGGGAATGTTATAAGAATTATATAGTTTTGGAAAAATGAAAACATGCAGACCGTGTGACAACCCGTCGCATCGGACAAAGCTATGGGAATCGAACCCACAACCAAAGTACGACTGGTACTTATCGCATACCACTGGACTACGTGATTTCCCTGGTTAGTTTGACTAATTCTTTTTAGTTAGATGATTTAATGAATCAAGAGTATGTTTATTTTGGGTTATTTATGGAAAAGATTAACCTATCATGGAGGTTATGTTATTACATTAATTACTTTTCAATATAATACTTTAAGAGAAACTAATTTTATTTGGAGATAAATTTTAATTTTTACTTTGGAATACTGCGATTAAATCCTTGAAATATTTTGGTTTCAATCTTAGTTTGGCTTACTTTGAATGATTTTATGAACAAATTGTTTACCGAATGGTCTTTGTTGAACTTTGAGTATTGTTTGACAAATTTTGGAGATTAAGAATAGTTTTTTTATATAAAGGATTATCCTTTTTGGGTATTATGTGATCTCATACTAACCTTTTTGGTTTTAGTTTTGGTTAAGGTCTAAAGAAATGGGAAGTATATATTTCTCTTTCGTGGATTAGGTGATTCTCTAGAAGTTGATTATAGCTCTCTTAATGTAAACAAGTCATCCTAAATACTCATCTTTTGGAGAAAATATGAGTTCGTGTAAGAAATCTAGTAAAAGTTGAAAGTCAACATGGAATGTAAGTATGTTTCCTTATGTTTGAGTTATGATCAAAAATAAATACCTCAATGAAAAGTAACTTAAAAAATGTTGTTCGTTATCTCTTCCTACAGGGGAATCCAATACTATTTAACTCATCACATGTTTGTGATTTTATGGTGGTTAACTTTCTCTTAAACATGTTTTCTATCACACTCCCTCAAAACATGACCCTTTTCTTTTTCTTCCATATCCATGCTTTACAATGTGGAATCCTAGTATGGGTTAAATCGGATGGCCTCTATACTTCTCTTTCTTTCTTTTAAAGTGATTGTTTTACCGACTCTTGTTCCGATGTGGGATTTTCAATGATGTTTCTGAGCCCAATTTTAAAATTACGAGGACACAATTCCCAAAAGGGGGGAAGGATGTAACACCCCAGGTAAAAAAAACATTAAATTTTTATATTTATCACTATTTGTGAATAAAATTTTAATATTAATTTAAAGGGAACGCTATGCTTGATGTCTTACCCAATACGCAACAACGAGTTCTTTTGAAATCTTACGTCGCACTCTAATAATAAAATAATTTTATTTTAAATGGTAGTTAACACCTAGCCGTTGTAATGACAAGAATGAATATAACTAACTATAAAATGATTATATATGTTTGTCAAATATTTAAAATGAGAATAAATCCAATTTTAAGCGTAAACAATCTAATATTCTTTAAAAGGACAATTAACTACTTTTTGATGGAGAACCTATTTTAAATCCACCTTTTGACAATTTTATCTGTTATATTTGAGAAAATAAAATTCTTATTTAGAATCGGGACATCAAAATTTACTTTTTGTAAATTTTTGGTATTTTTCCGATAAAGTTCATTTTTTAATGAATAGTGAAAACTGTTGTATTTTAATTCAAAATCACTTTTTATTCTAATTTATTTATATGATTAGATTATCTATTGAATTAGTTTTAAAGTGAAATTAGAATATATTTTTACCATTTAATCCAATAGTGTTCATTGGAATTGATTTCACATTGAAATTGGACTTAAACTAGTGTCAATCTTTTAATAGATATTGTTTCTTAAAAACACGCTATTTGTTTTGACAGCGGGAATTAATTATTAAATTAATTAATGAAACTTATATGTTTTGAATTTTGTAAAATATACATCATTTTTGAATTTGGAATATCAAATATATATTAGGGTGAATTTTTGGTATTTTTCTGAAAAACATCAATTTTTTATGAATAGTGAAACCACTAACTGGTAGTTTAAAAACAGATTTTTCGTTTAAATGAAACTTTACCACTTCTGTGATTTGAATTTCAAAAATCCGACATACATGGTTTTCATTATAAAGTAAAATTTGGTTCAATGAGATTAAAATATTTTTTTTGTGAATAGTAACTTTTAAGTTTTATTAATCGCGATTAAAGGTAATTAGTGTAATTTAAGGTTAAAATAATGTTTTATAATATGAAATGGCCTTGACAGATGTCCTACCCTTATTGGATGATTCATGGCCGACCAATAAAATCCATGGGTCAACATGGGGACCCCATGGAGCCACTTTGGTAGGAAAATGACATTAATACATTTTTATTTAAAGTTAAAATTAAAATGTCACAAACATGTGTTGTTTTACTAAAGAAATTTTTACATTGGGTTATACAAGTCATATTTTTTACTATAAATATTCATTAAAAATATAAAAATATTTAATACATCATGATATTTGTTAGATAATATTTAGAAATTAAATAAATTTAATTATTTATGACACTATAATGATGTAGCGATTACCTCATTATTTAACGATTTAAATAAAATAATAAGATAATGTAAAATCTAAGACCTACACTTGTAAAAAAACTATTTTATGGGTGTATTTAGAACTAATATCAGCTTATACTAAAAATATATAATTTTGAGACCTTTAAAATCTGAAAATCATATTATAATGAAGTAAAAGTTTATAACTTTCCAAGAGTGCCCCTCCTCTCCTCTTATAAAAGGCCCCCACCTCTACCTCATTACCCACAACTTTCAAGACTTTGGCTCAGCCAACCCCTCCCCATTTCATCTCTCCACATCCCTCTATTCATCATTGAAGCCTCAAATTTGGCAGAATTCTCTTCAAGAAACCCTTTTGGTTCAAACCAAGAGGAGTTACCCGATTTTAAGGTATTGTCTTCCATAGTGTTCTTTGGTTTTATTTTGCATTTCCAACCCCCTAAACTGTTTTTATTTTTTTCTTTTGTAACAACACCAGTACCTAAAATATACTAGGATTTTTTTATGAGGATTATTCGAGCTACACTAACACACACCTCTGTCTAATGGTTAAAGAACATATTGTTTCCGTGGATGCTGAATTACTGCCTCACGAAATGATGATGGTTCTATCTTCACATACCACCTCTAATGGTGTCCATTATGATGGAACTATATTTATTTATGATATATATAATTTTTATTTACTCTATATGCTTATTTATTTTATCTTTAATAAATACCTTTATTCTTTTCATGTTGTTCAAAAGCGATAATTTCATTTGAGGACGTGTGGACTACCGCCCCCTCAAGTGATGCGACTCGTTCATGAAATAAATGGAATGTATAAAGAATCAAATTGATGAACTTATGTGATCTATATAACATATATATTATACTAGAATTATAATATATGAATATCTCTCATCTAGTTTTAATTCCATTAATGTGCCAAAAAAATGAAAGTAGCGTTCATGCGTACGTATGGCTTACCGTCACCATGAATGGTACATTTCATTTCTTATCTCCAAATTTTATGTACTATTATAAGTACATAAATATAATGGATATATATGTCATATATTAAATCTAAATTATGGATATAATTCTATAATTATAATATATATCTCTCTCGTTTAGTTTTAATTCCATTAATATGACAAAAAAAGATGAAAGTAGTGTTCATGCGTACGTACGGCCTACCTTCTCCATGAACGGTGCTTTTCATTTTTTATCTCCAAATGTAATGTAATAGTATAAAATTAATATGTACTGAATATATATGATATTTTAATAATTAATAATATTCTATAAATTATTTACTACATGGGAAATCATTTTCAAACAAGTTCATTTTTGACTCATGTACCAAAAATTGACAAAAACGTCTGATATGAACTCACATTATTAACCAATTATTATAACATTATAATATGTGATATGAACTGAATAATAAACATTAAAAGAGTTCCTTACGAAATTATAAATTGACCAAAGTTTATTATTTAGGAATATAATGAATCAAACGAGACAAGTTAGACTTGCGGTAAGGGATCAAACATCTCTCTTTCTTTTTAAGTACTCTCCTTTATGTCATTTCATTTAAGCTCATATTTCTTACGTTTGGGGATTTTATTTTATATTACTAATATTTTAATTTTTATTTTAATATTATTAGAGACCCTATTTGATCTCATAAATCCATTTTTTGGAAATTTTAAGTGGCGCCGTTAGGCTGCCGAGTTTTCATAAGGGATTTTTCATCTCACTTTTATTTCTGTGGCATTTATGCTACGTTTTCCACTACTTCATTTGAGTGGTGTAAGTATTTCCCATTATTATACACTTTTTGTAGTATAATTTCATTTATGTGTATTTACATCTTCATTGTATGACCTTTCTTCCATGGGGTGTACGTTTCGAAAGTTACCCAACTCGGTAAGGGGACCTTTCACCCTCCTCTTTTTAAAAGACTTCTTTTGTTATGTCTTTTAATTCACATACTATTATGTTGGGATATTTTCTTATATATCCTTTTTTATTTAAATTTTATTTCCAAGTGATGAGGTACCATTTTCTCTCTCATCAACTCATTTTCATAATTTTAATGTGACGCTGTTAGGCTGTCAGATTTCTGTAAGGGAACTTCTTAACCCACTTTCAATTATTTGGGTTAAACCTCTAGTTATAGATTTTATTTTTCCAAGAATAGGTCTGGAATCTCTATGTTGTAATTTCCACAAAATATTGTGTGGATATATTATTTCTACACATATTCATCTCATTGATAAATTCTTACAAACTTGTATGGGAAATCTTAACTCAATCTCATTTCATTGAGTTAAATATCTATGTCATTGGTTTTGTTTTTCCACGATTATGTGTGAATAACCTCTGATTGTTTCACACATAATATCCACTTATATTGGGTGAATTTATATTTCTCACACATCATTATGTGATAGATTTATCCTTAATTTAAGGATACCATCTTTATAATGGATTTCATCTCAATTTACATTTCCATTTAGATTTCATTGTTGTTATACACCAATTCACTATTATATGCTGTGTATATTTTCCTTTGACATATTATATCATGAATCCCTTTATTCACATGACATCATAATGTTCGGATTGAATGTTATTCCTCAATTAATTGTATTCAATTATCAGTCATTTCGTTAAAAACTTTTTAACAAAAATAGCGTTTTAAATGTTTTAAAGATTCATTATTCTAAATATTTATCTTTAATGTCCATGTTTTCAAAATGGTTTTTAGTATTTATTTATATGGAAATTAATGTTATAATTCCATTAAAAGCTTCAAAGTGTTATGGGAAACTTTGATTCAAAAATCTCTTTTAAATGATTTTTTAAATGGAATGATTAATTCAATATCTTGGAATTACTTATTTTGATTGGAAATGAAATGTTTTTATTGAAATGTTTATATTTTCAATATTTTATGTGTAATGATGGTACATGGAAATTTTACTGGATATTACGTGATAAACCATATGATGGGTGGTGCCGTGAATACCAGGATGGGTGGTTACGTTATAACCTACAATGCATTGGGTATTGAAGTCGGTCGTATGGCTATTCCATTAAGTATGTGTGGAAGTCGACAATATTGTTATTCCATTTAAGTATGTTTATGTCCTAAGTTACCATCATATGTTATGTGTTTTTTATATGGGTTTTATGGTAATCGTTTGGTTACAAAAGGGTAAGTAATGATCTTTTATTCATTGAAGAGTTTATAATACTTTATAAAGGTGAAAAGTATGACGTTGATAGTGAATTCATGGTTTACCTGTTATTTTGAATAAATAACAGTTTTCCATCTTTTTTATCCTTTACTAGGATTTTTATGCTCATCCCATGTTTTTTGAAATGTTTTCCATAGGACATAAATATGAATAGGGTCATGGATGGGTTCAAGGAAAGACATGCTTACTAAAACATGGAACTAGACATGTTTCTATTTAAGAGTTTTTATTTTATGGAAACTTAGTAGAAGTTTCTACTTTGTAATCTTTTGAGATGTAATAGTTATGTCCTAATTCTCTGAAACTCTAAACTTGAAAATATCCTCTATGTGAATTATTCATTTAATTCATGATTAAGTAATGTTTAAGGCCAGGGCCTTATAAAAACTCTGAACCAAACAATCACTAACACCTCACACAACCTCATCACTACACTTCCGAAAAAACAAAACCATCAAAACCCCACACATGAAAAATAATAATTCTTCAAAACTAACAAACCACACTACAAGATACATAAAAATTTGGTGCTTCCATACCTTATGTCAAGATCATATCTGATCTGGGTAGCACTTACTTACCCACATGGTTTTAAGGGAATCACAGTTAATACATCGAGATTTGGAATCAAGTACTCCCATTTTAATATTTCATGACATCATAACATAGCATACATCATGTAAGAAATAAAATCTCATAAATAAACAAGGCCCAAAATCAGAGAATAAATCTCCAAATGCAAAAATCAAGGAATTCCCTTTCTCATTTCAACATATTATAATCATTGCGTGGAGCCAACTCACCCACATTGTTTTAATCAGATAAAAGTATAAATAATCCTAATAAGGGATTAAGATTGACATTATTCCTATTATTTTTGTTTCTAATCACACATTATACATGGTAACATCAAAAGAGGAATCATAAATCAAGAATGAAACACATCCAAAGAGACACAACTAATAGAGTGAAATTCAAACAATCTATGGCTCCTCAAGATATACTTCCTCTACTGCATACTACTATAAAAACCATTCTATTATACCTCCATAATAAAATCCACTTCTAAGACCACACACATTACTGGGTACCTGATCATGAGGAAAAATATGAGGTGACACTCTTCGTACAACATCTTCTAAGTGCATAGCATAAGACAGTTTCTTTTTCTATTAATACCACATCACTAGAAATATTTGTTGAAAATACCATTAAAACTGACAACAACATAGAATATGGGAATCAAGAACCACTTGGAAACAATCCTAATGATTAACATAGCTGACATAATCAAAATAAACTAACATGAAAATCCCTATAGGATAGAGAGGTTAATATCGAGACCATCACTAGGCGGGTTCAAACCATGAATATTCTAGAGCCTGGGACCTACCACTGACAATGTTTCACTAAAAAAAACCTAATGTCTCCCCTATCATATAAAACCACTTTGTTAGTTTATCAAATAAATCACCTCTACCATCATACGAACCAAAAGAAACATCCCCAATGTAAATGTATTCCACGGATACAGGATCGAAGGAAGAAGCACCTCTAAACGATGTCTTGCATGGGACTCCTCATCATGAAGATCTAGGAAAAAATAAACAATGTCCTGAGATATTATCCCTATATACTTTAATGACATAATCTTATATTGTAGTGAAAGAATCTATTTCCTTTTCACTATCTTCTTGGACAAGTAAATGAACTCGACATGGAACTCTTTATGATTGTGGCCCACGAAACATATACCTCCTTATACTACCATAGATATTTCATCCACTGTTGATGTATAGAACCCCAAATATCACTAATGACCAAAGGGACTCAGTACCCTATTGGCTCATAAAAACTGAAGGTGATCATGAGATCCTCTGACAAGATCTTTGTCTCTATATCTAAAATGATACCCCCCAAATCCCATAATGTCTTCCTCTGGAAAGCGCATAATTTTCCCTATTAATCATTGTCCTCCTTTGTAAGATCAACTATTCATGGATGGAAAAGGGTTCCCCACAAAACCTAACCTTACTAAGCCACATGTGGAAATTGAGTGTGATACATTACGGAAAATCAAACATGTACTTATTTCTCATTGTAGTATGGAATTTTATTTAGATTTATTTTAGGTCACTTTTTTCATTTTAAACCTCCCAAAACAACCCAAATCTATTGAGAACAAATGTAATCATGTTCCACATACCTCTCCTAGTCATCTACCTTTCAAAGAGGTCCACCACATTTTTTTATTTAATATGATTAGAGTATAAGCACCACATCACTGGGGGGCCTAAAATCCCATATCATAGCCAGTCTCTATGGCCTATGTCATTCATCAAGGTCAAATAGAACTACAATCATAACAACCTATGAAATCACTAATGTCCCTAACAACAAAACTCCATAAAATTTCTAAAATGTATCCTTTTATACCACTCTGTTGGGACCCCTCCATCCAAATATTACACTAAAAGGGGAGAGAAATAATGTCCCCCTATTTCTACCTCTAGAAGGCCCTAGGTTAGTGACTAGAGCCAAGGGTATGAAATTCTCATGAAATGGGAGGAATTAACTAGTAAAATAATATAGAATTGGGAGATATGATTAATCATCCAAAAGAAACTCCATGACATAAGTTAATAAAAAATTAATATCATCCCACAATGTATGTATAAATAATATGGTCACATATAAATGTATATAAAATTAAATACCCAAAAGAAATGTTGAATTAGTGACACAACAGCTATCCAAAGATCCAAGATTATAATATCATGCATGGTTCATATTGTTCTCAAAGAAATATTAAAATTATTTTATATATGTAAGGTGTCCATTAATGTATATCTGTATGTAAAACCAATGTATCATGTATAAATGTGAAAGTAGAAAACTGATTCACCCTCGAGAAAATTTTAGAACCAAAATCACCAAAATAGGTCAACATTCCAAGAAAAGAGCACCAAGGAAAACACTTTAAATAAAAAAACTCCAAGTATTATAATATAATATAAAATATAACGATAAAGCGTACCCCACACCAATTTCCAACTAGGATTTATCATTCATAGTCTAGTGATGTATGCCCTAGTGCTCCCATAAAATGCATATATTAGATCATTTCAAGCACCGCATGTGGTAATAATCCTTACAACCCTTCTCACCCGAATACACTTGGGGCCAAGCACTATGTGTGATACTATACATCACATGACCAGATAATTATGGTATCATGACCATTTTGGAAATCAAAATGGTGTCCCTCTCCTATCAGGGAAGACTCCAAATATAGGACACTATGTGTTACTAACCATCACATATCGAGGGAATAAATTTTCACTTCTAGAGTTCATAGCATGTTCATGTCATCATCACCAAGAAGAGGGAGTGGGGAAGAATGTGAACTCATCCATCCACAATATTGGGATGTAGGAAAAAACACCCCAAAAAATTGGTTCTCAACATGGGTAGGGAGAATAATGAATTTCAAAATGATATACATATTATATGTATATATAGGCCCAAAAGACAAACATTCCCATCCTATGGATTTAAAAAAAACACTAAACAATATAAAAACAACCACTGAATCTAATAACCACTTCCAATTACATTCCTTCCACTAATAGATTAAAACCAAACAATGATCAATAAACCCGAAACCAATTTGGTTAAGACCGTTAAATTATTCATCCCATTATTATACATTAATTATCCATTCACATTCCATTAATCCAAAAAACATATCCATTCCAAATTCATTATTATCATTTCACATTCCATTACAAACTGTGGAATTAACCCCAATCAACCACATATCACATGTAGCTCAACATCCCCTAAACAACCCGTTTCCCAACTACCCCATAAGAATAATCACACATCACATGAAGCTCGACATCCCCTAAACTAACAATCCCTCTAGCTCATCGTAAGCTGAACCAGACATCACATGCTGCTTAACATCCCTCAGAAAACCATTGGCCCACCACCCCAAAAGCGTGGACACACATCAACCAGTATTCACTACAATCCAAAAATCATATCACAACTCCCTACATCACATCATCAAAATATCCCCACTATATCCTACCACAGTAACCACGCAACATCACATTCCAGGTCATTAAAGAACATTTTAAATCTTTACAAAGGGGATTTTATCATATTGTAATTTTATATTTGTAGGGGTGTTATAAAATAATCTATAATCCTAGGGTAAACATTGCATTAGCCAAATATAATTATTTAAATAGTGTCTTGTTTTGGCTAATATCGCAATAACAGAAGAAAGGGAATCTATATCACAACATCTACATCATAACTGAAGCCCCCTAATTACAATGATTCATAGTGGGTAATTTATAGTATATTATTTATAATATAAAAAATTTATAAATCCTATCAAAGAATGAAAAAACCACCGATTTCCCACATCAATATACATTAACAAATTCTTTTTTCATTATTTATTATAGAATAATCATCAGTCACGAAAAAAAGTAAGAAAACCCTCTTACATTTTTTTCAATGTGTAAAAAATTATTTACCTACATAAAAGTTCTTTTCTGAATCGCTACACACTGTGGGGAGAAGAAGTAATTTCTGTAAAAAACAACCACTACATGAGAAACCAAACATCAATCTTCACTGTCACAAAATATCATCCAAATGCATACCAACTCACACCCAAAACCAAAACAACATTTTCACTTAAAAACCCTAGGAAAAGAACAATAGAAAAACTTTGGGAAAAGTGGATGAACTTGGTAAATATCATTAACAAACAATCAATAGAACCAATGGACCTAATAAGTGAGAATCGGTATTTAGAGTCCCATCAGAGAATCTAGGGATCATTTGTATTGAACCAATGGACCTAATAAATGTTAGTGTAATGATTAATTAGTTTTCAAATAAATTAAATAAGTGATACTAAAAATGTAATATGTGATGAAAATTGAAAAAAAAATTATATTTTTTATATTAATATGTAATTTTAAATATATTTTTATATAATAAATTTTAATTTTATAATTGTATAGGTATTTCTGTTGTCAAATCATGTAAATAATTTCAAAA
Source organism: Viscum album (assembly GCA_963277665.1). Lineage (NCBI taxonomy): Eukaryota > Viridiplantae > Streptophyta > Magnoliopsida > Santalales > Viscaceae > Viscum > Viscum album. The sequence continues at coordinate 1,775,683,787 of OY728133.1, read as the reverse complement.
TTGACATTAATATTATTTTAAAATAAATGAAATTTTATTTATATCATTAAATTAAAAAAACATAAATTCATACAAATAATTTTAAAATTAAAATAAATATTAAATATTTTATATTACTCAACCAATTATTCTCTTATAATTTTGATTTAGACCATTAAATTGTAAGAAATCGGTTTGTGTGGTTATGGTTTAATTAGTGTATTCGCCCGTTACATGGGCTTCTGTTAAAATTAATTTCCAAAACACAAGGTATTTTCATTTTGTATATTGGATACAATATTTTAAATCAATTTTTCCTTTATCTACAAATGAATAAAATTTAATTTTTTCTTAATGGTAATATTACATAGGTTACAACAATAGTTACCATAATGAAAATGATAAATGTTTGAAAATATAGAAGCTAATGAAAGAATTTAAAATTGTAATTATAGTATGTGGGAGTTTTTTTATCTACCATAAACAAAATTTATGCTATTATTATTAGATTTTGGATGCACATAAGATAAGGTATACCTATCAATGTTGTTTCCTTCTCATATTTACATAAATTCCAGTCCTCCTCCACTATAAAAAGGTACTCACCCATCACAAATATTAAAATCAATTTATGCATTTATCTTGACCAAATACTTAAAAAATAATATCCCAACATATCTACCCTCATCGTAGAATCATAAATTTTGGTAGTAACCCAACCAATGAAATACATTGGTATAAACCAAATTGAGTTACCTGAAAAAGAGGTAACATTCACAATAATCACTTCTGTTTTATTTGTTTATCAACTCCTTATTTTGTTCATATATATTTATTTTACAAAAACATAAGAATTATAAATATTAAGATATATTTTAATCTTAGGGATACTACCTATACTTATACAAACTTCCATCAAGTTGGATATAAAATCAGTGTTTGTGTGTATAGCGAACTGCCTCCTCGCGAACCAATGTCGCTTGTTCTATCAGAACCACCAATCAATGTTGTGAATATTTATTTATTTATAAAATAATATGATATATAATATATTTATAATTTTTATATGGTTTTTAATATTTTTATATATCACATACCCTCAGGCATTCCATTTTTTGGGGATACGATAACATCGTTTGTGGAACTGTGGACTTCCGCCTCATCAAAGCGATGTGATTTGTTCACACTTTACATGGAATGTATTAAGGATGGGTTTCATAAAAATATTTAATATATTTTAAGTGAATATGATTCCATAATGATAATATATATATATAACACATAATATTTAAATATGACAACGAAATGGATGTAGCGTTCATACATGCATAAGGCATACTGTCTACATAAATGGTGCATTTGATTTCATATTTCCATAATTTAAAGATTAATATAAATAAATATAAATAATATATATTATATTTAAATAATATTTTACATCCTTGATATGATTATATCCTGACCTATGTAAGATAAATAAACATACCACGTCAAAATATACATGAAAAACATGACAATGTACACCTTAAATGATTAGAATAATGAAAGATTATGACAAATAGTTAATAAAAATTATATTAGATCATATATGATGTTATAAATAAATTTTATTTTATTTTATAAGTTAATAGAACTTATAAAACCACTATAAAAGAGTTTAAATGGCATACAACCAAAAGGTTGCGTATGGTATGGAAATTCATCAAAATTTACATTCCATTGAGACATTATTGTTATTATACACCAATACACTTCTATGTGGTGTAAATATTTTACAATTAATAAATAATATATTTATTGATTAATTATTAATTTTATTTCATGTTTTGATTTATATTAGATCATCAATCAGATGTCTTCTTGAAAATCACCAAGCGGTAAATGTTTTTGAATAATCTCACGTTCCTTTTTGATTGTTAAATTTCTATTGAGAAAATCAAATTATAGTAATATTTTTTATTTAGAAATTGAATTTATTTTAAATATAAATATTATTGTACGATGAATATCAGTATTTCCTAAACTATATTATTTTTTTAAATATGGATTTTACATTAAATGTTATTTTATTAACATGAAAATTATTGATATATTTGTATTATTTATCTAATACCGATATTTAATTATATAGAACATATTTTATTTAATAAATTAATTATTTGATATATGTGGAATGATAATAACTATTATGACATGGGTGGGGACTGATTATATATCGTCCCTCAATGCATCAATAGGTTCTCGTGAGACAGATTTATTGTCCAAAGTATTATAGTTTAAAATTTATTAAGAACATATATTGATGGTAAAGGTTTCATGTTCCTAGGAAACATGGAATAAAATAACCAGGAATAACCTTAATTTAGATATATTTTTTATTTATCCAAGAGAATTTTTATTTGAAATTATCTATGGATTCATTACATTATCAGTTTATTGATTAAACAGAATGTGTTTTAGATATTTACCTTACCGTATTGATTATTCCTTATCCATATTTATAAAAGGAAAGTGTTTTTTGATATTTATATATCCATATAAATTTTTCATTATTGATTCATGATAGTTTCTTCTATACATAACCATTACAATGAATTTTAGATCTTCCTTGTTTTTTTTCCATTTTACTGGTTATGAACAATAAATCATTGAATGAGTTCTCAAGGATTCCATTCATTTCATTTTATTATGTATCATATTTTATTGTTTATTTCCCAATATAATATGTGTATCATGTTTGTAATATAGTTTCTCATAACAAAAAAACAGGTTGATCCTTTAGGATTTGATTCATTGTAATCATTCCAATTTAATAATTTAATGTAACAACTCCAGGCTTTTTTAGTTGTGAAATAAAACGCCTTCTAGTAAAATTTCCCCTTTATTTCCTAATTCATGGTATTTTTATCGAATTCTACATTATATCTCCTAAATATTATTTGTTTATTTGTAAAATTGAATTATTTTCATAATCATATATGATTATTTTTATTTGTGTAATTTTTAAAAAACTCTCATTTTCATTTTCTAATAGTTAATGGTTTTTTCAATAGACATACAATGACATATATTGGACTCAATGTGTTATAAATTGAAAATAAATTTGAAAACATATAGTTACTCAATTTTATTTTATAAATTAATGGAAATATCAAAAATAAGGGTATTTATGTGTCTATATTTGGGATATTGGTGGTTTGGATTATATTTCATGCAAATTGGATGTTGGAACTATATCTTAATTTTTTTTAAAATTTCACTATTTCGGATGAAAAATATAACTTATCGATGTAAAAGAAAATATTCTTGTGGGAAATTCATTTAGAGATATTTTTAAGCATATAAACCAACTATCTACCTTTTCCCAAGGGATTTATTCAGGGATTATAAAATTAGAACTATGTTCCTATCATATGGGTTTTTATTTTTATTAATTATTTGAAAGAATATTTTTCTAATAATTAATAAAAAAAGTTACAATTTACCCAAATGAAATTTTTTTATGTTATATGTTATTTTACTATATTGTATATATTATTCTTTAAAATATAACTATAATGTATGAAATAAGATAGTCAATGTTAAAAATAAAATAACAATAGTATCATTACTATTTAGAATATAAAAATGAAAAATGTGTCCAATCGACTGATAAATATAAATATCCACAATAATTTTATTATAAATAATTTTAAATGTTTGATTTTTTTTATTATGAAAACAATAAGATTTCAATTTAGAAAAAACAAAATGGATATATTTTTTTATTTCCCTCTAAACATACACATGTGTGTTGATCGACAAGTACACGATAATTTACTGGTTAATAGTACTTCTTTACATTCTTAAATGATTTTATTATTTATAAATGTTAATGTATAGTGAAAAAAATATTGAATCATTGAAATTTTCCATAATATACAATAATTATGTAAATAAATAACATTGGAAATGTAATTAAATTTTTGTAACAAAATTGTAAACTTGAGTACTTATATCAATTATTTACCATCTATTTATGGGGTGAAACATTGTATAATAAATCACTCATCTAGATATACAATAAAATAATGGTGTATCAAAATAAAGTTACATTGTTTATCGTGGTTAAACCAATTAGGTTTTAATATTTGTCATGTTAGATTAATTTGGAATCATGCTTTATAATCGATGGAATTCCCAGTTAACCATATTCGCATATAAAAATAGAAAATACTTCATAGATAATGTATACTTGAAGGAGACCAACTTTTTAATAAAAAATATTCCTTAAAGAGACCTCCAATGTATTCTAATGAACAATATGGCCTCTGATAATGTGAAATTAATGTTGATGGGGGTCCCTATTTTAAGAGTTTACCTTATTATATCCCTTGATGAATCAATTAAAAATGATTTTTGATATGGAATTTTTTTAATATAAAATAAGTGTTTCATTACATTAAATTCATATAATTTTTGCTAGTTATATATTCTAATAAGTTCTTTATCCAATTAAAATTCAAATTAATTATGATGACTATGTGTGTTTGTGTGTACGTGTGTGTGTAATAGCCTCTTTGGATTATAGGATCTTAACTTCGAGGTATTTCTTGGTCAGATATAAATATATATAAATAAAACTGGATGGATATGAATCAAAAATTGATGGATGCTAATTTTATAACAAAAGATTATTAGGTTGGGGTTAAATATTTCATCACGTTTAAAAAATATATTGCATATGAACCTTCTAAAATACTTTTTATGCATTTACATAATTGTAACTAAAAGCTAATTAGTCCAGAAGAGTTGGAAGAACACTTGATATATCATTAAATGGATCAATGTTATCAATGTTGGATTATAGAAGGGAATAAATGAATGTAGCTAGGGACTGGGATAACAGAATGTTTTATGGATCATATATTATCATTACACATGTGAATGATGAAGAATAAAATGTAATGGATATGAATACATGTATAAATTATGAGGATGATCATATTCAGGAAATGAAATTTATAGTTGAAGATTAACACTGTGATTTTCTATAGCTATTTCTATATTTAAAGTGTTATGAAAAGATTTCATTGAATGTTTATTTCAAAAAAAAATACAGAATTTTTATCCATTCATAAGTTATATGATTTAAAATACAGAAACAAATGGAGTGACACTAACTTGATAGAACTAGTTTCTCTCTTGAATGAAATGATATAAATAAATAATGTTTTATTTTTCTTGACATGTGATTCTAAATGAATTCTATATTAAATGGGTATAATTTTTCCAAAATTATACCAATCTAAATGAATGTAATTTTTTAATGAATTAAAAATCATGTAAAAAATTTCCAATGTGTGGTGCATCTTGATACAAGAAATATGAATCAGGTCTATTTACTTTTAAATGGTTCTTTCTAAACATTCTATTGTTTAAGCGCTTAAATGGATGGGAGGAGGCTTCAAAAATATTGACGTGGAACATAAATAAAAGAAAAAATTATTGAAATCTTACTCACATATTAGGCTCTCCTTAGTGGAAGGAAATTTATACCTATTATAATTTTTAAATTTTCCATGATTCCTTTTCCTGGTCTCTCTGAAAATATAGTGACATTTGTTTGTGAACAAATTAGCACACATAGTACATTACTAGTTATGTTGAAAAGAAAATTATTTCAATCATGGGTATGCATTTTTGGTTTTTGAAATGTTCAAATGGAATGGATATAATAAAAAAAAGAACCATTTCATGAAGCTTCTAATTTTCAAGGAAGTAGAGAAAAAAACACTTTTTCTCATAGAATCAATTTTAAGTGGGATTTCACTCCACAAGGCACCACACAAACTGCCTTTAGTTTCCCAGGGTGCAGTATCATCTCTTGGACCTCCATAAATGAAAATTTATTTTTTGGGAAAGGAATTCTTTTCAAGACCTCACCAATGAAATTTAATTTGGTGGTGGAAGGCATCCTCTTCAAGTCACATAATAAAGAACCACCCGTAAATGAAATTTCATTTTGTAGGTCCAGCTATCATCTCCAAGACACCTGCAAATGAAATTTCATTTCCATGTAAAGGTGTCCTTCTAAGCCACCTGAAAACTAATGTTTCCCATGGCTTATGGTAGATTACTAGTTATTCTGTTATGAAGTTTATATATATATGCATCTAATACCCATAGAGGTACAAATGGTGGGATATAGGGAAGAAGCATGATGTGGTTATCTCATCAGGTAATCACATAACACATATCATAATGTAATAAAGGGAATTCGCCCTATATCGAAAGATGGGTGGCCTCTCACATAAACATAGAAAATACATTTTGGACCACCAAATCACCTAGTGATCAATATTTAGGATAGATTCTTTGCATACCACTATCCCATATGGAAATCAGTACATGAGATTAACCCTTATAAATAGTGTTCTACATTTATGTGGACCCTCAGAAAACTTTCATATGCATGATAGGTCCTTCAACAGAGTGTTCGACATTACGTTTGACCCTCCCTGAACATTCCCAACAACTCTCTCTTCTATCGTCTATCATGATGCCATTTTTCCCATATTTACCATTTATGAGATACTCCAGGGCATTTTCCACCAAGGCCTTCAAACATACATGATTAGGGGAATGGAATATCAATGTCTCTCACATTATATTGTGACTTCCACTAGAAAAATATCCCCCACATTTATCCTAACAAATGGGTTATGTATTTGGGGTGTTTAAAACTGTAAATCCATATAGTAGTGAGGACCCCAATCTTTGTGCTAGTGATAGGGACCTCCCCATTTTAATCAACAAGGGGAACCACGAGAAAATCACATTGATTGTGTCTACTGCCTTATCCTCCTCTCATTGTCTCTGAAACTATGAATATGGTGTCCATATTAGAGTAATTAACTAGTATTTCTTATAGGTGGTATCCATAGGGGTTTGTTTGTCTCAACCCAGGGCATGAAAACAAAAGAGGAGATGGGAATCTCAAATCCCTTTCTCACATCCATATCCCCAACCCCATCCCCTAGATGGTGAATAAGATTGTGTGGTTTACAAGATCTATCATATCCATTATTTTATCACACATAGTGTGACTCACATGGGAATAGATGTTGGTGATGATCATAACATCCACTCAATCAAATACATATCTCAGTAGAGAGCCATTAGTATGGATCCTTTATTGCCTATATAGGGGCCCCCTACAAGGTCTAAGAAACAAAACCATGATACCATCTTTTAAAAAGGACACATTCTTTATAAATAAAACCATTATGGGGACATATTTATAATGAAGAATCTAATGTTACTCTTTTAAATATTCCCCAACTGTACACAATAAACTGTGACTCCTCCATAGGTGTAATCACCAACATGCCTGATCTATATAGGCATTGATTCCTATATATACGGTATATGTAAGAAACCTCGATAAGGTTGGAACCCAACACCCCAGACTCACAAAATTATTATTATGTCCCTTTCCATAGTAGTTTCATATGAAACATTGGATGACACTTTCAATCCAGGTCCATGGGGACACTCTGGAATAAGTGCCTTACCAGTTTTAACTGGGAATATTTTTCCAAGATGTTTTTACCAAAACATTAAACTGAATAGTTTGTTAATTTTCATGACCATAAATTTTATGATGTGTACTATTAAGTGTAACTTTAATACATTGGGTTTTATTCCTTTCATAAGGATACATAGGAATCCCATCTCATGGGACTGATCCCAACATCAAAACCACTCTAATCTCCAAGGATGATAAAAAATTCCCATGATCCCAACATTGAGGATTAAAACTAGTATAATGATAATAAATGATAAAATAATATCTATTAAATTTTCAAATGGTACAATCGATGGAGAACCTAAGAAACATACAAACATCCTTATAGATATAAAACCTCAGATACATCAAGATGATTCTAAATCCAACACATACTAGTGATTGATTGTTAATATATAAGAGACCTATTTAAAATTTTGGATTTAATATAGGATTCATGAATATGTCATAAATATGTAAGAGACTAAATGAGAATGAAATATTTCCCATCAAATGGGGTTTATGAGCCCTAACTCTCATACACAAATCAAATTTGAGTCTATAATCATTGATATTGTGTTTTACTAATGAACACCAGGGTTTGTAAAGTAGTTTCATGAAACATCGTAAATAAGGGAAAAATTGGGTTTTCTAATTAGATGAATATACCTCATTATAAATCACTCATTAAATATTACTAAATATTTCTATAACTTATATTTTGTTCCACCACCGCTATAAAACTCTATTTTCAATATGTGTTGTTTTTAAAAGTAAAGTAAAAATGGTGATCCTGATATAAATCCTTAAACAAAATGACTATTTCACACACTTTTATAACCCTTTATCACTGAAAATGATATTTTGAAAAATTTTGATCTAAAAGAACAGATTATGATTTTTTTCATTTATTGAGATTCCAATTTGTTGGTTTTCTCTTATTTCATTTGTTATATGAATGAAAATTCATCAGAGCTCCATTGTATCCAAAATAGAATCATACCAACTATCATGAACTTATGAATATATTATCGCACAAGTAGGTACATAAAATTAGAGACACTAACCCCAGACCAAAATATTTAGAACCATATCTCTAATATGCTCATTTGGGAATACCACTGTAATTGTACTATACCAATCCTAGAATCTACACATGAATCTGTCCTATTAGTGAAGTCCCACCAATGATCCATATTGAATTTGTTAGTGAAAAAAAAGTAGAGGAGACAAAAAATCATCACAAATCACATTAGGACTTTATCCATGAAGTGAAACAACATATTCATCCCTTATCATAGGGAGATAGATCATGAGTTTACCAACAAACTCATTCCAATTCTGAAAGAGTCTCCCCAAAGGCCTCTTTCTAGAAAATGTCACCACCAATTCCACACAACATTAAAACCTTATTATGACGTGGGTTCCGCCCTCAAAATGCTTGGATAGGTCATTTTTCCCCATGAACTGAAGATAGGTCACTGATGGAAGTGATCAAACAATATAGAATAGGACCGTACCTTTATTCCCTCTAGATAATCTCACCAACCATAACGGCTGAAGACCATGACCAATAACACACAACTTCTCATGCTTTTTCAGGCATGAAAACATTGTTTTTTGGCATCTAGAGAAACCCAACAGAAAAATATGTCCAAATAATATGAACCTGATCACACACCAAACAGAATATATCATCCTTAAAATAATGTTTAGTGGAATTCGAAGAAACTAGATGGTCGATCCCAACCACAAACTAGTGGAAGAACGATATCCCTTCCCATGAACATGAATATTTTTCTTATATCGTTGAAATAAATTGAGTAAATGAATAGGAATGATTCCATTATCAAGTTATGGAATGGTCATATATATATTTTACATATGAATAAGTCTCCCCTTGAATCCTAGAAATGATGTAGGTACATGAATCTATTCATGTCCACATTTTATATCTATTTAAATATAAAATGGTCACATCTGTGGGGACTTGAAGTTTGGAACAAAACTTATCCTCTATATTTGTAGTGACACACCAACATAATACAAGGGTCACCATAGGGAAAATGCACATTCCCATCCATATGGTTAATAGGTTAAATCCCATGATAAATGGAAAACTATAGTGGGCTTATACCCCCATTCCAAATAAAGTTCATCGTCCATCCTAATGGCCACTCAAAAGAAAGTGCATAACCATTCCAAAATTCTAGAGACTTAGAAGAAAATACTACTAGTGAAATGTCATATACTCAAACAAGCCTTGGTAGGTGGAGTCCTCCACTGACATTAGGAATCCAAAATCTTCTACAGTAATGAATATAAAAAGTATCCTCACCAAAATAAATTGTAAAATGAAGAGTTGGTCCATGACTCTCCCATGTTCAATGTTTGTGTTCATAAAGCCCTCAGACATTAACCTATGTTGGAACAAGATCTTACTTCTCCATTACTGAATTATAGAGATATTAGATGCAATTATGGAGGTTTTCTTGTAAAATTTGTTGCTAATTGATCATAAGTCCCTCCATAAACATCATGCCATGAAGTCATGCCACATATCCACAATCTAATCAATCATGTGATTCAATATCTCAATGAGATAACCAACAACCCTCCTCGTGGATATATGATAAAACAGAATGAATTTTTTATCTTTTCTACCATCCACCTTGAAGGTCCTCCCTAGGGTAAACTCATTATTCATTCTCCTTATTATTGGATATCATTCTATGATGATTGTCCTCCCCATGATGGAATTAATTGCATAGTTACTCCATGAAATGACACTTGATTTCATCAATAATCTCATCAACATGATTAATCATATCTAATAAAGCCTTCTTATCATTAGGTTCTTGGGAAAATGAGTCCATTCATCACTGATGCATCATCATTAACATGATATTTTCTTTCTCAACTAAAAGACAACCTAATGTAACAACCATTAGCTGAACCCCCCGTGGATTTCCTACCTTCCAATACAACTTAGAAAATTCATTCCAACACCATTATTACCAATAAATAAATGAGGAAAAATCAAATGTGGTTCAATCCGGTGGAGGAACCACTAGTAAAACAATAAGGATACATATTCATTATGAGGATATTGTTTGTAATGGAAAATATAATTGTAATGTTATAACCTTTGGACACTCCCCAATATAGTATTCTAGAGGAGTGGTTGGAAGATTATGTGCAAGAAATCCACTAAATATATGGACTAAAATTCTTCAATTAAAGAAAGTCCATACCTTATGATGAATACCCAATACATTTCAATGTAATAGAAGGGATGAAATGTCAAATAGAATTGGTGCACCTTCTAGTTTCACAACACCTGAAATTGGGAAAAAGGAAGGATCCCTTCAACTTGAATATCATGTTATGTTAAAAGAATTACAATAGTAGATCATGAATAACCCATTTGGTGTTCACATCAAAGGATAGAGAAAAAAAGGTGTTACACTTCCCCCCACTCCCCTATCAGTAGTTCCCTCTAAAGGGTATATCATGTAATGTCATAACCTTATGTAAACGTTAATAAATGGGATATAATCTCAACATATGCTATTCCCCGAAATAACCTACCCATAACAACTCTCAATGACAGGGGGGTAAATGAGAGTGATCTAGTAAAGGACCTATTCATCAAGCATATGAAATTATTGATCAATCCTCTCACTTGAGGAAAACCAATTTCTTTTCAACATAAATGTTTATTGATGTAGAAGACTCAATTTAAAGTACATAAAATACACCATGCCTATGTTCAAAAAAAATATCAATAAAATAAAAAGAGTAGACATATTAGTATATGAGAACCCTAACCTATAGGGCGGGGTGAATTTATCCATCATCCTCAATGAATGGCATTATTTTATTGGTTTGGAGGATTTCCACAAGATGAATTTTCTTATTTCAAATATTCTCATGATGTATTTTATTTTCCACGGATGTGTACAATGAATTTATTTAGATTTCCCCTACAAATAAATCACTTCCAGATGTCTTCAATGGGACCCTTGAATTAAAGTATATGATCCTGTGAAAGTCACAAACAAAAAAATATCAAGATCACAAATTCTCCTAGGTAGGCAACACTTCTAGTGAATTATTTCAGTGAAACTGGTTCTCTCATTATTCATATATTGATTAAATAATAATGGTGTTTTCCCATCAGTAAAAATCACTAACAATTATCCTTCCAATGCTATAGAACATCATTTCATTGGGGGATATGAATATTTTGATATGTCCATTCAAACTATTTACTACACTAAAATGAATGATATCAGTGTGGGTGATGAAAATTAGAGGACATCATAATATTAGTGATTAAATTTAAATTCCCCATTGCCTCCCCATCAATGCACATCATCCAATGAAAAGGGTAAGAATGTAGTTCCACCCCAACTATAACTTGAGGGTATTGATCCCCTAATAATTGAGGAGAGATTTTCAGAAAAGGAGGAGGAGATGAATGAGTTGAGAAAACTCAATTAAATTAGACCCTAATGAAATTTCGTTACATTATATGTTCTCAAATGGAATCCTCAACTTTCACTACCGACCAGCATTCCCCATCTAAAAGAGTTTTTTCGACCAACTAATATTGTGACAAAAAATCCACTCAATCTAGAATGAAGACCAAAAATATATTTGGATCCCATGAGAGTAAGACATTTGGAGCTCCCCTTGGGTACAAAACTGGATCATGGTCAGAAACATCCTCACAGACCATATCCTATAGGTTGTCCACTATAAGTGTAAGAAAAACATCCACAACTAGCCCAACATGGTATTCCCCTTTATTAGGTTAATTCGCAAAATTTTTTCCTCCATATCTCATCGATACTATCGACACACAGTAGGATCGATTAGAATCTATGGAGGACAATGTGTTCAAGTCCACCAGATATGAAGCTTTACTCTATATAGGAGGAGGAAATGATTCCCCCACCAAACTATTAGAATCTGTCATTCCCAAAATTAAATGGTTTGGGGGATCCATAACTACATCTTACACACTTCATGTCTAGGTGTAAAATTTATGGGGTCCTCGAGTAGTATCTTAAAATATCTGATGTTATATGAAAACCTTAGAAGGTTTATCCCTCGCCTTGTAAACCAGTATACCAACTATATCTATCATGGGATGGTAAAATATTCATAAAAGATTCCTCTATAATTTCATCTATACACTAAAGAATCTAACATTACACGATCTCTAAAAATATAGAAAATGGAAAAATTAGAGGGTGTCAGACACCAATGTCATGTAGATGATTTTGAATTAATCCCAGAATATACACACTTCTCATGAAGATTTTTTTGGTCATTGTATCAACAAACATCATGAAGATCTATGAACATTTATGATTTCAGTACATTACCATGGTGGATTTAAATATTATAATATTGTAGAAAAATGGTGGAAGTTCTTATCTTATGATCCAATGATAACCCTCATCCTATATTAGTGTTCTAAGGGAAGAGGATAGAAAGAGTTGAAGACTAAATGGTTACATTGAAACTAGCCATTATACCATCTCCTGCACTGACTCCTACATTGAATCCTTCTCCTAACAATGAGGTACCTCTTCTTGAATAGACAATTAAATAGGATTATACATATCCTAATGAAAGGAAGGAGATGAACCTCCTTCAATATTGAGATTGAAAGTAAACGGTCTTCTCCTTCTGATATGAGAATGTTTCTTGTTACTTTTAATCAACCATGGAAAACAATATATTAATCCTACCAAAACCCAAAAAACCTCACCATGATGACCTGTATGATCAACCAAATTATCTTCACATTCAATGAATACCGGGTCACACAATCTACGACTGTTTAATTTTAAAAAACATCATGCTTAAGATGTGGTATTCTAGATAGGTGAAACTGTGAAAACCACTATAACTGGTAGCATGTTTTTCCACTATAACACTGGAGGAAAAGGGGTAATTTAAGGATGTTATAAGCAATAATTTATAAAATATAAGCGATTGTTTGACAAAAAAGAATTCATCTAGAATCATTTTTTCCTATAAGCATAGTTAAAACAACCAATTATGCTCACACTTTATTCTATTTTGAAAAATGAACTCCTTCAACCTGACAACTCTCTAAAGGCCAATATTAAATGAAATGGTGTGTCCAGATGGTTTAAAACCCAACATATGAATAAGAACCTGCACCTAGGAAAAATTAATACTTTATACTCTCAAACATTATGCCTTCAGTCCTAATAGAATTTGTTCTGCCCTAATATATTGTACAACTAGAACCGACCCATCAAACAAGATCCTCATCAAATGATGAATTCATATTAGGATCCCTTAATTTTATTCATTTAATAGATCTCTTATGATAATATATGTGTTATTATGATCCTGATATTCCCACACAAAATTAGGGGGACATTAATCGAGGCCATAAGAGCTATGGAAACAAATGGAGGCACAACCACAACTGACCATAATATGCTCGCCACATCCATGTTTAAGAAATATATGAAACTGAAAATCATGGTAAATCCTTTAAAAAATCCCCAAATATTGTAATATGCCTCTTCACACACGAAAAAAATATTTTTGAAATGATCATTTTGTATGACTGATGAATGAATTTGAGAAATCATGTCCACCCCAGGCTAGTGGGCATGCCATAATGACCCAATCCAATTGTATAAAAAACTCCCTAAGCATCTTCTCAACCACCTAACTCATCCACCATTAAAATTTAAGCTAAAATAATTCCTTCTAGGGAACACGTACCCATATGGAAATTTAGACCATTGACCAAAAAGTAAGACATAAATAAGTTTTTGGCCATATTTCTTACAAATCACTCAATTCTGGATGCTCTGAATCTATAAAAGGATCTATGGGAAGCCCTTGTAAAGGGTCTTATATGCCTTAAAGTGTTCAATGTTGAAGTAATTTATACTATGGTATATCATGTAGATTATGAATCTATAGAATTTGATATAGTAACCACCAAACATGACATAGATGTTGATATATAGTGAATCCTCAAGAACCTGTATGTATTTAGCATATAAAATGACATTGACATCCATATATCATTCATTTATAATGGATAGGGGTGATCATCATTCCTGTCAGAATGCCCTACTGACTGGGATATGGTGAAGGTGATGAGTCCCCTCCATCTCTAAAATTCAAAGTGCGTGTTAATATAAAATACAAACACCTCAACCACATTAAGCTTAAATCTTGGTTTGTGAATCTAGGGTCAAACACTGAGTCCTTGGTTATGGGGCATGATACAACTTTATATGTATACAAAGGAAGGCCTTGGCTACATCATTATATTGAGATCCCTTCATTATACCAATAATTCCTCATGTACTATATAAATGGGTAATTATTATGTTATAATGTGACAAATCTCCATTCGATTCTTAAGAAATAAAAATATATTGATGGAAATCCTAACTAAGTGAATGTATAAAACACATAACTGATGGTTTCACTTGGATTATCACATTATATGGATAGGAAATGAACCCAGCTAACTCATTCAAAGACGTCGAGGTTGAATATATACATCCCATCAGTATATTTGAAGACATAATCTCATATTTGGAGATATGATCACCAGCCTTCATGATATCTACCATGTCTGTTGATAATAATGGAATTTAAAAAATAATTGATTCCTTCATTGGTCATGATACCTCAAATTGAAATTCTCCAAGATTTTCCTCATAATGTAAACTAGCCTCCACGACATTTGTTAAACATTTAGATGTCATAATATCTCTTTGAATGTTATCTATCAAGAAACTAACATTTCCCATAACCATAATTATTAATATAAATCACACATCCATCCATAAATGGACACAAATAAATATGAATAATAGTGGTAGGAAGTGGAAGAAAAAATCTTCATATACCTCCATCAATTTAGGTAATAGTATTTTCCAGTGTTAATGAACATTGACCGATAATTATGGGTATATAGGAAGATC
Source organism: Viscum album (assembly GCA_963277665.1). Classification (NCBI taxonomy): domain Eukaryota; kingdom Viridiplantae; phylum Streptophyta; class Magnoliopsida; order Santalales; family Viscaceae; genus Viscum; species Viscum album. The sequence goes on along the minus strand of OY728133.1, from coordinate 1,775,668,253 downwards.
CATTCCCAATTCGGATCAGTTAAGTTATTCCAATCAATGAGATTGAAATTTATGCCTATGTTCTAAATAATGATATGGGTTTGTTTTATAAAAAATATAATGAAATTTTCATCAATGATCCTAATATAGATACCCATAACATTGTATTTCCCTGAGACCATAACAGTTGTAAGTAGGTATCCAAAAGCGCACATTCAACCCGTACAACAACAGTCAAAGATGAAATTGACAATATCATAAAAACAACTTCATTTAAAAGGTCTAATAACCATAATTGGCCACCAATATAGTCTCATTCATGGAAAATAATGGTATTATCAGGTATTAAATTGAATTTAGATGTCTCAATAGACACTATTTGATTAATTAATTCCATAATTGGATTAAAGATCTTTTGATTGATGAAATGGATAGATATCAAGCATTCTCATTCATGGATGTATATTAAACAAATAAAAAAAAATCCTAAAATCCCCAGAAGATGAAGAATCCACTACCTTTAGTGCCCCAAATGATAGAATCCACTATAGGTTGATACTCTTTCGCATAAATAACATCAATGCTAAATATGAACTTTCCTTTAATCACATCCTCAATCCCTTCCTAGGTAATTAATTCGAGCGTTATGTTGAAGACATGGTGGTGAAATATTGGAAACATTTGGAACACCTTTCTAATCTTGAGATAATCTTAAGAAAGATATTATAACAAAATCAAAAGATAAATCATCGGAAATATGATTTTTTTGTCTCCTCAAACAAATATATTGAATTCATCAAACAAAACCATGGAATTGTTGAAAACCCATGGATGTCTAAATAAATTATAGGAATATATCCATGCTGTACTGAGAATAGTTTAAAGGATTATTGAAAAACCTTGATAAATTTGATTCTTCATATCAAAAATCACTGAAAAATGTTTTCCCTTCACCAAGTAGATGAAGAGAGGGAAAAATTTTCAATAGACCGATGACTTCCAAGAATAATTTGACCACCTCAAAAAGTATCTCTTGATCCCACCAGAGCTAATGCCACTAGTTGAATGAAATATCCTCATCCTATACATGGAGGCCCTAGTATGATCAGTGGTTTCATTACTCACATAGAAAAATGATGATGGTTGTGAGAAAAACATTTATTATCTCTTTTCAACATGATTTCCATTTAGACATAGTATTCAGATATCACGAAGAATTGTTTTGTCATTAATTTTCACAACTTTGAAATTAATTCATTACCTGAAACACTAGGAGGTTCATATGATCTTTTTAAATAAACCGCACAAATATATCATTAATTTTCCATTTCTCACTATAAATTTGGAATAATGGGTGGTCCTTTAGAAATATTTTGACATCCAGTTCATACTAGAAAATATAGTAAAAGGGTAGGCCTTAGAAAATTTCCATGAAGATCATTCCTGTGATGAATAATTTATGATGAGTCTCAAACTACTTGACAAGGAAATATTCTCCATTCTAGACTATATATGATTATGGTAAATGTTATTTTACGGTTCGTCTATAATCCCATCCCAATAGAGAATGCAAGACCCCAGTATTATCAAAATTAGGTTGGGAATTTTTTTCATTTAATTTGAAAAGGAATTTCCACCACACATATTTATGTTATTAGAAGTATTAAATAACTATGAGGCTAAATTCCAAGTCCCCATTTCAGGGTTGGATATGGATTTGAAAATTGTGGTGACTCATGTAAGAAAAAATTGTGATTTCATGTTGGTAATTCAGAATATCAAAAATTATTACACATTCTGAAATTAAGATATTATCCCCCAATTTAACTATGTTTGAGGGTTGATAGAAGAACTCCACTATGAACTAACACTATCTCATGTCCCACAAATGCATCGAAAGATGCATTAGAAAATGTTCCATAATATTTTGGATATCCAAATAGGGATGAAACAGACGTTAGCATCACCCACAACATAATATTATCATTATTTGTTCAATATTACATAATATAGATCTATGAGATCAATTCTAACTATGATGTAGATAAAGATTCAAATGAGTTGATGATTTCCATCATGTAACACAACAAAAATTGTTTATTTTATAAATTAGAGCTAAAATTTAATATATATGATAATGGGAAATTAATTTCACCCTTTATGGAAGACCGATTCATTAGAAGGTCCATTATAAGATATGCACTAAAGGAATTTTCCTCTGATGCATTGATGGAGGGGATATGACTACCACCATCGATGATGTTCATGTTGTTGCATGAGGTTTCCATCAGTTAGGAAACAAAAATATTAAAAATTTTGGAGGATTTGGTATATCAATTCTTTGATGATGTATGATTTCAAAAAATTGTCATAATGTGTCATTCCTACCTAGTAAATTCCAACATCATCCATCAAACCCCTGAGTTTCTATATATAGTTATGTACTCTTGACCATTTTTTGTATAGGGAATGAAAGTTGATGGACTGTACCATCCAACTATGGAAAAGAAGCTAAAATAAAACCTTAGTACTACTAACATCAGATATAAATGGGATAATGAGATAACATTTAAGAAATTTGGTGACACAAGTTTTATAAATTTCGTGAGGTCAAACATCATCATCATATTTGGTGTCCCTCAAAAAATACTGAGAGAAAACCACAACAACTTCTTCACTTCTGAATTGAATAATTTTTTCTTCCCACTACCATGTGGTGGAAATGGAATTTTAGAGGACTTCTAAAAAATTATATAGAACATTATATATGAAATGGTGGGTAGGTAAAAGTAATATTGGACTAAAAAAATTCTTCATGCCTTTTGGTATTATCAAACCTCAACTAACCCAACTACTCAAGAAACCATATATTTGCTGGTCTACAAAATATAGGGAGTTTTATCCATTGATTCCCAATTTCCCTCACTCCGAATAGGTATCTATTGAGAAATATTATATGATGAAAAATCATATAAAAAGTTTTCTTATTCATAGTTAGTCAATTAGAAAAGTTTTTATACCCTACATCATTTGGAAATACACCAAAACTAGATAACATTAGACTTCAACAAGAATGTTCATCTATGTTTGTTCCTTCTAGATAAATTGATTTTGGATCTAAAGAACATAATTATACCTGGGATGAAACCCCCAAAGCATGATCCAAAGTGGTAATTCTGATATATCACATATAATTTCCACCCAAGTGGAGCATACTAATTACTCAAAATGGTTGGAGAACACACAATCCCCCTACCAATGAATGATTTATCAGGAAATACATTATCTAATAAAATAAAAATTCATATTTATGGAATGTTGATAAACTACATGAAAACTAGAAATAGATGTATGAACATAAAAGGAAACACATTTTTCCTTAGTCATATGAACTAATACAATAGAACACCATAGTTTGAGCATAGTGAATTTAAACTACACAAGTTATCTTTCTAGTCGTAAGATGTTAAACTACATAAAAAATCATTAATGTGTGACATAAAAATGCATGTTTTACATACTTTTTGAATGACATAAAACTGAAAAATATTTCAGTTTGTGATCAAGCAGATCAAACACATTAGTCTTCCTTTCCTACCACACCCCCATTCCAAAATTACATATGACATGGTTCTCATCTCAATGGTATTCATAGTGACACCTAGACATTATTTCCAGTTCCCAATCATGAATTATGGAAATTGAACCCTTTCTTAAATTCATCTAGAATTATACAAGTTTAGATTCTGTTCTACATAGGATATCTAGAGACACCTAGGTCCCTTTATCTAGACCTGACTATAATAAAAAATCAAGTAGAATGTGTGCATTTCCTCCCATATATGTCCCTAACCCACGTAGGAAAACTTAATTCTGTTTCCCATATTCATGGGCCCTTCATCCAAAATATATTCCGCTTACCTATAGATAATCCATATTGATACACAAAAAAATCACACTCCACATCCTATAAAAGTCCAAATGCTTCTCTTGTACTCAGAAACATTCATTATTCTTGTCATACACAATTTCATGGAAAAATACATATATCTGCACACATTCCTAGACCATCAGTGATGGAATATATAATTCATAAGGACACCATTTTTTCGATCCATAATATTCCCAAATTTAGCTCTTTATAAGATACACTCAAAAGGCCTATCAACCAGATGAACATATTTCCTTAAGAGAAACCTCTTCCATATCCATAATCCTTGAAATAATCATGCAATAAATTTGTTTTTGAACATGGGTTCTGATCACTCTTTACATACTTATTCTATACCACTTTTATTGATATGAAAACCCCCAATATAAAAATTTAAAATATCCTTCATTAAAACCATGTTATGTAAAAACATTTATGCCTGAGTAATCCCAATGACACTCTACATTTCCATGAAATATTTTCCAAACCTTATAAAGTATGACTATAAGAAAACATGTATTCCTAGTAACATAACATTAAAAAATATAAAAAAAATATTCAAAAAATGATGTTAAAATGTATTTTTAACTATTGTACCAAGTATTGGATGCCTTGGGCAACGATCTCAAGCAGTCTCATGTCACAAAAACTGGATACCTCTTATAAGATGATTACCCAAATGCATGGATTTAATTTAAATGGAATCACCCCATATTTTTTAGATCATGTAACCTTTATCCTTATAATATGATGATAAATTTACTGGTTTACTAGAACTATATTTGACTTTATTATCATTAAAATGAATATGTAGTGAGGCCCAGATGTTATATCCTAGTTGGTCCACCACATTATAAAAATACCTTTATCCTTTTTTTAACCACATCTATGCAGCGAATTATACTTCTTCATCTCATTTTTCTCATATTTTGTATATATCACATGAGATTAGGGGTTATGGTAAAATAATACTCACATGATTAGGGCGAATCAATTCACCTCAGGGTTAATATTTTCCTAGATGAATGAACATGAATGGTATAGAGAACATTATTACTATATCACATTATTCAACATGGTTTATGCCTATTTTATGATATAATGTTTTTCATTTTTACACATTCACCCAAGTCAATCAATATTCTGGGAGTTGGTATCCCCCCACCCCTCCATCCAATAACTATGTGTGGATTCATTATTTTATTTATCAGATATATTTTTACATTTAGATCCTAAATTGTAGTCCATCTATAATAAAAAAGGTCCCACTCCCCTGTATATGAGCCATATCAAGATAACAATGTCTTGTATTGGTTCTCACCCCACCCATGAGCATGTAATCAAATAATAGTTCCCATATCTATATAAAAATCTGATCAATGTGGTGAATCTAACCTAGAACTGTGTGTGTCTCAATTATCACTTTGGCAACATACAGAGTTAGAACTAGACCCTATGTATCTGGCCTACCCATAATACAAAAAAATATCTATAAGGCCCCGGCCTCAAAACATACATAATATTTAATTAAATGAATAATTCACATTGAGGATCTTTTCAGGTTTAGAGTTTTAGATAATTAGATCATAAATCATGAATTACATTCCACATTTAAACACAGTGGTTACATAAAAGATAGTATTCGTTTTTCCCCATCAACAGAAACATATTTAAAATAAAACATGGATTCTTTCTTGACACTTCCTTGACACTATCATCATAACATGAACATTTCCCTTGACCTGTGAAAAAAATTTCAAAAACATGGGATGAGCATAAAAAGCTTAGTAGGAGATATAAAAGTACAAAAAGAAAACATTAGTCCATGTATGAAATCATACTTTACTCATAAAACATAAGCATTTTAACAAACCTCATCAAATCATGAATAAATCATAGAAACCATAAGGTATAAAGGTAACTTGAGGCATTCATAACATTCTTACGTAGGGAGTAACCCTCTTTGTTACATTTGGAATACCCATCACAGTATATTCCCTAAATCTCTTCGGAGAAACCTTTCCATTTAACACCTTCGCATTACCCAATGCACTGGAGAGCTTTATCGGGCTCACCCGCCCATAGTTTATCACGGAACCACCAGTCTTCATAACATTTCCAAAGAACCATAACATAATAATAACACATAACTTAAGCATAAAGGAATGATAACATTCCCACATTGCAATAACAAAATAACATTTTAAGATATTGAAATAATGAATCCATTCTAAAAACCATTTTCAAAACCATTTAAAACATTTAATAAAGATATTTTTAAATCAAAGTTTCCCATACCACATTAAAGCTTTTAACATTTTAAACTATTAATATCCATATAAATAAATCCTTAAAACCATTTTGAAAACATGGATATAAATGAGAAATATTTATAAGAATAAATCATTAAAACAATTAAAATGATATTTTAGTTAAAGGGTTTTTGACAAAATGAAAGACACTTGAATACAATAATTGAGTAATAACATTTAATCAAAAATTTATAATATCATGAGAATAAAGGGATTCATGATATAATATTACAAAGGACAGTATATACACCATATAAGAGTAAACTGGTGCATAACAACAATGAAGTCTCAATAGAAATTTAAAATGAGATGAAATACGTTATAAAGAATGTATCCTTAAATTAAGGATAAATCAATCCCATAACTATGTGTGAAAAATATAAATACACCCAATATAAGTGGATATTAAGTGTAAAATAATCAAGGGTCATTCACACATATTCAAAGGATGACATATTCATTAAATACATATTGAAGCCAAAGAAATCAAAATTGGGTTAAGAAGTTCCCTTGACAGCCTAATTGCGTGACATCAAATTTTAGAAAAAGGGTTTATGAGAGAGATAAAGGGTATGTCATCACGTGGACATAATATTTACAGAAATAAGGGTATGTAAGAATATATCGCCACATAATAAGATGAAAATTCAAAGAAATAACAAAATATGTCTTTTAAAGAGAGGTGGGTAAAAGGTTCCCTTACAGATTTGGGTAACTTTCGAAACGTACACCCCATGAAAGAAGGACTACACAAGATTGATGTAAATACTCATAAACGAAAGTATGTTACACAAAGAGTAGAATAATGGACAGTACATACACCACTCAAAATGAAATATTGGAAAATGTAGCATGAATCTCACGAAAACACAAAGTGAGATAAAAATCCCCTTACGAAATTCCGGCAGCCTAACGGCACCAATTAAAACATCCAAAAATGGATTTATGAGATCAAATAGGGTCTCTCATAATATGAACATAAAAATTACTGAATTAGGAATATAAAATAACATCCCAAAACATAAGAATGATGAGCAAAAAAGAAATGACATAAAAGAGAGTACTTAAAAAGAAAGAGAGAGGTAGGATCCCTTACCTCGGGTCCGACTTGACTCGATCATTCATTAATATCCTGAATAATAAACTTGAGTTAATTTTTACTTTATTAAGAACCATTTCCAAGTAAATTATTCATTTTATATCACTTATTATCATGTCATGACCACTATGTTATTATTTAAGTTAATAACGGTCGTTTTAACGATCATTGGTACTTGAGTCAAAAATAAACTCTTTATAATTACGAGTTGTTCATGTGGTAAGATATCCATTATATCCAGAATTATATTCATCATGTTGATATCATATATATCATATATATCCAGTATATTCATGAATTTATAATATTACATAACATTTAGAGGTAAGAAATGAAATGCACCGTTCATGGAGACGGTAAGCCATACGTACGCATGAACGCTACTTCCATTTTTATTTCATATTTAATAAAATTAAAACATAATAGTACATAATAGTATTTTAATTCTAGTATGGTATCATATATAATATCATTAAATCTATCCTTTATACATACCACATATGGTATTAACGAATCAAATCACTTTGAAGGGGTGGTAGTCCGCACTTCCGAAAATGAAGATATCGCGTATACCCATAATGGAATCCATAAAGGTATGCCATAAATGAAAAATAAATAAGCTTAAGTAAAACATAAAAATATTATATATCATATATAAATATATTGACATCTTAATGGCCACCTTTGAAAGTTTTATATGAGTGTTGAACAATCATCATTTCGTGAGGCAGAAATTCTCCATCCACAGAAATAGTATGTTCTTTAACCATTTGATGTAGGTGTGTGTATGTGTAGCTCGAATAATTCTTATAAAAACATCCTAGTATATTTAAGATACTGGTTTTTTTACAAAATAAATTAATAAAAAGAGTTTAGGGGGTTGGAGAAGCAAAATAAAACATCAGAACACAAGAGAAGACACTACCTTTAAATCGAGTAACTCTTTTTGATTTGATCTCAAAGGCTTCCTTGGGAAGACTTATACCTAATGTGAGGCTTCTAAGAGTTATAGAGTGATTTGGAGAGACAAAAGGGGTAGGATTTGTCCGAGAAAAATGCTTTGGAAGTGTGGGTAAGGTGGTAGAGGTGTGGGTCTTTTATAAGAGGAGAGGAGGGGCAATCTTGGAATGTTACAAAATGTTACTTTATTTTCAAATGAGATTCAGATTTTAAAGTCCCAAATTGATGTATTTCGAGGATAAAGTGGTAAGGTTTCGAAATATAGAAATCCAATAGGTTTTTGACAAGTGTATGTTATATTCTTAACATTATATTTTCATTTTATTTAAATCCTTTATTAATGAGGTAATCACTGCATCATCACGATGTCATAAATAACTTAATTTATTTAATGTCTAAAAATTATAAAATAAATATCATGATGTGGGAAATCATTTTATATTTCTAATGAAAATTTATAGTAAAAAATATGACTTGTATATCCCCATTTAAAAATTGTTTTAGTAATACAACTCATGCTTGTGAAATTTTTATTTTAACTTTAAATAAAAACTTATTTATGCCATTTTCCAACCAAATTGGCTCTATGGGGTCCCAATGTTGACCCATGGATTTTTTTGATCGGCCATGACACATCCAAGGAGGGTAGGACATGTTTCTAGGTCATTTCATGTTATTAAAACATTATTTTTACCTTAAATTACACTAATTACCTCTAATCGCGATTAAAAACATAAAAGTTACTATTCACCAAAAAAATATTTTAATCCCATTGAACCAAATTTTACATCTTCATGACAACCATGTATGTCGGATTTTTGAAATTAAAAACACAGAGTTGGTAAAATTTCATTTAAATGAAAAGTATATTTTTTTAAGTACCACCTAGTGGTTTCACTATTCATCAAAAATTGAAGTTTTTTAGAAAAATACCAAAACTTCACCCTAAGATATATTTGATATTACAAATTCAAAAATAATACCTATTTTACAAAATTATAAACATATATGTTAAATTAATTAATTTAAAAATTAATTCCTGCGGTCATAGCATGTTTTTAAGAAACAATATCTCTTAAAAGATTGACACTAGTTTAAGTCCAATTTCATAGTGAAATTAATTCCAATGACCACTATTGTATTAAATGTTAAAAATATATTCTAATTTCACTTTAAAAAAAATTCAAAATATAATCTAATCATATAAATAAATTATATTAAATATAGGTTTTTGAATTAAAATACAACATTTTTCACTATTCATTGAAAAATGAACTTTATCGGAAAAATACCAAAAATTTACAGAAAGTAAATTTTCATGTCCTGATTATAAAGAAGAATTTTATTTTGTCAAATATAACACATTAAATTGTCAAAAAGTGTATTTAAAATAGGTTCTCCATCAAAAGGTAGTTAATCGACCCTTTAAAGAATATTATAATGTTTACGCTTAAAATTGGATTCATTCGCATTTTTAATCCTCTAACATTTATTTTAAAAAGTAAAAATATTTGACAAACCTATATAATCATTTTTTAGTTAGTTCTTTTCATTCCTGCCATTACAACGGCTAGGCCTTAACTACCATTTAAAACAATATTATTTTGTTATTAGAGTGCAATGTAAGATTCCCAAAAAAACTCATTTTTGCGTATTAGGTACGCCATCGAGGATAGAGTCCCCATTAAAGTAATATTAATATTTTATTCAAAAATATGGATAAATATGAAAATTCCATATTCTTTATTTACCAGGGGTGTTACATCCTTCCTCCCTTTTGGGAATTCTGTCATCATAATTTTAAAATTGGGCTTGGAAGCTTCATTGAAAATCCCACATCGGAACAAGAGTCAGTAAAACTATCACTTTAAAAGAATGGGAGAGAAGTACAAATGTCACCCACGTTAACCCATACTAGGATTTCAAGTATGAAAATATGGATATGGAGGAACAAACAAAGAGTCATGTTCTGATGGAGAGTGATAGTAAACATGTCTAGGAGAAAGTTAACAACAAGATAATCACAAACCTGTGATGGGTTAAACGGTATTTGATTCCCCAATAGGAAAAATAAACAGACAACATTTTTGTTTTAAGTTACTTTTCATTGAGGAATCTATTTATGAGATTAACTAAAACATAAGGAATAATACTTAATTGTCATGTTGACATTCAACTTTCACTAGATTTCTTACACGAACTCATATTTTCTCCAAAAGATGAATAATTGGGATGACTTGTTCACATTAAGAGAGCTATAATCAACTTCTATGGAATCACCTAATCCACAAAAGAGAACTATATACTTCCCATGTCTTTATACGTTAACCAAAACTAAAACTAAAAAGGTTAGTATGAGATCAGATAATACCCAAAAAGGATAAAACAAAATCTATTCTTAATCTCCAAAATTTGTCAAAAAAACCCAAAGTTCAACAAAGACCATTCAATAAACAGCTATCCATAAAATTCTACAAAGTAAACCAAACTAAGATTGAAACCCCATTCTCTGAAGGACTTAATCACATAGTCTCCTAAGATAAATTTTAACATTTTTCTCAAAAATAACACTAGTTACTCTTACAGTCTCATACTGAAAAGTAATTAACCTAATCACATATCCTCCATGATAGGCTAATCATTTCCATTGATAACCAAAAATCAACTTACTCTTAATTCATAAAATCATCTAACTAAAAATAATCATTCAAACTAACCAGGTACTTCACGTAGTCCAGTGGTAGGCGATAAATACCAGTTGCACTTTGGTTGTGGGTTCGATTCCCATAGCTTGGTCCGACGCAACGGGTTGTCACACGGTCTGTGTGTTGTCCCTTTTCAAAAACTATATAATTTTATAACATTCCTCAAAAAGAGATAAATTCATCAAAAATATCCATAACATATTTTAACCACAAAGGTTATCTGATAACTTCCATTTTGCAACCCAAAATGTATTAACTAGTAATTGCCTGAAATTCAAGGATCATATAAACCCAAATGGTTCTTTATAACTATATCCACAAAAGAAAGGATAATTATTTCTTGAATAAAATTTTTGTATATAAAACATTGTGGTTACTATAAAAAGTCTTCTAATGTAACCCCATCATCAAAAGAGACATCATATATCTAAGAATTTCACAATCCTAAAATCTACCATAACTATTGAATCCCTTATATGATGACTTATTACTCATTCAACATTCTTCATGATCCATTATCCATTCCTTTTCAACTTATTCTGAAATACTTCATTCCTAAAAACAAAATCATGAATCATATCCTAAGATTCCAATAATAGGAAAACATATGTTAAGAAATAATCCATGCCTTTCATTCATCATCGTCAGTTTCCTCATCCTCAATCGGAATGGCATTAGGTATTGGTAAATGAATATTTGTATGATCTTGGTGACCCCATTCCCGAAACATCTTCGTAGGACATGTGTTTGCATAATGACCATGCACACCACATTTAAAACATTCAATTGATCCTTCAAAAAGAACTTCTTTCCCTTTCCTAGAGTCAACTAGATTCTACCTTATTCCATGGAAGGTTCTTGCTTTATGACCTTCATTTCCACATCTATAGCATCTTTCTATCCCTTTGATACATTTTCCTATGTGTTTCTTTCCACATATTTTACACATTGGTTTTTAAACATACTTACCTTTATGATTATTACCTGAACTTCCATAGGGATTTGTTTCTGGCATATACGATGCCTTATAAAAATCACTAAGGTTCAGGTGGTCAATCATGACTCCAGATATTTGATTGAGGATAACCACAAGAGTTCTCATTGCAGGTCCCATATCATTCAGTTTTTCTTTCATAAATCTGTCACTGTTTTCTTCAAATCCACTGTTACTTTGGTGCCTGCTAGATCCAGCCATTTACTAAAACCAAAAAGGTCAGTGTGAGTATATTAGTAAAATAATCAAATAAAAAAGAGGAATATAAACACCAAGATATAAATATCCATTTTATCTCAAACTAATTATAACTTTCAAAAAAATTATGACTACATCTAATATACTAACCATTGTGGTTATACACAACTTGTAAATTTTTCTTAAACAACACTCTAACCTCTAAAGTTATCTAAATCGACCTCTGTAACAAACTATAAGGCCCCAGCCTTAAAAATTACTTAATATTGAATTAAATGAATAATTCACATTGAGGATCTTTTCAGGTTTAGCGTTTTAGAGAATTAGATCATAAATCATGAATTACATTCCACATTTAAACAAAGTGGTTACATAAAATATAGTATTCGTTTTTCCCCATCAACGGAAACATATTTAAAATAAAACATGGATTCTTTCTTGACACTTCCTTGACACTATCATCATAACATGCACATTTCCCTTGACCTATGAAAAACATTTCAAAAATTTGGGATGATCATAAAAATCTCAGTAAGGGATATAAATGTACGAAAAGAAAACATTAGTCCATGTATTAAATCATACTTTACTCATAAAACATAAGCATTTTAACATACCTCAACAAATCATGAATAAATCATAGAAATCATAAGGCATAAAGGTAACTTGAGGCATTCATAACATTCTTACGTAGGGAGTAACCCTCTTGGTTACGTTTGGAATACCCATCATAGTATATTCCCTAAATCTCTTCGGAGAAACCTTAACGTTTAACTACTTCGCGTTACCCAATGCATTGGAGAGATTTATCGGGCTCACCCACCCGTAGTTTATTACAGAACCACCTGTCTTCATAATAATTCCCAAGAAACATAACATAATAATAGCACATAACTTAATCATAAAGGAAATATAACATTCCAACATTGCAATAACAATATAACATTTTAAGATATTGAAATAACTAATCCATTCGAAAAAACCATTTTCAAAACCATTTAAAACATTTAATAAAGATATTTTTAAATCAAAGTGTCCCATACCACATTCAAGATTTTATCATTTTAAACCATTAATATCCATATAAATAAATCCTTAAAACCATTTTGAAAACATGGATATTAATGAGAAATATTTATAAGAATAAATCATGAAAACATTTAAAACTATATTTTTTTTAAAAGGTTTTTAACAAAATGAGAGACACTTGAATACAATAATTGAGGAATAACATTTAATAAAAACATTATAATATCATGAGAATAAAGGCATTCATGATATAATATTATAAAGGACAGTATATACACCATATAAGAGTGAACTGGTGCATAACAACAATGAAGTCTCAATAGAAATGTAAAATGAGAAGAAATCCAATATAAAGAAGGTATCCTTAAATTAAGGATAAATCAATCTCATTACTATGTGTGAAAAATATAAATACACCCAATATAATTGGATATTAAGTGTAAAATAGTCAAAGGTAATTCAAAAATATTCAAAGGATGACATATTCAATAACTACATGTTGAACCCAAAGAAATCAAAATTGGGTTAAGAAGTTCCCTTGACAGCCTAACGACGTCACATCAAATTTTAGAAAAAGAGTTTATGAGAGAGATAAAGGGTATCTCATCACTTGGACATATAATTTATGGCAATAAGGATATATAAGAACATATCCCCACATAATAAGACGAAAATTAAAATACATAACAAATGAAGTCTTTTAAAGAGAGGAGGGTAAAAGGTTCCCTTACCGATTTGGGTAACATTCGAAACGTACACCCCATGAAAGAAGGACTATAAGAGATTGATGTAAATACTCATAAAAGAAAGTTTTTTACACAAAGAGTAGAATAATGGACAGTACATACACCACTCAAAAGGAAATATTGGCAAATGTATCATGAATCTCACGAAAACACAAAGTGAGATAAAAAGCCCCTTATGAAATTTCGACAGCCTAACAGCGCCAATTAAAACATCCAAAAATGGATTTATGAGATCAAATAGGGTCTCTCATAATATGAACATAAAAATTACAGAATTAGGAATATAAAATAACATCCCCAAACATATGAAAGTTGAGCTTAAATGAAATGACATAAAAGATAGTACTTAAAAAGAAAGAGAGAGGTAGGATCCCTTACCTCGGGTCCGACTTGACTCGATCGTTCTTTAATCTCCCAAATAATAAACATGATTTAATTTCAAATTTCTTAAGAAAATTTTTTAAGTTCATTATTCCTTTTATATCACATATTACCATGTCATGAACACTATGTTATTATTTAAGTTAATAACGGTCATTTTAACGATCATTGGTACTTGAGTCAAAAATAAACTCTTTGTAATTACAAGTTGTTCATGTGGTAAGATATTTATTATATCCAGAATTATATTCACGATTTATATATCATATATATCATATATATCAACTATATTCCTGCATTTATAATATTACATAACATTTAGAGGTAAGAAATGAAATGCACCATTCATGGAGACGGTAATCCGTACCTACGCATGAACGCTACTTCCATTTCTATTTCATATTTGATGGAATTAAAACCTAAAGATTCATAATAGTATTTTAATTCCAGTATGTTATCTTATATAATAACATTAAATCTATCCTTTATACTTACCACATATGGTATTAATGAATCAAATCATTTTGAGGTGGCGGTAGTCCGCACTTCCGAAAATGAAGATATCGCTTATACCCATAATGGAGGCCATAATGTTATGCCATAAATGAATAATACAGAAGCTTAAGTAAAACATAAACATATTATATATCTTATATAAATATAGTTACATCTTAATGGCCACCTGTGAAGGTGTTATTTGAGTTTTGAACAATCATCGTTTCGTGAGGCAGAAATTCGCCATCCACAGAAACAGTATGTTCTTTAACCAATAGATTTAGGTGTGTGTAAGTGTAGCTCTAATCCTTCATAAACCAACATCCTAATATATTTAAATACCTGTCTTGTTACAAAATATATAAATAAAAACAGTTTAGGGTGTTGTAGAAGAAAAATAAAACCTAATCACACAAGAGATGACACTACCATTAAATCGGGAAACTCTTTTTGATTTGAGCTCAAAGGCTTCCTTGGGAAGACTTATGCCCAATGTGAGGCTTCTAAGAGTTATAGAGTGATGTGGAGAGACAATATGAGCAGGGTTTGGTAGATACAAAGGCTTTGTAAGTGTGTGTAAGGTGGTAGAGGTGGGGGCCTTTTATAAGAGGAGGGGAGGGGCACTCTTGGAATGTTAAAAAATGTTAATTTATTTTCAAATGAGTTTCATATTTTAAGGTCCCGCATTGATTTATTTCTAAGATAAGGTGGAAGGGGTTCTAAATATACTCATACAATAGGTTTTAGACATGTGTAAGTTATAGTTATTACATTATATTTTCATTTTATTTAAATCCTTTATTACTGACGTAATCGCCGCATCCTCATGATGTCATAAATAACTTAATTTATTTAATGTCTAAAAATTATAAAATAAATATCATGATGTGGGAAATCTTATTATATTTATAATTAATATTTATAGTAAAAAATATGACTTGTATAACCCAATTTAAAAATTGTTTTAGTAAAACATTTCATGCTTGTGAAATTTTTATTTTAACTTTAAATAAAAACTTATTTATGTTGTTTTTCAACCAAAGTGGCTCGATGGGCTCCCCAAGTTGACCCATGGATTTTTTTGGTCGGCCATGACACATCCAATGAGGGTAGAACATGAGTCTAGTTTATTTAATATTATTAAAACATTATTTTTACCTTAAATTACACTAATTACCTCTTATCGCGATTAAAAACATTAAAGTTACTATTCACCAAAAAATTATTTTAATCTCATTGACCCACATTTTATTTATTAATTACAACCATGTATGTCGGATTTTTGAAATTCAAAACCCAGAGGTGGTAAAATTTCATTTAAACGAGAAATCGGTTTTTTTAAGTACCACTTAGTGGTTTCACTATTCATAAAAAATTGTAGTTTTTCAGAAAAATGCCAAAACTTCACCCTAAGCTATAAATGATATTCCGAATTCAAAAAAATATATCTATTTTTCAAAATAAAAAACATATAAGTTACATTAAATAATTTAATAATTAATTCCTGCTGTCAAAACAAATAGCGTGTTTTTAAGAAACAATATCTATTAAAAGATTAACACTAGTTTAAGTCCAATTTCAAAGTGAAATTAATTCCAATGAACACTATTGGATTAAATGGTAAAAATATATTCTAATTTCACTTTAAAAACAATTTAAAAGATAATATAATCATATAAATAAATTAGATTAAAAAGAGGTTTTGAATTAAAATACAACATTTTTCACTATTGATTAAAAAATGTACTTTATCGGAAAAATAACAAAAATTTACACAAAGTAAATTTTGATGTCCCGATTCTAAAGAAGAATTTTATTTTGTCAAATATAACACATAAAATTTTCAAAAGTGGATTTAAAAAAGGTTCTCCATCAAAAGGCGGTTAATCGACCCTTTAAATATTATTAGAATGTTTACGCTTAAAATTGGATTAATTCGCATTTTTAATCCTCTAACATTTATTTTAAAAAGTAAAAATATTTGTCAAACATATATAATAATTTTGTAGTTAGTTTTGTTCATTCCCTCCATTAAAACGGCTAGGCGTTAACTACCATTTAAAACAATATTATTTTGTTATTAGAATGGAATGTAAGATTCCCAAGAAACTCGTTGTTGTGTATTGGGTACGCCATCGAGCATAGCATCCTCTTTAAAGTAATATTAATATTTTATTCACAAATGTGGAAAAATATGAAAATTTCATATTCTTTATTTACTAGGGGTGTTACAATATCCTTCCCTAGGTATGGTTCATAGCTTTATAGAAAATATTTCTCTCCATTCATGGGTGATTCTAAATTGAAATACTCCTTATATACACATACACCTTCCTTACACAAATCAATCTCGGTGTCTAGGGAAATATAAATCCCTATAAGCTTTTCCTAGCCATTGGTGAAACAATGTATGATTTCCGAGTACACATTTTTTTACTATTAATAATATTCCTCATAAAAGATCTACATATGCCACCCTCAAAAATTCTTTTCAACTTGATGCACATTCATTCTCAGTGGAAACATCTACTGTATTCACAATCCACATCTCATTAATCATGTAAAACACTTTTCAAACATAGCTGTTTTCTATTCCTTGCAATATTTCCCCATATCCACTATTCATTTGGCCAAATCCATGTGAGATTAAAATACAATAATCATACTTAACTGAAACATGACATTATAATGCTTGGTCTATGTCCTTTTAATAATGATATTAAATCATATGACACACATCCAAGCTATATGACATTAAATTGTGAAGAAAGGTCATCTTCACATGATCCTAAACATTATAACATATGAGTCATTATAGCATGAAATTAAATGTTGGGACACATGGTATATTATATATGAAAAATTACCAATATGATAGATAGATCCATGTTAATATACCTCTTATATAAACCATATTTTTAGATTAATAGTACGGTTGAATACTTTATCTCTATGTAATAATTGGTCTACTATATTTGGTATTGAGTTTGGAGAATAACATTATCCTAATTTCATACCAAGATGAGATATGAATATTCCCTTTATCTTTGTAATATGTCCACTTTTATAGGGGTTACATACCTTCTTAAGGAATCATTCGTCATGTATATCAAACCCATCCATGGTTTTTTATTAAGTTCAATCTTTCCCCTCCATGTAATATTATATAGGTAAAAATTACACCACATAATCCCTATCATTTCCTCTCATGTTTATTTAGCTGATTTACCATGATTCCTCTTCTTTATCCCGATGATTAGGAACCATGAAATCATACAGTACATAGAGAGTCACTTCGAAAAGTAAAAAAGAATATTGTTTCCATTATCCAATGATAAGAATCTTATCCTATATAGAATAACCTTAAATTGAGAAGTGTAAGAACACACTATAGGACAGAAAACATCATAGAGGCTATTTATTATAGCCTTAATCATCCCTACAATAGATCTTAGACCCTGTATATATCTTTGAACTCAAACCATTTACACCATAGAGTTCTAATACCACATTACATGTGTATTAGTTTTATTTTCCTAAAATATTCTACCACATGTTCTTATAGTTTATAAAAAATGTTAGGAAAAAATCCCCATCTCCCTAAATGTGAGTCAGATATATATAAGGATATTCATTTTTAAAGATAGAAAGATTCATTTGGGATCATTACTGTCAAAACATATAGTAAATATTGTTCAAACTAAAACAATGTATGCATTTGTTAGTCTTGTAACTGCCAATAAAATGAGACATAACACTTATCAGATTGAAAACCCACAATGTTGGACAAGGGGAAAATCTTGTCTTATATCTCTAGGTCATATGGAATAATTATGATTTGGAGAATTTTCCATTTCCCATTTTTTTCATTTTAAACATCCAGTACATAAACATTCTTTCAAGTGATCCAATTCTAATATTTCTATTAAAATATAAAGAAAAGGTTATATAATACTGAAAAATGATTGATATTAAATCCATTTTCATTTCATATATGAATAAGAAAATGGTTTATATGCACCTCAAAATATATTTCAACAAGTAAATTAGTGTTCTTATAAAATGTTTTGGATAGATTCGTAGAGAGGGATCATTATCTGATCAGGGTCCTCTACCACTCGACATAACTCTAAAAATGATGTAGCATCTAATTATACATCATATAGTAGAGTTTATTCCTTCTCAATGACAACTATCCTGACCTTATCTACCTATTTCACCAAAAGATTCACTTTATTAGAAACTTATTCAGCCTAATAAAATTCTTTCTTGATCCAATATAAATCTTGACAGAGCGTTCCACCAAGGTCTTGTTTTATAAAACTCATCAATTGTATTCGGATGCAACTCCAACTTATCTAGATGCCTTATTAAGTAGTATATTTATGGCTTCACCAAAATGGTTCATAGACTATGTTTTAATGTCATTAGAAAATGTTTTTATCACCCTATATCTATTGGAAATCAACTCTTTAATCTTGTTATTTTTTTGGAGTAGTCAAATCCACTATTACTAAACATAGAAAACATGAAAAGTGGCTTGGTCAATTTTGATGGAGGATTTGATTGTGGGTTCTATGAAATAAGTTCATATATATCCCTACATACTATTTGATGTGTAATGTAGAGATATAGAGGGTATCATCATCTATATATAATCAATATAATAAGGAAGACAATATTATTGGACCAATTCAACAAGAGAATGCCAGTTTTCAAAATTTTCAAAACTAGTGGGCTCTATAGTAGTGGATGACATAGTAACTTCAAGTGATCAGAAATATGAATAATTTAGGTTCACATATAAATATCCCAATTCTCAAAAATGAGTATCAAATAATCAATACTTTTTTAATAAGGATAAGAGATATTAAATTTTTTGAAAGGCACAATGTCATCTGTCGAAACACAGACAACCTCAGTCATCATCTCCTCAGTAGCACGCATTACAAGTGCCATATATCTTTCCTATTGACTGTATTTAGGAGAAAACATTTTCAAATAGGGACATGCAATGTTTCTATGTTTAAAAAGGTTAGTAACTTTAAAATGGATACTCAAAAACACTGATCTCATAGGGATTACCATTTGTGAACATTGAAGAATAGTGGGGATCCAAACTTCCTAGGCATTCCTTGATTCTTCCTATTAAATAATACCTTTCACATGAATTAGATAATTTTGTACCCAAGATGATTCAATCCCCTCAAGCCCATATCTATGTTGGTTGAAGGTCATTTCATCTATAGAAACTCACACCATGAAGCTCAGAATTTCTATAAAGTCATTAGTGGGCCTCGAACCCTGATCTGATCCTTACCTCCCCATAAACTCCTTCCCTAGAATGATTGGTATTTAATATTTTAAGGATCCTATTTCAAACACATCAATATTTTACCCATTATCATGAATTTACATACATCATGAGAATTAAGTAATGATTGTACAATTATTAATTTTTATTCTTGATTGGATGTGAATTTCCTGAATCTCATATTTCCTACACCTTGTGGTTTACTATGAAAATAATAAAATTAGTGATATAATAGATTGACAAGGTGGTGGTAATACACTTATTGGGTTTGAAATCACCGCCTGTGTATTCTCATTCACCCATGGAGTTCCTTATTCAATGGACCTTTCATCAATAGAAACATTCATTCCAACAATGGCCCCCTCAGTATATTATAGATATGGAATGTGCAGTAGATCACTACAAAAATCCAAAAAATGGGGGGTGAATATTGGTTAAAAATTATAATGGTAAAGAAAAGTGGGTAGATGATTGATCTCATATTTCCTTTTAACCAAAATCTTCCATTTCCACTGTCACCATGATTATTCCACACAACTGGTAAGACCAATCGATCATACCATTGAATGACTGTATATATCTCCTCAAGATATGAATAGACCAATTTTGGATATTCATTGAGAGAGATATTTTAATGTGAAGCAATCTTTCTATATCCAAGAAAATAAATTTCTTCTTATTTAAGAACACTCATATTTCCTAGGTAGAAACACTCTATCACCAAGCATTAAACTCTCTCCATGATTTGGGAAATACTGTAACACCCCAAGCATTCACCGCGCATTTCCGTCTGAATAATGCAATTTCATGCATTGTACGCAACTTTGAGATTCTAACACACCGCGACCAATAAATTTTTTTGCAATGAATAGTTATACTCACACATTAAAATATTATAAATTTTATTTTTCAAAATGGGATTCATTTTTGAATTCGAAATATCTCAATTATCATAGGGTGAATTTTTGGTATTTTTCTAAAAACATTCAATTTTTTATGAATAATGAAAAACACTACGTTATTGGTTAAAACCGAATTTATTTAAATAATTAGTTATTTAATTTTAATTTATTTTCTGTCAAAATAGATACATAATACCTATATATGTTCAACCTATTTCATTGGATTCATTTTATAATATGATTAGATATAGAAAATTTTATTGAACTTTTTACCACCTTTTACCCACCTCCAAGGAGCATTTGCAAAATTTCATAAAACATTATTTTACCACTTCTATGAGTTAAATTTCAAAAATTTGAGAGACAAGGTTAATATTAATAAGTAAAATTTGGTTTAATAATATGAAATTAAATTTTGGAGAATAGTAACTTTTGATTTTTATTTACCACGGTTAAAAGGAAATTGGGTAATTAAGGGTAAAAATGATATCATAATTACACTAACACATGTACTAATTCTATTGGATAAGTATTATTCGACCCAAAACAACCTTAGAATAAAATATGATACTCTTTGGTCCACTTGGATAATATTAGGACATTTATTATTATTTTGTTTAAAGAAGAGTTAAAAATGTTAAATTCAATGATTAATTACTAAACCATTTTTAATATAGGGCTACGCACAATATAAATAATACTATAAATATTAATTAGAAAGATAAAATAATTTTATACATAATAGTATTTTATTTTTAATTTTTAAACATTAAATAATTTAATTTATTTATGACACAATGATGATGCATTAATTAACTTATTAATGAAATATTAAAATAATTAATATTATAAATATTCAAACAAATTTTAATTGAGACTTAGGATAAATAAAACTAATTTTAATGGATAATATGAAGTTTTAGGGTTGGTTAAATACATTTTATTCGAAGTGATAATGTTTTCTGGCTTTCAAAAAAATGAAATACTAAATAGTGTTAAAATTGACATAATTGAGATTTTAAAACAAATACTATATTATAAACTGATATAATATTTTTAAAAATATATGGTTATGAAAAAGGACTTATATAAGCTTATATATATTAATAATGAACCACATTGGGTTCTCTTGTCTTGTTATAGTGATTTTATTTACCATATAATATAAAAATACAATGAGGCATGGTAAATGTCAAACTATTTAACTAAAAGTTATTTCTAAAAGATAAGGTTACTATGATGACCTAAACCTATCTAAAACCTATTTTTTGAGTGTTTTTAGACCCACCCCACCTTATCCTAGAAATAATTCATTTTGGAGCCATTAAAAACCGAATATTATTTTATTATAAAATAATATTTGAAGCTCTTCCTAAAGTGACCCTCACCTCTCTTATAGAAGGGCCCTTCCCCTTTTCTTAATTTCACACCTTCAAAGCCTTTTTGATTTAGAAACCCCTACAAACATATCCTCCCAACATTCCTCCCTTCATCCTAGAGGCCTTCCATTGGTCAAAAATCCATCCTAAGGAACCCTTTCAATTAAATCAAAAGGAAGAACCTGAATAAGAGTTAATATTTCATCACCTATTTCATGTTCTTTTCCATTTCAACATCCTATTTCATTGGTTTTTCCAATATAAAATAATAACCCAAGTATCTTCTATATACTGTGATGTTATTATAAAAATATTGCAACCATATTCATTATTCTATCGATCATATAAATGACAAAGTGACCATATGTGCATACGTACGGCTTACCGTCTCCTCATCGTGGTGTAGTTTGTTATTCAAACACTTGATTCTTTGGATGGGTAAAAAAATGAGTATAAATGATGTAAAAAATAAATATAACATGTTAATTATTCTATATATATGATATACCATCAAATTACATACTATTTCACCATCCATATAATGATATTGTCACTCGTGCTTACGTAAGGATTACCGTCTCCACAAACGTGATGAGATTCATTTCCTGTCATAATAATTCAAAAATAATTTTCATTTTATGATTAAAAATAATGTTTAAGAACTTAATATCATTCTTTATATGAATAAAATACATCTTTTCCATTACAAACATGGCTTACGTAACGGAGCATATAAATGAAAACGGAGCAGTTAACACCCGAAATGACGATACTAATAAAATATTTTTAACAAAGAAATATTACAAGATCATAAATGATATCATATTCTCTTATATGGTTCCTGTATAATTTCATATCAATGATTTAACTATAATACAGGAGGTTAACACACCCTTGACCAAGTAAAAGTACAAGGTAAGATTTAATTTCACAATCTCTTTATTATCCGAGTTTGTTTTTACGTAAATATCTATTGGGACCACTTTATCATCCACATCCTTGTTTTCATTAAAATATATTTCAAATCATTTTTACTATTTACTAGACAAAATGTTAAATTCATTTATACCCTTATTTTATCTTATATGTTTGAAAGGAGTCTTTCCGTCATTTTTCGAACAATGTACTTTATGATCATTTCAACAAAATTAAGGTATGAATGTCTTTTTTATCATATATGGTGAGTGAAGATATTTTCTACCGTAATAAAATCATTGAATCTTCCCATACAAGATTATAAGAATATTTTCAAAATAAATGTTTACTTTTCTAAATATATGAATTTTAAATAATTTCAAAATATAAAAGAGATATTTTTCTAAAAATGTTTTGATTTCATCTATATCAACATCCTTTGATAGATTTTATGATTGTTTGAAGTTAATTTATTATGACACCAAATATAAATATTTTATTGATTTTTTGTGATATTTTTGACTGTGGATTCTTAATTTTTACACCATTCATTGTTTATGAAAAAAGTGTTTACATTTTAATATGCTAGTTTTGAAATGAATGTTTGTGTTATGTTTAAACCTTTTCATATGAGGAATGAATTGGACTTTGTAAGTGAAGAGTAGAGCCTGCTATATCACCTCAATGCATTGGTAGGTCTCATGAGACAAACTATCATCTTGGAACAAGGCATTGAAAAAAAAATATTTGTAGTCTTGGCACAAGGCCTTGAATATGTGGTTATGATGTCTGGCATTATGCATTCCATCATTATAAATTTCGATACTGATATTGCATGTGATTATTCGACCAGTAGAATATCCATGTGAATAAGTAAATGGAATTATTTGATATTATCTTTTCCATGTTATGATAAATATTATGTTTTAAAGGCTTTTGTTTTAGTCTTATACATTTACTTAAATGTTTATACTTATTTATGAAAGTTTATACTATATTGTTATCCTTACTGAGCATCTGTGATCGCCCATTTCTATGTTTTATTTTTCCCATGATGTGAAGAAGTATTTTACGAATGACCTACAGGGATAGGCTACATATATAATTGTGTTTAAAAATGGGACAAAGTGTTTTTGATGTTTTTATTTTATGATGTAATGTAAAACTCAGGAATGTAACTAGTACTTCCAAGCCTACTAAACTGATTGGTCTTTCGGGACATGATTCCTTTTATCTTGCCAATTTTATGTAGTAATTAACCACCCCTAAATAACTAGGGTCGAGGTGTTACAAATACTATTATGTTAGGGATAGAAAATGAATAAGAAGACAACCTTATATGAGATGTGGGATAAAGTCTCCACAATTATTTCTTGGCATATTGGATACCCCTCACCATAGTTTGGGGTGATTCTGATGTCTTAATATTGAGGAAGAAGACATTTCACTAAGTTTAAATGGGATTGGAAAATTTTACTCATCCGTACCAAGTGAACCACTAGTGCTTTCTGGGATTGGAAAATTTTCCTCATCCATACCAATTGAACCACTAGTTCTTTCCTCACACTCACATATATGTGGTCTTAAAATTCCAAACACTAACTATGGGTAAATTAATTAACATTGGATATAATCAATGGACTCCCCAATTTCCTATATAAACCCTTACACCAAGTTAGTATTCTCTATATAAGAAATTTATTTAGGTGAAAATATTCCACCACACCAAATCAAAATGATTTCCTTCAATATAAGGAAGTGTTAATTACCATTAATCAGCATACAATTATTCTATGTGTCCCAATATCTCTAAATCATGAGATATGTAGACTCTGTGGGGATTGCTAAATGGAATGATGGCTCATTAGAATATTAAATAGAATAAAATCAAGTGTTTTGAGGTGTTGTACACCAGATCATCAACAAATTCTACTGCATTTCATAAATGATAGGTTTTCTCAGATCAATCCAATTTCCCTTCATAAATTTCATAATAAACAATCGTTTCATCCTCCATAATTAGATATGGTGTAACCATTATAATGAATACAATATTTTCACATTGTTCATATGGGTATAAGTGGATCTAAGCTTTATCGTAGGACTTCAAAAACTATGGACATAGATTTGTGGGAAGAAGTTCAATTAAGGATCCTTTTAATTCTAATGTGAACATCAAACATATATGAATAGTGTGAATCAGATTCATTTTATGTTATTTATTACTTATAATTTCATGAAAACACTTTTGGACATAACGAAATGGACTCTTGAATCATTATCGTTAATACCCTTCATAGATTGTCCTTCCATTAATTCTGGAAACCAAAACACCCTCCCTCTAAGAAGTGAGGTACACTCATCATGTATTATTTAAAGATGTTACATTTACTAGGTTATCATTAGGAGAATAATAATTAGTGTATACAAAATGGTTATGATTATTGATAAAGTTTTCACATCACATGATCACAATTTTAATGGATTCATCACACGAATACAATATCGGAAGGTCATGACTCAAGCTTCTCAAATAATCTAGTCATTGATAAATTAATGACCCTCCATAAGATCAACTTCCCATAAACATTGGTGTTTTATTTATCCTACAATATAATAGGGGACCCTGCTAATTACTCATATTAGATGATATATATGTGCAATTACTAGGATCGCATGGTTGACAAATCTCTTGGTTGCCAACTTGGATTCCATTAAAAAGCGTGCAATTCTGATTCTATTTCTTGATTCTTGATCTGGAAGCAACCATCCTTTGAAATAATTTCCAAGAAATATGGGTGTCTAACTAATTGATCAAGCTCATGGAAAACAATTTAACCCCATTGATCAAACTGATCTTCCTCGAGCGTCATCCAGTAAGTGTCATCACATAATTGAATTATAGGAGTATGAACTGTAAAGAACCAAACCCAAATTTCCTAGATTAGTGCCTTATATTAGTACATGTTCATATATAGAAGACTGATTTCCCAAATGACAAATTGTTTTAATTGTTTTAGATACCAGACTACATACATGAACATTATATTACATCTCTAAAAAGAAATTCAACATGGTCATTTCATTGGAAGGACCCACAAACCCCTAGATTATACGTTCAAGTATTTTATTATATATATCATCACATCCTAGGGTAAAATAAAACAAATGAATAGTTTTGAACTAAGATTATTAGTATGGGTAATAAATATATGATAAGCATAAATAATAAGTCATGGTTTATAACTAAAAAAACACATGCCATCTAAATATTGGGCTTAATATAGTAGGAATAAAACTGAAATAAATAATTTCATATAACTAATCACATGAATCATAACCAGCAATATTATAATAGTATAATAATCATATTATTTTTTAATTAATAATCTCATAATGAGGGAATTAATAATGGTAGACAACTGAAACATATCCTCAAGGCCTATGACAGGAGTATAAAAACTATTGGGTAAGTCTTCACCCAATACCCAATTATGTTATGTCTCATAAGATCTATAGATTAATTAAGGGGATATATTCGGCCACATCTATAACATACTAAGTTTGATTAATTATTTATATTAATGGTGAAAAACAAATAAAGTATATACATATGATATTTAGAATAACATTCCCCGATTGTAAACATAATGACTATCCATTTTGAATTGTATGGTGAATGTTATCAAGAGAGCACATCCAAAATCAAAATTATTATAAACTAGTTAATAAAATATATTATATGGTAAAAATAACATATCAATAAAAATAAAGTATAATATTTAATATAGTTTTTTTATGATGAAAATACTATAATAAAATTATCAAATAAATTTTGAGATAAATACCCCCTTTTACTTTACAAAGAAGAGTTCTTTTGGAAAATTCAATTTTATTATTAATGATTGTTTTTATAAAACCAGTAATGAAAAATTATATATTTAAATGAAAAAATTTGTGATTTTATAAAATAATGGTGTCCTGAAATATATTATGTGTGTTACATGAAAATGGGTATGAAATTGAGACGTTTCCTTAAATCGAGCATGTGTATTAGGAAAATTTTAAAATAGATCTTTCTGAAACATATATTATACCATAAAAGAGTGATGAACTAATCTAGATATATGAAATTGGAACATATATATATATATATTATAAATAAATAAAAATAGATAATAATTACATTGGCTTATAGAGGAAGTAAGCACAACCTGAAGGGAAATGGATGTTTGGGAAGAAAGCCCTTAGCTAATGTCCAAATGCATTCTCCACTTGAACTCATGGTCCTAGAATATGAAATTTTTAAATTTCATAATTTAATTTAGAACATAAAAAAAATTTAAAAAATTTATTATAATTTTATTAAGTTTATTTATGGACATTCTGATGTGTTAAAAAATTGAATTTCATCATTCTGAAATTTTTTTTTCCTTGGATCTCATGATCGGTTCACTTGAATATGACTGTGAAAATTATTGTAAAATGGGTACAATTCTCATGTATTTAAAATATATTTTAATCAAAAAACAATTTTAAATGGGTATGTATATATTTTTTCTATATGGTATGAGAATGAATCGTTCGATAAAACCATAGTGATATTAATTTAGATTATTTTGGAATTATTTTTATCATCACAAATTATTTTTGTCGTATGAATTAATATTAGGTATATATAAATGTTATTGAACATTAAATATGATATAATTTATAAATTTTTGTCTTTTTAACCATAAATAAGGTATCATGACTAGTCTTCAATGATAAATTGAGGAATGAATGTTTTTCATCCACCAATGTTCTAAATCAGCACCTCTTGGACAATGATTTCATTTTTAAAATTAAAATATACAAATTAAAGAGATTTTTAGTGGGTATTACATTAAAATCATAAAAATTTATTACATAAATGACATTGGAGTTATAATTCCACTTGTATAAGGTGATATTGGTAGAGATTAAAAATTGAAATTCAATTGAAATGAAATTAAAAGAAAAAGGATGAGGATTTACCACTGGAATTATCCTCCTAGAGAACCTCCTTATAGAAGGGGTTTTGGTGTTTTGGTAAGAAAACGATATCCTAGACATGAGGGAGAGTCTATGGAATAGTGTTTTGGTATAAATTTTTCATTATTTAAGGGTTATAGGTGTGAGGAGAAGTGGGGGTCACAAGTGGTATTTATAGTGGATGACAGGGGGTTTCCATGATTTTTTATTAATTAGTTTTCTATTGGGAAAATAACAAGGAATAGTTTTTATTCATATGAATAAATATAGTAAATATGTATTTTTAGTTTGATATTATGGTATTACATCAATCTTATATCATCAATGAATCAATAAATCATTTATTTGGCTTTTATCATAAATAATCATATTTTATTATACACCAAAAATTCAACTATTATAGAAAAATCCCAATCATTCACCCTAACCATTTTAAACCATTTAGAATTAAAAAATAAACTCCATTTTATGATAATATATTTATCAATATAAAATATATAATTTTTAATTAAATAATCATTTACTCAAAAAATAAAGTTTTGAAAATTATAATTGATTTTATACCACTATGGAAAATTCACTCTGGTCTCATTAAATAATCCAAAAAATTCAAGGCAACCAAATATTAATTTATTAAAAAAAATTTGGAAAATTACTTTCCATTAAATAATTTTATTAATTATAAAATTTTAATTTAATATTTATTATTCATAGAAATTTCAATAGTTAATTAATGGTTTTTTAAAACAATTATTTAAATATAATTATATAATTATATCATACTTTCATTTATGAGATGCCCAAAATTTATTAATACTTTCATGTGTGATATTACTATTAATTTGACATGTTTACTATTCATACCGGTTTTTTTAATATTCCTTAGGTCAAGTTAATTTTATATTGGGTTAGGATCCTTAACTTTTAGAAATAACACGTTTTAATTCATTTTTTATTTATAATTCTTGTATGGTGATCTCTACCTAATTTTTTGTGATTTATAGTACATGAAATAATTATAAAAATGGAAATTTAATTGATAGAATTATCGGTAATTACATTCTCCCCTAAAATAATAATTTTATCCTCAAAAAATATATAATCACCTCAGAAAATTATTTGGGTAGTTTTTCATCACAAGTTACTAAGGCTCTAGAGTCACCACTTTAATTTTATGATTTTTTCAATGTAAATTTACCGGCCTAGTCAACTAATTTTTGAACAACAATTCATTAATGTCTAGAATATAGATATGCTCTTCAGAGTAAGAAAATTAATTTTCCATATCTATTTCTCTATAAGTGATGAAATGTGTTGGGTCAGACATGTACATCCATATCCAAGAGACATGGAAAAATTGTGTACATTAGAAAGGCTAGGAAGATTTGAAATAAATATGACACAACTCCATTTCACTCTATAGTATCAATAGGTCCAATGTACATGTAGATCAGCTTCCATTTCCTCCCAAATCATATAACATCCTTACATGGGGATAATTTTATGAAAAAAAGATCTCCCACATGAAATTCCAAATCTTTCCTTTCATTATTAGGGTATCTCTTGTGCCAAAATTGAGCTAAATTTATATGGGTTTTAATAGTGATTACCTTTTCCATTATTTTATCCACTAGATCTGGGCGTACAAGAATCCTTTCACCAACATCATCTTAACCAAATAGGTGCTTCACGTCACATTCTATACATGGCTTTATATGGTTCCATTTGAATACTTAAATAGTAAATATTACTATACAAAAACTATACCAAATGTATTCCCTAGATGTCATGTGAACAAGATATAAACATGTCTTCTAAAGTCCACATCATCCATTTTAACTACTCCTCAGTTTGGCATTGATATTAAATACTCAAATGAGGAATAGAATCCATGGATCTTGGAAGGATTTTACAAAATTTCAATTTAAATCATGGATCATGATCAGAAATTATAGAAAGAGGCGATGCACTAAATCTTACAACATTATTAATTTAGATTCGTTCAAGTAGCTCCAGTGTAAAATCCTCAATTTAGTGAGGAACAGTGCAATTTTTAATTATAATCCATAATTACTCATATTGCATCATTTTTTCATGGATTTTTGGATAATCAGGTGATAAAATAATAAGTTATTTAATCCCATTTCCTTGTAGGAATATGTAACATCCCAGGTAAATATAGAATATGAAATTTTAATATTTATTAAATTTTTTGATTTAAATATTAAATTTAATTTAAAGGGGATTCTATGTCTGATAACATACTGAACACGCAACAATGGATTTCTCCAAAATCATACACTACACACAAGATTGAGTTATACCGTAAATAATATAATATTACTATTATTATAAATGGTAGTTAATGCTTAGATATTTTATTTGAGGGAATGAGAAGAACTAACTAATATATGATTATATATGTTTGTTAAATGTTGGTACATTTATCCACTAAATTTTTTAGGCTTAAAAAAAGAATCCAATTTTAAACAAAAAACTCTAATATTCTTTAAAAAGGTCAATTTACCGCCTTTTGATGGAGAACCCGTTTTAAAAATAGATTTGTCACTTTTATATGTTATATTTTAAAAAAATAAAATCCATATTTAGAATTGGGAAATCAAAATTTACTTTGGGTAAATTTTTTCGGTTTTTTGATAACATTAATGTTTTAATGAATATTGACAAATACTATATTTAAATTCAAAACTGTCATTTCATCAATTTTATTTATATAATTAGATTATTTTTTTAATAGGATTTAATGTTTAATTACATTATATATTTACCATTTAATCTAATTTTTGTCATTGGATGTAATTTTACATTTAAATTTAACATAATCAAGTGTCAATATTTTGAAGTTATTATTTCTTAAAAACACACTTTGAGTTTTGATGATAGGAATTAATTTTAAATTAATTTCAACCACTTATGTGATTTGAATTTCAAAATATGATTTACATATTGGAAATTAGGAGATATAATTTTGAAAATAGATAAATTTAATTTTTATACATTATGAATATTTACGTTAATAAATATTTTATTTATCATGGTTAAAGGGAAAATATGGTAAATAAGGGTAAACAAATATTATTATTATTATTTTAAATTACCCTAACATGTATCCTAATCCTATAAGATGCTGCATGTCTGACCATGGGCATCCTTTTGTCGATGTTGGGTTCCCATGGAGCCACTTAGGAGTGATAATGACAATTTATATTAATTAATTTCATGTAAAGATATAAATGACATAAACATATATATTTTAATAAATAAATATTTACATGGGGTTATATAAATTATCTTTTAGACTAAAAATATTAATTATAAAGATAAACATATTTCCTAAATCAAGGTAATTTATTTATTATTTTTAGAAATAAAGAAAATTAAAATTATTTTTGGCACAATGATGATGTAGTGATTACCTTATTAATAATGATTTAAATAAATTTGTCTATAAAATTTCAAAAAATATCCAAACCCTGTCAAATTATTATTTTATGATTTCATTTAGAACATTATCCATCTTATCAAAAAATTTAATTAGTTTTGGACCTTTTTAAACCGAAAATATTTTTATGATAAAAAAATTCATTCAAACATTCCTAAAGAGGCCCTCCTCCTCTTTATTAAAGGACACCACCTCTTACCCATTAATCACACTTCTAAAGAATATTAGATCATCCATAATATTCCCATTTAAGCTCCATACATCCCTATATTACTCCTATAAGCATTATACTAGGAATAAGTCAATGCAAGTGAACCATTTGGTTCAAACAAAGGGAGATACCTGATTTAAATGTAATGTCTTCTCTTAAGTTATTTTTTTACTATCCAAACTCCTAAACACTATTATTCCTTTATTTTCTAAAAACAATAGTATAATAAATATACTAGTTTGTTTTTATGATAATTATTCAAAATACACTTCCACACACCTCAATCTAAGGGATACGAACATACTGTTTCTGTGGACGGTGAACTACTGCCTCACGAAATGATGATTGTTCAAATATCTCCAACCACCTATCATGATGGACATTATGATTGAACTATAATTAAATATGATATATATTTCATTTTATTTTATCAATATTCTTATATTATTTTCATTTATAGCATACTTTTATTCTTTTCATGTTGTATAACTGTGATAATTTCATTTGAGAAAGTGCGGACTACCGCCCCCTCAAAGTGATATGACTCATTCATAGCATACATGGAACGTATTAATGATGGTGTTAATGAAATAATGTAATGTATATAAAATATGATATTATACTATAATTATAATATACCTATGTATCATTAAGTATTCATTTCTCTGAAAATGAAAAAAAAAACAAAAGAAAGTAATGATCATGTGTTGGAATGGCTTACCGTCTCCATGAACGGTGCATTTCATTAATTATGTAAAAATGTTATGTAAAATTATAAATAAATATATAATGTATATTTATGATATATATGATATCTAAATAGTGAATATAATTCTGTATATAATTTACTTTTCACCACATGAATAAAATTGTAATTATAACAAGTTCATTTTTAACTCAAATTCCAAACACCTACAAAATGACTGATATGAACTCAAATAACAAACTAATTGTAATTGTTAGGTAATAAGTAATATAAATGGAATAATAATCTTGAAAATGTTTCTAAAGAAATATTAAATTAGCTTTATTTTATTATTCATGGAGAATAAGGAACAAATGAGCCAAGTCGGACATGAGGAAAGGGCTTTTCATCTAACTTTTTATTCGAGT
This sequence comes from Viscum album, assembly GCA_963277665.1. Classification (NCBI taxonomy): domain Eukaryota; kingdom Viridiplantae; phylum Streptophyta; class Magnoliopsida; order Santalales; family Viscaceae; genus Viscum; species Viscum album. Next base: position 1,775,635,114 of record OY728133.1, on the reverse strand, counting down.
GAGATTCTTGAAATTTTTGCCACTATTTTCTTTTCTATGATGTATATACAACCCGTTATTGTATTCGTTGTGTAATATAATTTAATTTATGGGTATTTACATCTTAATTGTATGATTTTTTTTGAAGGGGTGTATGTTTCGTAAGTTACCATATTGGTAAAGTAACCTTTCACTGCACTCTTTTAGTTAAAGACTTATTTTATGTAATATATTTTAAATTTCCATTTAATTATGTTGGTATATTTTCTTCTATAACCTTATTTATGTACGTTTTATTTCCATGTGATGAGTTACCATTTTCTCTCTCATCAACTCATTTTATGAAATTTAAAATGACTTTGTTAGGCTGTCAAATTTCTGTATGGGAACTTCTTAACACAATTTCAATTCGTTGAGTTAATCTTCTACTTCTTGATTATGTCTTTCTATAAATATTCTTGAATGACCAGTGATTGTTTTACACTTAATATCCACTTATAATGGGTGTATTTATATTTTACTCACATAATTATGTCATTTATTTATCCTTAATCTAATGGTACAATCTTTTTAAGGGATTTCTTCTGAATTTATATTCCATTGAGACATATTTGTTGTTATGAACCAAATTCAATTTTATATCGTCTATATACTTCCATTTGAAATATTATATGATTAATCTCCTAATTTTTATTATATTATAATCTTGTATTAATGTTATTCCTCAATTATTTGTATTCAAGCATCTCTCATTTGGTTAGGAACACTTTAACTAAAATATCGATTTAAAAATTTTATGATTTATTCTTATAAATATTTCTCATTAATGTCGTTGTTTAAATAATGGTTTTAAGGAAAGATTTGTATGGAAATTAATTTTGTGAAATCAAAATTTCTTTCAAAAAATTTAAAGTGGTATGGGAAACTTTGATTAATAAATCACATTATTAAATATTTTAGATTATTTTGAAAATGGTTTGATAAAGAATTGATCATGTCAATGTCTTGAAATGATATATTGTGATTTCCATGTGGAAATATTATCTTTAATATATGATTTTTAATGGGTTATGAATATTTTATGTTTCCTAGGCATTGTTTACGTAAATAGGTGGTTCTGTGATAGTTCTAAGGCGGGTGAGCCCAAGAAAACTCTCCATTGTGTTGGGTAATGTGATGAAGGTAAATGTTAATGTTTCTCCTAAGAGGTTTAGGGAATATACTATGATGGGTATTCCTAACATAACTCCTTATATATCTCTGAGGGCTACGATTTATGTATGTTATGAATTCCATAAGATACCTAAATGATTTATGATTTCTGTGTGTTATTCATAAATCTTATGATTTCATGAGGTATGTTATGATTGAAAAGTATGGTTTCATTGATATTTTTTATTGATTGGATAATGTTTCCTTTACTTATTTTATAACCTTAACTGTGATATTTATGCTCATCCCACATTTTGAAATGTTTTTAATAGGATTTAAAGATGAATAGGGTAAAGTATGTCATCAAGGAAATTTCATTCTATCAAAAACATGGAACTAGATATAACTCTATTTTTCAAGAGTTTTTATTTTATGAAAAAATGGAAACTGAGTAGAAGTGTCCACATTGTAATTTTTGTGATTTAATGTAATAGTTATGGCCTAATTATCTAAAACTCTAAGCCTAAAAATATCCTCAATGTGAATTATTCATTTTATTCATGATTATGTAATGTTTTAAGGTTGGGTCCTTATAGTTGGAGTCAAATGTTGGTTTAAACAACATTAGGGATTAATATTTTTGGTTAGACACATGGTTAGTCACTATGTCTACTCTTTAAGTTACATACTTATTATGTATCTTTTTCATATCATGGAATGTCTGTTACAAATGGAAGGAAAAGGATCTCAAATGGAATTCATATCTCCTCCTAATGAATTGCTTGTAATAATTATTTCAAAGTCATGTCCTGATGAATCTAAAACATTTCATAATATACAACTCACTTTTAAAAAATTATTTTTGATATCAACCACCTATATTATACTTAAATACCATCATAAAGAATGGGTAGTATTTAATCAAATCCTATTTTTTCAATATTATCATATTTTCATGAAATCTAAATATTAACAAGGTATTTTAAAAAAATTACCTTATCACATGATTTTTAAGAATATTATGATTTTTAAAAAGGTGATAAATAATGGGACCCTAGTGCAACCTATTTACATTTTCATTTAAATTATAGTATTTCAATATATACTTATTGTATTTTAAAAGGACCATTGATTGAATTTTTTAACTCGAACTTGGTCAGGCTATTTTATTGAAACAATGTTTTGTCAGTGGTTTTGAAATTATATGTCATACATGATTATTTTCTAAAACTGTTTTTTTCTGATCACCCATATGATAGAAGTCATACGAGGTGTATTTGTATAATTGAAAAAGATAATTTTGATGTATCCCTAAATCATTTTTACAATGCATGGACCATCTATCTACGTGAACAAAATGACGATGAAACTAGGTGGACACCCTGATCAAGGTACAATGTTCATTCTTTGGGTATAATGTTATTTTATGAAGGTAAAAAAATCAATATATAAAAGACTTCGTGAATTATGATATTGAGGTCATTATGAGTTGTGGGGAAAATGAGAGGCATAAGATAACTAATGAGTTTAAATAATGTTATGGTTTTTTGAGAAGTATATCTTATTTTTTGGAATGATATAAATTTATATAGTTTTTGAAAAAAGACAACACGAAGACTATTTGACATTCCATCACATCAGACAAAGCTGTAGGAATTGAACCAACAACCAAAGTTCCATTGAAATTTATCACCTACCACTATCGTAGACAATATGTGATTTGGTTAATTAAACTTCTGTATGAATCTTTAAGTGTAGATGATTTTATTTGGAGATAAATGTTAAGATTTAGTATAGAAGACGATGTGATCAAATCCTTCTGAATTTTGGATTTTCGATATAGTTTGGATTAATCAAATGAATCTTATGGACATTTTTGTATTGAATGGTATTTGTTGAGATTTGGGAATTGTTTATTCTATTTTGGAGATTCAGAGTAGTATTTATTTTTTTATAAAATATTATCCTTTTTGTGGATTATGTGATTCTTTATATGTTCATTCTAGTACTTCAGGTGTGACCAAGTCATCTTGAATACTCATCGTTTGGAGAAAAGATGAGTTTTTAGTAGAGAATTACTAAATGATAAAACTCTACTAGAAAAGTAAGTAAATTTCTTTATTTCCTTAGTCAATATCATAAATAAATTCTCCAAATTTATTAAATAGATCATAAAACAAAAATTTTTTCCATTAAAATTTCCTACTGGGGAATTTAAGACCATTTAACTCATCAAAATTCTGTTGTTTTTTGGTGGTTAACATTTTACTAATCATGTTTTCAATCACTCTCTATCAAAACATGACACTTAGTTTCTCCTGCATATCAATTTTTCCTACATAGAATCCTATTATGGGTTATCTGGGGTGACCGTTTTACTTTTCATTATTTAATTTAATGTGATTGTTTTAATACTCTTTTTCTGATTTGGGAGATTTAATGAAATTTCCAAGCGCAATTTTAAAATTACGAGGATGCATTTTCCAAAAGGGGGAAGGATGTAACATCTCGGGTAAATATAGTATATGAAATTTTCATATATATTAATATTTTCTAATTAAATACTAGTTTTAATTTAAAGGGGGTGTTATTTCTAAAAGCGTACAAAACACGCTACAACGGATTTCTAAAAATTCTTATGTTGCACACAACATTGATTTATAGTAAAAAAACTATAATATTATTATTATTTTATATGGTAGTTAATGACTAGTCATTGTAATAGAGGGAATGAACCAAACTAACTAAAATGTGATTATACAAGTTTGTTAAATGTTTTTACATTTATCCAATAAATTTTAAAGGATTAAATTAAGAAATAATCCAATTTAAAGCATAAAGACCATAATATTTTATTAAAGGTTGATTTACCACCTTTTGAGGGAGAACAATTTTTAAGTACAATTTTTCACTTTTATATGATATATTTTAAAAATTAAAACTCTTATTTAGAATTGGGTCATTATAATTTGATTTTTTGTAAATTGTTGGTATTTTTCTGATAAAGTTATTTTTAATGTATTGTGAAAAGTACACCATTTTATTTGAAAACTGCATTTTCATATAATTTATTTATGTAGTTAGATTATTATTTTAATTTTTTATGATGTGTAATTAGATAATATTATTACCATTTAATCAAATATTGGTCATTGGATGTAATTTTGCATTGAAATTGAACATAAACAAGTGTCAATTTTTGATAGTTATTATTTCATAAAAACAGACTTTTTGTTTAGCCAATGGGAATTAATTTTAAATTAATTACTACCAATTTTGTGTTATAAATTTGAAAAAATAGATTCCTTTTTTGAAATCATGAGGTCCAAATTGTGTACATAGTTAAATTTTATTTTTAGACATTATGAATTTTTACATTAATAAATATTTTATTTACCATGGTTAAAAGGTAAATCTGGTAAATAAGGAAAACTAAATATTAATATAATAATATTCAATCACTATAACATGTTTTATAATCCTATTTGATGATAAATCTCAATCTATGGGCTTCCTTGGGTCGATTTTGGGACCCCATTTAGTCACATAAGAGTGATAATTACACTTTACATTAATCAATTAAAAGTAATGAAAAATTGACATAAACATATATCTTTTAGTAAATCAAATTTTACATGTGGTTATATATATTATCTATTCAAATATAAATATTAATTTGAAATTCAAAACTATTTCCTACATCATGGTATTTTATTTATAAATTTTAGACATAATATAAATAAAATTATTTATGACACAATGATGATGTAGTGATTACCTTATTAATGAATGATTTAAATAAACGAGATTGTGAAATTTTACAAAAAAATTACAAAACCTATCAAATTATTATTGGATGAATTAATTCTGAAAAAATAGTCATATTATCTCACAAATTAATTAGTTTTTAATCTTTTTAAACCAAAAATAATTTTACAATAAAAAAAATACTTTCAAACTTTCCTAAAGAGCCCCTCCTCCCCCTTATAAAAGGACACCACCTTTGACCCATTACTCACACCTCTAAAGCCTCTTTGATCATCCAAAATCTGACCAATTAAGCTCACTACATCCCTCTATTCCTTCTAAAATCCATCCCCTAGGCATAATGTAATTCTAGTAAACCATTTGATTCAAATAAAAGGGAGATACCTGATTTTAAGGTAACGTCTTCTCTTAAGTTCTTTTATTTTTATTTTACTTCTCCAATCCCCTAAAATCTTTTTATTCTGTTATTTTATAACATTAATAGTATAATAAATATACTAGGATGTTTTTATGAGATAAATTTTAACTACTCTTCCACACACCTCCATCTAATAGATACGAACATACTATTTTGGTGGATGGTGAACTACTGCCTCACGAAATGATGATTATTCAAATATCTCCAACCACCTTTCATTTTGTCCATTATGATGAAAATTTAATTATATATGTTATATATTTTATTTTATTTTATCAATATTCTTATGTAATTCTCATTTAGAAAAAACTTTTATGATTTTTATGATGTTTAAATACGATAATTTCATTTGAAATAGTTTGGACTACGACCCCCTCAAAGTGATATTATTCATTCATACCATACATAGATCGTATAAATGATGGTGTTAATGAAATTTTGTAATTTATATAAAATATTATATTATATTTTTATTATAATATACCTATTTATCATTATGTTTTCTTTTATTTAAAAATGAAAAAAAATGAAAGTAACATTCATGCGTACATACGGCTTACCATCTCCATGAACGGTGATTTCATTTCTTATGTCCAAATTTTAGGGAATTTTATAAATAAATATATACTAGATATATATGATATCTAAATAATTAATATAATTCTTTTTATAGTTTACTTTTGACTATATGGGAATATTGTAATTATAACAAGTTCATTTTTAACTCAAATTCCAAACATTGAAAAAATGTTCGATATAAATTAAAATATTTAACTAATTGTAATTGTAAAATAATAATTAATATAAAAGGATTAATAAAAATTAAAAAGGTTATAATGAAATTATAAATTAACTTGATTTTATTATTCAATAAGAACAAGGATCAAACGAGTCATGTCGGACATGAGGTAAAGGGTTTTCATCACACATTTTACTCTTGTAAGATTCATGCTATATGTGCCAATAATTCCTTTTGGGTGGTGTATATACTACCAATTATTGTATTATTTATTTAATATACATTAATTTACGGGTATTTTCATCATAATTTTATGATCTTTATTTCTTGGGGTTTAGGTTTCGTAAGTTACCAAATCAGTAAAGGAACCTTTCATTGTACTCTTTAAGTTAAATACTTATTTTATGTAATGTCTTTTAAATTTCAATTTCTTTGTTTTGGAATATTTTCTTCAATACCATTTTTTCTATATTTCTTATTTCCATGTGATGAGATACCTTTTTCTCACTCAACAACTCATTTTATGAATTTTAATGTGACGCCATTAGGCTGTCGAATTTCTATAAGGGAACTTCTTAACCTAATTTCAATTCATTCGGATAAACTTCCACTTTCTTGATTATGTAATTCTATAAATATGTGTTAATGACATCTTATTGTATTTCACTTAATAACAACTTATATTGGGTGAATTTATATTTTTCATACAAAATTATGGCATTGATTTTTCCATAATCTAATGGTATAATCATTGCAAGGGATTTCGTCTCAATTTACATTCCATTGAGACTTATTTGTTGTTATGAAAAAAATTCACTTTTATATGGTACATATACATCCCTTTCAAAAAATATATCATGAATCTCTTTATTGTCATGATATTATAATCTTTTATTATGATTATTCCTCAATTATTTATATTCAAGTGTCTCTCATTTGGTTAGGAACTCCTTAACTAAAATGTCATTTTGTATGTTTTAAAGATTTATTCTCCCCAATATTTCTCATTATTTTCCATTCTTTAAAAATGGTTTTGAAGATTATTTATAAAGACATGAATGGTGTGAATTAATTTTTTTAAAATCATCAAATTGGTATAGGACGCTTTGATTCAAAAATCCCTTCATAAAATATTTTAGATGATTTTAAAAATTGTTTGATAAAGCATTGATTATGTAAATATATTGAAATTATATATTGTGATTTCAATGTGGAAATGTTATCTTTTATTTATGCATGTTTTATAAGTTGTGAATATGTTATTTTTTTGAATTTTTTACATATACGGGTGGTTTTGTGGTAATAATAGGGTGGGTGAGCCTGAGATAGTTTTCTAATGCATTAGGTAACATGACGGAGGTAAACATCAATGTTTCTCCTAAGAGATTTGGGGAATATGATGTGGTGTGTATTCTAAATGTTACTCCCTACATAGCTATGTATTCTAAAATGTATGTATGTTATTAATGCCATAAGTTACCTTTATGATTTATGATTTTTGTGTTTTATTCATAAATCTTATGATTTCATGAGGTATGTTATGATTGAAAAGTATGGCTTCATTGATATTTATGTAGTGATGCTTTATTATTTCCTTTTCTTATTATATAACCCATTTTGATATTTTTATGCTCCTCCCATGTTTTGAAATGTTTTTCACAGGACATAAAGTTGAATAGGGTGAGATATGGGTCCAAGAAAAATCCATTATGTCTAAAACATGAAACTAGGAAGGAACCTTTATTCCATAGTTTTTATTTTCTGAAAAAATTGAAACTGAGTAAAAATGTCTGAATTTTAATTTTTGAAATGTAATGTAATACTTAGGTACTACTTCTCTAAAACTATAAACCTAAAAAGATCCTCAAGGTGAATTATTCATTTAATTCATGATTATGTAATACTTTATTACTGGGTCCTTTTAGAATAAGTAGAGGATTCATGACTCCCCAAGGATGTTTTAATTTATCCTTACCTTGTTGGTAGACTAAACATATTGATAAATAATCAGCAATTTCTAGCATCATATTATCCCAGCAGAAATTTTCTTTCAAATATCTATTCATATTTGTGATACCAAGGTGTATAAGGAAATTTAATCTATGAGAATCATCCTATTATTGTATTTTTTCCATGGGTATAGAGGGAACACATAACATCCTCCCAAATTTCAGAATTCCAAATTCATACACAATGTCTACCAACTACCCAAAGTTTACAGCATTAATTTTCTTTTTAATATACTTTTCATCAAGTTGGGAACTTTTAATCCCTTCAAATAAAGATATTTGGGAAATCAATTAAAAAATTAGTGATGTTTCACATTTGTTGACAATTACCATATCCATATTTACTAAACATATGAACACATGATCAAATTCAATCCTCAATTTGATTATAACTCCATGATACATCCTTCTAAATTCATAAAAAACATTTCCTTCATTACATTATAGATATTATATTGACCAATAATAATCATTATGCAACTCAAGTAATCTTTTTTTCCCCATGTGGAGTTATTTCTATGTGAAGATATATTTATGTCTCTTGTGATCTTTATATATCTCATATCTTTCACCATAGAGGAAATTCCTCAATATAATCAGAGAAAATATTACAGCTTCTAACTCAAGATCATGAGTCGTATTGTTTCGTTCAGGGGTTTCTAACTTCTTTGATGTATAGGAAATGACTTTTTCATTCTTCATAAGGACATAACCAAGTAATTTCATTGATACATCTCTATAAATCAAAATTTTAACATTTTATGATTGTAGATTCTAGATTGGAGAATTCACTAACCACTTATTCAATTCTTCAAAACACTCATCACTAATTTTTTTTCATATAAACTGAACCCCGTTATGAGAAATATTGGTTTACATGTTAGCTAACTAGGAAAAAATATGAATGAAATTCTGATAGTAACATGCTAAACCAATGAAACTACATACTTATATTATGTTCATTGGTGTAGGTCATTACAAAAATTAATTTTTCTTCGTAGTATTAACCTAGATTCCATCCATATAGACAATATTTCCATGAAAAGAAATAGTTTGAAGCCAGAATTCACACATTCTAAACTTCCCATATAACTCATTTTTTATAAGAGTCTTCAGAAAAAATCACAAGTGAATCTCATGATATTTATAGATCTTGGAGTATAAAAATATATCATCAACAAATAGCACAAACAAATCATCAATATATTCCGTGAAGATTCTTTTCACTAGACCCATGAAAACATAGGGTATATTTGTCAATTCAAATGGAGTTATTGTAATATCATAATTTCCATACCAATTTCGAAATGCTATATTTGGAATATCATCCATCCTCACATGAAACTAATTATATACAAATCAATGTTCAATCATAAAAATATATTGAGTGCCATGAAGTGGAACGAATAAATACTCAATACGAGGAAGGGGATACTTGTACATTGTTAAAATAAATTGATTTCTCTATAGTCAATGCATAAATTGATGGATCATTCTTTCTTCTAAAAAAATATAATAGGGTCACCACATAGAGAAACACTACGATGTATAATTCCCTTTCTACATAATTCATCTAGTTTTTTATTTAGCTTAACTTATCACGTAGTGTCAATTATATAGGGAGTTTATGATATAGGTCTTGTACTTGGAAATAAATCAATATATAACTCAACTTCTTGTTTTAGAGGGTGTCTAGGTAAATCCTCTAGAAATACATCAATACATTATTACATAATTGGTACATAATCAGTCTTAATATTTCATACCTCCTCTATAAATGATGTTTTCTCTTCTTCCCTAAGAATTTTATTCTGTATAGATAATGGGTGGGTTTATATAGGACATAGAAGATGATGTTTCTACTCTAAAATAAGGGATTCAACATCATTCCCAAAAAAATAACTTCCATTTTATTGAAATATATTATTAAATCATAATTTGAAAGCCAATCCATAACTAGGATTATATAAAAGTAAATAATTGATATGATGACATTGTATACAACTAAAACACATTTATGTATCATAAATGTGACTGATCGACATATCTATGTTGCAGCAATACTTCCCTTGGGAGTTTTAATTAAGATACCCTTTATTAAATAAAAAACAAATTGTCTAATATTTAGGGAAAATAAGGAATTATAAGATTATGTGATCATAAATAATCCAATAATGGATTGGATAATTTTGATGAAATTATTAATGGACCAACCACCACATCATTAGTAACATCAACCTCAACTATTATGATTTCATTAGCATGGAATTTCTCCTGTGGACTTTTTTTGGGACAATTACATTGACACATATGACAATAATTTGAAAAATTCCACAACTATTTATAGTTTTATCATTGATAATTTATAGCTTTTTATTTAGCTTTCAATCTCAGGCTTTGTTGATCACCATAATCTCTCTATAGCTAGGGACTTCCATAGAATGGAGTGATATAAATATTCATAATATTCTGGTTCTTGTACCATTTTCCCTATTTACTTTTAATTCAAAATGAACCCCAGAGGGTAGTTTTCCCAAATAAAAAACTCATTCTTTGAGATATTTTCTTGAAATTTTTTGTTGTATTTAATTATCCTATCTAGTAATTTATTTTTCGGCTGCGGTTTCTGGATAGGGACATCTAATGGAAGCAAAAACCCCTTCAGAGGAATACTATATGATATGGAATATCCTCAAAAGTTGATAACCCTTGATTCCTAAAAAAAATTATGATATATAATGATTCCATGTTTTGTGATTTTATTAATTCATTCGTCTGTGGTTTTATACCTTTCATCAGCAACAAAATTAGCTTTTCTGGCATCCCTTTATTATCTTCTACCAAACTAGAAAAGGAAATTTTTTATACAAGAAATTTTTTTGAAGCATAAATACCTGATTGAGAAATCTTGTGAATCATATATTATTCAAAAAAATAATTTTAATTTCTTAATTCATCATACTGAATACTCTATTCTTCATATAGGAAGAATTCAACAGCAAAAAATATATTTTTTTTAAAAAAATCCTTTTTTGTAGTAGATAATTTAATTGGTGGGAAATTATATCAATAAAGGACGGCCCAATGCCTATAATATGGGATATTCCATATGTAATGGAAATTAATATCTGGGAAAATTTGGGAGCAACAAGATCATATTGAACAACATTTTATTTTGTTCACTAGCTGACAAATGAGCTGAGAGAACCTGAAGCCTTTTATTGATGTGGGCTCTTCTCTGGGACCAAATGAATACCTTAAATCCTTCCACTGGATTTAATTCATCATGATAATGGAATCATATTCATGTTGATTTGACTCTATTCTAATAGGGGGAATTTAATGGGATTGGAAAATATTGCATGGAATGGCTAGAATAAATCAAGAGAACCATTTCATGAAGTTGAAGTCATCCATAAATTAAAAAATATTAATAAATCAATTTTTTCATGTTGCACTCCCTCTACATGGGTCTTCAATATGCTTGGAGACCCCATAAATTTCATTTTTTAACATGAGGGATCATCTATAGGGCTTGAAAATGTCCTTTCATTTGGAGAGTCAAGACATCCTATTCTAGACCCCACAAATAGAATACAGTTTTTCTTGGAAATGCATCCTCCTGACGACCCCACAAATAAAATATAGATTTGTGAGGTAAGGTATCCTCTTTAGGACCACTCAAATGACATTTTCGTTTTTTATTAAAGGCATCCCCTTCTAGACCCTGCTATTGACATTTATCTTTTTTGGGAAAGGCGTTCTCTTCATGATCCTGCAAATGACAATTAGGTTTATGAGGAAAGTTATTATGTTCAAGGCCCTAGAAATGATATTTAATTTTACCGGTCAAGTAATCATTATTATTCGGATCCACATGTTGTCCCCTATAAATGGAGTTCCATTTTGTTGGGTGAGGTGTCATCTTTTGGCCACCGACAAATGACATTTCTTTTATGGGGTAAGGTGTCCTTTTAGGCTACATAGAAACTAAATTTCCCCACAGGTGACGGGCAATGCCTAACTTTCACAGGATAATGGTTCCATCTATACACCTATAAAAAATCTCTATACGGACTGATGGGGGATAGAGAGAAAAATAATGAGAATGGTATTTCAATAGGTAATCCCCAACCACATATTGTAAATTAGCAATGGGAAGTCACCTAATTTCCCATAAAGGGTATCATATCACATATGTATAGAAAATATATTATTGACTACCATCATGCATAAATAATAGTTTTTGGAATGGAGTCTTTACATATCACTACCACCAATAGTACAAAGTATGTTTGAGGAACCCTTCTATATAGAATTCGACCTTACAAACGACATTTTTAGGATGAACCATTCCATGTTGCATTCTTCCTTACATCGACCACCCTAAAAACTATCCACATAACCCTCCATGAAGTTCTATTCCAGATATAGGACCCTCCATGAGAAACTTGACAACATCATCGACTGATAACTCTAACCATTCATGTTTAGTAAAATTAAATATCACCATGTCTCCCTTTTGATTATGAACTACCTCAGTAAATTGTTTCTCACACATACCCTACCTAATGGCTAATGTCCAAGAGATCTACAATTTTGAATCCCCTCTACAATAAGGACCCTAAAATTTTAGTTCGTGCTAATGACCTCCTCATTTTATATAGTTAGGGTCACCACAATACTTTCCCTTTAGCAAGGACTAGTGACTTATCCTCGTCTCATCTTCTCTATAACCTGGAATAAGGAATCCCTATTGGAATAATCACTTAGACATTATTTTGGGAAGTATCATTATAGTTCAATGAGTCCCAACAAAAGTTCTTGAAAAAAAATGATTTGTTGGTCACATCAAATTCCATTATCTATCCCATAGCCCCAACCTCACCCACCTATGGGTGAAGAAGATTATGTTTTTTTACCAATATTTCACTTCCCATTGTTTCTCAAACTTTTCATGACTCACATGAGTATAATATTTAGAGATGATAAAGACATACACACAATAAAATACCTTTCGTGGTAGGGATTCCTTATGAGATATCTTCTTATCACCTCAACAAGGGCCTAATACTAGGTATAATCCACAAAGCCATGCTACCATCCAATAAAAGGCCATATTTAATATTGGGAAAACCTTGATAGGACCACATTACTAATGAAGAAACCAATGGTCCTCATATTTAGTATCATCCCCAATGATACTCACTCAATTGGGCCTCCTCCATAGGTGTAATCCCCAACATGTCCAAAATGCATGGTATTTGATTCCTTTCCAAATGGGATATGTTTGAATCATACTTGATCTTTAATCCCAACAGCCTAGACTCTCAATAATCTTCGTTGGGACATGTCCCCAATAGGTTCTTTTCCAACTTGGGATGAAACATCCCTTCCATATACTTTAGTCCACTTTGAATTATGTCTCACACTATATTTGACTAAGAACCTATTTCTAATACGTCCTTATCATGCAATTTTAAATTGCATGGTTTATCCCCCATCACATGACCTTATATTGAATGATGTGTCCCATTAAGTGGAACTGATCTATATGGGTTCTTATTTTTTTATAAGTATACATAGGAATCCCATAACATGGGTATGATCCCAATATGAAAACAACTACTTTCTCCCTAGATGATGATAAATTCTAGAGTACCATACTCTTCTTTCTAAAAACCATCATCATGGTAATAATATATATAAGAATATATTATCCATTTACAAATGGTTCCATCAATAGAGAACCTCACATACATACATATTCTCCCTGGATGGAAAACATAAGATACATAATATTGATTCATCATCCAACACATTCTAAGATCGATTGTTAATATAACATCATCCTATTTAATATATTGGATTTAATAAAGGATTCACTAATAGGACATAAATATATAAGAGATCCCCATAGTATGAAATAATTCCCCTCAAAAGGGTGTGATTAGAACGACCTCCTATACCTTCTACAATGAGTGTCCCTAAACAGTGATAGATTCATTTACCAATGACCACCTGCCATTGGAAATCATTTTCATGAAAAATCATGGCCATGGGAACCGTTGGTTGTTTTTAGATCCATGAATAAACCTCATTATAATCCTCTCAGAAAATACAAGGTAATATGTTTCTAATGTGAATGTTTTACCAACACCCCGAAATAATTCCATTCCAAACACAAATGGTTTTCAGAGTTAAAAATTATTGAATTGAAAATACACTATATTGTCTCTCATTATGTCATAATGAAAACAACCAGGAAATGAAATTGATGTTTATTAGGTTTTATTAGTAGAAAAAAATAAATTCATTTTATATTCATGTGCTTCCTTGCATGATGCATATTAAAATGATTATTTACCAATAGGAATCATATTTTATGGATGAGAACTGAACATCATACATATGTAATTTTTTTAGGATATACCATTATAAAGATTAAGGGTGTCTCATTTATGAACATAGTACACACTCAGTTTGGATGAAAAATTCATTTAAGACATTGTTTTTTAGAAATTTAATATTTATACCCTAGTAACATAAATACTAATAACATATGACATCATTTTATGGGAATTCATAATATGGTAAAAAACATCTCCACTCACTTTTGATCCACCGTATGAGAATTTAAAGGATATTGCAACCTCTTTTGGAAAACCATCACAAAAAAACCATAAGAAGACCAGTTGAAAAAATGGATCCATTTTACAATATGTTTTCATACATTATACATTTTCATGATTCCATTATTCTAACAAACAATGTTTTGAACTATGTTATTATATTGTTAGTAAATGCACTTGAAAAATAGAGGAATTGTTTCCAGGATGGAAATGATTGTCATTGGTATACTAGAATAATTAGTGATAGTGAAAACTTTTGACTAACCAAATAATTGAGTGACTGAATAATATACTATATCATTCATGATCAAAAAATACAAATATCATATGAGGTGTGAAGCAGTCAAAATGTATTTATGACAACTTATATAGGGATGAAAATGGTAATTTAATGTTGATTCTAGACATAGAGAACAATCCAGTGTTGTAGATCTCACTAATGGCCTGGCTCAATACACATTTTCACCCATGATAAAGATCTTCGACACTTTGGCATAGGGAAAATCAGTTATTTAAGTATGTGTATTTATTGATTTTTGGAAAGAATAGTTGTTTGGTATATACATACAAGTTGTTTTAGCATAAAAGTTTCAAGATAGTCCTGCTGACATACAACCACCCCTCCAAGTGCTGTTAGATGAGTTTGGATATTTGATGATCGATAAGATACTAGTTGGCTTACCACTGAACAATGGTATCCAATACCACACCATTCTTGGTTCAATAAATTATCATACAAATATTCCACACTATTACATGATTCCAAAGGAGAATGAGATCCGAAATATTGAAGTGTAAGTGTTTCTCAATAAGAGATTTATTTAATAAAACATGATACCTTGTGTTGTGTCACCTCTATTGGTTCCAAAGAAATATGTATTAGGATAGATGTGTGTTTATATCCTGAATATTATCAATGTCACCATCAATTATAGGCTTTAAGTACCTTTATTTGATGTTATGTTTGATATGTTTCATATAGAATCAATGTTTTAAATGATATACCTTCTTAGTGGTTATCATAAACATCACATCCTAAAAGATGATGAATGGAAAAAAACATTGAAGATCATGGAGGGGTTATATGAGCTTTTAGTGATTCCATTATAGATATATAACGCCCCTTGATCAACTATGAGTCTCAAAAACCACGTTCTAAAACCATTCATTAATAGGATTTTCAAAAAAAATTAATATGATTTGAATGGTTTAAATTGATTATATTCTAATATATATAATGTAGACCACATATAACATTGAACATCTAATTGAGGTAGTTTGATTTTGTCATGAAATCCTGAACAAATCATCTACGGTTGGTACTCTGAGTTTTTTCAAGGACATTCGTAGGTTTCTCCCATTCACATAGAATTCAGTGTAATTCATGTTTAATTTTTGTGTCATTTCTCTTCATTATTTTATTTCTATGGAATTTTTTACAGTATAATTTATTCCAATACATTGATTATTTGTACTCAATTGTGTGTGTAAATGATATTCTAGACAATGTGTTATGTTTGGTTAATTCCCACTTGAAGTTTAATTAGTTGAGGGGGAATATAGATAATGAACATTCTGTTTTGTGATAAAATACTAAAAAATAGAATTTCATGATTTAGTTTTCAATTATACTTATTGTGTGATTATCAATAGCACTGGAGATCTATTTATTAATCATTAGTTAAATGGTTTTTTCTTTCCCCAATAAGTGGTATCAAAGGGATTGGTTCTAAGAACATGTTCTACACATAACTATAAGGTCATGCATTAAATCAAATGAGAGGAATATCTATATTAATATTTTTTATATATTGGTTTTTTTTCTACTAGAAAATAGAGAATGAAGGTAATATAATTTAGAAATACATAGAGGTTCTATTTATTAGGTCTGAATCTAGTGTTGATGGAGAAGGATGAATGTGAGTGGATGGATTAGAAACCACTTCCACTGGGGATAATTTCTCTAATAGAAAATGTTTCATTCAAAATTTAAAATTATTATACCACAATATAAACTATAAATGTGTTGGGATAATGTTATGAAAAATAGATGGCCCATAACAAAGTCTCCATGTTTTGAATTTTCATAATTTTACGGTTGATGTAAGGAGAACTAGTGCCTGATCATGTAAATAAATTTAGTATATTATTTGGAATATTTAGAGGGTAAATTAGAATTTTAGTGATTATGTGTTAGTTTTTATACTATTATCCTCACTTCCAAAGAGCTGGAAAGAAAATTTTATTTCAATCTCTAACATAGGTGGATAATAAAATCTGTTTTTCTTATATCAGGTATATAATAGTCAATATATAAATTTAAAAAAGGGAAGTTTATGATGCTTATAGTAGTATGTTGAAAAAAGATTGATGGTATCGACCAACCCTCGAAAATTTGTTTATTATATGAATCCATTGGTAGATAAATTGTAATAATGTCAACAATATTAGATTTGAGGAAAATCTATTGGACTTAGTCCAACAATTCGGGAAAGAAGGATGAAATGAAATTTTGAAAAGGATTGTGAGAGTAAAATAAAGGATTACACCAACAATACATCAACAACTAGTAGCTCATATTCTATAAACTGAACTAAAGAACGAATATAGGATTTTATGATTCTGAATATGCTACTAGAATCATTAGTGGTTGAATCTAGAGAATCTTACCATTTAACTTGTTATCAAAGTTGTATAACAATCTGTATATTTGGATGTTTTGGAAATTACATATGGTTGATGGTGATTAAATGGTTGTTTTTTTAAATTTAGAAGTAAACATATGAATAATGAAAAGAGGATTATTTAAATTATAAAATGATCTTAAAATATTTGGACCTCAGATGAATTTTATTTCGATTGGGAAATTAAATTATTATTGATATGGAATTATCCTTAAAATGGGTTATGGATGGTTGCTTTATGATCCATGTTGATTGAAAAAGATGTAAAATATGGAACCCTTTACATGATCAAATACACATATTAGAGTGTAGTAATAAAAATTATAGCATCCATTTCCCCAAAAATATGGAACTACCTGTTCATTCATAGAGAATATAATTTTAAATTTTTTATGTCCAAGGTAATATTGATTCATGACCCCACATAAATTAGTATATGTGAATATTGTGTGCTAGGAAGCAGAATAATGTGTTAATTATCTTAAATGATTTAATGTATATGGATCAAAAGATATATCTTCTACAGTTAGATATTTTTTGGATTTCCCCATGTTCTATCATATAGGGGTTTACCTTACATTCATCCTTTTACTGATCATTTTACAAGGACAGTTTTAATTTAGTTATTAAATTATATTTCTGATTTATTTTAAGGGTTTATATATTGGAAGGCGTTTTTAGAAAATTATTTCACCTGAATGTTGATGTAAAAATGAATTGAAAACAATGGGGAGTACCCCATCTTAAAATTCCAGAACATCTATATAGAGGAATGTATAAGTCATGAATAGAGGGTTCTTGGAACTCCACTATAGAATAATGTAACTAGATTGATAAATCAAACCATTATAGATAAATATATAAGTATAGGGATTCAATGTGTAATTCATATATCGATTTGGTATGAGGAAATTAATTTTCTAACTTATCTCATCAATATGAGTCTATCCTCAGTAGTTGGGTATGAAAATCTTGAGAAGTTATAGTCTAGAAAATGATTGAATTTAATCATCTACTAGTCTTAGATAGTTTAGAATATATACATGTATATACTAAGAGAAAAGATAAACATGAACGAAATTTCTAAATATGTTATTTCATTGGTTTTGTAGAGAAAATTATTGATATCATATGTGGAATTTGGAATGAAAATAGGTTATCAGAAGCAGGGATGTTTTATTCGATGAGAAGGTTCTATTGAAGGACTATAACTTTATAGAGAAAGAAGCTGAACTAAATTTAACTGCAGAAATATAGGATGATCAGAGTTCTAATAGTTCACAAAAAAATAAAACTATAATTCATGTTTTTGTGGAATTTAATATCAATATATAAGACCATCAAAAAGGTCTGCAAGAACATGATAAAACAAAATTATAGAAAAAACTAAAAATTGTGGTAAATTTTTAGTAGCCGTTTTCAAAAAGACCACTAAATATTTCACCAATAGTTTATGAAGGGTATCTATAATTGGAATAATATGTATTAAAATCCTTATTTGTGATAATTATGCTGTATTTTAATGATCTTTAATATGTCATTCTTCTATGGGATGTACTCTAAGTTTTATGTTGAGTATATCTGAGAAGAATACTATGTGGGAAGATCATTGTGGGAGATATTGTATATATTTGAATAAATGAAAATATTGAATATATAGTTTCAAAAGAAAAAAATATTATGGTAATATAATGTTTGAAATTTTTTTTCAATTGATATTCATCTAATAAGATGCAATATCTATGTATGAAAATCGTGGTTGCATATAACATCCACCTCACTGACACGATGTGACTTGTTAATCATTATTGATTTATTTTAGGGTAAAATTGATATATTTAATGATAATATACGTTATATATGATATAATAATTATTTTGTAGATGTAAGTTATCATAAACACTTAATTTTTTAAAACCATCAAAAATTTTATACATCACTCATTTGTACGTATAGATTATTATCTCCACAAAGTGATGTAATTAATTTTCCATGACCACATATTATAAATAGTTATAAATTTATGTATAATTAATATATTTGGTACTTATATCATTATTGAAATTATATATATGTTTAAATCCTCATTAATGTGCACAAACCATATCTATCAAACAAAAACATACATGAAAATGAAGAAAACAACACCTGAAATGACGCATTTAATAGAGACGGTTTGGTAAAAGGGTTTTGAAATGATAAAATTGCATAATATATTGTAATATTTTTATGAATGTTAATCTTGTATATAATTTCTAATAAATCTAAATTAATTATAAATTATATTAGAGGACTTACTAATCAAGTCAAATATAAGGTTAGTTTTTTTTCTCAATTTCTTATTTATGAAACATGTTTGATATTGGAAACCATTATTTATTTTTTATTGTTTAACTATTTCATAATGAATTTTTTAAAAAAATAAAAAAATTCATGATGTTTGACAGGATGTATCATGTTCTTTATTTACAGGTATTCAATTAAAATGATACAAAAGATATAAGGGTTTTTCTGAAAATCCAATCTTTGAGACATGGTTTTATATTATGCTCAGATTTCTTATATCTATTGTGTATTTACTTGTGGAGAATTTATTTTTCAATAATCAATTATTTATATCAAGGTATTTATAGAACCGTATTATTTTCAAGCTTCTAATGACATTAATTTCAAAAACTACTAAAATCATAAGGGTTATACATCTCATTTCTTTTTCATTAAGGTATAATTGACATTATTCATGTATTAATGTTTATGAGTTGTATATAGTAATGAATTTAAATTTTATATCTTGTATTAAATAATTCTATTTGAATTTATAATTCAAATCCTATCATCCAACAGGTTTTTATAGAAATGATACGAATGTGGTAAGGGTTTACCATCTCAAATTGACATATTTTGGACATATGTTATTAATATACACATAGCATATATTATGGGGTTAATCTAATAAAACATTGACATCAATTATCATGAATTTAATTATTTTAATATTTTTTAAGTTTCATTTTATTTTATTTCATTCATGGGGTTTTTGAATCAAAAGTTATCATGGCGGTAACGTTGTTATGTTACTATTTCATTTTTTTCCGGAAATATTTTTACATAAAATTTAAAATGAGGGGATTGTATGATCTGTCTATACAAATTATCATTTATTTTATTATCCTATATTAATTACTAAATATTATATTTTTATCTTTTATTTTCCTTACTTTATTTACTGATGAGACTAAATGAATGTTTATAAAGAAAACCAATATTATTTCTATCTTTGATAGAAAATCCATTTTCTGCTATATACATGTTTTGTTAAATATTATCCAAAATGGTTTTAATAAACATTAATTATTAATGAATGTAAATTTTTACAAAATCTTTAACTTCTATATGTTTTTAATGGAATAGTATTTTCAATATGAACCAGGTGTTTTTTTCTTTTTACCAAAAAATGTGAAAGGGAATTCTATTAACAAAATTTTGCATGAATGGATTTCCCAAACACAATTAATACTATTTTATTTGAAGCATCCAATATATGTTTTCTTTTTTATATTAGAATAATTTTTTCTTATCAATATTAATAATTTTTTTAAT
This sequence comes from Viscum album, assembly GCA_963277665.1. NCBI lineage: Eukaryota > Viridiplantae > Streptophyta > Magnoliopsida > Santalales > Viscaceae > Viscum > Viscum album. Next base: position 1,775,614,133 of record OY728133.1, on the reverse strand, counting down.
TTCATTAATTTATTTAATATTAAAATGGAATTTTCCTCATGAAATGTTCTTGTGATTTTTAATGATATTTTTATATACAATAACATACCTTGATTTTATAATTCCCACACTTGATTTCAATGAATAGGATGTTAATGTATATAAAATTATCCATTCCTTTTTTGATCCACTCTTATTTTGTTTCAAAATAATTTTTTTTGGGAAGAGTCTGTAGGTATTGAAGCTATAGAAGTTGTATAATCGATCAAACATGTGGTTGCTCAAAATTATCCAAAAAAACATCAAGGGGTATTCAATATGTTTTATAGATAAAAAATCCCCTACCAGCCAACTAGTGGCTATGAAAAATACATGTAATTATATCAAGTGAAATGATAGGCTCGTGCACCCATTCTGGTGGTGTATTAAATGCACCCTTTTGGTTTTAATTTCACTTGTTTTGCTATCTTATTTAATAAAAAAAATCGAAACCCTTGAATTATTTTTAATTTCAACCATCCCCATTTTTTCATTAACTATCCAATACTTCTCCTCTTTCCTCTACAATATTTGACTACTTTAGGAAGAAATCAGAATTATTGTTTTTTCATATCAATGTTGAATCCTTCTTCCTCCAAGAGAGTTTTCGTGGATCTATTTAAAATAATTTTTTCCATAAATGTCCAATGAATATTTCACCCCTTCATTGTATAATGGTGGTGGGTCTATAAAGTAGATTCGATTCCAAGATCAAAAAAATATCTACCAATGAATAAAAATATTATATGTGTTTGTTTTATATAATTATATTCCTATAAATGTTATTCATTGACAATCTATGATAGAACCTTAATCCATTAACAATTAATTAGTGGATTGGGGGAGGAGTTGACCTGTTGAGGATGAAATCATTGATCATTTCTAGAATTTTCAAGAACATTGGATGTTTCTGCGTATATATTTTCTAAATTATCATCAAGAGACCTCCCTTTTTCTGGGATATCATCATGAATATCTTTTATTTTGATGTGGTTATGATGGATCGATGATATTTATCTAGACCTATTTTCATCTTCTATAATTTTAAAAAGAGTTCATGATATGTTTATTGAATTTCATGTATTTTGATAATTTATCATTCCTTCATTCAACATACCTCATAATTAACTCCTTTGATAAATCCGATATTGAATGATATTATATAAAATCTTTATTGAAATGGAATTCTAATAGGCATTCAATATAAACTTATTTCTTACTAAATAATAACCTGAGATAGACACCCTTGTTGTGTGAGCCATTATCTATTAGAGTGTGATGTGTTTGGTCTTTGATTCCTTGATGAACCATCATGTGGATATTTATAACCTTGAGGTAGGATGTTTCATAGCATTTGGTTCTCTCATATACACTTCATTCATGGTAGAATTCTTATGAAGTCATACCAAGTTTGACTTTTTTGGAATGTGATCACATGTTGATGTGTGTCTTGCCCCTGGGAACTATTAGGATGCTTGATTCCATGAGTGTAGATTGACTACATTATTTACATGTTTGATGAATATCACAATGAATATGTTTCTTATATTTCTCTCATGACAATATTCAACGGTTTCCTTGTATACTCTACGATTTTATATGTTTTACCATTCCTTTGATTTTATTCTTCATACTTGAGATATGTATACCATAGTTTTATGATTATACCTTTCAGGGGGAGTGAACTTAGCTTTTCATGATAGAACTATGCATAAGCTAGGGGAATGTTATAATGGGTGTCCTTACCCTAGGTAGTGGCATAAGGGGGATAATGGCCTAGTGAACTGACCCAAGTCATATAAGGGGTAAAAAAATCTTGTTGAATTACTCCTAAAATATACTGGACACGACGATCATCAGTCATGATTTAAATTGAATCCTTTAGACCTTTGATAGAAATGGTTATAAACATTGTGGGTATTTCTTTCTAAATTATGGCATTATATGACTATTCTTCTAGAATGGACTAAATCAAATATGACCTGGGTTTTGGGAAGCGTAGTTAGATCACAACCACTCTCTATTTGATTGTATAATTATTAAGATAGTTTCACATTTATTATGATCATGGAATATGCCTATTATACAAGTGGAACTTTTTTTGAATGAATTAGTGTTGTCTTACTTGGTTTTATCCCTCACACCCTATGTAAGAATCCAGATTCACGTGCAGACTTCTTGTTTAGGGATCAAGATATAGGTAAGGGGCCTATGGAAAATAGTCAAGCAGAGAAAAATATATATTTTAGCACATCAAAATATACTCTATAAGATTACATGGATTTTTATATATTTCTCGTTCTTCTGTTTATATATATGTTTATGTTTCCAAACTAGGATCCATGTTTACTTATTTTTATGACAGGTATGTCATCTTCTATGTTTCTACATGTTTACAATTATTAATTGATCATATTACATTATAGTATAATATTTTTTTAATTTCATGATATTAAGGGTATAGACTCCCTATTGATGGTATTGGACCCTCGTGGCTAGTCAATAACCTCTTGGGTATGGGGTGAAAAGCATGACGTAGTGTGGAACTCCAAATAAAACGTGTTGGTTTGGGTTTTGGGTTACAAATTTTTATCAGAGTTGTGTTTTATAATTTTTTGGACATACCTAGGACATGGTATATTAAATATTGGTTGTTTGGGAATCAGGTAGGGTAGTTCTAATGGTCATGGAAAGATCATGTGTAACATACCTCTGATTTTTCATTGAAGGGATTTTTGTTACTATTTTACAGTCATTTGGGTGAGTTAATGTATAATTTTTAGTCATATAGGATAAATAATAAATATATATACATGTTTTTGTGATGCATATTATTTCATCAATATAATATTTTGATTCATGTTATCTTTTCATGATAGAATTTTACTAGGTTTTTACATATATAAATTTTTCATTTTTGTGGTGTTATATATTTATTGTAGATAATTAGTGGAAGCTAAGAATGCTATTATATTCATTTATACATGACTGTGAATAATTTTCAAATATAGAGATGTTGTTTTTTGTTAATAAGGATACACCTTAGGTGATGGGTAGACTCCATGTAAAACCTCTTTGTGATCCCTTAGATTGATTAAGATCTCTCCTAAATATTCTAAATTATTACCTTATTGTTATACAAGATGAACCATCCTAGAATATCGATGGGAAAACTATCTAACATGGGAAATCTACTCCTTCATGTGATAATTCCCCTATTCCCCCACTTAATGTATTGTAGGTTTCACTAGTTTACACTCACACACCTCCTTTAGTAGTGTAGGTAGTAGTACAACCTTAGCCGGTAACCCTCCCACTTGTTCATGTCTACGGCGGAGGGGTTTTGATATCCATGGTTGACTATGATAGTGACTTCAATCTCTAGAATCCTACAACATTTTTCAGCAGTGAAATATTATAGGTTCATGAATACTATAAGGCCATATTTTAGGGAAGATAATGGGTAAATGGAACTATATACGAATTTGGTGAGGTCCTTATTTTTTTTGGCATACTATTTATATGTTCAGGATGGTTGGCAGAAAGATGTTTTAGATCAAAATTATCTCTGGTGAATGTTCCTAAATATGAAAAAAATAGAAAATCTTCAAAACATGATATAAATTAACAAACACATGGATAATATTTTTTTGATCCATGTTTGGCCCTCTGTTATTTTATTTGAGAATGGTGCATTAAATGTGGTTAATACAGTAATTTTGATTAAGGATTCTCGTCACGTTCACCATTTCTATTTTCCCCTTAAAACCCACACAGGGTGAGAATGGATTTATTTGTGGTGGTGGAGAAACCTTCATGTTAAACACAAATATCCATGAAAATTCTAAGTGTTTTACATTAGGGATTACTCTTGGAACTAGAAACACCCAACAATTCTCTTATTTTCAATATTTCATGAATGTTCTTTTAAAAGGTATGTGGCCGTTGAGAAATGGATCCAACCATGCTTATTGATTCACAATAGTTGAGGGGATGGGATATAGGCCTCATAAAACTGTATTTAGGGGAATTATTTTCTACTTTGTGGAACTCTTATTGATTTATGATATAATCAAGAATCATTTAATAATTATAAAATATGAAATCGGTTTCCCTTATATTAAAAATTGATCATTAAAATATATTTGAACTAGAGTCATATGTATGTATCTGAGGTTTTCAATAAATGGAAATATATTTATATATATTAGTTTCTTTATCAATGGAATAATTTTTATGTGGGTTATATATTTTTATATCATTTATTATCAGGATTCTAGTCTTAATCCCCATTGTACAAAGCTCTGCAATTTATCACCGCCAAGGGAGATGAGAGTTGTTTTGATGATGGGATCAGTTCAATGATATTATATTCTTATATATTCATTTAAAAATAATAATAAACCATGTAGATAGGTTCTACCTAACATGACAAATCATTCCATTTGATATCATGTGACCAGGACCAAATAGTGTATTTTAATGTCATCTGGTAAGGATGTCTAGGTGAAATGTGCCTAGTCAAAGATTGTGTGGGACATATACCAAGGCATCCCAATTGGACTATAAGGGATGCGTCCTCTTTAGTGGGATATGGACCTATGGGGGACATGGTCCCATGAAAACTATGTAGAGTTTGTGGAGTTGGAATTGAAACATAGGTAGGCATCCTACATATCCTATTTGGATAGGAATCAAATCCCATGTAGTTACAGTGTGTTAGTGATTCACATATGAAGGAGTCCCATTTTAGTGAGTATGGTTTTGGATTATAATGAATATGAGGTCCATTGGTTACTTCAATGGTAACAAAAACCTATAAATTTATCTCTCATCAGGTATATATCCCTTTGAGATGATGGTAGCATAGAATTCGGGCTTACACCTAGTACAAAATCTTGTTGAGGTGAAAATAATATCTTCCGTAAGGATTCTCTACTGAGACAGGTGATTGATTATGTGGATATAATGATCATTAATAACCTTTATGAATATGTGATTCATTCATGGTGTGATAAAAAAGGGGATGAAGAAGATCTGGAAAACCAAAAAACTTTCTATCCCACTAGTGGATGAGGTCATGGATACAAACGAGGCAATGATCATTGATATGTTTGTCTACTCTCCTCTTTTCATGCCCCGAGGTCAGGAATTATTCACACATATGAATACGTCTTGAATGAAAGACTATGGACTTACTTGAAGAGGGCTTCCCTAGTCCATTTTTCATAGAGGATTAGAGGATGATAAGGAATTATCACACATAAAAGGTATAGGTGAGGTGTTCCCTGCATTATCGGAAATGGGGTGGCTCTTAAAAATTACTCTAGTATTGTGGTCTCATTACTGAGGGAATTCAAAATTTTAAAAACCCCCATCACCTTATCCACTAGTTAGAATATTTTAATGATATTTTTTATCCAAGGAAGGTATAATAAAATTGGAGAAACACTAATATGTCATTTTCCCTAATCATGAATGTCTGGAGGCAACGGTGGATGATGTTATCAATTAGCTTGTGACGAGGTGAATATGGAGCATAGTTCTCATATGGAGTGGATGATATAGATATTTTCTAGTTAAATTCACGGAGGGGCTAATGTAAGGATGAACCCTATCTGGAAGGGTCCATCCTAGGTATGATAGTTCACAAAGGGGATAAAGTATTGCTAAATTATATGCAGAAGGTTCCATGCCATGTACGGATTACAATACGGGATAATGGTGCACTAAAAATTCCATCACATATAACATTATATATTTGGGATGGTGGGAAGAAAAGTATTTTCTATGAGTATGTGAGAGGCCACCCTTTTCAAAAAATTGGGTGAATTCCCTTTCATACACTAGGATACATGTTATGTGATTTCTTGGTGAGAATGTGTGATTGGAAATTTTCCCCCCACCCCATCACACATCCCTATAGGGGGTTTTTATAGGTTCATGGATGTGACCATATTCCCAATATGGATAGTAATCAATCATCTCCCATATGGAATATTATTTTTCAACTAACATAAAATAACACCTTACCCCAAAAATGATATGTCATTTATGGGTGGAAAAGATATGATGCATGTCCATATAAAAAATCCATTTTGTGGGGAATACCATGTGGAGTGACCTTAATAGAACACCTTGACCAAAACAATGAAATATTATTTATTGGGTTTGGATGTTGATGTATTTCTGAGAAAAATGAATGTTTGTTTTCTAGGGCTCTTGAGATGATGCCTTTCCCTCCAAAAAATAAATGTCATTTGTGGGGGGAACCATGGGGACAAGTAAACTTCATAGCATGTGTGAAAAACATAAATGTGGATCTCTTTTATACTCTTCATACATAAATTATTCAAACATCATGTAATGGGTTGAAAGATTTATTCTAGTCTTTCCATGGGAACTTTTATAGACCCTAAAATGCATAACCATGATTGGGAGTAAAACGTTTTCCAAAATACCTTATAATTCACTGTGAGTGATATTGTTTACAACAAATGTATTCACTATTTTGTTTTTGATATCCCACGGAATGGTTTCATCTATGTTTTAAAATTTTGGATATGAGAGATCAATTTTCTTCCACAATGGATAGCATATTGGGTTACAATGTTTCCCAAAATTATTTCTTATATGTATGGGCCTTTTCAATTTCATTATAGTCTCCTCAAATATAATAAATAACCTAATCCTTGTAATGATGGTAAATTTACCTTTAAATATAAATGAACATTATTTATCAATATTATATAGACATTCCCAAAATATTGGGATATTACTAAGTGATTCATAGTCATTTTATATATAAAAAATAGTCATTTAGACAGGCATGAATTATTAATAGGATAACACATAACTTTAGTTCCGCTATCAAAGCACATGTCCGTTCCTCTTAGATTCGCATGAATTATAAAAATTGGAGGGTTTTTGAATTGTAATTGAATATTAGGTAAACCCTCCCAAAACGCCACTGAATGGCACCTCTTCATATAGAAGTTGTAGGTCTACAAGAAAAGGTATAAACTTAACTTGTTATAGATATGAGGAGCACAAAACCAAGCTTTTATTCAATTTATTTTTCTATTTTTACATTGCCAAATATTAAATTGAGCATTGTAAAAATATCTATTGCATGCTGACTGGGGGAACCCTCAATAGTTTCCTTTTAAGAACAAAAAGTAAATAAGGCCTATAAAACATAGATTTTTAAATTGGTATCCAAATTTTCTGACCTTCGATGGAATTCCAATATCATTTAAGGTGGAATAAATGTCTGTATTAGAGAAACAATTAAATTTTTACCATGACATAATATTTTTATCATTGATAAATGTCTTATGATTTCCATAATGCTTAGATTATCAATGATTTCCATCATTGAAAAATCTCATTATCATAAAAAACTAAAGGATTATTTGTATTAGTGTTTCAAATATATCATGAAACATATCTCACATTAATCAGAAAAAAATTTGAATTACATTTTATATGACATGTTTTTTTGAGAGAATCAATATGGGTTGGTTCCACAATTTCTTTTAGTTGTGATTAGTAATGGTATTCACTATATTATTTCTTTCATGATAATATCTATTAGATATCTAACTTTTATGCATTCTAGAAAAAAAATTATCCATTCTAAAAATGAACATATTTTCAAATAACCATTTAATGGGTAGTGCTAAAAAATCTTGTTTTATAACTAATAAAAAAGCACTGATAAATTGTGTATTGTATCAATTCTATAAAAAGTGGTGATAATAATTAAAATAATAAATTTAACAAATCGTATTCCTATAAATGGCCAAACATACACCCCCCCCCCATTTTCCTAGAACATGAATATGCCTTTTATTATCTATTAACCATCCAATACCCCTTTATCCGCACTAGATACCCTAAATTTTTATCTACACTAGAAAACATTATTTCCACACCTATGTGCCTTTTCCTTCACCTGGTTTTGATCTTCGGACCTCTAGATTAAAAAAAATTTCCTTTACCAACACCATATATCGCATTTCTCTTACATATTTTTTATATAGCTATTTAATTATTTATATCATGTTTCATTCTTTATCTATAAATTTCAATATAAAATTATATAATTATTTTTAAATACATTTATAAATTTTGGTTTCTGTGTCTATGTGATTTAAAATACATACATACATATATACATGCATACATACATATATATATAATTATACATTTAATTTTGTCTATAAATAAAATTATACATATTTATATTTAGTTACATATATTATATATTTATATTTATGTTAATAAATTATAAGATAATATAAAAATGTAATTTTTTGTTAATACATACTCACACATGTATATATCTATATATAAATTATCCAAACATTATATTGGTATATAAATACTCATACACTGTTATTTTAAATAATTTTAATATTATTTATTATTTAGATATGTTTTTTCAATTAGATATATATGTTATTAGTAAATATGTACACATAATTATTTGTAAAATTAAATTTTTATGTGTTAAATTATACAAATATCGCAATATGTGTATATATTTAATTATAAATAATAGTACATCATGAAAAATGATAATCTTTCAAATTCATTAAATACATATGAGTGTAGTAATTCAGAATAAATTTAATCTTCTTGATAGAAAGATAAGAAGAAACCCTTAAACGATGATGAAATTCCATCAAATGAAAAAACAAATATGGGTATCCTGATAAAAAAATCAGTTTTACAGGCCTTATAGACCTTAATTGACATAAAAAATATTTATTACCTAGTTATCCATAGTCACCACACTGTTGATATTTTCACATTATTTTATTTGATATGTGGTTGAGCTGAAATGGACACCCGAATCAAAAGTTATGGTAGTTTGAAGTTTGAGTCATTTTTTCAACTTAATTTAGATAATTTATTAATTCATTATTTTTTTCTGATTTCAAATTATTATTAAATGACTATTAATATATAATACTTATTAAATTTTTAGTCATTATTAATTTTAATTATTTTTTAAACCATTTTACAATGAATATTGTATATATTAACTTTGATTAAATATTTTTTATTATGTAATTCATATTTATTAAAATATGTTATATTTAAATCAATAAAGTTTTATTTTATAAATTAATATATGATTTTTTAACTATATATATATATATTAATTATGAAATATATCTTTTATCAACACTAAAATCCATCATTCATGAGCTGATTAAAGGCGTTCTTTTATTAATGCTTTTTTTGCACTGATAAAAGTAGCCCCTTTATCACTGTTTTTTAGTATGAATAAATGGTGTCATTGGATATACCATAATCTATGGTATTTAATGATAATTTTAATTTTCTAGTCTTACAAATATATTACTCTATTGGTTTTTTGCATCCATATTTTAACACCTAAGGCATATGACCTTTATAGCTTGATTTTGAAGTAGATTCAAGACAAATGAATTTAAAATTGATTTATTTATTGTAAGTGATCTAATCTATCCTCAAAAACTCCAATCCAATATTTTTTATGAAACTTTAGTATTTGATAAGGGAATAAGAGTGGTATCTCAACACCCTAAGTGACCCATTATTAACAGATAATACATTTATTAACATTAGAATTATACAACCTTAGGTACCTCTTTCTAATTTATAACATAATGCACCATCTTTCAAAAATATAAAATGATTCAATTCTAGAATATGGAAAATTTCATTATATATTGGAGGTTGTGTTAATGGATATTCATGAATTAATGGGTTTAATGAAAATTAAGCCTCTACATGGAAACAAAATAGGCTCCAAAATACCATGAGAACTTCTCTCTATTAGAGTTCTTATCTTCTCTCCATCTGAGTAATTTATAGGGTTTCCCCAATTTTTGGAAATAAGTGTCTTGCTTCAGTAGTGGATTGTTTGGAATGACGTTTCATCCCTCAGTTTCATGGGTTCATTTTTCTCCTCATCAATTCATAGGTTTCTTTATCTCCTCTTTGTCTTTTGGTTTTTGAGTGGTTTCAGGACACCTGCATTAGTGGTCTTTTCTGTGGTTGGTTGGGGTGAATTCATCATCATCAAAAAACTTCATCATTATTGTGGATAATATATGGAGAAATAGATCTGTGGACCAATGGTTCAATCATTATTTTGATCTCTCATTTATTCAATAGATGTTTCTTTCTTAGAATGGGGGACAAGGTCGGGGGTGTCAGATGTGTGGATCTATTGTTTTTATGTAGATAAGTGGATCATCTATGGGTGTTTATGTCTTCTATATTTTGGATCTAAGGGTCACATGTCATACACAAATTTGAACATCTTGTCTTGTTTTTTGACCTTATGATGATATGTGGGTCAGTTTTGAATCACAAAACATCATATAATGTTGGTGTTTTTTCATCGGTGTGGATCATTTTTTAGGGCGTCATTGTAGGAGATCTTTACATTGATTATCATCACATTAATCATTAAATGATATTTTATCTATTTTTCAATATGTTCATTTTCTCTTTTGTTTTCTGCATATAAAAAATACTTTGTTTGAATTGTTTTGGGATTATAAACCCTCTCCAAGTTCGGATGAACCATGGATGTGTCCAAAAAGCAACCCAAATATAGGTTTTCTAGTAGAAACTATGCTAGAGAGAAATTAAATTAGTGGTATTTAAAGAAATTTTAGTCTTGGTAATTTTTATCCCACCTCTTACCAAAACAATTTGGGTGGTATTTTCTTTTTTTAATGGATATGGACATATGGGTTATATCATACTCACTTAATCATATTTCTCCTTCAATACACCATCCTATTACACCATAATGGTTCATTGTATGCTTTTATGGTGGTCGCTATTGTAGAGATAAATGGAATCCTATGAAACTAATCACAATCATATGTATGATTTTACCTTCACTACTTCTTGTTAGAGAATATTTAAATGATATTCTATTTCAACATGAAAAGAAATGTAAGAAAAATAGACATCCTAATCCAATGAGAAATTTTCAATTGGAATATGAATGTAAAAAATTGTAGATTTGGGGTATCCAAGAATCATCCACATATTTTTTTAGAGGGAACGTAGAAAACATTCATTCTATAGAGCATCTAGATAGGTTCTTGGGGTTGAGTGTATAGACTAATACTTTTAGTTTCTTCTATGCTTTCCACCGTTATCTTTCATCCTCTATCAATTTCCATATATTCATGGAATTTTCTTAGGGGCATTAAATGTAGAGAGAGGAATGACTCATCAAATTTGATTGATATTGGGTTAATGAAAATGAATGATACTAAGATATACATGAACATTGGATGTTATGGGGACCTCACACTATGAACAATATATACCATGTGCCAGAAAATATTAAATAGTTTAGAAACATTAAATTCTACTAACCAAATTATTTTTGTGATATAATTGATAGGAAACTAAATGGGTTTTACTCTCACTGCCTATTAGATTTAGTAGTTATCTATATTTCATTCCATAAAGATGTTTTTGATGTGACACTTTTAATAAATAAATGCTTTTGGGCTATGAGAGTTTGAGAAAACAACATCAAGGAAGGTTATTCTAACTCATTATAAATCCATAAAAAATATTAGGTAAGGTATCACAATAACACCATATCTTATCTTACAAATGTAGATATCAAAAATATTTTTGATGAAATGGTGATTCATGATATTATCATTAACTTATATCATCATAATTTTATATTCGTGGAGTCCAACATAACATCTGATATTGAATCATGCATTGAACTAGTGGTCAAATGCACAATGAATTACCATCATTCATAAGAATTTACTAATGATTAAAACTTAAAGGCCCTCCAAGAAATTCATTCACTAAAGCACCAGGGAAAGATGGTTTTATGCATAATTTGATAAAAAAATTCATATTGTCAGTATTGATATATCAAGTGTTATAAAATTCCATTGGTCCAAAAAATCAAATTATTATAACCATAATGAAAAAATTATTTCTATTTTTATGAAAAGTTAAAAACCCTCTTTGGTATTAGAATTCAGTCACATTATCTTATGAAATGTGATCTCTAATAATTTTTCGATGTTTTTGGTCAATCTGTTATTCCAATGGTTAACTTGCATCATTTATTAAAACCAAAGGTATTTTATGCCCAAGAGAGTATTATCAAATAATTTTATTGTATCCCATGAGGTATTATAATCCATGATATCTAGATCCATTATTAAAATAGTTATTATGACTAGGAAATTTGATATAGAAAAGTGTATGATATAGTTGATTGGATTTTTCTCCATTGTATAATGACTAACTTGGGAATCAGTTCTAAATTGATTAATTTCATTATTAAATTAATTACCACTATATCATTTAGGATTAAAATAAATAGAGCACTCTCTAGGGTCTTCATCCCCTCTAGGGGACTTCGGTAGGATGACCTTCTCTACCATTTCCCATTTTATTTTTCCGTGTGATTTTTTTCAAAATTAATATCTATATAAGCTAGATACTATATGGTGAATGGGGAAATTTTTTGTCAATAGTACCAATATATTCCCCACCCTTTCATTTTTGATGATATTTTACTTTTTTAAATAACGAACATTGAATAATGTGGTACTATATTCAAAATTATTAAAATCTAAGTGATGGCACTGGGGAAATCGGTTAACACCACCTGATATGATATTTCATTTATCTTGGGAGTCCCTCAGTGTATGAAATATTACCTCCGCTAAATTTATGGATTATAGGGGGGTTTAAAATCTCTAAAAAATATCAGGAATATAAGAAATGTTTTGTGCTAAAAAATTGTGTCTTCAGGTTTTCTAGATAGGGTGGAAAAAAACCTAGGGTTGACTAGTAAAAGGGTCTCTAAGGCAGGTGAGGAAACCTTTTAAGGGATGTTCCCTGCATATTCCCACAAATTATATATCCCTATTCAATTTACTAATATTCTTTTTACATGAACTACATGGTTGGTTACAAAATTTCTAGTGGGGTACAAATCAGGGAAGGATGAAAACCCATTAGGTGGATCTGGGAAAATTGTTCCACTCAAAGGGTCATGGAAGGATGGGGATCCAATATTTTCATTTTTTTAATGATTCCCTTATCTATAATAAGGGATGGAGACTCATTATGTTCCCTTCTCCTCTCTATTTATTTGTCCTTCATAAAAAAACATTGCAAAATTGACCTTCTCTAAATATAAACATGGGAAAAGTTCTCTAATTTTTTGGAGTGTGGGGGATATCATGAATTTCTCAACAAAGTAATTTATCAGACAAAGTGTGATTATGACATTGTCAATTTATAGAAAATTCCTCTATAGGTGATGACAGTTGATCCATGGATACATCACCAGTTTTTTCTATTTCGGAAAATGCAATGGTGTGTACCTTATTTACAGATAAAGGAAGAGGATAGAGATTCGATACGTTGAATTCATGGTTAAAAAAAGAGGGTGAAATTTTATTCTAAGCATCCTAGTGGATGCTGGTCTAGGTTAAGACTTCAACTACATGAGAAATAAGGCATCATGAGAATATTCATTAAATGTCTCTTGTTCTCTAAAACTACATGAAATTGAGACATCTACTATAGTGACATGGAAAATGAATTGGAATCTTCAATCAAATAGAAAATTAAATTACATATGGTGGAATGAATGCACTAAAATTCTCTCTTTTAAATAGTTTCTCTTAATTCCCAATGTCATTGATGAGTCGTTCTTCCCTTTATGTTTGGCTAAGATCGAGTAAACTCCACAAGAAATCATTGAGTGACATAGTGTCAAGGATGTGTGGAATGAATGGGATGCTAACATTAATAATCCATTGGATCAGTAAACATGTTTTGTAGAGATGTTTAGGATGTGTGGTTCGACCCTACCTTTGGAGTTAGTAACTTTTATGTGAACAATGTACTGGATGATTTGGGTTGAGAGAAATAATTTTTTCATTAGTAATCTACTCAAACTAAACATCTTCTAGGGTAAGGGGACCACCACATAGTTTTCTATATGGTGGAAACATTATGAATAAGTTGAATGAAATGATAGACTTTCTGGAGCCTATTTTTAAAAGACACATTCGAATATGACTGTAAAGGTTAACGTGGATGCTTCAATGTTGTGTGGATCCTTCTCAGGTATTGGTTTTGTTTCCCAGCATTCATTTGTTGTTGACTTGGGAATGATACAAAAAGAATATATTGATTTTTGGAATCCACATGTGGATGAATTTCAAGAAATTATTTATGGAATAGAGTTTTCTTTGGATATAGGATAAATTTCTTCTATTCTAGATTCATATTTTCTTAGTATTATCAATTCCATCTCATCCCCAAAAAATGGGTTCTAGTTGTTTTGTTCATTGGTTGGGAGGATAATCTCTTTACTTTACTAATTCTCATCATGTTCTCTCTCGTTTATCATATGGGACTGAAATAGGATGTCGCACCATTGGGAAACCAAGGTTCTCTCCTGAGAATCACATGATAGTTTTTTTATTTACATTATTGGTTGATCTCTATTATTGTATCAGATCATCAATCATCATATTAATGAGTACTACTTATTTCAAAAAAAATGTACCTTTTGGATGCCCTATATTTATTTTATCCCCTCTCTCTTAATGTAATTTTAACCTATTTTTATTTGGGATATATATCATGATCATAAATCATTTTTTAGAATAAACTATAATTTTTTATTGAGATGTAAAAACACATGAAGTTTTTTATATTTCTAATTTATTTGTTTAATATCAATTTAAATTTACATGGTTATTTATATATCATTAATGTTTTTAATAATTAAGTTTCTTTTAATTATATGCATATATTTCTGTTTGTGTGTGTGTGAAATGTGAGCATTATAATAAATAATTGTATAAAATTAGAATTTTTAAATGATTCTTTTTAAATATTTATTTAGAATAGACATTAATAGTTGTGTTTCTTGAGAAATTTTATTAATGTAAATTTTATCATATTGATTCATTTATATCTAATAAATTTTATAATTGCATTAATAATATAAAAAATTGAATGAAATTTGTTTGAAATATATATTAATTATAAAACAATTTTTTTCAATTGAAAAAATAATATTTGTGTTATTCCTAAAATATTTTTTTACTCAAGAAAAATCATCATCAAGGTATGATAAATCACTTATTTCATAATATCATTAATAAAATACAAAATCTAATTTTTGGTAATACTATGTACTTATTTTCAAATAGATATTTTGAGAAAACATTTTTAAAATTATATATCACTTATGAAAATATTAAATTTTTTATATTTTTATAGGAAACATAATACAGTCAGGAAGGTAAAGTATTTTTCATATAATCTTATAAAAGAGTTTCAAAAAAAATAGCAAGTAATGTAATTTTCATATATTTAATAAGAAAATTAAATTCTTCTTTTTATGGAATATACTTGTTTTAAAAAATTTAAAACTCTGATTCTTTTCAAATTACAACTCAAATTTCACATATAATATTTTATTTAAATATATAAACAAATATATCCTTAAATTAATTTCCTGTGTAATAATATATCTTGTAAAATATGAGATAAATATCACTTTAGTTAAAAATTCATTGTAATAATTTATAACGAGATAAATTTCATGTATAATAGAAAATAATTTAGTATATGAGATAATTTAATCCTTTTGAAAATAAAATTTATCACATATTTGATTTGTGTTGAATGATGTGTTTTGGAAGGAAATGGTATCACACAATTTATGTGGGATAAATTTTTCCTACAATAACTCATCATTCAAATTATATAATTTATTTCATACATGAGATTATATAAAATACACATATTATTTTATATATTTCCTAAATAAAAACTACTATAAATATGGGATTTTATTGTCCTATAAATATCTATGATTAGTGATAAAAAATATCTGATAATGTATGCATCTATAAAATAAAAATACCTTTTCAATTCTAAAAATTACACTGATTATGGGGGTATTTTACTTATGCTAGTTTATCACTAATAAAGTAATAAACATGTATGAGAACTATACCTCACGCAGAAAAAAGCCAGACTACAGCAGTGTACTGTTGAAATTACAACACATCGTTGGTATAAATAATAAATTTAATTTAAGAATAATATTAATCATAAATACAATATGCATAAAAAAACTATATTTTAATTTTTTTTTAAAATCATACATTTACATTTTCACATAAAACATATCACAAACAGAAAAAATTCAAAAGAATTCAAAATTAACTATCATTGTACCCCAACCCCATTTCAAAAGAGCCTAATCATGATACCAGTTGTTGAAAAAACCACCACATCTCAAGAAAAAATATTGTTCCTAAATATAAATGAAATTATTTATGTTATTTATAATATAATGAAATCAATTAAACATAAATATGAAACAACACATGAATAAAATGTCACTTTTATTAGGATTGAAAATAATTTTCCCTTCATTACAAAGATAATTGTGAGATATAAAGTCATGATAATAAAATTTCAAATTAATTTTAAAAGAACAAAAAAATATAGTCATTTTATTTGGACCAATATTAATGTAATTTTTTAAAATTAAAAATTTATAACAAGAATTTAAATCCATCCCAGTAAAAATATATATGATTATATGTTGAATAAAATATATTTTTCTGAATGAAATTCAAATCTTATCTAATTTAATAATTTTTCTATTTGATAATACAAAAATTGGTGGTGTGTATACTAACTAGTTTCAACATATCATTAATGAAAAATAACAATGGATGGGATATTATCATGTTTAAAAATAAATTTCCTTAAACCATTTTGATCGCATCCTTCTCAAATCCCAATATTCTTCTATCCTTTCTTCATACTTCTCTTATCCCGAAAGTCTTGAATCTGATAAATGTCTTTCTGAACCATTGGATCTCACCCTTGGAATTTAGCGAAGCTTCGAGTCCGCTAAATCTCTCCATAATATCTCATTTCAAACAGTGGCATCCCACAGTGGATTCCATGGACATGTACATATTTGGGTCATGGGATCTTCATGGCAGTGCAACAGTGGGATTGATCATTTCCAGGAATATATAGATTTTCATCGCTTTAGAGGAGGATCGGGTTAAATCTTTTCCTGGTTCCTTGTGCAGTTGTGATGGTAATTATTTCTACCTCTTTCACTAAGCATATAACTTTCCCTTCCAACATGAATCCCCTACAACTACGATTTTGGTTAGTTTCCCAACACTCCCTCTACCTTTTCAGAACCATGATATATTTAGGATGTTAGGGAACCTTATCAGTAGATATTTGTGTGCTTATTTGAGAAAAAAGGTGCTATGTCATCTGATTTGTGTGTAGTTATGTGTGGATATTGATGTCTCAAAAATTACCCTAGAGTTTGTGTGGATTACAATGGAGTGATAGATTTGACACAAGCAATGAGTAGTCTATGATTCTTTCTTTAATTTCTATAATTCCTGCAAGAAATTAGGACATTCCATGGTTTCCTATAAATGTTAGAGGAAAAATTTGGATCCTCTACTGGTAGAGGATTCATGATATGGAGACAGGGGATGTGCATGGATAAAGATAGTGGTATTACATTAGATGTAGAACTAGTGTACACCAATAATGGTCCTGAATCTGGAAAGAAATAGGTAAAGGGGCGCTGAGATATAGTTTTGGTCTTGCATTTCTGGGTTCATTGAGGCGCGTTCTAGTAACCATTCCAAACCCGAGGGTAGAAAAGGTGTTTGATATACTTGAGAGAGATCTGGGGGTGCGCATTCTAGGGTCAATGGAGTGATATTCCACTACATCAAACATGTGTGTTTTCAAAGTGGTACACCTTGATAATATATTTTTAGGTTGTAGTGAAGAAGCAGTAAAAGTCCTACACATGGTTCTAGAAGGTGGAACACAAGGTGTTAATAGTGACCGAGTGAAGGAGGTCCTTCAGAAGGGTACGAAAATCCATTTGGATTAAGAAAATTCATCCAAGGTAACTGAGGTGATTGAGGGTGTCTATGAGGACCAAGACACTGGTTATGGATCTCAACGTTTGGGTATGGAGGATACCTCAATGCACTTTCAATTTAAAGTACAAGACATTCATTTGGAAGGACTCTCTATGCTTACAATATAGGCAATGCAGGTGACACATTCTTATGGTGACAAGGTTATATCTGGGGGAAAAAATATGAACTACCCAACTGGTTTGTAGTGTTGGGATAAGACAACTGTCAAGCTAGTAGTGAATGAGATGGGATGGAGGGAATCCATTGGGAGGGGAAGGACCATGTGGTGGATGAGGAATCTCCACATGAGGAGACAGTTGATATTTTGGACTTCCCTGCTGAGTCCAAATAATAGTCATTGAGGTGGAATATCTCTGGTCCTCCATGAGGGAAGGCAATTAAACTACTTTTTATTTGGATGGGTTTATAAAGAACAACCGAAGGGTACGTCATAGGAAGGAGTATTCTGACCTACCTACTCCTCCAATCATTAGATATTCACGTAAGGGAATGCTTCCATAATATGATATTATAACTGTGAGAAACCAACATATAGTGTCCAACAGATCTAGTGACATGGTGTTTGTAGGTGGTATGGCCTTTGTCTCGGCCAATCCCCTAAGCGTTACAGAGATGAGGGATTCTAGCCAGTGATGTGATTAAAGCTCTAATTGAGACTTATAGCGATATATATCCATAGTTCTGGAACACATAGACCTACTTATTCACTTGGATGGAGAAATGGTATAAGAAGCAATGGATTTGAATGCACTAAAGAAGATGGTAAGAATTCTTTGTGTGACCAATACTAAAGATGTTGTCAAGTTGATGGATAAGCAGACCCACATTCCGCTGATAGGCTTCAATATTGGGAAGATCAACTTGGTGGAATTCATGAAATCATGGGACAACTTGGAACATTAGTTTGAAGGAATCTTAAAGAGATACCCTCACTCACTGCTAAATTCAATTCCTTGTATTTTGTTTACAGAGTGGGATTCCAATCGGCTCAAACTACTTTTCAACAAATCTGTTATTTATTTTGGTGTTTAATCTTTTGAGGGTTCTAAATTTCCCCTTAAAAGTTTTTTGAAAATAAAAAAAGCCATTTTCGATGGATTTCTTTCATTTTTTTCCATATTACCGGATGTAATCTGATTGTTTTTTAAAAAAATCTATTCTATAAAATTTTTTTGATAGAGACATGAGATACATTATAAAATAATATATTGTTGTTTTTAATGATCATCATTCGATATAACTAAACAAATAAGATCTTAAATTAATTACAACTCAAAAAAATTCCACATAGAATGAGGATGAAAATAATATCATGTTGATATTTTTTACTCAATATTCTAGTATTATTTATATTTTATCAAGCATAAAAAACTAATATATCATTGACTTAATTACCTCCCATGTAAAATATTATAAATACTCACATATCTTACCCATTTCATAATGATGAAGGTTTTCCAAAAAATAGTTTTAATGGTTATAAAAAATCAAAATCTTTTATTTATTATCTAAAAAATTTAAAAATTAACAAACTTTATCATATAATTGTTTTAGTTGAAAATGAATAAAAATATTTCATCAACTTAAAACATAATAAATTTGTAATTATTATAAAAACTAACGCTTTTTGTTTATAATTTAACATTTTCTAATTTAATATTATGAAATTATATTTTTTATATAAAAATATTATTTATTTTAAATATAATTTAAAAAAATTAAATACCCTTATGTTGAATTATAAAAAAACATATGTTTATTATCAGTAGGTAAAAAGTTATTTTTTTAAGGTCCAAAATATTTTTTATATTTATAATTTAGTAATTTTTTGTTAATTTTTAATATGGTAATTTATATTTATGTTTCAAACAAATAATGATATCTAGAATAATTTATAAAAATTGATATTTTGATTATATACTTAACATTACAATAAATTTTCTTTTTCTCTAATACTATGATAAATTTTTAATTAAACTAACCACTTTATAATTTTATAATATATTAAATTTTTTATTGTTATTTTTCCATATAAAAATACTTCTTAGTTGTATAAACAATCAAAAAAATCCAAGATAATAATTCTACTAATGAAATACACTATGAAATATTATTTTGTAAATTTTTTTAAAAAAAATTATGAAAAATTAAACTATTATGATTAATGGAAAATAATAGGTGGTAAAAAAGTATTTTTTAAAAGGTTATGAAAATTTTATTAAACAATTCCACCAGTTTCTTTCATTTAGAAATTAATGTTTTAATTTTAATTAAAACCCACTTTTCATAAAAGTGTATTTTTTTAGAGATACTGGAAAAAAATATTCATTAAAAAATTCTATTTCCAAATTCCAATGATAAATTCTACTAAAGATATTCATTGTACAAATTAATCAAAAAATAAATGTTGTTAAATACAACTAAAAAATAAATTTAGATTCATTTATTGGTTAATAAATTCTCAAAATTACAATTAAAATTTTCATCAAAAAATCATCCTCAGAAAACTAATTGCTTCAACTAAAAAATTATAGTGAAAATTATAATAAAACATTAGCTCAAAATTTTATTGATAAAAAATTAACATTTAATAAAAAATTCATGTGTTAAAAATTGCATGAAAATTTCACTAAAAATTTATAATGAAACATTTCAATAATCTAATTAGATATATTTGATTTCCTCTAAGATGAAATTTTTTCTCTCCTATAGTGAGAGTTCCCCCTCCTATGAAGTCCAAGGGTTTGGTTGTTCATTGGTGCTCCCTTTTTTGTGGCCCTATATCTCTGATCGACATCTACTCCGGTCCACCCATGTTGATCTGCCTAGGGTGATCATATTCTGGAATTTTCATCTCTCGACTCTATTTTCTAATCGTGTTTTTAGGGTTACACTGACTTTAGATCATTTATCATCCTCGATGTCCTGGATTTCTCGTCTAGATAATCTATCATCCAGTCAAATTCCAATCATCATTTAAAACCTGGTGAACTAGTCAGTGGATTTCGCTAAGACTCTAAATGAGGATGATCAGAATAACCATGTACTCTGCACTCTTCCCGATAGCTGGGATATGCTTTTAATCTCACTCAGCAACTCAATGCATAGAGGAAAACATTCTATGGAAATGGTAAAGGATGCACTGTTCAACAAAGAGGCACAAAGAAAAATTGTGAGTTCCAGTTATACACTAGCTCTCATTTTGGAGAAGTGAGGGAGACAACAAGTATGAGGTCATGGGGAAGGAACCAAAGGTCGAAGAAAGGATAGAGAAATATCCACAGATTGTAAGAGGTCGGCATACACATTCTACAATTGTGGGATGGAGGGACACATGAAGAAGAGCTTCATATTGTTGTTATAAGAAAAGGGTCTAACTATCAACCAATGAATAGGAAATGAAGATGCTCTTGTGATTGTCACCAGAGAATATGTGATTTTCTCTGAAGATGAAGAAGAGATGTGCTTTCATACATCAGGAAAAGATATATAATGGGTGGTTGATACTATATAATCATACCATATCATGGTGGATTGTGAGTATTTCATGACATGTCAAGCTGGTGACTTTGGTGCAGTCATGATGGGGAATACAAGTTCAGTATAGTTTTTTGGAATGGGTGATATCCAAATCAAGATGAGAGTTGGATACACAATCACATTGAAGGATGTTCGGCATGTTCCAAGCCTTAGTCTCATCCAGCTATCAGGTATAGCCTATGATTGGAAAGGCTTTGACAATTTCTTCAGCACTGGAGCATGGAACATAAAAAAAGGAGCTGTCATCATTGCCCGAGGAAACATATGTGGTATGTTGTAAAAAACTCATGTGCTGATATGTGTAGACAGCCTCAACATGGTAGAAGGAGAAATTTCATCCAATATGTGGCATAGAAGGATCTACCACATCAGTGAAAAAGGGTTATCCTCCCCAGTGAAGAAGAAGTACATTAGTATTGACAAGAATTCATCACTTGATCTTTGTAAATACTACTTGTATTGGATGCATAATAGATTCTCATTCAATAGTACATCATCAAGGAGATCAGAGTTGTTGGATCTGGGGCACTCAGATGTATACAAACCAATGGTGGTGGATTCACTAGGAGGTAACAAATATTTCTTATCCCATATTTATGATGCATCTAGAAGGTTGTGGGTGTTCTTATTATGGATGAAGGTCCAAGTACTGTACTACTTCAAGATGTTCCATGCCATTTTGTATCGTGAAACTAGAAGGGATCAGAAGTGTCTTTATTCAGAAAATAGAGGAGAGTACACATCCATGGAATTTGATGTCGATTGTAGGAGTCAGGGCATTCAACATGGAAGGATAGTCCCTAGCACCCCACAAAAAAATGTAGTTGTTGAATGAATGAACAAAACCATCATGGATAATGTCAGAAGCATGATGAGTTTGGATAAGCTCCCTAAGCCATTCTTGGGAGAAGCTGTTCAGGTTTCCTGCTACCTCATCAACTGATCACCATCAGTCCCACTGAATTTTGAGATTCCACATAAGATATGGTTTGGTAAACATCCCTCTTACCCTCATTTATGAGTATTTAGATTTTTGACATTTTCACATATATCCATGGAGCATAAGAAGAAGCTAGACAAGAAACCTAATCCATGAATCTTCATTAGCTATAGGGATGAGGAGTTCGAATACAAGCTTCAGGACCAAAAGGAGAACAAGTTGATCAGTAGAAGAGATGTCATGTTCCATGAGAACTAGACAATCCATGACATTCAAAGTCCTAGAATGTCTCAGAGAGAAGGTTTTGAATACTCAATTCTTGATCCACCACCTATATGAGCACCACTTATCCTTGAGAGGAGGAGATTCCAGAAGCCTCATCATCATCAAACAAGAAGGTAGTGGAGGAGAATATTGAGTAGCGGAAACACAATACTATCCACAAGATGATGCAAAACCATCATATGAGATTTATGATGTTGTGCCTCCTTAACCTAACATTTCACAGGTTCTAAGATCTTCATGAGAAAGGATTCCATCATCAAAACATTCAGAGTTATATTACCTATTGTTGACTGATGAGGGGAAGCCAAAAGGGTATCATGATTAATATCCACATTCGCTGACAATAGATACATGACATGATGGATCAATAGATGATGTGACTTGTGATGATCCATATGAAGGAGAAAATGACAAATATGTTGAGAAAGATGCTTTCTCAGGAGAAGGACCTTTGTAGATGCTCCAGCAGATTGCATCTGAAGGAGGATAATTTTTGGAACTTTTACTTTTCCAGGTGCCTTGGTTGGTGGATGGTGCATCAACTCCACCCACCGTGGTAGGTGGTAGCAATGGGAGAAGCCCATGGTGGGGGATTTGTGTCCAACATTACACCCCCACCATGGATGTTTAAGGAGGCCTTGGGGTGCTTCATTACAGATGATTATAGAGCTAAGAGAGATCTTCAATTCGAGAGAGGGTTGGGAGATCTCCATGTGAGAGAAATGAAGGGATGTGTGGGAGGGGTAATTTGAATCCTTTGTTCTTGTTTAAATAAGGTTTTGTTTTTTCCTCCATTCTTCACTCTTTGTGGTCAGCGAACCACAACACCTCTTATGACATTAAAATTTAGAACAGATTCCAATTTATCATTTTAAACTTATTCACATTTCTCTAGGGTTTCAGCTCATGTAGAACCTCATCGATTCATCTTCTATGACTGGTGGAGGATTTCTTCATGACAGGTGTTCCAAAATGTTCTTCCCTTCATCTTCTTCTTCCATTACTTGTAGAATTTTTATACTGGTGGAGTTTCCTCTTGAGTTTGTGTCTAGTAATTTGTTGCAGTTCATGAAAAATCTTCTTGTGAAGAATGTTTTAAGTAGGATTCACATTGGTGTGGTGTGTAGTGTATTCTTTCATGTAGGGTATTTCAATGATCTTTTTCTGTGGGTTATAAAAGGCATTTCTTCTCATAGGGTGTGGTCCCATTCACAATGATATATGTATATTGGGGTGGATTTCTTTTTTCTAGAGAAGGCCTATCACCTTGTGGGTTTTGGTTACAAGATGGAATGAGTTTGACCGAGGATTCTTATGCTCGTAGTTTTGGTGTTCTTATATTCACCTTTTTAATGGAGAATAGTCTATTTGATAGGTGGAAAAAAATCACTCAAATACAAAGAAAAATAAATAATTATTACCAACATTAATGATGATACCATCCATGTGAGGCCCATTTCCCTATTATTAATCAAGGTATTATTATCTAAAATATACATCAATTTGGGTGTGCATAAGAATACTCAATAATTAGAATGGTTCATGAATGATGGAGTCTCAATAAGAGAAGTATGAAAATTACTTATAATCATAGAATTATTCCCCATTAAGGATAAAAAAAGTTTTTTGAAGGGGGTTTTGGTCATTTTAAAACCATATCCTGATGTTGGAAGAGTTGAAGAATGGAAAGGATATCATCAATACTGATTTTTCAATGTCACCATTCTAGATGAGGGTAAATGGTATTCCCATTAGTGGAAAATTAGACCAGGCGATGCAAGAAAATAAAAATCACATTGGTATGTTCATGGAATGGGATCAATCAGACCCAATCTATTAAGGGGTTTTAGTAAAGTTAAAAGTAATGATTGAGTTTCCAAAACATCTTTTGATTGGTACCTTCGTTGCATGTGACAGATCTAAATCTTGGATATCCTTCGAATATGAAAAGTTACCAATTTTATGATTCTTCAGTGGTTGTCTCTGAAAATCAAAGAAGGTTTCTGTAGAAAATGAGACAACTAATGAAGGTAATTGGGTATGTTGTACGGTCCCTGGGTAAATGAAAAAAATATGATAATTTCTTTCCTCAATGAAGTAGAAAAGCATCGGGACTGAGAAAGGCTCACCAAGGACCACTGTGCAAAAAATTCCCCCAGACATAGAAATATCATTATTCTTGGACGTCCTCCTACCTAATAAAACTTATGAAACCCAAAGCACTAATGTTGTATTTAGAATTACTTTATAAGAATATCATCAGTATGAAATGTTAACACTTACAAACCCAAGACGACACCCTCGTCAATAATGTCCATGACCATGGGTTTTAGTCCTCCACCCCCCATAGATCCTCCTTATACACTGAATATCACTAAAAAAAATTTATTATACCCCCACAGCTCATTATTATTCCTTGGAATTATCCCAACATGCATTCTCTACAACCAGGTGTAGCCCTTTTCCTTACTACTTTTCCAGCACCTAAAATACCACGTTTGTGGAAGAGGACATCAAGAGGTGATCACTGAAATGATATGTGTACTATAGAAACACGTCGGTAAAAAAAATTAAAGGAACCATTTCAAAATGAAATATACCCCAAAAGGTGTTAATTTTCTAAATAGGGAACTCTAATAGAAAAAAAAATAATCAGAAGATGGAATAAATTAGCCCCACCTTTCACAATAATAATTATAATTTAGAACTGTCGTGGAATTCGAAATCCAAGAATGGTTTAGATGATCCAGCTCCATTGTTCCCAAAGTATCCATGATATTTTTATCTTATTATATTTCCTGTTGTAAAATAATGACAACATTGGTATTGCGTTCAAATGTGGATTTCATGACTACTTCCTATTTCCCCACCAATGCCACATGTGGGGGACTATGTTTCTTATGGAAAGAAAACATTGATTTTAGAATCATATATTACTCAACGAATCATGTAACGCCCCGACCCCAGCTACCCAGAGCCGGCGCATTACTTCGTAACATTGGCATGATAACAAAAGATCAAGTCTCGAAAGATCAATTAGTTTAGTAGCCTTGGAAGCACTAGATACATTCATAAATCTTACATTAAATCATAAAGTGAAAAACTAATAACAAATTCCTCATAGTCCACACTCATATCCTCTTCTGACTATCCCTGCAGGTCATTCATAAAATACTTCTTCACATCCTGGAAAATATTAAAACATTGAAAGGGGTGAGCTCAGATGCTCAGTAAGGATAACAATATTGCGGAAGCTTTCATAAATAAACATAAACATTTAAGTCAATGTATAACTAAAACAAAAGCCTTTTAAACTTGAACTTCAACATAATATGGCAAAAGTAAAATGAGATAGTGCCATTCACTTCTTCACATGGATATTCTACTGGTCGAATAATCACATGCAATATCAATAACCACTTTCATAATGAGGGAATGTATAATGCCGGACATTCTGAAACATTTTGTCAAGGCCTCGGCCAAAACCATAAATAAAATTGGGAAAGGGACTCGGCCAATTCCATGTCTAGTTGTCTCATGAGACCTTCCGATGCATCGAGGAGCTATAGCGGGCTCCACCCGTCACTTATTAAGTCCAATACATTCCTCATATGAATAAGTTTAAACATATCATAAACTATAACATAATAATATCACATAAAACATGCATAAAGGAAACATAACATTTCCAAATTTCAATCACAAGATATCAATACAACACATTGATATAATAAAAATGCTTTCAAAACCATTTTCAATACCAAAATAAAGGAAAGTTAAAACTTGAATTTATTTTTCATTAAAAAAAATGATGGCTTGTAGAGGAAGCCGAAACTCAAATAATGGTCACGGCGGCAGAGAAGTAGTTGTCGCCGCATATGTATGGAAAGAAAAACATTCCCTTTTTGTCATTTAGTAAAATGCTTCGTATAAAAAGATTCCTTTTGAATAAACGTAAAAGTCAAAGGGGTTTATACACTGTATAAAAGAAATTTGTATATAAAACAAAATATGCCTCAATGAATAGAGATTGAGACCAAGTCCCATAAAAAGATCATTTTTAAATAAAATATATCTATTATGTGTATTCACTATATGTACACATAAAGAAAGTATAAATACAATATACGACATAATAATATCATGACATAATTTGAAAGTAGGAGATTAACCCAAAGAATGGAAGTTGGGTTATGAAATTCCCTTACCTCGTGTCTGACTTGACTCAACCATTCTTTAACCTCCTTAATAATAAACTAGAGTTAATATATACCTTATTAAGAACCATTTTTAATTTCATTATATTTTTTATATCACTTATTACAATGTTATGAACATTATTCAATTATTTAAGTTAATAACGGTCGTTTTGTCGATCTTTGGTACTTGAGTCAACAATAAACTTCTTATAATTACAAGTTGTTCATGTGGTGAAATATCCATTATATCTAGAATTATATTATTGATGTAGATATAATATATATCATATATATCCAGTATATACATTCATTCATAATATTACGTAACATTTAGAGGTAAGAAATGAAATGCACCGTTCATGGAGACGGTAAGCCGTACGTACGCATGAACGCTACTTTCATTTCTATTTCGTATTTAATGTAATGAAATCATAATTATATAAAGGTATAATATAGTTCCAGTATAATATCATATATAATATCATTTACTCCATCCTTTATACATCCCACATATGGCATTAACGATTCACATCACTTTGAGGGGGCGGTAGTCCGCACTTCCTAAAATGAAATTATCGCATTTTACCCATAATGGAAATCATAAAGTATGCCATAAATGAGAAATACAGAAGCATAAGTAAAACATAAACATAATATATATCATATATAAAAATAGTGACATCTTAATGGCCACCTTTGAAGGTGTTATATGAGTGTTGAACAATCATCGTTTCGTGAGGCAGAAATTCGCCATCCACAGAAACTGTATGTTCTTTAACCATTAGATGTAGGTGTGTGTAAGTGTAGCTCAAATACGTCTTATAACAAAATCCTAGTATATTGAGGATACTGTTTTTGTTACAAAAGAAATGAATAAAAAGAGTTTAGGGGGTTGGAGAAGAAAAATAAAACAAAACAACATTAGAGAAGACATTACCTCAAAATCGGGTAACTCTTTTTGATTTGAGCCAACGGATTCCTTGGGAAGAGTTCTGCCCAAAGTGAGGATTCTAGGAGTAAGAGAGAGATTTTTGGAGAGTATTTGGGCAGAGGTTGGCCGAGCCAAATGTCTTGATGGTGTGAATAAGGTGGGAGAGGTGGGGGCCTTTTATAAGTGGAGAGGAGGGGCTCTTTTGGAAAGATTGAAATGTTACATTATTTCACAATGCTTTTCGGATTCTAAAGGTCCCACAATTATATAATTCGAGGATATGGTGATAAGGTTTCGAAATCTCCTAATCCAATAGGCTTTGGACAAGTGTAATCCTTGTATTTTCCATTATCTTCTCATTTTATTTAAATCGTTAAATAATGAGGTCATCGCTACATCATAATGATGTCATAAATAATTTAATTTATTTAATGTCTAAAAATTATAAAAAAATACTATGATGTAGAAAATCTTTTTAGCTTTCTAATGAATATTTATAGTCAAAATTTGGACTTGTGTAACACCACTTAATAACTGTTTTAGTAAAACAACTCATGTTTTTGTCAATTTAATTTTAACATTAAATAAATATATATTAATGTCATTTTCCAACTAAAGTGGCTCCATGGGGTCCCCAAGTTGACCCATGGGTTGTCTTGGTCGGCCATGACTCATCCAATAGGAGTAGGACAAGTGTCATGCTCATCTCATATTATTAAAACATTATTTGTACCTTAAACTACACTAATTACCTCTAATCACGATTAAGAACTTAAAAGTTACTATTCATCAAAAAATTATTTTAATCTCATTGAACCACATTTTACTTCTTAATGAAAACCATGTATATCGGATTTTTGAAAATCAAATCACAGAAGTGGTAATATTTCATTTAAACAAAAAATCAGTTCTTTAACTACCACTTAGTGGTTTCACTATTCATCAAAAATTGATGTTTTTCAGAACAATGCCAAAATTTCACCCTAAGCTATAATTGATATTCCGAATTCAAAAATGATGTCTATTTTACAAAATTCCAAACATATAAGTTGAATTAATTAATTTTATAATTAATTCCCGCTGTCACAACAAATAGTGTTTTTTTAAGAAACAATTTATATCAAAAGATTGGCAATTGTTTATGTCCAATTTCAATGTTAAATTAATTCTAATGACCACCATTGGATAAAATGGTAAAAAAATATTCTAATTATACTTTAAAACCACTAAATAGTATAATTTATCACTATAAATTATTTTGATTAAAAAAGTTGTTTTTAAGTAATTTTCACTATTCATAAAAAATTAGAAGTTCT
This sequence comes from Viscum album, assembly GCA_963277665.1. NCBI lineage: Eukaryota > Viridiplantae > Streptophyta > Magnoliopsida > Santalales > Viscaceae > Viscum > Viscum album. Next base: position 1,775,584,857 of record OY728133.1, on the reverse strand, counting down.
CAGAAAAATACCAAAAATTAAACATAGGATAATGTCGATATTACGAATACAAAAATTAAGTCCATTTTGAAATATAAAATTTCTATAATTTTAAAAAGTGGTTATTACTATTCATAACGGCTACTTTGATTAGTCGTGGTGTTTTAGAACTCAAAGTTGCGTACAATGAAAGCTATTGCATTATTGAAAGAGAGGCGTATCGTGGAAGCTCGGGGTGTTACATTCTCCCCTCCCTCAATAAATTGCGTCCTCGCAATTTGAAATTTTTCTTGGAAAATAAAAGGTTGAAAAGAGAAAATACCTTTGAGGAAAACCCACATCGGAAATAAGGTTAATAAATATATAACATTAAATGAAAGCAAGATAAGTACAAAGGTCACCCGACATAGCCCATTCTAGGATTCTATGAAAATATGGATATGGAGGAGAAAAAAACCATCAAGGTCTGATGGAGAGTTATAGAAAACAGGATTAGGAGAATGTTTAACCCCAAGAAAATCACAAACTTGTTATTGGTTAAACGGTCATTGAATCCCCAGTTGGAAAATTTAACCGACAACATTTTTGTTTTAAGTTACCTTTTATAATGTTGATGAATTTATTTAGGAGATTTACTAAGAACGTAAGGGAATATACATACTTGTTATGTATACTTTCATTCGTTAATAAATTTTTACCACAAACCCAACTTTTACTCCAAATGGTAACGGAACTCAAAAATATTCTATTTATCCTAATTGTATAAGGTTCCAAATGTTAACACATACCATTTAGATTTGTAAAACTATTTTGTAATAACCAGGGACTTCCTGTAGGCTAGTGGTAGGAAATAAAGGATTGTCGCACCATGATTGTGGGTTCGATTCCTGCAGCTTTGTCCGACGCGACGGGTTATGCCCCACCCTGCAGGTTGTCCTTTTCCTAAAACTACAGTATTATAATATTCCAAAAATAATCTTCAGAAATTCTTTAACCTTAAACAATACTATCCATGGTTCAACTTAATCCATTCCAACCTTAATAGTTATCCAAAATACCTCCGTCTAGACTTTCTCTAAATGGTCTCTAAATTCCAAAATCAATTGTAACATCAGATTCCCCAAACAAAGAAATGTTTCTCTTATTGTCACATAATAAAAATATGATTACCTTAATCATATTAAAACCTTACTGAAATCAACAAGTACTGCATTACAATCCTTATATATATATATCACACTATTCTAATAACCAGAATATAATCCATGAGTCCAAAAGCACCAATACATTAGTTATTCTGCTTCAACTGTAGTAACAGCATAAGATTGTCCTTGATCCCTTGGCCTTTTTTGAGGTAAATTTCCCTGACGCTTAGGACATTCATTTTCATAATGACCCATTTCTCTACAATTGTAGCATTCATCTTTGATAGCCTCTTTCTTTCCCTTGAAATCACGAGCCTGGTGACCCTTTTCTCCACATTTATAACAAACTCCCATTCCTTTTAAGAAAGTACCAGGGTGATTCTTCCCACAATTATCACATACTGGAAAATCCTTCATTCCCTTTTTCCCTTTAACTGCCTCTTGTTCCACCGTTATCTTCTTCTCTTGCTTTACTTTGTTGTCATAAGACATAGAGAATTCCTTTTCTATCTTGATAGCACACGAGACAATATCTTCGTATGATGAGAAGGATTGTGATACCAAATCTCGATGGAGAAATGGTTTTAACTCATCAAAGAAACGATCAATCTTACTCCTTGGGTTACGTATATAATCGGCAGCATGCCTCGCTAACCTTGTAATGTTAGCCTCATACTTTACGACATTCTCATCCTCCTTCTGCCTCAGACTCAGAAATTGCCTTTCCATATCTGCTCGATGGTCACGAGGAAAGTATTTTTCTAAGAAAAGCTCTTTGAACTCCCTCCATTACATATTCGATACGTCATCATCTTCCTTTGTGTTTTGAATCAGCGACCACCACTGATCGGCATCTCTAGTGAGGCGGTAAACTGCCATGACAACCTTCTCCCTTTCACTACTACCCAAGGCATGGAATATTTTATCTAAGGAATTTATCCATTTCTCAGCTACTATAGGATTTGTACTCCCATTGAATGTTGGTGGTTGTTGTCTCATGAAACGGTCTAGTATTGATCCTCCACGTTGCGGATCAGGGTGCTCCATACGAGTAAGGTTATTATTCATAACCTGCGTGAGTTGTCCCAGTACGGTGAGAAGCTGATCAGCACCAGTTGTATCACTAGCTCCACCATAATTATCTTGAGCAGGAGGGAAATCCCTACACGGAGTGCGTGCATTGATACGGTTTCCATTCCTTCCACTAGGTGCCATTTCTAAACAATGTCATAAACTAGATTAGTTTATGAAATAAAATACATAATTCCATATTTGTAAAATACTTTACATAAATTGAACTATTTATGGATATAATCCATAATCATAAAAAGAAATGTTTCCTTTGAGGAATTATATACTCATAACCCTTCATAGTTGTTTGTAAAGAAAATGAGAATTATCCAAATCATATCCCCCGGGAGTGTCGTAACCAAGAATGCAGCAAGGACCATTGTCGTGCACCAGTTCCCGTTCGAGTCTAGCTCAAAGCGGTGTTTTTGGGTTTTACCCCTAGGTACATCTGTGCCAGAGCCGCCTCTACCTGCTCGTATCCAGACAGGGATGTATTGCTCGGAAAACTCACAACATCTCTACAATACCAAAATTCTAGGAAGTTCTTCTACACTACTCCTCAAAGTCTATCTTCGGGATATGTGCTCTAATCAGAGTTTATCTAAATCTAGCTTCCAAAGTTAGTACTAAACTGCCTCTGATACCAACTGTAACGCCCCGACCCCAGCTACCCAGAGCCGGTGCATTACTTCGTAACATTGGCATGATCACAAAAGATCAACTCTCGAAAGACCGATTAGTTTAGTAGCCTTGGAAGCACTAGATACATTCATAAATCTTACATTACATCATAAAGTGAAAAAATAATAACAATTTCCTCATAGTCCACACTCATATCCTCTTCTGACTATCCCTGCAGGTCATTCATAAAATACTTCTTCACATCCTGGAAAATATTAAAACATTGAAAGGGGTGAGCTCAGATGCTCAGTAAGGATAACAATATTGTGGAAGCTTTCATAAATAAACATAAACATTTAAGGCAATGTATAACTAAAACAAAAGCCTTTTAAACTTGAACTTCAACATAATATGGCAAAAGTAAAATATGATAGTGCCATTCACTTCTTCACATGGATATTCTACTGGTCGAATAACCACATGCAATATCAATAACCACATTCATAATGAGGGAATGTATAATGCCGGACATTCTGAAACATTTTGTCAAGGCCTCGTCCAAGACGTCTAAAATGATTAAGGCCTCGGCCAAAACCATAAATCAAATTGGGAAAGGGCCTCGGCCAATTCCACGTCTAGTTGTCTCATGAGACCTACCGATGCATCGAGGAGCTATAGCGGGCTCCACCCGTCACTTATTAAGTCCAATACATTCCTCATATGAATAGGTTTAAACATATCACAAACCATAACATAATCATATCAGATAAAACATGCATAAAGGAAACATAACATTTCCACAATTCAATCACAAGATATCAATACATCACATTGATATAATAAAAATGCTTTCAAAACCATTTTCAATACCAAAATAAAAGAAAGTTAAAACTTGAATTTATTTTTCATAAAAAAAAAATGATGGCTTGTAGAGGAAGCCGAAACTCAAATAATGGTCACGGCGGAGGAGAAGTCGTTGTCGCCGCATATGTACGGAAAGAAAAACATTCCCTTTTTGTCATTTAGTAAAACGCTTTGTATAAAAATATTCCTTTTGAATAAACGTAAAAGTCAAAGGGGTTTATACACTGTATAAAAGAAATTTGTGTATAAAACAAAATATGCCTCAATGAATAGAGATTGAGACGAAGTCCCTTAAAAAGATCATTTTTAAATAAAATATATCTATTATGTGTATTCACTATATGTACTCATAAAGAAAGTATAAATACAATATACAACATAATAATATCATGACATAATTTGAAAGTAGGAGATTAACCCAAAGAATGGAAGTTGGGTTATGAAACTCCCTTACCTCGTGTCTGACTTGACTCAACCGTTCTTTAACCTCCTGAATAATAAACTAGAGTTAATATATACCTTATTAAGAACCATTTTTAATTTCATTATCCTTTTTATATCACTTTTTACAATGTTATGAACATTATGTAATTATTTAAGTTAATAACGGTCGTTTTGTCGATCTTTGGTACTTGAGTCAACAATAAACTTCTTATAATTACAAGTTGTTCATGTGGTGAAATATCCATTATATCCAGAATTATATTAATGATGTAGATATAATATATATCATATATATCCAGTATATACATTCATTCATAATATTACGTAACATTTAGAGGTAAGAAATGAAATGCACCGTTCATGGAGACGGTAAGCCGTACGTACGCATGAACGCTACTTTCATTTCTATTTCGTATTTAATGTAATGAAATAATAATTATATAAAGGTATAATATAGTTCCAGTATAATATCATATATAATATAATTTACTCCATCCATTATACATCCCATATATGGCATTAAAGATTCACATCACTTTGAGGGGCGGTAGTCCGCACTTCCTAAAATGAAATTATCGCGTTTTACCCATAATGGAAATCATAAAGTATGCCATAAATGAGAAATACAGAAGCATAAGTAAAACATAAACATAATATATATCATATATAAAAATAGTTACATCTTAATGGCCACCTTTGAAGGTGTTATATGAGTGTTGAACAATCATCGTTTCGTGAGGCAGAAATTCGCCATCCACAGAAACCGTATGTTCTTTAACCATTAGATGTAGGTGTGTGTAAGTGTAGCTCGAATACTTCTTATAACAACATCCTAGTATATTGAGGATACTGGTGTTGTTACAAAAGAAATGAATAAAAATAGTTTAGGGGGTTGGAGAAGAAAAATAAAACAAAACAACATTAGAGAAGACATTACCTCAAAATCGGGTAACTCTTTTTGATTTGATCCAAAGGCTTCCTTGGGAAGAGTTCTGCCCAAAGTGAGGCTTCTAGGAGTAAGAGAGGGATGTTGGGAGAGTATTTGGGCAGAGTTAGGGCGAGCCAAATGGCTTTATGGTGTGAATAAGGTGGGAGAGGTGGGGGCCTTTTATAAGTGGAGAGGAGGGGCTCTTTTGGAATGATTGAAATGTTACATTATTTAACAATGCTTTTCGGATTCTAAAGGTCCCACACTTATATAATTCGAGGATAAGGTGATAAGGCTTCGAAATATCCTCATCCAATAGGCTTTGGACAAGTGTACGCCTTGGATTTTGCACTATCTTCTTATTTTATTTAAATCATTAAATAATGAGGTCATCGCTGCATCATAATGATGTCATAAATAATTTAATTTATCTAATGTTTAAAAATTATAAAAAAAATACTATGATGTAGAAAATCGTTTTATCATTCTAATGAATATTTATAGTCAAAAGTTGGACTTGTGTAACCCCACTTAAGAACTGTTTTAGTAAAACAACTCATGTTTGTGTCAATTGAATTTTAACATTAAATAAATATATATTAATGTCATTTTCCAACTAAAGTGGATCCATGGGGTCCCCAAGTTGACCCATGGGTTGTCTTGGTCGGCCATGACTCATCCAATAGGAGTAGGACAAGTTTCATGCTCATCTCATATTATTAAAACATTATTTGTACCATAAACTACACTAATTACCTCTATTCGCGATTAAGAACTTAAAAGTTACTATTCACCAAAAAATTATTTTAATCTCATTGAACCACATTTTACTTCTTAATGAAAACCATGTATATCGGATTTTTGGAAATCAAATCACAGAAGTGGTAATATTTCATTTAAACGAAAAATCAGTTATTTAACTACCACTTAGTGGTTTCACTATTCATCAAAAATTGAAGTTTTTCAGAACAATGCCAAAATTTCACCCTAAGCTATAACTGATATTCCGAATTCAAAAATGATGCCTATTTTACAAAATTCCAAAAATATAAGTTGCATTAATTAATTTTATAATTAATTCCCGCTGTCACAACAAATAGCGTGTTTTTAAGAAACAATTTATATCAAAAGATTGGCAATTGTTTATGTCCAATTTCAATGTTAAATTAATTCTAATGACCACCATTGGATAAAATGGTAAAAATATATTCTAATTATACTTTAAAACCACTAAATAGTATAATTTATCACTATAAATTATTTTGATTAAAAAAGTTGTTTTTAAGTAATTTTCACTATTCATAAAAAATTAGAAGTTCTCAGAAAAATACCAAAAATTCAACATAGGCTAATTTCGATATTACGAATACAAAAATGAAGTCCATTTTGAAATATAAAATTTCTATAATTTTAAAAAGTGGTTATTAATATTCATAACGGCTACTTTGATTAGTCGTGGTGTTTTAGAACTCGAAGTTGCATACAATGCAAGCTATTGCATTATTGAAAGAGAGGCGTATCGTGGAAGCTCGGGGTGTTACAAATCATATGGATTTTTATATTAATTATTCCCTATCTATTCCATGAACTTTTTTTGGTTTTTACTAATGGCCATTAAAAAATAAGAAATTTAAATAATGAGATATTCATTGTTTACTGAAACAATGATTTACTGTCCATATACTTTTTGGTGGTGAAATTAGCAAGATTATTTTTTAGAATGGTAAAAAAGGGGTGAATTCCAATCCTAGGACACAATTTCAGGATTCCTAGATTCAATCTATAGGGCCAAGGTATTTGCTCACGATTTTACAAGTATCTTGTTCAGGTGGATTTAATCGAACTGAGAATGCACGCTCATTGCTAAGTGTCTGGACAAATTTCTGGGCATGACATAATGGACCAAAATTCTCAGAATGTTCCATATCTAGCACTTGGAACCAAAATTATTGACCCATTTTCCAATTACCACTGATTATTCTCATATAGTATTCAATCAAATTTATGGGAAATCTTTCATATCTGGTAGCTTTTTGGGAAAAATATTATGAATTCTATGATGTTTTTCACTCATGTGGGAAGGGTGGTAACCCATACATTTGTTGTAGTCTCCAAAAATATTATTCTAAACTAAGTTATTGGAGAAATAATAAATTTCATCAATCATGAAATAATTTTTGAAAAAATTGAGTTATTGTTGTAGGCCCTTCATTCATGGTCTCTGACTAGTTCAATTCTTTCCAGAATTAGTTTTCTCTAAGGAAAATTGGATGCATCCCTTTGCCGTGAGGAGAGATTATGTGAAATGCACTCATGCAAATCATGCATTATTGAATGGGATAAAAAACCCATTATTTTTACCAGAAATCATATTTTAGGTTACGGAAAATCACCATCTCCTTCCTCTCATATCCTAATAGAATAATTGAATCTATTATTGAAATAATTCAAGATATCATTTACTATTATATTTATATGCATTATTCTATATGGGACTCCACTATTTTGGTTGAGGATGAGAGACGCGTTATACCACTGATCAGATGATGATATGAATCACTAGATCAAAAGGTAATTTCTGATGATCAGATACTAAGGGATCTTATACATACCAATTACTCAAAATCCTTAGGTCTATATGGATTCCATTATCTCTTATTTATGAAATATTAACACATTATTGGCCCCGACATTTTTTATCTCATTAAAGGTATTTGGGTACGGAAAATCAATGTTTTCCCTCTTAATGAGACCATTGTCACCCTCATCCAAGTAATTAATAAACCCCTCTTCAATTCGATCTTCCGGCCAATCGGCTTATGAAACATGTCAAATTAAATGTTCTCAATTTTTTATCCAATCAAATGTTCATGTGGGTTCCTTAAATTATTTTTTATAATAAGAGTGTCTTCATCGTGAAAATCCACATCATGTATAATGCTATTATGGAACATGAGGTGTTCCATTCTATGAAATAGTACTAGACTTCAAAATAGAGGTATTATGGAATAGAATCATGATTTTAAGAAGGTGTATAAAAGATTGGAATGACATTTTATCTAGCTTTCATCACTAAAATGGGTTTCTGATCCAAATTGATATATATGATCATGAAATTTTCTTCTTCTATTCATTTACGGATCACTGTTAATGGTGGACTCTCCCAAGGATTATTCCCCACACAAGGCCTTTACAAGGGAGACCCCCTCTCCCCCTTTCTCTTCATCTTAGTTATTGGTGTGTTTTCTAAACTCAGTTCTGTAGAAGCTACCTCCTACTCGAACAATGGGGAAAAGGAGTTCCAATTTTACCCACCTATTTCACACCACTTTTTTTAGATAGATGTTTTAACTTCTCAAGATACACTCATGATGAATTTCTTCCCATATTTTATGTTATATAACTCTATGAAAGGGCTTCTGGATAAGAAATTTACAGTGCCATATCAGAAGTTACCTTTAGTTCTGATGTTCCACTGAACAAGAGAGAGATGATTTCTCTAACATTATTTATTAAAATCATTGACAAGAATAGTAAATACATTTTTCCCCACTAGGTTTGGCTGATATAAAAATGAAATTTTATCATCAATTGTAGTTTAAATTGAAAAAAATTCAAAGATGGTCTCTGTAAAAAAAAATTCTACAGAGGTAAAAAAACTCCCATCATTGAAACTCTTCATTCTATCTGAAGATATATAATATAACTAATTAAGCATCCTGGTGAAATTTTTGAGCAAATTCATTCATGAATTTCCATTATCTAGTTGGGACATAATAATATGAGAAAAATATTCATTGGATTACATGGAATTCACTCTGCACCACTATAAAAGGCAAAGGAATGGTGTTCCTGGACCTCTGATTGTTTGATGATTCCCTTTTGACTAATCACAGTTAGAATCTCTTAACTCAACCATCATATTCCTATGCATGGATTCCCCAGGAAAAATATTTCCACCACTCTACATTTTGGAATTCATCTCTTAGACCCCAACCCATCTTCCTTTGGAGTAGTATCTAGGGATCTCAAAAACTACATGATAAAATTATTGGACAGTGGATCCGAGATGGAACAAAAGTAAAAAAAATATGGAATGATTCTTAGTTGATTGATAAAGATAGCATGTTTGAAACATATAAAACCATCCATAGAACTAATGATGACATTGTCTGATACCTTTTTGATGATTATAGCAATATGTAGTTCTTGGATAAAATTAATTATTGGTTCCATTAAAGGTATTAAATAATTATTCTTATAATTCCTTCTGTGATAGATATGGGGAAGGATTGTCTCTTTTGGATAAATTACATCTCATAATCCTACTAAGTGAAATTAGGATACAGACTTGCTCTTGATTTTCATATTAAGGATAGGGAGGGTCTCTGGAAAACAATCTAGAAAATTGACATTTCCCCAATGACCTACTTCTTCTAGTGGGTTGTGGGTTCTAGTATTCTTCCCATCATAGATTTCCTCTCCTACTTCCATGTTACAAACAACTAGCAATGTCTCTTTTTCTGGGATGGACTAGAATCTCCAATTCATGATATTATGTTTTTTTGAGGGGATAAAGATATTTGTATTTCTTGAGGTTCTCATATGAAACTATTGCTAGATGCATGATTGGATCACCTATCACTATTCATGATATTGTATTCCACAATCACTACTGGGTATGTTTCATCTCTTTGTGTGGTGTCTTTGATGATTTGGGATAGACATAATGATTTCATTTTTAATCACACTTTATAACTATTGGGTTTTTGGATTTAATGAGAAACTACTTCGATAGATAGATAAATGTAGGACCCCGATAAGGATGGGTCGTCTGGATATCATTCATTTGAAACTATATAGAGCCCCATTTAAGGGATTCTCAAGATCTATGTCAATTCTTCTCTCTCTAAGGATGTATTTTTTTAATTTAACTTAAGGTATGTGCCTATTGTGGTAATATCATTGCTTCCAAATAAGATTCGATCAACACCTTTTGGGAACCCACTGTTGCTGAAGCCCACACTATCCTTGTTGGTATGACCATAGAAAATGAGTGTTTATGGAATGATATACACATTGAATATGATTATCTCAACATCCTCAACACCATCAACACAAATGATTTTGTTATCTAGTCATTTTTATTCCCCACTAGGAAAATAATTTCTCTCAGTCTCTGTTTCATGGATTGTCCATTATCTTTCCCCAAAAGTGAGGGAAATGTATAAGAAAGTCAACAAGCTACTAAATTTATAGAGAAAGAGAACCACATTTTTCTTCATTATTTCTCTTTATTTACGTTTTATCTTATTACCCCTAATCTTCTTGATTAAAATATTTTTTTCATTTGTCAAAAAAATGGAAGTCATTATTTAAAATTTTAATGAAAAAATGAGTGAAATTTTTCTCCATAATTTTCATTATTTAAATTTGAATCATTTACTATAATATGATAATTGAAAATATTACTATGTATTTCAAATGGGGACTTAACATTAGAATTTTCATAGAAATGATAACTCGTTCAAGTGAAGAATTTAAATAAAAAGTATTGAGGTAAAATTTCACATACCATTTTTATTGAAAATTTCTAATGGGAATTTTAACACAAAACAAAATCAATTCAAATAAAAAAATTCTATTGAATAATTTATTGTAATTTTTTAAAAAAATATATTAAGATAAACTTTTAATAAAAATAGTCACTAAATATTTCACTAATTCAATTGAAAACATCCACTAAAAGGTTTAGAGGAACATTCACTTAAACTTCAAGGGGAACATTAACTGAAATTTATAGTGGAAATATTGAAAATACATAACAGTGAATCGTTCCTTGAAACCACAATGAATCTTTCATATGAGATTATATTTAGGTGTGTTAATAAAAATTCTAGTGTTGTGTATCATTAGATAATTCCAATGAAAAATTTTCAAAATAAATTTGCACAAATAGATACATAATTAAATTTTGATGGATAAGTATAATGAAAATTTTAATAAAAAATTAAATAATTAAATTTTTAACACTCATATATAATTCATTTTGAAAAATTCATCGAAAAAATAAAGATAAAACATAATCTTGAAATTTCTAGTGGAAGAATCCATCAAAATATTCCTATTTAAACATCATGTTAAAAAATCTAGTGAAAACCCCAAATTAAAATTCTAGTTCTAACTTCAATTGGAATGAAATTAAAACTTACACCAAACAATACAGTTGAAACAATGGATAATTAAATAAAGTTCAGTATTTTAATGGAATCATGGAGAATTAATGTGTCATCATTCCCTATAGACATCTAGTTTAAACCGTTATTTGAAAAATTTTGTTGAAACACACATTATAAAATTCTATTATACCCTTTTTTTTAAAAATTATAGTGATAACACCCACTCAAAAATTATACTTCAATATTCCACATGAAACATCCATAAGAAAATATTATTTAAAACTTTCATTGAAAAATAAATTTGCATACTTCCACTAAAAACCTTTAGTAGAAACTTTAACTTCCACGTGAAAAATCCAATTAAATGTTTTAATGGAACATTTAAAAATTATATGGTTAACTTATTCTAGTAATTTCATGTTTAAAAATATAATATAAATTTCATGTTTGAAACGTCCAATTGATACTTACACTATAAAATTAAAACGGGAACATCGAATTCTATGGGAAATTCTACTGGGATCCTTTATTGGAAAATTAAAATGAAACCGTATACGAATAATGAAAATATTCCACTAATTTGTTTCAATAGAATTTTAAAATTGAACATCTCAAATTGAATTTTTATTCCATAAATAGTAAACTGCTATTATTTTTTATGAAGTAAATAATCTCAGATCTTGTAAAATAGTTAAATATTTTTATGATTTAAAATATATTTGTGATTTCATTCCAAAAAAATAGTTATTCTATTAAAACAAAATTTATTAGTTATTTTTGAAGATATAAATCAATTATATATATATTAAAATGTGTGTAATTTTTATTTTCCTATGTAATCAAAAAATGTACTAACTATATTAAAATGTGTGTAATTTTTATTTTCCTTTGTATTGTTACCATGTTTTAGGAAACTACAGATGGTAACAATACAAAGTATGATTTTCTAATAATTGTAGAATCTACCACAAGTGAATATGTTTTTTGTCTATGATCTTGTGTAGATGAAATATATTCTCCATCATACTTCCTAAATTTTATACTCACATCATACTTATCCATATATTCCATTGTATGTGTTATTTTACATTTCCATTGATTCATTTTTATTGCTTAGGATTATTCCTAGTTCCAAATTCCTTCTGGACTACTTTCTAAAAACAATTTTTTCATTTGTGCTTTGAAATTTTAAACAACATGTGGAAGTAAACTAGTAATTTCAGTTCATAAAAGAATAAATTTTTATTATATAAATAATTTTTAACTCCCCGACCCCAGTTACCGAGAGTTGGTGCATTATTTAAATACATTGAATGATTACAAGGAATCATGATTCGAAGAACTGATCTATTTAGCAGTCTTGTAAAATAGATTACATATATGAATGTTTCTTTAATCATTCTAACATAAAAAAACATAATTAAGACATTTAGAACTCTATTATTCCCATATTTTATCCCTACACATCACACATAATACGCTTCTAGGAATCATGGTAAAACAAAACATGAGAAAGGATTGAGCTCAGATGCTCTGTAAGGGTAAATAATTTTTTGGAAGCTATAAACTATTAAGGCAAGATGTATTATAAAAACATCAGTCCTTTAAACAAAAAACATCAACATAATATGGAAAAAATAATTCAATCATCACCATATAAACATTCGCATGGATATTCTACTAGTCGAATAATCACATGTAATAATTAATTTCATAATGAAGTAATCCCTAATATAAGACATCATTACCACATAGTCAAGGCCTCGTGCCAAGACTACAAGTAAATTTTTTTGCCAATTCCTTTTGCTAAGATACTAGTTCGTCTCATCTTACCTATCGATGCATTGAGGAGCTATAATGGGCTCCACCTGTCACTTAATATGACCACTTCATTCTTCATATGCAATTGTTGAAACATAACATAAACATTCATATTAAACCCATCATACCAATTGTCAATAAATTATCCATAAATCATGAATGGTATAAAAATAGTACATCCTCAGTAAAAAATATCATTACTCATTAAATACAATATGGATGATTGTATTATAATAAATCAACCTCAATCAAGAATAATATCCAATAAATAATGATGATATGGTTAAAAATGATTAGTAAAACTCTTTGAGTGAAATACTCATTTTACATGAAATCATTTAAAAGTCGCACATTTTATAAAGGATGAAACTTAAAATATATTTTTTAATCAATGGGTCTCATACCACTTTAAATTTTTTTAATTTAATTAACATTTTAAAACATTAAGGTCCATTTAAGTAAATCCTTAAAACCATTTTGAAAATATGGACATTAATGGTAAATATTTAGAAGAATAAATATTCAAAAAATTTAAAATTATTTGTATTTAAAGATAAAATTAAAAATAATCATTTTTAAAACTATTATATGAAACATGGAAATGGAAAATAAATATTTTCCTGTAAAAAAATACAAATAAACTATCTCGTATATCAATAAGATTGAGAAATTATACCTTACCTTGTACATTCAATTAGTTGAGGGTACGATTAACCTAGGTATAATGAAAATAGTATGTTATTAAATTATACCAGAAACATATTAATATTTATGATATAATACATGATTCATTTGTGAATTTATAGTACACATTTAATAATAATTTCCATGTAAAATTACCATTTGGGTTAATAATCCCTTTCTTTATCATACGTGTTTTAACTTGTTATTCTTGAATGTATCACCTAGATCATGATTTAAATACATAAAAAATATAAAAAATTATTCATATATCACATATATCTAGAATATAAATATTTATAATAGATATATATATGAAATGGAAAACACCGTTTATGGAAACGGTAGGCCGTACGTACATATAAACAATGTTTCCATTTTCACATTGTATTGAAGGGAAGTAAGAGAATAAGATATATGTCAGTACATGTATATATATATATCACTCTCCAGTAGAATTATTGTTTCATAAATTACATACTTATTAATAATATATATTTTTATAATAATCATTGAATGGTGAATGTGGAAATGAATCACATAGCGTTTTGGCGACGTTAAGTTGTACGTACACACGCGCGATGATATCATTTCCTTAAGGATTAAATGGTGTGAAATTGGATGGAATATTAATTTTACATAGAAATTAGCATGGTATTTTCAATATTTATATACATAATACTCATTATTATAACCATCCAAATAACATAGTACTGATTTACAAATTACACCACAGTATAGAGACGGTAAACTGTACGTACGCACGCATTATGAAATTATCATTCATAAAATGGATATCATAATGAATATAGTTGTACAATATTAATAATAACATCATAGTATGTATAAGATACTGTATTTGATATTTTGGTATGTAAAAGACAAAGAATGGAAAAGTGGAAGAAGAAAATAACATTGAAAGAGGTGATAAAATAATTACCATGTATCTGGGTGTTTCCTATTGATTTGACCAAAATTCCTCCATAGGATGTATTTAGGCTCAATGGATGGGATTTAGGTTGAAGTGAGGGAAGTTTGTAAGAGATTTGGGGAGGGGTTTTCTGATCCAAATGGATTTGGAACTGTGAATTTGAGAGAAGGGGAAGTTCTCTTTTATAAGAGGGGCGAGGGGAACCATAGGAACAACTTGAAATATTATTTTATTATACAATCATATTCAGTTTATAATGGATCAAAATGAATTTATTTCGAGCCTCATGTGATTATGGGTTGAAATAATCTCAACCCGTAGGTTTTAGACAAGTTTAGGTTACTATATTAACCTTATCATTCAGATTTAACTCTTAGTTAAATAGTTTAACATTTACCATGTCTCCTTATATTTTTATATTTTATGGTAAAAAAATACTAAAAAAATCCAATGGAAACCTTAGTTGTTCATTAATGACATATATATTATTATATATGTCCTTTTTCTGAAGCTTATATTTTTAGACTATTAGTTAATTTAATAAAATAGTATTTGTTTTAAAAACACACGTAGGTCCATTTTGACAATATTTTTTATTTGGTTTTTGTGAATGCCATTACAACTTGATTACTTCGAAAAACATACATTTAATCAACCCTAACAATTTATATTCAACTATAAAATTTTTCGATGTCATAAATATCCTCAATTTACATTTATTTTTATATTTCTAATAAAAATTATTTTAATCTTTCATTAATAAGGTAATTACTGCATCTTCATTGTGTCATAAATAAATTTAAATATTTAAGGTCTAAAATTTATAAATAAAATACCATGATGTAGGGAATATTTTTATATTTCAAATGAATATTCATAGTTGAGTTTTTCTAATGCATAATTTTATTTTAAAAATGGTTTAGTTATTCAAATTTGAATTTTACACTTTAAACTCCTCTTTAAATAAATTAATAATAAATGTTCTGATCTAATCTATGAGGACCAAAAGGATCATATTTTATTCTTAAGGTTGATTTTGGTCTAAATACACTTATCCAATAAAATTAGGACATGTGTTAGAGTTATTATAAAATAATTTTAACCTTTAATTACCATATTTACATTTAACCGTGGTAAATAAAAATCAAATGTTCCCATTCACCCAAAATTATTTTCAAGATATTGAACCAAATTTTACTTACTGATTGAAAATGTGTCTCTCAAATTTTTTAAATTCAATTCATATAAGCGGTAAAATTATATTTTATGCAAATTTGAAAATGTGCCTAGAAGGTGGGTCAAAGACGTTACAAATTTTAATAAAATTATATACATATATTTTTATTATAAAATTACTCCAATGAATTAAATTTAACAAATATAGGTATTATGTATCTGTTTTTACTTTTATATATATTAAAAATATGAATTATTAAGATAAGAGTCGGTTTTAAATAATGGCGTAGTGTTTTTCACTATTCATCAAAAAATGAATGTTTTCAGAAAAATACCAAAATTTCACCCGAAGATAATTTTGATATTCCAAATCCAAAAATGTTGTCCTTTTTACCAAATTCAAAACATATATGTTTCATTAATTAATTTTAAATTAATTCCCATTGTCAAAAATAAAAGTTGGGTTTTTAAAAAGTAAAAACTATCTAAAGATTGACATATTTTTATGTCAAATTTAAATTTAAAATTACATATAATGACCTAAATTGTGCTAAATGATAAACGTATCATATAATTATAGATCAAAGACAATAAATTTTTTTATTTAACACAATAAATTATTTTGATTAAAAAAGTGGTTTTCAATTAAAATTTAGTATTTTTCATTATTCATCAAAATATGAATGTTAAGAGAAAAGAATCAAAAATTTATCCAAAAATAACTTTTATGTCCCGATTCTAAATAATAATATAATTTCATTAAATTGAATATATAAAAGTTTCATATATTGGTTTTAAAAAGGGTTCTCCATTGAAAGGCGGTAAAATTTCATTTTTTGAAAAATGATTCTTTAATCTGAAAAAAATTAATTTGATCGAATATTATGTCTAATAAACACATAATATGGATTCTAAAATTATATGAATTATTAAAAATTCAAAATTCAGTTATTACTATTCAGAATCGCTTTTTGAATGGCTAGTTTGGTATATTGTGGTGCGCTCGAACTTGGTGTTGCGTGTAGTGGTAGTTATTGAATTACATTGAAGAGATAACATACTATGAAAACATGGGGTGTTACATTCTCCCCTCCAGTAAATTGTGTCCTTAAAATTTGAAATTTTTCTTCAAAAATAATAGGTTAAAAATAGAAAAATACCTTTTTGGAAAAATCACATCAGAAATTGTTTTAAAAATATTAGTATTAATAAGAAGGAAAGGGAAATGGAAATGTTACCACCAAATTATGATATCTATTAAGATAGAATTGGTTTCAATTGGAGACACATTATTGGAGGGAAAATGTAAATATTTATAGGGAGTGATTGAGGTCATCAACAACAATCAAGTGTAAAATTGAGGGCCTCATATGCATCAATATATGATGATTTAAAATATTATCGGTTCAACAAAACCTATGTTATAAGGATAACAAATTTTTGGTTTTTAGATCACTTACCTAAAGGTTAAGAATTAATTTCTTCATAGAATATGTATAAAAGGAATATTTGAGAAGTAAAGTTCCATTCTTTAACTAATTTCTACCACAAACTCATCTTTCAATCAAAAAGATAATTGAACTCAAAATATTCTATTTATCCAAATCATATAGAGTTCCAAAAATTGAGTTTTTAATTAATCTATTAGGTTATTTTAAAAAAAAATTATATAAACCAGAAAATCACTTGGGCTAGTGGTAGGTGATCCACCCTGGTCGCTCATCCGTTGGGGGTTCATGTCTCGTAGCATTTCCAGATGCGAGAGGTTGTCGCCCGACCACAGTGTTGTAATTTTTATAACAATCCATAAATAATCTTAAGAAATGTTTTAACCTTAAACAATTTTATGAATTTTCCAACTTAATCCATTCCATCCTTTAGACTTATTCAAAATACTTCTATCCAATCTCACAATCAAAATTTTATAAGTAAGTTAAACATAATAAAGATCTCTTTTTTCCATATAATAACATGTGAATACCTTCAGATTGTATTCTCTTAAAATATGGTTGCACCATGAATTTCCATAAAACCTTATTGATTACATTCACTCTCCCTTATTCCTTATATAATTCTGGATATAGTTCTTATATCCAAAAATGTTGTAAAATCCAACAATGATGGAATATACAAATCATTAATCAGTTTTATGGTAGTCAAGAGAATCCAATATAATTTATCCAAATAAATCATATAAAATTCCAAAATCACAACCTGAGTATCAGAAATTTATTATGGTTTATCTTTCCTCAGATATTTATTTTCCAAAAATGATTAAAATTCTATTGAGTCACTTTTCTTAGTACCATTGAATCTCGAATCCACAATGAAATAGTACTATAGTACAATCCTTATATACTCTATAATTATTATAACTTTTACATCATTAATACAATGCTCAAATGACAAAATTATTTAACAGAAACATATGAACACTAATCATTCAACTTTATCTCTTGTAGTATGAAAACATTATTATTATCAAATAGAATCGTTTGGGTATACTCTGATTATTGGGACATTGATTTTTGTAGTGACCCAGCTCCTTGGAGATGAAGTATTATACACTTGAAACCATTTTCGTAACCTTTAAATCACATACATGGTGTCCTTTTTATCCTCACTTATAATATACTCTCATTCCCTTCATCAATTTACCAAGGTGATTCGTTTCATAGTTATCACATAGGGGGAAATCATTATTTCCCATCATCCCTGTAACAGCCCGAGATTTTATGAAAAATATTCTTTTTTATTTCACTAATGTCTTGTGTTGTACGCTACACCAAAAGGAGCTTGCACAACACGCATCCTTGACTTTCCTTGCATTACACGCAATCGCGACCTTCCTCGATAGCTTGCGTCGTACGCAATACCGAGTTTCACTAAACAACAATATGCTATTAAAACTAGCCGTTATGAATAGTAATAACCACTTTTGGAAATTTTATAAATTTTATTTTTCAAAATGGACTTCATTTTTGGACTCAGAATATCGAAATTAGCCTAGGGTGAAATTTTGGTATTTTTCTGAAAACTTTCAATTTTTGATGAATAGTGATACCACTAAGTGGTAGGTTAAAAAACTGAATTTTGCATAAAACATAATTTTACCACTTCTGTGAATGGAATTTCGAAAATCCAAGCGACACGGTTAATATCAAGGACTAAAATGTGGTTCAATGAGATAAAAATAATTTTTTGGTGAATAGTAACTTTTTAATTTTTTTACCACGGTTAATAGTAAATAGGGTAACTAAGGGTAAATATGATATTAATATTACCCTAACACATGTCTTAATCCTATTGGACAAGTGTATTTCGACCAAAAACAAACTTAGGAATAAAATATGACCATTTAGGCCTACTTGGATTAGATTAGGACATTTATTATTATTTAATTCAAAGAAGAGTTAAAAGAGTTAAAATCAAAGTTTATTTACTAAAACATTTTTAATATGGGGTTATACATAAGATAAATTCGATTGTAAATATTCATTAGAAATCTAAAAAGATTTACTACATGATGGTATTTTATTTGTAATTTTTAGACATCAAATAATTTAATTTATTTATGACATAGTGATGATGCAGTAATTATCTTATTAATAAAATATTGACATAATTGATGTTATAAACACCAAAATAAATATAATTTGAGACTTTTTATTAATTCCACTAATTTTCTAGGTTACTATGATATATTAGTGTTGATTTAATCAACTTGGTTTGAACATAAAATTCTGTTATGACTTTCACAAAAATCATATATCAAATAGTGTCAAAATTGACACAAAATAGTTTTTAAATAAAATATTATATTATTAATTGTTATTTTATTCCTAAAAATCTAAGGTTCGGCCAAATGACTTAGATAAAGATATATATATTAATAATAAACAATTTGGGGTTCGTTTGGCATGTTATAGTAAGTGTATTAACCATATAGTGTAAGAAAACAAAAAGACACGGTAAAAGTTAAATTATTTAACTTAGAGTTAAATCTAATTGATAAGGTTAAAATAATAACCTAATCTTGTCTAAATTATATTGGTTGATAGGATTTCGACCCATCCCCACTTTATCTCCGAAATAAGACCCTTTGGAACCATTATAAAGCGATTTTGACTTTAATATAAAATAATATTTTGAGATATTCCTAAGGTGCCCCTCTCCTCCCTTATAAAAGGACACCTCCTCCCCCTCCTCCTCACACCAAATTGAGCACTCAAGCTCGGCCAACCCCTGCCAAAATCCCTTCTCCACTTCCCTAGAATAATCCTAGAGGTTCTGGTCTTCCACAAAGTCCAATTTTAGTGCCCTAAGAGGAGGTCTCAAAGAGGCACTTCAAAGAAGAGGTAATTACCGTTACCAATTCTTTCATCTTTATTTATTCTTCCACTTCTTCTTCTTAGGTTGTTTCATTATGAAGTAATAACATCAGTATCACTCATATACTGATATGTTATTATAAGTATGAAACAACCCTATTTCACCATCTATCCATCCTACGGAAAAAGAAATCACCGCGCGTGCGTACGTACGGAATACCGTCTCCACGCCGTGGTGTAATCTATTTTCCACCACCACCTTACATGGATGGGTATAATGGTGTAAAGAATAACTATACATAGTTATTACAACATCATATTGATTCTGATATATTGTATAATCCACTCCAATTCAATTCAATATTTATAGAAATGATATCATCGCTCGTGCGTACGTACGGACTACCGTCTCCACGACGTGATGAGATTCATTCTCCATGTTAACCATTTAAGAATGATTATAAAGTATATATAAGAAATAATAATGAAATATATGACATTATAAAGCTACTGGATTTATGTATATATATATGTGTATGTTATCTACTTACTTCCATTTCAAGACAATAAGGAAAGGAAAACAGCGTTCATGCGTACGTACGGACTACCGTCTCCATGAACGGTGTTTTCCATTTTATTTATCTACCTATTATATATATATATATATACTGAATATATATGATATATAAATCATATTTTATATTCTGGAAGTAAGTAAATCATGATATAAGTAATAATGATGTCAAGAACAACAAGTGAAAACACCTACGATAAATGAAACGATTTTACCCAAAACGCTTCTTTTTACATGGAATTTACAAAAGAACGGGTAATATAATGTCATAAGTGAACCATATATGATATCATAACAATGAATATGATTCTGTAATAAGTCAATAACATGATTTAAATCATTATACATGAGGTTCAGACACTTACAAAGCAAGTCGGACCTAAGGTAAGGGAAATATCAGAATCTCATTTTTATCCGAGATTGTTTATTCGTAAGTATTTACTGGGGTGTATTTTATCATCCACATCCATGTTTACTCAATATGTAATATTATTTCCATCCACCTAAAATTGTTTAAATCCATTTTTACCCTTCGGTGAGTTTTTAGTAATACGTATGAAAGGAATCTTTTGTCGTTTTTCGTACGAGGTACTTTTTGACTTTTCCGACAAAAGTACGAAGAATGTTTTTTTTAACTTATACGGCATGAATGGATTTTTAAAACATTATTTCCAAGAAGCTTCCTTTACAAGTTTTCAAGTTTATTTTTAA
This sequence comes from Viscum album, assembly GCA_963277665.1. Lineage (NCBI taxonomy): Eukaryota > Viridiplantae > Streptophyta > Magnoliopsida > Santalales > Viscaceae > Viscum > Viscum album. Next base: position 1,775,563,401 of record OY728133.1, on the reverse strand, counting down.
TCAACTTCTTTTATTTTAAAGTTGTATGACATGTTATGAAAGGAAAAAAATGTTTTTGAAGAAGAAAGGATATTTTCCTCAAGAATGGAGTTCAAGTGTTTTATCATAATTATTTTCCATCTAAGATAATAAAGGGTTCTGTTTTTATCCCTATTATTACATTGATTTGATCATGTTGTGATGGAAATATTTTTATGAATTCCTTTATCTTATATGAATTGTTTTATGATGTCATGTTGTTTAAGAATCCCATTTTTATTACATGGGTTACGCTATGATTTATGATTTATGATTATGTGGCACACATAAGAAAGGATTCATTATAAGATGGGTGGGACCTATATCTCCCTCCAATGCATTGGGTAAAGATTTTATATCTCATGAGATAGACATGGCTGGAACGGAAGGTTATTTCGGTTCAGTGATACAGGACTGAAACGAGGAGTGAACTCGGTTCAGAAAGGGACTTTGTCCACTAAGATAGTCTTGGCAATGAGTCATGACTAACAAGAAATGATTTTCCATGATTATGTGTGCATGCCACAAAGTTTCAAGTTTTATGTTATGGGGATCTCATTTTCACTTCTATGATTTATCCCATGTTATGATATTATGAGCTCTTTTGCAGGTTAAGATTTCCAAAAGCTATGTTCTTATGTATATGGTGTGATTGATATTTCTTTTGTTTACCCTTACTGAGCATTTGAGCTCACCCTTTTATGTTTTCTTTTCCCCAGGATATAAAGAAAGGTTTTTAGGTAAAAAAAGGGAAGATCTTTATGGGAGATATTGAAGATCTTTCACCACGATTAGAAGATTACGTTCCGAGTTTCCAAAGACACTAAACTATTACGATCCTTGTGTGTGTGTTTTTGTTATGTACTAAGTATTCCGCAAAAGTAATGTAATGTCCATGTACGATAAGCTTCGGGCCTCTACAGTTGGTATCAGAGGAATGGTTTAGTCAACCTTTGGAAACTAGGATGCGAAAACGTTAGTGAGATCCCTAGAGATATTTCTAAGGTATGTCTAGGGATGTCCCTAAGGATAAGTATACGTATAGAATATGGTCCTAGAACTACGGTAACGATCTTAGAATTTAACCTAAGATGTTAGATATTAAGGGTACTCCCCCTTTACTATGTTGTTTTCCCTAGCATGATTTTTGCCTCTCACACTATTCTTTTTGGGTTTTAGACGATGGCTGGAACCCGAAGGAACCGTGTTGATCAATACAATGGACAATGCAATGATTGCCCTCCTGAACAAACAAATGTTATGGGAGATGGAGTGGAAAATCTTATTGCTATACTTACACAAGCTATGAATCATTCTGGACTTCCAAATGAGTAGAGAAGGGAACAATCTTGTATTGAGTCCTTCATGAGGCAACGCCCACCTTCTTTCAGTGGGTCTTCTGATCCACTTGTGGCTGAACAATGGATCAGTACTACTGAAAAGATATTTTCAGTTCTTCAATGTTCTAAACATGATAAAGTCATCTTAGCAGTATATCGTTTGGAAGGTGAAGCTGATCAATGGTGGAATCTTATCAAGAATACGAGGCCAAGAGATGAAATTGAGTCCATGGAATGGGACGAGTTCAAGAACTTGTTTTTCAGTAAGTACTTCCCTCGTATTCTTCGAACAAAGAAGGAGAAAGAGTTTCTTGAACTGAAGCAAAGGGACGATGAATCTGTTGGTACCTATGAAGCAAATTTTACAAGACTTGCAAGGTATGCTTCTGGTATTATCATCCAACCTGAAAGTAAAGTTGATCGATTTTTCAGTTGCTTAAAACCAAGTCTTCGAAGGGCATTAGCTATAAGAGACTTCAGTAACTATGAAGAAATTGTGCGTTGTGCTATCAAGGTAGAAATGGAAGTTGGTGTTACATATCCATATCATGGTTTTGAAAAGAAACGAAAGATGGAGTTCAAGGAGAAATCTCAGAATAATGGTGAAAAGAAGATGAATGTTTCCTTATGCACAAAGTGTGGAAACAAGCATGGTGGAGATTGTGTTAAAGGAACTAGAAAATGTTTTAAGTGTGGAAAAGAAGGTCATCGAGCAGCTGAGTGTCGAAGTAATGGAAGAAGGGTTTCTAATGATGTAAATAAAGCAAACACTGCAGAGAACGCACCACCAACACTTCAATGCTTCAAGTGCAAGGAAATGGGGCATTATGCTAATAATTTCCCTAATCCAAGTGTTAGTGATGATCAACATGAGCAACCACTGAAGGCAAAGGACAAAGGGAAATCACATGCGATCACTATTGGCAATGTTGAATATAACAACGATGTGGTGGAATGATTAAGTGTTTATGTAATGGGATTCCAAAATAATGTTGTATCATTGAGTATTGCAATATTTATTGATGTGGTATTCAAAGTGATTGAGATATTTTTTGGAAATAAGATGATATGCGCATAATGAAGACGAGAAAATGAAATGTTTAATAGTATTCATGAGCTCATGAATGATATAAGGACTAAGTGATATCATGGTTTAAGTATATAGAATTTTGAGGATTTTGGTATGTAGAAAGTGTTAACTTTTAACTGCACTCATGTTTTCACTAAGGTATTCAAGAGAATACCCGATTAAGGACTTTGAATGTTTGGAATGTGACCAACAAGACATATCTTATGATATGTGGGGATCAACGACAGTATTAAATCTCTGGTAATCGTTGTCACTATATTATGAGAGTGGACTGCAGTATTATGTATAAGCCTAAAGATTAGATTGGATTATGTTGGACATAAGTTAGTATTGTTAATGGATATAAGATTTTCGATATTATTGATGGGATGTTATAGTAACGTAGTTTTAGAAAAAGGAAAACCTGCAGGACAGGCGACATCCCATCGCTTCGGACAAGGCTGTAGGAATCGAACCCACAACCGAAGTGCGACTGGCCTTTATCGCCTACCACTGACCTACAAGAAGTCCCTGTTTAGTAGAAACTAGTGTTATTATATTAAGCAGTATGATATATGAAGTATAAGCCCATTTTAGGAACCATATGTGATTAATCTCACTATAGATCGACTTATGTATATAATTTTTGCTAACCTTTTGTTTGAGACAGATGGAATGACCCGTCATTCTATCACATGATCTGCTAACACTTCACGAATAACAAATTCAACTTCATTTATTTAAGAGATGAAGTGGAAATTGTTAAAGGCACGAACAACAGTGAGATTGTACCAAAATAAAGTAAGTATTTATTCTAATTCAAATTCTTTAACTTTAGGGAAATGATCTTGAATACCAAAAATGTTGTCCTAGTTCTCTTATACCTGATGAATCAGATGGTACCTTAGATCGTCACAAATTTATGGATTTGTGATTACTGGCTTTTCCATAGCCATGTTCTCTACCACTCTCCATCAGAACATGATGGTTAGATTTCTCTTCCATATCCATATTTTCACCTATGTCGAAACCCAGTGATTAGTTTATTTGGGTAATCGTTACATTTCATACTTTGGTTTTTAAAGCCAAGTTTTGGTATTCCCTTTTACCATGTGGGTTTCTATTAAAGAAACTTTCGAATAGTAAACCATTTATAACCCCGACGAATTTCGAGGGCGAAATTCATTTTAAGGGGGGTAGAATGTAACAGCCCGAGATTTTATGAAAAATATTCTTTTTTATTTCACTAATGTCTTGTGTTGTACGCTACACCAAAAGGATCTTGCACAACACGCATCCTTGACTTGCCTTGCATTACACGCAATCGCGACCTTCCTCGATAGCTTGCATCGTACGCAATACCGAGTTTCACTAAACAACAATATGCTACTAAAACTAGCCGTTATGAATAGTAATAACCACTTTTTGAAATTTTATAAATTTTATTTTTCAAAATGGACTTCATTTTTGGACTCATAATATCGAAATTAGCCTAGGGTGAAATTTTGGTATTTTTCTGAAAACTTTCAATTTTTGATGAATAGTGAAACCACTAAGTGGTTGGTTAAAAACCTGAATTTTGCATAAAACATAATTTTACCGCTTCTGTGAATGGAATTTCGAAAATCCGAGAGACACGGTTAATATCTAGGACTAAAATGTGGTTCAATGAGATAAAAATAATTTTTTTGGTGAATAGTAACTTTTTACTTTTTTTATCACGGTTAATATTAAATAGGGTAACTAAGGGTAAATATGATATTAATATTACCCTAACACATGTCCTAATCCTATTGGACAAGTTTATTTCGACCAAAAACAAACTTAGGAACAAAATATGACCATTTAGGCCCACTTGGATTAGATTAGGACATTTATTATTATTTAATTCAAAGAAGAGTTAAAAGAGTTAAAATCAAAGTTTATTTACTAAAACATTTTTAATATGGGGTTATACATAAGATAAATTCGATTGTAAATATTCATTAGAAAGCTAAAAAGATTTAATACATGATGGTATTTTATTTGTAATTTTTAGACATCAAATAATTTAATTTATATATGACATAGTGATGATGCAGTAATTATCTTATTAATAAAATATTGACATAATTGATGTTATAAACACCAAAATAAATATAATTTGAGACTTTTTATGAATTCCACTAATTTTCTAGGTTACTATGATATATGAGTGTTGATTTAATCAACTTGGTTCGAACATATAATTCTGTTATGACTTTCACAAAAATCATATATCAAATAGTGTCAAAATTGAAACAAAATAGTTTTTAAATCAAATATTATATTATTAATTGTTATTTTATTCCTAAAAATCTAAGGTTCGGCCAAATTACTTAGATAAGGATATATATATTAATAATAAACAATTTGGGGTTCGTTTGGCATGTTATAGTAAGTGTATTAACCATATAGTGTAAGAAAACAAAAAGATACGGTAAAAGTTAAATTATTTAACTTAGAGTTAAATCTAATTGATAAGGTTAAAATAATAACCTAAATTTGTATAAATACTATTGGTTGATAGGATTTCGACCCATCCCCACTTTAGCTCCGAAATAAGACCCTTTGGAACCATTACAAACCGATTTTGACTTTAATATAAAATAATATTTTGAGATATTCCTAAGGTGCCCCTCTCCTCCCTTATAAAAGGACACCTCCTCCCCCTCCTCCTCACACCAAATTGAGCACTCAAGCTCGGCCAACCCCTGCCAAAATCCCTTCTCCACTTCCCTAGAATAATCCTAGAGGTTCTGGTCTTCCTCAAAGACCAATTTTAGTGCCCTAAGAGGAGGTCTCAAAGAGGCACTTCAAAGAAGAGGTAATTACTGTTACCAATCCTTTCATCTTTATTTCTTCTTCCACTTCTTCTTCTTAGGTTTTTTCATTATGAAGTAATAACATCAGTATCACTAATATACTGATATGTTATTATAAGTATGAAACAACCCTATTTCACCATCTATCCATCCTACGGAAAAAGAAATCACCGCGCGTGTGTACGTACTGAATACCGTCTCCACGCCGTGGTGTAATCTATTTTCCACCACCACCTTACATGGATGGGTATAATGGTGTAAAGAATAACTATACATAGTTATTACAACATCATATTGATTCTGATATATTGTATAATCCACTCCAATTCAATTCAATATTTATAGAAATGATATCATCGCTCGTGCGTACGTACGGACTACCGTCTCCACGACGCGATGAGATTCATTTTCCATGTTAACCATTTAAGAATGATTATAAAGTATATATAAGAAATAATAATGAAATATATGACATTATAAAGCTACTGGATTTATGTATATATATATATGTGTATGTTATCTACTTACTTCCATTTCAAGACAATAAGGAAAGGAAAACAGCGTTCATGCGTACGTACGGACTACCGTCTCCATGAACGGTGTTTTCCATTCTATTTATCTACCTATTATATATATATATATACTGAATATATATGATATATAAATCATATTTTATATTCTGGAAGTAAGTAAATCATGATATAAGTAATAATGATGTCAAGAACAACAAGTGAAAACACCTATGATAAATGAAACGATTTTACCCAAAACGCTTCTTTAACATGGAATTTACAAAAGAACGGGTAATATAATGTCATAAGTGAACCATATATGATATCATAACAATGAATATGATTCTGTAATAAGTCAATAACATGATTTAAATCATTATACAGGAGGTTCGGACACTTACAAAGCAAGTCGGACCTAAGGTAAGGGAAATATCACAATCTCATTTTTATCCGAGATTGTTTATTCGTAAGTATTTACTGGGGTGTATTTTATCATCCACATCCATGTTTACTCATTATGTAATATTATTTCCATCCACCTAAAATTGTTTAAATCCATTTTTACCCTTCGGTGAGTTTTTAGTAATACGTATGAAAGGAATCTTTTGTCGTTTTTCGTACGAGGTACTTTTTGACTTTTCCGACAAAAGTACGAAGAATGTTATTTTAACTTATACGGCATGAATGGATTTTTAAAACATTACTTCCAAGAAGCTTCCTTTAAAAGTTTTCAAGTTTATTTTTAATCAACTTCTTTTATTTTAAAGTTGTATGACATGTTATGAAAGGAAAAAAATGTTTTTGAAGAAGAAAGGATATTTTCCTCAAGAATGGAGTTCAAGTGTTTTATCAAAATTATTTTCCATCTAAGATAATAAAGGGTTCTGTTTTTATCCCTATTATTACATTGATTTGATCATGTTGTGATGGAAATATTTTTATGAATTCCTTTATCTTATATGAATTGTTTTATGATGTCATGTTGTTTAAGAATCCCATTTTTATTACATGGGTTACGCTATGATTTATGATTTATGATTATGTGGCACACATAAGAAATGATTCATTATAAGATGGGTGGGACCTATATCTCCCTCCAATGCATTGGGTAAAGATTTTATATCTCATGAGATAGACATGGCTGGAACGGAAGGTTATTTCGGTTCAGTGATACAGGACTGAAACGAGGAGTGAACTCGGTTCAGAAAGGGACTTTGTCCACTAAGATAGTCTTGGAAATGAGTCATGACTAACAAGAAATGATTTTCCATGATTATGTGTGCATGCCACAAAGTTTCAAGTTTTATGTTATGGGGATCTCATTTTAACTTCTATGATTTATCCCATGTTATGATATTATGAGCTCTTTTGCAGGTTAAGATTTCCAAAAGCTATGTTCTTATGTATATGGTGTGATTGATATTTCTTTTGTTTACCCTTACTGAGCATTCGAGCTCACCCTTTTATGTTTTCTTTTCCCCAGGATATAAAGAAAGGTTTTTAGGTAAAAAAAAGGGAAGATCTTTATGGGAGATATTGAAGATCTTTCACCACGATTAGAAGATTACGTTCCGAGTTTCCAAAGACACTAAACTATTACGATCCTTGTGTGTGTGTTTTTGTTATGTACTAAGTATTCCGCAAAAGTAATGTAATGTCCATGTACGATAAGCTTCGGGCCTCTACAGTTGGTATCAAGGGAAAGGTTTAGTCAACCTTTGGAAACTAGGATGCGAAAACGTTAGTGAGATCCCTAGAGATATTTCTAAGGTATGTCTAGGGATGTCCCTAAGGATAAGTATACGTATAGAATATGGTCCTAGAACTACGGTAACGATCTTAGAATTTAACCTAAGATGTTAGATATTAAGGGTACTCCCCCTTTACTATGTTGTTTTCCCTAGCATGATTTTTTCCTCTGACACTATTATTTTTGGGTTTTAGACGATGGCTGAAACCCGAAGGAACCGTGTTGATCAATACAATGGACAATGCAATGATTGCCCTCCTGAACAAACAAATGTTATGGGAGATGGAGTGCAAAATATTATTGCTATACTTACACAAGCTATGAATCATTCTGGACTTCCAAATGAGCAGAGAAGGGAACAATATTGTATTGAGTCCTTCATGAGGCAACGTCCACCTTCTTTCAGTGGGTCTTCTGATCCACTTGTGGCTGAACAATGGATCAGTACTACTGAAAAGATATTTTCAGTTCTTCAATGTTCTGAACATGATAAAGTCATCTTAGCAGTATATCGTTTGGAAGGTGACGCTGATCAATGGTGGAATCTTATCAAGAATATGAGGCCAAGAGATGAAATTGAGTCCATGGAATGGGACGAGTTCAAGAACTTGTTTTTCAGTAAGTACTTCCCTCGTATTCTTCGAACAAAGAAGGAGAAAGAGTTTCTTGAACTGAAGCAAAGGGACGATGAATCTGTTGGTACCTATGAAGAAAATTTTACAAGACTTGCAAGGTATGCTTCTGGTATTATCATCCAACCTGAAAGTAAAGTTGATCGATTTTTCAGTGGCTTAAAACCAAGTCTTCGAAGGGCATTAGCTATAAGAGACTTCAGTAGCTATGAAGAAATTGTGCGTTGTGCTATCAAGGTAGAAATGGAAGTTGTTGTTACATATCCATCTCATGGTTTTGACAAGAAACGAAAGATGGAGTTCAAGGAGAAATCTCAGAATAATGGTGAAAAGAAGATGAATGTTTCCTTATGCACAATGTGTTGAAAGAAGCATGGTGGAGATTGTCTTAAAGGGACTAGAAAATGTTTTAAGTGTGGAAAAGAAGGTCATCGAGCAGCTGAGTGTCGAAGTAATGGAAGAAGGGTTTCTAATGATGTAAATAAAGCAAACACTGCAGAGAACGCACCACCAACACTTCAATGCTTCAAGTGCAAGGAAATGGGGCATTATGCTAATAATTGCCCTAATCCAAGGGTTAGTGATGATCAACATGAGATACCACTGAAGGCAAAGGACAAAGGGAAATCACATGCGATCACTATTGGCAATGTTGAATATAACAACGATGTGGTGGAATGATTAAGTGTTTATGTAATGGGATTCCAAAATAATGTTGTATCATTGAGTATTGCAATATTTATTGATGTGGTATTCAAAGTGATTGAGATATTTTTTGGAAATAAGATGATATGCGCATAATGAAGACGAGAAAAAGAAATGTTTAATAGTATTCATGAGCTCATGATTGATATAAGGACTAAGTGATATCATGGTTTAAGTATATAGAATTTTTAGGATTTTGGTATGTAGAAAGTGTTAACTTTTAACTGCACTCATGTTTTCACTATGGTATTCAAGAGAATACACGATTAAGGAATTTGAATGTTTGGAATGTGACCAACAATACATATCTTATGATATGTGGGGATCAACGATAGTATTAAATCTCTGGTAATCGTTGTCACTATATTATGAGAGTGGACTGCAGTATTATGTATAAGCCTAAAGATTAGATTGGATTATGTTGGACATAAGTTAGTATTGTTTAAGGATAGAAGATTTTCGATATTATTGATGGGATGTTATAGTAACGTAGTTTTAGAAAAAGGACAACCTGTAGGACGGGCGACAGCCCATCGCTTCGGACAAGGCTGTAGGAATCGAACCCACAACCGAAGTGCGAATGGCCTTTATCGCCTACCACTGACCTACAGGAAGTCCCTGTTTAGTAGAAACTAGTGTTATTATATTAAGCAGTATGATATATGAAGTATAAGCCCATTTTAGGAACCATATGTGATTAATCTCACTATAGATCGACTTATGTATATAATTTTTGCTAACCTTTTGTTTGAGACAGATGGAATGACCCCTCATTCTATCACATGATCTGCTAACACTTCACGAATAACAAATTCAACTTCATTTATTTAAGAGATGAAGTGGAAATTGTTAAAGGCACGAACAACAGTGAGATTGTACCAAAATAAAGTAAGTATTTATTCTAATTCAAATTCTTTAACTTTAGGGAAATGATCTTGAAAACCAAAAATGTTGTCCTAGTTCTCTTATACCAGATGAATCAGATGGTACCTTAGATCGTCACAAATTTATGGATTTGTGATTACTGGCTTTTCCATAGCCATGTTCTCTACCACTCTCCATCAGAACATGATGGTTAGATTTCTCTTCCATATCCATATTTTCACCTATGTCGAAACCCAGTGATTAGTTTATTTGGATAATCGTTACATTTCATACTTTGGTTTTTAAAGCCAAGTTTTGGTATTCCCTTTTACGATGTGGGTTTCTATTAATGAAACTTTCGAATAGTAAACCATTTATAACCCCGACGAATTTCGAGGGCGAAATTCATTTTAAGGGGGGTAGAATGTAACAACCCGAGATTTTATGAAAAATATTCTTTTTTATTTCACTAATGTCTTGTGTTGTACGCTACACCAAAAGGAGCTTGCACAACACGCATCCTTGACTTGCCTTGCATTACACGCAATCGCGACCTTCCTCGATAGCTTGCGTCGTACGCAATACCGAGTTTCACTAAACAACAATATGCTATTAAAACTAGCCGTTATGAATAGTAATAACCACTTTTTGAAATTTTATAAATTTTATTTTTCAAAATGGACTTCATTTTTGGACTCAGAATATCGAAATTAGCCTAGGGTGAAATTTTGGTATTTTTCTGAAAACTTTCAATTTTTGATGAATAGTGAAACCACTAAGTGGTTGGTTAAAAAACTGAATTTTGCATAAAACATAATTTTACCACTTCTGTGAATGGAATTTCGAAAATCCGAGAGACACGGTTAATATCAAGGACTAAAATGTGGTTCAATGAGATAAAAATAATTTTTTGGTGAATAGTAACTTTTTACTTTTTTTATCACGGTTAATAGTAAATAGGGTAACTAAGGGTAAATATGATATTAATATTACCCTAACACATGTCCTAATCCTATTGGACAAGTGTATTTCGACCAAAAACAAACTTAGGAATAAAATATGACCATTTAGGCCCACTTGGATTAGATTAGGACATTTATTATTATTTAATTCAAAGAAGAGTTAAAAGAGTTAAAATCAAAGTTTATTTACTAAAACATTTTTAATATGGGGTTATACATAAGATAAATTCGATTGTAAATATTCATTAGAAAGCTAAAAAGATTTACTACATGATGGTATTTTATTTGTAATTTTTAGACATCAAATAATTTAATTTATTTATGACATAGTGATGATGCAGTAATTATCTTATTAATAAAATATTTACATAATTGATGTTATAAACACCAAAATAAATATAATTTGAGACTTTTTATGAATTCCACTAATTTTCTAGGTTACTATGATATATTAGTGTGGATTTAATCAACTTGGTTTGAACATATAATTCTGTTATGACTTTCACAAAAATCATATATCAAATAGTGTCAAAATTGACACAAAATAGTTTTTAAATCAAATATTATATTATTAATTGTTATTTTATTCCTAAAAATCTAAGGTTCGGCCAAATGACTTAGATAAGGATATATATATTAATAATAAACAATTTGGGGTTCGTTTGGCATGTTATAGTAAGTGTATTAACCATATAGTGTAAGAAAACAAAAAGACACGGTAAAAGTTAAATTATTTAACTTAGAGTTAAATCTAATTGATAAGGTTAAAATAATAACCTAACCCTGTCTAAATTCTATTGGTTGATAGGATTTCGACACATCCCCACTTTAGATCCGAAATAAGACCCTTTGGAACCATTATAAACCGATTTTGACTTTAATATAAAATAATATTTTGAGATATTCCTAAGGTGCCCCTCTCCTCCCTTATAAAAGGACACCTCCTCCCCCTCCTCCTCACACCAAATTGAGCACTCAAGCTCGGCCAAACCCTGCCAAAATACCTTCTCCACTTCCCTAGAATAATCCTAGAGGTTCTGGTCTTCCTAAAAGACCAATTTTAGTGCCCTAAGAGGAGGTCTCAAAGAGGCACTTCAAAGAAGAGGTAATTACCGTTACCAATTCTTTAATCTTTATTTCTTCTTCCACTTCTTCTTCTTAGGTTGTTTCATTATGAAGTAATAACATCAGTATCACTCATATACTGATATGTTATTATAAGTATGAAACAACCCTATTTAACCATCTATCCATCCTACGGAAAAAGAAATCACCGCGCGTGCGTACGTACTGAATACCGTCTCCACGCCGTGGTGTAATCTATTTTCCACCACCACCTTACATGGATGGGTATAATGGTGTAAAGAATAACTATACATAGTTATTACAACATCATATTGATTCTGATATATTGTATAATCCACTCCAATTCAATTCAATATTTATAGAAATGATATCATCGCTCGTGCGTACGTACGGACTACCGTCTCCAAGACGCGATGAGATTCATTCTCCATGTTAACCATTTAAGAATGATTATAAAGTATATATAAGAAATAATAATGAAATATATGACATTATAAAGCTACTGGATTTATGTATATATATATGTGTATGTTATCTACTTACTTCCATTTCAAGACAATAAGGAAAGGAAAACAGCGTTCATGCGTACGTACGGACTACCGTCTCCATGAACGGTGTTTTCCATTTTATTTATCTACCTATTATATATATATATACTGAATATATATGATATATAAATCATATTTTATATTCTGGAAGTAAGTAAATCATGATATAAGTAATAATGATGTCAAGAACAACAAGTGAAAACACCTACGATAAATGAAACGATTTTACCCAAAACGCTTCTTTAACATGGAATTTACAGAAGAACGGGTAATATAATGTCATAAGTGAACCATATATGATATCATAACAATGAATATGATTCTGTAATAATTCAATAACATGATTTAAATCATTATACAGGAGGTTCGGAAACATACAAAGCAAGTCGGACCTAAGGTAAGGGAAATATCACAATCTCATTTTTATCTGAGATTGTTTATTCGTAAGTATTTACTGGGGTGTATTTTATCATCCACATCCATGTTTACTCAATATTTAATATTATTTCCATCCACCTAAAATTGTTTAAATCCATTTTTACCCTTCGGTGAGTTTTTAGTAATACGTATGAAAGGAATCTTTTGTCGTTTTTCGTACGAGGTACTTTTTGACTTTTCCGACAAAAGTACGAAGAATGTTTTTTTTAACTTATACGACATGAATGGATTTTTAAAACATTATTTCCAAGAAGCTTCCTTTACAAGTTTTCAAGTTTATTTTTAATCAACTTCTTTTATTTTAAAGTTGTATGACATGTTATGAAAGGAAAAAAATGTTTTTGAAGAAGAAAAGATATTTTCCTCAAGAATGGAGTTCAAGTGTTTTATCAAAATTATTTTCCATCTAAGATAATAAAGGGTTCTGTTTTTATCCCTATTATTACATTGATTTGATCATGTTGTGATGGAAATATTTTTATGAATTCCTTTATCTTATATGAATTGTTTTATGATGTCATGTTGTTTAAGAATCCCATTTTTATTACATGGGTTACGCTATGATTTATGATTTATGATTATGTGGCACACATAAGAAAGGATTCATTATAAGATGGGTGGGACCTATATCTCCCTCCAATGCATTGGGTAAAGATTTTATATCTCATGAGATAGACATGGCTGTAACAGATGGTTATTTCGGTTCAGTGATACAGGACTGAAACGAGGAGTGAACTCGGTTCAGAAAGGGACTTTGTCCACTAAGATAGTCTTGGCAATGAGTCATGACTAACAAGAAATGATTTTCCATGATTATGTGTGCATGCCACAAAGATTCAAGTTTTATGTTATGGGGATCTCATTTTCACTTCTATGATTTATCCCATGTTATGATATTATGAGCTCTTTTGCAGGTTAAGATTTCCAAAAGCTATGTTCTTATGTATATGGTGTGATTGATATTTCTTTTGTTTACCCTTACTGAGCATTTGAGCTCACCCTTTTATGTTTTCTTTTCCCCAGGATATAAAGAAAGGTTTTTAGGTAAAAAAAGGGAAGATCTTTATGGGAGATATTGAAGATCTTTCACCATGATTAGAAGATTACGTTCCGAGTTTCCAAAGACACTAAACTATTACGATCCTTGTGTGTGTGTTTTTGTTATGTACTAAGTATTCCGCAAAAGTAATGTAATGTCCATGTACGATAAGCTTCAGGCCTCTACAATCCCTTTATCTAACTATCACTTTACCATCCTTTTCTTCTCTTTCTTCCATTCAAATCCATTGGAATCAGATAATTATTTACTTATCTTATTAACACATGAAACTATTTCTTCATATGATGAGAATACATGAGATTATATTTCCCTTCCAAATTTTGGTATAAGACCATGACAGATATGATCTTTCTTACTCTTTGGATCAAGTATATTGCTAGAGTTTCCATTCTTTCTACTGGGGACCATTTATAAACAATGGCATACACTATGATATTTTATGAATCGCAATGCATAATTCTAAACTTGTGAAATACCTAACGTAAATTGAAAAGTTTATGCATATAATCCATAATCATAAAAAAAATGTTCAATTTGATGAGGTATTTACTCATAAATCCTTCAATATGGTTTGTAAATAAAATGTGACATATCCTAAGTATATCCCATATAAGTTTCATAACCATGAGTTCAACAAGGCCTGTTGTCAGGTACCAGGATACCCCGGGTCATGCATGAAACTCCTTCTTAGAGTTTTCACACATAGGTACATCAGTGTTAGAGCTGCCACTAACTACTCGTATCCAGACAGAGATGTATTTCTTGGAATATTCTCAAAATCTTCACATTACCAAAATTCTAGGAATTTATTCTATAATAACCCTCAATGTTTGTCTTAGGATAATTTTCTATAATCATAGTTTTTCTAAATATATTTCCATTGTTGTTTCTAAATTTACTTTGATACCAACTGTAACGCCCTGACCCCAGTTACCCAGAGTTTGTGCATTATTTTAATAAATTTGAATGATTACAATGAGTCACGTCCCGAAGGACCGATCAGTTTAGAATTCTTGGAAAATAGATTACATACAAGAATTTTACATTACACTTTATAACATCAAACACAACATAAATAATCCATTGGGAATTCCATTATTCCCCTAGCTTAATGTTGAATATCAAACATAATACATTTCTTGGAATCCTGGGAAAGCAAAACATAAAAAAGGGGTGAGCTCAGATGATCAATAATTGTAAATAGTTTAGCGGAAGCAACAAACTTTTAGGGTGCGATGTATAATAAAATCATCAGTCTATTAAACAGAAAACCTGAACATAATATGGCCAAAATAAATCAAACATCACCATATAAACATGAACATGTATATTCAACTAGTTGAATAATCATTTGTAATAACTAATTTCATAATGAGAGAATGCCTAATGTGAAACAAAATTTCCACAAGCTCAAGGCCACAAGGAAAGACTTCAAATTAAATTTTTTTCAAGGCCTTGAGCCAAGACACAAGTTTGTCTCCTTAGACGTACTGATGCATCGAAAAGCTATAGCGGCCTCCGCTCATCACTTACTAAGTCCACTGCATTCCTCATATGAAATTGTTGAAGCATAACATTAACATTCGTATGAAAAGTAGAATACGAAATGTCAATACTTTAGCCATTATACATGAATGGTATAAAAATAGCATATCTTCAGTAAAACATATTATAACTCATTAAATACAATATGGATGAATGTATTATAATAAATCAACCTTAATCAAGAATAATATCCAGTCAAGTATGATGATATTGTGGAAAATGATTAGTAAAACACTTTGAGTGAAATTCCCCTTTTTTATGAAATCATTTAAAAGAAACACAATTTATAAACGATGAAATTTAAAAGTTATTTTTGAATCAAAGTTACCCATACCAATTTAAAACATTTTAAAGTAATTAACATTATAAAACATTTGTTTCCCTATAAATAAATCCTTAAACCCATTTTAAAAACATGAACATTAATGATAAATAATTAGAAGCATAAATATTTAACACATTTAAAATGTTTTTTAATAAAAGGGTACCTTAAAAATCCATTTGAAAACTATTTTTTGAAAAATGGACATTGATAATAAATATTTCCTAGTAAAATAATACACATAAACAATCTCGGATAATAATGAGATTGAGGAATTAACCCATACCTCTTATTTTACATTAATTGAGGGTTTGTTTATCATCATGTATAATGATCATAGTATTTTATTTAGTCATAACATAACCATAAACATATTTATAATATAATAAATGATTCATTTTTGAATTTATACTACCCATTTAATAATAATTTCCATGTTAAATTAACATTTCAGGTAATAATCTGTTTCTTTATCATACGTGTTTTAACATGTTAGTATTGATCGTGTCACATAGATCATGATTTAGATAAATAAAAAATATAATACATGATTTATATTTCATATATAGTTAGAATATAAATATTTATAATATATACATATATGAAATGGAAAACACCGTTTATGGAGACGGTAGGTCGTACGTACGCATAAACGATGTTTCCGTTTTCATATCGTATTGAAGCAAAGTAAGTAAATAAGATATTTGTAAGTACATACATACATATATATATATATAAAGAAGATTTATTTTTCATATATTAAATACTTATTAATAATATATATTCTTATAATCATCATTGAATTATGAACATGGAAATTAATCTAATCGCGTCGGGGACGCAGTAATTCGTATGTACACACGAGCGACTATATCACTTCCCTAATGATTAAAAGGTGTGGAATTAGATGCTATATTAATTTTAAAAAGAAATTAGAATTTATTTTTTATTATTTATATACATATTAATCATCATTATATCCATCCAAATAATATAGTGTTGAATGACAAATTACACCCCGACTAAAGATGGTAATTTGTATGTACGCACGCATGGTGACATTATTATTAATAAGATGGAGAGAAGAATGAATTTGGTTCTACCAAATTTATAATAACAATTAGGAATGTAGAAGGTATTGGATTTATTATTTTGGTATAGAAATAAAAAATGAAAGTCAATGAGGAAGAAGAAAATAACTTTAAAAGATGTGATACAATTATTACCTTCTCATCGGGTGTTTCCTTTTGATTTGAACAAAAGTATTCCAAAAGATGGATTTCGTTCAAAAAAAGGCCTATATATTGAATTTATGGATGTTTGGAGGTGGTTGGGGTAGGTTTTGGGCATGCTAAATGGATTTGGAGGTGTGAAATTGAGAAAAGGGGAAGTGCCCTTTTATAAGAGGGGTGAGGGCCACCTTAGAAAAAACATGATATATTATTTTATTGTACAATCATATTCGGTTTATATTGGCTCCAAAAGGATTTCCATATATCCTTAGGTAGTTATGGGTCGGAATCATCTCAACCAACAGGTTTTAGGCAAGTTTAGGTTACCATATTAATAATATCTTTTTTATTTAACTCTTAGTTAAATAGTTTAACATTTTCCATGTCTCCTTGAATTTTTATATTATATGGTTGATCAACATAGTATAAAATTCTAAGAGAACCCCTAGTGGTTCATTAATGAAATATATATTATTATATAATCTCTTTTTCATAACATTTGATTTTAGGACTATTATATAATTTAATATTATAATATTTTCATTAAAAACTCATTTATGTCAATTCTGACACTATTTTGTATTTGGTTTTTGTGACAGTAATAAAAACATTATTATGTATAAAAAATACATGTTACCAACCCTAATATTTCATATTCATCGAGAAAATTCGTAGATGTCATCAAAAGTTTCAATTTATATTTATTTTTAAATTTATAATATCAATTATTTTAATCTTTCATTAATAAGGTAATTCATGCATCATCATTGTGTCATAATTCAATTTAATTATATAATATCTAAAAATAATAAATAAAATACCATTATGTAGGAAATATTTTTATCTTTATAATTAATATTTATAACATAATTCATTTTATGTGAAACCCTATATTAAAACTGGTCTAGTTATTAGACATTGAATTTAATACTCTTAACTCTTCTTTAAATAAAATAATAATAAATGACCTAATATAATCTAGGTGGACCAAAAGGATCATATTTTATTGTTAAGGTCGATTTTTTCTAAATACACTTATCCAATTTAATTAGGACATGTGTTAGGGTAATTATAATAGCAGTTTTACATTTAATTACCCTATTTAATTTTAGTCGTGGTAAATAAAATTCAAAAACTGATATTCACCAAATATTATTTTCATCCTATTGAACTGAATTTTACTTAATGATTTCTACTGTGTCTCTTGGATTTTTGAAATTCAATTCACAGAAGTTGTAAAATTACGTTTTATTCAAATTTGCAAATTTGCGTAGAAGTTGGGTAAAAGACATCAAATAATTCAATAATATATTATACATCTATTCTTATTATAAAATGAATATAATGAATTAACTTGAACAAATATAAGTATTATGTATCTATTTTGACTTTAAAATAAATATTAAAATAATGATTATTTCAATAAAAGTCAGTTATAAACAATAACGTAGGGTTTTTTCTATTCATAAAAAAAATGAATGTTTTATGAAAAATACCAAAACATTATTTTAAATTTTTTTTATATTCCGAATCCAAAAATGATTTCTATTTTAAAAAATTCATAACATAGAGTTGGCATAATTTAATTGAAAATTAATTTCTATTTTTAAAACCAAAAAGCAGGTTCTTAAAAAATAAAAACTCTCATAAGATTGACATCTATTTAGGTTAAATATAAAAGTGAAATTACTTATCATGACCTCAAATGTATTTCATTATCTAATTATACATACAAAACAATCAAATGTATAATTGGACACTATAAATTATTTCGATTAAAATAGTTTATTTCATTTAAAAATTAGTATTTTTCATTATTCATCAAAATATGATAGTTATCTGAAAAATACCAAAAATTTATCCAAACTAAATTTTTATGTCTTTCTTATAAAGAAGATTTTTATTTCATTAAATTGAATATATAAAAGTGTGAAATATTTTTTTTAAAAAAGGTTCCCTATTAAAAAGTAGTTAAGTTTTATTTTTTGAAAAATAATTCTTTTATCAGAAAAAAAAATAATTTGTTCTTATATTATGTCTAATAAATACATAATATAGATTCTAAATTTATATAGAGTATAGAAAATTCAAAATTCATTTATTACTATTCATAACTGCTTTTTGAATGGCTAGTTTGGTAAGTAATGGTGCGCTTGAACATTGTGTTGCGTGTAGCGCAAGTTATTGATTTAATTGGAAGAGATAATGTACTATGAAATCATGGGGTGATACATTCTCCCCACCTTAAAGAAATTGAATCCTTGCTTTTTGAAAACTTTCTTCAAAAATAAAATCATAAAAATAGAAAAATACAATTGTGGAAAATCCACATCAGAAATTGGGTTCATAAAATTTAGTCTTAATGAGAAGGAAAGGGAAATGAAAAAGTCCACACCAAATTATAATCAAGATTAAGAGAACATTGGTGGACATTAGAGACGCATAATTTGAGGAAAAATGTAAATATTTATAAGTTGTGACTGAGGCCATCAATCACAAATAAGTGTAAAATTAAGGGCCTCAAATCCATCAATCATTGATGATTTAAAATATCATTGGTTCAACAAAACATAAGGTATTAGGATACCATATTTTTTGTTTTAAGATCCATTCCCTAAATGTTAAGAATTAATTTCATCATAGAATAAGAAAAAATGAATACCTGACATGTAGAGTTCCATCCATTAACAAATTTATACCACAGGCTCATCTTTCACTCCAATTGAATATAAAACTAAAAAATATTCTATTTATCTTAATCATATAGGGTTCCAAAAAATCAGTTTATAATTTATCTATCTGCCCATTTTAAAAAATACATTATAAAAACAAGGATATCACTTGGGTATGTGGTAGGTGATGCACCCTTGTTTCCCTTTGGCTGTGGGTTCAAGTCTCTTGGACTTACTGGATGAGAGAGGTTTTCGCCCGACCTCTGGGTTGTCCTTTTTATAACAATCCGAAAATAATCATATGAAATATTTTAACCTTAAACAATTGTATCCAATTTCTAACTTAATTCATTCCATTATTTAGAATTATCCAAGATACTTCTATCCAAACTCATAGTCCAAAAATTTATAAGGAAGGTAAACATAATGAATATCTCTTTTTCCACATAATAGCTTGTGAATTACATAATCATGTATTCTCTTAAAACACGGTAACACCCTGAATTGCCATAAAACCTTATTTATTACATTAAATCTCCATTATAACTAATAGAATACTCGAAATTGTCCTTATATCCCTAAATGTTGTAAACTCCTAAAATGATGGAATATACAAATCATTAATCAGTTTCAAGGTAGTCAATAACTTCCAATATAATTTATCTAAATCAATCATATCTTAATCCAAAATCACTACCTCAGTATCATAACTATATTAAGGTTTATCTTCCCTCACCCAAGTATTTTCCAAAAAGATTAACTAGATGTTGAGTCGCCTTTCATAATTCTATTCAATCTCAAATCCTCAATGAAATAGTACTACAATACAATCCTTATATGCTCTATAAATATTATTATATGTACGTCCTTAATAAATTACCTAAATGACACAATTCTTTAATAACAATATAAGAACACTAATCATTCATCTTCATCCACGGTAGTATCATAACATGATTATTATCCAATTGCATCATTTTGGTATTCTCTGATGATTGTGACATTGATTTTCATATTGACTCAACTCCTTATAGATGAATCATTGTACACTTGAATCCTTTTCATACCCTTTAAATCATGTATTTGGTGTCCTTCTTCTCCGTACTTATAACAAACACTCATTTCCTTTAAGAATTTACCATGGTGATTCTTTCCACAGTTTTCACATGTGGGAAAATCCTTCTTTCCCCTATTCCCTTTATATATCTTTCTCTATACCATAAAATTCTTCTCTTGCATCCCTTCAAATCCATGGGACTTATAGAAATATTTACTTATCTTATTAACACATGATACTATTTCTTCATATGATGAGAATACATGGGATAATATTTCCCTTCTAAATGTTGGCTTAAGACCATGAACGATATGATATTTCTCACTCTTTGGATCAAGTGTATTGTTGGAGTTCTCATTATTTGTACTAGGAACCATTTCTAAACAATGGAATACACTATGTTAATTTATTAATCACAATTCATAATTCCAAACTTGTAAAATACCTAACGTAAATTGAATATTTTATGCATATCATCCATAATCATAAAAAATGTTTAATTTGTGGAGATATTTACTCATAAATCCTTCAAAGACGTTTTTAAAGAAAATGTGAATTATCCTAAGCATATCCCCTTGGAGTGTTGTAACCAAGAGTGCAGTAAGGCCCATTGTCTTGTTCGCGGATACCCCGGGTCAAACATTAAACTCCTTGTTGCAGTTTTCACTCCTAGGTACTTCTATACCAGGTCAGCCTCTACCTGCTCGTATCCATACATAGATGTATTTCTTGGAAAAATAATAAAATATTTAAATTACCCAAATTTTAGAAATTTCTTCTATACTAATCCTCAAATTTTTTCTTAGGGTAATTTTCTCTAATTGGAGTTTATCAAAATCTATTTCCAAGGTTGTTTTTGAACTTCCTCAGATACCAACTGTAACGCCCCGACCCTAGTTACCCAGAGTCGGAGAATTATTTTAATACATTGGAATCATTACAAGGAATAAAATCCAGATGGACCGGTCAGTTTAGGAGTCTTGGAAAATGGATTACATACATGGATTTTAGATTAAACTATAAAACATAAAATATAACATAAAAATCCATTGAAAATTCCATTATTCTCCTATCATAACCCTGCACATCAACCATAATACACTTCTTGGAATCCTAGGAAATCAAAACATAAAAAAGGGTGATCTCAGATGCTTAGAAAAGTTAAATAATTTAGCAGAAGCTATTAGCTTTTAAAGAAAAATGTATAATAAAAAGATACGTCTTTTAAACAGAAAAATTGAACATAATATGGCAAAAATATATCAAAAATCACCATATAAACATGCACATGGATATTCTACTAGTCTAATAATCACATGTAATAACTTATTTCATAATGAGGGAATTCTTAATGCCAGACATCATTACCACATAGTCAAGGCCTTATGCCAAGACTGAAAATAAATATTTTTTTCAATGCCTTGTGTCAAGACAATATTTTGTCTCATGAGACCTACTGATGCATCGAGATGCTATAGTAGGCTCCATCAATAACTTACTAAGTCCACTCTATTTCTCATTTGAATTTGTTGAAACATAACATAAACATTCGTGTTAAAACTATAATACAAAATTTCAATACTTTAGCTATAAACCAATAATGGTATAAAAATAGAACATCCTCAGTAAAACACATCATAACTCATTTAATACATTATGGCAGATTTTATTTTAATAAATCAACCTCAATCAAGAATAATATCTACTAAAGGATGATGATATCGTTGCAAATGATCTGTAAAACACTTTGAGTAATATAACCATTTTTCATGAAATCATTTAAAAGTAACACAATTTATAAAGGATGAAATTTGAAAGATATTTTTGGATAAAAGTGTCCCATGCCACTTTGAAACATTTTAATAGAATTATCATTTTAAAACATTAATGTCCATATAAATAAATCATTAAAACCATTTTAAAACCATAGACATTAATGAGAAAGATTTAGAAGAATAAATATTTAAAACATTTAAAATGATGTTTAGTTAAAGATTACCGTAAAAATAATCATTTTGAAAACACTTTTATGAATCATGGGAAAGTATAATAAATATTTCCCCGTAAAAACATACAAATAAACAATCTTGGATAATAATGAGATTGAAGAATTTCCTCTTACCTTGTACTTTCCATTAGTCGAAGGTATGTTTAACCTCTTATATAATGACCATAGTATGTTATTAAATTATAAAATAACCATATTAATATTTATGGTATCATACATGATTCATTTATGAATTTACATTACCCATTTAATAGTAATTTCCTAGTTGAATTAACATTTCAGGTAATAATTGTGTTCTTTATAATACGTGTTTTAACTTGTTATTCTTGCCAGTATCACATAGATAATGAATTAAATAATTCCATAATATAAAAAATAATTTATATATTGTATATATATAATGTAAATATTTATAATAGATAGATATATGAATTTGAAAACACCGTTTATGGAGACGTTTGGTCGTACGTATGCATAAACATTGTTTCCATTTTCATATCGTATTGATTGTAAGTATATGAATAAGATATATTTGAGTACAAATATATATATATCTCTCTAAAGTAGCATTATTATGTCATATATTACATACTTATTAATAATATATATTTTTACAATCATCGATGAATGGTGAACGTGGAAATGAATCTCATCGCGTCGTGTAGATGGTAAGTCGTACGTACAAACGAGCGACTATATCATTTCTTTGGTGATTAAAAGGTGTGTAAAATGATGGTATATTAATTTTACATCGAAATTATAATGCTATTTTCATTATTTATATACATATTACTCATCATTATATCCATCCAAATAACAAAGTGTGGAATAACAAATTACACCACGGTGTGGAGTCGGTAAGTCGTACATATGCACACATGGTGACATTATCATTTATAGGATGGATAGAATAATGAATGTGGTTGTACTATATTTTTAATAACATAATAGTATGTATAATGTACTAGATTTATTATTTTGGCATGGAAATCAAAATTAAAGAGAAAGTGGAATAAGAAAAGAACTTTGAAAGTGGTGATAAAACAATTAGATTTTCTTGAATTGTTTCCTTTTTATTTGATCACAATGCCTTCATACGTTGGTTTTATGCTCATGGTAAGGACTCTATGTTGAATTAAGGGATGTTGGGAGAATATTAGGGTGGGGTTTGGCAGATCCAAATGGATTTGGAGGTGTTGATTTGAGAGAAGGGTAAGTGCACTTTTATTAGAGGGGTTAGGGGTACCTTATGAAAAGCATGAAATATTATTTTATTATACAATCATATTCGATTTCTAATGTCTCAAAATGAGTTTATTTCGAGTATTAGGTGGTTATGGGTCTAAATCATCTCAACCAATTGGGTTTAGACAATTTAGTATCCATATTATCCTTACCATTAGGATTTATCTCTAAGTTAAATTTTTTGACATTTACAATGTCTTGTTGTATTTTTATATTATATGGTTAATAATATTACTATAAAATACAAGGAGAACCCCAAATGGTTCATTAATGGAATATATATTATTATATAAGTATTTTTTTGAACCATATATTTTTAGGAATATTATATAATTTAATAAAATATTATTTGTTTTAAAAACTCTTTCATGTCAATTTTTACACTATTTAGATGTTGGTTTTTGTGATAGCTATAACAACTTGATTTCTTCAAAAAAAAAATACATTTAATAAACCCTAAAAGTTTTATTTATCTATAAAATTCGTGGATGTCATAAAAAGCATCAATTTACATTTATGTTTATGTTTATAATATTAATTATTTTAATCATTCATTAATAAGGTAATTAATGCATCATTATTGTGTCCTAAATAAATTTGATTATTTATTGTCTAAAAATAATAAATAAAATTCCATTATGTAGAAAATATTTTTATTTTTCTAATTAATATTTATAGTTGATTCTATCGTATGAATAATCTAATATTAAAAATGGTTTAGTAATCAATCGATGAATTTATCACTTTTAACTCTTCTTTAAATAAAATAATAATAAATGTCTTAATCTAATCCATTCAGACCAAATGAATCCTATTTTATTAATAAGGATGATTTTGGTTTAAATACACTTATCCAATAAATTTAGTACATGTGTTAGGGTAATTATAATATCATTTTTACATTTCATTACCCTATTTACTTTTAACCGATGTAAATAAAATTCAAAAGTTACTATTCTTAAAAAATTTTAATTTCAGCCTATTGAACCACATTTTACTTACTGATGTCAATTATGTCTATCAGAATTTTCAAATTCAATTCACAGAAAATTATATTTTATGCATATTTGAAAATGTTCCTAGATAGTGGATAAGACATTTAAATTTTCAATAAAATTTTATACATCTATTTTTGTTATAAAATGACTCCGAAGAATTACAATGACCAAATATAGGTATTGTTTATATATTTTGATTTTAAAATAAATTTAAAAATATTATTTTTAAAAAATAAAAGTCGATTTTAATTAATGACGCAGTTTTTTTTTACTATTCATCAAAAAATTTAATGCTTTCAGAAATATACCAAAAATTCACGCTATGATAATTTTGATATTCAGAATCCAAAAATGTTGTCTATTTTACCCAATTAAAAACTTATATGTTTCATTAATTAACATAAAATTTATTTCTGTTGTCAAAATCAAAAGGCAGGTTTTAAAAAAGTAAAAACTACCAAATGTTTGACCAGTGTTTATGTCAAATTTAAATGTGAAATTACTTATAATGACCTAAATTTTATTAAATGATAAAATTATAATCTAATTATACTTAAAAACCATTGAAATGCATAATTTAACACTATAAATTATTTTGATTACAAAAGTTGTTTTCAGTTAAAATTCACTATTTTTCGTTATTCATCAAAATATGAATGTTATCAGAAAAGTACCAAATATTTATCCAAACAAAATTTTAATGTCCTGATTCCAAATAAGAATTTAATTTCATTATATTTAATATATAAAAGTGTCAAATATTTTTTCGAAAAGGTTTTTCCATTAAAAGGCGATAAAATTGTATTTTTCAAAAAATACTTCTTTTATCTGAAATAAATGAATTTGTTCTTATATTATGTCTAAGAAACAAATAATATGCATTATAAAATTTTATATATTATAGATAATTCAAAATTCAGTTAATATTATTCATAAATTCTTTTTGAAGGGCTATTTTGGTAATTTGCAGTGCGCTCAAACATGGTGTTGTGTGTAGCACATGTTATTGAATTATATTGAAGAGATAACATACTATGAAATATTTGGTTTTTACATAATTTATTATTCTATATTAGGAATATGGTTGAGCCACATCAATGGGTTTTTGTTTTTTGAAAAAAAAATTCCATTTTCGTTTTAATGTTATACATTTATATTATTAATAGTTGTGGATCCACTAGTGACTATTAAAGCTAGTATGTGGTGGATGGATTGTGGTTAGGAGCATCATTTTAATAAAAAAACTGAAGTGAACTATTATATATTCACATTTATTAAGTGCTAACCATTATTATTACTATATAAAAACTATAGATAATGGGGGACTCTTATCAACAATAACTAAAAGCCCTAATAATTCTGATATTTATCATCACTAGCTAATAGATCTGATATGATTATACAAGTTTCAATCATTTTTCTTATTACTAATAAAATCCCCCTCTTAACAGTGCTAGAAAACAAGAATAATGGTCATTGTGAATAATTTAATTTTTATATACACATTTATATTTATCTAAATATGCATTATATTATAATAACAATACATATGTGTAAATTTAATATATAAATTTCATTTATAGAAACATATTATAAAAAAATTACTATCAATCTTATTTTGAAAATAACATATATAAATATAAATAATTTATAATATTTGTTTAATAATATAATTATATAAATTAATTTAGAATTTTATATATTAATATTATATTCAAACAATTATATAAATATATAAATAAAAATATATTCCTTTAAATAGAATTCTTATTTGAAACTATATATTTATATTCATGTTTATATATGTAAAATATAATCTTATATTTGTATGTATATGTATGTATATGTATGTGTTTTTTTGTAGGTGTATGTATGTGTTCTTTTGTATGAGTTTGTAAATGTTGTATGTGTGTTAATGTGTTGTCTGTATGTATGTTTATATAGGAACGTGTTTGTGTATGTGTATGTCTATATGTAAATGTACATATGTATGAATCCACATTCTTGTGCATATGAACATATATGTATGTAAGTTTTTGGGTATTCTTATTTTTATATGTATGAATGTTGATGTACGTGAATTTATGTGGGTATGTATGTGAATGTGTATATGTATCATCATGTGTATATGTATGAGTATTTATGTATATGTACGCGTATGTATGTATCTGTGCATATGTATTTGTATGATTATTCTTATATAGTATGTGCATGATATTTTAGAATGTTTATGTAATTTAATATGTGTTTTTGTGTATACTTTCATGTACATGTATGTGTTTTCAAAAAAACAACATGTAATATAAATTAGTAGAAGATGAGGAACCCAGATCTGGGTGGAGAAGAAAGAAAATAGAAATATCCATGATTTCACCTACAGGATTCCATGAAGTTCTCCAAATGATTTCCCTCTCACCCAACATTGGAGAAAATACAAGATGTAAACAAGGGCTCCAATGATATTATATTATAGATAGTAGACCTAAAATTCCCGAGGTAGCCTTCATCCTCGGTCAGAGCATTGACAATAACAAGGTAGTCAAATTCAACCACTAGATTCCTCAATCCATGAGAAGAGGTGAACTCCACTCCTTGCCAAATAACCATTGTCTCGACTACCGATGGAGCCCTTTATGCATCAACAGGTGACTGGAAATCCCCAATAAGTGAACATACGTGATCATGGACAACATCCTCAAGGACAACATAGCCATATCTAGGAATAATCATGTCATTCTTAATCATGAGGACACCCAAAGGTGAAGGAAACCATTTATAATTGAATCGTTTAACATGCATGTGAGGATAAACCCCACAAAATTTATTCCAATTAAAACACCAATTTTCCATCATGGAATGAAAAATCAAATCAACATCAAATAAAAGTATAAATGAAAATGGTGTGACAACAACACTAAATAATCTATGCAGAGACACACATCCTCACAATATTCTATGATGGAAGGGATTAAAATCGTTCCCCCAAAAGGAGATTGACTTTCATGGTATTTTCTTATAAGGAAATATACTTCCATGAAGATTACAAACATAGACATTAGACTCAGGGGTTGTAAATATTATATGAAGGTCGGCTCCATTAGGAGACCCACATAGGTGGAATAAGGAATTATTTCCCAAGTTACTATTGGTAAGACATAAATTGGTGTGGATGAAACTACTTCCCATTTTACAACATAGTATTTTATGCTTTGGTAGATTTTTTAACTACCATATATGTTTTCTCAGTGGGTGCCCAGGTGCATCAATGAACATGAGATAGATCCAACAACCCAATCAGACTGAGTAACAACATAAGCTATTAGATTTCCAATATAATGTGTCCTGGCTAGAACTGAGAACCACTAGGACTACATGATTAACATTTTGATCCCACATAGAGAACTCAATATCAATATTCTAAGGTTTTCATATGTAAGGATCATCATTGAAAATATCCATCACTAAATCATGATCGAATCCAAATGGTGGATGGGTCATTGATTTAACACAATGAAAACTAGAAAACCATTATTCCTCACATTAATTAACATAAGTGCCAGTAGTAATTATCAACTAAAGGGCATAATTCAAGAAAACGATTCCTCCCCCAAACACTTCTCTAGAAAACACATGGTCTATGATCCAAACTGGAGAAGGTAAAGTCATTATAATGTTAATAATAGGAATTTGAGACTTTTTCTCATAAGCTATCTGTGGTTAAAGTAACATCCATCATTTTTTGTAAATAAGGGCATTATTATAAATTCTCAAATCCCTTAAAATCATGCCCCCAAATGCCTTTGGGGAACAATGCATCTCCCTAGTGGTCTAGTTTATGTTTTTTTCCATTAGTATGATGCCACCAAAAATTCCTGAAGGATGAATGACACCGGTGAATTAAATAACACAAGAGTTTTAATACATATATAACATATGATGGGGGATCATGGCCCACCACTTTCATATGAACATCCTTTTAAGCTCGTTAATGATTCTTTTAAGACTATCCATAAATCCTTCAACGGAATTTATCAAGGATGAAAGAAAATACAACACTTTTAGAGCGCATAAATACAACTAGGAGGCCCAAGTATTTTTTATTATTCTCTAGCATGTTGATGCCAAAAAAACCATAAATGGAATAGATTCTCTATTTATAACCTCCCCGATCAAAATTCATCTATGACTTGTTAATGTAAATGTGTTAGCCCGATGCATTTTTGGAAGTATTGAATATTTAATGATTTGTATACCATTCTTGGTAAGTTATTCTTGATATGAAGAAAAATTAATCAGAAAAAAATACATGAGTAATGGGGGTAGAATGATAACAAACCTTCTCCCCATTAAAACACATATCAACATATTATTTTGATAAAATATGAGAGAAAATATCAACTAAATGTGAAATAAAGAAGGGGAGGGTGGGTCACCCTACTTGAGGCCTTTTGCTGGCTTGGTTTTTTTTGAGAAAACATTGACCATTATGTTTAAGAAAAATGCCTTAACACCACTCATGATTAATCTCATACATTTGGTGTAAAAGGCTAGTTTACTCATAACCACATCCAAGAAATCCCATTCTACCCAATCATAATCCTTAGTCATTTCCAGTTTGAATTCCATACCCCATGTTGGACGAAGCGTGGGTTTTCATGGAATGAGAGATTTTTTAATCCATGATAGCATTGTCAGCAATAAGTCTATTAGGAAAAAATCACTCTGATGTCCCAAAATGATAGAAGAAAGGACCCTACCCATGTGGTAGGACAAGACATTTGAGAAAATTTTCAGAACACATTGCACAAGATCATATGCCTAACATTAGAGATTCTTACTAGGATCTATATTTTCAGAATCAATACATTGAGGGTATAATTTTTTTTGTTCCAATAGAGTGTTTCTATAATCCATTTATCAATTTTATAATATATGGATCTACAATATACCAAAAAAATTAAAAATAAAGCATGAATATCATCCACGATATGTGATTTGGAATGATTAATACTCTTCATGGCTGCCACAATTTCCACCCAAGAAATGTACAACTCTAGTTACAAGTACATGGCCCTAATGAATTTTGGCTTGAAAAGCATAAGAGATCCCACGAGTAGGAACAACCCTCGGAATAAAACTAATCCTTGAGGAATGACCCAATATACTTCCAAATTGTATCCCCATTAGAATAAATATACCATCTTTGAAATCCAATTTAGAAATAAAATTATTTCTTCTTATATTTGAGGATTATTTTTCGAATAAATAGTATTATAGTCGACAAATTTGATAAAGGCTTATCTAGATCTAGAAAACGTGTTTCCCTCTATATCTCTCAGAGACCCATCTAGTTATTTTCCAAATAAATCACCTCCTACCAGTCATTTACATGGTTGGTATCCTCACATCATCTTTAAATTTCTTTCTCAAGCTCAATAATATTTTAATCTAAAAAAATTTAGTGCAGCCGTCTCCACCATTGAAACTGTATAGCCATCGATTTGGATTTATCCCAGACATGATCATGTGAGGAAGACCGACCAAATTCAACAACCTAACTATATTTTTCAGTATAGATCCACATACATTAAAAAGGAAATCCATGTATTGGTATTTTCCTTAAAAACACCACCTATAGTTGGAGAAAATGGGGCAACGATCTGATGAAACTGATGGAAGGCTACAAACCATAGACCGTAGGAGTGATGTCATCAAATTTCTGGATTCCATAAACCTTCCATAAATTTCAAAAAAATTGGATGTACATTCTCTTCTACAAAACCAAGTAGATGAGCACCCTGAGAATCCTATATTTGAGAGGCCATAATGGAGCACACAATCCTGGAATTACTTCATGAAGTATGCACTTTATATGGAGCCACCAATTATCTCGTGATGGAAAGGGATATCATTCAATTCACACATAAAAACTATTGTATCTCGGATCATATGATTGACAAATTTAATCAACTCCCATGATTACACTTTTTTCTATGATCCCAAAATCCATAAATACCCCAAAAGATTCACTCAGGTTCCCTAGGAATTCCAAATATGAAGGAAATGTGGATATAAGAATATAAAACCACGAAAAATTCTCTCCACATATATATAAGGCCACCAACATTGCCTAATAGGCCAAACAAGAAGCAATTATGCAACCTAACGTTGGAATCAATACCTCTCATGCAATTACATTACAACATGATCTCAAATTGGAATACCATGATGAGGTTTTACATAGAACTCCATTTATGGAGAATATGAATTTAACATGGGTTTCCTATCCACCTATAGTAACCACACAAGGTATCTATTTACTTAGGTGGGGCGGGTTGAAGATAATCTCTAATTAATATAATTCGATAAGAGATCATCTGCACAACACAATCCATATTTTAGAGAGATGTTCCACTAGAAAAGAGGCTCTAACACATTATTTATAT
This sequence comes from Viscum album, assembly GCA_963277665.1. Taxonomy (NCBI): domain Eukaryota; kingdom Viridiplantae; phylum Streptophyta; class Magnoliopsida; order Santalales; family Viscaceae; genus Viscum; species Viscum album. The sequence goes on along the minus strand of OY728133.1, from coordinate 1,775,532,049 downwards.
TCACAAGGCACAAACATATGGGTTTTAGTATGGGTATTCTCTTGGATTATCCACTTCTACATCCATATATTTTTGGTACCAATGGTCCTAAAGATAGACATATCATCACATTCCTAAAATATAAATGTGAGAGATTCGACACCTGAAGGGATGGCATGTTGAGGGGTGTCAAAGAAGTTTTTTCATCGTGGATGAAGGTAAGGGAATACTATAAGATCCAATGTTCATCCATGCATGAGTTCGTGGTGTCTTTGTCTGCGAGTTTCTCACACATGATTCTATATATCTTGAATCATTTGGTACAAATTGGATAGGAGGACACACTTTTTTTCATTTTTGTAGACTCATTGTGGTATGGATGCGAGTGGGGAAACCACAACATTATGATGTTATTCTTTCCTATAAATACATACAATGTGAAAGATTTTGCAAGCATTTCTCTATCTTTCGATCTATCAAATTCACGAAAAAAGGGCATCCCTTATTATTTTTCATAATCAATGGACAAATTTCATTATTATGATACCATCATCATCCTATGACTTAGAAACTTAATCCTTCTTAGTGTGTACAATGTTTCTACCAAGGAAACAAAAAATATGTAATTTTTAATATTCACAGGAAACCCATGAATTTTCAATTTTTATTGGAGGAATGTACCCCAAAGAAGAGGAGATTTCACATTGATCATCACCCACATTCTCACCAAAGGAACCCAATGGATATGGTCTAACCAATTCCATGGCATTAAGGATCTGGTATAATCTCCAATGTCATTTGGAACATACTTTGATATCCCCGGGAAAGGGATTGCCATGATTAAAATCGAAAATGGAGACTTGGAGAAGGATTATTTCCACAAGTCTATATCATTTTCCATATCTTCGATTATAATCATGTTCTTATCAAACAATTAGGGCCTCCCGAGGACCTTCAATTTATCGCCATTGTTATGAAATTCAACAACTAAGAGATCTAATCTAATTTCTCCTATAGCTAATCCATCCTCCAGGAAAAAATTGTATTAATGTGGGTTTTTTAATGTTGTAAAATTAAATTAATGTTTAATGATGAACTTTCACCACCATTAAAAAAAATATTAAAGGTATTAGGAATCCATCGACATTCATTGATGCTCTAAGATGATTTTTTACCTTTTCTGATGGCGAGAATCAATTCCATAGGTCCATTAAATCGAGATCCATATTTTCTAGAAACTAGATATGAACTGGTTGTTTTCAAGAAGGAGATCTCATAATGACGTGACCAAGTAGAAACATAGAAAAAAACATGAAAACCTACGAAGAATATATTTGTATATGTGTTTCTATATATATTTGTAAATGTATCTATAGGAATGTATATGAGTGTATGTGTATGTGTATGCATATTTGTTTGTGTATGTGTATGTGTATGTGTATGTGTATGTGTATGTGTATGTGTATGTGTATGTGTATGTGTGTGTGTATGTGTATGTGTATGTGTATGTGTACGTTCTTGTGTAAGTGTATGTGTATGTGTATGTTAATGTGTATTTTTATGCATAGGTATTTTTGTATGTGTATTTTTGTAATGTGTATGTATGTTTTTTCATTTAATATTAATTATTCATTTTTAATATTTCTCCATTTTGATATTTTCTCTAATTTATTCTATTTTTATATTTTATCAATTAATATTTTTCTGATGTTTTCAATCCAGATTATTATTAATAAATTTTAAAATATTAATCATCAATACTTTTATTGAGTAAGTTATTTATATAATTAATATGTATTCATTTTTAAATTAATATTTTTTAATTTAAAACATTTTATAATAACTATTTATTCATTAATAAAATGTACATCATTAAATATATCTTGTATTTCAATATAATTTTCATTTTTTTAATATTTATTTTATTATTTATAAATTTTAAATATTTCATTAATTTTTATAATTAAAATTTCATAATCATTTTTCAATTATTTATTTCAAATTATTCATTTGTAATATTTATTCATTTATCAATATCAATTAATTTTTAATACATATTAACTTTAAATATATTTTTAATTTATACATTTAATATTTGTGTAATTTATTCATTTATAAAATATATTTCTTAATATAAGATATTTTTAATTTACATAATTAATATTTATTCATTTTTTTGTTAATATTTTTTATTTTAATCTTAATATATTTATTATCTTTTCATTTTTATTTTAGACAATATTTTAGGAAAATTTAATTTAAATGAAACAGTTAGTAATTTTTCATTTTTATTTAAATATTAGTTCATTTATATTATCATTATAATATATTCTTATATATAATTATAAAATATATTCCATTTTTATATTTTTTTGACTTACATAATTAACATCATTTATACATTAATAATAACATTACAAATTTATAAAAAAAAATATTATCAAATTGATTGATTATTTATTTTTAAACTTTTTTTTATTTTTTAAATTTATATTACATTTTATTATATTGTAATTTTAAATATTGTTTTCTATATAATAAGTTATTTTTTGTAATATTTAAATTCAAATTTAATTTTTTTATTTTCTACTAGTTTTTATCAGTGCTATGTGATGTATTGACTGAAGTATCATTTATCAACAGTGTTAACAAGTGATGATAAAATGAATATATATCCACACTAAAACATAAAAAACTGATAAATTTATGATTTATGTGTGCTTTAAATTTTTTGAGCATAAAAATATTTATTTTATTTGTGTTTTTTATAGTGTATAAAAAATCCCGAACATATTTTAGAAGAATATTAACTGGGATTAACCCATCTCCCACCATTGAAGCTACCACAGAAGCCAAATTATGATGCCTCCTCTTTTGAATAATTTGATTAAATCGAACCATAAATCAAAGGAACATAATTCCTTACCCATTTTTAATCAATGTTTTTCTTTTTCATAATTTTTTATTCCTATCATTTAGCAATTCTTATCTATGATATGTTTTTCCACTATTGGAATGATATTCTATCCTTCCCCATGGGTCTTCTATTATTATATATGTTTACCCCTTGTTTGGATGATATTTTGGTCATTTTTCTATAGATCAATGTTTGGTGCCTTGTTTTCCATATTTTTTGTTCTTCCTGTTTAAAAAAAATCATGACATTGATTTATTTTCATATTCATGTAAGATCATTTTCTATCTAGTAAATTTTAATTAAAACATTTTCATTTTATGATCATTAATTGTTTTTTCCATTGAAATATGATATCATATATTGGACATAATACGTTAGAAATTCAAAATCATTAGGAAACCATAATGGTATTCAATATAATTGAATGAATTAATGTGAAACCATAATCTAGGGGTATTAAGGTATATATGATAGTGAAATTTATCATTTTGATTATACATCATGTATGTGGGATGTTGAATGGGTCTCAAACATTTGTTTGATGTGCACTATTTGGGAACATAAATGGGATTTGTGGATGTGAATGTCCATCTTCATGTGGGAAATCATTTGAAATTTTTTTTAACCAAAGGAACCTACCAATTATCTTTTCCCCGTGGGTTTATTCCAGGATTATAAAACTTTCACTTTGTTCCTACAATAAAGAAATTTTTTATTATTCTTTTCAAATTTATTTTATTTATAATTTTTAATAAAAGAGTGTTAATTTACATAAATTAAATAATTCAGAGATATATATGTGACTTTAAATTTTATATATCATATACATTAAAAGTTTTCTATAATGTAGAAAAATCATGCATTCAATGTTTATAATTAAATATCACATTTATCATTCTCAATTAGAATATAAAAATTATATACACGTCCAATTAAACCATAAATATAAAAATTAATAATTATTTGATTAGAAATCATTCCATATTTTGAATTTTTTTAATTAAGAATGACAAAAACAATTCCTTTAATAAATGAAAAATGGATATAGTGAGTTATTTTCCACATACCATACATGCGTGTGAGTTTCGAAAAGTACACATGAAATTTGTGGTTTATTGTACTTTGTTACTTCATATATGATTTTAGTATATATAAATAGGTATTTATAATGATGAAAAAATATTGAATCATTTAAATGTTATGAAATAACCTATATCTATGAAAATAAGCAACCATGAAAATGTAATTATATTTTTTAATGAAATTTTTATGGTGAATACCTATATAAAAAAATTACCTACTATTTAAGGGGGTGTGGCATTGTATCGTAACAAACTATTTTTTAAATACAATAATATAACGGTTTATTAATATAAAAAAATTGTAAACATGTATCTACCAATGGAAATTTAAGATTGAGCTTATTATATTAATTTGGGATCATTCTTTAGAAACAATAACATTCATATTTAACAAATTTAATGTAAGGAAGCTCAAAATACACTATATGAGATGTGGACATCAAGGAATTGATATTTTCATAACTATTTTTAATTAAAAAGACCCCAGTGGATTCTAATGAACCTTATGACCATTGATTGAGTGATCAGTATGGATATAGAGATCCCATTTTTAAATGGATACATTATTATATCCCTTATTGAATCTATTTGAAAAAAAATGATATGTGCCTTCAGGTAATAAGAATAAATACGTACAAAACATTAATTTCATATAATAATACATACTTATATATTCTAAAATCCTTTTGATGTAATGAAAATTTATATCAAATATGATGGCTTTAAGTTTCTTTATATAATGAATAGACTATTTGGATTCTATGATCATACAATATATGTATGTTTTTTTGTTAAATATCAATATTAATGAATAAAAATGGATAGATATGAAAGAAAAATTGATGGATTCCAATTATAGAACAAATGAGTATAAAATCATGGTTATAGAGTTTATCATGTTTACAAATGATCATGCATATAACCCTTCTAAAATATTGTTTCTGTGATTACATTTTTGTAGTTGAATCCAAATTATTCAAGAGGATTTGGAATAAAAAATGATATTTAACAGAATGGATCAATGTTATAATTGTTAGACTAAATGCATCGAATAAATGAATGTATATAGTGACTAGGATAACACAGTGTTTTATGGATTATACAATATCAATACACAAGTGAATGTGGATAAAGATAATATTGAGGATATGATTATATGTGTAAATGATCACAAAGATCTTTTTGGAGAAGTGAATATGATAGTTGAAGATGAAATTTTTTATTTTATAAAGTTGTTTCATAAGTTATAGAGTTGTGAAATGATTCCATTGTATGTTGGTTTCACTAAATATACAACATTTTTAACAATTTACAAGTTCATTATTTTAAAATCTAGCAATCGATGGAGCAATGCTAACATTTTTTACCTATATTCTATCATTAATGATATGATATAACAAAATAATGATCTACCTTGCAAAATATATGATATTGAATTAATTATAAGTTAAATGTGTATAATGGTTAAATAATACCATCTTATCCAAATAGATATACATTTTTAGAGGAACATGCATCATATAGAAAATTCAAAAAGTTTCTTGTATCTCAACAGAAGAAAGATGAATCATGTCCATTTAAAGATAAATGGAACCATCCGTTCATTCCTTGACAATCGTGATTATATGGAAGTGAGGAGGCTGCAATACAATTTCTTGGTCATGTAGATACATGATATAATTATGGGAAACATGATCACCAAGTACGATCCCCTTTGTGAACTAAAATTGATCCCTAGTATCCTAAATTTGTTAATGATGCAAAAAACCCAGTATTAGTTTTTCTACATATAGACTGAATACTTTTACAGTACAATCACTAAGGGGAAAGTGGTTTTTACAATGGCTTATTTGCGATAGGAAAATCAACCAGTCGCAATTAACTTATTATTTCTTACGAGGCTAGGCGCCAAGTTGCAAAAACTTTAGTGTGGTTTTGTGTGGTTTGCATGCCAAAACAGGTGAAAGGGTATTTGTGGCGAGTAGGCACCACCCGTCGTAAATACCGGGAGGCGGTAAACACTAGCTGCAATGGGGGATCTCTCGGCGCAACTACTTCGACCCCGGAGGTTATTTGCGACAAGAAGTTTTCCGGTTGCAAATTGTGTGTTGGCATGTTACCTTTTGCGATGGGGTCCGTCACAAATAACCTTTTATCTGCTGACAGTAATTAATGTGGCCGAAGGTATTTGTGAGGGGTCCCATCACAAGAAATACTATTGGTGACGGGCTTCCCGTCACAAATACTCTCGCCAAAACTAATCTAACCTATATATACCTCCATCCATTTTTCTATCCTCCTCATTAATTCCTTCATTCTCTCATTCCCAAAATGATTACATTAGAGTCAAAAAAATTCAGAGTTAGTTTTGTTACAAAGAAGTTTTGAAGTCGTCGACAATTATAAGAGATCAGGTATAGAGGTATTTATATTTTATTTAATTATTATTTATTTCATTTCATTATATGAATTTTAATTATTGTTGATTAGGTGTAATTAAGTAAGATTTAAATTGTTTTGAAATCATTATTTATTAGTAATAATATTATTAGATTATTAGTACTAATTATTATTAATTAGTAATAATTGTTAATTATTAATGATAATTAGAGACGTATATAAATAATTAGCTGTAATTAGAAATTAGTAGTTGTATTTTGTAGTAATTAATCGTAACTAACATTAATTAGTAATCATTAAAAAATATTCATAATTGGAAAAAATAGTTATAAATATTTACAATTGATAATAAATACTAAGAATTAGTAATAAATACTAATAATTATAAATAAATACTAATATTTAGTAATAAATACTAATAATTAGTAACAAATACTAACAATTTGTAATGATTTGTAATAAATAGTATTGATTAGTAATAATTATTAATAATTAGTAATAACTAGTAATAAGTAGTAATATTTTGTAATAAATACTAATAATTAGTAATAAATACTAATAATTTGTAATAAATACTAATAAATAGTAATAAATAGTAATAATTAGTAATAAGTAGTAATAAGTAGTAATAATTAGTAATAAATACAAATAATAAATAATAAATACTAACAATTAGTAATAAATACTAATATTTAGAAATAAATACTAATAATTTGTAATAATTATTAATAAATAGTAATAATTTTTAATAAATACTAATAAATACTAATAAATACTAATAATTAGTAATAAATAGTAATAATAGTAATGAAAAGTAATAAATAGTAATAATTAGTAATAACTAGTAATAATTAGTAATAATTAGTAATTATTAGTAATAATTAGTAATAATTAGTAATAATTAGTAATAATTAGTAATAAATAGTAATAATTGGTAATAATTAGTAATAATTGGTAATAATTAGTAATAATTAGCACTAAATATTTATAAATAGTTATAAATAGTAATAAATAGTATTAAATAGTAATAAATAGTAATAATTAGTAATAATGAGTTATAATTAGTAATAATTAGTTATAAATTGTAATAAATAGTAATAATTAAAATTAATTAGTAATAATTAGTAATAATTAGTAATAATTATTAAAAATTTGTAATAATTTGTAATAATTAGAAATAATTATCAATAATTATCAATAATTAGTAATAATTATTCGTAACCTGTAATAATTAGTAATAATTATTAATAACATGTAATAATTTGTAATTATTTGTAATAATTAGCAATAATTAGTAATAATAGGAATAATTAGCAATAAAGAGAAATAAATAAAAATAATTAGCAATAATTAGCAATAATTAGTAATAATTAGCATCAATTAGAAATAAATAGAAATAAATAGAAATAATTTGTAAGAAATAGTAATAAATAGCTATAATTAGAAAAATATTAGGAATAATTGGTAATAATTAGCAATAATTAGCAATAATTAGAAATAAATAGCCATCAATAGAACTAATAAACATTAAATAGTAATAAATAAAAATAAATACAATTAATTAGAAATAATTAGAAAAACAATTAGTAAAAATTAGCAAAAATTACCAAAAATTAGCAATAAATAGCATTAATTATCATTAATTAGCATTAATTACGAAAGTTAGAATTAATTAGCCTTAGTTACCAATAATTACCAAAAATTACCAATAAATAGAAATCTTTAATAATAATTATCAATAAATAAGAATAATTAGCCATAATTGACAATAATTAAGATTAATTAGGAATATTTATGAATAATTAGGAATAATTCAGAATAATTATGAATAATTAAGAATAATGATGAATAATTAGTTATAATTAGGTATAAATTCAAGTGTAATAAATTGTAATAACATGGAACAATTTCTAGTAGATTGGTAGCACTCCATTTGCTCGATGACTCTTCTCCTTTCAACTCTCACTGACTCAAATCATTATGAAAAGTATGGTTCTATATATGTATATCCAATATTGTATGCACATGTTTGAATATGAATTTTTAAGACCACATTATTTATAATCTTTTCAAGCATTGATAGTTGCAAGAAGATGATTCATCAACAAAAAGGGGGCTCTTTTTTCTGAAGGCTCATTTACTTGCATCTTTCTCACACTGAAATAACAATTAAGAATCTTCTTGGAGTTACACATATACATTCTCATATGCACGAGATTGAATGTGCCTACCTCCAAGAAGATTCTTCATTGTGATTTCATTGTGAGAAAGTTGTAAGTAAATGAGTCGTTGGACAAAAGAGTAGTCATCAATCCACTATAAATCGTGTCACCCATAATTAATGGTAATTATTAAGATGTAGTTATAATTATTTATCTTCTTTTTTTGGATATTGTTTTATTATTTCAAATTGATCAAAAATATTAATGAAATTATATTTTGAAGAATAATATAGAAAAAGGGAGTCGAAAATAGTCATTATTAGATGACCGCACTTGGATAAATCAGTGTAGAAATTAAAACGGTTCTGGTCCAAATCCTATATATATTGACGGTGTTGAATCTTTCTTACCATTTATAATAAAAAATCAAAAAAAATTTTAGAAGGAAACATTATGTTTCCTTGTAAAAAAGGTGCTCTGGGAACATTTGTCAATTTTGACACAGGTGGGGGACATCTTTTGTAGTTTGATTTTCAACCAGATTATGTTGTTTGTTATCAACACAGTGAACACAATTCCAGAGAAGATACTAATGAAATTATTTCAGATCCATCACAGTTTCAAAATTTAGTACATGATGTTACAGGTCCATAACTTCAACAAACTAAAACTCATGATAATAGTGATTTAACTCCTGAGTTGGAACCATCCGAATTTTATGAGTTGTTGAGGTCTATTGAGGAATAATTATATCACGGTTACAAGATAAAAAAATTTGAAGCGGTTTCAAAATTTATGGTTATTAAATAAGATAATGCAATGTCAAACAAATTTTTTGATTACATATTTTCTTTGGTTTAAACACTGTTAACTAAAAGAAAAGTGTTTACTGCAAATTACTAAGAGAGATAGATGTTGGTTCATAATCAAGACCTTTTTTATTGGAATATTCCTGCATATGGAAATTATTGCATCTTATATTCAATGAAAATGAGTCGTTGTATAGTTTCCCCACATGTGGATAATCGAGGTATCAAGAATCTCAACTAGGGATGTCTGGATTGATTCCTATAAAACTATTTAGAGATTTCCACCTTACACCCCATTTGTAATGTTTATTTATCTCTCAAAACATATCGTTAAGGATGTCAAGGTACAAAACCCAGATTTAAACCGATGAAAGCTTGAATAATACATCTTATGGTGATTCATGGAAATTTTTTTATCAAATACATCCTTATTTTTCTTTGGAAACCCAAAACATGTGATTGGGTCTTTGTACTAACAGTTTCTATCTGTTTGGTTCTTATAGTAGTCAGTATTCATGTTGGACTATCATTATAACTCCGTACAATTTACATCCATTGATGTTGATGAAGGTACCCTATATATTTTTGACCTTATTAATCCCATGACATCCGAAAAAGAATATGGAGTTTATATGAAACCATTGATTGATGATTTAAATTCATTGTTGAGTAATGGTGTTAGTACATATGATGTTACTGTGAAACCAAATTTCATATTAAAAGCTGCATTTATGTGGAGGATTATTGAATTCCCGGCATATGGCATGTTATCTACCTAGAGTACACATGGTCTAAAATCATGTCCTTACTGTATAAAAGATAGTAAATCCTTTATTCTCGTCAATGGAAAAAACCTCGATATTTTGACTGTCATTGCAGATTTCTTCCAACCGTTCATCCATTTTAGAGGAACAAATCTTTTTTTAGAAAATGAACAATTGAAAGGGATGAACCTCCAAAAATGGTCTCAGGTACAGAGTTAAAATCAGTTGTATTTTCATTACATCCTATCACATTTGGGCCAACAGTAAACCAATAGAAAATTCATGGATTTTGGAAAAAAACATAATTGGATAAAATAGAAATTTTTTTAAATTTTCAATATTGGTATGTTTTTTGGTCTACCACATGTTGGATGTCATGCATACTGAGAATAACTGAATTGATAATTTATTTCATACAATTTTGGATACACCATGTAAGACCAAAGATAATGTAAAGGCATGATTAGATCTTGCCCATATTTGCAGATAACTGGAACTTGAACTATTTCAAAATGTCAGATCACAGAGGTTAGTGAAGCCAAAAGCATCTTACATACTATCCAAAAAGAGACTCTTATTATTTTTTTAGTGTATTGTAGATTTGAGACTTATGTATGGATATTCTTCAAATTTTGTCAGATTTGTTAAGAATCATTATTTTACTAGATTAAAAAGTCATTATTGTTATGTTATTATAGAAAGAAATATGCTGATTAGATTCATAGTATTGTTGAATTCTATGATTTCGGATTCGATTACAGACATATAATATTTTTTTCGAGACATTTGTTCGGAGGAAACAGACTATGATTCCCTTTGAAAACTGGAATAAGATGTTGTTGTAATTATATATAAACAGGAAAAAAATATTCCAGCTGACTTTTTTGACTCAATAAAACATATGATTTTACATTTCTACATGAAGCTAAATGTGGAGGTCATAAATTGTTTCGATGGATGTTCCCATTCGAGAGATGAATGGAGAAATTGAAGAAAAAAGTATGTAACAAAGAATCGGTTTAATGCTCAATTGCTGAAACTTATTTTCAAGAGGAAATTTCTTTTTTCTACTCTCATTATTTTGAATCTGAATATTCCTAAAAAACAAAAACTCATGGGATGGAACGAGGGGAATGATGATAATGAAATGGAAAATCATTATCAATTTGTAATCAGATAGATCTTTCCTTTGATGGAGTTCACGAATGACGGTTTTCAGAAGATGAACATCACAGAGCTCATACATATGTTATACTCAACTGTAAAGAAATGAGATAATTTGTACTATGAGTGGTTCAATCACTTATTCTATAATTTATGTTGAAATAAGTTAACTTATATTATTTTTAGGTAATATGATAATCATATCAAGAAATAGCTTCCACCAATTACATTAGATTCCCTTGAAGAATGCCGACAAAAACAATTTTCTCAATGGTTTCAAAAACTGGAAACATAAATTATGGATAGTTTAACATATCATTTCAGTTAATTATTTATTATATTGATAATTGTTCGACAAATTTTCAGGTGACTCAACATGCTGATAAAATTGATAAGTTACTACGTATATTGAGTAACCCACCATCCAAAATGGTTAAATCTTATATTGCATATGTGACGAATGGTATTCGATTTCCTACACGTGCATATGGGGAATCAAAAAAACCAATGAACAGTTGAGTTTTCTTGAGAGGATCACATCACAGTGAAACTAAATTTGACTTTTCCGGCATGCAGGATGAAATTATTGAATTGTGTTATCTAGGGAAAAATTACATAACAAGGAATAAATGAATGTGGTTAGATACTAAGAGAGTCTTTTGTGTTCATCTGATTCATGGAATCTTTGATATTTAATATAGAAGTCTTCTAAAATTAAATGAACCATTTTACATGCTCAAGAGGCATATCAAATATATTATGCAAATTATTATACTACTTCAAGAAACCTGAGTGATTGGTAGAGCATAATTAAAATAAATTCACAGGAAAATTAGTTTACTAAAAGTGAATTTGGTTCTGATGAAGTACAAGTAACTGAAATTTTTCAATATAAGAATCAAACTGTGTTTTTTTCACAGAGAGACATCAATATCAATGATGACACCCCACAATTAAGGGTTGATGGTGATAATGATTTTAATGATGTTACAGGTGAATTTGAAATGGAAAGAGATGATGAAACGGAATAACATATGGATATTGGTGATGTTAATGATGAATATAAATATATTGACATAGTTAGATATGAAGAGGATGACGATGGTGAACATTGACATAGTTAAATCCTCGTTATAATCATAACTAATATATATATATATTTATATGTAATAGTTATTCTAAACTATTTGTTAACAACAATCAATATTTGTTTCTGATGGAACCTGATTTTTTTTGTGAGTTGGAGGAGGCTGAGCTACCTTAGGATGTGGAGCATTTTAGATCATCTGACCATCTGCCTACTGGTGGTTTATGGGGTACGCAGAGGGGGCATTATCTTGCATGACTGATGATTCCAACCCTTATCCTCGAGTGGCATCCACGTCTTGGCTTCCATCCATGCACACAGAGGTATGGTAACATGTGTATATTAGTTAGCTTTCATTAATTTATTTATATAAAAATTGTTTGATTATTTGAACTTTTTTCACAGTTTTTTTCATGTAGATGTGGGATAGGGGGCTCTATCTTGCACAATTATTTTTCTCAGCCATTGATCAAATGAGAACTGATTCTCATTGATGTGCAGCTTGGATTATTCAATCACTATATGTTTTGTAAATAAGTAATATTTATTTAAAAATTTATTTTTATTAATAACTGGATATTATAAATTCTTTTTAGGGTTTATGATATCCCATCAGTGATAGTATGCATGAAGATATCCATGAGGCATGGGAGTTGTCTATGCGTGAAAATTTCTCTCAATTTTTTGCACAATTTGAGAAGCACAACCATTAAGAAAGCAGGAGTGAAATTATTTGATGAGTCATTTAGAGCCCACCGACCAGATTACATTTCATCTCACGTTTGGGATGGATTATGTTCACACTGGTTGAGTGGTGAATTTCAGAGGAGATCTTCATTGGGCCTTCAGAACAAGGGGAGACATGAGGTGACACATCGAGCCGGTATCCATACATTTAGTACACATAGAGAGCATCTTGTAAGTATCTTTTGTATATATTTTATATGATATTAAATATAAAAATTTTATCTTATATTCATAATGGTAGTCGAGCATCCTGATATTAAGGAGTATGGCATTTATCAGATAATGTAAAGTGATCTAGCCAATATAGAGATTAAAGGTGATCACCAGCATCATATTGTGGTCAGTATTATTTTTTCAGTCTGAAAATTAACTGCATATAATATTTTCACTATTTTAATTGGAAATTGTAACCTATGGAGTCATATAAGGACACGACCTCTCTAACATGGGAAAATAGTATATTTGAGAAGGATGATCAGACTCGTTCCCACAATTGCTATAAGGCAGCATGGATGTAGGTTAACCAGTATGCCTTCGTGATGGGCTGAGTAGTTGGTATCAACTCTCATTTGACTCATGGGATATATTATGGTACAATTGTGACGTCAGAGACTAGCTTGAGTGGAGCTTGTGGGGAGGCATCATCTTCAACTCACTGTATCAGGAGCAGTTGAGAGATCAAACTGAGCTTATAGAGAGTTTAGAGAAGAAGCATGAATAGATGCATCAGCAGCTGTAGCAGCTGCAGCAGCAGCACGAGTAGGACATGCGTCGATGGCAGCAGTAGCAGCACGAGTAGATGAAGTACATGTGTCGTTTGACTCATAGTTTAGGGGTGGTGTTTCCTCCACCGTCTTCTCCAGCTACTCTAGCTCTTCCAGATGACTACCCCCACTGATTTTTTTGTTCGGTTAATAACATTTGAATTCTAAATTTTTATAACATAAACTATTTAAAATTTCTGCATTTTATATCAGTGCAAATTTTTCATATTATAAATTTTTTAATATTTTTAATTTTTTATTGTTTTATTATTTATTAATAGTATTAATTTTTTTTCTTATTTTTTTATTTTAGTAACAATAAAAATATTAATATTTTATGATTTTTTATATTTTTTTGTGAAAGTTGAGAATTTTAATTATTAATTTTTTTTATTATTTTAATAATAATAATATTATTATGTTATCGTTAATAATAATTATATTAAAATTTTTTATTTTATTAATTATTCGAGAAGGGGCCTTTTACAATGGGACCACATTGTAAATATATTATATATCTTTTTAAAAATATTATTTGTGACTGCTTACTTTACCATCACAAATAATTTTTTGTTAATGGGCCCATATGAAATGGTTTAGGTATATAAAACATATATAAATAGAGAACTATTTGTGATGGGAGGATGGGCCCATCACAACTACTGGTTGCAACGGGTCCATCACAACAGGTTTTTGTCTATATGATGTATTTAAGGAGAGATCTATTTGCAATGGGACTGCTTCCTGTTGGAGAAAATAATAGTTGCGACACCGTTTTCTACAATGGACTATTTGTGACAGGACCTTGTCACAAAAGAGTTTTTACAATGTGATCTTATTGCACATATCCTGTTACAAAAATCTGAAATTCTTGTACTAAATTAATCACTCATATTACATGACCATTTGTGTTGGAAAATTTCTTATTTCAACTGTTGGTATGCACTATTGTGTCCAATAAAGTTCACATGGAAATTCTATAATAAATCAGTTGAACTACTTCATAAATTTAAATTTTTAATCTACATTGATCTATATAAAAATCCCCTTTTGTATATTACTCCCTCCATGCAAGTCGTCGCCCTATATGGATCCCCCATTAAAAGACCATTCATTTTCTAAGGTGAGGCATAATCTTTAGGCCCCCTAAAAATTACCTTTCTTTTTGTGGGGGATGGTTTCCTCTTTATGAACTCAAAAAAAAATTAATTTTGTGGTTCAAGGATTTATATAAATGATTCTCTTCATTTCTCCCCAAAAAAATGCAATTTCAATATTCGGGGTGAGGCATCATCCTCATGCCACCGAAAAATGTAATTTATTTTCATAAGGAAATGATTCAATTTAGAAAACCTATGAAATAATGTTAATTTTAGTGAAAGTTGATTCCCGACTTCCCAACAAATATGATTACATCCATCCCCCCAAAAAACAACCTACATGGATAAATGGGGGTACACGATATAATACTTGAGAATTAAATCATAATAGGTATTCAATTAACACTTATCAGAAAGTAATAATGAGAATTGATTCAATCACACATAAAGTGTGGCGTCTCGAATCCACCTATTTGATCCTTTTTGGGCCACCATACATCAGTCAAAATAGTTTAATTGGTAGAGTATTTTCATACAACTACCCCATATAGAAATCAGTAACCCAGATGGACCGTTTAGTATAACGTTCGGCCATACCTTTCCTCCTCTATGAACTATTATTAATAGGATAGAACCTTCCTTTTAGTATTTGTTCTTACCTCATATCCTCCATAAACTATCCGAAACACTCTTTTTTGGAACCTATCCTATGATAACAAGACCCAATATGGTTCAATTTATGAGCTTCTAAAAACCATCATTAACTGAGGCCTCTATACTTGCATGATTAGGGAAAAAGTCATGTCATTGTGTCTATCATTTGATTGTGAATTACCATGATAAAATTTGTCCTCTACTTATCATAACTAATGTTTAGGGTCCTTGGGATGTTTAAAATTGGGTATCCCCTTGGTAACGTGTACCAAAATGTTATAGGTAGTGTTAGGGGCCTCTCTATTTCAGACAGTGAGGGGAAACACTAGCCTTTACCTTTGACGATGTCTAGTACCTTATCATTCTCTCTTCCAATCTTAAACAGAGAATATGGAATCCATCCTAGAGTAATATTCTAGTATTTATTATTGGTTATATCCATAGAGGTGTGAAATTATATACCCCAGGTCTTGAAAACAAGAGACGATAGGGGAATATCAATTCCATTTCTCTCTTCCATAGTCCATACTTCATCCACCAGTGAGAAAAAGATATTGTGTGGTTTTTCCTAACATGAAAATCCCATGGTTTGTCACTCGAATCATGACTCACATTGTCTTTGAAGTTTTTTATGATCATTACATCCACACAATCAAATGCATGTCTTAGTAGAGAGCCCTTATTATGTGTCTTATGCTCACATCAACTAGGGCCTCCTACTATGTGTAATGACCAAAACCATGTTTCCTTCATCGAGAAGGTGCATATTACCTATGAAGGAAACCATAATAAGGCCATACTACCAATGAAGCAACCAATGGTAAAAATATTCATTATAATAATTAACCACATTCACTCAAATGGCTCTCATCCAATGGAGTAATCCCCAACACACCTGAACTATGTGAGATTTGATTCTTGTCCAAACATGATACATATAAAGACACCTTAATATTCAATCCCAAAACCCCAAACTCACTAAAATAATCTCTAAGTGATGTTTCCAAAAGAATAAAGTCATACATAGGTGTAAAAAACCCTTCCAGGTCCTATGGGCTGATTCATCATAAGACACACACTAGCTTCATCTAGGAATATTTTGACAAGACATCCTTACTGCATGATGTAAAACTGCACAGTTTGTTCCTCATCACATTAAATTAAAACATTTGATATGTCCCACTACGTGTAACCAAACAACATGAATTCTAATTCTTTTCACAAGGTAACATAGTAAGACCTACTCATGATCCAAATCCCAACATCAAAACAACACTCATATCCTTGGATGAAAATAAATTCTAGACAACACTATAGCACGGAATAAAAAATTAATTATGATAATAAACTATATATGAATCGCTATTATTTTTTCAAATAATTCCATTTGCAAAGATCCTTAAATAGTTATAAATATCCTCATTGATTTTAAACCATAGATACATATAGAATAATATAAATTCAACACATGATAAATATCAATTTTTAATATAAGGGTGACCTAATTCATATCTTTGATTTTATAATAGATCCATTAATATCTATAAAATTAATAAGAATGTCTCATAGTAGGAAATAATTTTCCTAAAAAGGGTATGATAAGAATGTCCTCCCATCCACTCCTCCAAAGTTAGACCTTAAGCATTGTTGTGGCCATTTTCTCAATGACCACCAACTTATGAAATAAACAATCATTAATCATAAAAAATTATGGAATCATTGGATGTTTCTAAAACCCTGAATAAACCCCATTGTAAACTTCCTAGAAATGGCATGGAAATATGATCTTGATGTGAAGGTTGTGCATCCCATAAAAGATAATTCCTTTCATACACTACATTATTTTCGAGAGAAAACAAAAATGTTGAACCCAATGTGAATTCATAACCCAAATGACTATGTCACCCACACTTCTGGACACTTTTGAACACAAAATGAATGAGATCCAATCATTCATCTAAAAAATGTATTATGCATGTACTCATTTATTGCGATGCTTTTTTTACAACTATCTCTTATTTGTATTTTTATATGTAGACACTATCGTCAGTTCTCTTTTTGATCCAACATGGAGTCCTACCAACTATCCTAAAATTATCAATATTCTACCTCACAGGAAGGGACATCATCAAATAATATAAAAATGTCACTGACCCAAAATCTTTAGCATAGTGTCCTAAGAATTCATGCTTGAGAGTACAGCTACAACGGTACTGTACAAACCTTGGAAACTATATATGAAAATATCTAAAGAATGATGTCTCACCAACCATCCATTTAGAATAAATTGATTGTGTCAATTAATATGGGGTCTATTATCTTATCATATTTCATCAACAGTAATTCCCTAATGGGAAAAAACAAGAACCTAACTTATCATAGGAACATGGATCAAGAGGTCTCATACAACTTCATTATAATTCCACAACCATCCACCCAAAAATAATCCAACAAAAAACCATCAGTTCCTACGTTGTGTGCGATCAAACCCTCAATATGATGAGGGTTCCACCATCAAGAGTCCATCCCATGTCCTTTATGATTGAGAACTCTGTACATCCCTCCAAGAATAGTGATCACACAATCAGAAATATAACCTTTCCTACATTCTATCCGAAGAATCCCACCAACCATATATGGAGGTCATCCTTGAGAAGGTGATCACACCTACCTGCATCTATTAAACATTTAAAAAAAATGTAGACTCCAGAGAATCCCACTATCCAAATATGGTGGCATCCCATGATCAGGAACACACACCTGGCCACATCTATCATGCTTGACAACAAAGTTTGGTTGTATCCAGAGAAACTAGCTAACAGATCCCAATGATAGACAGGGGACAGAACCATATCCATTCCCCAAAACATAATAATCTTCAGTATATATCAATAATTAATGGTGGACCAGAGTAGGAATGAATACTAGATCAATACTCCAAAAGTTAATATATTCTCATTACTTTTAAAAAAGTCACCCCATCCATCCTAGTAACGATTAATGGACACGCATCAACTTATCCACATTTTAAATGTTTTCTACGATATAATGGTTTCATTAGAAGTTACTCAGAGTTTTTCACACATCCTCTCATCCATATATTAGGATTATTGACATTATAATATGAGATTCACCACAAAGTAGATGCATATTCCTTCTCCCATACATGAGGGTTTTGGGTAAAATACCATGATAAATCAGCAATTGAATCAGTCTCATAACCCCATTCAAACTAGAGTTCATAGGTCCATCCTTATGGCCACTACATGCTAGGTTCATATACTTAACAAAACTTAATAAACCATTGAAAATATTCTAGTAGCGATAAGGGAGATACTCAAACTGTACCATGTATGTCAAATCCACCACCCACATCAGGAAGCCTAGATCTCCCATATGAAACCACCTAAAAATAATCCTCAATGAAGACGATTGGGAAATGATGTGTTAGTACATTAACCTACTCTAATGAATACCGGTGTTATTGCAGCCCTCATATGATTATCTATGATGGATCACAATCCTACAAGTATGTTACAAAATAATGGATATAGTCAACATAATTGTGATGATCCCCCACAAAACATTGCTACTAGATTTTTTGGACACCCTACATAGATATCTTACCATGAAGAATTAGTTCCTATACAAAATATAATTTGTCTTGATATCCAATATCCTTGTGATCACTAAAAAACCTCTCATGTTTTGAAGATAAAACAACAAGAATGGTATCCCCTGGCTACTATTCTCCCTGAACGTCCTCCCTAGGTTATATAATTTAGACATTCTTTTAGAAGTCAGACACCAATCTGTGATGGTCATCCTCCCCATTATGAAATTTTATGTGTTGGTCCCCCCATGTAATGAATCTTCATTTTATCTAGAAGGTCCTCTCCTTATCATATAAACTCTGATAATGCCTTCCTAAAATGTGGAGCATGAGAAAATGAGTACAATAATTCCTAATGCCTCTTCATTGACAAGGAATATTTTTTCTGAACTGAAAGATTTTTCAAGGAAATAGCCATTCTTCAAAATTGCCTTGGGCCACCTACAATACAATACGATTGAGGCAATCCATTCCAACATTGTTCTTCATTATAATTAAATAAGGGAACATCCACTATAGTAATATTTAGTGGGGGGGACCTCTTCAAAAGATGAAGTATACATATTGATTATTAGGAGATAGTTTGCTAAGTAAAATATACCATTATTGTTTTCGAATTTGGACACAACATAATAAAAATTCTAGAGTCATTTTTGGTAGATTGTATGCATGAAATATTCCTTAATATATAGACTGATCTTCACAACATAAAAATCAATGTACTATCTTATGATGAATATCAAATCCATGTCAAGATAATAGATGGGACAAACCATCAAATCAACTTGGTATCCATCCTAGCTTTATGAAACCTGAAATTGGGAAAACAAAATGCATCCCTTTAGAATGAATGTCTAGATTCATTAAGATATTTATATTAGCTAATCATACACTCCTCATCTGGTGTTCATATAAGAGGATAGAATGAACATGATGTGTTTCATTCCACATCACTCCCCGATCTATAGAGCATACCAAAGGTAACATCATGTATTGCCATATCATCGGTCCATATTTGAGAAATAATCACATCTATCAATAGTAGTTATTCTTATAAAGAACAATACCATAAAAAATCTCAAATACATTGTGATAGATGCAATCAATCCATCGAATGAATCTTTCATCAAGAATATCAGAATATTTATAAAGCCTCCCATTTGAGGGAAATAAAGTCTCATGTACTTAAATTATCAACAAAATAATATGAATTAGATCCAAGTAATATAATAAACATAGCCTAAATTCAAAAAAATCAATGTTAAATAAAAATTGAAACCACAATAGTAAGATAGAAACCCCATCCTGTAGGGATGGGACATTTTTAACAAAACCTTATAGGACAAAAAATCAAGCCTGAATGGTTGTGATTGTGGAAAAGAATCACCCCAAACCATTGGGTTGGGTACATTTTTACCTCAATCTCAACAAAATTCAGTATTTTGTATATTGGTAGGAGGTCCAAAAAATGAATTCTCCTAAAAAATTTCATATGGTTATACAGTTTCTTCTCCAAGGACATGATCAAAGATATTTCTAGAAGTTCCCTTTGTATTACCCTTCACCTGAAAGATTTTATGTGATCCTTGAATGAAATTATAGGCTCCCATGATTGTCATAAACATAAATGACATATGAGGCTCACAATTCAACTGATGATTCATAGGAATTCTAGTAGATTCCCCTAGAAAAATCAGTTCTCAAATTATTCTGAGACTAATGACAATCTCATGGTGCAATTATTGTCACTAATTTTCATTAACAACACTCATGCTGATGCTACAGGACATCAGGTCAATGAAAAAGAAAAAGAGAAGGATATATCAAATTGAAATATGGTCCACACCAAATTTTATGAATAGGGTGTGTGCACTAGAAACCATGGGATTTGCAAATATTTGGGAACTCTATTGAATAGTACATTGACTCTTCATCGATGAGCATCAAAAAAATGTGAACGGATATAATTCAATAACTCTTATTACCTGAGGGTGTAGTAAACCTCACTGTAGAAAAAATATTTTCATAGAAGGAGGAATAGATTAAGAAGTTTATAAACAAAATATGTAACTATTTGGAGGAATAAACCAATTAAATATTTTATATAAGAGGATCCTTAACTGACGCTCCAAACCAGCATACCATAATGTAGACCGTTCTCCCAAACAGTTGAAATGGTACCATAATATGCAATCAATGGATGATAAAGTCAACTATTATATTTGGATCGCACAATATCAAGTGATTTGGAATCCCGGGATTCGATAAATAACTAGATATTGATTAGAAACATCACCACAAACCGACCACTAAAAATTACCTCTACAAGTTAATGATGAATTGCCATAACTAGAACATCATACTATTCCCCTAGCTCAGGATTCTTCCTAGGTGATCATTCTTCCATGATCATTGAAACTATTGAAACACTAGTGTATTTATTAGAATTTTTGTAATGATGAATTACCAAATTACAACTAGAGAGGAAGCCTTTCCATGGATGGGTAGATGAAACTCATCCCCCACAAAATATTTGGAAGCCTATGATTCCAATAATCAATTGTTGTTGGGGATCCAATATAGAATATAATATGCCTTTTTTGAAGGTGTGCCCCCATGATTTTTAACCACAAGTGGAAATAAGAAGACAAAATTATATTTTTTTACAGACATTAAATGTACTAGTTGTCACATGATATACCAGTCTTCCATCCAGATCAATCTTGGGATTGGAAACTCATCACTAAAAATTACACTATAAATTAAGCCCTATTTTACAAAAGACATTAGTCCTTGATATCTAAGAATGTATAGAAAAAAGGGAATGAGAGTTTGTTAGATATCTTTTCAATGTGGAAAATTTTAAATTATTCCTTAAACTTGCAGCTCCCTTCAGAAGATTTTCAAGGTCTTTATTTTGAGAAACATTATCATCAACATTAAACATTTATCTATAGTAGAAAAATTTCTATAAGATTCAAAATTTTGATCCAAAAATAACACTTTTCTATTTCTAGTGTCTCAAAGGAAGAGGATGAGTAGGGTGGAAGTTGCAATCATTACATTAAAACATACATATATGCCAGGTCCCCCATAAATGTCTAGACCTTCATGTGTGGTACCTCATCCTACATAGAAACATCATCAAAAATATCCTTGATGGAATGATAGTAAAGATCCAACAGACTCTCAATATTGATATTAGAAGAAAAAACTCTACTCCTTCCTATATGATTAGTCACTGAGTTACTTCTTCGTATCCTTAGAAAATAATTTCATAATACTAATGGATCCAAAAAGACCAAAACAATTATAATTTTATGATAGCCTGAATTGTTTTCCTATAACCCAAATACATTGGCACTATACTTGATTCTTTCATTATAAAAAATCTCCTGTAAAATATTTTGGCTGTTGGATAGGTGAAACAGGGATAACCACCAGCACAGATAGCGTGTGTTTATATCACCACTATGATGGAAGAGGGGGAATGGCCAGATAATATAAGAAATAATGCACAAAATTAATGTAATTGGATGACTAAAATAAAAATCAAATAGACTAAAGATATCCTCTTGGCATAGTTAAATGATCCAATTATGCTCTATGTCATTTTTTATGACACAATGAGTCCTTCAATTCCACAACCCTCCAAAGGAAATTTTTAAATGAAACTCCATGGACAGAAGTAAGGGAAACAATAATAGGGATAATAAAATGAACCTAGGAAAAATTTATCATTAAAACTCTTATACCTCTTGCCTTCAGTCCCATGAAAATGGGTGGAACCCAGCCAAATGGGACAACGAGAACTGACTCAACAAACCGAATCATCATTAGATGAATAATTGATCCTAAAATCATTTAATTTCAATCATTCTTTGGACCACTAATCTTATGATGGGTGTTATTATGTACCAATTATTTTCACACCAAATTGGGATGGACTAAATTGATTCCATAGTACTTGATGAAACAGAGGGAGGAACAACCATTACCAAACACAATATACGAGGGACATCACAACTAGAGTAATAGATGGTGTGGAAGACAAATGGAAACTCATTCATAATTTCTAATAGAATGATGAATATGTATAAAAAATTAAAAAATATTTGAAACATATATTCTTGTAAGACCAATTGATGAATATTCTATATCCTGATCATCCCAAGATAGTGGGAAGGGAAAGGTTACTTGATCTAACAATTTAAAAAAAATCTATGTATCTGTACAATTACCTTACTCATCTTTCCTATTCATGTCATCGCCATCATTCTATAGAATAATTACCCATAGGTAAATGTATAACTTCTCCCCAAAAGTAGTACATCCTAATGGATTTGTATATAATTTTTGAAAATCTATTTATTCTAGATTATATAAATCTATAAAAGGTTATATGAGAATAACATGTAGACGCTCTACTATTACCTCAAAAGATCGAAGCTAAAGTTACTATAGATAATGCATATTATATAGATATTTTATCTATATAATTTAAAAAAGATTTATATTTAACTGAAAATTATTGATATTATGTTACATAGGGAAGCCACGTGCCTAAGTATATATACTATAGATTAGAAGACATTGACTTCAACAGATATTTAATTGAAATTGGCTCCAAGATCAAACTAATTCCAATCAGAATAATTTTCTGAATAAGATACACTAAAATAATTTATCCCCTTATTCTCTAATTCTTCAAGGTCATGATGAATTGGAATATAATCCCATAAACTTTATTATGATCCGAGTTCATTTTTTGAAACTGGTGTTTGACATTGAGTTCTTGGTTATTTGACAAGGTACTGATTTCAATGAATTTTAGGATGGTCTTGGTTGCATCATCTTGTAGCGATCCCTTCAGCATAACATGAATTATTCAGATACTTTATAAATGTTCATATTGGGGAATTACATCATGACATATCTCAATTTGAGTCTTCTGAATCTCAATATATTGTTCTAGTATTCTATTCGATAGAAGGGAAGAAACCCATAACTGATTTTATCACTTAGGATAATAGTAAAAATGGTTAGAAAATTAAGATATACAACCCATTCAAAGTAATCTGTGATTAATATTTGATTATCATTAGTTAGGATGAAGAAATTTTCTAATATTCAATTGATTTCTCACTGGTCTTCATGATCTAATCCATGTTAGTTTAACACGATAGATTGGAAGAAATTTCTTTTTCTTTTAGTGGTGATTCCTCAAATGGAAATGTGACAATGTTATCATCATAATTTCAACAGACCACCACTTCATCACCTAAACCTAAAAATTCATGATATAACCATTGGAAGTTAGCTCCTACTATAATGAACATTCCCCTAGCATTAAAGATTCCCCTTCACCTTACATCCATCTCTATAAGGAAATAGATGAAGATGAAGAGGAAAATGAAGAAGATAGTGAATATAACCTCAGAGATTCTCCTAAAACATTTGACGAAGGAGTATATACCACTATATATGAACTCTATCAGTGAAATATGGGTTGATAGGAATATCATTTTCAAATGTTGATATGTTAATCTATGCACCTCGATGGTAATTAAATTTACGATACGTTTTTAAAGTGCCAATATAATGTTTTTATGGAATTATAATTAAATTTTAGAACATAATCCTATTTTAGCTACACATCACATAGGATTTCTAGGAGACAATTTTTGTTGTAAGCAGGCAGTAAGAATGAAACATTTGACTCGTTCTTCTAATGTTAAAAAAACTAAAAGTAGTAAAATTTAATTTTCTTTTTGAAGTATAGTACCCAAAATGTCTCACAAAAATTTTCCCCATTAATAAAAGGAATTTACATATTAGTGTTATCATCCATTTTAGAGACCTCATCCAACACTGTCTGAATGATGACTTCCCCATTCTGATTATAGATCTTCTAATAAATACAATGTCTTACTTTCATGACCACTTCTTCCTGGATGCTTATTAACGAAAAAATAAAATCCATATGTCCCCATAATATAAGGAATCATCTACCTTATGGTTAGGTAGTATACATCTATATGGTGGTTACCTACAAATTAATTGACACTAGCACTACATAGAAACATTCCATGAATCACTTATTCAATCACTTCATGGGATTGTCATTCAAAAGTTATTTTGATGATTTGGTTATGAAATATCATCAATATTATTACCACCCTACTAATATTGCGATAATCTTATACAGACTGTGACAACATAGTCTGATGATAACTCAACTGAAATGTAATTGTAGTGATACCTTTGGAAATTCTCTTTTATTATCCATATTCTATCATGGAATTAATCTATTCTCTATAATGACTAATGAAATAATAGGTTTCTTAACTCTTTCGAACATCAAAGGTTTTAAAAAATTATAGGGACACCATTACTACATTATAATCTTCATAAAAACACTCAAAATAAACTATTTTCTTTTCACCATGTTAGTCAATAAACGGGTCACATTTCGATCGACTTGTGTCCACCAAAAATCACCCAACAACTACATGAAATATCTCTTCATTCCACTAGTCTTGATACATCGAGTTAACATAAAACCACTAATCCTACACGTTCCATCTATTTAATAGTCCTTGTCTTCCTTTCTCATTAAAATAGACGGTATTGGTAGTGAAAAAAAATTATTATCGCAATGGCACCATGATCAACACTGAGACTGAGTATTCATATATCGAGAAGAGATTTTTTTTCGTTGACATTCACAATTTAGAAATTAATTAATTAACTAATACACCATGAGGTATATTTGATATCATCAAATAATCTACTAAAATATATCTTCAATTATTCCATATTGATAAGATGTTTAGTGTGATGGATGGTCATTCTGCGACATTTTGACATCTGATTCATACCATAGATGGTTATAAAATGGAATACCTTAGATAAATTTTTATAACAAAATCCCCATGTGGAAGAAATTATAATGACTAAGAAACTACTAGATGAGAAAGTATTATTCATCTAGGACTCTACATGAATGTGAGAAATGTACATTAATGGTGCATCTAGAAGCCCAATCAGTAATAGAATGGAAGACCCCATGTTTAAAAATGTTTAGTTGGGAATTATTCACATTTCTCCAGAAGAGTCAGTTCTACCTTACTCATTTTTCTATCAGATGTATGGTCAAACAAATAGGATGTATACTGATCTACCATTGTAGTCTTGGAGTTGGATTTTCAAATACCATTGACTCACTTGTGAAAAAAATACGATTCTGAGTTAGTAATTAGGAAGTTCAATACTGAGTATTCTTTCATGAATAAAGTGGCGATTCCCATGCTTAATTATGTTTTCGGTTTGATGTTATAATTCTAATTAAAACCAACACTAAATCAAATTCCACATTTAAAAAAAATTACGTATATTTTCTTTTAAATGCTTCAATACTCGTGGCTATCCAGATCAGGATGAAAAAGTCATATGCATCGCCCATCAAAAAATAGTATCACCATTCAATCAATGTGGAATGGAAGAGAACAAAGAGATCAATTATATACATGAACTATAAAATACTATAAATGGGTGGATGAATCCCATATAATAATACATTCAAAATGGGTTCCTTCCACAAAATAGTTGGAAACAAACATATTTGATGATGGTAAGTCAATTTCACCTTTATGATATACTAGGTAATAAATAGTTTATCTATAAGTTAGTCTAAAATTGATGTCTCCTCTAATACATTGATATATTGAATATGACTTCCACCATGGAGGATGTTCATACTGGCACTTGTGGTTCCCATCAATCAGGAACCAATAATTCTCACTATCTCAGGAGGCAATAATATTTTTAGCCTTTGATGAAAAAGGATGGATTTTTTTTCAAATGTGTCCTTACTATAAGTAAAATTCCAACATCATCCATAAAACCCTAGAGTGCCTCCATACAGCTAAATACTCAAGAACGTTTTCTATATTGAGAATGGCTTTTGTAGGGTCATACCCTCTAGTTTACTTCAATAAGTTAAAATACATAAATAATGATACCGAATTCTTCTCTAATTCTATTGAGTTGATACATCTTAAAGAATCCAAGACCTAAAATATCATCATTTTCAATATATCAAACATCATCACTACATTTTTTTACATCACATAATACTGAGAAAAATGACTCTAACTTTTACTCTTTAGAATTGAAGAATTTGTTATTCCCAGTTCAATGAGATGAAAAATGGATATATAGAGGCTTTAAATAAATAGTTATGGAACGTTCTATAGAAAATTGTGGATAGATAAAAAGAAATATTTTCCCAAAAAACACAATCATTCTTTGAGGTATTATTGAACCATAACCATCACCATTACATAGGAAACCCCATATTCTCAGGTTTTTGGAATATTGTTAGTGATACACATCGATTTCAAATTTCCTTCACTTTAAATAGCTATATATTGTAAAAACACAGAGGATAAGAAATAAAATAAGAAAATTAAATGAAATAGATTGACTTCATGAGAAATGGTTTTATACCCTAAATTATTTGAAAATATATTAAAACCAGATTGAACAAAACTTCAACAAAACATTTCATCTCTATTCATTCATTCAAGGGGAACTTTTTGGGATTCGAAGACTCCTATGATATTTTGGAGAAAACCCCAAAAGATTAAACCAATGTGGGAAGGATGTTATATCACAAATGAATTATATCTATACAGATATTACATTTAAATCAAAATGGATGGGAACAAACCATTTACTCTACCAATGTATAATTTCTCATGTATTGATTCATCTGATAAAAGAAACCTTCATCTTTAGCAAATGATGATAAAATACCCCACATTGGGTCCAAGATGAAAGGATATAAATGGAACAGCATCTAGACCAAGTCTTATGACTTAAAACTACTAGAAAATATAGTGTGGGAAATATAAATCTAAACTATAATGGATAATGTCTTTGTCACAAGACGTTAAACACTATGATAACAACCATACCCCTGATGTAAAACTGTGTGGTTCACGTCCATGTCTTGATGTACAACCATTTAAATTTTTTTTGTGATTTGGTGGATAAAAAACTGTTTGTTCTGGTATCCTACAACACCTCCATTCTAGAACTACATATGAGTTGATTCTCATCTCAATAGGATAGGTAGTGACACCATTATTTTTTTTCCCAGGCCCCTTAATAATATTATGGAAAATGATCCCTCTCTTTCACACATTCATAACGATGTATGGATTTATTATTTTCCACACAGGATTAATAGTGACACCCTAATTCATTTAATTATATGTAATAATAGTAAAAAAGTGATGAGTAAGTGTCTCTTCCCTCCTATATATGACCCCATTCCATGATGTAGACATTAATTTAGATTCCCTCATTCATAGGTCAATCAATAAAATAAAATCCTCCCTTTCTTAAATATATCCAAGATTTATATAGGTAACATCATAATCCATGACCAATACCATTCCAAATGATTCCCTTATTCTCAGACACATTTGTTTGACCCATCATACACCTTTACATGGGAAAATTAGGATAACAAAAAAAAACATACCCTTGCTATTAGTGAGGGAATGTCTAATTCCTGATGACCCCTTTGTATTGCCTATGAATAATATTACCTATATTAGCTCTTCATAAACCACCCAAAAAATTCATATTAACCATAGGCAGATTCATCCTCAAAGGAAACCCCTTCCTTCTTCGCAATCCCCAAAAATATCATGCTATAAAAATCTTTTCAAATATGTTCCATGATCACTCCTTTAATACTTATTCCATACCACTTCTCCTAATCTGAGAATATCCAATATCATAGTTTACAATTTCCTTCATTGTGTTCAAAGTATGTCAAAACATCTTTGTCCAGGTAATCCCTATATCACTCACAATTTCATTATCAAGTGTTTTAAACCGTGTGACCTAAAACTAAAAGACACAATGTCATCCTAGTCAAATTATGTTATAAATTATGAAAACATCTTCAAAACATGACCATAAAATGTAGTTTTACCCAGTGTAACAAGCATTACAAGCCTTGGGAAACCAGCTTAGGTAGCCTGGTTTCACAAATAGGAGATGACTCTAATAATATAATTCCTCGAATGCATGGATAACATTTATATATTATCATAACTTCATTATCTCATTTTGTATCCTTAGTTTTTTATATATGATTTTGAAGATCATGGTTTCCTTGAACTATATACAGCTTTATTATCATTCTAATTAGATATGTAGAGACTCCCAGATCCTACATCGTGTTCTAGAAACCATAAGATAAAAATTTCCATATCCATTCTTTCAATATCCTCTATATAGTGAATGAAATTTTTTCCAATCCTTATTTATCACATCGTACATAACTCACATTCACATAGGAGTTTGGGTAAAAGCATCACCACATGATCAAGGCATATCACATCACATACGAGTTTGCATATTCTTATAGGAAAGACCATAAATGATAGACACAATGTCTTTCTACATGATGTTAAACAATATGGTTAATGCGGCTAGAATGTCTTAGAGTTTTTCCTTTATATAGAATTTTCTTGAGAGGATCACTACTCTATAATTTGGTCTCCCACCACCCCTCCATCCAAGAACAATGTGTGGTTTTACTCTAACATTGATGAGATATATAGTGATGCTCGAATCCTAAATCCTAGAACAATAGTAATATAATAATTCCCCCATTATCATATGTATGTTCCATTTTTTCATAGGAAGGTCATTTATGATTTCTCACCCCCCCCCCTCGTGAGAACATATTAATTGAAATTTTCCCCCACACCATACAATAATACTACAACTATTGGGAATCAACCCTATAACATTGTATGTATTGATTATCATCTTGGTGGGATACATAGAAAAACCTAGGGCCTTTTTATTATGCCCCTTTAAAATATAAAATAATCCCTCTTCCCTATATATGTGTTATACCTATGTAGAAAACATTTCACCCCATAATTAAATATTTTTTGACATAAAATGAAACTTTCATACCCTAACACCATCCTTACACAAATGAAACAATATGTCTGTGGAAATCCAAATCTCTAAAATCCATCCATGGATTTTTGTTAGGAAATGTCCAATTATTAAGTAAACCATTTATTTTCTATGTATAATATTCCCTAGTTTTGAATCACAAAATCTACCCTCAAATGGTCGGTCAACTTGAGCCACCGTTTTTTGAAAAAGAATCCTCTTATATATCTGTATGCCCTAAGAAATTTCTATTGGAAATTACTTCTCTATCATGGCTCATGGTTTCCCAATACATATTTATCCCAAAACACTAATGGTATTTAGAATCCCCCATATTATGACATACAACCTTCTCTCTTCATGCCTAAGGGGTGACAAAATAATATTGTTCAGATCACTGTGAAATGGGAAATTAAAAATCTTTTTTTTTAAATCCACATGACCATAAATATAAAAATAATATGTCCCTACATCACAAAATTAAATTATTCAGACTATTCCCCTTTTGTAATGAAAAAAACCTATATGACACTCATCCATTCTATACAACATTAAACTATGAGGAAAAGTCATCATCACATGATCATACACAATAGAACATCTGAGTGATTGTATTATGAAATTAAATTTCATAACACATAGTCTATTATATAGGAGAAATTTCCTACATGGGAGATATATCCAAGTAACATTACCGGATATGTGATCCTTTCTATAGATTAAAAATAGGGTTCAATACTTTATTTATAATTAAACTTATATATACTATATTAGATACCAGATTAGGAACGTCACATTATTCCAATCCCATACAAGAATGACATAGAAAAATTCCATTACTATATGTAATAAATAACTCTATATATGGGTTACATCCCTTCGTAGGGATTAATATATCATGGATATCAATCCCGGACATGAGTTTTCATTAACATCAATCGAGTTCCTCTATGAAAACTGATTGAGGTGAAAATTCAACAATAGGTTTTCTAAAATGCACCACTATGTGGAATTATATGACTCCCCAAGATGCCTCTTTTTTTCTTATGATTAGAAATATTTTGTTTCACATTCCTTATTCAATGACAGGTAACTTATCCCCTACACCATCAACATAAAATTTGAGGTAAAAGTCTCCCCTAAGGGACACAAAACTAACTAGATGAAACATGTATTGGGGCCCCTCCTTCATTAAATGATATCTTAGTCTATGTATAAGTATTTGGATGGAAACAAATGACACATAAAAGTAATTATACCCCATTTTCCATGCATGAGTTCAGTGTGTAAAGATGATTCTAAAACATGATCTCTGGTTTATAGAGAGATGTTAAGAAAAAATTTACCCTCTCCTTACACACGAGTTAGATATATGTATAGTGTAACACCCCAAGCTTCCACGGTACGTTTCCTTTCGAATAATGCAATGGCATGCATTATACGCAACTTCGAGATTTTAAAACACCATAACCAATCAAACATGCCGTTATGAATAGTAATACATACTTTTTGAAATTTTATAAATACTATCTCTCAAAATGGACATCATTTTTGGATTCGGAATATCAAATTTAGCCTATGGTGAAGTTTTGGTACTTTTCGGATAACTTTCATATTTTGATGTATAGTGAAAATTACTAAATTTTAATTTAAAACAACTTTTTTAATCAAAATAATTAATAGTGATAAATTATGAATTTGAGTGGTTTTAAAGTAAATTTAGAATATATATTTACCATGTAATACAATTTTGGTCATTGAAAATAATTTCACATTTAAACCAGAAATAAACAAGTGCCAATCTTTTGATAATTTGTTATCTCTTAAAAACACATTTTTTGTTTTAATAACGGGAATTAATTTTAAATTAATTTTTTCCACTTCTGTGTTTTGAATTTGGAAAAATGGATTCCATATTTGGAATCAGGATTTTCAAATTCTGTAAATATGTAACTTTTATTTTTAGACATTTTGGATAATTACTTCGGTAAATATTTTATTTACCATGGTTAAAGGGTAAATCCGGTAAACAAGGGTTAAAAAATAATATTATAATAATACTAAATTACCCTAAAACGTGTCTTAACCCTATTGGTTGATACATGGTCGACCATGGGAATATTTTTGTCGATTTTGGGACCCCATGGATCCACTTGTAAGTGATAATGACACTTTATTTTAATTAAGTTAAAATAAATACAAAAATGACACAAGCATATATCTTTTAGAAAAACTATTGTTACATAGGGTTATATATGTTGGATTTTAGACTATAAATATTCATTCGAAATATAAAAATATTTCCTACATAATGATATTTTATTTTATAATTTTTAGACATTAAATAAGTTAATTTATTTATGAAACAGTGGTGATGCAGTAATTACCATAATAGTGAAAAATTAGAATAATTGATATTATAAATTCCCAAATAAATATAATTTGATACTTTTACTGAATTAAACTAATTTTCTAGGATAACATGACATATTAGGATTGATTTAAGTAACTTTATTCGAAGTAATAAGTCTGTTATGTGTTTCACAAAAATCAACTATTGAATAGTGTCAAAATTGACATAAAAGAGTTTTTAAAACAAATATTATATTATTAATTGATATTAAATTACTAAAAATCTAAGGTTCAGTAAATAGACTTATATAATGATAGGTTCATCATTAATGGACCACTTTGGGGTCTCTTGTATGTATATAGTATGTTTATTAATGATATATTATAAAAATACAAAGTGACCTGGTAAATGTCAAACTAATTAACTAAGAGTTAAAACTAAATGATAGGGTTAATATAGTAACCCAAACCTCTCTAAATTCTATTGGTTGAATGTTTTTCGACCTATACCCACCTTAAACTTTGAATATTCAACTTTTGAGCCATTAGAAACCGAATATGAATTTATTATAAATTAATATTTCTAGCTTTTCCAAAGGTGCCCCTCACCCCTCTTATAAAAGGGCACTCCTCCTTCTCATTTCTTCACACCTTCAAAGACTTTTGGTTCATCCCACCCCTCCCCAAATACTCTCTCACCTTCCCTCACTACAACCTATAGGCCTTAGTTTGATCAGAAATCCAACCTAAGGAGCCCTTTTGATCAAATCAAAAGGAAGAACCCGAAGAAGAGGTAATGTTTTCACCACCCCTTTTCAGGTTCCTTTCTTCTTCCACTTCTTCTCTATTTGTTATTACCGTTATAAAATAATAACTCCAGTATCATATATATACTGTGATGTTATTATAAATATGGTACAACCATATTCAGTATTCTATCCATCCTTTGAATAACATGTCACCATACGTGCGTACGTACGGCTTACCGTCTCCACGTCGTGGTGTAATTGTTATTCAATATATTATTATTTGGATGGGTATAAAAATGATGTGTAACTCATGTAAATAATAAATATAACATGATAATGATTCTGTATATATGATATACCATCCAATTATATATTATTTTAATATCAAAAGAATGATATTGTCGCTCGTGCGTACGTACGGACTACCGTCTCCACGAACACGATGAGATTCATTCTCCATTATATCCATTCAAGTATAATTATAATTTGATGACTTAAAAATAGTGTCTAAGGACTTGATATAATTCTGGATATGAATAATATACATCCTATTAATAAAGAATGTGGCTCACATAACAAATAATATAAATTAAAATGAACCCGTTAACACCCGAAATGACGATAATTCTAAGATATTATTAACAAATCAATGTTAAAAGATTATATATGATATCATATTAAAATAAATTATTCTTGTATAATTAAATAACAATTATTTCACCATTATACATGAGGTAAACCTACCGTCGACCAAGGAAAAAGTACAAAGTAAGGGGTTTCTTATCTCACTCTTAGTTTCGTGAAAATTCCATTGTTCACCACTTATTTATTGCATGTGGTGTATGTGTAATGCCCATGATTGTATTAATTGTGTAATATAATTTAATTAATGGGTATTTACATCATCATTTTATGATCCTTCTTTCATGGGTGTATATTTCATAAGTTACCTAAT
This sequence comes from Viscum album, assembly GCA_963277665.1. Lineage (NCBI taxonomy): Eukaryota > Viridiplantae > Streptophyta > Magnoliopsida > Santalales > Viscaceae > Viscum > Viscum album. Next base: position 1,775,497,756 of record OY728133.1, on the reverse strand, counting down.
CGATAAGGGAATTTGAAATTTCAATTTCCACTCATTTGGCTTTACGCATACTTCATTGATTATTTTAATCCAAGATTATGTGTAGAATCTATATTCATTTGATTATGTCATAAATTCAACTACCCTTTCTGTGGATATACTTTTGATACACATAATCACTCCATTGATAAATTATCATGTCATCGTTATGAACTTGATAAAGTAATTTTTACTCAATCTCGATTTGTTGAGATAAACATCCAATTCATTGGTGTTGTTTTTACAAGAATATGTGTGAATGTACTTTGATTGTTTTACACTGAATATCCAATCATATTTAGTGTATTTATATTTTTCACACATAACTATGTCATTGATTTATCCTTAATCTAAGGATACGGCCTTTAGGAGAGATTTTATCTCAATTTATATTCTATTGAGACTTCTTTGTTGTTATACACCAAATCACTTTTATGTGGTGTATATAATGTACTTTGACATAGAATATCATGAATCCATTTATTCTCATGATATTACAATGTTTTTATTACCTCAATTATTTTTATTCAAGTGTCTCTCTTTTGGTTAGAACCTCTAACTAAAATACCATTTTTAAATGTTTTAAAGACTTATTCTTCTAAATCTTGCTCATTAATGTCCATGTTTTAAAAAAAATTTAAGTATTTATTTATATGGACATTAGTGTTTTAAAATTAAAACTCCTTTTAATAGTTTCAAATTGGTATGGGACACTTTGATTCAAAAATCTATTTTTAAATGGCTTCTTGACAAATAGTGTGACCTTTAAATGATTTCAAGAAAAAGGGGGTATTTCTCTCAAAAGGTTTTGGTAATTATTTTCATCTATGTCAACATCCTTCATTATTATTGATTGAGGTTAATGTGATAAAATACAATTTTCCATATTGTATCGAATGAGTTATGTTTGACTGTGGATGTGCTATTGTTATACCATTCATAGTTTGTGGTTAAAGTATTGACATTTCATATGATAATTTTAATACGAATGTTTATGTTATGTTTAAACTTGTTCATACGAGGAATGAATTGGACTTAATAAGTGACGGGTGGAGCCCGCTATAGCTCCTCGATGCATCGGTAGGTCTCATTAGACAAACTAGTGTCTTGGAACAAGGCCTTGGAAAAATCTTATTTGTAGTCTTGGCACGAGGCCTTGGGTATGTGGTTATAATAGTCTGGAATTATGCATTCCATCATTATGAAAGTGGTTATTGATATTTCATGGGATTGTTCGACTAGTAGAATATCCATGTGAGTAAGTAAATGGAATTATTTTATTTTATCATTACCATTTTATGTTGAAGATCAAGTTTAAATGACTTTTGTTTTAGTTATAAACTTCCTTAAGTGTTTATGCTTATCTATGAAATATTCTACTATAATGTTATCCTTACTGAGCATCTGATCTCACCCCTTTCAATGTTTTATTTTTCCCAGGATTATGAAGAAGTAATTTATGAATGACCTACAGGGATAGTATGAGGGGATATGAAGACAATATGTTTTTTATGATGTAATGTAAAACTTTATGGATGTATCTAGTTATTCCAAGGCTACTAAACTAATAGGTCTTTCGAGACTTGATCGTTCTTGTGATAATGACAATGTTAGGTAATAATTCACCTAATCTGGGTAACTGGGGTCGGGGCGTTACAATTGGTATCAGAGGGAGGTTTAGTGAAATCCTTGGAAGCTAGATTTAGATAAACTCTGATTAGAGAAAGTAGACCTAAGATGAACTTTGAGGATTAGTATAGAAGAACATACTAGAATATTGGTATTGTAGATATTTTTTGAGTTTTCCGAGCAATACATCCCTGTCTGGATACGAGCAGGTAGAGGCGGCTCTGGAATAGATTTACCTAGGGGTAAAACCCGAAAACACCGCTTTGAGCTAGACTCGAACGGGAACTAGTGCACGACAACGGGCCTTGCTGCACTCTTGGTTACGACACTCCCAGGGGATATGCTTAGGATAATTTACATTTTCATTAAAAATATATTTAAGTAATATATATATATAAGATGAGAGTAAATGACCTTCGTTAATCCTAATATGTTTCAAATTGAGAATATGGTGACATATTAATCTGTAAATGATTTTAGAACTACTGTTACTCACATAATGATTTTTGGTTTTAGTCAATGGCTGGATTCCAAGGAAGTCATAGTGACTTTGAGAATGATGTACAAGGTGGGAATGGTGGTGTCAATGTGCAAAAAAATGGAATGTTGATAGGAGTAAATGGTATTGTCTTTATGCCAAATCAGTTTTCCAAAAATATGATCAACAACATATATATTAACCAAATCCCAAACTAAACAAGGAAGAGAAAGGTGATGAATGATAAGAGCTCCAGTAATGGAGACCATGGAGAAAAGAACCCTCAATTTTCATCATGCAAGAAATGTGGAAGGAGACACCCAGGAAAGTGTCTCAATGGGACAACGAAATGCTTTACGTGCGGGAAGGAAGGACATAAAGTGAAGAATTGCCGAATAAAAATGAAGAGTACTATGGAAGAAGATAAAAATGGTCCCAAGAGTCCATTTACAGTCATATGCCGTAAATGTAGGGGACCTGGCCATTACCCGAGTGAATGTCCTATTCTATAGGATATTTTCTTGGTTAAAGAAGAAGCTATGTGGAAATAAATGGTTAGATAAATGTTTAAAAAGTATTAGCGCTTAGTGCTCCATGTTGATGGGTTTACTTTGGAATAATTTTCTCTTGTATTTGTAACCCCACCATTTTCCATGTGAGAATGATATTTGAGGAATAATATTCTCTTCTCTTGTGGATATAGGTATAAATAACCATTTGATTTTATATGATCATTGGGGTTTGAGAAAATTATAAGTTATTATAATTTGGGATAAAAATGAAATGTATGATATAAAATTTGTGGTTAAATTATGTTATTTTGAGGAATTTATCACATTTTGGTAATATTATAAAATATAGTTTTTGAAAAAGGACAACACGTAGACCGTGTGACAACCCGTCGCGTCGAACACAGCTGTGGGAATCGAACCCACAACCAAAGTGCGATTGGGATTTATCACCTACCACTGGACTACGTGAAGTCCCTGGTTTGTGTGAGTATTTTTATTAGTTAAATGATTTTATTGATGAATAATATGTTTATTTGGGTTCTTATGTCTTATCAAATGAATACCCATAGTATAGGAAAATGATTTGGTGATTAAGTGATAAATGTTATTTTGGAAGATGTTCACTTTGATGGGAACACTATATGTCCAAGGAAAATAGAATACTATGGGATGTCATTAGAGGAGTAATGGTGTATTTTTATCTATGTTTTTATTGTGGATCTATAGTGATTTGGGTTATTTATGGAAATGATTAACCTATAATAAAGAATAAGTGATTAGGATAATTACATTTAATTATGTGACTTTAAGAGTAGATGATGTCATTTGGAGAAAAAATTTAACGTGGAAGACTACATTATTATAAGTTTTGGGTTTCAATATTAGTTTGGATTATATTGAAGGATTTTGAGGAATATTTTTTATTCAATGGTATTTATTTAACTTTGGGGTATTGTTGGTTTAATTTTATAAATTATGATTAGTATTTTTTTCTAATGGAATATACATTTTGGGGATCATCAGTTCTTATACTAACCATTTTTGTTTTGATTAATCTCTAAAGACAAGTTAAATATATAGTTTATCCTTCATGGATCATGTATTTCTATAGAAGTTTATTCTAGCTCTTTTAGTGTGACCAACACTTCTTGAATACTCATTGTCAAAAAAAAATAAGTTAGTGGTAAAAAGTTATTAAATAATGAAACTTTACGTAAAAAGTAAGTATATCTCTTTATGTTCTTATTAAATATCATAAATTAATTCCTCTTCCTTATGTAATGTAACTTAAAACAAAAAAATGTTGTCCGTTTACTTTCCTACTAGGAGACTAATGGTCGTTTGTCCCAACACAGGATTGTGGTTTTCTTATTGTTAACATTCTCCTGATCATGATTTCTATCCCTCTCCATCAGAACATGACACATATTTTATCATCCATATCCATGTTTTCCTATATGGAATCCGAGTATGGGTTATCTTGGATGACCTTTATACCTCTCTTTATTTCTTTTAAAGTGATAGTTTTATTGACTCTTTTTCCGATGTGGGACTTTCCATTATATTCCCAAGCACAATTTTAAAAATTGCGAAGACACTATTTATTGAAGGTGGGGAGAATGTAACACCCCAAGCTTCCACGGTACGTTTCCTTTCGAATAATGCAATGGCGTGCATTGTATGCAACTTCGATATTTTAACACACCATAACCAATCAAACTAGCCGTTATGAATAGTAATACCCACTTTTTAAAATTTTATAAATTCTATCTCTCAAAATGGATTTCATTTTTGGATTCGGAATATCAAATTTATCCTAGGGTGAAATGTTGGTACTTTTCTGATAACTTTCATATTTTGATGAATAGTGAAAATTACTAAATTTTAATTAAAAACAACTTTTTTAATCAAAATAATTAATAGTGATAAATTATGAATTTGAATGGTTTTAAAGTATATTTAGAATATATTTTTACCATGTAATACAATTTGGGTCATTGAACATAATTTCACATTTAAACCAGACATAAACAAGTGCCAATCTTTTGATATTTATTATCTCTTAAAAACACGCTTTTTGTTTTAACAACAGGAATTAATTTTAAATTAATTTCTGCCACTTCTATGTTTTGAATATGGAAAAATGGATTCCACATTTGAATAAGGATGTTAAAATTGTGTAAATAGGTAACTTTTATTTTTAGACATTTTGGATAATTACTTCGGTAAATATTTTATTTACCATGGTTAAAGGGTAAATCCGGTAAACAAGCGTTAAAAAATAATATTATAATAATACTAAATTACCCTAAAACGTGTCTTAACACTATTGGTTGATACATGGTCGACCATGGGCATATTTGGGTCGATTTTGGGACCCCATGGATCCACTTGTAAGTGATAATGACACTTTATTTTAATTAAGATAAAATAAATACAAAAATGACATAAGCATATATCTTTTAGAAAATAAATTGTTACATAGGGTTATATATGTTGGATTTTAGACTATAAATATTAATTAGAAATATAAAACGATTTCCTACATAATAATATTTTATTTTATAATTTTTAGACATTAAATAAGTTAATTTATTTATGACACAATGGTGATGTAGTAATTACAATAATAGTGAAAAATTAGAATAATTGATATTATAAATACCCAAATAAATATAATTTGATACTTTTATTGAATTAAACTAATTTTATAGGATAACATGATATATACATATTGATTTAATTAACTTTTTTGAAGTAATAATTCTGTTATGTGTTCCAAAAAAATCAACTATTGAATAGTGTCAAAATTGACATAAAAGAGTTTTTAAAAAAAATATTATATTATTAATTGATATTAAATTCCTAAAAATCTATGGATCGGTCAAGAGACTTATATCATGATAGGTGCATCATTAATGGACCACTTGGGGTTCGCGTGGATGTATATAGTATGTTTATTAACTATATATTATAAAAATTTAAAGTGACATGGTAAATGTCAAACTAATTAACTAAGAGCTAAAACTAAATGATAAGGTTAAAATAGTGACCCAAACCTGTCTAAATTCTATTGGTTGAATTTTTTTCGACCTAACCCCACCTTAAAATTTGAATAATCAACTTTGGAGCCATTATAAACCGAATATGAATTTATTATAAATTAATATTTCTGGCTTTTCCAAAGGTGCCCCTCACCCCTCTTATAAAAGGGCACTCCTCCTTCTCATTTATTCACACCTTCAAAGACTTTTGGATCCGCCAACCCCTTCCCAAATACTCTCTCAACTTCCCTCACTACAAACTAGAGGCCTTAGTGTGATCAGAAAGCCAACTTAAGGAGCCCTTTTGATCAAATCAAAAGGAAGAACCCGAAGAAGATGTAATGTTTTCACCACCCCTTTTCAAGTTCCTTTCTTCTTCCACTTCTTCTTTCTTTGTTATTACCATTATAAAATAATAAATCCAGTATCATATATATAATGTGATGTTATTATAAATATGGTACAACCATATTCAGTATTCTATCCTTCCTTTGAATAACATGTCACCATAAGTGCGTACGTACGGCTTACCGTCTCCACGTCGTGGTGTAATTTTTATTCAATATATTATTATTTGGATAGGTATAATAATGGTGTCTAACTCATGTAAATAATAAATATAACATGATAATGATTCTGTATATATGATATACCATCCAATTATATATTATTTTAATATCAAAAGAATGATATTGTCGCTCGTGCGTACGTACGGACTACCGTCTCCACGAACGCGATGAGATTAATTCTCCATTATATCCATTCAAGTATAATTATAATTTGATGACTTAAAAATAGTATCTAAGGACTTGATATAATTCTGGATATGAATAATATACATCCCATTAATAACTAATATGGCTCACATAACAAAGAATATAAAGTAAAATGAACTCATTAACACCCGAAATGACGATAATTCTAAGATATTATTAACAAATCAATGTTAAAAGATCATATATGATATCATATTAAAGTAAATTATTCTTGTATAATTCAATAACAATTATTTCACCATTATACAGGAGGTAAACCTACCGTCGACCAAGGAAAAAGTACAAAGTAAGGGGTTTCTTCTCTCACTCTTAGTTTTGTGAGAATTCCATTGTTCACCACTTATTTATTGCATGTGGTGTATGTGTACTGCCCATGATTGTATTAATTGTGTAATATACTTTAATTTATGGGTATTTAAATCATCATTTTATGATCCTTCTTTCATGGGTGTATGTTTCATAAGTTACCTAATCGATAAGGGAATTTGAAATTTCAATTTCCACTCATTCGGCTTTACGCATACTTCATTAATTATTTTACTCCAAGATTATGTGTAGAATCTCTATTCATTTGATTATGTCATAAATTCCACTACCCTTTCTTTGGATATACTTTTGATACACATAATCACTCCATTTATAAATTATCAGGTCATCGTTATGAACTTGATAAGAGTAATTTTTACTCAATCTCGATTTGTTGAGATAAACATCAAATTCATTGGTGTTGTTTTTACAAGATTATGTGTGAATGTCCTTTGATTGTTTTACACTGAATATAAAATAATATTTAGTGTATTTATATTTTTCACACATAACTATGTCGTAGATTTATCTTTAATCTAAGTATACGGCCTTTATGAGATATTTTATCTCAATTTAGATTCCATTGAGACTTCTTTGTTGTTATACACCAAATCACTTTTATGTGTTGTATATAATGTACTTTGACATAGTATATCATGAATCCCTTTATTCTCATGATATTAAAATGTTTTGATTACCTCAATTATTTGTATTCAAGTGTCTCTCTTTTGGTTAAAACCTCTAACTAAAATACCATTTTCAAATGTTTTAAAGACTTATTCTTCTAAATCCTGCTCATTAATGTCCATGTTTTATAAACTGTTTTAAGGATTTATTTATATGGACATTAAAGTTTTAAAATTAAAACTCCTTTTAAAAGTTTCAAATTGGTATGGGACACATTGAATCAAAAATCTATTTTTAAATGGCTTCTTGACAAATAGTGTGACTTTTAAATGATTTCAAGAAAAAGGGGGGTATTTCTCTCAAAACGTTTTGATGAATATTTTCATCTATGTCAACATCCTTCATTATTCTTGATTGAGGTTAATGTGATACAATACAATCTTCCATATTGTATCGAATGAGTTATGTTTGACTGTGGATGTGCTATTTTTATACCATTCATAGTTTGTGGTTAAAGTATTGACATTTCGTATGCTAGTTTTAATATGAATGTTTATGTTATGTTTAAACCTGTTCATATGAGGAATGCATTGGACATAATAAGTGACGGGTGGAACCCGCTATAGCTCCTCGATGCATCGGTAGGTCTCATGAGACAAACTAGTGTCTTGGCACAAGGCCTTGGCAAAATCTTATTTGTAGTCTTGGCACGAGCCCTTGGCTATGTGGTTATGATAGTCTGGCATTATGCATTCCATCATTATGAAAGTGGTTATTGATATTGCATGGGATTGTTCGACTAGTTGAATATCCATGTGAGTAAGTAAATGGAATTATTTTATTTTATCTTCACCATTTTATGCTGAAGTTCAAGTTTCAAAGGCTTTTGTTTTAGTTATAAACTGCCTTAAGTGTTTATGCTTATCTATGAAAGCTTATGCTATATTGTTATCCTTACTGAGCATCTGAGCTCACCCCTTTCAATGTTTTATTTTTCCGAGGATTATGAAGAAGTAATTTATGAATGACCTGTAGGGATAGTATGAGGGGATATGAAGACAAGATGTTTTTTTTATGATGTAATGTAAAACTTTATGGATGTATCTAGTTATTCCAAGTCTACTAAACTAATCGGCCTTTCAAGACTTGATCTTTCTTGTGATCATTCCAATGTTATGTAATAATGAACTGAATCTGGGTAACTGGGGTTGGGGCGCTACATATAGAGTTTTATATTCCTGTCCTATAATCCTCATTTTGTATTATTAATAACACAAAAATTGTTAAAAAAATTATAACTAAAACACCTGCTACGTTGGTAGGTCTTGAAAATGCTAATGAAAAGAGACACAACACCCCTCAAGTTTAAAACCCGTAACGGTTGAATATATATAAAATGAAGTCTCATATCTCTAAGTCATATGATCTAAGAAAAATATAGATCAATTTACTATTACCATTATTACATGTTCAACACACTATTAAATGGAAATTCCAAAATGTGACCCAACTCTGGTACTACTATCAAAATTATAAGGGAAATATGGAAAAATGAGGTAGATGAATGAGAGAAAATCCCTTTTACTTTCATATATCAAGGAGATAAGGGAGTATAAAAAACATGTAATATCTAGGCAGAAGTAAAAAAATCTATTAAAAATTTGTTTTGCAGACTGATAGAACTAGATAATTATATGATTAGAGCCTAAAACCACAATATGTAACTCCAACAACATTAAATCCAATATTTCTTCATCTACTCGTAGTGCTCCTGATTAATCAATATCACCTAGACTGAACTTATCTATTTATTTCACCAAATTATCATTTTTATTATCCAATAATTTAGTATAACCCAATATTATATTTATATGGTCTAACTCTTTATGGAGCTATTACAATAAGTTCCTCTATCCAGCATCTTGGTTGTGGTGTCATAATTCTACTCTAGCTTGTTTAATTGCCCAATTATGTAGTATATATATGAATGGAGAAAAATGGATCATAGAATCTATAGTAATTAGATGGTACTAAAACATACCCAACCTCTCTCATACGATATCCACTGCTTCCACCTTGGTATGAATGGTGTGGTTGTCAACCACCCATAATTAAGCACCAAAAATATGTGACACAGCATGAGAAATTTTGAAGATAGATTTAATATTGGGGTATGAGAAATAAATTTCAATATATCGCTCCATACTATTTTTTAGGTGACATGGAAATTATTGAAAAATTTCTAGTTTACTACAAAATCACCATTATAGGGAAGAATTTATTTTAGGTCTAGGCCAACAAGATTACTTGTATCATCAACATTTTCAAAGCAAGATGGTTTTGATGTGGTTAATCTCATGGAAACCATAGTTGATTAGAAATTTAAAACTTATGGGATCTCATATTATAGTACCAATGATCCTAAAATAGGTATCAAAAAATAAATACATTTTATGTAAGGGGTTTATGTAGGAAAGAATTTCAGATACACACCTTCATTTGTTGAGATACGTAACTCTTTGGTAATCATCACTTCACTAGAAGGCTTTATAGGTGACACATCCCTTAATTGTGATTTTTACTTAGTAGATAAATATTATGTGTATGCCCATTAAATATGTGAATGTTCATACAAGAAAATAATAATTTAAATGTTAACCCACTGTCCCAGAGCCTCTAGGGACAACCATCAGCAGTCACGAAGCAACGGTTTGGCTCAAACTTTCTTGGTCCTTCGTCCATCGTACTTTGAAAAACTTACTTTTATTGAAATGATATCAGTGAATCTCAATAAATTTTGAATCCTCTTGATCCCCATTTCAAAATGGATAATGGTCATTTCATCTTGTGAAAGTGACACAGTGGAGATCAAAATCCATATAACATCACCATATGACCATGAAAATTTATTCAATCCAGAACTCTTTAGAACTTCTTGCTCATGAATGGTTGGTATTTCCTAACTTTTGGATCCAATTTCAACCCCTCCATTAGTTGAATCATTAGAAAATCAGGACATATAATATCTTAGGTGACATAGTAGGATGATTAGGGGTTGGAGTATCGATTTTTGGTCTAATATAATCACATCAATATGCCATTTTTCTCTAATAATACTTTCTTCAATGATCATTTCATCTACAGGAACAATCAATCTAATAGTTTATACTCCCTCTATAAATTCCAGAGAATGAATTAGTGACGGGTTATCCTCTCCCCTTCTAAGAAATGGTTGGGAAGCATTAAAATATTATACTGAAATAGAAAAGAGAGTCTAGGAATGAGCTCATACTACCTATTAAATAGAATAATCCATTTCATATCTCCACACCACCATTTTTTCACCTGTTCGGACCAATCGATCCTACATTTGAATGAATGGATGGAGGATACCATCTCTTCAAGACATGCACCAAACTCATTTTTATTTTCTGGGAATGTGAGACTTTTTGGTGCGGTGATCAACCCATCTCTAGGAAAATTAATTTCCTCAACTTGAGCCACCCACCATATATTAGACGTAGAAACACTCCATCTGAAAGTGCCACACTCTCTCCATTATTTGGGAAATGATACCAAGACATGGATGGATAATGAAAAAGACGAAATCCAATTAGACAAGGTGGGGTCAATTCCCCACACCTATTTCTCAGGCATCGTGGATACAACACTCCTTGGAATGGGGAACATGAGTGGCCCAAATTGTGGGGAAGAAGGCATGTCGCCAAATTAACATGGGATTGGATGATTTTCTCCATCAGTCTGATATGAACCACTATATTTGTCTTCACTATTGATTTTGTATGGTATCAAATTCTCATATACCCAATCAAGAAATATGTATTGAATTTTGATATAATGAATTGAGGATTCAAGGTCCTAAATAAAACATTCTACCATTGTCAGGGTGCTCTAAATAAGAAATGACTTTAGTAAAAGATACGAAACCATAACCAGTCAAAATTATTTCCTCCTTTTAAGTAATCAACATATACCATTAGTAGGAATTTAATTCCTCCATATTCCACTCTCTCTCTTGGAGATGAGATTTATAACCTTTGTGGGGATGGGAACTTGGGAAGATGGCTCGGTAGCTTATTTCAAGTCGTTGAAACTACTATTTTGAGGGGTTGATCCCTAGATTATGAACCAATTCTATTTTATTTCAAAAATTTGGGGTTTAATTACGGTAATACCCATTTCTAGACTAACAGCCTATGTTTCATGCTGGTCACCCTCTATAGACTCACTAACGAGAAGACCCTTAATAATGGATATTAGTTTACCTGTTTGAAATTTTGGGTATGAGTGTTTCCAATAATAGAATAGTAAATTTCAAGCCCATGATTTATATTTGTGCTTCTATGTTCAATATGGGGGCCTTTTTCTTCCCATGTGAACGTTGACCAAATTTTATAAGCAGTAATCAAATGCTACTCTTGAAGTGCATTATTAATCAGCAAATGGATCCAACATGGGACGCAAAGGAATTGATGTGAAAATATATATGGAGTATAACCTTAACATATAATATTTCAATCAATTATGGCAACCAGAAAAACCATCCCTATGGAAATGGGGCACCCTCAACTTGTATTGTCCGTAGATGTTTCATTTACTAGGGTGCAAACAAGAGAACAAAAAGCTTTGTATCTAAAATATCCAGGAAAATTAATCATGTTCATCACAACCCCTGATACCAATTTCAATTGATTCACCCCACTAATACATGGTATGTTGGGCCTGAATGAAGAATATAGAATTCATTGGTCCTTGATTAATTCATAACCCCCTATATTAGCTACTACCAAAACCCAGAGTGGTTGGAAGGGACCTAAGAGCATTTATGGATGCCCCCATGATAATTAGTCAAAATATATGATATATTAGTGACAATATGGGCATCACCAGGTTGACACGTATCCCAGTTTTCAACTGATCTTCCATCACATTGGTTGAAACTATGACCTAAGTTCTTGATTCAATCACTGGTTGTATCCAGACACTAAAACGAATTTCCAGGAATGTTTCGAGTAGAACCAATGGATAAACCACAAAAAAAATTATATCACCTTTTATAAAAGTTACCTTCATTTTTTGTTCGATAGTAAGCACCAATGCATCTCAGAATACTATGAGTTCGACAAATCCTTGACCCTCTTTTATGAGCCTCATGATAATTTTCTATGTCAAAAAGTTGAATGAATTCAAAATAGATTACATAAATCCGGGGGAGGGGATTTAACACTTGAATGTTTTTTGTTATGTTTATAGAATCCCTCATAATGTGTGGGGTTCACATTGGGTCATCCAATATTGAAGAAGGAGGAAGAAACTAATCATACATATCTAGAATGATTAGTTCCCAAATGATCATCCAGACAATTTAAATTCTACTAATGAATTACCTATGCACTCAGTTTAATGTATTGGTATTCGACATCCATCAGCTATGTTGGTGAGGCATGATTGATTTTTTTCAATGAGAAAAAAGTCTATGAAACCAAGAAAATAACATTCAGTCCTATGGCCTATTAATTAGTCCTTATTCTCTTTGTATCTTTGGGGAAACCAAAAATTCCATCACTATTATATATTGAATGAACCCATAGTTCAAGGATTTCATTTGGATGACCACCTTAATCTCTCATCACTCAGGGATCTCCATGAGATATTATGATGACAATTGATGTATGATTCCAGTGGTCTACAATTTCATCCAATGAAAAATCTTTTAATTAAAAATAAACCTCTTGAAGTTTGTTTCTTTAATAAGAGACCAATTTAATGAGGTATTGTCTCAAGGTGTGTTGCTTCACTTGATTATGTAGGATAGTGGTTGATTTTCAGATTTGGTTCTAGGATAGGGACGTACTATGGAAACCCAAATGCATAGAGAGGTAGCCTATCTATGATGAGATTCCCTTGAAGTGCATAACCCATGAGTCCTACTAAAAATTTATTATATGGAATGACATTGTTTTATTACTTTTTACGATTTTTTCATCCATGGTGTCCCTTTTTTATTGAAAAAAGATACATCTTATTCATGAACCAATTACTATCTTTCGATAAACTATAAATGGAAATGTTTCATACATTCAAATTCTAAAAAGAATTAAATCCCTCGTAAAAATGTCTGCTAAACCACATAGCATACTAAACATTCCATGAATCACTTAAGTTATAATGTGGAATACTATAATCTCCATTCAAAAAAATCCAACTACAAACCAAAATGGATAGTTTTCAAAAAATATATGTTTTTAGGTGTTGACCCTTCATTATGTAGGAATGTCCATCTATAAAGGAAACTCTTATGTGAGTAATGAATGAATTTCCATCCATGATGGAACTGCATTATGGAAAAATTTAGAGGTAGAAATGTGAGACTGAACTAGAAATAACATGTTCAGTAGGTGAAAAGGATCCAATTAAACCTGAAACCTTTTATAGTCATGGTATCTTCATATGTCCTCATGCATGCCTCAATGAATTCATCTTGACTGAATTCATCCTCAGAATGGACTCATATTTGTGTTTATTAGACCCTATTTTAATGGGTGGAATTTAGTTGTGTCTAGAAATATTCACATTGAAAGGATAAAATAAATCAATAGAAAACATTCCTGATAATGAAACTGTTCAATGATGAATGGCCATAATATAATCTACTTTTTTCACACATCACACACACTATGAGGGTTTACTCTCCACATAGAGCCCCCATAAATGACGTTTTTTATGAGGGGAGGCCTCCTCACTAGGAACCTATAAAAAAAATATCATCTTGTGAGGAGAGGTGTTGTATTGAGGGACCTACAAATTAAATTTAGTTTTGTGGGGAAAGGCATTCTCTTTAAGACGTCAAACAAACATTTTTTTCCTGGAAAGTCATCCAATTCAGTACTATGAAACAAAAAATTAGTTTTTTGACGAAATGAATCCTCTTAAAGACCCCAAAAAATGACATTTATTTTTGTGTGAATTGATATTTTCTTCAAGTCCATTAGGATGAAATTTTCTTTTTTTTGGGGAAGGAATCCTGTTTAGGACACATAAAACTACATTCCTCTTTGTGAGTCAAGGCATCCTTTTCACAGTTATCTACATAGAACCCCACTCAAATGAAATTTTATATTTATGGGATCAGTGTAATCTTAAGGTCACCCACAAATGGAATTTCATTTGTAGGGAAAGGAATTCATTTAGGCCACCAACATACTAATGTTCCTAGTGGCGATTAATCATCCCTAACTAACCTAGGAAAATAGTTAAATTCATACACCAATAAAATCTCCCTATTGTGATGGATGGGTGGATGAAGATAAAACCATCAACCAAGAGATCTCTAAAATTAGTCCATTTTAGTTTATAGTAAAATAGGAAAACTAATCACTCCTAAAGGGTGGCCTCTTAGTGTAATGTCCCGGTTCCAGAAGCCACCCAGAGGTGCCCCATACCTAGTCGGCCACATGGACTCAAGCGCATTTCCAAATTCCAGAGGATGCCAACTAGTAGTGAGGGCCTTGGGTGTGATAGTGGAAAAATTATGCCCTCATTGGAAGAGTAACACAGTGGGAGAGAAACAAATATACAATGGCAGAATTAGTAAATATCCAAAAATAGTAAACATCAGAAGACTAAGATAATAAACAACTAGAGAATATATATATTTAATGATGCATGGTACATATGTCTATGAAAACATACAAACAATTCATATTGATGAATACAACTTGTACTAAACCAAAGTACAAAATAAACAGGTAAATATCTCCCCAGCATCGCAAGCCTATGCTTGGTCCCATGCTCTCCAGCTCCATAGCAATCAAGTGCCTGATGTAGAATGTCACATACCCTTATCTATACCTGCAACAATATAATCTATTTGGGCCCAAAAGCATGGCTCAAACAGGGTGTGAGAATAATCCCAGTAGGTAACCACCACAAGATCTGTCCCTAACAGTCCGTGAATATAAGGCAGGTAAAAGAGCAGAAAATAGTAAACAAGGATGTACTCAATAGTAACAATCCACATTTTCATATATCAAGCAACAACTAACCAAATAAAATAATCACAAAAGGTAACCCTCTGGGAAGTACTCACAGCCTATCCACTCTCGTCCTACCTAACAGATACAATAAATCCTCTGGGAAGCACACACAGTCTCACCCCTCTAGTTCAGCTAAAGTATAGATTCTATGAGGAAGCACTCACAATAAATTCCCCCTATAGTATTGTATTGGTAATAAAGGTTCTCTGGGGAAGCACTCAATGTATCTTTCCCCATGTGGCCCACATCAAGGAACTACAGAATTCATGAAGAAGCACTCAATTTCAATTCCCCCTATGGTCTCACATCGTAAATTATAAAAGAAAGCATGTAGAAGCCCTTACTTTAATTCTCCCTATGGTCTACTACACTAGGTTCTCACGGCCCTGTGTAAAAGCTACAAGTATAACACCGAGTAATGGCCAATGTAAACCTCAAGAACTAATTGGCTAGAATTCTACAACATATCAGCATATCGGAACAACAGTCACACCATCCTAAAATACAAGGCATTGGAAAGTAAACAACACCCTAACAGGAAAACTGGACCTCAAGGTCAAAACAGACAAAACATGCATGGGAAACACATCCAATTCATAGAAAAACACCCTATTTACAATCAATAACCTCTACTCAAGTATACAAGAAAATCAGGCAAACAATAGGGCAAAAACATGAAACACGTAACACCCCGTTCATGGGTATTGGGAAAATCTGCACATAAAACTCAAAGACATTCTACCGAAAAGCACAAACCACCTACCTCGGCATTGGGAGATAAATTTATTTGAACCTAGAGGATTGAATCACATTATAACATTGTATATCTATGAAAACATATAATATATTCAACCCATGATAACTCACAGAAGAGTACAAATCAAGGGATGGTTCTCTAGGAGAACAGAGAACTCGCCGTTGTGATTCCAAAGCAACTGAAGAAGCTTGATTCGGAGGAAGGATGCTCGCTCGGGGGGGGGGGGGGGGGGGCTCATCGAAGATTTGTGGCCGTATGGAGATCTTAGTCAAACAGAACCTAGAAGAAGCATGTTCTGGCGATTAGACATGACCCCAGTATGTTTAATGAAAAAAAAGTACATGGCGTGTACTTTCCATTTCTGTACATCACTTTAGGTAGCCTCCACATCACCCCACATGACCATGTGTGTGGCCAAGACTCGGCCAGCACAAGACCTCCTTGAAGGATGTGTCCACCTCCAAATCGACCTCCTCAGGTTGGAAAAATGAGATGGGTCTGAAATGTAACGTCAGAGCTAAGAAACATGAAAAATACCGTGCATCGCCTGATACCTCTGAGGTAACTGAAACTGATAGGCAATAGGCCGGACACTCTCCAACACCTCAAATTTCCCGATGTACCTCAGCGAAAGCCTACCCTATCTCATAATCCTCATGTGTCCCAACCTCGGTGATGCACGTAGAAAAACATGATCCATGACATCAAACTCTAGAGGTCATCTCCACTGATCATCATAATACTTCTAACGAGACTATGCAGTATCCAACCTCATCGGAATCAACTCAATTTGCTATGTGGTCTCCTAAACAAGATGAGGTCCTAGCATAGCTGCCTCTCATACCTCTAGCCAACAAAAGCGTGATCGACATGGGCTACCGTACAAAGACTCATAAGGTTCCAACTGAATAGTTACTTGAAAACTATTGTTGCAGGAAAACTCCACAAGAGGTATGTGTTTATCCCAAGAACCTCCAAAATCCAGAATTCATGCACACAGCATGTCCTCAAGCACTTGAATTGTACACTTAGAATGGCCATTTGTCTGGGGATGGTATGATGTACTCAAAATTACATGTGTACCCCAAGCTTTCTGTAGCCCCTGCCATAATCGAGAAGTAAAATGTGCATCCCTGTCTAAAACAGAGTGTGGAACTCTATGCAGACATACAATCTCACTGATGTACAACCATCACAAAACATCATCACTGAATGTATTCTTGATCGGAAATAAGTGATCGACCATCGTAAGCCTATCGATGACAACTCATACAACATAATTCCCTCATGTTGACATCGGTAACGCTATCATGAAATCCATCGCAACATCGTTCCACTTCCACTTGGGAATGGGTAATAGCTGTAAAAGCCATGTTGGCTGCTGATGCTCTACCTTCACCTACTGATAGGTGGAACACCTCAAGAAGAAACCAACAACATTCCTCTTCATGCATGGACACCAATATTGATGGTGTAGATCACAATACATCTTCGTGATGTCAGGATGAACATCCAAAACTGAGGAATGAATGTCCCACATCATCTTTTCACATATGTATGTCGGAACCTATACACGCCCCTAGAAATACAATATCTCATCCTCGCATATGGCTCATCCAAAAATAGGTTCCTTTCTTGACACACATTCCTATAGGACTAGGCCTTCAGAATCTGATAGCTTCCTAATTCATACTCAATCAGGAAGTGTAGAAGTAATAGCTATAGAAGAAAGAAAGGTATGCCCCTATCTGACGTGGACATCCAAATGCATCTCAGAGAACAAGGCCATAAGCTGACACTCACTGCTGGCCTTCTGAACTCCCTGTATCTGAGTCCTCCTTCACAATGCATCAGGAACTGCATTGCCCTTCCTCGGAGTACAGGGAAGCACAAAATCAAAAGACTATAGGTACTCAACCAACCTTCAATGTCTCAAATTAATATCACACTGAGTGAAGATGTACTTGAGACTTTTGTGGTCAGTGAAAACCACAAAATGATATCCCAGAAGATAATTTCCCCAACAACGTAAGGCATGAACAACTGTCGCTAGCTAGAGATCGTGTGTTGGGTAGTTCCTCTCTTGTGTCCTCAACTGCCTAGACCCATACACAAAATTTTTTTATCTCTACATAAGAATAGCTTCTAGCCTGATACCTGAAGCATCAGAATAAATAGTATAGCTCTTTCCTAAATATGGAAATACTAGTATCGATGTTGTAGTCATCCTTCCTTTCAGCTCCGGAAAGGCTAACTCACAAGAATCTGACCACAATAACTTCACACTCTTCTTAGTCAGACTCGTCAGCGGTGCTTCTATGTGTGAACAAGTCTTGAATTAAGCGTATGTAGTATCCAGCCAGCATGAGAATACTACATACCTCAAAGAAGTTATTTGGATGCTCCCCCGAAAACTACTGCACTCACTTTCTTTGGGTCGACTGACACTCCTATCTCAGAGATAACATGACCCAAGAAGTGAATCTAGTCTATCCAAAAGTGGAATGTTGAGAGTTTAGCATATAACTAATGCTCTCTCAATGTACTCAGAATGATCTCAAGGTGTGTAGAATGGTCGTGTCAAGTGTGATAGTATACCAAAATATCATCCATAAAAACAACCATGAAGGAATCCAAGTATGGATGGAACACTCTATTCATCATTTCAATGAAAACTGTCAATGCATTTGTGAGACCGAACGACATAACCATGTACTCGTATAGAGCATACCTACTCTGAAAATATATAAGAGTTATATCTGATGGTCTAATCTGCAACTGATGACAACCGGACCTCGATTCAATCTTCTAGAACACCCGGGCTCCTCGAATCTGATCCAAGAGATCATCAATCCTGAGAAAGGGATATCAGTTATTGACCGTCAACTGGTTAAACATCCAATAATACACACAAAGCCATAAGGTATCATATTCCTTCTTTGCAAACAGAATAGGTTAACCCCATGGAGAAGTACTGGGTTGGATGAATCCATTTTCCTACAACTCCTCTAACTTATTCTTGAGATCCTCCAACTCTGGTGTAGCCATCCTATAAGGAGGAATGGACACTGGTGATAATCATGGAACAAGCTCAATCGAAAAGTCCAACTCATGCTCTAGAGGAAAACCTAAAAAGTCCTCTGGAACGACATCCATGAAACGATCCACCACTGTTGGAAAGTTTATCTGTGAAGTCCCCTAGACATCCAGATATAGACAAGGAATCTAGGTTGTAACTCCTCCTAACCCATGATGCAATGGACCTGTTCTTCTCACCTGGACATCTCATTCGCCATTATGAAGAGAAGATCCACCCTCAATTGATATGAAACTCACCCTTTGGCGGTAGTAGTCAATGACTTCCTGGAAGGGAACTAGCCAGTCCATTCCAAGAAAGACTTCATAGCATGTCATATCTAGGAAATAAAGATCCCATAAGAAGTGATACCCACCATCCTCTAGAAGGAACTAATTTAACTGTCGTACACTAGTCGTTCTAGTCCCCAAAAGAGTGTCTAGTGTCCAAATATCAGTAGAAGAAAAGATACAGAGCCCAAGGCTCTCCATGACAACAACAGATATAAAGCTATGGTAATCCTCTATATTGAAAAGTGCTGAAGATAAAACTGAGGAAACTAGGATCATACCTCGAACTGTAGAAGGTCTGGGATCCTGCTCCTATTGGGTATGGTCCACTGTAAAGGTCTAGCCTGCTCCATGGCTTTATGACCCTACCTGACCACTCTGATCTGATCAACTCCATTGTCGCTGAAAGGCTCTTTACTGACCCCCATGGCCACAACCTCCACCTCAGCCTGAACGGTCAGAAGAACATCATTTCCCAGACTATTGAGAAACTGGCAGTGCTGCTCCCGAACACGGAGTCATAGAAGAACCCATTTCACTATCTCCTAGTATGAAGACCTGACAAAATCGCTGAAGGAGAGCCACCTTGCTGAAAGATCGACATTCCACTGGGACTATCTGGCATTAAATCCTCGTATTCACAATCTTCCCTTACTTTTAGCATACCACCTGGCTACTAGTAGATGTGTCTCGCCACCTTGTATCACTACATGAATCCCTACAACACTTCCTGTTGTTAGTGGTAGGGATGCTAAATCTAGATGTAGAGCCGCTCTGGCTCACATCTCTGGAATGCCTCATATTGTGATTTGAGATCAGTGCTTGGTTGACGATAGAAGTGATAGAAGTAAACCAAAATATATTCACCTGAGATCGGATGTCCAGTTTGAGGCCATCCTCAAACTTCCTTCTTAGGAATAACCCCTCTCTTCCAAGGAAGGGTGTGAAATTCTGAGGCTCGGTGAAGCGATAGGAGTACTCTATAACAGAAATAGTTCCCTAATCTATACTCATAAACATCCGAGCTCAGTCGGACCTCTGGGTCTCCAGATAGAAGTAGTCATAGAGGATGCACTGGAACTCCTCCCAAGCCATAACCTACTGATTCCCCACTTGTGAGATCACATACCACCACCTCTTGGAAAAATCCCGTAGCATGTATGTAGTGAGCTTGACCCTCCTCTCTGGAGGCATCTCCAAATTCTCAATGATCGTCCGCATGGAATCTTGCCATGATTTTTCATCCTAAGGTCCTCTTTTCCCTGAGAAGGTGGGAGCATACTGCTACTGAAAAACCTGTGTCAAATCTTCCATCGATGGGGCAGGAGTCGGAGATCCCAATAAGGTTTTCATTATCCTTATAAATCCTTCCATAAAATGTGCATCAACACTTGTATTAGGTATCACTATTGGTGCAAATACCGTTACAATAGAAGGATCTACGGGATGTCCCTGATCAGCCATATCCAGCATCTGATCACTACCCTGTAACTGGTACAAAACCAGAGGACATCTACCTGGAAGGACTCTTGAATGTCAAACTCACACCTTAGATCAACATTATCATGGACTGAAACTAAAAGTGTAATAAGGGAACATAAGAAAGAAAGAATTCAAGTTTTACATAACATGACTACACTATGTGTAAAATTTCCACACGGTGTGTTCCCTTAAGTCATTCTCATGGGCGTGTACTCCTGCAAAAATTGGTCATGTAACACCAAAACCAAACGGTGTGTAGTCCTAAAACACGTCGTGTACTTGAATCATCTTCCCCTATGCAATTCCTTTTACATGGTTAAGCCACAGGGCTCTCCCAAGACAAGACTACACAACATGTTCTCGGTAGACACTCTGTGTACTAGACAAGCTTTACTTGGCCCGTGTTGTTAGTGACACGTACTGACACTCAGATCACACTACACAGTATGTTCAAGGCTGACACGGTGAGTACATGAAAGGATAACAACGACCCATTTTGTTATTGACATGGCTGGGTACCTCAGTCAGACTACACGGCATGTTCAAACCTGACACGATGTGTTCCTGTAAAAAAATCCCCATCCTGTGACACTGCCCAAATGGCTAGTGACTAGGTTAGAGACTTCCCGGCGTGTAAATAAGGTACAGAACATGTACTTATGAAAAACAGTTTCTTCCTGAATAGAAGAACACAGGGCGTGTAGTCAAAACTACATGGCATGTATTCTGGGTTTTTCTGGATAGTAAGACACAGAAACTACTCTTGAACCCAGAAAAACACTTAAATGAACCTTGAAGGTGCCAAATATTGATTTGTTTGGGCCCATACTCCCCAAGAATCATGTCCTGGCATCGTATACATGTTACAAACAAGGTAGAAAAGACAATGATCCACCAATTTTCGGTTAATGAGTTCCCATAACACCTCAAGAAGCAGTGATTGGAATTCATTCAAACAATATCATACACAATCAATTCTCTAACAAGAAGCTAGTATTTTATAAAGGAATCTATCACAAAATCTTTCATATTCTACAAAACGTCTATCACAGCAACATGAAATCGCTAATACATCCTAAATGGCATTTCAAGAATGCATGGCATGTTATTTCTACCAAGTTCCTATATGATGCATCAGATGGAATTCCCTCATCTCATTAGATTGAAACAGAAATAGAACCTTAATAACATCAATGGTAATAGCACAAAACAATTGAATCACCCAATGGTGAAATAAAATCAACTGTACAATTGCAAACCATAAAAATTGCAAAAAACGAGGTTGATTGGCTTTTGCTTGTACACATTTTAGCTACTTCCGGGAAAATATTATTACCAAGTACCTATTTCGCCCTATCCCTCGATAGAGGCTCAAAATAGTATGTTAATATAAAACATCCCTCTGATACCACTTTGTAACGTCCTGATTCTTGAAGCCACCCAGAGGCGCCCCGTACCTAGTTGGTCACATGGCCATAATCACTTTTCCCCAAACCCCAGAGGCTGCTGACTAGCAGTGAGGGCCTTGGGTGTGATAGTGGGTAAACTATTCCATCATTGGAAGAGTAACACAGTGGAAGAGAAACAAATATAAAATGGAAAAAGTAGTAAATATATAACAATAGTAAACAACGAAAGACTAAGATAATAAACAACTAGAGCACATGTATATAAAATGATACATGGTCCATATATCTAAGAAAATTGGAAAAAAAAGTCACAATGTTGAATTCAACCACTACTAAACCAAAGTACAAATGAAATAGGTAAACATCTCCTCAGCATTGCAAGCCTAAGCTTGGTCCCATGCTCTCCAGCTCCAAAGTAATCAAGTACCTGAAGTAGAAGGGTGATTTCCCTTGTCTATACCTACAACAATATAATCTATCGGGGCCCAAAAGCATGGCCCAATGAGGTTGTGAGACGAATACCAGAAAGAAACCACCACAATATCTATGCCTTATAGTCAGTGAATATATATAGCAGTTAAAAGTGCAGAAAACAGTAAACAAGTAATTACTCAACATTAACCATCCATAGTTTTAGATATCATGAAACAGCTAATCAAAGTAGATAATCACCACAGGTAACACTCTGGGAAGTACTCACAGCCTATCCCCACTGTCCTACCTAACAGATACATGCAACCCTCTGGGAAGAACACACAGTCTCACCCCTTTTGTTCAACTAAGGTATAGACTCTCTGAGGAGGTACTCACCGTCAATTCCCCCTATACTCTCGTATCAATACTAAAGTCTCTCTGGGGAAGCCCTCAACATCCCATTCCCCCTGTGGACCATGTCGAGGAACTACAGACTCTCTAAGGAAGCACTCAATGTCAATTCCCCCTGTGGTCTTGCATCATAAATTACAAGACGCTCTGGATAAACACTTATGTCAATTCTTCTTATGATATACTACACTATTATCCCACAACCCTGTGTAAAATCAATAAGTATAGCACCGCATAATGGCCAAAGTAAACATCAAGAACTACATGGATAGAATTCTATAGCATATCAGCATATTAGAACAAAAATCACACCATCGTACAATGCTTGGCATGGGAAAGTAAACAGCATCCCAACAGGCAAACTAGACCCAAAGGTCAAAACAGGAAAAACATGCATAGGCAACACATCCAAAGCACTGAAAAACACCCTATTTACAATCAATAACCACTACTCAAGCATAAAAGCAATGTAGGAAAATAGTAGGTCTAAAAAAGTAATCGAGAAATACCCTGTTCATGGGTATTGGGAAAATTTTCACATAAAACTCAAAGGAATTCTATAGAAAGTCACAAAACACCTACCTTAGCTTTGGGAGATAAATATAATTGAACCTCTATGCTTGAATCACCTTATAACGCCGTAGATCTATGAAAACATATAAGACATTCAACCCATGATAACTCACGAAATCGTAGAAATCAAGGGGTGGTACTCTAAGAGAATAGAGAACTCACCGATGCAATTCCAACTCAATTGACAGAGTTTGATTCAGAGGACAGATGATTGCCTGGGGGTTTGTCGAAGATCTACAGCTGTGTAGAGCCCTTGGTCAAACTGAACCTAGAAGAAGTGAGTTCTGGTGATTATATGCAACCCCAGTGCATTTAATGAAAAAAAAGAAAGTATATGACATGTAATTTTGAAGTACACGACATCTACATGCCCTTTCCATACTCCGCTTTAGGCGGCCTCCACATCACCCCACATGACCATGTGTTTAGCCACAACATGGCCAGCACCTGGCCACCTACGGCAACGCAGTACACAGTGTGTACTCATAAAGTACATGGCGTGTACATAAAAAATTTCTAGAAGCTCCTCTTTTCTAAAAAACTCCAGAAAAAATCATACCTTAAAAAAGATCTCGGTTCTTTCAAACTTTCCCCCTTTAAAGAAATTTATCCCCGAATTTCTGTAGAAAGGCGGCATAGAAGAAGAAAACCCGAAGAGCTCCAACAACTGAGGTCATACATCGGCCTCCCTCCCCCATGTCTCGTCATGTACTCACATGTGCTGCCACAACACCCGTGCTAGAGGAACAGACCAGCCACGGAGAACCTTCATACTTTGATCAAAAATCTGGATAGGATACTCCTCGAAAAATGATTCCACTTCTAACTCAACTTACTCGGGTTGGAAAACCTGAGATAGGTCTTCAAAGTAACGTTAGAGATGAAAAACATGAAAAAAGTCATGCATAGTCCAGTACCTCTGAGGTAACTGCAACCGATAGGCAACCGGCCCTACTCTCTCCAACACCTCAAACAGTCCGACATACGTCAGTGAAATCAAACCCTATCTCCTAATCTTATTGTTTCCCAACCCTGGTGATACACATAGAAAAACCTAATCCCCAGCCTCAAAATCCGGAGGTCATCTCCGCGGATCAGCATGAGACTTCTGACGGGACTATGCAGTATCTGCCCTCTTTCGAATCAACTCTATCTGCTCTGTGGTTTCCTAAACAAGATGATTTCCCAGTATAGCTGCCTCTCCTGCCTCCAGCCAATATAAGGGAGATCGGCATGGCCTATCGTACAAAGCCTCATAAGGTTCCATTTGAATAGTCACTTGAAAACTATTATTTTAGGTAAACTCCACAAGAGGTATGTGCTTCTCTCAAGAACCTCTAAAATCCAGATTGCATGCTCTGAGCATGTCCTCAAGCACCTGAATCGTATGCTTAGACTGGCCATCTCTCTAGAAGTTGTAAGTTGTACTCAAAAGTACTTGTGTACCCAAAGCTTTCTGTAGCCCCTGCCAGACTTGAGAAGTAAAATGTGCATCCATGTCTGAAACGATGGAGTGTGGAACTCCATGCAAATGTACAATTTCATGGATGTAAAATCATCCCATCTCATCAACACTAATGGTCTCCATTATCGGAATGAAGTGAGAAACCATCATAATCCTATCAATGACAACCCTTACTACCTCATTCCATCATGGTGACCTCGGTAACCCGGTCATGAAATCCATCGTGACGTCATTCCGCTTCAACTCGGGTTTAGAGATTACACAACGTGTATATAAGGTACACGGCATGCACTTATGAAAAACAGTTTCTTCTCGAACAGAAGAACACATGATGGGTATTCAAAACTACACGGTGAGTATTCTGGGTTTCTTCGAACATTAAGCCTCAGAAACTACTCTAGAACCCAGAAAAACACCAAAAAGAACCCTAAAGGTTCCAAATTCTGATCTGTGATGGGCCCATACTCCCCGCGAATCAAAGCGTTGAATCTTATACATGTTACAAACAAGGGATACAAGGAAATAATCCACCAATTTCTGGTCTATGAGGGCCCATAATACCTCAAGAACCAAATTTTGGTGTTCATTCAAACAAGACCTTACACAATCAATGCTCTAAAAAGAATCAAGTATTATATCAATGCATATATCACAACAGCATGCATATTCTACACAAAATATGTCACAACATCATGTAATCACTAATACATCCCAAATGGAATCGCAAGAATGCATGACATGTGATTTCTACCAAGTGATTATATGATGCATGATATGGAATACCCTCATCTCATTAGGTTGCGATTGAAATAGAACCTCAATAACATTAATGGTAACAACACAAAATATGTGAATCACCTAATAGTGAAATCAAATCAACTGTATAATTACAAACCAAAAAACTGCAACAAACGAGGTAGATTGGATTTTTCCTGTACACGGTTCAGCTACTCCTGGTAACAACTTATTACCAAGTACTTATTCCATCATATCCCTTGCTAAAGGCTCCAAACAGTAAGTCAAGTGAAAACCTCCCTTTGATACAACATTGTTACATCCCAGTTCTGAAATCCACCCAATAGCGCCCCGTTCCCGGTTGTTCACAACCTCAACTGCATTTCCCCAAATGCCAGAGGCTACCAACTAGTAGCAAGGGCCTTGGGTGTGATGGTGGGGAAACTATTCCCTCATTGGTAGAGTAACACAGCAGAAGAGAAACAAATATACAATGGTGGAATTAGTAAATTTCCAATAATAGTAAATAGTGGACGACTAAGATAATAAAAAACTAGAGCACATATATATAAAATGATTCATGGTATATATGTATAGGAAAACAGCCAAACAAGTCACAATTCTGATTACAACCAGTACTAAGCCAGAGTTCAAAAGAAACTGGTAATCAACACCTCATCATCACAAGCCTAAGCTTGGTCTCATGCTTTCTAGCTCCACATCAATCAAGTACCTGAAGTAGAAGGGAACTTTTCCAAGTCTATACCTGCAACAATATAATTTTTTTTGGCCCAAAATCATGGCCCAAACATGGTGTGAGACGAATCCCAGTAGGCATCCACCATATGATCCAGGCCTAATAGTCAGTGAATATATGGTAGGTAAAAGTGAAGAAAATAGTATACAAGGAACTAATCAACAGTAACAATCCATAGTTTCAGATAGAAAGAAATAGCTAATAAAAGAAGATAATCACAATAGGTAACCCTCTGTGAAGTACTCGCATCCTATCCCCTCTAGTCCTACCTAATAGATACAAACAACCCTCCAGGACGCACACATAGTCTCACCCCTCTAGTTCAGCTATGTTATAGACTCTCTGAGGAAGCACATACTGTCAAATCCCCCTATAGTCTCATATCGGCACTAAAGGCACTCTGGGGAATCACTCAAAATCTCATTTCCCCGGTGGCTCGCATCAAGGACTACAGACTCTCTAAGGAAGCACTAAAAGTCAATTCCCCCTATGGTCTCGCATCGTAAATTATAAGACACTCTGGAGAGTCTCTTACATCAATTCTCCCTATGGTATACTACACTAGGTTCTCACGGCCCTGTGTAAAATCAAAAATTATTGCCCCACGTAATGGATAAAATAAACCTCAAGAACTAGTTGGCTAGAATTCTACTACATATCAGCATATCAGAACAATAGTCACACCATTCTACTGTACTAGGAAAGGGAAAGTAAATAGCATCCTAATAGGAAAACTAGACCCAAAGGTCAAAACATGCAAAACATGTTGGGGAAACACATCCAAAGCACAGAAAAACACCCAATTTACAATCAATATCCTCTACTCAATAATATAAGGAAAGCAGGAAAAAAATAGGTCTGAAATGGTAAACGCGCAATACCCCGTTCATGGGTATTGGGAAAATTTGCACATAAAACTCAAAGACATTCTACAGAAATCCACAAACCTCCTACCTCGGTGTTGGGAGATCAATATACATGAACCTAGGGGCTTAAATTTTCTTTATAGTGCTATATATCTGTGAAAACATATAATACACTCAACCCACGATAACTCAAGAAATATAGGAAATCATGGGATGCTTCTCTAGGAGAAAAGATAACTCACTGATGGGATTCCAACGCAACTGACAGATTTTGATTCGCAGGAAGGATGCTCGCTCAGGGGCTCATCGAAGATCCATTACCGTACAGATCTCTTGGTCAAACGGAACCTAGAAGAATCCTGTTCTAACGATAAGATGAAACCCCAGTGAATTTAATGAAAAAAATAAAAGTACATGATGTGTACTTTTGAAGTAAACTGTTTGTACTTTCCCTTTCCATACTCCTCTTTAGTTGGCCTCCATGTTAGCCCACACGACTCTGTGTGTGGTCATGAGACAACCAGCACACAGCCTCCTGCAGCAATGTAGTACACGACGTGTACTTCAGAAATTTCCCGAAACATCTCTTTTCTCAAAAACATCAGAAAAAAGAAAAAAAATGTACCTGAAAAGAAGATCTGGGTTATTACACTCAGATCCACATGTAAATTAATTTGCTGATCCACTATCCCACAGAACAAACAATATACCGGATGGGGTCTTTGTACACCAACAAACTATATAGAATTAAATATTCCTAATGTACCCCACTATATAGAGTTTTCCATTTTATTATCCCCTTCATGAATTGTCATATGTGGGATGGTCCCTACCACATAGATTTCAGCCATTCCCCATCCCCTCTTTCAACTGTATAAAAAATCCCTTTTCCAAACTCTCCCACGTATCTCTAGGAATCATATGGTTACTTTCAAAAGCTAATCGATAACATCGTCCATGGAGGCCTCCAGACATGCATAATCATGGAAAAAGACATATCATTATGCATCCCATTGTATTATATATTCCATTGGTAAAATTTGTCCCACACTAGTCATACCTAATAGGTAATGTCATCAAGATGTTTACAACTATGAATCCCCTCTGTAAGTAGGAACCCGACCTTGAGGTAGTGTAATGGACCACCCCATTTCTAATAGAAAGGGGAAGTAATGGCCTTTCTATTATCAATGGATATTGAATTATCCTCCACTCATTCTATATAAAACCAATAATAGGGAATAACACATATAATAATCCCCTATTCTTTCTTGTGGGCCCTATCTATGTGGGTGTGTAAGTCCCAACACTGAGGTTTGAAAATAATAGAGGAGATAAGCACATGAAAATTTTTCTCTCTTCTGCATCCCCAACTTCATGCAACAGTGGGAGAATGAGATTTTTTTTCCTCAAGATCCTCAACATCCACATATTTCTCACATTGAGAATGAATCATGTGGGCTTAAAGGTTAGTTTGTATCATGATATCTACAAAATCAAATAACCTTCTTGGTAGAGAGTCCATATAGTGGATATTCTTCTCACCACGATAGTGGCATTCAACAAGGTGTAATCCCCCAAACTAATTTACCATCCTCTCAAAAGACAATATTCCTTATGATAAAAAACATAACAAGTACATATTCCCGATTAGGTAACTAATGGGACTCTTATTCAGTATAATCCCCATCCATACTCACTCAAATGGCCCTACCCCATAGGTTTAAGTAAAAACACAATAATCCAAGTGGGAATTGATTCCTCTAAAAATATGATATGTTGGAATCCTAACCATGTTTCAAAACCAACATCCCAAAAACACACTAACATTCTCTGGCCCATATCCCCAATATGATCATATCCCACCAAGAAAGTCACATCCCTTCCAGGTCCCTTAGGCCTCCTTGGCCCAAGTCCAACACCATCTTTGACTAGGCACATTTCACATATACATACTCACTAAAAAATTAAACAACATAGTTTTTCCCTAAACATATCACAATAAAAGTTATGATGTGTCATGTTAAGTGGCACAAAACTACTTGTGTCATGATTCCTTTCACAATGATACGTATGAAGTCTATCATGCAACCCTGATCCCAATCGGAAAACAAATCGGGTCTCCCTTGATGAGGATAAATTTATGACCACCACACTATGTGTATTAAAACCAGCATCATGATAGTAAATGATATAAGAATCTATAATCTATTTTAATATGGCACCATTTATAGATAACCTCTGATTTATATAGGTATCACAATAGATGTGAATCCATGGATTCATATAATGGATTTTAAATTCCAAACATTCTAATAATCTATTGTTAATATAAGCACAACCTATTTAATTTTTGGGATTTAATAAATTATTCATAAATATGTCCTAAATGCATAAGAGAGTCAGAGAGAAGGAAATAATTCCCCCCAAAAGGTACGATGATCCTAATATCCCATCCTCTTGACCAATGCGGGTCCCTTGGCATTGTTTGATCAATTTCCCAATGATCACCTTCCTTTGGAATCAAGGTTTGTGAAATAAATTGAATAAGAGAACAGTTTGGGGTTTTCAATTTGAGGAATTAAACACATTGAAAACTACCTAGAAAGGATGTGGACATATCTATCCAGCGTAAAGTTTATTCCAACACCACTAAAAATACAATTACCTCCCTATTTTTCTTTTTAGTGTGAAACATGAATGAAGTGGA
Source organism: Viscum album (assembly GCA_963277665.1). Lineage (NCBI taxonomy): Eukaryota > Viridiplantae > Streptophyta > Magnoliopsida > Santalales > Viscaceae > Viscum > Viscum album. The sequence continues at coordinate 1,775,467,364 of OY728133.1, read as the reverse complement.
GATACATTATGGTGTCTCTGTTTCTATTAGGACCAAAAATATATATAAGGAAATTTATTTATATTTGGTTTAACTGATCAAATATTTGAAATTAATGTGGGATTCATGTGTTACGATGTATTATGCCTACAAAATGATGATTTCACATAGAGAGACATGTTTCATATGATGATAAACAAAAATCCTATTTATTGAAATTTGGTAGGATATTAAATTAAAGGAACTCAAGGGTTTCACATTTATGAAAAACGTACACACTCAGTTAGGCTGAAACATTATTTTAAGATTGAGTTTCTGGGAAAGTATATATTTCTACAATAATGAAATAAATATCAATCGTAGATGGCCACATTCAATGTGAATTAAATAATATTATACTCCACCAAATCCACTAATATGTGATCAACAATAATATAATGTGAAGGATATGGGCACCTATTATTTTAATCCTTTCTATAGAAACCATAAGAAGTCTAGTTGTTAAAAGAGATCAGTTTTTTTGAATTACCAAACAATAATTTTTCCACATTATACATTTTCATGACATGATGATTGTAAAAGAAAATTACTGTGATAGTGTTATTCTATCATTACTAAATTCACCGAAGAAAATAATTGGTGTGATTATTTATATGATGTACATGATTGAAATGTTGATACAAGAAGAATTGGTGTCAGTGAAGACATTTGAGTTACCAATCAACTGAGTGACTTTATAAGGCAACATACCATTATTGATCAAACAATAAAAATATCATACTATATGTGATGTGGTCGAAATGGATGTGTTACAAAAAATGTCGGGATGAAAACTGAAATTTTATCTCGATGCTACCCACTATGATGAATCCAACATTTCGGAGTTCACTCAAGATAGTGTTCTTTAATCATTTTCACCCATGATGAAGCTATAAGACACCATGGAATATGAATAATCAGTTATTTATTTATGTGTACCAATTTATTATAGTAAAGAGGTGGGAGGTGGAATCTACATCCATGCTATTGTAGAAAAAATGTTTTTAGATAGACCTAAATATATCTAATCACCCCTACAGGAGCTTATGGTTGTTGTTTTTTCTGGGATTTTATGAATGATAAGATAATTGTTGGAATAACAATGAACAAGGATATCCCAAAACATATTAAGTTTGCACCAATATATTATGTTCCAATTATTTCATGCTACCACAAGAGTCAAATGGGGAGTAATATCATTCATATGAAAGTGAAGTATTTTCTCAATAAAGGATTCATGTGAATAAACATGAGCCCTTGTGTGGTTCTAGCTCAGTTGGGTCCCAATAAAGATATATCATGACATATGTCTATAGAATGTAAGACCATTACTAAAATTTCCATCATGTTTAGATTCCCAATCTCTTTATTTGATTTTATGTCTAATAATCATCAAGGAGAATTTTTTTCAATGTTGTAGATTTAGAGTGTGTATCACAAACATCTAATCTGACCAAATTATGATTCAAAAACACCCATAAATATAATGGAGGAATTTAAATAGTGGTTTTGTTTCCATTTTAACTATTTAATTCCATAAAACCTATACAAGTCTCATATGATATGTTCTAAAACCTTTTAATAATACTACTTTCTTGGATGAATTTGATGATATTATATATATGGAATGTTGAATACTATTCACCTTAAACATTGAAGTGTGTTACATTGAGTTATGTAGGACCATTCAAGGATATCAATAAGGGTGGTAATCTGATTTTTTTCAATGATATTATTAGGTATTGACCATACACCCAAAACATAGTGTGAATCATGTTAAAATCTTGTTTTCTTTCTCTTCCTTCCTATATTTTTCTTGTGTTTTTTACCACTGAATGTATTTCTATTACCTCATTTATTTGTACATAGGTGTGTGTAAAAATGAGACTTTTTTATGGTGGGTAGGGTGTGGTGACTTAATACTTCTGGAATACTTAGTCGATGAAAAGGTGAAATTTTGGGGATTTTTGTTTCTACTAAACCAGTAGAATATATGAATTTATGATTTACTAGTGAGTAATATGTATAGTGGGATTAATGGTTTCATATGTGTTTGGGTTTTCAGGTTGTTTTTCGTAGGGTATTTCATCCCCAACAAGTTTTATCAAAGGGATTGGTTATGAGAACATGGTCAACACACTAATATAAGTTCAAGCTTCAGATCCTATGAGGTAATGATCTAGATTAAAAAAAATTGGTTTAAAATTTGGATTTTTGAAAATTCAGATTGAATATTTTCTAATTTAGAATGACTCAATGATTCTCTTACTATGACTGAGGATAGTGTTTATGGAAAATGATGGATGTGATTTATTAGATATGAAATCACGTTCACTAGTGATAATTTCTTTGACTAAAAATGTTGCATTCATAATTTACTAGTATAAGACCACAACAAATGTTTTGAACTATTTGGAAAACATGAATGAAAGTGAGATTTCCCTTAACATCATCTTCATGTTGTGAAGATAGTTAGTTTAAGGTTGATGGATACAAAACCAATAATAGATCAGGTTAATTCCTTCAACATATTTTGTGGGTAGATCCAATTGGAAAATTTGGATTTTATTGATGATGTGTATGAATTTTTAAACTCTTATCCCCACATCTAGAGAGCTTGGAATAAATATTAACAAGAATTAGTGTCTCTATTGGAAATGTTAATATAGAGTTTTTTGATATTAGGAATCTAATAATCAATGATGAAATTTGGTGAGGTGAAGTTTAGAGACCTTCTGGTAGATTTCTTAATACTGAGGGAAGTGATAGGCCACCCCACAAGAAAATGATTATTGGAAGAATCCATTTGTAGAAAAATTAAAATAAATTCAATTTTAGTAGATCATAGGTATATTGGTTGTTCTTACTCCAACCTATTTTAAATTTAATAAGAAATGACATTTTAAAAATGAATGTACAAGTAAAAAGGATAATATCAAAAAGATGTCAACATTTGGTAGCTCATATTCCATCAACCCAATGGATGAAAGCAATGTCTATTTTCTGACTCAAAATTCTCTGGTGGAATATTTTTTGGTGGACTTTATAGAATCATTCCATTCAATTGGTGATCAATGATTCGTGTTAAACTATGTATTTGGGAAGTTTGAGAAAACCCATTTGGTAGTTGGTGAAGCCCTAAAAGTTGTTTTAACAACAGAAGTAATCATTTGAATGATGAATAGAGGATTCTTGAAACTATTGGAGGTTCACCATTTATTTGGCCTTCATAGGAATCTTATCTCTATTATGTATTTGGATGACACTTGATATGTAACTTTCATAGAAAATTTTGTATGGATTATTACGCTGTGATCCATGGTAGTTGTAAAAGGTGTAAAGGTTGGGTGTAACACCAGGAGTTTTTTTTACATTTTTTCTAAATAAATTTATTTTATTGGACATATTTCATTATATTATACAAAAAAATATAATCTTTTGTAATATGATACACCATGTATATCTTTCATTACATGTAACACTCGCTTAGCTTCTGCTACATGCATCATTAAGTTTCTATAAAGAATCTGTTTGTTATGATATTTATTTATACATGATAGTTATAACATCGATGTTAATATTAGTAATATGAATAGAATTAACTATTGTTTAAATATTATTTGTTATTCTTTCATATAAATAAAATATATTGATAATGAAAAATATAATTTTCATGAAATTATATATGTTTAAAAAGAATATTATTATCTCAAATGAGCTACATTTTATGTCCTTCCATGAAAAATAATAAAATAATTTTATACACTAAAAAAATATAATTTTATATGATAACATTAATTTTTTAATTCATAATGTCAAAATTATGTTAGGGTGGTTTTTTGGTATTTTTTTGTAAAACATCATTTTTTGATGAATAGTAAAAATAATGATTTTTAATTAAAAACTATTTTTTCATCTTATTTATTTATATAGTAAAGTTATATTTCAATTTACTTTTACTTATTATTTAATCTATTATATATAAAATAATCAAATATAGGTCTATGGGACTAATTTCACATTAAAATTGGTTATAAAATTATTTAAAACTTGTATGGGTTTTCACATTAACAACTCATCACCTCATCCCATCTACATGATTAATTTTAAAATAATTTTAGTCACTTATGTGATTAAAAATTGGAAGAATGGATTTCATATTTTGAATGAAAATTATTTAAAATTTCTAATATGGTAAACATAATTTTTTACCAAAATTATTAGAAGAAGTAATTAAAATTAATTACATCATTTAAGGTAAAAACATGATTTCTTAGTGGTCAAACATTAATTTAAGGGGCCAAATAACCTAGAAACGTGTTCAAAATTCATTAGTTGGAAATATTTCAACCAAGGCTCCCGTTTTATTGAATATGGACTATTATTTAAGGAACATAATTTTTGGTATACTTCTCAATAGTCATTAACATTTTGTATTTTTAATAATCCCACTCCACTATAAAAAGGGAATTCACCCCCCTCCCATATTCATGCCTCACAAGCACATTGTCTCAGTAAAAGCCTCCTCAAATATATTCCAAAATTCCATAAATTTGTTCTAGAAGAATCTCTTTATTCATAAATCTATCCTAGAAAACCCTCTGATTAAAACCAAAAGGAGTTACATGAAAGAAGATGTAACATCATCCAACAAGAACTTTGTTTTCATTTCATTCTCCAGCTGATAAAATAATTTTATTAGATGCATAAATAATTAAAATAGTATAATAAATATAATCGTATTTTTCTATATTAATTATTTTACATACAACCACACACACATCGATAAAATGGAATGCAAAATTGTCATTTTTGTTTACAACACACTACCACCTCATGAACCGATGATGTTTGTTCTTCTATTTCCTCATTTCATGAGTGAAACAAATGATGTAATTTATATTTCTATATGATATATATGATATATATGATATTTTAATACATCTAAAATTATTATATAACACATAACTTCATGCTTTCGATCTTTTGAAAATATGATAACTTTGTTTGTAGATGTGTGGCCTACCCCCTATTTAAATGGATGTTATTCATTCACACATTACATGGAATCTATTAAGGATGCGATTAGTGAATGTATATGATATATATTAAATAATAATTATAATTTAATGATATATATATATATATATTTCATTTCATTTCATTATTTCTATAAGACATGAAAATGGAAACAGCACTCATGTATACATATGACCTACCGTCACCAAGATTAATGTATTTAATTTTCTATTTCTATATATTTATATTATTATAAATATTTATATATTGTATATATATGATACTTGAATAATTTATAACATTATAATGGTTATTAAAATTTAATATGAATATTAGGAATAAAATATGACAATCGAAAACTCACGCTAAAAACAAAGTGGTTATTACCTAATACAAAACATTAACATGGAATTGTTAATAAACTGGTAATCGAATGTATTAAAAAAATAATATATGGTATGATATAATTGACTGCATTTCATAAATATATTTATAATGAAATTATATTTATTATATAGGATATATTAATGATTATAAAGGAATTCAAGATATAAGATATGGGTTTTCTCATCTCACATTTATTTCTATGAGATATATGATATATTCTACACTTATACATGTCTTTTAGTGTATATATTGTCCTATGACATGTTATAACATGAATTTAATTTGTTTAAAATTATTATACTTATTAATTGATGTTATCATTTCATGGGGGATTATGATTCACGAGTTTCTCAAGTAGTATGGGGATTTCTTGTCACACACTTATCTCTATGAGGGTTATGTCATATTCACCACCCATTTATTTTGTGTGGTGTATACAACATACATTAATGTATTAAATTAATATTATCCTTATATTTATGGGTATTTAGATATACATTTTATGATCACTCTTTTCATGGGGTTTAAGTTTCAATAGTTATCAAACTTGTAAGGTAGTTTTTTCTCAATATTCCTTCATTGACACATGTGTTTTTCAATACATAGGTACTATTTTTGAGATATATATAATGTTCCTTTGATGTTTTATATCATTTATATTATTCATCTCATGATATTATAATCTTAATTTAATTTTATTATCTTTATGGAACTATGATTTAATGTTACAGATATGGTAAGAGTTTATTTCTATAATATAATCATTTTTTGGGATTGTTTACGATTACGATTCAATTTAAAAAATATTATGATCCATAACTCAAGAACTAGTAGGAATTTTATTATCCTATTTTTTCTAATATCTTAATGTAATTATTAAATTTTTTCAATCTTTTTTACTTATGATGATTAAAAAATTTCTTCAATAAAATTTAATCTTATTTCTCGCTTTGATCGGAAATTTGTTTTGTTCAAGAAACCATGTTTTCTAAAAATGTTTTCAAAAAAATTTTTATGTTATATTTTAAACATATTTTCAATGAAGATGTATTAAATGTTTTTAAATCATCATTGATAGGTCTTCAATTCCAGTTTCAAATAAAAAGTTTTTCAAAATGTTTTTAGGATTCCATTATAATTTTTCATGGTTGTTTTTATAGAAAACTGGTTTCCAAAGGTTATTTGTTTCTCAAAAAATTAATATAATAAAAGTTTTTTTCTTGAAAAAATGTTTTTAAAAGATATTTGAAAATTATTTACCATCGACAATGACATCTATTTGTTTTACTGATGTCTATATGGAGATATGAACCAACGATTCCCTTCATACTATTTATATGAATTTTCTATTTTTGGATGGAATGATGGTGGTTGAACCTATTTCTATTTAATGGATTACATGTATTTGAACCCCTTTTATCATAAAAGGTTTATGATATTTCAATTACCTGTCCATATGATGAGTTATGATTTTATGAAATAATTATGAAACCTATATTTTTTCTAGAGGTTATGATATGATTGCATGTTTATGAAACCCATCTCATTTCATCGGTTATGAAATTATGTTTAAAAATCCAATAAATTTTTATGGTTCATGATACCATGATAGGTTATGATCTTATGGTACACTTATCTATGATTTTATTATGTGACGGTTGGGGCCTATATATCCCTCCAATTCATTTGGTAAATATTTATATATCATGTTATAATAATTGGAAATAAGTCATCGGACTTGATCCACTATAGGAAGAAGTGGAAACCCAATCTATTATGGGATGAAGGTGAAACCTTGTCTATTATATAAAAAGTGGGAAACGTTCTCCCTTATAAATAATGATTTGTGACTAGGGATGGTGGTGTTCCCTGTCTATTTGATGAAGTCTACATGAAGTGGCTTGATATGTTTTGGAAATCAGACTTAACTTTTAGGTAATGGGTATAAATGTTTATGTGTCTCCCGGGAGTATATGTCTTATTCATATGTAATGTTTTTATAGATTAGAATATTTATTCCCTTAGGATTCATATCTTATGAATTTTCAATATTTATTCCATGAATCGTGTATATGAACATTGATATGATGGGTATGATCTTTTAATGTTATGATCTTGTTCTCATACCCTTGTATTCATGATTATTCTTACATATCTCTCTTTCTTACCCTTATTAAGCATCTGATCCCAAACTTTCATAAGTTTCCTATCCCCATGTTATTAAGATATGTATTATGTTTTATTTGTTTAATAAGGGTTCTTTTATTGGAGAACCCTATGGGAGATAATTTTCCTCACATGTGTATTAGTACTTATGTTCCCATGTTTTTAAAGGCACTAAAATAATATGTTATTTGTGAATATATTTTTGTAATTTATTAATTATTCTACAAAAAAATGATGTAATGATAATGTATGATATGTATGGGTCTCTATATATTGTATAAGAGAAATTTAATTGTGAAAATTTGGAAACGATGATGAAAAAACCATATTGGGAATCCCAAGGTTATGTATAAGAAAAAGTCTAAGGATGGGAAGAAGAAGAGGAAATTTTCTTAGAATTTTGTTAAAGGATATGAGTGACTAGTATCCTAGTAATACATCCCTTTCAAGAAAATACAAATTGATGTGGATAGGGCACATATTTACATTTGGGTAGAAAACCATGAAATATTCATATTGAGATAGACTCTATCGGGAATTGGTACAAGATAAGGGGGCTCACTCTACAACTGGTTTGACACTCTTAGAGGATATGCATTGGTTATTCAGAATCTCTTCATGAAAAAACATGATGTACTTAAATATAAGTTTGATATTAATAACCTAGGATAAAACTAAGGTGTCATAATTTACACATACAATAAGTTGGTTCTTATGATTATGTCGTTCTTTACTATGATAATTTTTTCTTACTCTATAATTTTTGGTATTCGTCAAGGGATATAACACAAAGGATCTGTCATAATGATGATTGAGATGGAAAATTAAATGATTTTACTATTAAGAAACTTAATTCTATGGGAGTTGGAATGAAAAATCTCATGACCATGATCACTTTATTTTCTCAATATATGAATCACACTAGACAACCAAATGAGAAAAGTATGGAACAAAAATCTGTTGAGTCCCTTAGTGATTCTAGTGTAAGGAAAATAAGAATTATGAAAACCAATTCCCAAACCCACAAGTTAGTGATGAATATCAGCATCAGTAACCTTTTAATCCAAGGGGCAAGTGGAAATATCATGAGATCAATTTTTTTTCTAATTGTAATAATTTCCTGGTGAAAGGTTCATTTACCATCCATTCAATGTATTTTATTGTCTTATATGATTATAGATCTAAAATCCCTTCATGTCTATGTAACATTATATTGCTATTAAGATTACACCCAAACATTTATATGTCGAATTAGCAGTGAAAACCAAGAATGGTATGACAATAGTTTTATAAGTATATAATTCCACTCTGGTATTTGTTTTCATGAATGTTCTTGTTGTATATCATTTCATTGTTCCTTTAGTAGAATTTGATATAATATTAGGCATGGTTTTGGTTTGTCATCATAAATCATACATCAATTTTTGAGAAGAGGATATTATGCCTGATATTTCATACCAACCTATAATATTTTATCAATGTGAAGATAGGTATGAACGTATAATAGATATTACATTCAACGTATAGGTTGTAAATCCCATTCAAAAGGAATGATTGTTTCAAATTATTTGGGAGAAACAAGATAGAGATGTGATGCCAATTTTTTGGGAATTTTGAGATGTGTTATCAGATGTGTATTTTATCCTTCCACCAAAAAATGAAGTTGATAACATAATAGAACACATATCTAGCTACCATCCAATTTAAAAGTCTCCATATGGAATGGACCTAATTGAGTTTTAGTAATTAAAGATGAAAATCCATGATAACATTTAATGGGGATTCATTCATCCATGTGTGTCACATTGGGGTGCACCTAATCTTATTTTGAAAAATAAAAATGGATCAATTCATCCCTAAATTGATTATCGGGACTTGAAAAATATCTTGATAATGAAAAAGTATCATATTCCCTATATTGAAGACTTTTTGGATGACCTGCATGGAGATCAATACTTTTCCATGATTGACCTTCATTGAGGATTTCCTCAATTTAGGGTCAAGAAGGAGGATATACCAATGACTGTATTTAGTACAAGGTATGGACACTATAAATATATTGTGAAACATTTTTGATATTCCTAATCCACTTATATGTTATGGGATTTGATGAATAGAGTATTTTCTCAATCAGTTTTTTGTAGTCTTTATTGATGATATTATTATTTACTCAATGGGAAATGAAGAGCCTAAAAACCTCTTTGGAATTACACTAATTACCTGTTGGAAGGAAAAACTATTTGAATAATATGAAAATTTTGAATTTTTGCTGAAAATGTTTCAATTTATGGGTCGCATAATCTCATGGGATGGTATAATAATATATCCATCAAAGATGGAGGCTATTGAATGATGACCAATACCAACCATAATGATAGATATTCATATAACTATTGGTTTATCTAGAAATTTTTTGATATTTTGTGGATTATTTTTCAGACTATTTAATTCAATGACTATGTTAACTCATAAGGTTGAAAAAATCATATTGATAGATTAATGTGAGGAAATTTTCAAGGAAATAAAGAGAATGTTAGTTAGTGAACCTTTGACTATATTAACCTGTAGTGGAGAATGGTATGTAATATATAGTGATGAAGTAAAGTAAATATTTTAATGTGTTATAATGAATAATAATATGTTTATAGCATATATCACATGGAAACTAAGGATTCTGAAAAAAATTACCCATGTCATGATTTAGAATTATCTGAGTAAATTTTTTCAATATAGATATGGAGGAATTAACTTTATGATGAAAATTTCGATATATACACTGATCATTAAAGATGGAAGTATATATTAATGTTTATAGATCTGAACATATTCTAGATAAGATGGTTAGATATGATAATAATTATGACTACTCAATACATTAACACCCTAGGAAAGGGAACAAGGTGGTCGATACTTTGAGACGAAAGAATCATTCAATCTTATCCATGATTAGGATCACAAAAGATACAATATTTTTGGATATTCAAAGGATGGACCTAGAGTTACTGATTGAAGGGGGAAATATTATCTTTCACAATATAATTCTCAAACCTCTATCCATTTGGAGATTAATGATGTGTTGAAGGAATATTTATAGATTAAAGAGAATGTTAGAAATGTTCCACTGTTTAACCTTGACCAAGATGGAAAGATAAGGTTCATGTACTATGTATGTTTTTCATCCATACATAATTTGAAGAAGGATATGATCAAATACGATCATAGCTCTTTTTTATCTATTCATCATATAAGAATTAAGATATATAATGAATTTAAAAAAACTTTTACTCGGATGGAATTAAGAGGTATATCCTAGAGTTTGTATCTCTATGATTGGTATGCTAGAAAGTTAATTCTGAAAGAAAAAATTTTAATGGGATTTTTCATGCATTACAAAAACCATAATGTAAATGTTAGAACATCACTATATATTTTTTAATTGGACTCCATAAATTCATTAAAGAGTTTAATGATATATGGGTTTTATTTGATCGCATCACAAATTCAGCAAACTTCATTACAATTTGTGAAGGCTTATTTCAAAATATTATTTCTAGGATATACATTAATAAAGTGTTATAGTTGCATGGAGTAAAATTTTTTAATGTATCATATATATAACCATGTATTCCCTAAATATTGAAAAGATTTCAGAAATAATTTGATACTGAATTAAGTTTCATCACTTTTTATCCTCATTTGATGGGTAGTTATTCTGAAAGAAAAATTCAATTCCAAGAGGATATTTTTTTATCTTATTCTCTAGATCAAGGGTAATTTGGAACAACACCTTCCTCTAGTTGATTTTTCTTACAACAATAGATTTAAATCAATAATTTAAATGGGACAATCTGAATAACTCTATGGGAAGATATGTAGATATCCAGCATGATGGTATGAAGTTGGAGAATGAGTTCTATTGGGTCCTAAGATAGTTTATGAAATGGTTAAGAAGGTTAGAACCATTCAACAGCATATCAAGGAAACTCAAAGAACGTAGAAATTATATGAATATAATTTTTTGAATGATCTATAATTTTACGTTTATGAGAATTTTCTTCTATTAATATCTCCCTAGAATAAGGTTATTAGATTCATGAAGAATGAGATATTAGGCCCTAGTTAATATCAATACCTTTGAAATTATTGATCATATTGGGATGGAATCCTATTACATGGAACTTATAACATATATCTCTAAAATCCAAAAAACAATTCAATGTATCTATCCTTAGTAAATATATAACTAAACCATCACATGTTCTAAACTTAGAGCTCATACTACTGGAGAAATGTCTTTCTTTATATGAACACCCTGTTGAAATTCTGGATCGTAAAAAAATATAGGTCTATCAAACAAGAACACTCACTTAGTCAATGTTTTGTGGGGAATACAATAGATATAAGAAGTAATGATGGATCTTGTTGATATTATAAGGCATAATTTTCCTCATTTTTTTGTACTATAATGACAAATTTTTAGGGAAAATTCATTTTTAGGGGGGGTAAAATTTAACACGATTTTTTATGACCTTTTTTCAAATAAATTATTTCTATTTGATTTATATTATTATACATCGAACCTTTTTAATATTTCATTTTATCTTACACCATGTTATTCTTGTGATACATCCAACATTGGTTTGACTTTCACTATAAACAACATTGAGATTCTATGAAACATCATTTTATCCTGGTAATTATTTATACTAGATAGTAATAACATAGCCATTGAATGTAGTAATAAAATCACTAATAACTAATTTTAAATATAATTTATAATGGTTTAATATAAATAAAACATATTGACAATGAAATATATAATCTTCAGTAATGTCCACCTATTTTGAAAAAATTATATTTTCTCAAATTAAATGATTTTTATGTCCTTCTATGAACAAAAATAAAGTTATTTTTAAACATTTTTTGAAATTTAGTTTTATATAATACAATATTTTTTAAAATTATAATTCAAGAATAAGTATAGGGATATATTTTGAGATTTTCCTAAAAAAAATTATTTTTGGATGAATTGTGAAAAATATTGAATTTAAATTCAAAAAAAATTCATCTAATTTATTTATATAGTTAAATTATATTTTAATTTAGTTTTAATGAATAAGTAGATCAATTATAGACGAATTAATCCAATTTATGTATTTGAAACCAAATTTAAATTGAAATTTTTTATAAAATAAATTCAAAATTTTGGACTTTATCAATTTACAAACCCGTCGTCTCATCCCATCTGCAGGATAAATTTTAAATTAATTTTTACATATTATATTATTATGATCTTTAGAAATTTATTCTATGTTTGGAATCTGAAAAATTTATACTGCTTAATAATTTAAAAATATTTTTTTTACAAAAATGATTAGTATAAGTAATTAAAATTAATTATATAAATTAAAAAGGGATCTCATCCACCATTTTAATGGAGACCTATCAATAGTGTTTACATTTTTATATTTAAAATAATGTCACTCCTCCTCCACTATAAATAAGGAACACATCATCCTCATTTATTCACACATCTCAGGACCATTGGATCAGCCAAACCCAACTAAAATATTCTCCAAAATTCCATCTTTTCATCCAATAATCCTCCCATTTTAAATAAATATATCTAGGGAATCCCTTTGGTTCAAACCAAAAGTATTTTCCCAATGAAGTGGTATCATCCTTTAAAAAGAACATTGTTATTATTTCTTTTTCTACTAGATAAAATATTATTATTCCGTGACTATATGATAACATTAGTTTCATAAATATACTAATTTTTTTATTTTAATGGCTTATATGGAACTCATATACACTTTCATCAAATGGGACACAAAATCATCATTCAGGTGTATGGTAGAATACTGCCTCATGTACTGAGGTCCTTCATTATCCCATTTCTACCATTAATGGTTGGGAATAATTATTAAAATTTCGATTTTAATATATATAAATGATATTTACGTTATAAATATGCTTCTATAATTATTATATAACACATACCATCAGGCATTACATTTTTTAAAAATTATGATGACTTCATTGGTGGACTTATGGACTACCATCTCCCCAAAGATCTATTATTCGTTCTCACCAAATATTGAATTTATTAGTGATGGGTTTAGTTAATTTATATAATATATATAAAATAATAATTCTAATGAAATTATATTTATATATATATATATTCATATATGAAATTTACATTCATTCTTAAAATTTTAAATGAAAATAAAAATACATTCATCTATATGTATGGCCTACCGTCTCCCTAAACGGTGTATTTCATTTTCTATTTATATATTTTATTGATTATTATAAATACATATATAATAAATATCTATGATATCCATATATATTTTTGAATTCTATATATTTTCAAAACTTGTTAAAAGTAATAGGTCCATAAATATTACAAATCATAACTCATTTGATAAACAAAGTAGTTATTACCTAAAACGTAACTTTAACATTGAATTGTTAATAAATGGGTAATATAAGGTCATAAGTAAATCATATATGGTATGATATAATTTAATATGGTTCTATAATACATGTATAATAAAATTGTATTTATTATATTGGATTTTGAATGAGTATGAAAATAGTCAAGACATAAGGTATGAGTTTTCTTAGTAAACATTTATTTCTGTGAGATATATTATATATTCACCACATATTCATCTTTTATGAAGTATATACTATCCTATGGAAGTTTTTATTTTTAATTTCATCTATTTCATGATAATTAATAAGTACATTTTTAAATTCTTTCGTGGGTATCCTAACTCAAATGTTACTCAAGTGGTTAGGGGATTTCTAGTCTCACTTTTATTTATGTGAGACTTATTCCATATTCACCCCTCCTTTATTTTGTGTGGTGTATATAGTTCCCATGAATGTATTATATAATTCTTATCCTTATATTTATGGGTATTTATATATCCATATTATGATCTCCCCTTCATATGCTTTATGTTTCACAAGTTGTTGAGCATATAAGTTAATTTTGTCCCAATTTTCCTTCTTTGACAAACACGTCTTTCTATACACTTATATTCATTTATAGGGTGTATATAATGTCACATTTAAATTTTATATCTTAATATCCTTATTTTCTGGATATTTCATGTATCATGGAATTTAATTCTCTATTAGAGATTATTATTTAATTTTACCAAAGTTGTAAGAGTTTATTGAAATAATATCATAATTTAATGGGATTGTTTATGATTATGCTTCCATTGATGAAATATTATGATCCCTGACTCAATAACTCCAATGGATTTTATTATCCTTTGTTTAATCTGGATATAATCATGAAACTGAACTATTTTTCACTTTTTATTACTTAATATTCTTAAGAATGTTTCTTTAAGAAAAGGTGACATTATTTCTCTCATCAGTTGGAAATATGATTTATCCAATTAACCATATTTACGAAAAATGATTTCAAAATTTTTTAACTGATATTTTAAACATTTTCTCAATGAAAAGGATTTAAATGATTTAAATTATTCATTAATAAATTTTCAAATCTATGTTCAAAAATATATTATCAAAATATTTTCAATATTTTTTTATATGATTTGAAGGTTATTTTTAAGGATTATGGTTTTCAAAAGATTTCATGTTCCAAAAAAATAAAATAATAAATGTTATTTTCTTCAATAAATATTCTTATAAGATATTTAAAAATAATCTACCATCCAAGATGACATCTATTGGTGTATCTTATTATTTTTTGGTTTCATGATCAAAGTTTTCCATTCATATTATTAATGGAAATGATTTGTATTTTTATGGAATGATGGTTATAGAACCCATTTCCCCTTCATGGGTTATATATTTGAGAAACCTATTTCACTTCCATGGGTTATAAAATTTTTAAACATTCTTCTTTTCATGGGTTAAACATTGAAAACATTATTATGAAACATGTATGTTTTCAAATGTAAGGATATGAAGGCATTTTTATGGTATCCACTTCATTAAATGGGTTATGATATTCTCTTTGTTATGCCAACCACTTTTATGGGAAATGATGTGATTGTTATTTATTATATTGAGGAACATGTATGTATTATTTTAAAATGTGATGGGAGGGACTTATATCATAATTATATTCATTGGGTAATGATTTATATCTCAGGATATAATGATGTGAAACTAGTCAACGAGCTTGATCAACTATTGAAAGTGTAACACCCCAAGCTTCCACGGTATATTTCCCTTTGAATAATGTTATAGCTTGCATTGTACGCAACTTCGAGATTCTAAGACACTCTGACCAATCAAACTAGCCGTTATGAATAGTAATACCCAATTTTTAAAATTATATCAATTTTATCTTTCAAAATGGACTTCATTTTTGGATTCATAATATCAAAATTACCTACGGTGAATTTTTGGTATTTTTCTGATTACATTCAATTTTTGATGAATAGTGAAAAACATTGTGTTATAGTTTAAAACCAAATTTTTATTTAAATAATTATTTATTTTTTTTTAATTTTATTTTAGGTATAAATATATACATAATACCTATATTAGTTCAATTTAATTCATTAAAATCAGTTTATAATAATTTTATATATATATAAATTTTATTGAACTTTTTGACCGTCTTTTACCCACCTACTAGGATCATTTGCAATTTTGAATAAAACATAATTTTACCACTTATGTGAATTGAATTTCAAAAATTTGAGAGACACAGTTGATATCAGTAAGTAAAATGTGATTCAATATGATAAAAATAATTTTTGGTGAATAGTAACTTTTGACATTTATTTACCATGGTTAAAAGTAAATATGGTAATTAAGGGTAAAAATGATACTATTATTACCTTAACACATGTCCTAATTCTGTTGGATAAGTGTAATTTGACTGAAAACAACCTTAGAAATAAAATATGATCCTTTAGGTTCACTTGGAATAGATTTGGACATTTATTATTATTTAATTCAAAGAAGAGTTAAAAGTGTTAAATTCAAAGCATAATAACTAAACCATTTTAAATATATGGTTATACATAAGATAAATTTGATTATAAATATTCATTAAAAATATTTCATCACCTCTTTCAATTTCCTTTCTTCTTCCACTTCTTCTTTATTTTTTTGTTTCCATTATAAAATAATAACTCCACTATCTTTTATATACTGTGATGTTATTAAAAATATGGTACATCCATATTCATTTTTTATCCATCCTCTGAATGACATGTCACCATACGTGCGTACATACAACTTACCGTCTACATGTCATGGTGTAATTGTTATTCTATTAATTATTATTTGGATGAGCATAATAATGATGTTTAATTGATGTAAATAATAAATATAACATGATAATAATTCATTATATATGATATACCATCAAATTATAAATTATTTTAATATCAAAAAAATGATATTGTCACTCGTGCGTATGTACGGATTACCATCTCCAAAAACGCAATGAGATTCATTCCCCCATCACAATCCATTCAAGACTAATTTTCATTACATTTTTAAAAATAATGTTTAAAGACTTAATATAATTCTGAATATTAATAACATACATCCAATTCATAACAAACAATACTGAAAAAACAATGTATATAAAGGAAAACGAATCAGTTAACACCCGAGATGATGATAATACTAAAATATTATTAACAAAGCAATATTAAAGGATCATATATGATATCATATAAATGTATATGATTCTGATATAATTTAATAAAAATTATTTCACTAGTATACAGGAGGTTAACCTACCCCCGACCAAGGGAAATTACAAAGTAAGGAGTTTCTTGTCTCACTTTTAATTCTGTGAGATTTCCACTGTTCGCCACTAATTTTTTTAATGTGGTGTATTGTGTACTATCATTTGATATATATATATATATATATTATCATGATTCTCATTATATTAATGGTATTTTTTGATTCATTTGGTTATTATTTACTTTTGGTCATATGACTCAATTGATTACAATGTAGTAAGGGTTTTCACATCACATCCTATTTTCGTGAGATTCATGCCATAATGCCACTATTTCCTTTTGTGTGGTGGATATACATCCAAATGATTATATTATTTTGGTAATATAATTTAATTTATGGGTAATTACATATTCATTTTATGATCCATCTTTCATGGGATATATGTTTCTTAAGTTACCAAATTGTTAAAGGAATTTCAAATTTCAATTTCTACTCATTCGGCTTTACGCATACATCATTGACTATTTTACTCTATGATTATGTGTGGAATCACTATTTATTTTTTGTGTAGAAATATCCAATCCCATTTCTTTTGATATACTTTTTATACACACAATCACTCCATTGATAAGTTATCAAGTCAACGATATGAACTTGATAAGAGTAATTTTAACACAATCTCCATTTATTGAGTTAAAATCCAATTCATTGGTGTTGTTTTGAAAAGAATATGTGTTAATGTACTCTGATTTATTTACACTGAATATCCAATAATATTGAGTCTATTTATATTTTTCACACATAATTATCTCATTGATTTATCCTAAACCTAAGGATATAGTCTTTATAAGAGATTTCATCTAAATTTACATTCCATTAAGACATCTTTGTTGTTATATGCCGATTCACTTTTATATGGTGTATATAATGTACTTTCACATTGTATATCATGAATCCATTTATTCCCATAATATTATAAATTTTTTATTACCTCAATTATTTGTATTCAAATGTCTTTCATTTGGTTAGGAACTCTAACTAAAATATCATTTTAAAATGTTTTAAGGATTTGTTATTCTAAATATTTCTCATTAATGTCCATGAATTGAAAATGCTTTTCATGATTTATTTATATGGGAATTAAAGTATTAAAATTAAAATTCCTTTTAAAAGTTTCAAAGTGGTATGTGAAACTTTGATTCAAAATATATATTATAAACGGCTACTTGATAAATAGTGATACTTTTACATGTTTTCAATAAAAAGGGTGATATTTCTATCAAATAGTTTGGATCATTATTTTCATCTATTTCAATATCATTCATTATTATCTATTGAGGTTGATATATTATAATACAATCTTCCAAATTGTATTGAATTAGTTATGTTTGACAGTGGATGGGATATTTTTATACTATTCGTGGTTTGTGGGAAAAATATGTATATTTTGTATGCTAGTTTTAATACGAATGTTCAGATTATGTTTCAACCTTTTCATATGAGGAATGCATTGGACTTAGTAAGTGATAGGTGGAGCCTGCTATAGCTCATTGATGCTTCAGTAGGTCTCATGAGACAAACTAGTGTCTTGGAATAAGGCCTTGAAAAAATCTTATTTGTAGTCTTGGAACAAGGCCTTCAACCTAGAGGCCTTAATTTTGTCAGAAATCCAACCTATGGAGCCCTTTTGATCAAATTAAAAGGAAGAACCCGAAGAAGAGGTAAATATTTCATCACCTCTTTCAAGTTCCTTTCTTCTTCCACTTCCTATTTATTTTTTTGTTTCCATTATATAATAATAACTCCAGTATCTTCTATATACTATGAAGTTATTATAAATATGGTACAACCATATTCATTTTTCTATCCATACTATGAATGACATGTCACTATACGTGTGTATGTATGGATTACCATCTCTACATCATGGTGTAATTGTTATTCAATAAATTATTATTTGGATGGATATAATAATGATGTGTAATTGATGTAAATAATAAATATAACATAATAATGATTCTGTATATATGATATACCATCCAATTATATATTATTTTAATATCAAAATAATGATATTGTCGCTCGTGCAGACGTAGGGATTACCGTCTCCATGAACGCGATGAGATTCATTCCAAATCGCAATCCATTCAAGACTAATTTTTATTAAATGATTAAAAATAATATTTAAATACTTCATATCATTCTGAATATGAATAGGATACATCCTATTCATAGAAAACACTACTTAAAAAACAAATCATATAAAGGAAAACGAATCAGTTAACAACCGAAATAAAAATAATACTAAAATATTATTAACAAAGCAATATTAAAATATCATATATGATATAATATTATTTTATATGATTCTCATATAATTTAATAACAATTAGATCACCATTATACAGGAGGTTAACCTACCCTCGACCATGGAAAAGTTCAATGTAAGGGGTTTCTTATCTAACTTTTAATTCCGTGAGATTTCCAATGTTCACCACTAATTTACAAAATGAGGTGTATTGTGTAATGTAATTTGATATATATATTATCATTATTCTCTTTATATTCATGGTACTCGTTGATTCATTTGGTTGTAATTCACATTTGGCTATACAACTCAATTTATTACTATGATGTAAGGTTTTCAACTCATTTCCTATTTCCATGAGATTCAAGCCATATTACCACTATTTCCTTTTGTGTAGTGCATGTACTGCCCAATGATTGTATTATTTGTGTAATATAATTCAATTTATGAGTAATTACATCTTAATTTTATGATCCATCTTTTATGGGATGTATGTTTCGTAATCTACCAAATTGGTAAGGAAATTTCAAATTTGAATTTCCACTCATTCGGCTTTATGCAAACATCATTGATTATTTAACTTCATGATAATGTTTGGAATCACTATTTATTTGTTTTGTAGTAATTTCAACTCCCCTTTATGTGGATATAATTTTGATACACATAATCACTCCATTTATAAATTATCAAGTCATCGATATGAACTTGATAAGAGTAATTTTTACTCAATCTCTATTTATTGAGTTAAACATCCTATTAATTGGTGTTGTTTTTACATGAATATGTGTGAATGTCCATAGATTGATTTAAACTGAATATAAAATAATATTTAGTGTATTTTTATTTTTCCCACATAATTATGTCATTGATTTATCCTTAACCTAAGGATACGGTCTTTATAAGATATTTCATCTCAATTTACATTCCATTGAGACGTCTTTATTGTTATACGCCAATTCACTTTTATATGGTGTATATAATCTACTTTGACATAGTATACCATGAATCCCATTATTCCCGTGATATTATAAATTATTGATTACCTCAATTATTTTTATTCAAATGTATCTTTTTTGGTTAGGAAATCAAACAAAAATATCATTTTAAAATGTTTTAAAGATTTATTATTCTAAATATTTCTCATTAATGTCCATGTTTTAAAAATGGTTTTAAGGATTTATTTATATGGACAGTAATGTTTTAAAATTAAAATTCCTTTTAAATGTTTTAAAGTTTTATGGGACACATTGATTCAAAAATCTATTTTAAATGACTTCTTGATAAATAGTGAGACATTTAAATGTTTTCAAAAAAAGGCTGATATTTCTCTCAAATAGTTCTGATGATTATTTTCATCTATGTCAATATCATTAATTATTCTCTATTGAGGTTTATTTATTATAATAAAATATTCCATATTGTATCTAATGAGTTATGTTTGACTGTGGATGTGCTATTTTTATACTATTAATGGTTTGTGGTTAAAATATTGACATTTCATATGCTAGTTTTAATACGAATGTTGAGATTATGTTTCAACCTTTTAATATAAGGAATGAATTGGACTTATTAAGTGATAGGTGGAGCTTCTAATAGCTCCTCGATGCATCGGTGGGTCTAAGAAGACAATCTAGTGTCTTGGAACAAGGCCTGGACAAAATCTTATTGGTAGTCTTGGCACAAGGCCTTTACTATGTGGTTATGAATGTCTGGCATTATGCATTCCGTCATTATGAAAGTGGCTATTGATATTGAATGTGATTATTCGAATAGTATAATATCCATGTGATTAAGTAAATAGAATTATTTGATTTTATCTTTCCCATATTATTCTAACCTTTAAGTTTAAAAGGCTTTTGTTTTTTTCTTATACATTGCCTTAAATGTTTATGATTATCTATGAAAGTTACCACTATATTGTTTTCCTTAATAATCATATAATCTCACCCCTTTCTATGTTTTATTTTTCCCAGGATGTGAAGAAGTATATTATGACTGACCTGTAGGGATATTCTATGAGATCTCAGTGTTGTTTATGGAAACAATTTTGTTTTATTTTTCCATTTTATGATGTAATGTAAACCTTATGAATGTATCTAGTACTTCCAAGGCTACTAAAATAATCAGTCTTTCGAGACTTTTACCATTGTGATCATGACAATGATACATAATAATGCACTGACTCTGGGCTTCTGGGGTCGGGGTGTTACAGTTGGTATCATAGGAAGTTTAGTACAAACCATGGGAACTATATATAGATAAACTTTGATTATAGCAAATAGCCCTAAGATAGAATTTGAGGATTATTATAGAAGAACATCATAAAAAAAATTATTGTAGAGATTTTGTGAGTTTTCCAAGAAATTCATCCCTGTCTGTATACGAGCAGGTAGAGGTGGCTCTGGCACAGATGTACCTAGGGGTAAAACTCAAAAACACCGCTTTGAGCTAGACTCGAATGGGAACTGGTGCACGACAACGGGGCTTGCTACGCTTAGGGTTACGACACACCTGGGGGATATGCTTAGGCTAATTTAGATTTTCTTTACAAACTGATATTAAGGATATAAATATAAGATGAGAATAAATGACCTTGGTTAATCCGAAGGTGTTTAAAATTGAAAATATCGTGTCATGATATTCTCTAAATGATTTTATGAATACTGTAACTCACACAATAATTTCTAGTTTTAGTCAATGGATGGATTCCAATGAAGTCATATTAACTTTGAGCATGATGTACAAGGTGGTAACAATGGTGGAAA
This sequence comes from Viscum album, assembly GCA_963277665.1. Lineage (NCBI taxonomy): Eukaryota > Viridiplantae > Streptophyta > Magnoliopsida > Santalales > Viscaceae > Viscum > Viscum album. The sequence continues at coordinate 1,775,444,987 of OY728133.1, read as the reverse complement.
TGATCAAAAAATGGAATATTGATAGGTGTAAAAGATATCGTGTTCATGCCAAATCAATTTTCCAAAAATATGATCAACAACATATATATTAACCAACTCTTAGACTCAAAAATGAAGTGAAATGTGATGAATGATAAGAGATCCAGTAGTGGAGACTACGGGGAAATAAATCCTCAATTTCCATCATGTAGGAAATTTAGAATGAGACACCCAAGAAAGTATCTCAATGGAACAAATAAATGCATTACGTGTGGGAATGAAGGATAAAAAAGTAAAGAATTTTCAAGGAAAAATGAAGAGTACTATGGAAAAAAATAAAAATGGTCCCAAGAATCCATTTACAGTCATTTTCCATAAATGTGGGGGACCTGGCCATTAACCGAGTGAATTCCCTATTCTATTGGATATTTTCCTGGTCAAAGAATAATCTACATAGAAATAAATGGTTAGAGAAATGTTTAAAAGTATTAGTTCTCTTTGTTGATGAGATTACTTTGGAATTATTTTCTATTGTATTTATAACCCTTCAGTTTGTCATGGGAAAATGATATTTGAGAAATAATTATCTTTTCTCTGGAGGATATAGTTATAAATAACAATTTGGTTTTATATGATCATTGGGTTTGAGGCAATTACAAGTTATTATATTTTGGAATGAAAATGAAATGTATGAGATAACATTTGTGGTTAAATTATGTTATGGTTATTTTGAGGAATTATCTCATTTTGGTAATGTTATAAAATATATTTTTTGAAAATGGAAAATACGCAAACTGTGTGAAAACCCATCACGTCAGACAAAGCTGTGGGAATCGAACCCACAACCAGAGTGCAATTGGGATTGATCGCCTACCACTGGACTACGTGAATTCCCTGGTTAGTGTGACAAATTTTTTTTAGTTATATGATTTTATTGATCAATAATAAGTTGATTTGGGATCTTATGTCTTATCAAATGAATACCCTTAGTATAGGAAAATTATTTTGTGATTAAGTGATAAATGATATTTCGGAAGACGTTCGCTCTGTTAGGAACACTATATTCCTAAGAAAAATAGTGTACTATGGGATTTCATTTTAAAAGTAATGGTGGATTTTTATATATGTTTTTATTGTGGATTTATAGTAATTTGGATTATTTATAGAAATTATTATCCTATAACAGAGAATATGTGATTAGGTTAATTACTTTTTAAGTATGTGACTTTAAGAGTAGTCGATGTCATTTGGAGATACAATTGAATGTGGAAGACTACATAACCATATTCTTCTATGTTTTGGGTTTCAATATTAGTTTGGATTATATGGAGGATTTTAAGGAAAGTTGTTTATTGAATGGTATTTATTTAACTTTGGTGTATTGTTGGTTTAATTTTTTAAATTATGATTAGTGTTTCATTCTCGAATGGAATATACTTTTGGGGGATCATCTGATCCTGTACTAACCATTTTGGTTTCGATTAATCTCTAAAGATAATGTAATTATATATTTCATCCTTTGGGGGTCATGTGATTCTCTAGAAGATGATTCTAGCTCTTCTGATGTGACCAAGCCATGATTAATACTCATCGTTTGAAAAAAAGAGAGTTAGTGGTAAAAATTTATTAAAAATGAAACTATACATAAAATGTTAGTATATCTCTTTATGTTTATAGTTAATCTCATAAATAAATTCAACATGTTTATGAAATTTAACTTAAAACAAAAAAAATGTTGTCCGTTTACTTTTCCTACTAGAAAAATAATGACTGTTTTTCCCATCACAAGTTTGTGGTTTTCTTATTGTTAACTTTATTCTGATCATGGTTCCTATCCCTCTCTATCAGAACTAGACTCATATTTTGTCTTCCATATCCATGTTTTCCTACATGGAATCCTAGTATGGGTTATCTCGTGTGACCTTTGTACTTCTCTTTCTTTCTTTTAAAGTGATAGTTTTATTGACTCTTTTTCCGATGTGGGGCTTTAAATTATGTTCCCAATAAAAAATTTAAAAATTTATAGGACACAATTTCCAAAAGGGGGGAATAATATAACACCCCAAGCTTTCATGGTGTGTTTCCATTTGAATAAAGTAATAGCTTGCATTGTACGCAACTGTGAGATTCTAAAAAATCGCGGCCAATCAAACTAGCCATTATGAATAGTAATTCCCACTTTTTGAAATTTTATATATTTTATCTTTCAAAATGGAATTCATTTTTGGATTCGGAATATTGAAATTAGCTTAGGGTGAATTTTTGGTATTTTTCTGAAAACTTTCAATTTTTGATGAATTGTAAAAAATAATAATTTATAGTTTAAAACCAAATTTTTATTTAAATAATTATTTATTTTATTTAAATTTATTTTCGGTCAAAATAGATAAATAATAACTATATAATTTCAATGTAATTCATTGGAGTCGTTTTATAATAATTTTAGATATATAAAATTGGTGTTGAACTTTTTAACAGTCTTTTACCCACCTCCTAGGAGCATTTGAAAATATGAATAAAACTTAATTTTATCACTTCTGTGAATTGAATTTCAAAAATACAAAAGACACGGTTGATATCATCAAGTAAAATTTGGTTCAATAAGATAAAAATATTTTTTGGTGAATTGTAATTTTTTACTTTTATTTACCATGGTTAAAAGTAAATAGGGTGAGTAAGGGTACAAATGATATTATTATTACCCTAAAAAATGTCATAATTCTATTGGATAATTTTAATTCGACCTAAAAAAACTTTAGGAATAAAATATGATCCTTTAGGTCCACTTGGGTTAGATTAGGACATTTATTATTATTTAATTCAAAGAAGAGTTAAAAGTGATAAATTCAAACTTAATAACAAAACCATTTTTAATATAGCTTTATACATAAGATAATTTGAATTATAAATATTAATTACAAATATAAAAAATATTTCCTACATAATGTTATTTTATTTATATTTTTTTGAAATTATATAACTTAATTTATTTATGACACAAGGATGATGCAGTAATTACCTAATTAATGAAATATTAAAATATTTGATATTATAAATATCCAAATAAATGTAATTTGAGACTTTTTATGAATTCCACTTATTTTCTACTTTACTATGACATTATAGGGTTGGTTAGATGAATTTTTTTCAATGTAATAATGTAGTTATGAATTTAGAAAAGACAAAATACCAAATAGTGTCAAAATTGATATAAAAGAGTTTTTAAAACAATATTATATTATTAATTGATATTTTATTCCTAAAAATCTAAATATCGTCCAAAAGACTTATATAATGATATTTTTATCATTATTGAACCACTTGGGGTCTTCTTGGAAGTATATTGTAAGTTTATCAACCATATCATATAAAAATACCATGAGACGTGGTAAATGTCAAACTATATAACTAAGAGTTAAATCTAAACGATAAGTTTAATATAGTGACCCAAACCTGTCTTAAACCTGATGGTTGAGTGTTTTTAGACCAACACCAACCTTATCATATAAATTATTCATTTTGGGGGCATTAAAAGCTGAAGATGATTTTATTATAAAATAATAATTCTAGATTTTCCAAAGGTTCCCCTCACCCCTCTTATAAAATGGCACTCCCCCTTCCCTCAACTTCACACCTTCGAAGCCTTTTGTCTCAGCCAAACTCTGAAAAATAAGGTATAAACTTTTCTACCTTCAACCTAGTGGCCATAATTTAGTCACAAATCGAACCTATGGAGCCCTTTTGATCAAATCAAAAGGAAGAACCAGAAGAAGAGGTAAATATTTAATCACCTCTTTCAATTTCCTTTCTTCTTCCACTTCCACTTTATTTTTTTTGTTTCCATTATAAAATAATAACTCCAATATCTTCTATATACTATGATTTTATTATAAATATGGTACAACCATATTCATTTTTATATACATCATTTGAATGACATGTCACTACATGTGCGTACGTATGGCTTACCATCTCCACGTCATGGTGTAATTGTTATTCAATACATTATTATTTGGATGGATATAATAATGATGTGTAATTTATGTAAATAATAAATATAACATGATAATGATTCTATATATATGATATACCATCCAATTATATATTATTTCAATAACAAAAGAATGATATTGTTTCACGTGCGTACGTACGGATTACCGTCTCCACGAACGCGATGAGATTCATTCCCCATCGCAATCCATTCAAGATGAATTTTACTTAAATGATTAATAATAATATTTAAATACATAATATAATTCCGAATATGAATAAGATACATCCTATTCATAACAAACACTACTTAAAAAACAAATCATATAAAGGAAAATGAATCCTTCAACACCTGAAACGACAATAATACTAAAATATTATTAACAAAAAAATATGAAAAGATAATATATGATGTCATATTAATGTATATGATTCTAGTATAACATAATAACAATTATATAACCATTATAAAGTAGGTTAACCTACCCTCGACCATGGAAAAGTTCAAAGTAAGGGGTTTCTTATCTCACTTTTAATTCCGTGAGATTTCTAATGTTCCCCACTAATTTACTAAATGTCGTGTATTGTGTACTGTCATTTGATATATATATTATCATGAATCTTTTTATATTCATGGTATTTGGTTATTCATTTAGTTTTTATTCACATTTGTCCATACGACTCGATTGATTACAATGAAGTAAGGTTTTCATCTCACTTCCTATTTTCGTGAGATTCATGCCATTCTTCCACTATTTCCTTTTGTGTGGTGCATGTACTTCCCAATGATTGTATTCATTGTGTAATATAGTTTAATTTATGATTAATTAAACCTTCTTTTTATGATCTATCTTTCATGGTATGTATGTTTTGTAAGCTACCAAATTGGTAAGGAAATTTAAAATTTCAATTTCCACTCATTCGTCTTTACGCATACTTCATTGATTATTTTATGTCATGATTATGTGTGGAATCACTATTTATTTGATGTGTAGTAAGTTCCACTCCCCTTTATGTGGATATAATTTTATTACACATAATAACTCCATTTATAAATTCTCAAGTCATCGATATGAACTTGATAAGAGTAATTTTAACTCAATTTCTATTTATTGAGTTACACATCCAATTCACTGGTGTTGTTTTTACAAGAATATGTGTGAATGTCCTCAGATTGATTTAAACTAAATATCAAATAATATTGAGTGTATTTATATTTTTCACAAATAATTATGTCATTGATTTATCCTTAACCTAAGGATACGGTCTTGATAAGAAATTTCATCTCAATTTACATTCCATTGAGACATTTTTGTTGTTATATGATAATTCACATTTATATGGAGTATATAATGTACATTGACATAGTATATCATGAATATCGTTATTACCAAGATATTATAATGTTTTGATTACACCAATTATTTGTATTCAAATGTCCCTTTTTTGGTTAGTAACTCTAACTAAAATATCATTTTAAAATGTTTTAAATATTTATTATTATAAATATTTCTCATTAATTTCCATATTTTAAAAATGGTTTTAAGGATTTATTTTTATAGACGTTAAAGTTTTAAAATTTAAATTCGTTTTAAATGTTTCAAATTGGTATGGGACACTTTTATTCAAAAATCTATTTTAAACGACTTCTTGATAAATAGTGAAACTTTTAAATGTTTTCAAAAAAGGGTGATATTTTTTTCAAATAGTTTTGATGATTATTTTCATCTATGTCAATATCATTCATTATTCTCTATTAAGGTTGATTTATTATAATACATTCTTCCTTATTTTATTTAATGAGTTATTTTTGACTGTGGATGTGCTATTTTTAGACCATTCATGGTTTGTGGTTAAATTATTGATATTTCATATGATAGTTTTAAACCGAATGTTTATATTATGTTTCAACCTTTTCATATGAGGAATGAATTGGACTTAGTATGTGATAGGTGGAGCCTGTTATAGCTCCTTGATGAATCCTTACGTCTCATCAGACAAACTTGTGTCTTGGTACGAGGCCTTGACAAAATCATAATTCTAGTCTTGGAACAGGGCCTTGTCTATGTGGTTATGAATGTATGGAATTATGCATTCCATCATTATAAAAGTTGCTATTGATATTTCATTTGATTATTCGAATAGTAGAATATCCATGTGAATATGTAAATGGCATTATTTGATTTTATCTCTCCCATATTATGCTAAAGTTCAAGTTCAAAAGTCTTTTGTTTTAGTCTTATACATTTCCTTCAATGTTTATGCTTATTTATAAAAGTTACCACTATATTTTTATCCTTACTGAGCATCTGATCTCACCCCTTTCTATATTTTATTTTTCCCAGGATGCGAAGAAGTATATTATGACTGACCTGTAGGGAATGTCTATGGGATCTCAGTGTTGTCTATGGAAACAATGTTTTTTTTATTTTCAATTTTATTACATAATGTAAACCTTATGAATGTATCTAGTACTTCCCAGGATACTAAAAAAATCAGTGTTTCAAGATATAACCCTTTGTGATCATTACAATTATATATAATAATGCACCGGCTCTCGGCTTCTGGGGTTGGGGCGTTACAGAAATAAGGGGAAACCTAATTTACCAAGGGAAGAAAAGGAAACCTGGTCCATTATGGGAAGAAGGGGAAACATGGTCCATTATAATTAGAGGAATATGAATTGGGATAGTGGTGTGTCCCTTTCAATAGGTTATTTCCCCATTAAGTTCAATGAAAAGTGTTGAAAATTCTCCTTGACGTATAGAGAATGATATTGCATACTTATGTGTCAGCCACAATTGAACATATTATTCCTATGTTATGCTTTCATAGTTTATGCTCTATATTCCCTCATAATTCATGTCTTATAAACATGAAATGTTTATTCCAAGACTCATATATGTGATATTTTATATGTGTGGTATGATCATATAATGTTATTATTAATTTATCATACAAATATGTTCATGAGTATGCTTACATATATCCCTTGATTACCCTTGCCGATCATATGATCTCCCCCATTCTGATATCTCATTTCCCTAGGATATAAAGATATTTATTATTGTTGGTGTTTCTAGGAAGGGATCTAGTCATGAAGATACTTGTGGGTGATAATGTATCTCACTAATGTAATAGTTTTTTTTCTCATTTTTCAAAAGGAACTAAACTAATCTTTTCACTATGCAACTGTTCATGTAATTTATTATGCGTTATACAAAAATGGTGTAATGTTAATGTATGTTAAGAGAGCATCCCAATAAAAGGTATTATAAAGAATATTAGTTATCATTTGAATACTAGGATGATATAAGCTTAGCGAGAAACCTAAGGACACGTCTAATGATAAGTTTATGGATGATGAAAATTATAAGAAAATGTCCTTGAATTTTGTTAATGGATAAGATTGAGTGTTTACCTATAAATATAACCCTATCTAGATACTACAAGTGGTTGTGGATCTGGAAGAGATGTACCTAGGTTCAATAAAAATGAAAGCATCGTATTGATCTATACTCGATCGGCAAGTGGTGCACTACAATGGGCCTTGTTACACACCATGTTTGACACTCTTCAGGGATATACTTTGGGAATTGAAAAAATATTCACAAACCATCAATAAGGATTAAAATATAATTTTGATATGAATTACCTAGAATAATCCTAAGGTTTCATTGATTAATTAAGGTTTTATAATTTATACATCCTATATGTGTTTTTTCAGGATTATGTGGTTACTCACAATCATACCTTTTCTTACTCTATATTTTTTGGCAATAGTCAAAACCTAGAACCCAAACGAACCATGTTAATGGTAGTTTTAATGGACAATAGAGTGATTTTCCTATGATTAAATAGAACACAATAGTAATTTTTATTAAAAAAATAACATTTCAATACACACCGAAATTTTTCAAGCTATAAATCTTTCAGTAATAATGAATGATAAAACGAGGGAAAATTCATTCTCCAGTGTTTGGATCATAAAAAATTCATTATGGATGTTTATAAATTGGAAGGTGAATAAAACCAGTGTTAGACTCTAATCAAGAATAGGTGGAAGAAAGATGAAATTTAATCCATGTATTTGGATGAGTTATGGAACATATTATTCAATAAATAATTTCCCTTTATTCATCATACAATGATGGATAAATATTTCATTGAGTTATGGGAATGTGATGATAAATTTTATGGTACCTATAAGGATGGTTTTACATGACTTTTGAGGTATAATTTTGGTATTATAATTTAACATCAATGTAAGTTTGACTAATTCTTTAGTGTCTTAAAGTAAATTATCAAAAAGGCATTATCCATAGGAGACATTAGTTTCTATTTAGAAATTTTGTTTTCTGTTATCAAACTCAAAATGGTGGTTAGTGTTACATATTAATTCCATGGTTTCAAAAAGAAATGGAATATAGAGTTTAATGGAAAAATCTAAAATCCTTGGAGAGAAGTAGATGTGCCTTCATTTATCCTCTAAGTGGGGAAACAAGCATTGCGGGAATTGTCATATTGGGTGAAATAAATTTTTTAGGTTTGTAAGGGAAGGAAATAAAGAAATTTATTTTTGAATTGATGTGAATAAGTTGGATAATTATGAACATAGTGATAAATCAACACACAATGAACCTCCCACACTTATGTGATTAATGTGAATGATAAATGGGAATTATACTAACTAGTTCCCAAACCTCAGGGTTATTGATTAATATCCACTTCAGTAAACTATAACGCAATGGTTCAAGGGAATATCTCATGTGATCAATATTTATGATGATGGTTGTGATAAGGATGCGGTGAAAGGTACACATAGTATCCACACTAGAACTAATAAGGTCTCATGTGATTTTGGGTCAACCCACTCATTCATATATAATGAATTTTTATCGTGTTTTATCATTCCACCCAAATTATTAGATGTTTAATAGGTAGTGAAAAATTACAATGTTATAATGATTTTATATCAGGTCAATGATTCCTCTCTTGTTGAATTTTGTGGGAATGTTATTCATGTAAATCTTACCATTCTTCATTTGGTTGAATTTGATGTCGTATTAGGAATAGATAGGATTTATCTAGATAAATACCACATGTAATTTCGAGAAAAGGATGTTACATTTCATATTTATGTCCATCCTATGATTTTATATCAATGAGATGAGAAGTATGAAATTTTATTGGTGATTACATCCAGTTTATGGGACTTAATTCCCATTCATTAGGAGTGTTTGTATCAAATGGTTTCGGATAAAATCAACATCGTTGATATGAATGTTTTTAATGAATTTGTGGATGTGTTCTCAAAAGATTTTCATATCCTTAAACCAAAACTGGAAGTCCAGTTCTCAATAGAATTCATACCTAGTTACACACAAATATCAAAGGATACCAATATAATATACCCAATTTAGTTATGGTAATTGGAGAAGAAATTAAATGAAATCCTTGTAAATGGATTCATTTAGCCAATTGTGTCACCTTGGGGTGGACCTATTTCTTTTAAAAAATAGAGATGGCTCATATTGACTCTGTATTAATTTTCAATAGTTGAACAAGATCAAAGTCAAGAAAAAGTATCATATTTTCTATATTGATGACTTGTTTTATCAACTATATAAAGGTCAATACTTTTCCAAGATAGAACTTCATTCTGTATATCATCAATTGTAGGTCAAGAATAAAAATATACCCAGCACAACATTACATTCCAGGTATAGACACTATGAATATATAGTAATGCATTTTCTTATTATTAATACCCCTGATCTCTTTTTGGATTTGATGAGAAGAGTCTTTAAAGGTTTCCTTGATTAGTTTTTGGAATTATTTATAGATAATATTATTATTTACTAAAAGTTAAAGGAAGATCATGAATACCACTTGATAATTTTACTAACATCCCCATGGAGGGATAAATTTAATGATAAATTTAAAAAGTCTGAATTTTTAATGAAAACTGTTTCATTTTTAGGTCACATAATCTCAATGTATTGTATAAAAATAGATCCATCAAAGATTAAGGCTATTGAATGATGTCTTAGACCATCCATGATGACTGTCATCCATAGATTTAATGGTGTAGATAGATTTTATAAATGGTTTTTAGAGAATCTATCATGACTATATAATCGTCTAACAAAGTTAACTCAAAAGGGTGCCAAGTTCCTCTAGATAGATGAATGTGAGGTAACATTTCAAGGTCATAAAGAGAAGGTTAGTTAGTGCACCTATTATTACATTACATTATAGCAGATAATGGTTTATAATATATAGTGATGCATCCATGAATGTATTGATGTGTGTTGTTATGCATAATAACATGGAAATAGAATGTGCCTCGTGAAGATTAAATATTGATGAGAAATATGACCGACTCATGATTTGGAGTTTTGTATAGTAATTTTTTCATTAAAGATATGGAGAAATTATTTTTTATGGAGAAAATTATTACATATATACTAATAATAATTGTTTGAAGTATATATTCATGCATAATGAGTAGAGAATTCCCCAGCAAACATAGTTAGAGTTGCCAAAATATTATTACTGGTCAATTCATTACAACCATAGGAAAGAGAACGTTGTGGAAAATTCTTTGATCCAAGAGGATCATGCTATCTTATCCTTGATGAGGATTAAAAAACATCCAATATATATGTATTTTTATAGGAATGGATTAGTAACTTTGATATATGGGGATAAATATTATCTTAATAAATTTAATGTTCAACCCTCTATCCAAGTGAAGATTAAATAGGGAGAGAAGGAAGATGTAGATCTGAAAAAAATGGATGAAATTATTATAAAATTATCCTTTATCATGATTCAATGATAAGGATCATAAATAATTTATTTGTTTCATCTGTAAAATATTTCTAAGATCTATTAGAGGAAGCTTATTGATCTTTATTCTCTATTAATCATTGATATACAAAGATGTATAGAGACTTGAATTAGTATATCCGGGGGATGGAATGAAGAGGTGTTTTATTGAGTTTGTATCTCAATTATTGATATGCCAACAAGTTCATGCTGAAATAAAAAATGTTTAAGGGGTTGTTTCGTCCATTACCCATACCAGAATGAAAGTGATAGAACATCACTATGTATTTTGTAATTGGAATATCAAAAAACTCTAAAGGGTTTAATGATATTTGGGTGTTATTTTATAGAATTACAAATTCCGAACACTCAATTAATATTGAAAAACAATTATCTATGTATTATATATAGTAGATATACATTTAGAAGGTGGTATGGTTGCATGGAGTACAACATTCCATTGAATATAATCCAGATCTAATGTTTAACACAATGTTCTAACAATGTTATTTGTAACAAAAGTGACAGATAATTGAATTTCAGTATGAATTATAATCCATGGAATGATTTTTATTAGGAAAAAAGAGGTCAAATCATAAAGGATATGTTGAGATCATCTTTTCTAAATTTCTAACGTGGTTGGGATAAACATCATCCTATAGCTGAGTTTTCATACAATAATATCATTCACTCAAGAATTCATATGACATCTTATGAATTACTATATGGGAATAAACTTATAGCTCCAACATGCTGGGATCAATTTGGAGAAAGATATATATTCAAAATTGAGATATCTGAAGAAACAGTCAATACGGTTAGAAATATTCAATAACATATCAATGTAGATCGAAGTTGGTAGAAACGTTATGTTGATAACTATCGGTGTAATCTATGATAGCCTATCACTTGGAACTTCATCCAAATATCTTGAAGGTCCAATATTTATTCCATGTATCTCCCTTGAGGAAATATATACCTAACCTTTTACATGTACTGAACATAGAGGGCATTCCACTGATTAGGATCTATTTTTATAAGGAATAAATAGGTGAAATTATTGATCGTATACAGAATTTTCAAGGAATCAGGACCACTCACCTAGTAAATGTTTTTTGTAGAAACCAAAATTTATAAGAATCTATGTGGTATCATGAGGATATTATTATAGAGAATTATATTCATTTTTTTATATCAGAATGATGAATTATGATGGTGGAATTTGTTTGAGGGGGTAGCATATAAATCCCCAATTTATATGAAAATATTTTTTGAATAATGAAATTTTATTTTTTTCTATCATTATAAATTACACCATGTTATGATTTAACTATACAATACACCATGTTAATCATCTCATACATGCAAAATCAGCTTACCTTATGCTACACGCAACAATGAGTTTCTATGAAACATCACTTTATTATGAAAATTATTTAAAAAATATAGTTATAACTTTGTTGTTAAACATTGTATTATTAATAATAACCAATAAGTTTTAATTATTATTCATAATGGGTTCATATAAACAGAACATATTAATAATGAAATATATAATTTTCTATGGATTCTATATCTTTTGTAAAAAACTATTTTTTCAAATGAATTTATTTTTTTGTCCTTCGATGATAAAAAAATTAACATATGAAACTTTTAGAAATTTAATTTGATTAAAAACATAATTTATTAATTTAAAATGTAAAAATTATATTAAGGATAATTTTTGGGATTTTTTAGAAAAACATCATTTTTATGAATAGTGAAAATTAATAAATTGCATTCAAAACTGATTTTTCATATAATTAAATTATATATATATATATATTATATTTTATTATAGTTTTATAGTATAATCAGATAAATTATACATAAATTAATCAAATTAAGTTAATTAGGAAAAAATTCACATTGAAATTGGATATAAAAACATTTCAATCTTTTGGGATTTTTAACTTTAAAAACATAGCGTCTCATCCCTTCTACGGGAATAATTTTAAAATAATTTATTCCAATTATTTGATTATAATTAGGAAAAATAGATTCCATATTTTTTATAAGAAACATTTTGAATTTATAATAAATTCAACTTATTTTCTGACCAAAAATATTAAAGGATGTGATTTAAAACAATTCTATCGATTAATGTAAAGAAAATATTACTTATTGGTTATACTTTTATTTATGGGAAAAAATAACATAGAAAATTATCCAAAAATAATTTTATGTACCTTTTTAGACAAATTCCTCACTTCTATTTAATATTTAAAATTATTGTATGCTCATGATGTATGGGATACCTCTCGATAGTATTTCCCTTTGTATATTTACAGGAATGTCACTCCTCCTCCAATATAAAAAGGGAACTCACCCACTCACTTGTTCACACCTATCAAGACCATTGCCTTAAAAGATACCATCCCATATAATCTCCTAAATTTAAAAATTTAATCCTATAATACTTTCTTTGAACACAAATCCATCCAAGGAAGCCCATTGGTGCAATCCAAAAGGAGTTACCCAAATAAGAGGTAACATTCTTCAACAAGAAATTCTTCTTACTATCTTTATAAACCCCATAAAATATTCATATTACATTATTAAATAATAAAATCATTATAATAAATACAATTAGGAGTTTTTATATTAATATTTTGACCTACAATGATACACAATTCCATCAAATGGGATACATAATCATTGTTCGTGTGTACATCAGACTACCGCCTTGTGAACCGATGGCATTAGTTCTTCTAGGATCACCATTAATTGTTAAAAATAATGATATGAATTATATTTTTATATGATATCTAAAATATTTATTATATATTTATTCTTTTTAAATTATTATATAACACATTCCTTCATTATTCTCATTTTTTGTCAATATGATAACATCGTTTGTGGACGTCTGGATTACTACCTCCCCAAAACGATGTGATCCAATCACACAATACATTGAATGTATTAAGGATGGATTTAGTAAATATATATGATAAATATTACATAATAATTAAATTAAAATAATAATAATATATATATATATATATTTGTGTGTGTGTGTGTCATTTACTTTTGTTCTTTCACTGCAACAAGAAAAGAGAAACAACAATCATGTGTACATATGACCTATCGTCTCTATGAACAATATATTTTATTTTCACATTATATATTTTATATATTATTATAAATAAATATATAATTAATATATATGATTCTATTATCATGGATATAATTTTTTAGAGGATGAAATCATGATATAAGTAGCAGGACCAAAAAACAAACAAATCAAGACAAATGCGAAAATTAAAGTTGTTATTACCCAAATCGTAAATTTGACATGGAATTGTTAATAAACGGGCAGTATGAGGTCATAATTAAATCATATATGGTATGATATAATTTAATATTTTTATTTAATATATTTATATTAAAATTTTATTTATTTTATAGGAGGTTTGAAGGAGTCTGATGTAGAGGTGTTAATGGGGCGGAGCGGGTCAGCCCGCAGGGCGGATCATGCGGGCTACAGATTTTATTGTGCGGTATGGCCCGGTCCACAAATAATGCGAGCTTAAAAAATAAAAGCCCAAACCTACCATGCGGGACCCGCGGACTAACGGGCTGGCCCACGAGCTTAAAAAAATAATATATAAAAATATTTTTTTGCTTCATGAACCATGATAAAGTGGAATGGAAAAATAGAAATGTTTGAGATTTAGTGAAAATATTTAGTTTTTAATTAACAATATCTCTGACAACAACAACAACCATTAAAATAATATATCTTTGATGATTTATGGGATTAATATCATCTCAAGTGGGTCATTTAACTTGACCGTCCAAACCAGTTTTTGGACAACAATACTCTTGCGTCTCTCGTTAACACTACAACTAATGTATATAATATTTACTATATATATATATATATATATAATAATATTTATTGTTTATTATATATATTTATTTAATACATATAATATATTTATTCCATATACATGTAATATATATTATTTATTATATGTACATAGGAAAATTTCTATTGAATTTTTTTGTGCAAATTTATATTGGAAATTTCATGTGTAAATTTACACTGAAAATCTACACATCAAATCTTTACTTAAAATTACAATGAAAATATATTAGTACATAAATAAAAAATTTAAATTTTCATTATAAAATTTCACTGCAAATTTTTTACAAAAAATGTTTACTACAAACTTCCATTGAAAATTTAATTGTAATCTCCACTTAAATTTCTAGTGTTAAATTCAACTTATTTTTTATTATAATTATACTAAAAATTTGATTAACAAAATTATAAGATAAATGAATTATTAAATTTTTAATATAAATATTTTAACTCATAAATAGATAATTTAATTTCACAATAAAAATTTGAACCGCGAATTTTCTATGGAAGTTTTCAGTGAAAACTTCTATTGGAAATTTGTAACACGAATTTTCACTAGAAATTATAATTTTAATTTTTCACATAAAATTACAATGTAGATGTATTAAAATATAAATAAAAAATTAAATTTTTCAAAAAATTAAAACTAAAATAAAATTATATTAATATATATATTAAAAATGTAAATTTTAACAGAAATTTTTCATTGGAAATTTGCACGAAACACTTTCAGTAAAGATTTTCAATAGAAATGTTTTGTTTAAATTTACACTTAAATTTCTGATACAAATTTCTATTTGACTTTTGTTATAATTATACTGAAATTTTGATTAACAAACTTCTAAAATAAAAGTATGCTCAAATTTTATTATTGAATTTTCCAGTGCAAACTGCCACTGAAAATTCTTGGTGAAAATTTTCACAGGTTTTTTGCAGTTCGATTTTTCCATTAAATTTACAATGTAGACACATTAAAACATAAATAAAAAATGTAAATTTTCATTGGAAAATTACATTTAAAATTTTTATTAGAAACTTTTACAGTAAACATCCACTAGAAACATCCACTATAAACTACAATAAAAATATAATGATACATATATAAAAACTACAAAATTTTATCACAAATTTACACTGAAAATTTACACCGGAAACTATGAATGGAAATTTTCATTAGAAATTTATAGTTAAAATTTCCATTTAAATGCCTAATTTAAATCATCAAATTATATTTTCTATGCATTGAAATTTTACTCTTAGGAGTTCAAATCAGTACTCAAAATTTACACTGAAATTTTACACTGAAAAATTGTATTGGAGACTTGATTATCAAAATTTTAAAATAAATACATGTTTGGATTTTCAATTCAAATATATCAATATATAATACTATTATACATTTATTATTATTGTTTCTTATTTATTAATTTTTTATAAGTTACTTTTAAAAACTCATAGTAATATAAATATATATATATATAATTATAAAAAAAATAAAAATACAAAAATCAAAATATTAGTAGAGTGTTGTATTATAAACAAAATGGTAGTCTTGTATATCCATTTTCATAATTATTGTATCAATTTTTAATACATTAATTATATTATGTTACAAATAACCACATTAGTGCCATATATCCCACGACCAACCTTACCGTCATGTTTAAAATCTAAATGAGTTAATTTTTTTCATGATTTATGTATGTTTTTATAAAACATGAACTTTTTTTTCACACTCATGTTTATTTATTATATTATATTATTTTGTTTTATTTTTCAAGAATAATTTTTTTAATACTTATAATTGCGGGTCAAACGGGACCCGCGGACACCCGGCGGGCTAGTCCGCGCGGGCTGCAGGTTTTGCGGGTTGGGTCAAATGCGTTCCGAATGTTTGCGGGCCTAAATTTTCAAGGACCTAACCCACATAAATCCACGGGCTAACGGATCGGCCAGCAGATTTGCGGATTTTTTGACAGCTCTAGTCTGATGTGAGTCAAGGAATGAGCTGTGGGTTTTCTCATCTCACTTATATTCAGTGTGATATATGCTATATTCAACACTTATTATTACTATTTGGTTTATATATTCCCCTATTACATTGTTTTATACTGAATATATATTATTTTATGATATTAAAATTTTCAATTTATTTCCATATTTTATGGGGATCATGAATCCAATGTTACTCAAGTAGAAAGGGGATTTCTAGTTTCACTTTTCTTTCTACAAGACTGAGGCGATATTTACTACACATTTTTTTGTAGTGTATATACCACATATGAATGCATTATATGATTATTATGATAAAATTTATTGTTATTTATATATTAAATTTATGATCTATTTTTTACGGTGTTTAGGATTCCAATGTTACCAAACCGGTAAGGTAATTCTGTCTCAATTTTCCTTCATTGAGGCATAAGTTCTCTATACAGCTATATTACTTTTTGAGGTGTATATACTATCCCTTTGACATGTTATATCATGAATCAAAATATTTTAGTGATATTATATGTTTCATGTAATATGATTATCTCGTGAGGGTTATAATTTAATGTTACCAATGTGGTAAGAGTTAATTCCTATAATCTCATTATTCATCAGGATTATTTATGATTATTCTTCTATCGATGAAATCGTATGATCCAAAACTAAAAAACAATCATCATTTTTTTATAATCTATGTATTCATGATATAATCATTTAATGCTACCATTTTCTACTCCTTGGTACTTAATACGACTAAGAAATTTTCTTTATGAAAATGAGACCTTATTCATCTCTTTGGTCGAGAATATTTTTCATTCAAGAGTCCACGTTTAAAAAAAATCAAACTTAATTTTAAGTGATATTTTCCACATATTTTTAATAAATATTATTTAAATTATTTAAAATATTATTTAATAATTTTTTGAATCTTTTTTGGAAAAATGATTTGATACTTTTTTCTCAAATATTCTATATGTTTTTCATGATATTTTTAAATAAAATGTTTTTCAAAAGTTTTTATGTTTCAAAAAAATAGTTTTCAAATAATAAAATTAATTTTCATAATGAAAATTTATTAAATGATATATCAAAACCACTTACCATCCAACAAGTAATATATTTGGGTTACTCATTAATTTATGGGGATACGATCCATGGTTTCCATCAATATTATTTATTGAAAAGATTTCTATTTTGATTGCATGATGGTTAAGAAACCTGTTTCTTTTTCATAGGTTATATATCTGTGAATCCCTTTTCTCTTTGATGGGTTTTATGATATTGAAACTCACTTATATTTAAGATATTAACATTGATTAAGTTAGTATGAAACATATAAATTATTGATGGTTTATGGTATGATGTAATGTTTTAGAAACATATTTTGTTTTAATTTTTAGGATATGATGTTTGTGAAACCAAAATCTTTTTGTGGGTCATGATATATTGATTTTTTATTATCTTGTGGCACAAATATGTATGGATTTATTATGTGATGTGGTGGACCTATATCCCCCTCCAATTTATTGGGTAAAAATTCATATCTCATGAGATTATTATGGGAAAAATTCAGTGTTCTAAATCTACTATTGGAAAAAAGAGAAACATGATCCACTATCAGAAGAAGAAGAAAAATTATCCCTTATAAAGAAAAGACTATGACTAGAAATGGGGGTGTGTCCTGACCAGTAGTTTTAGTCCTCAAGAAGTGACCTTATATGTTTTTCAAAAGTGCCTTCACTTATATGGAATGATATTACATGTTTATCTATCTTCCACTATTCTAGGTCTTATTCATATTTTATGATTTCATGGATTATGATCTTGATTCCCACCATATTTATGTCTTATTAAAAGCTAATAAAAATTCCTTGACTCATGTATATGATCTTTGATATGAATTTTATAATCTTCTAATGTTATTTTATTATTCTCATGTCCTTATTTTTTGGTTTATTCTTACGTATCTCCCTTGTTTACCCTTATAGAGCATCAGAGCTCACACTTTCTTATGTTTATTTTCACTAGGTTATGATGATATTTTATATTTTGGATGTGTATATATAGGGTGATAGTCATGGTGAACCTAGTGTCCATGTTCCAAAATGAACTAAAATAATAGTGTACTTGAGATTCTATTTGTGTAATGTATTAAGTATTTTTTAAAAATGATTTAATTTTAATATATATTGAGAATGGGTCACTATAATGGGAACCTATACATGATAAAAATTCATATTTTAGTGTATTCAACAGAATTAAAACTTTTAATGATCAATAAGTTTGTAGTTGTATGTTTATTCATATTGAAAAACCCCCTAAATTTATTATAGTACATTGGAATATTTAATCTCGATCACACTGAATTTAGATTTTGTGAGAGTTGTATTCTAGGAAAGAAGAATATGGTTCTTTTTATCTTATTTGGTCAGATTCCCCTAGACTAAAAATTGAATCCTTTACACTCAGATGTTTGGGGAGTTTCTTGTTGTTACATCTTATGGAGGTTTTCATTACTTTATTACTTTTATTGTTCATGAAATATTAAAATTATGAATTTACATTTTGACACATAAGTAAGATTTATTTTATGTGTTTAATCAAGGGAATTCATTTCTTGAATAATATTGAACCTGAAATATGGCGTACATCCGAATGGAAAATAATGGTGAGTAAAACATATAAAACTTCTAGAACATCAATATGGATGAACAGATAAGTCATGAAAAGATTGTTCACATAATACTATTGTTGTCACCAAAAGTTGGGAAAAAGAAGAACAACAGGGAAGTCTCTAAGGCTTCCTCGTGAAGAACATTCACGAAGTCCCATGGCCCCGCGCCCATCGTAGAGCAAGGAGGCGGGAGGCTCCATGAACGAATTTGACATTCATGAGCCCGTCACAGAGCAAGGTTGTAGAAGGCTTTGAAAACAAATTTGACGTTCATGAGCCAGCCGCAGAGCAAGGACACATGACACCTTGTGAACCCCTTTGACATTATCAAACTCACTGCAGAGTGACCTCTATCTTTGTGTTGTGTGACCTCTACATTGCAACTCCTCTTGCCTATAAATACAGGGCTCCTCTCGAGACCAAAGGACAGATCATCTGACCATTCACCTTCTAAGCTCTCAAATCATGAAGCACTTCTTTCTCTATGAACCATGATCTCTTCAAGGTACTTTTACATTGCGAAGTACCTCCCCCTTTGCTTTAATCGAACTCCTTTTCTGAGAGGGTTTCCTTTTGCAAATCCCATGGGCCTTCACGAAGAAAAGAGATCCCCATGGGGACTCGGGTCATCATGAAGCATTTATGCTTCACGAAACACCCTCCACACACACATGACTTGCATACTAAGGCAGGGTCACTATGCTTCGCGAAGCATATTGCATCCAAACACCTTACCTCGTGAGGCACCCTTACTTTACAAGGAATTTCTTTATGAATCCCTTTCCACTTCGTGAAGCTCCTCCCATATCCACCAATGTCATATGCCTGGGATATGAGACTTTACTTCGCGAATCACATCCATTTATGAATCCCTTCCACTTCATGGAGCACCGGAGCTTCACAAGGCTTCTACATATGAACCCGTCTTCTCTGCAACTCATTATCTCATGTATGAATAAATTTCAATGTCCCATGGAGGATACTTCCCATTGTTTTGCTTCGCCTCTTGCTTCTTTGCTTAGGCACACTAATGGTTATTTCATCTTCTCATAGCATTGCTAACGTGGACCCCCATTGGGATCACCTCTCGACACCCCCCCCCCCCGGACATGGGATCACCTCTCGACACCCCCAGCCATGGCATTGTCGGATGCCTTCCTTCCCAGGCACATTCGTCCATAGCACATGACGTTAAACTGTGAACTCACCTTGTGTCTCGCATGCAGGGTGCCCTGTCTTGGACATTCTCTACGCACACTACTCTCCACAAAATTGAGATCATTCCTAACATGGAATGATATCCCCTTTATCTGAGCATCTTCTGTCCGTGGGGAAAGGGAAACCACCCTGGTGTAAGCCCCTACCTTTTCTTGCAGGAGGTTGCATCCATGCTCCTCCTCTCTTCCTAGGTGAAAAATCCCTCTCCTGCTGGGCTTTGTCACCACCTAGGGCCTCCATCCTGGAGTAAGTCCCAATCTCCATCTCCCTGGGTATCATACCAAACATAAGGCCCTTTTTACTTTTTGGGCCGCTAAATACGTGTGATCCCCACTCCACTTCCCATGGATGCACATTTCGCGATGTGATCGTCAGGTATTTGTTGTCTCTTTTTTCTCACAGTGATCATGAATCACTTGGGATTAGAGTAAGCATCAACCAGGACATCCTCTCTAGGTATCCTAGAGTGTAATCCCCAAACCACACCTGAACTATGAGGTATTTGATCCTTGCCAAGGTAGGGTACGTAGGAAGCCTTCACAAGGCTAAAGCCCAACACCCAATCATTCTGAACCCCTTCACATTAGTTCCCATGCCACCTGAACTATGCGTTCTTTGATCCTTTCCAAGGTAGGGTACGTAGGAAGCCTCCATGAGGTTCAACCATAACACCCAGTCATTCTGACCCCCTTCACATCGGTTCCCACACCACCTGGACTATGAGTTCTTTGATCCTTTCCAAGGAAAGGTTCATACGAAGCCTCCACGATGTTCAAGCCCACCATCTATCTTGTCCCTAGGTCCCCCTTCATGTCTGTTCACCCCCATCATGCATAATGTTAAACTATGATCCTCAATTATCAGTAAGTCGTTATCTTCCCCGATCAGCGGTAAGTCGTTGTTTCCCCTAGTCAGTTGTAAGCCGTCTCACTCACCCGAACTATGGAGACTTTGATCCTTGACAAAGAGAGGTACGTAGGAAGCCTTAATGGGATTCTAGACCACCACCCATTGGTTCTGACACCCTTCACATCAGTTCACCAAACTCCACCATGAACTACATGGTCTTTGATCATTGCCAATTCATGGTACAAAGGAAGCCTCTACAAGGTTCAAGCCCACCATACATTTGGACCCCAGGTCCTCATTTGCGTCGGCCCACCGACCCCCATCCCATTTGAAATATGCGGGTTTGATATATGTCTCCTAGGTTGGGTATATAGGGATCTCTCATGAGGATCAACCCCGTCCAATGGTAAGATGTTGTGATTCCATTCAGCGGTAAGCTGTTGTCAACTCCATCTTGAGGTAAGCCATTGTGACCCCATTTAGCGGTAAGCGATCGTGACCCTATCCAGTGGTAAGAAGTCGAAAACTATATCCTGCGGTAATCCATTTAATCCCTAATCGGTGGTAATTCATCTTTAGATGAACTATAGGGACTTTGATTCCCTACTACATGCATATGTAGGAAGCCTCTTTAAGGCTCAAGCCCGAATTTATCATCATCCTCATGGTGGTTCCATCCCATTCACCATCCACATCATTCAAAACTCCATCATCCATCCTGATTCTTACCTGGGCCACCACATCCATATGGGATAATGCCACCTCATTCCCCATTACCCTAAAAAATAATCAGGAATCAAACCATAAGTTGGCCCCAACATCAATGTTCCCATCAGAGGTTCCACCCATCTGATCCACTATAATAAGTGTTCGGATCAGTCTGATTTGTCTCCGTTGGATGTTAAACATGTAGGATACCCTATGTTAAACATGGGAAGATGAGGAAAACCTCAGAGACATGACTTGGGCATAGGATTCCTCACATTTTGACGTGGCATTCCTCGGGCATCCCCACCCTTGAGAAGCCCTATAATAAGGGGAATAAACCCATATGTGCTACTGTCCCAGCGTCTAGACATGCCATTGATGTCTAACGTGACAACTCCCCTGAACAAAGGTTGCTTCCCTAACCGAGCCATTTGGAGTTTTCTGACATAAGCATTGTAATTAACTGATGTACATGAAGATATGGCACTAGGAAGGGTTTCACTAACAACAACTTAAATCTATAAGGGTGACCTAGACTAGGTGACGAGTTCCGAGGAGGAATCCACAGAAGAAAGAACCGACATCCCATCATCCCATTTCAATCGAGGAGAAAACATCCCTGAACAAGGAATAGAGGCCACCTGCCTTTGAAATGTGGGAATGTGGGGAACGAAACTGTGCCTTTCGTACTCAAGTAGATGGATGTGTACGCCCCGACGAAAGCGTTAGAAAAAGAAATGGTGATACCGATGTGAATTTATTCTCCTCAACATGAGGATTAGTATCATTCGAGGCATTAGTGGATTAGAATGTCATCAGATACATCTATCTGATGTTGGGTAACGCCAAGAAAATAGTAGGCCTAGCATAAAACTCACTAGAAGTTGGGGTAGTAGTGCCTTGTACATCCCAATCTGCGACGTTGTCGGTGTGGACACCTCTTACCGGTCAGGGAAGATGGGATGGCACTGGGGCACTAGTTGGGGATTCCTTTTTCTTTTAGCACTAATGAGATAATCTCCCTTCTTTCAAAAACCAAGCTACTACACCCAGAACTCAATCACCACCCACACACCGACACAGGGGCAGGGGTAGTGCAAACACGACTATCCCGCCCGGATCTTCCACTTCCACAATGGCCTCTACACCCATGACCACGGTGTTCCCACACCCCATCTCTCTATACAAGGTCATCCAATGAAGGGTGATCAATGACCTCATATGCCGGTACGAGGAGGAGGCAATTATCCAGACTCGGGATATGGCCTGCCTAGATTTAGAGGCATCTATGCCTTGTCATTAATACTGGCCCTGAGGGTCTCGTAGGGAGCCACTACTCCCCACTCCAACATATAACTATTTAATGAGCATCTCCCAGGAATGTCTCGATGACTCCCAACCATATGCCAATGAGGTTAGGGATGTCCAGGTCAGCCCATCCAGGATTTCATTCTAGGGGCTCCCAGCAAGGGCTCCCACCTAGCTGTAGTAGGGTCACCACCCAATATTACTGGATGAGGAGTAGTTAAGACTAGTATCGGCACCACCGGCTTCAGTCTATCTGACCTGATGCTAACGTCGGGCGCAAGCTGATGAGGACGCGCGCCAGGGGGCGTCAACGGAAGTGGCTACTCTGCCATGAGCCACCGCTGACGCATATCAACAGCACCTTATATAC
Source organism: Viscum album (assembly GCA_963277665.1). Lineage (NCBI taxonomy): Eukaryota > Viridiplantae > Streptophyta > Magnoliopsida > Santalales > Viscaceae > Viscum > Viscum album. The sequence continues at coordinate 1,775,421,155 of OY728133.1, read as the reverse complement.
ACTGAGTAGGGGAATTTATACACCTGACCTTTATTAAGGCCCCAACCGCCCCACTGGTAGACTTGATCGACTCTCTTGGTCACTGCCACAGGCAGTGGCCTTCGCGGACTAACCCGCAGCAATGCCACCCAGTACAGAGGTCCTCCCCGTACCACTAACATGGAGAAAGTGGGCCTTCCCCGCTTCCAGTGTCGGCATGGAGGTCTGTGCCATACCACCTTCAGTCTAAATGAGGGTCCTCCCCTTGGCAGTGATGTTCACTATGGAAGTCTATCCCATGACCACTACAATGGATATGGATTCATTCCTCCCTCCACAGACCATTGGTATAGGGACGTTGCACATCTGATCACTCTTCAATGTGGGGGCCCTCTCCATGTCCTCGTAGGATCTGGTGAAGGTACTTCTTGACTCAGCAATCAGAGGAGTGAGGGCCGCCTCCACTTCACCACTGCCAAGCACGGAGGCCCTACCCGAGATCAGCTTGACCCATACGAGGACCTTCCTCACGCTGAGGTCATCAGAGGGATCAGGCATGGGGGTCCCACTCGTGCTCCTATGTGCTTGATCAGGGTTCCTACCTTCTCCATTACTTCCCAAAGAGGTCCTCCCCATATCACTTTTTATATCTGCCCCGACGCTCCTCACACCCTAGCATTCTCGGGTGGATGTCCTCCCTACCCCAGCACTAGTATGGCCGAAGGACCTCCTCATTTCAGGAATCTACCCTATCCAAAAAAAGCCATCCAGGGGCAGAAAGGCTGTTCATCACCACCATAAGAAGAATTATGGGATGGTCTGAATAGAGATCAAACCAGTCTTATTCTCAGACTCTGAAGCATATTACGAATCAGCGCAGGAACCCTCCCCTCGCTCCTCCAAGTCAACAGTTCGGGTAAGAACGAGGCGCATCAGCCTATTACTCCCAGAATGTGAGGTCCATCGGATTCCCACCTCCCTCCATAATAATATCTAAGAGAATGAAAATTTTGTAACCTTACTGGTTATGATCATGAAATCACCACCATCGTACTAGAAGCACTCTCTACCTCAACTAGAGATCATTGAGTGTTATTTTGGGGACCAATGGTGGGCGAGTAGTAGCATGTCCTATCATCATTAGACCTAGCCCATGCGCCAGGAACTGCGGTCGTCATCCCATACTACCACGACATGGTTGCTGAGTCGCTACACACAGTAGAAGACAACCTGAGATTCGGCGGCCAGTCAGCCCGTTTTCCATATTCCCCACTGGCCAGCCTACCGTCCCAATGGTCTGCCTTAGTACTGTTGCTAGTTCATCAACCACCCCAGTTGAAAAATGGAAAAATCAAGGGCCAGAACCTGAATCCGATTCTAGGAGCTCATGGAATACCCTCACAGTTAACCACTTCCCCGAGATGTTTTGGCCTGTGGCAACACTGAATTTATACACGTCAGAATCCCTCACCCTAGAAGAATTCAAGTGTTTCTTCCAAACCCTCTAGGCGATGAAATTTAGCGTTCGTCATCAGCAAGTGGATTATCCCAGGAGCCAAACTCATTTTGAATACATTGGAAAGAAATTCATCTAGTTGATTTTTCCACACTACCAGTGGCCCAGCGCCCTGAGTCACCAGGCCGCTGTAAGGCCCTCCAATAGCAATGAATTTAGAGTTTCAAGGTACTCTGCATGATTGTCAAGGAGGCTTCCCCCCACATGAAAATTAGTGGATGTGGGAAGTATGTCTCCCTCATCCTCAGTCCTATCTAACAGCAGCCCAACTCACTAGGCGATATTGAGGAAATACACTCAGGAAGGGTCACGGTCAACATGGTGGATATAGTGGATGAGGAGATTGAGTTGGAGCTTCATGATGGGAATATTCCCCCTAAAAGCATTCCACAAATACTAGACCCCTCAGATAGGGTTACTCATCCACATAGGATCCTACTATGTATCTCTATTCCCACTGAGGCATTAGCCCTTTTTCGAAATCACGGTTAGGGTAAAGAGAACCCCAGAGCTGCCAAAATCTCTGACCTATCCACCTTAGTGCAGAAGATGGAGGAGGACCCTATGAAAGCTACATTGCGCCAACAACTTTCTGAATAGAAGAATTTGGTTGATGACCCCCTTGATGAATGAACTATAGAGCAATAGCAAGACTATAATAATATTAGGCCATGACAGTAGGGGTAGGAACAACTTCCCATCGGTGAGATGCCTCTAGGTGACCATGATCATCCTGCCCCTACAGACATGATTGATTCCATAACTTACAGCAAGAGCAAACGATATGTCTCGCCAAACACTCTAGAACAGCGCAACAGTATACGGAACCCAGCTCGGGTTCCCCCAGCTTCCCTGCAGGTCACCCCACCAGTCGCGCCACAAGTTGCTGAGCCACCTTACCATGTTGATTAAACCTCCAACACACTCGTGGTCAGGGATCCCCAGCAAAACCAGGACCACCACCCATATTATATAATGGCGACACTAATTTCACACCTTGAGGCATTGTAAACATGATAGGTTGCACTCCCAACGGATGGAAAGCAATATCCAGCATGGGTGGATTATATGCCGGTACCTCCTGGTTTCAGTAATCCCACCTTTCCCCCCTTTAATGGGACAGGGGACCCACTACAGCATCTGGCCTACTTCACCTTAAGGCATGGGCCTATGTTAGGGACCCCAGCGTTGCAGGAGGTGGCCCGACTCTAATTTTTTGTGCAGACATTGGAGGGGCATGTGTTTTCGGGTATAGCCAGCTCCCCATCGGATTAGTAACCAGCTAGAAGGACCTCAGTTGGAAATTCCTCTACCTATTCAGCTCCACGAAGCCGAAAACGACAATCACAGATCTCTTCAAGTGCAAGCAGAGTCCTAATTAGCACATAACCAAATTTTTCCCTTGTGGAAAGGACTCACCTACTCCCTTCACATGCCACTGACCAAGGAAGAATTACTAAAGATGTCTGTGGGAAATAATAAGATGGAACTGGTTCCCTCTCTGATTACCCATAACTACCCAAAAGGATTCTGAGACTAATTTTAAAAGGCCCAATGCCTGGAGGAAGCCCTGCAACAAGTAGGCCAGGCACGTCCGTTACCTCCAGAAATTTTTGCGAGGAGGTTTGTTAGAAGAGAGCCCTCCATGGTGGCCAAAATAAAGGCCCTCAAACAGGTGGAATTGTTTCTAGTGGAGCCACCTCCAAAAATTCCCAAAGGCCCGCCACCACTGGCGCCACCTCCAGCCAAGCATCGGACCCCTCAAAATCGGTCGGTGCCCCCACGTAATGCACCACCACCACCTAGGTGGGAAAATCAGGCCCCAACTTCTTGATAGGCTCCCCCATCCCCCCTTAGGTTTAGGTTCCAAGGGCCCCCTTTTCGGATAGAAGAAACCGGACCTACTCGTTCAAAGAGAATCTGGTCCCCAGCTATTTCAGAAGTGCCTTGGAACAGGGGATTGTGCATTTTTCTGAGTGCAGAAGACCAGAACATATGAACCTCACTGATCGCCCCAACTATATCCCCTATTACCATATCTTGGGAAACACCCTCAAACAGTGTTATTTATTCAAATACTGCCTTCAAGACCAGGTCGATAACAACATAGTCAGGTTGGGTCTGGCCCCAGCACAAGGGGCATGTGTTTTCGTAAGTCTAGATAATAACAACGACAATGAATGTTAGTGTCAGTAGGTTTCTAACCGTGGGTCCCATAATTATGATGACTTTATATCTTGAAAAACGGTTGATCGTGGCCATGGTATCATCTTTTCATGCCTGAATCGGACAGATCCTTTAGATGCTACGACCACTACTTCAGCATCGTCATCTCAGCTGACCTCTTCCCATAAGAGGAAACACCGACAGTGCCTGGGAATGCAATGTGCACTGCCAATGCCATCATCGTCTGGTATTCTCAGCGACTTCATGCTTCCGTTGATGGGGATTCCTCCCAGGATTCTCCGAGTAGCGGATGACTCTTCGAGTGATAGTCAGGGGTATGCTTTGGTTAACACTGTAGAGCTGGTAAACCCCTACATGATTCCCGATTGCAAGGAGAGCTAGACAGATCTCCCCAACATCCCCAGTCGACGCCAATGTCGGTGGAGCCGCCACCATATGGGTCGTCGAGGAACATATGTTGGCACATCCATCCAAGCTGTGCACAGCACTAAGACTGGATGGCAGGGCCAGTGCAGAGCTCAGCCCGCGCATCCTCCTCAATCGATGTCATCAGGCCTGCCTCTACCACTGTTTGTGCTACTGGATCAGGAAAAGCCACCTCGACCATGCCGCGACCTGCCATGCCTAGATGAAGGCTAGTCTCAGTCGCCTAGACCTCATCTGGTATCCACTCTTTAGGCTTCGACTAGTGGGTAGCGGGATATGCCAAGCATTAGTCAACCACTAGCCCAGCCAGTAGGGGCCACCGTACTTCCGGTCATAGAGCAACCTCTTGCAAGCCGAAGTTCACATCTGTTGTAGAAGAATGATGTTCTCAAGTACCTTGCCAGAATACCAGCAAGGCTTCCATCCTTGAGTCCCTTTTCTGTATATGCGTGAGGCCCTCGGTTAGGCTTCAAGAAGCCCCCTCCAGTTTAAGACGAAGGTAGCAGCTACAGAGGCCTTTCATGCGGAAGCAATAGAGAATGCTGAATGCCAGTACATTATCTCATTCTCTAGAGAAGATGAAGGTTCTCCCATACATGGGCATATTTTCCCAGTGTACATCACCAAACAATTCAATGGCTTAGAGATTCACTAATGTCTTATTGACACCGGATCCAGGACTAACCTTATCCCGACACAGACACTGCGGAAGATGGGGTTATCCAAAGATGAATAAACTCCGTTTGACCTGAAAATCTTGGGATACGACAGGACGGAGAAGACCCTGGTCAGAAAGATTAGTTTGAACACCCATTTTTGTGGCCTAGTTTCCAGTACCAAGTTTATGGTTGTCTCCCATGAAAATGTGTACAATGTATTGATGGGAAGACCATGGATCCACCTGCACGCAGTGGTTCCCTCATCATACCACCAGTGCCTCAAGTACTCCCTCAATGGTTGAGTGGATGTGATCCAAGGTGACGCATCTTCTTTTTCCTCTTATAAATCCTACAACCTGGATGCTGACTTTTTCAAGATCAAGGACAAATATATTCAGTCCAGTGATGTTGAACCCGTTGCGGTTGCAACTGACCCCTGGGTAGGTCCGTATAATGCCTATATATTCCTGATACATCGATTGGAGGCCATGACCCCCAATATGAGGAAATGTTTTATTGTCTATGGTACAAGGGGGAAGCATATTATGAGGTCCAAGAGATGCTAGGAGATCACTGCGTATTATTATACGAATCAAGACTCGGCGATCCCTGAACCCCCTACTCCCATAAGGTATCAGGATGTCCTCCCCATGGAAACGACAATACATCATACTTTCTTATTTCTCTAGGCTATAATTAACCGGATCATGCCAACACGCCATTATTACTTTGATATCATCAAGCGTGGACCCTTGGTCCGAAGAGCATATGGGATTGGTTCGACAGCCTTCATTCTTATGGCTTCAACAGCACGTGAATCTATCGATGTGTTTTCCACTACCGCCCAGGATGGTACCGGCCTCTCATAGGGGGTTGTCGACCTAGAGGAAGCTCCTCCCGCTGAGGATCCCTCATCCGCAAGTGAAGAAGAATATCTTGAGGATGCTCCTCCCGCTATTTAAGAGGTCATCTCTGCCACGGTCGATGAAATGGCACAGGTGAACCACGGTAGAGAGGTAGACCCAAGACCCACATTGATTAGTGTCGTCATGTCCCTTGAAGAGAAATGGTGGTACATAGACTTCTTGAAACAACACCACGATGTATTCTTCTAGAGTTATGATGAGATTCCAGGACTAGACCCTCAGTGAGTCGTCCACCGCCTCGGTCTCCCTAATAATCATTGTGGGTTCAAACGGCCTCCCAGAATGATGTACCCTTCTTACGGTTCCATGGTAGAGGTGAAAGGTGATAAGATCATCAGAACCAATTTCATTAAGAAGGTCCAGTACCCCAAATTTCTAGCCAACATCATACAAGTCATGAAGAAGAATGGACAGATCAGAGTCTACATCGACTTTCGGGATCTCAATTGGCACTGTCCAAAGAATGATTTTCCCCTTCCTTTGATGGAATTGTTGATCGATGCTATGGCCGAGTTCTAAGCCATCTCCTTCATGGATGGTTACTCTGGGTATAACTAGGTTCGAATATCCCCCGAGGATGAGCATTCAATAGCCTTTAGGGAACCACAAGGTATGTTTTGTTACCAAGTCATGCCCTTCGGCCAAAAGAATGCAGGTTCCACCTTTAAGTGGGCCATGCATCCCATATTCAATATGATACTCAGGACATTGGTGGAATGCTGTGTGGATGATGTGGTGGTCAAATCTCACTAGTTCCATGACCGTCTCGAGGACCATGAGAAATTGTTCAGCATCATTCGTTCCCACCACCTGACGACTAACCCATTGAAATTATCCTTTGGGGTCACCTTTGTGAAGTTCCGCGACTTTATTGTCAGGTGTCGGGGCATCAAGATTGACCCAAAGAAGATCAAGGTCATCAGCCAGATGCCTCCCCAAACAATATTTTGGATATTCAAGGTTTTTAATGCCACATAGCCTACATAAGATGATTCATTGTAAATCTGGGCAGCAAATGTAAGCCCTTTTCTCAGCTCCTGAAGAAAGGAACCGCCTATGAATGGGAAAAAGTGTATCAGATCGCATTCGAGGAAATCAAGAAATATATTCGCTAGCCTTCAGTCTTAATGCCACATGTCTCTAGAAACCCACTGATCCTTTATGTGACTTCCCTAGAATGATCTCTCAGTTCCCTCCTCGCCCAGAAGAACAATGAGGGGATGGAGAATAACCTTTTCTATCTCAGCTGCATGCTCCTCGATTCGGAGACCAGATACACCCCCATTGAAAATAGAAGCCTTACGCTGGTATTTGTAGTACCAAAATCGTGACATTACATGCAGCACCATGAGGTACATCTAGTGTCTCAGGTGGACCCACTGAAGTACATTCTAAACTGCCCCATGTTGACAGGTCATCTCGCTCGGTGGGCATTGATTCTCAGGCAGTTTGATATCATGTTTATCACTCGGAAAGATATTAAGGGGCAAGTATTGGCAGACATCCTTTCTTCCCATACTGCTCCTAGTAACCAGTCCTTGGATCTCAATTTCCTTAATTAGGTGATCCTCTCAGTAGACTAATCCATTCCATGCCAGTAGATTCACTTTGATGGAACTTCCAGAAGCCCCATCGACAAAAGGCTCAATGATCCCAGGCTTAATAGGGTTGGTTTGGGTATTGTATTTATTACCCCCGGAATAAACCATTCTATAATACTCAATTATGTTTTCAGAAGGCTACACCAACAATGAGGCAATGTATCCAGCTCTTATCATTGGCCTCAAGATGGACCTCGAGATTGATGTGCCCCATCTACATGTGAAAGGGGATTCTGAAGTAGTCATCAAATAGATCAACGGTGACTACATCTCTAGAGAGCCAGATCTCATACCATTGTTATAATTCACTCTCCAGCAAATGGCCCAATTCCAATCATAGCTAGAAGTTACTCATGTCCCTCGATCTCGGAATGGTCGAGCTGATACCCTAGCTGGCCTAGCAATATCACTTGCAGAGCCTGAGTAGGATGACCTAATTATCCATGAGGCACATCGGAGAGTCATTTCTCTGGTCTCCCCAAGTGACGATGATGGCCTACAGGTGAACTATCATACCAACAGAGCCTCCACATCAGGACCCATTGGTCCCTCGGCTGCGGTGATTTAATTCTATCACAATTGGAGGATACCTTTGGATGAGTACATCCAACAAGGTAATCTCTTTGCAGATCAAGCATAGCGCGATCGAATCCAATGCCACGCGCGGCAGTTTACTCTTTAGATTGGTCCCAATCATGAGTTGATCCTCTACATGCACAGGTTCGATGTTGTTCTCCTCCTTTTCATCCAAGGAGTTGATATTTCTCAAATATTGCAGGAGGTTGATGCCAGTTCCTGTGGCACCCACCAGACTGGGCCGAAGCTATCTCCCCAGATCCAAGGACTTGGGTACTTTTATCCCTCCATGATCCATGATTGTGTCAAGTTCACCCGGAGATATCATGTGTGTCATGTTCATGCCAACTTCATGCATTGGCCACTGCAGCCTCTCGACACTACCAAGTACTCTTGGACCTCTGCATTCTGGGTACTAGATATCGGGGGACCATATCTACCGGTGACATCTTGCCAATGTCAGTTCATCCTGACCACTACAGATTTCTTTTCCAAGTGAACAGAGGCAGTTTCTCTCAAAGAGGTCAAGGCTCATTCTATCGTTGACTTCATGAGCTCAAATATCATCTACCAGTTTGGATTCATTCCCATCGTCCTCACTAGTAATGGCACCAACTTCCAAGTAGCTATGTTAAAGAAGTTGTATGCCAAGTACAACATCCACTCTTACCATACATCCCACTATCATGTGCAAGCAAATGGACAGATCGAGGCATTCAAAAAAACCCTCTCTAACATTTTGCATAAAATGGTTTATCAGGATAAGAAGAGTTGGTTGGACAATCTCCCCAACACCCTATGGGCTTATCAAACAATGACTCGCAATTCCACCCAGGTGACCCCATATTCCTTGGTGTACAAAACTGAGGCCGTCCTTCCCATCGAGATTCAGATGCCTTTGTTATGCAGAGTGGTCTCTGACCAGCAGGCGTCAAATAAGGTAGCTGAAATTCTTCTGGCTGAACTAGAAGCACTTAACGAGAATAGGATTCGTTCCCTACCCAATCCGTAAAGGCATCAAAATAAGATAACTATATCAATCAACAAGAAATTTCACCTCCACTCCTTCTTACAAGGAAACTTGGTATTTTCCCTCTGGACATCGGTGATACCTAGTAGGAAACCACCCATGTTGGAGCCCAATTGGGAAGGACCTTTCGTTGTTCACAAGGTTTACCCCAATGATGTGTACTCACTGGTTACCAAAGATGGTGAGTGTATAACTCCTCCAACAAATTCCATGTTTCTAAAGCAATAGTTTTCTGGATCCAGCTAGTCCTGCATGACCCTAAACTGTCGGGTCTTGCATGACCCTAAACTGCTTTGTCCCACATGACATTAAACTATTCATCGTCCTACAAGATGTTAAACTGTATGGCTCATCTAGAACTATGTAATTCTTGATTCCCAACCGCATGGGATACATAGGAACTTTCAAACATTTTGTATTGAGTCCAAACCAAACTCTCATAATTGAATATCCCCCCTGGGGGTTCATTATAAGAAATTGAAAAGGTATTCTCTCCAACGGTACCAAAATCAGTCATACTTGGCGTGAGGGCAATCAAGTGGTTGATCACCTTTCTTCTATGGAGGTTCTTAGGAATGAGCCGGTGTGTGTGCATGACATTTCCACTTTTCAGCCCGAAGGGGTAAATTTGATTAGAGGGGATGCCCTCGGCTTACATCATTTTAACCATCCTTAAACATATTTGTTTCTGCTATTTGGTGTATGGTTATTCCTTATTAATAAATAAGTAAATTTGATGATGACTATCCCCCCTGGGGGTAGACCTCTTGGAGGATCCTTACACGGCTTAGTGAAGGATTATCTAGCTCCACTCATGTCAGTATTATGATGGTGGCACCATGTTCTCCATCCCTATTCTTATATCCTCCCATGTCCTCACTGCACGATGTTAAACTGCATGGCCTTTTGGAATTATGTACAGCTTGATTCCCATCCTCATGGGATACGATAGAACACCCAGATATTTTTTTTGTTGGCCCAGCCTAAACTTATGAATCCCCCCTCGGGTTGGGATATATGGTGGTATTGGTTTTCTCCCCAATTCACATCGAGCTAATCTGGATCCCATCATACATTCAACTCCCCAGTGATGTCCATCACTCTCACCTCCCTTCTTGACATAAAAATGCATGGGCACAGTCATGCTTCACCCACTCCTTTGATTGGGACTCCATCATCTTTCATGTCCAAAAGGAACCCCGATTAGCATGGATGCTCGGCCCAAGGTCTCTCCTACCACTTCAGGAAAACGCCCTTGAGTATGTTGAGACAAAAATGGATATAAGTCTCGTGTTGCAAATATGGTCAGCGGTTGATGCTCATTTGTTGTTTCCATTTCAGGCCACACTATAAGGAAGTTGTGTTTCGAACATGGTCAGTTGCTATCCTTTGTCATTATCACCACCACTGTAGATCCCAAGCATTGAGTTTGTTGGTTCATCATTCCCCTATATCATTGATTTGCGAATCCCTTCAGGAAATGCCAGCTATCAGACCCTTATATGATAGGGAATGCCGAATCTGGCTCCCTATTTCCCACATCGAGCACTCCTCACATGGGCTTACGAGCTGTGATGAGGCGGTAACTGCACAAGAGTTCATAGGGATACAGCTGGTCGAGATGCCCAGCCTCAGGCCTTTTGACCCCTTTGGTCCCCTCTCCCAAGTTCTCATTTAGGATTCTATGGTGTAGTGTGAACTCATGTCCTCATTCACGTCGGGCTATTTTTTCATTCCACACATATCCCCTTGAGATATCACTTCCTTCATTTATCATCTGTTCTGCGAGCACAGGCCCAACCATGCTTGAAATGACCCATAATTTGGGTTTCTGTCACCCTCTATATACAGAATGGCCCCTAAATGGCATGGATGCTTAGCCCAAGGGCTCTCCTACTGGTACGGGCTAATGCCCTCAAGGATTGTGAGTGACAAGTTGATGCAAGTCCCCTGTTGTGAATATGGTCAATGGTCGATGCTCAATTTTTCTCCCCCTTTGGGTCACATAAGGGTGGATACTGTGTTGTGAACCTGGTCAATAGTTGTATTCAATCATTTTTGCTACTTTGGGGTCTTCCATATACACGATGATACACCCTTTCTGTCCCACGCATATAACAGAAAACTAGGAATATACAGTCGGATCTCTATGACCCTAAACTAAGATCAGCTCCATCCTCACTGCAAGATATTAAACTGAAGACTGGTTGAGACTTTCTGTCCAAGGCCCAGCCTTAGGCCTCTTGGCATTTTCGGTCCCCCAGCCCAAGTTCTCACTTAGGTTTGTACAGTGTAGTGTGGGATCTTTTCCTCATTCACATTGGGTTTCTCACCGTGTCGTACACATCCCTAAATGTGATACCTTGCCCCTACCTTGGTCCTCACTAAAAGGAATTAAACTCCAAACTAGCCGAGACTTTTTGTCCAAGACCAGCCTCAGGCTGCATGGCCTTTTCGGGCCCCCGACCAAAGTCTTCACTCAGGATTATACAGTGTGGTATGTGATTATGTCCTCATTCACGTCAGGTTACTCATCATGTCGTACACCTCCCTTGTTTGGGGTATCTTATCCATTTGTTTCCTTGATGCATGACGGTAAACTGCACATTACCATCTTCTAGAACTACGTGTGGCTTGACTCCCATCCTCATGGGATACGTAGGACCACCTAAACATCTAGTCTTCAGGTCCAGCTTCATCTCTAAGAAATATTTCATTACTTTGGCCCCATGGCCTGCGCAATCCCAGTGAGAGGGGTATGTGGTGTGGTATGAACTTATGTCCTCATTAACGTCAACTTTGTAACAACCACTCCATGTGCATATTTCCCCTGAGAAGTTCTCTATCCCCTTGTTCTATATTCATCTTTTTCAATCATCCACTCTCAAGATAAACCCCTCGACCCTATTCAGTGATTCACTAATGTGCCCAATAGTACTCTGGTTCAGTTTCTTGAGTGTCGGATTTAACATGGACATGCTTTCACCCATTTTTTAGGCTTCCTGTTCCCCATCATTTGGGCATCTAGAACCATTCACACCCGAAGGGACCCTTAAATGGAATGGATGCTTGGCCTAAGGGATATCCTACCATTACGAGCCAACGTCCTCGAGGTTTTCAGGAAAAAAATAGATACAAGTCCCACTTTGAGAATATGGCCGGTGGTCGATGCTAACTTGTTTGTCCCCATTTCAGGATAACACAATATGGATGTTGTGTTTCAAACACGGTCAATAGTTATCCTCCATCGTCAGGCTAGCCCCTCCAAGACTTGAATGTTGGTTACATGATTCAAATTATTTTCCACCGCATCATGTCCAAATAGAGTTTTGACACTCCTGGAACTATCCCTCAGTGCACATTTTCATGTTAGGAGGACAAAAGCTACGGTAAAGGCATTATTCGGGGCTTCGCACTGACTTTCCTTTGGAGTGCATTCCAAATATTGGAAAACCCCTCCCACCCTTATTTCCCACACAAAGTATGACTCACGTGGACTTAGGGATCGGGTTGAATTATGCAGTTACATGAATGGATTTCACTCTTCTATGGTCTGATATTTAAGACCATAAACTAAGATCTATTTCAGAACTATGTACGACTAGATTCCCATTCCCATGGGATATGCAAGAACAACTGGATGTCTCGTCTTTGGGTCCAACTCGAGTTGCACTAATTTATCATGTTTGTTCTTCCTTTTGGGATTTAACTCTTATGGGGATGTGTGGAATGGTATGTGATTATGTCCTCATTCATGTCAGGTTTGAATTATCCACACCACATACGCACATTTCTAGGAGTTAACCCCCTACATCCCATCCCACATGACATTAAACTATATGTTGTCCCACAGGATGTTAAAAGGAATCTTCAAGAACTATGTGTGGATTGATTCCCATTCTCATGGCATATGTAGGAACACCCAGACATCTCGTGTTTGGGTCCGGTTCAATTGGGAGATATTTTCTACAGCCCTCTTATTCTCTTATCATTCATGTCCCCTCAGCCCAAGGTTTCCTCCATGAAATGGTGCAAGGTATGGTGTGGACCTTGTCCTCATTCACGTCGGATATGTTTTATCTCTCCATGCATATCCCCTCTGGAACCATATCTCTCCTGTATACGTCGGGGTCATATGACTTTAAATAATGATGCTTAGTCCCACATGACTTTAAACTGTTGCGTCTCTGCTGAATGATGTTAAAAATGAATAGTTGGTCCCATAACATGACCCTAAATTGTCACATTATCGTCCAGGCTGCACGATGAAAAATGACACTACATTGTGATGTCCTCGCCTGAGGGGACGTCATGTTTGGTATCAGTTACACACCATACTATTTCTCAATGCCTATTTATAGATTGATTCTTGTGGCGATGCATGGACTTTCTATCTTAGGCCCATTTCTTCCCCAAAAAAACCATTCATCCTAAAGAATAAACAAGATATATAAAATACCGCTTCTTTTGGTGCAAGGGCAAGACCCACAAGACCTTAGTGTCTTCAGCAATAGTACCTATCTATGCATCCTTTAAAAACTATGTGTGGCTTGATTCCCATCCACGTGGGATATATAGGAACCCCCGTGCACTTTTCCTCAAGCCCATCCTAACTTACGTTTTCGGTCCCTCGACCTAAAACCTTCCCAAGAAACACATGGTGATCTAGATGCCAGGTTCTCGTTCACGTCCGGTTTTATGATTACCTCACCATTTGTCTCCCTCATTGCCTACCATCTATGGTCTAAGAACTACAACCCTAAACTAAGATCACTTTCATCCTTTCTATAATACATTTAATGCATGACATTTTACAAAACTGCATAGGGAATGATTTCCATATTCATGGGATATGTAGGAACGCTTTGACATCCTATCTCCGGGTCCCGCCCCAGGAATCATAATTCATGTTCCCCCCACTTTTTTCAGTCCCTTGACCAAATATCTTTGGGGGAACCATGAAATTGCATCTTTACCATGAACAAGTTTTTTATTCCCCATGATATTGTTGGGAGGTGACAGTTTCCTTGTCAAAGAGATCCTATTTAGAAGAATGAATGATCTATAATCAAGTCGGTGCGCCCACATAATGTGTTCTCACTGAGGTGTCATAATGCCAAGAGTTTTGGATTCCATTCGAGAAAACCACCAATCCAACTTCTACACTTTGAGTTTCCTTTATTCGGACCCTCATCCTCCTCCACGTCTAAAGGAACCCCCTGATAGTTGGGATTCTCGGCCTAAGGCTCACCTACTATCATGGGCTAATGTTCCATTAGACTAATGGATAACATTTCAAGTCAGGCCTCGTGTGTCGAACATGTTCAGTGGTAGGCCATCATTTGTTTTCCCCATTTCATAAAAACTCAATTAGGATACTCTATTTGGAACATGGTCAATACTTATCTTTGATTTTCATGCTACCCATACAGTGTTCTGAATTTTTGGTATCGTGATTAACATGTTCCACTCCCCTATGTTCGGATTAACTCCAATGCCCCTGGAATTTCCCCACTCATGAATTAGATCACATTTGGAAGGATGTAATGTCGATTGTCCTAAGGTCCTCATCCTTCTATCGGGCCTCTCCCATTTCTTCCTAAAAATATAGATTTGTTGTTCAGTCCCCAGATTCCCGAAGCTTTCTTAGCACCCTTATGTTCAGACGGAATAACACGGTGATCTGCCCTTGTTTCTCACATTGGGCTCGACTAGAATGAGCTTGGGGATTGATCACTGGGAGTTTCCCGAATATAACAAATGCATGCAAAACCAACACTAATAACATGACTCATGCATGTTATGGAATCAAATAATCAAAGCATGAATGTATGTTAGAGAGTTTGTGATCTCTATAGCACCTGAGGGTCTATCCCTCCAATGGATGGGTTAATCCCGTCAAAAGAAAGTTGCAGCTCCACAACCCTCTGGCTTGTGGTGTCCAGGATTTGATCCTGCCTGTTCATTTCCCACTCCTCCATGGAAGCGAGAGGGCGCAATTCCTCTACTGTAATCGGGTCCCTCTCTACGTCGGTCCAGATAATGGTCATCTTCTCAGAGGCTCACTTCAGGCCCTCTTAGGCCTCTTCCAACAGGGTATTCAATCACAATATTAGACCCAATTACACGGTAAGGGTGGCTATGGACTCATCCACCCGGACCAGCAGCTGCCAAACATCGTTATCAGCCTCCCGAAGATTCTTGATGTTCACCGCTTTCTTATCCTGCCATCCCACACCATGGACACAATCATACTCCTTAATCTTTTCCTCCAATAGATCTCGAATGAGAATGTGAGGACATTGAGTATCCACTCCCCCAGCACATAGTTCACATAGTCGCGAACAAATTTTTTCCATCTCATCCAGCCATTGTGCTTGGGGAGTGTCATCAATGAAGTGCTTGGTCAGCTTCCATGATCGGTGACAGAACATTTTCCTATCCTCATTATCAGAGGTCATCTCATCCCAATTTTCACGGTTGGAAGGCTTATATGAGGGGAATTACCTCAGGAACTCATCAGTAGGGTCTGCATCTGGCGTTTGATCAGGCACGATGTGACCTGGGCTATTTGATCAATCCACATCATCGGATCCCACCTCAATAATCTCAGGCACATCCCCGCTGACTTTCCCACCAATGATCGAGAGAACCATAGTTCGGTCTGTCTAGATATCCTCCCCTATGATCACTGGCATTCCCCTAGGAAATACGCTTCTAGATGCCCTGACCAACCTCGCCAACTTGGCCCACACTATTTGAAGAACTGTGCGCACCAAAAAGTTCTTGGACGTCAGTTGACATGTTCAGTGGGTGAAAATCATGAATTTGGTAAAGGAGACTTATAGATATCATAATTATGGTCTTGGTCTTGGGTTGATGCCATGCAGACTGTGAGGCGTGGCCCCCCATATATTTTCAGAAGGTTTGAAAGCTCTGAAGGGGTCACCTCGGGTGTCTAGGCTCTGCTGGACCAAGAAATTAATACAGCCATATGTGTGGATCCTGAAGGTCCCGTATCTACATCCATTGAGGGACGAGAACAGGTCCTATGTATGAGACTCTCTTGCACAATTCAAGTATTAGAATGGAGTCCAAAATAACCAGGGAGCAGACCCTAAGGAGGGGGCTTGGGATTTTACATTAAGGACGTCTACAAATTCTATGAGGTCTGAGTCTTGATCTATGACTTCTCCCTCCTCCAACAGGCTCCCTCTACTGGCATCGTCCCCCCAGGAGGACTCATCTATTTCTCTAGTCAGAGGGAATCGCTCTCTCAGTTGGCCGGATGACAACTATGGTGGAACCGTACGATCCAGCAACACCTTGACACGATCTATCATTGGATGAGGATCACCCCATGAATGCACAAAGTCTTCCAGCTCTTCCAGGTATTGCTCCGCCTCTGCTTGGGACACCGCAAAGCCGACCTGGATAGGGAATATCCCCGGAAAGTCCATCCCTAGACTGTTCAAGGGTTTCCACATCTCATACGGGATGAGGAATTTCAAGTTGACTTTTCAGATGCCCCAGGCCTCTAAAAAGATAGCATTCTCCAGCATGTCTATATGATGCAGTCACATCCCCGGAGCCTAGGTGGGTATCCTACGGAATCCTCTTGGTGGCCTTCCTCTGGATAACTCTGTTCTTCTCAAACATCCAGGTCTGCTACCAGTGTTGGATCTATTGCTGTTGCCTCGCCCTCAACTAGTGTGGGTCTTACCGACATGGCAGCATTGTCACCGTGAGATGCCCTTTCCGCCTTCCGCCCCTAGCCTCAAGATTTGGGAGGCTCGCTATCACTGATCTAAATGGTTGGCTTCTTTATCATCTCCCTCGGGTAGGCTGCCTCCTAGCTTTGGGCATACTCTTTTACCAACCAGAACACAACAGTAGGCGGAGTCATCTCATTCCGCATCCTCCTGTCTTCCCGTGTGAACATGATCCACATCTACCTCATCACACACGGGTGTTCCTCATGGTACACCTCAAGATAGACACATGAGGTCAGTCCCTGAAAACACTGAAATTTTATGGAAAATTGGTCTAGGGTGTATGGCTCGCAGAGGGTCTCACGGTTCACCTGTACCACCATGACTCCACCTCGAAAGGCCAAGAGATAGGACCGGTGCTCTTCCATTCCTTGTCCGCTGTTAATAAAAGCACTTGTTGTCAATGTAAACTAGTTAAAGTTGAATTCCTCCACCTTCCACACCCGGTTCAGTAATAACGGTGTGGTATTCTTGGCCGAAAAGCTTTCTGCGGCATTCAAAATAGAGGGGCGGAAGTTCAAACCCCGAGGAGATATGGGGTTCGGGTACACATATACCCCCTAACATGTGCCTCTATCCACCCATATAGGAGGTGGAATGGCCAGTATATCCTCTGTGGCCTCTTCCCCTCATTAATGTGCCACAACATCTTGTATCTCTTGGAGGGAATCGGGATACTGAGGTTGACTCGCCTTCCTATCACCAACATGGATGCCATGATAAATGTGATGGGTCGCACACCCATGTTTTTATCCCTCACCGACAGGATCCAACCACAGATGAGAGCCACGATGAATGCTGGCAGCCTGACTATCGACTTCTTCTCAGTGCTGACACAAAATCCCCAGGTTTTCCATTCGATATCCTCCAAGATCTGCTAGTATGAGTGCTCTTTGCCTCATCGAGCCCCCATCAGGCAAGCCAGATGCCTTGCCGGAAACTACCTATCTTCTGTGACATTCAAAAACTTCTTGAACCACCGCATGAAATGGACATCCCTTTCTAATTTTTTGTCCTCTCCTGGCACCATCTCCATCAATGCAATTGCTGGCCAACACATTTGATCGGGATCCTCCAATGCACCAATGGTGGAGGGGAATTCATCATACATCACCCCCAATATCGGGAACCCAGAAATCTGGTGAACGTACCACAATATGATACCAACCTCCCTGTGGTGTAGGTGGAAGGTATTGGTCTTTGATGACCACCTACTCAGAAACTCCAGCATCAGCTGTTTCACTTGATAGATATGAAACTGGGAGGCCCAAGCCACCGCATGTAGACCCACTCTCCTCACCTCAGCCCCAAACTCTTCACATGAGGCACCTACCCAGTAGGCTCAGGCCCAATCATCTATGAAGTTTCCACCCTGGCGCATGTCCCACGCCTCAGAACATCCCTTCCCCGGGTTCCACAAGGCTTCCTTAAATATTGTCTGGTATATATGAGGGGACATCACCGGCTGTAATGACTTCCCATCCACATTTTAAAGTGGTTATACTAGTAGTCAACATTGACGGGTGTGGAGTCTTCTGGGGAATTCCCGTCAGCCACCCTGAACCATTGGCACTGACATGGCGTACTCCTGATATAGTAATATGGCTCGTCCCTACTAGCTTCAGGAATGGAGATGTCATCCCTCATCCCAAAGCTATACAAAGGAATCCTCTTTCACAGTGGATCGCTCATATAGCTTTCTGATAGTAGCTCCACCAATGAACTATGGTCATAATGGATCTGTATTATCTCCCCTAGGCCCGAGATGTTATCCATCTCCTCTCTTTGGGAAACATCCATGAGGACCCCCCCCCCGGCAGCCTCCTGTTGAGCCATTCAGTTTTCTGTTTGGGTGTCCACTTTGTTCTGTTCGCGTATCCCATTTGTGAAGCAACGTCACGGATCCCATTCGCAAAGCCTGTTCATTGATCCATGCCATGACCTTCAAAAGAAACTCACAATGCACTATCACGGAGTGGAAGACACGCTGTGCACCATGAAGCAGAGGCCCCGATTCACGGAGAGCATGAATGGAGTGTGATGATCTTCATGAATCGAAATCTCCACAAGACAAATTCGCAGAGGGAAAAAAGGTAAAAAGAGACGTCATCACCCCTATTTATAGATGACGTCCTTTGGAGCTTCACGGCGCGTCCATACCATGTCGTGATTCACTACATTTTTAGCTAGTGTGTCGCCTATCCACCTCACGAGCCCTATTTGGGAAACAGTTTCACAGACAACTGAGGGATTTTGGCAATTGACACTCAGAATTTGACCCTTGATTTCACCCCAACTCCAAGTCTGAATGGGGGAATTTCTTGACACCGAAAGTTGGGAGGAAAAGGAAAAACCAAGAAGCCTTCGAGGCTGCCTCACGAAGACCTTTCACGGAGCCCCATGGCCCCGCACCCACTACAGATCAAGGAGGTGGGAGGATCTATGAACTAATTTGACATTCACAAGCCCGCTGTGAAGTAAGAAGGTTGGAGGCTCATGAACAAATTTGAAGTCCATGAGCCCGCTGTTGAGCACGGGGGCAGGACGCCCCGCGAACCCCTTTGATGTTCGTGAACCCGCCATAGAGCGACCTCTGTATTCATGCCTAGAGACCTATGCTTCGTGGCACCTCTTGCCTATAAATTCAGGGCTCCTATCAAGCCCAAAGGATGGATCATCTGACCCTTCACCTTCTGTGCTCTCAAATCGCGATGCATGTCTTGCTCTGCGAACCATGGGCTCCTCAAGGTACTTTTTCTTTGTGAAGTGCATCCCCCTTTGCTTTAATCGAACCCCTTTTCCAATATGGAATCCTTTCGTGAAGCCCACGGGCCTTCGCGGTGGAAAAATATCCCCACGGGGACTCAGGACATCGCGAAGTGTTTACGCTTCATGAAACACCCACCACACACACATGACCCACATGCTAAGGCAGGGACACTATGCTTCGCAATGCATATTTCTTAATAACACCTTACCTCATGAGAAACCCTTACTTCGTGAGGCATTGCTTCACGAATGCATTTCCACTTCATGAAGCTCCTCCCATATCCACCTATTACATATGCCTAAGATATGAGACATCACTTCACGAATCACATCCCTTTATGAATCCCTTCCACTTCATGGAGCACCAGAGCTTCACAAGACTTCTACATATGAACCATCTGCTCTAAAACTTTTTTCCCATGCTTCCCTTCAGGTTTTCAAGAAGCAATTTCAATGTCTCTTGGGCGATACTTCCCGTTGTGTTGCTTCGCCATAGGATTCTTCACATAGGCCTGCTAAAAACTATTTATTCTTCGCATAGCCATGCTAACGTGGACCCCTAGTGGGATCACCTCTCGTAACCCCCCAGCCACGACATTGTCGATTCCTTCATTCCCTCAAGGGTAGGTGGGTGCCAGTTATGTAAGTCCTAGGGGTGTGGAGTAAACCCACCTCGTCCGAGCTACATGATGTAAAACTACCAAGCACCATTTTCCTCAACACATGATGTTAAACTATGACCTCACCCTGTGCCACGCACGCAGGGCGCCCCATCTTGGACATTCTCTACGCCCATTGGTCTCTTAGGTAGTGAGATCATTCCTCAAATGGAATGATGTCCTATTTATCGGAGTGTCAGCTGTATGCACGGAAAGGCCAACCACCCTAGTGTAAGCCCCTAGATTTTCTTACAGGAGGTAGAATCCCTGCTACTCCTCTCTTCCTGGGTGCCAAATACCTCTCCCACTGGGATTTTTCACCACCTCAGGCCTCCATCCTGAATTATGTCCCAATATCCTTCTCACTAGGCTGCGAACCACGTGTAAGTTCCTGTTTCCTTTTAGGGCCGCTAAATACGTGTGAGCCCCACACCACTTCCCATGGATGCACCTTTTGCGATGTGATCATCATGTCTTTTTTGTCTCTTATTTCTCACAATGATCATGACTCACGTGGGCTTAAAGAAAGCATCAACCATGACGTCTTATCTGGGCAGCCTAGAGCGTAAGACCCAAACCACACGTGAACTATGAGGTCTTTGATCCTCGCCAAGGTAGGGTACGTATAAAGCCTCCACGAGGTTCAATCCAAACACCCGGTCTTTCCGACCCCCTTCACGTCGGTTCCCATGCCACCTAAACAATGAGGTCTTTAATCCTTTCTAAGGAAGGGTTTGTAGGAATCATCCACAAGGTTAAATCCCAACACCTGGTCATTCCGACCCCCTTCATGTAGGTTTCAACACCACCTAATCTATGAGGTCTTTGATCCTTGCCCAGGAATGTTATGTAGGAATCCTCCATGAGGTTCAATCCCACCATCTATCTAGGCCCCAAGTCCTCCATCACATCGGTTCACCCCCATCCTGCATGACAATAAACTATGAACCTCAATTAGTGGTAAGACGTTATCTCCCCCGATTAGTGGTAAGCCATTGTTTCCCCCAGTCAGCAGTAAGCTGTTGCACCCACCTGAACAAGTAAGTCATTGATCCTTGCTAAGGAGAGGTACGTAGGAAGCCTCTATGAGGTTAAAGCCCCCTACCCATTGGTTCTAACGCCCTTCATGTCAGTTATCCAAAATCCACCATGAACTACAAGGTATTTTACCTTTACCAAGGCATGTTACATAGGAAGCCACCTTGAGGATCAAGCCCACCATCCATTTGGACCCCAGGTCCTCATTCGCATCGGTCCACTGACCCCCATCCCATATGAACTACATGGGTTTGATCTCTATCTCCTAGGAAGGGTAAGTAGGGAACATCCCTGAGGAGCAACCCCATCTAGCGGTAAGTCTTTGCGATGCCATTCAGCGGTAAGCCATTGTCAACTCCATAGAGAGGTAAGCCGTTATGGCCCCATTCAGTAGTAAAACTTCAAGACTTTATCCAGTAGTAAGACATCGACATCCCCATCTAGTGGTAAGCCATTGAAATCACCAATAGGTAATAATCCATCATCATATGAACTACAAGGACATTGATTCTATGCCACGGGGATACGTAGGAAACCCCCTTGAGTCTCAAGTCTAAATTCATCATCATTAGTATGGTGCTTCCATCCCATTCACCATCCACTTCATTCAACACTCCATTATCCATCCTAATTCTTACCCTGGATGCCACATCCTGATGGGATCATGCCACCTCATTCCACATTCCCCTAAACAACAATCGGGAAGCGAACCCCATGTTTCCCCAACATCAGTGTTCCCTCCAGAGGTTGCACCCATATGATCCACATTAATAAGTGTTCTAATCAGTTTGATCTGTCTCTACTGGATATTAAACTTACAACATACCCTATGTTAAACATGGGAAGCTAAGGAACACCTTAGATACATGACTAGGGCATACGATTCCTCGCATTCGACATGGGATTCCTTGGGCTTCCGTGCCCTTGAGAAGCCCTATAATTATTGGAAGAAATGCTGACATGCCAGTGTCTCAGCATCTAGACATGCCAGTGATGTCCAACGTGACTACTCCCCTGACCTAAGGTTTCTTCTCTGACCAGACCCTTTGGAATATCCCGACCGAAGCTGTGTAATTAACTAGTGTCCATAAAGATATGGCACTAGGAAGAGTTTCAAGAACAACATCTTTAATATATAAGGGAGACTCAGACTAGGTGACTAGTTCTGAAGAGGAATCCATGTAAGGAAGAACTGACATTCCATCATCCCATTTCAATCGAGGATAAAACATCCCTAAAAAGGAATTGATGACGCCCACCTTTGGAAAGCGGGAATGTGGGGCAATGAAACCTTGTCGTTGGTACTCAAGAAGATGGATGCACGCACCCTAGAGAAAGTGTCAGAAACAACTATAGCACAAAAATGATTCTAAAATGAAAAATTTAACCTTCACATATATATTCAAGAGTATGAGGTTTCACTCACGTATTCCAAAGTCAACTTGGAAAGAGGAACATAGCGTGATGAATTATATCATCAACATGAGTCCAACCTTAGATGTTGGGTAGGACAATCATGACTGTAACACACCCCAATCTAGAACTATCTCAGGTGACAAAAAAATGGTTGTATTGTTACCTCAAGTGTGCCTCCCCATAAGAAAGAGATAGATTATGTTTTTTCATGCTTATATTGTTATGGTTGGAATCGTTATCAGAAATGCACAAAGTTTCTCTTGTATGGTGACAAATCATGTTGATGTGGTATTAATTTGGATTATAAATTAAATATTACAATAATTTATTTCATTACTGTAAAAAATTATTATAATACTTCTTTAATACATAGTGGTGTCGACCTACTAAGATATACTCACAACCTATTCAGGTCAACGTTTGGTACCCATGATGATTACATGGTTGTAGGTCTGGACTATGGACTGGAACCATGGTATTGATATTTCATGCTGGATGGGAAGGGATTTGGACATGGGACCGACTTAGGGTTTGGGACTAGGATCATTGAGGTCTAATAAAATTATATCTTTATTCATTAAAGAAAGAATTTTAGTTTCATTCTTGAATGAAATTAAATTATTCCCTTATTATTTATTAGATTATTTAGTTGAATTTAATAGTTTGTTTCTGTTGTATGGAAATGGTTCCATTGTTTACACTACTCTAATATTTATAGTTTTATTGTTTATTCTTCCACTATGTTGTAATCTTTGTAACTAGGGGTTATTTTCTCCCCACATTACTTATCACATCCTCACTATTAGTCGGTAGAGTCTAGCATATGGGTAGGCATGTAGGTTGACTTGTATCCAACCCTTTCTGGATACATGAGCGAGTTCTTGATTTGGGGATGTAACAAAGTTCAATCATAGCACACGAGGCTTGTATTATATTTTTTTACTATTTGGGAAATTTATAAAGGATAATAGGATGTTTCGGGAATTGGTATTGATATTTTACATCAAGAACAGAACCCACGAATGGGGGAAAATATTAGTTCCTGGGGATAAGATTGTTGTTCATGATGATCATTTGTTGTTTTTTTATATTATTTCACCATGGTAAATTCACATGTTGTGTAATATTATTATTCTTTATGATTTGTATTTACATTTTGGTATATTAGAATATGTTATGGATGCATCAGTATAGAAACATACAAAAATATAGTTACAATTCATGGTTCATGACAGGGTAACATTTATATGCATGTGATATATTTACTATATAGACTATGATATGAAATATCCATTATACCTAATACATTAAATTAATGATATATTTTTTCATGTAAAATCATTTTTTAATCCATGTTTAGAGATACCAGGATTCAATGGCTCCCTATAACAGTTATTTATTGAGGTTGACCTTTGTGGTTACATAGAGATCTAAGGTTTGCAATTGTCTTCTATAGAAAATGACACCTCATCATATTTGGATTGAGTTTCAAATGATTTAAAATATGCATCATATTAATACTACTAAGATAGAGGTTCTAGTAGTTCATGAGGATCATATGAATTTTCAACTTCATGAAACCTTACCTAGGGTCATGCAATCGATAAAAAAGGCAGACTATTAGAACAGTACCTTTGATGTTTAAGATAACAATAGAGTTTCAGTTTTAGTATCAACCAAAATTCATTAGGTGGAGTCCCCCAGACATTTGAGTTCATGATTGTGTAATTCTAGATGTTCTTTAACCACCCTGATACCTCCATATATTGAATGTGAATCTTTTTGTATATATGGTATTAATACCATCAAAGCCTTGGTCGGTAATTTTGTAAGAAGATGGGTTTAAAGATGAGTTTTCAGAGAATCTAATCAAGGAGATGTTCTTAAGCAACTTCTATCCAAATATGTTGAGGGATTATGAGGATATAAATATCTTGCATCTGACATAGGATGGAACATCAGTGATGGACTACACAAGACATTCCCCGACTTTCTGTTCTTTTCACCATCATAGGATTTTGATGAGATCTCTAGGATGAGACTTTTCATGATGGTCATCACTATGAGATCAAGTCATTGGTGTACATTTTATGTTTGATTTGCTTCAAGGGTGTGAAAACGCAGACCCTCATTATGGAAGGGAATCTAAGAGAGGCCTCATGTAGTGGCTTGCTAGTTTTAGTAGGGTGAAATGGGGGATCTTTTTCAGGTATCAACAATTGTTTTTATTATAGTTTTCACCAATGAAGTAGTGGGGAAATAATCTAGTGTAGTGGATAGCCATATCAGGACTGTAATGAATTAATATTCTATCATTGGGGCATGTGTGGACAAGGGAACCCACAATGTACATACCCAAAAGTTGAGTTTTTTTATTGAGACTGATTTGTATAACTTTATATGTTTTGTGTGAAATTTACCAAGTAGACCATTGGAAGGGGATTAGGATTGGGACATTATTTTGGAACTGGCACTGATACCCCTCATCAGGTTGGTAACTAGATTTCCATTGGCCATTCAAGATAAGGATAGCGATGTGATACACCAATATAGGAGTGGAAGTACTATAAAGGGGAAATAGATTAGGGTATCTGGACTGCAGCCTATGAAATAGGGTAATGTCAGTTGAGCATTTTGTAGATTTATCTTTCTATTTTGGATGTCGAACCTTCCCCTATTATAGGTAATATTCTTAAATAATCTACCATATCATTCATTTTTTTATATAGGTCCATCATATTCAACTTTATATTCTTTTTTTGAAAATCATTTTTCCTTGTTAGTTGAATGATTAGATGGTATATTGACTATCAATACACCATTGGGAGTGCATGCAGAGAATATCAAACATTGAAATGTGGGTTCTATAGAGTATGTTGGTTACCAGTTCTTTTGGGAACCGTTTGTACTATAAATGATAGGTCAGGATTTTATTCTTGGTGTGGACTGAAACGTTTTATAATAGGATCATATATTATATTTCATGAGGAGAGTAACATTATTTATCTCTAGTAAGGGGAATCTATTCTCACCAGGGTGTGTGATATCTTTAAATAGGTCATGCAGAACTAGTCCAATATAGATTTTATTGTCTAATAAAATTAATAGCCATGATTTCTCAATAAAATATACTAATATGGAAATATTTTTCCTTTATTTGAAGAAAACCTTCCATATTTATTTTCTGATGACTTCCGTGGATTATCGTTGAGCGATTGATCGAGTTCAAAATCGATTAAGTGCTAGGATAATAAACAGCTTCTATCCCACTTCATAGAATGAAACTCATAGATCTTTGATAGTGGTAAATTCTTTTGGAATATTTGGAATATAAATTTTTCATATTTCCTAGTACATCTCCTTGAGGTTCCC
The DNA here is from genome assembly GCA_963277665.1 of Viscum album. Lineage (NCBI taxonomy): Eukaryota > Viridiplantae > Streptophyta > Magnoliopsida > Santalales > Viscaceae > Viscum > Viscum album. The sequence goes on along the minus strand of OY728133.1, from coordinate 1,775,395,229 downwards.
TAATTACCTTTATACAGAAGGTCGATTGGACATTATTCTTATGTGTGGATTAATGATGATTGAACCAAATGACAGTCAAGAACCAATATCCTCTAATATGCATTGATGATCTCTTTGATTACTTGAGAGGTGATAAGATCATCTCCATGATTGATTTGGGAAATGGATCCCATTAGGGGATAGTGAGACCATAATACATGCCTCATACTACATTATGGTCATTTATATCATGTATGCAATTGTAGTGATGTTTTCTTGATTCACTAATTCACCACTAGTATTTATTGCCTTGATGAAAAGAATTTTTCTTCACTTTCTTAACCAGATTTTAGTGGTTTTTGATGACAATTTATTAGAGTTCTACCAGTTAATAGAATATCATTCTCAAAATCTTGATAACATTTAAATTACATTGATATAGCATTTTAATTACTCCATATTAAACTTATGTAGTTTATAGATTTAAAAAGATCACTTTTTAGTCATTATCCTCTCAAAGGTAAGAGTTTTTATGGACCTAAAGAAGGTTATAACCTTTAAATGTTAGGATAATATGTAGAATTTCATCCTAGTTCTTAGATTCTTGGTTTTAGTAGGTTATTATCAACTCTTTATCTAGGAAATCTCCATTTTGGAAACACTGATGTCAGGGATGAATAAAAAGAGAGTGAAATTTGTTTTGTCAGATTCATGGGGGAAATATTTTTAGGAGATATAATGTAGGAATTAATTAATAACTATAATCACATTACCTATGTCGAGTAAAACATATACCATGTAATATAATGAATTGGAGTTGGACTCTTAGTACTTCTAATGCCCAAGGGTTGAGTGGTCGCTTATGGCCAACTGGGATTTTTCATCCATGGACTATTCCTAAAAATTTGACAATGTTACTATGGATTTTGTTATAGGATTACCTAGGATAACCAATTATAATGATGTAGTCTGGGTGATGTTTGATCTATGGTTGTAGATATCCAACTTATTTCTTATCAGGGAGCCCTTCATAGTTGATTATTTGAGTATTCTTTATGTGCATGAGGTTGTTCAGTTTCATGGTGTTTCAAGTAATGTCATTTATAATAGTTATCTTCCTTTCACATTGTGTTTCTCATAGTGTTTTATAAAGGATATGGGATCTAAGTTTCTTCTGAGAATAGCCTTTGATCCTCATAGTGATGGTCAATCTGAGTGAATTGTCGAGGTTCTAGAGAATATGTTATGAGAATTTGTTCTGGATTTTGGGACCTCAGGGGAGAATGATATGTCACACAATTAATTAATATAAAATATTATCATCCATGAATAAATCCATATATATTATTTCATGAATTAATGTTAAATCCATGTTGTTTCCCTCTATTTGTTTGATATAGGTGAGTCAACAATTACTGGACCTAGGCTCATTTACGATACATCTGAAAAAATTCTGTTAAATAATAGGTAGCGGGTGATTGGAATAATTTGAAAAAAATCCTATTATGAATATTTTATATTACATATGATGTTTTAGGTTGCTCATCATGTTTTTCATTGGGTATAAATTAGATTGGGAAACACCATATCAGAAAAAAGGAAAAGCTATCTCCAAGGTTTCTATGGCCATTTAGAATAGGGGAAAAGGATTGTCCAATGGAATATTGTTTAAACCATCCATAGAGCTATAATTCCATGCATGATATGTTTCATGTTTCATGGATTCATAGATATCATTTACACACTTCTCATGTTATTTTCTAATCTTGTGTTGAGCTTGATATAGATGTTTCATTTAAAGAGCATTAGATACAGGTTTTGGAACATAGGGAGTGGTATCTATGGGGTAGGAATATATCATTGGTTTGAGTATAGGGGAAGCATAGGAATGTGTAAGAGGGTCCCTAAGATAGGGAGTATGATATGTATGCATGGTGTCTTGATTTGATCACTGAGACACACAATGATTCTTGGAGTATCTCTGAGGTGATCAATTATATTGGATAGAGGTTTTAAGAACCAATATTTTTCTATGTAAGTCCCCATTTAAGTTTTTTGTTAAACTTATTTTCGTTTATTTTATATATATATTTAGAAAATGGTGGTAGTGTTTAATGATGGATGTCTATTTTTTTAATAAATAAAGACTTGGGTTGTGAGGAAAATTGAGAAACTCAAAGATGATCCACATGGAGATACTTTGATGGGGGGAATGACTTAATTTATAGTAGTGAATGTTTATTTGAATTAATTGAGTTTGGGTATACATGGATCTTATATTACCAAGGTTTATTGCTATGTAGATAATCCTTAAAGGGATTTGGGTATTTATGAGGGAAATGGGTCTAATACTATCTATAGAACATTTAAAAAGTGTGTAAATGGGATTCATTACATGTTAAATCTGCAAGACTCATGTCACGAACTGAAACATAAAGTGAAATAAAAACATGTAATGAGGAAATTTCATATAGTGTAATTTTTGGTATAGTTAATTATTAGGCTAATGAGATGGGATTTTGGTATATCCCTCTATAAAAATATGTCATGTTTTTATGAATTAAACACTGTGTGATTTTTCGACCAGCAATTTTAAAGGTATTGTTTGAACGATCTTTTATTAATTCCTTCCTTCCACATCCTCCTCTAAACACTAGGGAGACTTTCATGTGATTTTTTATGCCTTACCACCATTATAAATGTTTCTTTTGAGAAATAAATATTTGGAATGTCATTTTGATTAGGTTTTCCCTTATCTCCATTTTTTCTCCAGCCATTGTGGAAAAATATTCAAACCTCCTCAATTTTTTTGATCATGGGAGTTTTTGACCTAGGAAAATTCTTGTGAACAACATCACCATCATCATTTTTGGATTTTGTTTTTTGATGCATTTCATTTTTCACTTTTTAAATCTAGGGGGTCTAAATCTTAACCCTATAGTGTGATTTCCAATTTCTATGTAAATGAAATATTGTGATTTCACTAAGGATTGTGTAAAATAATAAATTAATTGAATAGAATGGTGAAAATCCTATGTTGGATTCTTTTTTGGGTCCATTTGGATTCAATTAATGAAGTGACCTATAATATGGCTACATTTGGGTGATTGAACATTTGAAAATAATGAATTAGAAATGGATCACTTATTATTTTTAATATAACATGTTATTCAAGTTGTTTCTTCTTACAAATTATCCTTGATAAATAGACTATTTTATTAATTATAATAATGGGTATATTTAAATTAAAGTGGTCTTTAGTATAATTAACCATTCTGTCTTATGTGGTAATATTGTGATATGATTTCTATTATGATATGCACTTGTGACACATGTTGTAAGGATTATATACACGATTCTGAATCTAAGACATGTTATAATTCTTATATATCATATTATAACCTTTTCATATGTTTTAATTCTTATATATAGAATTTTGTCCTCAAAACATTTTTTAATACTTATATACCTAGTTCTGACCCTAACACATGTTGTAATTATCATACAACCGATTTTGACTGTAACACATGATATAATGCTTATATTATAGTATATTCCAGGACTCATCATGTGATCCTTATATATATATCCTATACTAGAATTTTTTTTACCATGTGTAAATGGTTGTGGTTGGAGTGGTTTTGAGACATTTATAGAGACATTTTTCCATGGTGCCAAGGAAGGTTTATCTTTACCATGGTTATATGGTTATGGTTGTAATTGTTGTGAGAATTACTCATAGATATTATTATATGCTTCTAAAGTAGGTTGATGTGGTATTAAAATAATTTTTTAATGAAATAATAAACTTGTGTGTTTTATTAATGCATATACTTATTGTCACATATTGATATATACTAACACCCTATTTTGTGTGTCATCTAGTACCCAATCATATCATACATATATAGAATTATTCATGGGAAAGGGACATTTCTATTGATTTTTTCCTGCCAAATGGGCTAGATTTTGGATATAGGACAATCATGGGGTTCATGATCAATTTATTTTTAGCCAGCTAGACCTTTATTTGTATTCCTTCTAGTGTTACATAGAGTTTCATTCAATCAGAAAGTTATGTTATTCATTTATTTTTTACTGTATTTTTCATATGTACATTATAGTTTTTCCCACTATATTGTTTTTTTTCATTATTTATTATAATATTATTTTTTAACCAAATTGTTTACTTTTTCACTGTGTTGTAAATTCATAACCAGAAGGTATAGTCTCCCCACGATACCTACCACACCTCCAATATTAGTTGGATGCCACCAGCATATGAGGAGGATCACTTGAGATCTCATAACTAACACCTTATGGCGATGTGAGAGAGTCATGTGTCAGGGGTTGTTACATAGAAGAGATATAGTTTGTAAATGATGGAGGTTCATCATCAACAATTTATGAATAGTTTTTAATATATACATGTAAATGATAAGGAAAAATACAGACATGAATAAAAATTAAAAATATTTTTTCCCTTTGTTTTGGAGATGTAATTTTTTTTATATTTTATATAGGTTATGAGAAGAAAATTGAACATTATAAAAAGGGATGTTGACTTTGATCAAAGTGTTTTAAGGACCATAATTTGGTGGATTATGAAGTTTAAGGAAAATTCACTATAGAAGTCTTGGTTGATCAGAGTACCAGTAGTTTTTAAAAAATATTGAAATCTATAGAAAGTTTTTAAGAAATTTAAATTAATGATTTAATACCATAATGAAGTTTAATATGTTCCAAAGAAGCTGGAACTATTGGGAAAATATAAAATCAGGGTAGTTATTAGCAGCAGTTTTAAAAAATTCCACTAAATAATTATGGAAAATTTTATGTAGTGAATGTATTAGATGAATACTATGTGGTAAGATCATTTTGGGAGATCATTGTTAGATAGGATCAAGATTTCCCATATGTAATTAATCTAAGGGATGTATAATGAATTTTTAGTAGGTTATATCAAAGAAGAATACTATGTGGGAAAATCATTGTGGGAGATGTTGATGATCTTTAATAAAATAAGAAGATTTTTTATCTAGTCTCCAATGAAAAAAAATGTTTATGGTTCTAGAATGTATTTCTATATTATTTAATGAATATTTATATAATCATATGAAATGTCTATCTAGGAAATGCATGAGTCACTACAACTACCACCTCTTTAAAGATATATGACAAGTTTATCAATTTTGATTTACTTGCCTGGGAACAAGGAAATATTTAATAAATATATATAATAGTTATAATATAATAAATATTCTTGAACTGTGAATTATCCTTTAATTTTATTTTTTTCCAATGATTCAAATTTTTAAACATTACATAGTTTTACATATGGATTACCATCACCAAGAAGATATGTAATTTTTTTCATCAACAATTTATATTAATGGTTATGAATATATATATATATATATATAATTAATATATATCATATTTTTTCATTATTAAAATTTTAGATATGGATGAACCATGATCATAGTGAAAATACTATAATTCTCAAACTAGAATTTACATGAAAAATGATGTAATTAACAACCCAAATAACACATTTAATAGATAATTTTTAATAAATGTGTGTTTAAATGATATAAGTGGGACATATATTATATTATATCTATGAATATTATTATAATATATAATTTTAATAAATTTAAATTTCTTATACATTATTTTAGAGTTCTTACTAAGAAAGTATGATATAAGGAAAGGGTTTAATTTTCTAATTTGTAAGTTCATACGACTTGTATGATATTGAACACTATTATTTATTTTATGTGTTTGGATATTTTTATAATGATTTTAATTTTAAATATTCCAAAAATTCATGGAGTATTAAGATCCATTTCATGTTGTTTATTTACATTTCATTTTATTCAAAAGATACCAATGTTGACAGGGTTTCATCTTATATTTTCTTCATTGAGACATGTTTTAATGCTATAAACAAATTTCTCATTTATATGGTGTATGTACATCCCAATAATTTATTTTAGAAAATACATGATTTATTGAAATGTATTTATTGAACCATATGATTTTCATTATTTTAATGACATTTTTCTAAATAATTACTAAATTCATAAGCATTCGACATCTCAATTCCATTTCATTGAGACATATTTGATGTTATTCATGTACTAATATGTATATGGTGTGTACACTAATCCATTAAAATTTAATATTAGGGTTACTTATTGATTCCTGATATTTTATGTTACCATTTTAATTATTTTATCAAAGTAAATTGGATTGAAAAAAATTCAATGTGGTAAGGGTTTACCATTTCAAATTTACTTCTTTGGGACATATGATATGATTATAAACGTATCTTATTTAATGGGGAGTATATATTAAACCATTGATATTTTTTTCATGAATATCCTTATATCCATGGTGTTTAATGTTTTACTTGAAGATATTTCATTTACAGGGGTCATGAATCAATTGTTACCAAAGTGGTAAGGGTTTTATGTTGAAATCTCATTTTCCCAAAATTGTTTTTTCATAAATTTTACAAGTAGGAAATTATATGATATATTTATCACAAGTTTCTTTATTATCTTATCCTATAATTATTAGTAAAAATTAGTTTTTTTCCTTTTTTTCCTCTCATTAAATTCTCAAGATACTAAAATAATGTTTACAAATAAACCCTATATTATTTATCACTCATGTCAAAAATAATTTTTCTTCCATATCAATTATTTCTATATTTCTATCAAAAATGATTTTAATTATCTATAAAGTTTTATTAAAGTAGTTTTTATCAATTTTTTACCTTTAATAATCTTTTTAAACAAATTTACTTTTCAATCTTAATGAGGTACATTTGAATTGTTACAAAATATGATAATGGATTTTTTTAATAAAATTCCTCATTAATGTCTTTCCCCCGCATAATGAATTCTATTTTCATAGAAGCTTCTATTATAATATTACATGGTTCTTCTAAATGGTAACTTTTTCCTTAATAATGGAAATTTTTTATATTTTTAAAAATTTATATTAAATAAAATGGAATTTTCTGCAAAAAAATTCCAATGGTGTTTTACATGTATTCTAATATAGAATAACATCATTTGATGATGTAACATACACACTTATTTTAAATGTATGGGATTTAATGATTATAAAATTATTCATTCTTTTTTTGTTGCAATCTTATGTGGGTTCTAAATATTTAGGGTTTTTTTGGGAAGAGGGTATTAGTTAGGAAGCTAAAAAAGTAGTATAAAGGTTTGGTTGTGTGGTGGATAGAAAATAGACATCGACCATCTAGATGTTGTTTAGTAGTTCTGTTGGATACTAAGAACCCTACCATATTACTATTTTTCTGAAAATAATGCATGGAATTCTTCAAGAACATAACTTACTAGTGAAACCAGTATAGGGGTGTATTTAATAAACTGATTTTTTTTAATTCAACATAGTATGATATATTATTTAATAATAGGATATTACCCCTTGTATTATTTTGATTTTGATACGTCTCGATCAGTCCATAGACTCAACAAAACTTCTCCCCCTTGCTCTATGACCTTTGAACAATACATTATGATATCACATTGATTATTTTATTCATTCCAAAACTAAATCACTCTTCCTTGATTGATGTACATGAATCTATGTCAAATATATATTTTCCACAAATATCCAATGTTTTTTTCTCCCTTTTGTTGTTAAACGGTGGTGGTTCTTGAAAGTTGATTCCATTAATTGATCAAATACATATCTACCAATTAATTCATGTTTTCTATGAGTATATATTGGTGAATCATATTCATATAAATTTTATTAATGATAGAATTATGATGAAACCTTAATCCATATCCATTTACTTGGTGGGTTGGTGGTTGATTCGACCTATCGATGATGAAACCCTTTATCACAGATATAATTGTCATAAATGTTGGATGTTTATGGGAAAATATTTTAATAAAGATCATCAAGAGACCTCTCTTCTTATTTAATTTCATATTCAATATATTTTTATTTGATGGGATGATGATAGTATGATGATGGATTGATGATTGTGGGCTATACCTTGGTCCCTCTTATAGAATCGACATAGTGTTCACAATATTTTCTTCACACATCAAAAAATCCACTGAATAAGAATTCCATCTATTCATATACCAATTAATTGATTCCATTGAAGGAATCCCTAAGGTATGTGTTTCTTGAACAACCTTTTTATATGAAATTTCGTAAGCCTATATAATAATCATATTTCATGATGAACTAGAAAAAATATAAGATACCCATGATGCGTGGGTCATTCTATGTTTGTATGTGACATGTTAGGTTTTGATTACTTCATTAAACATAACATGAACACCATTATCCTCAAGGTATGAAGTTCCTTACAATTTGGGGATCTTTTATACATTTTTCTCAATTTTATAAATCTAATGAAGGCCTTCTTTATTTGACCATGCCAAATATTGATCACATAGGGGTTTGTTTATAGCTCATGAGACCTGTTATGATTCATGATTCCATGTGTGTTCCTAAATTTTATTTTTCTTATTTGATGATGATAACATGTTGTCATATGTTTCTTTTATTTCTCTCATGATGATATGCTACATATCCAGGAATTCTCTACCCTTTTATGGGTGTTACCATGCCTTTTTGTTTACTCATGGTACATGAGATCGGTGGACCATCATTTGATGATTATCCCTTTAAGGGGGAGTGAAAACTACTTTCAATGATGGACCAGATCATGTGGTATAGTAATGGAGATATGGATGGATTGTCTCAAGGTAACGGTATTAAGGAAATGACATTCTAGAAGCCAGACCCAAGGAATATATGGGGTATAACAGTCTAAATGCCTAACCCAGGAATGATCTTGGAAATGATGTATTAGGGGCTTGATCCAACTCAATTCCTTGAGACAACTGATAGATGTGTTTAAAAGCCCTTTGGGAATATTCGTATAACTTATGACATCCTATGACTATTATTCTAGAATAGAGCTGAAGAGGGTATAACTTGGGGTTTCTACTTGGTTAGTGCACAACCACTCGACACATGATTGTATGTTTTTCACATTGGTTTCACATTAATTATTATCATGTAATAGACCTATTATAACAATGAAAAATTATTAATGATGCATTGGTGGTTTCCTACAATATTTTATGAAACACACCCTGCATGACCATCTCGATGATTGTGCAGAATTCATGTTTAGGGATCCAAGTAATGGAATGGTGCTTGTGGTTGATAACTGAGTAGAGGAGCATGTAGTTGGTAGAAGACTAGGACATTCCCTAGAGGACTCCTCATCTTTTTTATTTGTTTATCTACTAACATTTATACATTTTTTACCTTTCCACACTGGGATACCTATTATCCTATTTTTATTATTAGTTTTCTATATTATTAGTATTCATTAATTTACACTTATTATTTTATTATATTCTATTGATTGTATTATTATTTTTGAATGTTCATGATACTAAGGAAATATTTTCCCTATTGATGGGATTGGACCACCATATACATTTTCTTGTCATGCATATTAGTTATTTAATTTTATGCCTTGATTTGTGTTATCTATTCGAGATAGACATGTACTTTATGGAAATATATATTGTTTTTTCATTTTTCTATGACATATATAAGTTGTATTTAATTAGTTTAACCAAATAAAGTTATTATATTTGTATATATATGACTTTTCCTAAATTTAATTGATGGATACGTTGGTTAGTGTAATGAAGGATATATCATGAGATATCATGAGACTCATGGGGAAACCATTATGTGATCCATTATATGGATTATGATTTCTCTTAAATGTTCAAAATTATTCCCTCAATGTTATGGAAGATTTAACTTCATATAATATTAATGGGAACACTAAATAACATTTTTCAAGCTAATAATACTAGGGAGGATGCCCTTATTTTACTACCTTTTTTATTAGAGGATGCACTATTGTATACTCAAACACCTTCTTCAGTGGTCCTGGTAGTTGTCCCAATTTATCTGGGAGCCCTCTCATTTTTTTAGGTCAAGGGAGAATGGGTTCTAAAGTCCACGATCCACTATGCCTGATACTTCTATCCCTAGGATACTCCATCCATTCAAGGAACAAGAAAATCACAAGTTTTTGAAGACTTGATAGACTTCATAGAGGGTTTATTCAACCTCATTGAGACACCTAATGATAGGAAGGTGAATCTGGAATTGTTCATGCTATGGAAAATATCCTATCATTGGTGGTGCAATATGGGAAATACTGGAATACATGATGGTATCACATAAGAGTATTTCAAGGACCTATTCTTTAGGGAATATTTTTCTAAGAATATAAATCTATATAATGCATAGAATCTCATGGATTTGAAACAAGGGTCAATGATATATTCTATATACTCAAATCATTTCTGAAAGATGCTTTTCTTCTCTACCCATTGATGAAAACAAGGCATAATTGGAAAAGAAGTTCGAGATTAGAATATATCATATATTCAGATAATATGTATGTACATTTGAATTAGCGACATACCAAGAGGTTGATTACAAGTCCAAGATCATCGAGGATTTCCTAGATGAGGGTAAAATAGTTGGTCTTTTTTTACCTTTATGAGTTTAAAAGGGTTGAATTGTTAATACTAAAGTGAGTACCATCTTTAGTAGAAGGAAGAGGATGAATAGGGATGTGCAGTAGAGAAGTGTTATGCAGGTGGATCAGAGTTATTCTTCTTTGTTTCCCTCGATAGTTTATCCAATGATATTAAAATATTAAACATTCAGGTACTACCACAGGGCTTTCTTGACACCTCCAATAATGTTCTATCATTATGAAAGGATGGGAAACCCTAAATAATTTTATAATAAATATTTGAGGATATGATTCTATAAGGTTGTGAGGATGATGTTGTTTAGAGACTAGAGATCTGACATGGGTCTATATCAATAGGAGAATACGATGATATCTTATACTATTATTGTGTCTCTTGGATAGGGTGGTGGAGCTGCAGTGGGCTATATTCATGCATTGAATCATAATTCAAAAGATAGTGGTGAGGGACCACATAATTCACAATGTATTTTTCTTATCACATATTCTTTATATACAATATTGTTTGAATATTCTTATTCTCATTCCTTCATATATTCATCAGTTATTACTGTCCTTGAATTACTGGTCAATTTTTCTTCTAAGATACTATCCCTAGAACATAAACCATATAATTATTAAGTTTTAAATAAGAGAGGTAAAAATAAGAAAAGATAGAAGAAAAAATGTTAACAGGTTACTTGATTTAGGGAGGTCTAAAAAAATGTATAACCAATCCATTTTCATACACAAGATTCACACCCTCATCCCGAAGAGAACATTTTTTGGGGAAAAATAGTTCCTCTCTCGATGTCCCACCTTATATTAAAGTAAGTATGCAATTTGTTTCCCACCCTACATGAATGAAGTACTTATATCTGGCTGTCAATATGATATCTTCATTTTCTAATGATATAAAAAACAATCCAATGATTGGGACTTGATCTGTGAAGATAATTTTACCAAGACAAAAAGTATGTTTATACTACCACCATGTTGATATTTCCATGTATTCATAAAAGAAGTCCTATGGGAATTACCTTTTCCTCTACCTGAAGAGACCCCCTAGAACCAAAAACCACTGTGATTTCAAATATGATGTCCCCCCATTGATCATGCACCAGACCTCACCCTCATAACAATCGGGCTAAAAAACCATCGGTATTAACATTTAAAGAATATGGAGGATGTATCTAATAAACCCAACATCCCTTCTTGAAATCTATAGTATATTTTATAGATATCCGTCATAATATTATCTATTTGATCATGGCTGAATCTTCCAACTTTTTAACAAAATGGATTATATCAATCAATATGTTTGTGGTCTTGATTAAAATAACTCTTTCTATGCAAAGAGTTTCATCGACCTGGGAATTGTTCTCCACCTTCCATAATCTCCACCAACATTCCATTAGAACCAGAGTTATTGTTTTCCTTTTCTCTCAAACAAATCCCACTCCCAAAAACAAATCGTCCATGAAAATAACACTCTAGATTAGCTATCTATAAAAATCAATGAAATCCCCAAATTCACTCCAAATAATACAATAACATTCCCTCTTGAAAAATTGACTAAAATTATACCATGTACTTTTCATGAAACAAGATCACCTAGATACAATCTAGATTCCTAATGGTTTGATGGTATCATCAGTAGGTGAACCATAGTTCTGTATATTCCACATAATGATGTTGTACTTCACTGATGTCTCCTTAGACCACAATGAATCTCCCCACCTATCCTTGGGAGGATTATTTTTTCCCACCTATCCCCGTGAGCATGTAGTATTGGTCTATAATTGAGTCAACTAGGCTTGATCCCAACACATGTTGTTGGCTTGGCACATTCAGTAGGAATGGTTTTTCCCCCCTCATTATTCCTTATTTTTTATGATCTCTATCAGGATGCCTATCTAAAAACTCTATAAGACATCACCCTAATAGAGGAGTTGAATTTGAGAGTGTCCTCTGTTTGGGTATGTATCCCATTTTGAACTCACCCCCCACTTATCATATAGACCAGTGAGATTTAAAGGACCATAAAGTTCATCTATTGTTCTGAAAGAAGAATAGATTTATTTGGATGAGCACATTATGGTGGGGTACACCTACTTTGTTATCCAAGAAGAAAGATGATTGTCTTTGAATATACATTAACTACCAAAAGATGAATCATGTGATGGTGAAGAACAAATGTCACATTATTAGGATTAACAATCTATTGGATCATTTATGGGGATCTTAATGGTTCTCTGAGACTCATTTCCAATCTAGTTATCAGAAGAAAAAAGCTATAGATAATCAAATCCCCAAGATAGTATTTCAGAGAAGGTATGGGATATAAAAGTACTTGGTGTAGCTATTTGGATAAAAGAATGTGATGGAATAATTCATAGATCTCATAAATAAGATATTTCACCCATATCTTTAGTTTTTCGTCATGGTGTTCATTTATTAGGTACTCATCTACTCACTGACCCCATAGTATCATGTTAGGCTTCATGAGATATTCTAAATCACACATCGAGCACATCTGATTGATATAAAACTATTAAACTGTAACTTTTGGATTTAAGAGGTAAAATTATTAGGGAATATGGGGTATGAGATAGGTATATTTGTTGACCCGTATATTTTTGAGGTTGTGATTTCCTAAACATATAGTAGGAACATGTTTGAGAATATGAGATCTATGGGTTTATATGGATACTACCAACATTGTATCCAAGAATTCTCTCGTCTATGAGAACCTATTACTATACTAATAAGGAAGGGAGTAATGATCTAGTGTTCTAGGCTATGTGAAATCAAATTTCATGATCTGATGAGGTGTTTTTTAATAGATAATGGATTCATGCCTTCATATATGGGGATTGATTATGATTTGTACTATGATGCAACATTCATTGGTTTGGGAGTAGTACTAATATAGAGGGATTAGGTTTTATCTTTTGGGTCATGTCAATTGTGACCCAATGATTGAAACTATCCTACACATGACAAGGATATAGTAGTAACGTTTTATTATTTTAAGTGTTGGAGACACTATCCCTTAAATGAGTTGTTTATTGTCTACAATGACACCAATTAAATTTTCTATATCTTCAAACAACAAGACATGAATATGAGGAAGTTGAACTTGATATAGTATCAATTATTGTTTGACACTGAGGTGGATTATTAACCTAGTAAGGATAAAATTATTTTAGATTCACATATTCATAAGAACTAGGAATCGTAGGGGCTTGGGGAACAACCTTCATTGGAATAGTGGTCTCTCATGATATTATTATATGACTTTTGTATGGATGCTTATGAGGACAAGGTATTTATGATAGGTGATAAACTGGTGGCCACATATTCTTTTTTGATCTGGGTAATGTTATGATCGGGGACTAAACTAGATTGTGCTAGGATGTGGGAATAATTAGCTTCTGGTGATAGGAGACCGGTACAGTCATCAGATGACAATGATGTGATCCTCGTTTAGGGGAGTGATGAAGTCCTTGCTCTTATTCGGGAAGTTAAGATAAAGGGATTCTATACATTTATGTGGCTGGTTTATCCTGTTGTGAAAAATATGTTTCATAAAAATAGGTGATTGTTATGGTGAAAAATGATGAAGAGGGACATTGTTGTATTTGTTTCCTAACACCTTACCTTCGAGAGGATAATAACTGAGCACTAGCGTTGTGGAGGCTAATCCATCAAGTTACTAATAACATATGGATGTGGATGGACATCATGATCTACATTGTGATGGTTTTATTTTGACCCAAATGATTCATGACACTATTTCATTGATTATTGATCAAATGATGAAAGAAGCTCATTTCTACCAATATTTGAGACTTAACTAGTAGAAAAGATGGGTAAACTAGATATACACGAGATATTATGAATTAAAGAAGTCATCCTAATCATTTTACATGAAAGAGATTCATGTTTTACATTAGAATTTTTTCAGTTTTTTCAGAAGGCCTTGGGTACCCAACTGAGATTGAGAACAATGTACCATCATCAGGCATATAAAATTTTTGAGCATATGATTCACATATTAGATGATATGATTGGTCATGTGCCCTATATTTTTGTTCATCTTTGGATAATATACATTAATTGGTTAATTTTTAATTATTCAATAGTTAATATGATTTTATTCATATGAATCTATATGAGTATCTTAATATCAGGCCATTCCATTTACTAATCTATTGGCATGAGGTTGGTGTGGTAGGGGTTGTGGGGCCTAGTTTTGTATAGGAAACCTCTATGATAGTGAAACTGATCAAGAATAGGTTAAAAACAACTCATATCAGGAAAAATTCATATACCAGCAAAAGTGTTAGCTCCACAAAGATGAATACCCTGAGAGGGGGGTGAATCAGGGTATGACTAATTTTAAAATTAATGCATGTTCTGAAATTGTTTCGCTGTTAAGAAAAACACTCTTCTATCTCTTTCCTGTTGCACAATATAAACAGAAAGTAAAGCATGCATAGGACATAGCGATTTTTACATGGTTCACCCTCACTGGGCTACGTTCAAAGAGCATACGCTAACAAGTTGTCGGTCATACCAAATTTTACTAAACTTCACTAGTTGTGGATGCAAGGATCGGTTACAGTCACTCTATCCCAGGCTCACTGCCTTTACAAGATTTAGGATCAGCTCACTGCTTTCCCAAGGGTCACTCCCTTTTTCTCTCTCTCTCTAGCTTACTGCAGGTGGAGACGATCACATTCTTCCTCTTCCTTCTCTCACTACTCTGGAAAGGATCCACACACAGTTTATAGACCTGTAGGTCTCTTCATTTGAATGAAGGAATGCATCTTACACTGTATGTAGATGCCCTTTTGAAGTACAACATTCACCCGTAGATGAATATCTCTTTGCACCAAAGGTATCGGGCAAACTTCCAGCTTCCACGCAGCCCAAAAATCACTGCTGGATATAAACCTTACTTGGAACACAAGTCAATCTCGGTGTGCAAGTCACAACTGTCATGCAAGTCTTCCTCAACTACTTGCGTGACTCAAGCTTCTGCAACTCCAAACCTACGCGACTCACTTCCTTCCTCGCCTAAACCACCTCAGGTGGGCAACTAACACTTGGCACGCAACTTCCAATACTGGCGTGCAAGTCCCACTTGCACGAAACATCACCACCTGCGCGACCACCACACCTATGTGATGGGAGCTCTAAATATTCAAAGTGTTGAACTCCGGTAAGAAATTAAGAGAGGTGGTCCAGTATTTATAGGCAATTTGACCACCCTGCGCGACGGCGCGCAAGTCAAACCTCGGCGTGCAAGTCTCAGTGCGCATGTCTCTTCCCCTGCAAGTCACTTGCATGACCCACTTTTAAACTTGTGAAAACCTCTTCCTTTTCCATATTTTGATCTTCTTATCTTGAAAACCCATAGGTGCACAAGTTCTAAATCTTCCAAGGCATCAGCACGCAAGTCTCTTCATGGCACGCAATTCACCTGCGTGACACCACCAATACATGCGTGAAACTTATTCCTTTTCCATATTTTGATGATTTGATCTTGAAAAACATATGGCACGCATGTTTACAAGCCTTAATGTACACGGCGCGCAAGTCCCTTTGCCAAAAACCACTTTTCTTCATTTTCCCATTTTTTGGCCCAAAAATTTGGCAAACACTGGAAAACGACGCCACCTTGTATCTGTTCTTTTTATGGCACCTCGAGATCATTCATTCCATTATCAACATTCTTGAATCCAATATTGAACGTTGACCATAGCTCTTGAACTTGACATTCCACCATGAAATCCCCTTTGTCAACAAATTTGTATGTCATGGTTTTCTTTGTCAACAATCACAGCATAGTTGTCCACTTTTCCAACAAATATAATCACCTAAAAAATGCTGTAATGATGTCATGGTGGATTTTTCCCAACAATCTCCCCCTTTGGGTTTGTTTACAACTCTTCCATAAAAGGATACATCATTGATTCTTCATCCACCATTTGCCTTTTTCGATTATGATAGCGATCAAGGATTTACTCAACACATAATCTAAGCCCACATGAGCAATGCTCGGCGTGAGAAACAAGAGTAAATGAAATGTTCATCAATGAATCACTTCATCTCTGACATACACTGTTTACACCAAACAGATACCAATTTTTAGCAAACTGATACCAATTTTTGGAAATCTTCTTACCACATTCCAACATCTCTCTTTTTCTTTTATCACGATCCTCAGCTGTCGTTATATCTATTCTTTGATCGATCACTTCTATCATCGTCAGATTTTATACGCTCCCCCTTTCTACTCACAGCTTCAACACCTCTGTAGCCCTATTTCCCATGTTCTCTAAGATAAGATCTGGCTATGCACGTTCAACTAGCTTTAACTCCCCCTATCTGGCTGCTCCACCTATCAGCTTCTCCCCATATCTCAAATCTCCACACTGTCTCCCCCTTGAACAATCACTATTTTCTCCCCCTTTCTCAAAGAACCCAAAGGACACTCTTTTGCAGTCT
This sequence comes from Viscum album, assembly GCA_963277665.1. NCBI lineage: Eukaryota > Viridiplantae > Streptophyta > Magnoliopsida > Santalales > Viscaceae > Viscum > Viscum album. The sequence continues at coordinate 1,775,378,146 of OY728133.1, read as the reverse complement.
GTAACAGAGTAGAGAACACATTAGCACATTAGGGAAAAACACATCATACCTCGAGGAGAGGGGGGGTTTCACATCCACACTATTTCAAGTGCGGGGAGTCGACTGAACTCCCACAGCCAGTCGATGCCTTAAAAATGCTTCCTTGGGTAAGGCCTTTTTCAGAATGTCTGCAACCTGTAGTTATGTAGGGACATACTCAAACTTCACAATTCATTGCTCAACTTTCTCCTTGATAAAATGATACTTTATCTCAATGTTATTTTTCCTTGAGTGATGGATGGGATTTTTTCTATGATTTATGGCACTTGAGTTATCACATTGGATTACGATCGGAGACATCACTTCAACTCCCATATCTTCAAGCTGCTTCTTCATCCATAATAACTATGTGCAAGCTTGAGTGGCTACAATATACTCATCTTTTGTGGATCTTAATGAAATGCAATCTTGTTTCTTGCTTAGCCAAGAAATACGAAATTCGCCAAGATAGAATGAACAACTTGATGATGATTTTCTGTCATCCGCTGAACCAGCCCAGTCTACATCAGTATATCCCAATAACTCTGTCTAATATTTTTCAATATATGTCCAGCCGAAATCCATTGTGCCCTGGATATATCGAAGTATTCTTTTCACTGAAAGCATGTGGCTTTCCTTGGGATTACTCTAATATCTCTCTACCTGGCATGTGGCGAAGACAATATCATTCCTTGTCGCGGTCAAGTACAACAAACTTCCAATAATTTTCCTGTATTCTGTGATATTAACTGCCTTTCCATCCTCATCTTTTGATAATTTCATCCTGGTAACAACCAGAGTCTTCATCGCATTGGAATTTTCCATTCCAAACCTTCTCAAAACCTCCTTGGTGTATTTGTATTTCAAAATGAAAGTTCCATTACTTCCTTGTGTCACTTGTAAGCCAAGGAAAAATGTTATCTCTCCAATCATTGATATTTCAAATTCATTTTTCATGAATTCAGAAATATGTATGCATTGAGCTTCATCGAATCCACCAAAAATTATGTCATCGACATACACCAGCACCATCATCCTTTGATTACTTTCATTGCTAAAGTAGAGATTGTAATCAACTCCTCCATACGGGAAACCAAGCTTCTTAAAGTACTGATCGAGACTTGAGTACCATGCTCTTGGTGCTTGTTTCATACCATACAATGCATTCTTCAGCCTGTAAACTTTGTTCTCATCCTCATGAATTAGAAAACCATCTGGATGCTCAATGTACACCTCTTATTCCAGAACCCCATTCAAGAATGTGGATTTGAAATCCATCTGGAACACTTTGAACTTTCTTTTCACTACTATGGTTAAAAATAATCTGATTATCTCCAGCCTTGCAACTGGTGTAAATTTATCATCTACATATATTCTGTCTATCTGGAAGTATCCCTTTCACACTAGCCGTGATTTATTTCTCATAACAGCTCCATCTTCATTCATCTTGTTGTGATAGACCCATTTAGTCCCAATGAAATTCTTGTCTGCTGACCTCGAAACAATCTCCCATGTCTGGTTCTTCTCGACTTGATCAAGTTCTTCATTCATAGCCTGAACCCAGTTTTCATCTTCAGCTGCATCAGAAAAACATTTCGGCTCCACCTGAGATAAAAATGATGTTTGTTATAATGACTTCATTCTTTGAGTATGAACTGGAGCTGTCTGATCACCAATGATATTCTGCCTATCAATTTCAGCTCGACTCTTTGGCTTCCTTACAGACACAGACTTGACATATTCTTGTTCATCACCAGTATCTTCTTCTGAGTCAGCCTCTGCCACTTCTACTCCCCCTGTGTCACTTACCTCATCATCAATTTCATCCAAAAACTATTCACTAGGTCATTGAGCATTCTGTTCATTTTCGACTATAGTGTCATCATTGCTCTCAACAATTTTTCCCATCCTTTTGTTGAAGCATTTATATTCTTTACTTTTCCCTGATTATCCAAAGAATGTCCCCTCATCTCCTCCTGCCTCAAACATCCTGTGATTTTCATTATTGATAATTAAACACTTACTTCCAAAGATTCTAAAGTATTTCACCATTGGATTCATTTCATACCATAGTTCATACGGAGTCTTCCCTTACTTCGGACACAACAGAGACCTGTTCGAAACATAGGCCGATGTCAAAACTACTTCCTTCCAAAATTTCTCTGGTAGGTCATTATCAATAAGCATCATTCTGGACATGTTGTTATTGATCTGATTTCTCCTTTCAACCACTCCATTCTGTTGGGGAGTTCTTACTAATGATGCTTGATGCCTTATTCCGTGTTTCTTGAGATAGTCTTCGACTTGACTGTTTGTGAATTTCGTATCGTTATCAGTATGAAACTTCAGAATTTTCTGCCCAAGCATCTTTTCTGATTCCCTCCTATATAGCTTGATACAACTGAACACCTCTGACTTATGGGTAATTAAAAATACCCAAGACATTCTACTATAATCATCAATTAAAAGAACATAGTACCTTTTTCCATTTTATGGCTCGTGGTGAGATAGGTCCACATACATCAGCATGCACCAATTCAAGCACTTTGGTTGATTTCAGTTCCTTTGGCCTATATATCTTTCTGATGATCTTCCCTTGTTGACAAGCATCACATTTATGAGTATGATCACGTGATAGTTTGGGAAGGTCTCTAGTAGTATCACATTTTACCAGATCTTCCATGGATGGTTCACATAGGTGACCAAGTCGCTTATGCCACAACTGGTTTTCTTCTTCTCTGGATAAAAGGTACAAATCTTCTTCCCCAATTAGAAGGTAAATATTTCCCTCTGTCTTTTTTCCTTGTACAACAACTGCTCCATCTTTTTCTTTCACAACACATATATTCTTGTTAAATCAAATAGAGTGCCCAGAGTCACATAATTGACTGACACTGAGTAAGTTATGGCTAAGCCCCTATACTACCAAGACATCAGCACGTCTTATTTCTTCCCCCCCCCCCACAAATTTGGACATTCTGGAACCAACAATCTTCAGCCCTTCATCATTCCCAAACATGACAACTACTTCTTTGTCATATTTTATGTCTGTAATTATATCCTTGTTCCCTGACATATGGGATGTGCAACAACAGTCAACGATCTATAAACCTGAATGATCTGAAGCTTTAAGGGAAATTTCTGCAACTATTGCCTTTTCTTCTTTATTCTTCTTGGTCCAAACTTTTTCTTTCCCACTCAACATAGACTGAGACTTCTATTATTTCTCAGAGTATAATGGATCAGCTTCATCTTGCAAAGCCACAAATCTATTCTTCATTTTTAACTCACCTGTGGGTTTGTTGATCTTCTTCTTGCTAACGTTTTGATTCTGCTTTGTCTCATTTCTCTGTATGGTCTATGTACAATACCTATCCATGTGTCCAAATCCTCCACACCAAAAATAGTGTCCATCAAGATATGTTCTGGAAAACTATTCTCTATTGGGCTTCTACATCTGTTCCTATTCCCTTCTATATCTCTTGGCTATGGAACATAGATATTGTGAATATTCTATCTTCTCACAACAATAACACCTGATATAGAGTGCATTCCTTCGTGTTACTTCGGCACTATGATTTTCCCTTTGGTATCTCTGAATATTCTAATTCTGTTTTGTGCCCAAATCAACCTTCAATTTCAGGACGGGTGCTTGCGGTCTGACATCAACTGCCACAGATTTTTGTTTCTTATCAATCCCTAAATCAACCTTAGCATTTGAGCTTTCTTGCTGTTTCACTCCTGCTGAACTACGAGCCTCCTCTTTCATCTTCTCTATCTTTTAAATGGCCTGCCTTTCTGATATCACATTAGGGGTCAAGAGTTTTTCTTGAACCTTCATTTTTCGTCACAAACTTACCACTTCTTTTTCAAGCTCTTTGATACGTCTGACCTGCTCCTTTCCTGTGTTAGTCAAATAATCAATTTCCTTCTTTTGTTCCTCAATTTTAAGCTTTTCCTCAATACTATTTTCTGAGCTCTCTGGTGTTAAGGATTTTAGTTTTTAAATTTCTTCTAAGAGCTCATACTTTTCTTCATCATGGTGTTGCATATATAGTTTGGAATCATGAACAACTTTATTGGATTTCTTTGTTTTGGATCTCCAAACGTCTATCTCCGCAAGAGATGCTTCCAATTCAGCTTCCATATCAACTCTCCCTTCAATTTCTTCTTCTTCTTCAATGACAGCTTCTTCCTTTTTCTGAGAACTACCAACAATCACAACCATGAAATTTACCCCACGATCTCTGAAATTTTCTATCTCCTCAACCTCTTCATCCTCATACTCATCTAAACATTCAAATTATTGTGAAAGAATATTATTCTTCTTAAATAAATTTCTCTTGAATTGTTTCTTCCCTTTCACAAATGCTGAAGACTTATTCTTGGGAATTTCGACTTCATCTTCATCATTTTCTACTTGAAACATTTTGGGGCATCTTGCAGCAAGATGACCAACTTTTCCACATCTAAAGCAAGCGAGTGGAAGTTTCCCTTTGAACGTTCCTTTTCCTCTTTGAAGATTTGAGGAAAGGAATGGAATAACCTCATCTGTCTCTTCTTCTTCTTGAGAATCTTCAATGGTGACCTTTTTCAATGCCTTAAATTCCATCTCTTTGGATTTTCCCTTTTCTACATCCTCATTGTAATCATTCCTCATCTCATATGCAACCAAGGTACTATGCAAGTTGTCCAGTGTGAGCTCTTTGGGATCATTATCTTCTAGAACAAAAACTTTTTCATTGAACCGGGGTGGATGCTACCTCAAGATGTGCTTTACGATCTTTATGTCTTTAATGAATTCACCAAGACCTCGCATATCTTCCACTACAACATTTACCCTGTCAAATAATGCATCAATAGACTCATTCAGGTTCATCTTCAGATCTTCATACTTATTCCACAACACTTGTAGCTTTGCCTCTCTGTTCTTTGTATCTCTTTCATATATATTCAATAGCTTTTCCCACATGGCAGGTGACATTTTTTTTGACATAACCTTTGTATAGATAGGATTGGAAAGGGCTCCCCCTAAGGCATTAATTTCTTTGACATCTACATCCAACTCTCTACGTTCATCTTCTGATAATGCGCCACTATTAATATCAGCTGTTATACCATGCATTGCTATTTTGAATACATCCATTCCCACAGATCAAAAGTAGTGTGGCATCCGATTCTTCCATAGCTGAATGTTTTTCCCGTCGAAGATCAGAATCCCTATATGATTGGTAACCTCCATTGAGAGGAGAACTAATATCAACCTTTCGCTCTGATACCAATTGTTTGGACCACAAGGATGAATACCCTGAGAGGGGGGGGGGGTGAATCTCGGATTGACTAATTTTAAAATTAATGCCCGATTTGATCTTGTTTCGCTGTTAAAAAAACAATATTCTCTTTCTTTCCTGTTGCACAATGTAAACAGAATATAAAGCATGCACAGGACACAACGATTTTTACTTGGTTCACCATCACTGGGCTACGTCCAAGGAGAATACGCCAACAAGTTGTCGGTCATACCAAATTCCACTAAACTTCACTAGCTGTGGATACAAGGTTCAGGTAGAGTCACTCTATCCCAGGATCACTGCCTTTACAAGATTTAGGGTCAGCTCACTGCTTTCCCAAGGGTCACTCCCTGTTTCTCTCTCTGGCTCACTGCCGGTGGAGAGGATCACCTTCTTCCTCTTCCTTCGCTCACTGCTCTGGAAAGGATCCACTCATTGTTTATAAACCTGTAGGTCTCTTCATTTGCATGAATGAATGCATCTTCCTCTATATGTAGATGCTCTGTTGATGTAAAACTTTCACCCATAAATGAATATCTGTTTGCACCGAAGGTATCAGGCAAACTTCCAGCTTCCACGCAGCCCGAAAATCACTACTGGAAATAAACCTTACTGGGCGTGCAAGTCAATATTGGCGCACAAATATCGGTGCGCATGTCACAACTGGCGCGCATGTCTTCCTCAACTACTTGTGTGACTCAAGCTTCTGCAACTCCAAACCTGTGAAACTCACTTCCTTCCTCGCCTAAACCACCTTAGGCGCGCAACTAACACTTGGCGCGCAACTTCCAATACCGGCACGCAAGTCCCACTTGCGTGACACACCACCACCTGCGTGACTACCACACCTGCGTGACGGGAAATATGAATCTTCAAATTGTTGAACTTCGGTAAGAAATGAGGAGGGGTGGTCTAGTATTTGTAGGCAATTTGACCACCCTGCGCGACAGCGCGCACGTCAACTCTCGATGCGCTAGTATCGGCACGCAGGTCTCTTCCCCTGCAAGTCACTTGTGTGACCCACTTCCAAACATGCTCGAACCTCTTTCCTTTTCCGTATTTTGATCTTATGATCTTGAAAAACCATAGGTGCGCAGGTTCTCAAGCTTCCAAGGCATCGGCGTGCAAGTCTCTTCACGGCACACAAGTCACCTGTGCGACACCACCAATACTTGCGCGAAATTTATCCCTTTTCAATATTCTGATGATCTGATCTTGAAAAAAATATGGCACGAAAGTTTTAAAGCCTTAATTTACATGAGGCGCATGTCCCTTTTCCAAAATCCACTTTTCTTCATTTGTCCATTTTTAGGCCCAAAAATTTGGAAAACACTGGAAAACATTGCCACTTTGTATCTGTTCTTTTAATGCCACCTCCAGATCATTCATACCTTTATCAACATTCTTGAATCAAACATGTATCGTTTACCACAGCTCTTGAACTCGACATTCCACCATGAAATCCCCTTTGTCAACAAATTTGTATGTCATGGTTTTCTTTTTCAACAATCACAACACAGTTGTCCACTTTGTCAACAAACACAATCACCTCAAAAATGCTTCAATGATGTCTAAAGGGATTTTTTCACAAAAAAAATCATGTTAACATTGGAGTTCACTATAGGCATTCACTTTCTTTAGGGTGAATCCTCAGTTAGGTCACTGATGCTTGAGGAAGTTGGGAAATCTGGCATCATGCTATGTCAGAACCATTGAGATCACTGAGTTGGTTTGGTTTGTGTCATATTTTGTAGATATTATTTATTCATACTGAGGTATGAAAAAATATGTTTCATGTTCCTCTAAATTGGAGCTAATTTCACAATATTACACATTTCATCGACAAAAATGATTTTGAGATGGATCCTGAGGCATCGTACTTGAGGCACCTATTGTGGACAGTATAACAGAGTGATAAATTCCATCAAGGTAAGACAATTCAACTAATTTAGATTCTATGGAATCTGGGAAGGATCTATAAGGATAACTAGAGGTGTAAGGCTGTTGTTCTGACTCAATGGTCAATTTAGTTTGAGAAGAACCCTTGATGGTAATTCTCAGGGATGAGAAGTTGTTATAGGTTATAATTATAACATTCTCACATGATTTCAATGTATGGGATGTTAATTTTTTAAAAAATTATATATTTCTTTTTTGATATACTCTTATACTAGTTTTTGGTTTTCCAAGATGATCCAATGACATTTTCTCTATTCCATTATAGAATAGTGGCATATCTATCGTGTTGAAATCATTCCTTGATAATATCAAGATATACCAATGAATACAAGAAACATATTGGTATATGTTTTCGAATCATATACCTAGATCTCTTTTAGATGGTGGATTGATTATGTAAACATAATTAGTTGATTATTCATTAGTATATTGCTGTAAAATTCAACTTGTTAAGAATGAAACCCCTACTTGAGAAATAATTCTCAATAAAAGTGGACATTTCTTGGAATGTATTTTGTTAAAAATCATAATGGGAACCATATTCTTATTGAATCTCATATTAACTATTATCGTTAAATTGATTTATTATGCATTATTATTCTTTTTCTTGATCTGAGTCCCATTCTATAATCATCAATGAGTTAATGATTCAATTGTCGAATTAAAACAGATCTGGTGAATTAGAAACCCTTCCACCAACATACCTCAGAATTGATTTCATTGATGGACTCCCTAAGGTGTAATATTTTAGAATGATCATATTAACATGTAATTATCTTTATTATCTATTATATATTTATTTTTGAGGAAACAAATCCTAGGTTTGACACCCATGACATGTGAGTCGTTCTTTGTTTGTTTGTGATATGTTTGGTCTGTGATTCCTTCAGGAACCAAGATATAGAATAAAGAACCCTAATATTATAAGTTCATTGCCTTTTGGGTCTATCATATACACTTTTTCCGATGGTATAATTTTTTAAAAGTTGTACCCTGTTTGACTGTGATTGATTTTGATCGCATTTATGTTTTTTTGTGGAACATGATACCCATTATAATGATTAATTCCACGAGTATTCGTAGAATAGCTTGTTCCCATGTTTGTTTATTATCAAATATTATATTATGTTGGTAGTATTTATATTATTATGATATGATGTTATTTTCTAGTGTTTTATACTATATTATGTATGTTAGAGTGCCTTAGAGGTTGTACTTAGTAATTGAGGTGAATAGACTATCGTGTGATGATTATCCTTCATGGGGGAGTGGGAACAAATTGTGATGACAAAAATGAGAATATGATTATATAATGATGGAATTTAAGCCAATATTTAGGTAGTGTTAGGAGGGGAATAATGTCCTGAAGGCTAACCCCTATCATAGACGGTGTACAACTATCTAAAATCATAACTGTTAATGATGCCAAGAAATGATGGTTTGGGAGCATGATAGGAACCAATTACCTAAGACAAATGATATATGATATTATTAGCATTGTGATATTTCATTCTCACTGATGACATGTTATAACTTTAATTTTGATGTGAATCTGATGAAATTATAATTAGGGGTGTCTTGTGGATCATTTTGTGTATGAAATCTCGGTATGTGATTATATTTTTGTTATGCCCCCTTAAAATTATTATTATCCTAGAATAAACCTATAATAACTATGAACAATTTTTATGTATTCATTAGTGGTTTACTTTATGGTTTTATCTCTCAAGCCATGCACTAGAATCATGATTCACTTGCAGACTTCATGTTTGGGGATCCATGTATGGGAAAGGGACATGTGGTAGATATATGAGTAAAGGATCATTGAGCTAGTGGTATACTAAGACATACTATAGAGGAATCCACAATTTTATATTTTTTTAACTACATTCTTTTTATACAATGGTTAGTTTTTTCACCTTGGGATGTCAGATTACTTATTTGTATGATTGGTATGACATCAATTATTCATTTTTACTAAGATTATTATATTATATTATATTACATTATTATTTTTGTAAGGACTTGATACTGAGTGTATATTGTCCCTGCTAATGATCTTTGACCCTCACTACTATTTGATATCCTCTTGCATATGGGGAGGTGCACCTGAGGCCATGTGGTACTCCACTTTGGGCTTAGTGTTTTATGTTAGGGAATTTCATATGTTTCTTCTGAAATACAAGGGATATGACCCAATTTTCCTTCTTTAATATTTCTATGTATAGTTTATGATAATAATAATGAAATTATTATGAATCCCATTTTCTTTTCAATCAGTTAATATTTGATGTAATGATTTTTTTCATGGAATTGTAGAATATATATGAATATATAATGATTATTTAGATGATGGTTCAATTATAAACCAAAAATGGGTTATTATGTTATATTCAATGTGTGGATAGTTATGTTATAAAATAAGGATGGTTGGGTCCATTAGAGAACTTAAATGAATCGGTTAATAATGAATGAGTTGAGAAACTCCTAAGACATGAATGAGTTGATAAGATATTATTCTATAAAGGATTTAATTTGATGGATGTTACTCATTATAGAATGTTGGAAATGATTCCGTGGGAATTCCAATAATGTACCTTGTCCACAAGGATAGTCATAAGAGTGTTTTGTGACAAAGGAGGTGATTGTTTAGGCTTTATTCACTAACCACTAGGGTCCCTTTTCCCTTATCCTTTCATATATAGTCTTTCTCTCCCCCCACCAACCCCTATATTCTTCTCTTATATCCCAGGATAGATGTTATTCCTAAATTTCCACCACAAGGTAATGGAATTCCAATGAATTTGGTTTCACTACTGAAATTGACTATGGAGTCTTCATTATTGGATATCAATTTAGTGTCTCATTTAGTAATGAACCATCCCTCGGTGGATTCATTCAACCTATTTTTCATAATATTACGGTTTTTGTGATAGGTAAATCATTGGGTCTCTAGATACACATCACATTATAATTAGTTTTGTTCTAAAAAATACTTTTTATCAACATGGTTGAGATCTCTACGCACATTTTTTGGCTTCTACTTCTCCCTTTTTCTCTATTTATTTGAATTTCAGCTCAAAAAGGACCTTTCCATCACACATATTTTGAATTAACATCCATGTTTTCTTATTTTGTTTTAGAATATTTCATTCTTTTGGTTTATTAAAAATATGGTTGGATGATTCCATTGGGTGTAAAATAATTCTGTAGCATGATTTTATCTGATATATCCTTGTATCAGTGTTTACATCGATGCCTCTAAGGAACCAGTGTATTTTTTATGCTTCGAAATTGAATGGGAGCTTTGATGGGTGTAAGAAACTCATTTTGAATCATTGGATGAATTCTCTTCTTTAAATACCTACATGTGTCATGTTCCATCATCCATCAATGTGGATCTCATAGATGGTAAGTCATACCTGGAGGGAACTGCTAATATATAATCTCGTGGAAAGGGGTCAAGGATTCATCATCCTAATCTAAGGTTCATAGAGGATTTTTCCAGTTTAAAACATGACTTGGAAGGAGAAAAGACTAGAATACAGATGATTTATATGGTGGGATGATTTCATTTGTTATTATTACAACTAATTATTATTCATTATCTTTTGATACCATCATGGTTGGAATAGGGGTAAAAATGGAGGTGATCCATGTGGCCACTAGTGGTTGGCTACCTTAGAAAATGGGGAAGATTCTAGCCCTCTCTCATAAACATTACAGTTGTTTAATGATACTGATACTTAGCTGAAGGGTTCTTCATTCTAGCATGTTCCCTCATGTACAATCTATCTTTAAAATAATTTCAATTCACAAAATGTGGATAGAGATGAGGATAGTGACTTGAAAGGTCAGAAACAAGTCATTCCAAAGTGGAAAAGAATTAAATATGGGTCTAGGCCAGAGGTGAATCCTGAGCCGAGTGACAAATATACTAACTCCCCTCTATCTTAAATCTATAAACATAACAACCAAGATTTTTTTAATGTTGGGAACAGAATATAGAATGAGAAGTATGGAAATTGAAATTCTATAAATTTCCCAGTCAACAAGGGGAACATAATAAATAAATTTAAGGACTACTCATGTTATCTAATGCCTATGGTCACCCATCCAAAAGTAAGATAGAAAAAAATGAGGAAAAGGTATGTCTGACTATTGTAACACTAGATAAAGGTGTTACATAGGACCATGTTATGCATGGAGACTATGTTCGAAAGAAGATATGTTTGTGGAGTCCTTCAACATCATGGTCCCCATGGGGGAGGCTCATAAATTTTTTAAGAGGAGGCTCCCAGTTGATCTCAATGATGAGAATAAAATATAATCAAAAATTGTATAAGGTTATACATTGTGCAATTGATGAGGGTAAAATTAAACTGGTGGAATATATTTAAACTTTGTACAATATGACATATCCCTATGAGGATCTCATCTACGACAATCTAGATCTGGAGGTAACATCCATCGATTGGAGTTTATATCGGTTAAAGGATTAATTCTCCTTCAAATACTATTCTAATGACTTGGTGATTTCTTATATGAATATATTATGGGTGTTCAAATTTTTTAGGAATCTCACTCCACCCTTAAATGTGTTATTTAAAATAAAATTTTAATTTTTCATAAAAAAAATTAATTTTTTTTACTTCTTTGAATTCTAAAAAAACATGTATTCCAGTTAGGATTTGTTATCATGGATCATTATTGACTATTTATTATTATTAACTATAATTTATCATATATTATTAATGAGAAAACACAATTCCTTGATTCATGATTAATGATTTTTCACTTACATGGTGTGATTATAGTATTATTCAATCATGTTATCTATGATTTATTCATAACATGTGGTCACTTATAATTATTTATCAATATATCATATACATAACATTAATAATCATATGATCTAACCATTTCATGTGATTATCTTCCCCATGTTATGAATACTGGTTTTAAGTATCATATGTAAATGAAGGTTTCCTATTGTGAAGATCGTGATGTGAAATTATATAGAACTTTTACATACCCATTTTTTATGTATCCAAACCTTCAATGAAACTAAAAATTTATGTTTCTTTCATGGTTAAAATTTTTATTTAAGGAATAATAGTTTATCCTATATTAGTATTTATATATAAAATGCAAGGTTTACTATAGGTAGGCCCCATGGAGAGACATTTTATGATACTATAAACAGATAATTATTTATCCTAACAGCTTTATGGGTCTAAATTTTAATCCTTTGAATTTTAGATGTTTCCATATGAAAGGATTATAATTGGATGATTAGCTATCATGGTCAAGGGTGGTCCCATTATGAATGACTCCTTTGTATCATCAGCTACTATAGAATAACCTCCCACCCCTATCTTGGCGGCACATGCAGCATGTGATGTTTCAATGAAAAATAGACGTTCTAATCAGGTCCAATCACGACTCCACATATTTTGGATTCAATGGTTCCTTCAAATATTTTACTATATGTAAACTTCATTAGAAATTAATTTTTTATAATGAATTTTGATAAGAAAGTCCTCTATAACAAGGAGAATATATTTTCTCATTAAATTTAAAATTAAATTTATATGAAGGAAGAATACCTCATTATTGAGATCATTTATCAATGATATTGATCTCTTAAAACCCTTTTCTATTAAATTTTATTTTTCATTTAGAATCGATGGGTAGAATCCCTCAATAACTGATTTGCATATACTCTTATGATCTCTAAATAATGCTGATGAATTTTTTGGTGCATACATGGAAGATAGATTATTTTGTGGTGTGCTTCTATATCCCTATGATGATTTCATCCTACATAAAGAATTATATTTGAAATTAAATTCCAATGATAGTGGAGGATAAAGGGGAGTCTCTATAATTTTATTTGCACTTCAAAAAAATCTCAAGGATTTTTTATGCATATGATTTCATAATTTATATCAATCTTGATCAACCTATATCACCAATTTATAGAGTTTAGGATAGGGTTAAAATATTATTTCACTATAAAATGTCCCTTAAATAATATATTAAACCTCATATAAATCCCTTCCATGTAATAATACAATTATTAAAATATTTTTTCTCATGGAATACACAAATTAGAACATTGATAAATATTATTTTAATGTCTCGAAAAATAACATTCATCATCATACATAATCAGGGTATGGTCGTCTTCCTCAATTTTTTATTTTCATAAATGAATATTTTAATAAATACTTATTAAATCAATAAATAAATTAAATATTTTTTCACAGTATATTGAATAAAATATATGTTAAATATTAATTTAAGGACATGTATTATTTACTAATGAAAAAATAATGACTTAAACATTAAGAATAATAATAAGTAAATAAATATTATATGTACATTCGTAATTAAATAATTACCTTTGGAATAAAATTTTATTTAATATTTGGATCAATAAATCATAAATAAAACTATTCCATAGTCTTGAGAATAATATTTATTCCAATAATTAAATTCAATGAGAATTTAATTGAGATGAACAAAGATAGTTAGTTTTTGACCCTCTAGTATATATATTTTTATTTTCATTACGGGGTATTTCCTAAAGTCCATGAATAAAACCTATTAATGGGTCAAATTATGCATGATACATAAGTTAATTTCATAATTTCAACAACCACATACTAGTGATCACTATGTAATATAATCTTTTTGTCACAAGATCTCAGCAAACTACTTTCACACAACTATCATAATCATATTTACATGAAATTTCATTCATGGAAAATATCATATAATATATTTTTTAAGACATGTCCAATAAATTTAATCTGATGATTCCATTTCAATCCAATGATTGAGATATAAACATCCATTATTATGGAAGGTACAAAACCATCCTTGATCTATTCATTAAAAACATGTCATTTATGATTTACCAAACATATCCAACTTTCTAAAAATATATAGCATCATAGTTTTTGTAATGTGAATATAAGGTCATGTGTCATGACTTGCATTAACAATAATCTGATTTTCTATGGGACTATAAACACACTTTTAGTAAATAATATCTTTTTACACATAAACATTCAGAATTTCTATAGGCAGGTAGATTCTCATAATCTCTTTCCGTGTAGATTACTAAGTCATAACATCATTATATGAAGTGTAATATTTTTATTAGTACTCATGAATAACATGAAATATAATTTATCCACCATCAAATAATGTTAAGAGACCATAGAACTTGGTTTATAAACATTGTCATGTCATATGAAGGATCTAATCATATTAGTTTACTGTTTTGACCTTTTTAATTGGATATATATTCTAAGACATTATTAAATCCATGTCACAAAAAACTATAAAAGATATATAATGAAATAATTTAATTAATATTCACTTATTTTAATATAAATGTAATCCATAAACAAAAGGTTGGTTCTAGAAGACAAACTGTAATAGTAGACCCACCTCAGATGGGATCACACACGTATATATCAACCTAGGGTATAGGGAAATCAAGTTCAATGGTTTATTATTATAGATGATTATTTATCCATAATGTACTTGTCTTTTAGGGAAGTAGTGGTCTGTAGGATGTATATGACTAGATAGACACTGTTGAGGGTGTATTTGACATCAAAGATACACATGAGGACATGATGGTGACGCTGGAAAAGTTCATGATATAAGGACCCCCAAAGTGATGGTAGATCATAATGGGATAGATTGGAAGACATGAGGGTCTTACCTGGGATACCTTTAGGGACCTATTTTTAATGAAATTCATTATAAATATATTAAAGTTAGACCAAAACATTAATTCATAGAGCTACAGTATAGATCCATGACGGTTTCCACATACACAACTTGATTCACATAGCTACTTCATTTTGATCCCCTCCTTTCTAGAAATGAGTTATATAATGATAGGAAGCCCGAGAATAGTATTTTCCCGTTATCATGTGTGGATCTGGGTTTCAAACTAATGAATAACATAGAGATTCTATGTAATTACTTAACTATTTATAAAAAGATGGATCAGGGTCAAGTAGTTCATCTTCATCCACCTTATAGAACTTCTGAGGGAAGACCTCCTACTACTATGATGAGGGTCTCATCTTATATTTAGTAGAGGAACAATGAGGATATGAAAAAAGGTAAATAGGATGATCATAGTACAATCCCTTTATCCACCTTATGATGAGTTTTATAGTCCTTCAAATGTATAATAGTTTGAAATAATTTTCGGTTTTTCACTACACCGTATAGTGTGATTATTGTGTCATGTTAGGGATTCTCCAAAAGTTATTCTTATTAGACTCAAGGATAAATTTCCATAGGGGTACAAAATATAAGTGATCTAAGTCTCAGGGATTTTTTTACAGTCTGCGTTAGTAGGTTGAGACCATGATGACCTATGCGATCCATGAATATCATGGTTAGGGGATCAGAGCTAAGACAGACTATGTGTATACAAAGAATTAAACTACTAGGGATATTGATAATGAACTATATAAATTTAGAGTTATGATATTGTTCACTTCTACATTGTCAAATTCATTTTTTTAATATCTATTCTTCTAATTACATTATGAATTTAGATGTTTTCACAAGATTTTACCTGTCAGTCATGTTGTCTTCTAAGTTGATTTCCCTTGATACACCATTGGGGAGGAATGTGGACCATATTTAGCCATTCAAATAGAGTCCTATAGTAATTTCTAAATATGGAAATATATGAGGTATCATGATTCAAAATATGATGATATTTGATATGTTTATTAAGATGGTCTAGTCAACTAGATTCTAAGACGACATTAATTTCAATTGAAGATGGGTGTATTTTACATTTCCAAAGCATGAGAAGTTCATAATTCCTGATGAGAGGGAATTGAGATCTGGTAGAGTGTGTCCATACAAGAAAGATATTGAGTCAATTACAATTAATTTTATAGTCTTGGATAATTCATTCGGATTGATGAAATCCCCCTCATATTTTCCTATATTATTAGATCATTATTAGAACATCTTCTGAGATGACTTGCCAATACTCTCCTTTGGTAGAATAGTTGACTTCAAGATAAAACATGTTTCCTATACATATCAGATTTTGATATTCCCTTATCATATGGTGTTATTGAGTGTAACTATTAGAGTGTATAGCTTAAGGGGTTAGAATATAATCTTTTTTTGAAGTTGAGTACATCATTATGGGGTACGCCGGTTTTTTCTACTAAAATTATGGATCATATTATTTGAATATGCGTAGATTAATAGAAACTAAATACATTAATAGGGAATAATATGTATATTTTTTCCAATATTATTGATATCTTTGATTAGCTATTGGGATCCTGGTGTTTTTTCAAGATTGATCATCGGTCGAGTATACACTAGTTGTGGGTTATAGAAGAGGAAACCCCTAAGACCGTGTTTTGGAGAATGTATATGCTATATGAGTTCATGAAGATATCATTTTGAATAATGATGTAGCTAAAAGTTTTTACGGATATTATGACCAAGATCTTCCATTAATACCTTCACTCATTCATTGTGGTGTTCATCAAAGGTATCATAATTTACTCAATGACCTGATAGAATAATGTTTCAAATCCCTTGATCTTCTTGATTAAAAATCAATCGCATCGAATTTATGACTTGATTTCCAATATTAACAATAGGATTCACCTGATGATATTTTTACAGCATGTGATTTTTCAGACAAGAATATTAGTGGTCCTAGATAATGTAGTGAAAATGATTTCATGTACATGTACCTATAATATATTTTAGAAAATAGAATTAGTGGATTAGTGGGATATTGTCAATGTTTTATCTAGGATTCTCCCATTTTTTAGTACCCATTAATTTCTTAATAAATAAAGTATTAAGGATGTAGGTGTTGGATTAGTAAGATGAATCTTTTCTTTTCAAAAAGAATAGGTTGGATGTGCTTTTAGTGTTTAGTATTATATTTCTTGATATTGGTTATATTATATACTATGATGCATTAGGTATTGGTTTTGAAGTGGTGTTGATGTCGATGGTGTGTGCACTAGCTTTTAGGTCGCATAAATTATGAACCCATGTGGACAACTATCATACTTATGACATATAGCTATAATCTGTATTCCACGCATTGAAGTGTTGGTTACAGTACATCTTTAGTGAGAGGTTTATTTTATACATAGATTATAAGAGTGTCTATTATATAATCTCATATTGGGATCTGAATTGGAGACATATGCGATGGGTAGAGTACCTATAAATATTAAATATTGATATAGATTATTCACCATATAAAGGCTGTCTAAATGAAGATGATCTTGGTCATAATAAACAAGTATCTCATAAGCACGGTGAATGGACATAGGCGGAACATCGATGCATGATGAGATTGTAATATGATTGGGTGATGGATACATTTGAGGAATAGGTATTGATGATATATACCCAATTAGTGTGAATATATTCTTTAGTTGACCAATTGAATGATGGATTGGAATCTGACCCACTGTGTTCTTTTATGTTGGAACAGATAGCATTTGGTAACTTGACACCTAGGTAGTCATTGAATAGTGGTGATGTGATCTTAGTATATGGGAATATTTTTTTTAAATGCTATCAAGGGATATCTATGTAGATATTCCCTTTCCCTTATGTATGTATTTCATCCTTGATAAACAATCATGTACCAAGAAATTATGTGACAATTATGGTTGTTTGGGATGGAGAGGGCTATTACTAGATTCATTACCTGATGTGTTACCCTGAAATAGATAATGGGAAAGCACTATAATCCTTATGGATTTTAATTAACAGTTTTTATTCCCATGAAGATCTTTGGGGATGTCCTGATGATCTTCGAGACTAGGTTACTCAGAATGACAATGATCTGTGGAACTATTTGGGTGATTCTTGATTAGTTGAGGAAAGTTTCTCATTTTTTAGATCTATTGGACATACTCAGTTAATGAGATGGGATAGTTGTATTTCCCTGACATATTAAGATTTCATCGGGTTATCATGATAATATTATCAAAAAATGTAGAATTTTTTACATCATGGATTATGAGGGTCTTCAAAAATTCATGCCCACTCAATTGAGTTTGAGCACATTTTACAATCCCCAAATACATAGAAGGTTGTAGAAGATTATTTATATGTTTCATATAATATCTAAGTCTATGTTCTAGATTTTGAATGGTCTTTCAGATGATAACCTATATTTAGTGATGTTTTTATAAAATAATAGTTACAATTATTTAATTCATATGGAACCTTATGAGGATCTTTAGGGTAGACCTTGTCATTTAATAATTTGTGGGAATAATGCTAGTGTGGAAACTATTGTGGGGACTAGTATGGTATAGAAGACCTCTGAACAAGATCATATGGTTCAGAAGGGGTTTATCAAAGATAAATGTAGGAATTATTTTTATTCCAATCACGAGAGGTAACCATTGGAATTTTTTATAAAAGATCGAGTTTTTTCTAAGAGTTAATCCTTGGTTAGCCCACCGACATTTGAGGAAGCACTGGAAGCTTCCACCAGTTTATAAGGGACACAAGTGGATTGAAATAGTGAAGTATCATCTGGATCTTCCATATTTATATTGATGAAGGAATTTTTTTCTTCATCGGTAAAAACTATTGAGGTATACGCTAAATCTTACACATGGTATCGAGTGTGAGGATACAGAGTTGTAACCTCACTCATCATACAAAGAATGTCTACTGTCAGTTATATAACGGATAAAGACAGTACATAGAGGGAATCTGGTACCTCCTTTATGAATCATATAGTTTCATGGAAGGATCTAGGAGGATACTTCGGAGTAGGGGGAAGATTTTTGAGTTTAATGGACTAGGCTGTTTAAGTAGATCATTTGAATGTACTTATCAAGGATGATAAGTCATTATAGTGGGAGAATTTCAATATCCTAACATATATAATACATGTTAAAAGGTTTTAATTTCTTCATTTATATTATTTAATATTTCTTATTAGGTTTTTAGAGCCCCTATTTAATGATATTGGGGTCTTGGGATGAGTTCATAAGGGATGGATTTCCTATGGATATTATAGTGGTTAAAACATGGCCACTGGCTTGCTGGTGGGGATCCACCGACTAGTTGGTGGTTCTAGAAGATGATATGTTGAAGTGAAAATCTCATCATCCTACTGATGGTTCTTGGTTTAGGGTTTATGAAAAATCCCCATTACATTTAATTTCATGTGATTCCCATAAAATTAATACGATATTATTTCTCTAACACACCAATTTCAAATCTATAACATTCATTCTTGTCTCTTGAGAACTCTCATTAACCTATTGTTAGTTATTCATGGTTGGAATGAGCCAGTGATTCTATAATTGTATGTTATTCCATGATTTAAAACAAATTATTTATATCCCTTGAGAAATATACATGTATCTATGATTGATCCATTAATTTCATAAGGATCCCATGATTTTTTCTTCCATACTTCTTAGATCAATAAAAGATCAAGCAACTTAACAACACCTATTGATTATATGGAATTATACATTTTATTAGAGATGTTCTACATGTATGTGATAATTATTAACTGTCATATTTATATTCTATATGAGGTATGTTAGAAAAATATTACATAGACAATACATTCATTGATTGGTGGTGGATTTGATGTGTCACTAGAATCACTTTGATCGGAGCTTGATCCCTCATGAATAGTGGATGCTTCTTTGCATGTTTCCATATATAGATCATATTGAAACTCTTTTATTATTAAATTTCATATTGGATAAATTTTATAATGATGGATTAATGGTGTATTTATGGTTGTGGGCTAGACTTGGGATATTCTCCTAGAGTTTAAATGAAATTTTTGATCCATTATTGAATCTACAATATTTATATTGAATTTGAATAATCCATTTAAACATATCTCAAAAATAGGTATGTTGATGGAATTTTTGAGTTATGTGAATCTGGATCAACCCATATTGACATGAAGTCTATTTGCATTTCTCTTTGGAACCCCTTTTTTAATGTATCAAAATCCATGTTAGGCATCATTAATGTGAAATGTAGTTCTTCATGGGTGAAAAAATGATCTGCTGTTCAATCCTAGATGAATATTGGAGTACTTCATTAAAAAAATTAGGTATGATGTTCCTTAATATTTGGGTATCTCTTATACACATGTCACTATGGTATGATTCTTCTGCTATCTTTGATCATTTGACCATACTTGATCAAGATTATGTGTGGGTATGTATGTAGCCCGTGAAACGTGTTTATGATGCTTCAATCCATTAGTATTTCTAGTGTATCTAGTCAGTATTATTGATTAAGATAACATGTTTTTAAATGTTGATACTATTCTATCAGGATGAAATTTTATTCTTTCATTCTTATATTCTTCCTTGTTGTGTGTATTTAACACTCCTCTGGTGGTATTATCTCAGTACTCATGATTGGTGCACCATAAAATATGATTACCCATCACAACGTTAGTGAGTTAAATGTGTAGATATAATGATTATGGACCTATACACATGGTATGTTCATGGAGACCATGTGGTCAACCTGAAACCCCATACCCTATAGATATTGAGTAACATGCCAAAACTCAATCCATTGTGGATTCTAAGTTACATGTTCACTCGATTCCTTGATAATTCTTAGTGACATTTTGATAATCCTTGTGGATAGATCTATTTCTCTTCTAGTATCGTTTTTATTATCCTTCTAGTACGGAGCTAAGGTAGTTATGTTCGGGACCCACAATGGTCTTTTTACCACACAACTACTCAACCTATGATTATTTATGATGTATTTCATATTAACTATATCATATTATAATGGTTTTATACATTTAGACATTTCATATGGATGCATTCGGGGTGTCCTACTAGGTTTTATCACTCACACCTTGTATGGTAATCTCGTTGTGTGTGAAAATTTAATAAATAGGGATCTAGCTAAGGGTAAGGGCACCACAAAAATTAACTGAGATGTGGTGTATTGAGCCTGATATGGTACAATGATTGTCTCTCTAAGATTTCTATAATGTTTTATTTATTTATTTACGTTCACTTATACTCTGGTTGGACATGACACAATTGGTGCTCAGTTATTTATCTATATGACTTGTGTGGAATCCATTGTAACATATTATATTTTTATTCTACTTTACATTATGTTTATTTTCAATGGTTATGATATTGATGATATAGTACCCCTATTGATGTAATTTCATCCCTCACTAATAGTTGTTGCCTCCTGCATATGGGGAGGCGTGCGTAGGTATTGTGTTTCTCTCGCTCAGACCCAAATGTTTGAGTTGGGGAGTTACACCTTTAGGTTCTAATGTTCCCACTTTTATTTTGTGATTTCATTAATGCAGCTTAACAAATCGCGTCTTTCGATTCCACATATTTTGTTCTCTAGTGTGTAGAATTTGGATATGCTATTCATAATATGATATATCATGTTCTATTTCTATTTACTACAGGGTGAGAACATGAATTATATTTGGCATGTACTTTCCTAATAAAGAGACATAAAAACATCATGATCTTTATAGAGTATTAGTGGCATTTCCAAATTATAATCCACAACATATATTCATTAAAACATTAAAGGGGATATGTACCTCATAATTTTATTCCCTTTCATTCTAAATATTATAAAACCTTGTGTAATGTCCTCTTTCAAGTTCTCCCCCATAGAAATGTTTTTTTTGGATACCTGACCTCATGCATGCATCCCCATATTCTAATGGATGTGGATTAGTATAGAGGGTTTACCAAATATAGTGTGGCGAGTATACCCTCTTGTATAGAGTTTCAATAACATCTGAAATAAAAACAGAGTAATATAAATAATAGTATGAATATAATAAATATAACATAAATCCATTGTATAATAAATGAAAATGGATCAAT